>OY757222.1:2668333-4001250 GCA_963583965.1 Nomada ferruginata
CCGACTATAACCACTTTCATACCGAAGAAAATGACACCCCAATGCACCTAAAATATTGGTAACCATATGTGCAAAAGGCTAAATGCAGATACAAGAATTCCCAAAAAAGGCCCAAAAAATATTCCTCCGAATAATAAAATTGGTTCGCAATCTTCTTGTTGTTATCCCTCTAACAGGAACGTCAGCGTTAAGATATAACACAAGGTACGGGGCTCAAGGGGACACGGCAACGTCCACCCAGAGGCAAGGTCAATTCGGAACGTTAACCAGGAGGCATCGACCATCTTTGGATTATGCATCAGACACAGAGGCAACGTGCTCCAGTTCGCCAAAGTCTGCGTACTACTATTACAGGCACAATATGAACAATCCTCCGCAAAGTAGCGCCGTCTCGCACCTCGCAACATTGTCGAGGTCACAGATCGGTCAGAGTTCCTCGGGTTTGAGATCGAATTCGTTGCCACGGAGTAGCAGAACGTTGCCACAGCAGCCTGGCCTCCGGACCGGACTTAGTACAGTAGCATCCGGCCTGATCGATCAGGAGGACAGCGATGGCGCGTTGTCTGCCCCAGAATTGCCTTCCATCAGGCGTGACAGAGGTGAGGACAAGATTAAGGATCATTAAGGGGGCCAGTTCGATTATTCATTAACAATTTATTCGTCCATATTTCCATTGCTGCGTGGTGACAGGGAGAATACCGTCATCGCCCAGTGTGTTCACGTCAGACGAGTACCGAGCATGGCTGAGTCGAACGCCAAGCACCAGCGCACTGTACGAACAAATTAGAGCCACTACTACTAGACCGCCGCGTTACACTTACAGCGCAGAGAACATCCATGCAGCTGTTAATCAGGTAGATACTCTGTTCTTCATAAAACTAGGGATCGTCCTCATCCGGGTTGTTTGTCAAGAATAGTTTTATTAACCATTCGTTTCTTCCTTCGAATTAATTTACAGGGTGAATACGGAAGCTACGGAGCGTACAGGCCACTCTCTAGTACCTTGGACCGCTTGTCAACGAGGTCAGCCTCCGCTCAGCAAGTGAACCTAGCCAACCTGAGGGCCTCGACAGCAATTAGCTCAAGCTGCCATCGTGGAGCGGGGAACCCGAGACCAGCCTCGGTCGCGTCGAACGCCAGAACGGCCCTGACCAACCAGAAACCGTCGTTGAGCAGCACAACTGCCCAGAGGGCCACGTCCGTGAGGAGAATCAGGAACCTGTTGGACCTGGAGTCCACGCGAAGCATACCCACACCAACGCCTACCAGAACTCAGGATCAAAGACTGCTAGATATTAATCCTGCAGGTATACCATCCTTTCGCCATACGAGCTACGATCTTATCCCGATTTACAAGCACAGCCCGGTGAGTCAACTTTTGCTTGTCCGAGCTTGAATATACTTTGCTTCCAGAGTTCCTCAAGTATAAAATAGAAAAGCCACCCACCGTGGGTACCCCGAGCTCGACCAGCTCTCTCCTGAGCTCTCTCGGCGAAGCCAGCGGCGGCGATCTGGCGAGTGGTGTCAGCGGGCTGCTCTGGGTCCATCTTTTGGCAGGCCGTGGCCTTCGCTCGACAACGTCCTCCTCGGCTGCGACCACACCCTCCACTCCATCAGGTCAGCCCAATTTAGGTACGTACGGGAGTCTGCACATCCTTTAGAGGTTATATCCACTGCACACCCTAATATAGCTAGTAAGAAACTCAACCAACACTGTACACTTTGTTCACTCTTTTTTGAGGGGGATAGGGGGTCTGCAAGTAGATCCTTCTAACCTAAACTCTCGAATGTCACGGAATATACGAGAATAAAATTTAACACGGTTGTTGAATACTAATTTAAGTTCAGACTCGATACAAAGCTCTCAGAGATAGGAAATCCTGTGGAAAGATTGAAAGAAACAGTAAAGTATTTTCGTTGCCTTGTACTAAACAAAAACAGCTAGTTGTGGCTTGAGAGACCTCTACTGCGTGCTGGAGTGCGACAGGGTGCACAAAGCCAGGACAGTGGTGAGAACAGGGGACTTAATGTTCGACTGGGACGAGACCTTCGAGCTGGACCTCGTTGGCAACCGGCAGCTAGACCTTCTGGTCTACTCCTGGGACCCGCAGTACAGGCACAAGCTCTGTTACAAAGGGTCGGTGCATTTGGCGACGCTGCTGAAAGAGTCTCCGGTTCATCATCTGGCTGTTAAAGTCGAGCCACGCGGCACGATCTACTTAAGACTGCAATACACCGATGCCCAGCAGACGTTCAGGAGGAGAGGACTTCCGGTCATATCTCTGGCCACCAGAGTGGCACCACTTTTCGGCGTTGATCTCGATACAGTGGTACGTCATAGTCTCCCGTCGTCCTTAAATTGATCCTGGTCCCGTCAACTTTCACCCAATTATTAAGTTCCTTTCTCTTTTTAATTCAGGTGAGTCGAGAAAGTAAAACTGGCGGAGTTCCCGGAGGGGTATCCACTGCACTGGCGATGGGCGTTCCAAACGTGCCCATCATCGTGTGGCGTTGCGTCGAGGAAGTCGAAAGAAGAGGTCTCGACATTATTGGTAAAGCGATTTCATTCATTTCGAGTAGTATAGGTCAACGATTACGGTCGGACCAGCCTGGAATTTTCTTTTGAGAGGTCTATAACACTTGTATCTTTCGACGCAGGTCTGTACAGGCTCTGTGGGTCGGCCACGAAGAAGAGGATACTTAGAGAAGCGTTCGAGAGGAATGCTCGTTCGGTGAATCTGTCGCCTGACAATGTACCGGACATCAACGTCATTACTGGTAAAGTTTCTTGAGCTGCTGCATCATCCGGTTAATCGAGAGTCTGCGGCTGCGTGACGCATTTGGATGAATTCTGTTTCCAGGGGTGTTGAAGGACTACTTGAGGGAACTTCCAGAACCACTCTTCACCAAGTGCCTCTACCAGATGATGGTCGACGCACTGGCCGTCTGTCTGCCAGACGATCCGCAGGGAAATGCGAAACTGATGTTCAGCATACTCGACTGTTTGCCTAAAGTGAACAGGGTTCGTGTCTGCCATTGAAATTCTGCCTCTTCTACAGACCCGTTGGAATAAAACGAAGTAAAATAATGCTCGTCCTTCAACAGTGTACGTTGATCTACTTGCTGGACCATCTGGCCATGGTGGTGTCGCAGTGCAACAAAATGTCACCGGCCAGTTTGGCAGTCTGTTTCGGGCCAGTTCTGATGCTGCACTCGGACGAGAATGGGCCTCATCTCGATTTCCAGCAACCGATCGCGGTGCTCAAGTACCTGCTGGAAATTTGGCCGGTTAAGTCAGGTAATGTCGTCATTTCTAACAACCATCCTGACGTATTAATTGGTCCCCGAATGTTTGTACATCTTTGTGCAATTATTTCTAAAAAAAATTATCGAACTTCTAAGCAAACGCACAAATTATTCTGGGACCTAAATGCATTTCTCTCTCGAACTATCGGTGTATATAGAACAAACTATTCGAAAGAATGAACGTCCTCCAGGAATATTGCGAAACAGCTGTCTCGCCGTTACATTTAGCTTCCAGAATAATGTTGCCGCGAGTAAAGTTAGTAGACAAAAGTTGGGCCCGATGAATTAACTGAACCAGAAGAATAAGAGCCGAATAATCAGTCGCTCATTTCACAGACAGTTCGGAAGATTTCTTCAGTCGCTTCAGCGCTACCTCGAGTTACGCAAGCAGTCGAGCACAACAGCAATCAGCAGCAAATGCTGCAACAGCAGCAACAGGCCCAGCAACAGCTGCAGGGAACATTGGGACGCACAGGGCTGCCCTGGCAGGCTCAACACTCACTTCATCAACAGCCCCAAACTACGGTACCAGCCGCAGCCCTCGTGCAATCCACTCGTCCTCCACCCCCGGTCAAGCCGCGACAGGTCAGTATTCCTTTTTTCACGCTTCTACTTTAGCTGTGCGATGCTCATACCATTTCTCGCCATTCTTGTTATCCCTCCTCTGTACACATTCTCTATTCACTCTGGAGGTAATTCGATTGAACGAGGAATTTAATTGCGTCGAGAAAAGGGAAAAGCGTAGAACGAATTGCGGTTGAAAGTATATTGAATAATTGATAGAATTATTGATAGAATCGAGTCGGAATTGTAGTATCCGAAGGAACGTGTTATTCGATAATCTTTTCATTTATTGTTTGCCGCTTGTTTCAGATTTCCTTAATGTTTCGTAGAGATTGATGTAACATTGATGGGAGTACAGAGGGATGGACAGAAGGAAGGCGGAAGAAACTTTTCTGGTCTGACGTTTGATCTTTATTTTATTTTATACAATAATATAGCTAGAATTATTTATGAATGAAAGAAGGGCCAGGAAAGTTGAATGAAACGCTTCAAAAGAAAAAAAAAGAAAAAACAAAAGAAAAGAGAAAAAGATTGGACAATTATCGTGTGGCTCTCCGCTTGTTACGTCCGTGTACCACCTACTGTCTGTGCATTATCTGAAGCGTGTGTGAACAGCATGGTAGGCAAACTATGGACTCTGTTCTCTCCCTTTATCTTTCTTTTTTTCTCGCCTGCGCAGAACAAGCCCCGTTGAGTGCTTTCATAATTTCAAAATCGTTCGTGTCGCACAAACAGTGAAACATCCGTTTCATTCATTTACTCATATTCATTCATCTGCGTTCGTTCATTCATTCATTACCGTATCGTTTCCTTTTTTACTTTTTAGGTTAAGTCCCGAGGACCCTTGCAAATTGTTCGTCATTTTCAGCTATCCATGTCATCGTTCCGATATATTTTGCCCATCTTAGATCAATTTATATTTCCGTATATATATTGGGTCTCGAGCCTTAAGAGGGGAATTCTTTTTCCAACTCTACATGCATGGACCAATGCCGCTGTCGAAGATGGCGGAAGATTATTGAATGGAATGCCGCATATTTGATTTTAATTGTATCATTTGCAAGGCCTTTGGAAAAGGTTTGAAGCCCGTCCAATATTGCATCGATTGTTTTCTGTTCCATCGAGTGTCGTGGTGCTTACGATCGCAGCCGAACAGTTTGCAACAGTCACAACACGTTCGTGTACATATATGTACGTAAGACCCGAAACGTCGAGACGTCCTTCGTGCATGCCCTTCGATGTCTCTCAGTACTTGGTTGCCTATCGGTGTGAACGGTCGTTCGCTTATGATTTCTCTGTTTCACTCTGCGCCAGTTCTCACGACGTCTTTCACATTATTATAGTGACGATTTACGTTGTTCTTCTTTATCTTTTTTCGTTTTGGGCACGTATTCTTCAGAGCAAGCGCAAATTGCCGGCTCTACCAAACCGCTGACAGCACAGAGACGCCGCTTCTTGCACAGGTATTATCGTTATTATCGTTTTCATTCGCGTTTTACTTACGTACGTCAGCCTTTAGTTGAATATTCGTTCTGTCACATGCATGGCCCGAACAACAGATACTTAACCATACCTCACTCTCGTCTCTCACACGTCAGCCTCATCGCATTCATTCCTTTGCACAGAGTGCTAGCGTACACTGTTGTTAACGGCATAACCAAAAGAGTGCTCTGTAACCGTGTACATGGAAACATGTAAATCAGATTGCGAAGGATATCCGATCTTCGAGAACTTCGTTGGCGGGTCAAAGGATGTCCACAGTGCTAAATATTCGTGGAAGAAACGACAATGAGTTTCCTGCAGATTATCATATTTGTGTGGTTAAACGAGTAGCGATGGAACACTTTGACTCTGCCTTGCGGTTTTCTACTGTCCACTCCCGTTGCAGACCCGTACTTAATTAAAACACAATCGAGCGTAGGAAGGCATAGGTAAAGCGATCCCTCTCGAGTACGATAGTGTCACTTCAATTAACCGGCCACTTGAACTGCGATAGTCCGAGGGATCAGATTAGTGTTCCTAGCATGCTGCAATAATTGCACCTCGAGAGTCCGTCTTGTATCCAGTCAAGAGTATGTATACATATCCCTAACCTTGTCGACGAGCAAGCCCTAACCTATTGTCTTCCACGAGACCAAAGGTGCTCAACAGCGCGCCGAGCTCGTTACTAATCCCATACGTAATCCTGTTATTAATGCCCCGCCCTAGAATCAGCTTCGTTACATGCGAAATAGAATATCGAGAGGCCAATATCCTCTATCAGACAAGTGTGTAGCGAGTCCAAGGGTTGTATGATTAATGTAAAACGACGCTGGTGGCACGGCGTCTCTGTTCACACAGGTGATAGTCTCGTCTCCCGGTTCACCTAGCAGTGAGGAGTCTGAAGCATCGCCGGAGCCGATTAACAAGAGCCTCCTGGGCGGCCTGGGACTCGAAAAGAGCAACGAAGGGGCCACAGCGAACTCGACCGGCCCCGGAACAGAACAGATCACGCCTACGAGCAGCGTGGACACGGAGGAGGGCAACACAACGCATCCTGAAGAGGGTGAGAGAGGTGCCGAAGGTGACGCGGAAGCGAGCGACGACGACAGACATCACCATGTGCCCAAGACGCATTAGAGTCTCTGCGAAGTGTAGGGTGTGCGCTATAGATGGCTCGAGTGTCTCATATTCAGCGATAACTCGCGACAACTTCTTCCCGATGAGAAGAAATTATGCTAATTGTTCGGAGTAGCGAAGCGAACCGTGTTGGGCATTAAGTAAATAGATACTTTATAGACGGTTGGAATTTATTCGAGGAGGAAAGACGACGGGGCGATCGGTTAGCTCGATTGTTAGTTGTTGAAGAAAACGGACTCAAAGTCTGCCTACTGTTTTCTCTGAATTTTATATTCTTCAATGTAGCTCGGTTACGACTGATCGAATATTATTGCCCAATACCGGTTGAAGCGTCGAGTCTGGCCACGTGACTCGTGAAGGAATATGGCGGATTCGAGAACCTGCTGCCGGCACAGGTGTGCATGCCAGGTAGACTAGGTCGACACGTGTTGGTTCGTCAAGGCGTTGCTCCCCAATTAGAATAACATCGAATTTATTCACGGATCATCGAGGGCATCCTTGATCGATTGTGAACCGTGAACGAACGGTTCACTTAACTGCAGATTCCTGCGGCGTGTGTTGGCGTCAACCGAAGAGAGAAGAAACTAGTTTAGTCGCGTTGGCTGCCTCGACTTAGAAACTCGGGCCTGGTCTATGATATTTAATATTTGTGAGCTTCTTTGATATTTCATGTTTGCGAGCCGTGCAGAGAACGGCGAGGACTTGATCGGCGTTGAATTGTCTAGCGAAATCAATCTCTTCTGTTAGGAATATTATTGCCGCACTGTTGGCTGTGTTAAGAGGAGTTTCCTTTGTTGCGTGACGTTGTGTTTTGAAATGTTTATTCATGTTTTAAGCGGCAGTCAACGCGCAACATTGCCGAGTTTCGTCGCCGGACGTGCGATAAGAACGGCCATATTGTTTCCCAAGAAACGACGCGCATAATGGGACCACTTGCGAGTATTCGTTAGAAAATCACCGCTAGGGGACGTGATTCAAAATGGCCGACTTCGGCAACCTTGTCTAGGTGTCGTTCATCTGTCGCGACGTGAACTCAACACACCAGGGAAGAGAACTGCGAACAAACGAGTTACTCCTAGTATATTTGTTAGGGAAATCTCGCCTCTTTGGCTGCGGGAAATATCATTGTCACGGGCGAAACCGAGGTTCCTAGTTCGAAAGCTCGTTGCACAAAATTCCGCTGCTGGACTGTTAGACGTTTTCTTCGCAGTTGAAGAGCCTTGATGAATTTTCGTGACCCTTCGAACCTTTCTTCGAGCACAACAAACGCCACGGAGGGGGAACACCGTCGACCTTCGTCTCAAACGTCTATCCGGGCCCAAATGTCGCTGAAGAAATGATGCTACTCGCTGTATACGAAGCAGGCGGAGGCAAGAAGAGGCAACGAGTAAATAAATGAATATATACTGTTACGGTCCCCTGTATCCTAAACTGCACAAATCTATAAAACGACTGATACTATAATATCCAAGCTATTAAAACTGCTATAACAGGGGTTCTGGGGATGACTCTGTGATTCACAGCACACACCCTTAACGCCAAAGAGGCTCTACTCTTGCCTACGGTTGAATTTCCATGGAGTACAGGTTATCTCCTGGCCGGTCGAGACTGAAATCTCACAGAAACGAGTTCCGGATGCTGCAGAAGAAGAAGAAGAAATAGAAGAAAGGCGAGAAAGGACTGATCACACTGGCACTGGAAGAAACCTTGCACGCGACGAAGAAAGAAGAGAAAGGAAGTAACAAAAATGGGGAAAACGTACACACATGACACAACAGTCGGTTTATATACAATATACTATATATATGTATGTATATATATACATATTATATATACACATATAGGCTAGTCACGATATACATGTGCTTTTGATAAAAAAAAAAAAATAAAACTATTACTTGTAGTAGTTAGCTAGCCATGGTATACAAAACGCGAAGGATGCTGCGTCCACGTATACCTGCATATCCGAGCTGGAGAGACTACAAAGAAGAAAATGAAGAAAATCGACGATGGTTGATGGAGAAATAGTGGCGCGGTATAAGTGCACGCAGACGAATAAGATTATACATAATATACATAACGTTCAGCGACGGCAGGAGCCGAGGTACCGACTCCCAGACCTCTTGTACATGTTGACAATAGCAAAAAAAAACGACGAACCGAAAGTTGAAGAGACGGAAGAAACGGATGGATGGGATATAGGAGCCAGAGGAGAGGGGTCGAACTCACCGAGAAACGATAATAATTACCAGTAAACGGTTAATTGTAACTTGTAAACGACTAAACGTAGCCAGTATTATATTGTGAACGTGAAGAAGATAATTATCGGATGGAACGAGCCGGGTGAGACCACCCTTGGCCAGGGTACTATCATTCCCCGGGGTTCGTTTGTTCTACGATCTCGTCGACAGGGACACGAGTGGGCCATGGTTCATTATAATCATTGACGTTAGATATTATTACGGTTATAGATTTATCGCACGGTGTTTTCGTCTTCGGAGGTTATGTTTGGCGGTTGGGGGCAATTTTTGTTCGGTTAAGTTTGCCGTCGTTGAGTTTCAAACGAGTACTGAGTTGATTGGGGAAGGTAGCTCTGAAATGAGCGAGGAGTTTTGTGAACCAGGATACACAAATGGATGTATATTTCGTTCCGAAATTAATAGGATTATCCACTCGTTTCCCTGCGTGTGAATGCGATCTGTATAAATGGCATATATAATGTTATACATTGCAACAGCATTGTCCAATGAAACATTCGTGTAACATTCAATGCTCCCTAATTCCACGTTAATTTAACCCTCGAAATTATTTACAAAACGAACAGTTTTAACAGAAGGAAGAAAATAGTATTTCTTCTCATCTCTTCCAAGGATTCATTTGAAATGGCAGCGGTAAAAATTGCGAGCGAAACGAGGAAATTGCTTTCCAACGATTCAAAAAGAATTTATTGGATAATACTGTTACGACATTCGAAGTATATATGCATAATGTATTTACACGTGCCGCGTATGCATACAAAAGTGCGCTCTCTTTTTTCCGCACAGTGTTAGTTTAAAATTGGCGGCATCTCGGTAGAGGATGTCACCAGGGGGCGGTGTTTATTTCGCGTAGCCGAGAATCGAGGATCATTGTATAGCTCAGTGTACCATAATTCGCATAACCATAATCTAATCGTATCGAAACCCCGACTGTTCGACTGTCGTTCGATGTGCAAGCGCGATGGGACGTTGGATAATATTCTCTTCTCTTCGAGATTTTCATTCGTTGTAGGATATTCGTTGAAAAAAAGAAGAAAACAGCAAACAGAGAGAGAAAAGCTGTTGATAGTCGTTACATATAATACAGTTGCAAAACAGCTGTAATAAATGCAATTAAATGAACGAATTCGCTGGGGAATTTTGGAAGATATATAGTTATTGCAAATAATAGTGACTTCACTCTAGTGACTATTGAAAGAGAAAAGAAGAATTGGGTTTCATCATATCTTTTGAGACAAATTTGTGCTTTGTTGATGAATTTTGTTTCGAGACGAAGAAGAAAAGATTCCTGACGTTCCTCGACGTTCCTAATTTTAATAATAACAAGGAAATAACTCAGTACCATTAATTAATATTATACGTGAAAGCACACTGCCGCAATTTTGTATGATTGACTGTTGTTATATATACCTATACCTACATATATTACGCTACGTATACATAATTATTAATTGAGACTTGAATAGGAACGATTGATACTTCTCCGACAAAAGGTTTCCAGATCATAGAGGGAGAAAGATCTCTGTAATTTTCCATCCATTTTTAATCCTTCAATTCATTCGACGTATTTGCAACAAATTCAAATATATCAAGAATAAGAGTAACGTGTAATATTAATATAATATATCGAATGTAATCATAATTTTTGGATGGTTCGAATTGCTTGAACAATTATTTGAGGAGTGAATTGAAACCGATTAAAAGGGGATGCTGTTTTCTTCGTCGAGTTTTGAATTCAATTTAAATTGTAACGAAAGGAAGATACTTTCATTTGATTTATGATGGATCCGGGAATATTAGTACAAAATTCTTAAGGCATTAAAGTGGCAGATTAACTAGCTGAAAGCAGGATAAGACAATCAATTTTGAATAATAATTAAGCAGCTACTAACACCATCCTTAGTTAATCTGTGGCAAGACATTTTTACTTCAATGGGAAATGACAGGTTACCTTATTATGGCCTGGAGATCGTTTGAAAGACATTGTATCGCCCCGAGGCAACCCCTTGAACGAAAAAAGTTCAGCAAAAGGACTAAAAAGTGCTGATATATGGTATAAATTCGTGCTCTCGACTTCTCCGATTCCTTTGCACTATTTTTTCACTATTTATGTCTCTTTTCGACAACTCGTGCGTTATATTTTATTCTCAATTCTTCATGCTATTATCACGTCGAACTCAATCTACATTCTAACTTCTCTCGTCCCCGTTACACAATTTTCTTCGAATTTTAAAACTCATCACAACGGCACACTTCGAGGAAGGAGTAAGTCGAGGGTCGCAATAATTTTGTCTTCTTTTTATATTCGCGAGATTTCTGAAGTTAAAGAAAAGGGAGGAGGGAAAAATGGGTGAAGGAAACAAGGACGTCTTAATGTCGATAGAAAAATCTAATTTTTTATTGTGCTCGCATTACCTGATTCTCTTGCGCAAAAGAAAGAAAACATGGCGTACTTCATTGAACACAACCATATATCACGAACCTTTCTTCCGACGAATTTTTTGCGTGGAAAAGGAAGGGAGATAAATAATAACCCAGCGGCTTGTATTTTCTACCGTGGCACACACGTTCTTCGTGCGATTTTATTCTTCTTCATGATAACCCCGCGATATTTTATAGGCTGATTATTTTGATAAGCTCGAGTGCGTCTTTTCCCGGAAGTGGAGGGCGTGTTCGCCTTCTGCTGGTACGCGTCTCATTGAAACAGAACCGTCGAGTCTTCGTTCGAGTTGAAGGGAAGAAATATGAAAAGCACTGAAGAAGGGATGCTGCAAGAAAAATTAAAGTACACTGAAGAGAAGAAGAAAAGAAGAAAAAAAGGAACCATTAAGGAAATTCGAGTATAAAGGAGAGATATTGAAAAAGAAGAAATGAAGAAATGCAGAATGCTTTGCAGATGGGAGAGCAGAGTTTCTTCGAAAAGAAGAAACGTTTCGCAAATACTTTATTCGATGTTCCAGACGAAGGAAGAAATGTTTTTAACGACCAGTGATGCATCCTGAAGAGATAACGCGAACGGTATATGGTACTGTAATTTATACAAAGTTTTTATGGGGTGGGTTTTAAATTGTTACCACGACGGTTCTGTTAATTAATTTCGCACAATGGTAAAATTCCTGAGGTAAAGTCCCGCGTTTTCTTCAATGATTCGTTGGTACCAGCGACGTTTCTGATTTCCCCTTATACAGGTCTTTTTAAAAATCGTCAGATCCTAGCGCTATAACATACATATATATTGAACTACGTATATACGATGGACCACGTTTGTCATACTGAAACGTTTCTAAAAAAAAAACCACAAAAAATATGTGCGTGAGAGGGAGAGATTGAGAGAGTTTTTCCATGACTTTTCTATGATTTAGAGGCAGATAAATAATGAACGGGTGCAATTGTTTCTCTCGTACCCCCGAAGAAGAAATTCAATTTTCCTCGTGGAAGAGAATTGAACAATAATATGAATATATCTATCGACTTTCTAGGACTAAAAGAATAACAGGAAGAAATTCTTGTAGTTCACGTCGTATAGTTTCTAACTGTTCCTCGGAAGTCCTCGAATCGTCGCAAGGTTCACGAATGTGTTCCTTTTTTCTTCTTAGTATACTTAAAATCATCGTCGAATAACTTTCTTCCTCGCCGAATTTATTTCTTCGCTTTCTACGTACATCAATTTCAAGGAACAACTTCCACAATGGTGGATTTCCTAACCTAACAAAAAGGAAGAAATATTTTACTCTTCGCCCATTCACTGGGACAAAAAAATCTAAGATTTTTTCCTATTTCCAAAAAAAAAGAAGAACATTCCACGTTAGTCTGTTACAACGAAGAAGAAGACAAAACAAGCAAACTTATGCTCCTTCGATGTTCGATACAGATACGGATCAGGTATAAAAAGATTGTGAATTATTCGGAAGCAGAAGAAAAACGAAAATAAGGAGTAGAAGAAAGGGGCAAGCTCAGTGAACCTCGAGACGATTCCCAAGCAGCTTGGCTACGATTTACGTTGGTCTTCCTTCGTCCTTCCGGAAGCATTAAACGATTAAACAATCTTCTGGATATATAAATATATTTATATAGACATTAGAGAAGCCAGTAAACAGAGGGGGAAGAAAGTAAAACGAAAGGAAGAGATCGAATTCCTCGAGCCGCCGTTCACCATGACGTAGACGTAGAAACGACGAACTTCATCATACTCCTATAAATCGGTGCTCAACGAGTTGACACAGCCATCACACGGATAATATAGCAAGTAGCTGGCCAGTAGCGACGAGTCGATATATCAGGAACGGTGAGACAGACAATTCTTCAATCAACGGACGGAGCACAACGAGCCAACCAATGTGTTTATCACGACAGGAGGGGAAGAAGAAGAAAAGAAGAAAACGATCAGAGGAGAAGAACGCACGTATGTTCTATTTCGATCGTTTTCTGGGCCACAGATCTCGGGGGATTTGTGACGTGAAGCTGATTTCTTCGGTGTCGAAGAAGAAAACGAATAAAGAAGATATACAGAAAGGTTGATGATAATGTGGATTAGAAGCTTGTAAATAAGTAGAAAGCGTCTCGTTCGTCACGTGTTTGGACTTGGTCCCTTTGGTAATACTGTATTATTGTACTCGGAGGGAAAGAAGAGAAGAAGAGATATATAAGAAGTATACACAGATGATCCATATGGTGTACAGTGTTTTTTCGTATTTCGTTCTTTACTTTGGTTTTTTGGTGTCTGTAGAGAGATAAGAGCGCCCCAGAAGATCTGGGTACAACTGTGCTTAAACGTAGAAGAGTATAGCTTCTCTTGTATAATTATGTGAATTACAAGTAGAGAGACATTTATCTCCTGGAGTCGCTGCGAACACATATCTGGATTCAGAGTTCATTATGTCGAAGGAGAGAATGGAATGGGTGACGGATTGTAGGTTATGTATTTAATCGTGGGCCATTTCTTTGATCACTTCTGTTATTTTAAAAAGCTTTAGTACAGGAAATGATTCTTGATATTTTCTAGAAAGACTATACTTATCTATGAACAGTACATTCTTCTTTTAAATCGAAGAAATTGTAATGAAATATAAATATCGCCTTTTCCATGGGGCCTGCAATTATGGTCTTTTAGAATATGTTTCATTTCTTCTTTTTTATTTAACAATACGTGTTTTAGGGGCCCACGAAGGTTAGAGAATAATTGAAGCAATCCGTCGATCAAGGTTTCTTTTTAACTTGATCGTTTCCATCCTTCGTCGAGCAGGGGCGTAACTAGGTCGTAGGTTTTACCCTAAAAGCTTTCATCGTCCTACATATCATAGAGAAGAGAGGAGGAAGGGATCCCTTTGTTTCTGTGGTGAAGAGATGGGCCTACGAAAGAGAAATTCTTCGGGTTCAGCGGAGTATTTAATAAACGAAGAAGAAGAAAAAAAGAAGAATAGAGGAAGAGGGGGAAAAAAAAGAAGAAATAAAAGAGGGCCTCTAATATTTGATAGGGAAACGTGTCGCGTTTCGAGACAAACGAGAAACACGCTTTTTTAGGATTAGTCGCAGCTTCGACCTAGCCCCCCCCCCCCCCCAAAAGAAGAAATGTAACTAGAAAGCACAGTGCATACTGTTACCCTCAAATTATTTACCTTTCTCTTAATTATCACGAACTCTGTTGTTTATTTACATAAAGGGCTAATTTTATTTTCAAATTGAAATTAGTGGAGTTCTACTTTTTTGTATCGGTATGGAATTTCCAGTGAAATTAATCCTTCCATTTTTGTATCTTTAATAATTGATAACGAAGTATATTCGTGTGTCATTAATCTTTTAACATTCCTCGAATAAATGTTGAATTAAAGTTCGCGAGATTGGATTCAGAATCATTTGAACGAGTTCTCGATGATAACGAAGAGAAAGGAATATCGATGCAGCTCATCGCATCATTCAGTTATTCGACATATCCATCGCCTGACCTCGTATTTTTCATAAATCAAGATACACGACATGCACACCCCCATCTCTATAAGTATCGTCGACAAATTATTTTCATAGTTCGATCCATTCGATATTTACTATCTACTCGCAGTATTACTGATAATCGATTTCGTATTTAATTTTTTCTCTTTCTTTTAAACAAACAACCCGCGAACCTTTTTGTACAAACGATTTACAAATTTTTTACAACGCGAATGAGTGACAATTGCGAATTCTTCACATCATTTCCTTTCTTCTTTTCTTTCTTTCAAACACAAACATTCCTATCGCTTTTCAATTGTTTGACAATAATCTCGACTGATGAATACTTAGAACGATAATTAACTGAACTTTACAAAGGGGAAAATGGGTGTAACGATATTTAAAATAAAAAATGGAAAAAAAAAAATAGAAGAGGAAGAAAACGAGTATTAATGTATCAAAGTTGCGAGAACAATTAAGGTGACAATTTGTGTTTCAGCGAACGTTCTAAATTCATTCCAAGTTTATTGATCGACGATTTTTGTAACGCGCAAATTGATTTACATTATCATTTATACGAATCAATATTTCATAAGAGTTTCTACGGCAACCAAAACAAATGAGAAAAATAACAAAAAGAAAGAACATGTACATATAATCGATGCTTGGATCGTTGGATCTCCACACGTAAATATCACTGTCAATCACTGTCAGAAATGAAAGGGGCAGAGCTATGAAGCTTACGATTATCTAGAGAGGAGCCTGTGAAACTCTCTGTTAGCTGAAAATAGGATGGTTGGGTAATTGCAAATCACTTGTTGTATCATACACCATAGCCGAAGGAAATTAATTGGACGTTGGATACGCTTACGAACGAACTATCGATAAATGAAAATCAACGTCGAATAGACACAATCGATTAATTCATTACTCAATCAGTCTGGATAAATGAGAGAGTGCAAAGGAAGTGAATGGTTTAATTTGTTCCTCTTTATTCTGCCTGTTGAATGTTGTAATCCAACGTGCAACTAATTTCCCCAAGAATACACTTAACCTCCATTGAAGAACGAATGCGAAACGGTGACGGGAACGAATGTGCGTGTATGGTTGAAGAACGGAAGAATGTGAAGACGATACGGGAAAGCCAGGCGATTCAATAGCCCAGAGAATTGAAAATTCTATGTCTATAAATATATTTACAAAATCGTGTGCTGTCGTGGAAAGTGAATAAATCGGGAGAACGAATGAACGGATGAACGGTGGAACGAAACAGAGAGCGAAGAGAAGAAAGCTAGTGACTGGAAGCGATTAGCGTGAACGAGGGCAAAGACAGTTAATTGAACAGTAAGAGTATAAATAGTAGAATTAACGAGAGTCGAGGAAAGGTATAAATATTAATTTGCAATGGAAAACGATTGTGAGGAGAATAGACAGAGAGAGAGGGGAAGAGTTTAGGACAGTGGTGTGGGGGGGAAACGAAGAATGAATGTTTTGTGCGAACAAAAAGAAAACAGAAAAATTAACAGTCATGAGTTATAAGAGCGTTTAATTAAATAGTAAATCAACTGGAACGATTGATCCTCCAATCGAAGCTGCTGAACGGATCCAAAGAACGAGTGTGCGTCCAAACAGTATGAATGGTCAAACAAAAGTGAAAAATTATATAAATATATATATATAAAAATTATACTTATAGAACAAAATGGAGGAGAAAAGAAAGCAACTATCATTGATCGCTATATCAAGCAAGTAGATATATATATATATATATATGAATATAAATATATATATATAAATATTGAGGAATATATAGTAGCGTGTCGGTATAATTAATTACGATTTGAAAAAGCGCGCGTCGCGGCGCGCCAACATTTAAATACGCTCATTGACCGCTTATGCGAACCAGAGAATTACTATGAAAGACAAAAAGAGAAGCATCGATGAGAGTGTAAAGGCGAAAGAATCGTTCTGGAACGGAAAGTGGACGGCAATGCGTGTTTACTGTGTGACAGAGTCAATTGTAAATGCGGTCGGCTTTTTCTTCTTTTGTTCGTAAAGTTTCCCTTGCATCTGGATATATTTTTCTAGTCGTCGATAACGTCGTTTAAAATTAAAAGATAATACGAGCACGTTTTGATGGAGAATTGTCCATACAGTGACTAGGGAAGTTTGTATTTATGTTGTAGATACTTGTAGAGTTACCGGGACGTCGGGGAGTTCCCCCTGGCGGGGGAAAAGTTACTAGACGCGCGTTCTATGAAAATTGTTTGTTATTTTTGTGATAAAAGTTTGAAAGCCGAGCGCAGATTAAGAAAGTGTGAAGCACAGTGCGCGGATTAAGGGGAAGAGGGGAAAAAGTTGAAGAACCTCAAAACCAAAAACGAAATGGAATTTCCTGCAATACAACATAGATTAGATCAATTATGGGAATTCTTTGTAGCTAGTGATTAAAAATATTCGTATTCTTCGCTGTTCTTGCGTGTCACGCGTATACGTTTGTCCGAGTCGCTTAGTAAGTCCGCATAGTAACGAACGCTCTCGTGATAAAAGATAAAAAGAAAAGAACGATATAGGGATACAGTGGAAAAAAAGTCACTACGAAGGGTTTACGGTGTTTTTCGTTTCCTTTCGTCGTTACGTTTGAGTGTAACGTAAGCCAAGCACGACGAGTGAAAAGGAATTTCCGCTTTCGAGGACTGACTTTTTTTATGTCGTTCTAAATAAATAAATAAATAATTGTAATAATAACGATAATGGTAACAATAATATTAATAATAATATTGATAACGATGATATAATAATAATAATGATGTGCGTTCGAATTGCTAATAATAATAATATTAATAATAATTATTATTAATAATAGATATACTTTAAGGCACGTTTTCACCCGGCGTGCTTGGCCACCGTGTCGTGTTTTCCATTGTTTATGACGGAAAAAAACTTTATTGCATCGCAGATATTTGTTAAACGACTGAGAAACGATTAATTAAAGGAAAAAAGGAAAAAACCTTTCACACTCGAACACCCGATTACAACGATATCATGTACCGACGTTTTTCAATTGCTTTTTGCAGTACAACAGAAGTGTACAAAGTCGTCTAGGAGGAAAGACATATATGGTGTAGGAAGTTTCCTCGTGTTGCTAGATGTTGCGTGCGAATATTGAACACGAATATAATTAAACAACGTAGGTAAAATGTTGTTCGAGTGAGAAGGGTTAACTAGTTACTAATTAGCCAGGAATCGGTCGATCTGTAGGGACTTTATTTTCGTTTAGTTGCACGATCCGTTGGCTGCCAACATAATCGGCAATACTAACAAATAACCTAGTTACATTTTTAAGTGTATTATACTTTGTATGATTCATAAAAATGATTTATTAGCAAAAATTCTTTACACCATCGATTATAGGTGGCAGCCAAAGAATGAAAATACAATGCTTGATAGCGAATCGATAAATCTCGCGCAAATGAAATAAAAATTAGATATGTAGGGTTCTGAAGTCGCCGACTCCGGTGATAATGTAGTCAGTGTTAAGTCCAAACTAATTCAAGAGGAAGGATCGACGACGCGCGCGATCGTCGATCGATTATAAATCAACAGTAGACATATAGTAGAGCGTGACAATTTCAGAATGGTAGTACTATCGTTGTTCCGTTGATTGTTTTAATAGATTTTATTGTGCCGTGACCGCATCGCGTGCTCTTGCTAAAAACGTTCGTTTTAATTGCTAAGAAGAAACAATAAATAATTGACTTATTAATGTATCTCCATTCTTGATTTACTAGAATGCTTTCAAATACGCCGTTAATCGCCCGCGGAAAATAATTCGGGGGATTAACAGAGTTCGTGATAGAAAAACTAGGGATTTTCCTTTGTAATTTACAAGGAGCCAGGGTTGCCTTTAAATTACGAAGGTGCAACGGGGAATCTAGTCAATTAGATGATCTTCTAGGGTATTTTCCTCGGGCGACAGAACCAACTATTTAATTATTCCCAAATGTTATCGTTCGATAATCGTGATTACAAAATCAATTTTTTCTTATATTAATCAAAATTTCGATCTTCGTGAAGTGTACTCCATTAAGAAGAATATAATGAAAATCAAATCTTCTGTAATTCTGTCTTCAATAATTAATTCAATATTGTTCGAGAGACCGTGTTTTATGTAAATAAATTTCTATTGGGAGTTATTCTTTTAGGGAAACTAAGAACCGGTTCTACCAACAGTCAATAACGACCTTATGTATAGTTGGTACGTTCGCTAAAAGTTCCCCGACCGGTTCTTGCAAACCTGAAAGAATGAATTCACCAGCGTGATCAATATCGATTAATCGTAGTGCAAGCCGATAGGTTACGAATCACCAGTAAAATACAAAAGCGAAACAAAACTGAATGCAAGGTCTCACGGGACGCGGCCACGTCTAGCCAGGACTATTTTTCTAAGTTGCAAAGCATAATAAATTAACAATGTTGCATTATCGTTATTAGAGTATATTAACAGTGTACATTGATATTTTAACTAGCCGAATAAGTATGAGATAATGTTACAAGTATAGCAAACGAGCTGCATATATTATACATATACATATAAATATGTAGATATTTGGTTGCGATCGTCGACTATCGATTAATCGTGCCGGTTCGCACTTGTGGTCGATACACGCGTGCGCACTGCGATGCGCCATTAGCCTGATATATTAATTGAATTTGAGACGAGAGCAGTAATCGTATCACGAAGAGGAAAAGAGAAATGTTTTTGTTTCGCCAATCGAAACGCCCCGTTATAAGTTCCAGCGTCGATCGATTCATGATCCAAAACGATACGATTAATACCGAGAAAGAATTCCTAGATTGCGCGTAGACACGGCGCTGGAACGCATAAATGAGCGTACGCGTCTCTCTGCGAATGTATGCATGATTGTATGAATGTGTGAAGTAACACGATCGCGGTTCTGATATTCGATCAGAGGACAAGGAGAATTAAACCAAAAAAAAATAAATAAAAATATGAATCGTTCTGTCAGTCACCTCACGTATATTATACAATGTCATAATGCTATGCTGCCATATGATATAAATACATGTCTACGATAAGGAGTATATTACTAAAAAAACATTATAAATAAATATGTTATAAGTAATTACACAGTGGTGCAATCCATTTTAACCTAACGAATCTTTTATCCCGTGCTTTTAAGTCCGTTTTATTAAAAATTCAAATCAACAATAATACCGTTTCAAATCTACCGCTCTGGCGTAAGCATATTCTTAGGGTTAGAAACCTCGTCGCGCGATGGCGCTTCGTGCGCGCAGAAATACACCGCAGGTTGTGCCACCAACGAAAGCAGAGTTAGTGATCGATGCGCCCTCGCGTAGGATAACATGACTTCGTCTGTGTAACTCGGTGTAACCTCACTTTTTCTAATGTCTAGAATTTTTCGAAGCTTTTTGGGGAACGCGCGAAGCGTGCAACGTTCTATTTTCGTACGTTCCGTCATCGTGTGATACCCGATTTCTCTCGGTATTCGTACCACGCCGACCGTGAAGCCCTATTCCGTCGCAATAACTTTGCACCAGGAGGTTATGATCGTCTTTCGTTTATTGTTTATAAGGGAATACATTTTCGTTCGAAGTGTACGTGTGGCTGGAATGTAAACATTCAAGTGACGAATTCCTGTGCGGCGTTTACAATTTTATCATTTCGTTCACATAATTCTCATGTTCACAGACACCGTTAACATCTGCACCGTGCACAACTGAAACCTATGTTTTATTATGAAGCGACGTCAAAGAAGGCCGGTTTTAGAACTGAATCAATCGCAGCCCGGCTCCCACGGCGAGCATACACAAAGTAAATATGGAACAATTGTTCATTTCGGTAGCGCCTTAATGGTTTCTAAAGGCGTACGCGATCGGAGAACATTCCGTTGTCTGCGGACCTTTCATTTCTGTACAGAATGAACAAGTATTTATTCTTGAAACGTTAATCGTCGGTGTACGTGCCGCGCGATGCATCGATCTTTCAATTCCGTTCCAGATAAACGCAAGCATACGAACAACGATCACCACGAACAGAATGCGCCGGCGAACCCGTTGGCGAATTTGCTCTGCCATTACAATTCGGACAGCGACACGGAGGAGTCTAAGAAGGACTGTAAACTAGACGACCAAGTGAACAATTTTTTCAAGGCGAGCGAAGTTCCTTCAGATTGTTATTGGCCGAGGGATACGCCTGTAACTAATGAAACTCTGTGTGTCGCAGGAAATTCAACTCATCGCGCCCAAGCAGCCAGACACGGACGAATCCGGCAACGCTGCCACGAATGCACGGCCACCGCAGCATATAAATCAACAAGCGTTGAGTAAGATTCGTCGGGAACGATCAGCATGAGTATCTTTGCGGCGCCTCGATTAACTGTGTTTCAATTCGTTCAGTGTGGAGGGAATGTTTGGACGAGTCGTCTGGGTATCCCTATTACTGGCACATAGAAACCAACGAGGTGACATGGGAGATGCCGGAGGAACTGCGATATTTAAAGAACAGCACGAAGGCGAATTCTGCTGCAAAGCCGCCTCCCACGCAAGAATCTCATTGGGTGGACTTCTCGTCTGTAACATGTAATTGCATACGTTTCGTGAGGTCTCCTTCTCCGTTCCCTCAATAATCGAGCCCCCCACTGACGAAGGAAATACACTTTCAGACCAGCAATCTCATGAAAACATACCGGAGGGTATGATACCGAGGGAGGTGGTGGCCAGAAATCGCAACCGGTATATCTGTAACGATGTCGCGCAGAAGCAGGACCCTCAAACTGATCACGACACGACCAACACGTCCGACACCATGGACAACGACTCCGACGACGGGTACGTTGAAGCAATATGTTCCCTCTGTAACTTCGACTCACGAAAAGTATTTATTTCAGGAAAATAGAAATGATAACTTCCTACGGCAGCGAGGAGAGCGACTCTGAAACCGGGGACGAGAAAGAGGCAAAGACCGAGGTGTCCCCAGCTGCCGAGCGAAAACCCAGGAGATCCGTATCGAAATCCAGGAACACCGCGAAGATCCCAGCGCCGGTGATACAGCCGCAGCTGCCAGCCATCGCGCCGAATTCGACGCACGAGTACAAAGCAAACGAGACGACAGAAATCGACGTGGCGACTGATGCGTTGGGAAGCAAGCCCGGGGAGGACACGGAGGCCAAGTACTTGAGACGAAGAAGCACTGAAGAAGTGGAGGAATGCTCTGACGCTGTTAGCAACGAGAGTCGGGGGTCCAAAGAGTCGTTGGCGACGAAGAGTAACGTTAAACGGGTGGCGGAGTCCGACGTGGACTTTCGTGTTTCCTTGGTGCCCGGCTACGACGAGGATTCGGACGCCGAAGAAGAGTCCGAGGTGAAGCAGGAGAGGAAGGCTCTGTTCCCTATTCCTCAGACTGAGCAGACCGTGGAGATCGGTGCGACGCGTAAAATCACCGTCGACGAGAGTAGAACGACGGACAGCAACGACAGCGATACGAACGGCGAGAAGGGGAAAGTCGAGGAGCAGGACAGCGGAGACGTTTGCGACAGGCTCGAGATCAGAGAGGAGGCTAGCTTGAAGTCCGAAGAGGACACGCAGAAGGGAAATAAGTTTCTCGATAATTTCCATGGACGAAATAAATTCTTCCAGAGGAAGAAGCGCATCGCGTTCGACGGTAAAACAATTATATTTCATTGCACATTAATATTATTATTATATCTTTCCCTATTGATTCAATGAAACCTACGGAATACTTCGTGCACAGTTCCATCCGTCAAGGCGAAGACGACCGAGGAGGCTGAACCGAGTAAACCGGAAGTACAGGTGCAACGGGAGGAAACGAATTCCTGCGACGGTAATCCTGGCGAACCTGAGGCTGACCAGAGCGAGGAGTCCGCCCGTGCGAATGAAAACGTGGAGGAGAACACTCAGAATTCCAAGGACGGGTCCAACAACACCGACGAGGAGACGAGCGCGCCGGAAACTCAGAGCGAGTCGAAGGAAGACGAGGCGGAGGTTAATTTATTGTCGCAGATAATACTAGAGAAGTTAAAATTCCTGTCGGAGGGGAAGCCAGGCGTATCTCCGGTTCAGACGATGTCCATACAGTTACAAGTATAAATTGATTCGATGATTTCTTTTTTCGACGTTGTTGGTTAACAAAACTGATAGCCTGGATTTGCTGTTTGATATTCATCGATGTTATGTATTTTAGACACTGGTTGTTGCTTGGGAAGCAGGTTGCTTAGAAAAGAATTACTTGCGTAGATGGTTGACTGACACTAGTCACGAATTGGAACGCTTGGAACAAGATGCCGCACCGCCCGGATGGCTTTGTCAGTGGGATAGGTATAGTATACCATCTAAAATTTGTGTATTACTTCGTATAAATAAACATGAATCGTTTTCATACAAGACATCGTGTATGTTATACACGTCATTATTCTGAAAAGAAAAGAAAAAAAAACAATTCTTCAAGTCACGTAATTCTCTTTGCACTTATCATTACAGCGAGACACATTAAGGTCCCTTACTTTAAGTCGTAATTCACGTACATCTGTGTGCCCTTTTTTTCTTCTTCTTTTTTTTATCTGAAGAAATATTCTATCGAATTTACGTAAACGTTTTTCTTTCACTTCCAGCGCAGGGAACAAAATTTCGATATACACATTTTCATTCAACAAGTCGCGAATTATCCGTTGAGGAGGAAGGACTTAACCAATTTGATTTTTTATCAATTTCAGAGTAAAACATTATTATAAATCCGTAAAGATTTTTCAGTGCGCTTAAATGAAATTTAAATCCGTTCGGGTGCAGGGTTTGTTTTCGCATAAACTCGCACCAAAAGATTATATCGCGTTTTCACTTTCATCAACCGTAATGAAACGTATAGGTCTGTGTTCAGAGTGGAGCCTCAGAGACCGTACGTACAATTGTCTCTTTAAAACCGTGTACAAAGATTACGCAGAAGAATTGACGAACGTTTAGTGATCGAATGCATGAAGACGGTACGTTGTCGAAATAATGCCCGAGTTTTCACAAGAGGCGAAACGTTCCAGCGATGTTATCCCTTGCGAGGAAGAGCCGTATCAAACAGCATAAAACTGTAGAAAAACTTTTCTTTCGCTAAAAATCCAGCCGACCGGGTCAACTTCGAAAGCTAAATACAAAGATATATGTACCAGCAAGCGAACGGATCGCAAAATCTTGTGAGTGTTAAAACGATAAAAGAAAAAGATTGGAGAACCTACCGAAGAACATACTTAGTGCTATACGAAATCCTTGGACCATGCCGGACGAAGGAACCCGGATTCCAAAGAAGCTGCTCGTCGAATAGATTCACAGTGAATCGATTGGGACACGAGAGAGCGTAAAGCTGTTAGTCGAACATCAAAGTAACAATCCTTGGTAGCCAATCGTAATATCTGTGTGTTACGCGGTATTTTCTCTTCTTATTTTACATTTCCAAGCTCTCGACACGTTACGTTCTCTGTACATACTTTTAAACACCATATATGTATGTATATTCACATATATACATTTATATATAGATATGTGCCTGTATCTATAAACGTAATTTATTTTCTTGTCTTAAACACCTCCAATCGCTCCGACGATGTGTTCAATTGTAACAAGATATTCCGAGCGACGTTTCCAAAGCAGTTTCTCCCAACGAGTGCCACGCCGTCGTATGCGTTCACGAAAAGAAAAGAAAAAGGAAACGAAAGTCACGTATCAGGCTCTGTTGCGCCCTTAGCCGTGCGCGTAATCAGTTCACTTAATATTTCGCTAGAGTAACGCAGAACCGTTTGTCGACCGTAATACACTCGATTGTACATGTTTGCGGGAGACAGCAGCTTGCCTTCCCCACGTAACTAAGTAACACTTAATCCTTTTGTAATAAAAGGGCCTCGCTGAACTTAACGGCACACCGAGCTACAGGTAGGAGTACTTAACTGATTGTTTCCTAGCTAATAAGTAAGCTTCCGTAACTCGGGAGGACGTTCCTTTCACGGAGTGCAACGTCCCTCGAATGTTTTGTCAGAGTAAAGAAAAATAATAATGAGAAAAGAAATAAGAATTAATGAAAAAAAAGATAAAAAAAAGCAATGCAAGTAAACGGTTTTCATTCGTCTGTGTGCTACATACCCAGGTGGGCTTTTTTACAGGTCGCATAAGCAATATTATTACCAGAACACTACCACCGGAATAACACAATGGACCTATCCGGACACCGGTATCGCCGGCGGTGCTGAAGAAATGGAAATTTGTTCCACGCCTCCTCCGACCGAACAGGAGGAAATTATCGTACCCGGTAAGGAAGCCCGTCTGCTCGTTCGATACGATGCTCTATCGTGGAAAATTTGTGTAACGCGCAATGATTATTGGACAGCGGACGAGGATGGATCGAAGTCGAAACCAAAGAAGCAACAAGAGATCGGAGGGACCAGCGAGGACGTCACCGGTCCAAGGAGCAGCGACGTCGAAGCCCCGCCGCCGCCACAAATCTCGAACCCCAGCCCGCCTCCACCACCGAGAATATACGCGGAGGACCTGAACAGGGACAAGAGGAAACAGGACAAGGGAAACGAAAAGTTGGACTGCAAGAAGCAACGGCTCGGAGAAGGTTGATCTTTGTTTAACAAACTGGAGAACTTGTTCAGATAGCATCGACAACTGACTTAATCATTTGTATCTTCCCCCCGCGCAGACGGAGCAACGATGGTGGAGGTGAAGCAGCTGGAAAATGCAGTGACGCTTCCTCATCCCTCCGCTTTGTTATCACCGCAGCCCACAAATCTTGCGAATGTAACCACGGCGGAGCCTCTGCCTCCCGGCGTGGATCTAACAGAGGCGCCGTACGAAATATCCGCCACAGCTCTTAAAAGAATCATATACGGTGCTGTGCAGCCTCAAGGTACCGCGCTTTACGACGCATCCGGAAGAGATCCTACAGTTCCTATTCTGAGTCACCCGGCAGCCATCGTGCCAGAACATTATCTTCAGTATCCCGCTTATCACCAACATTTACATGCCGTAGGTTTCTTCGTTTGTATCCAATACCTATCTATCTTTTATTATAATTTATTCGCGTAAATATTTATTTAATCGTTTCATTATGTGTGCTCCCCTCTATCGAACAGCCGGCGGCCTTGGTACTTCCACATAAACACAGCGTGCAACCAGCCATTCAATTGATACCGGATTACACTCCTCTATACGCGAACCATCATAAGGTCATCGAGAAGCCGCCAGTGAAGACAGCGAAAGAATCGTTGGTGTCCGCTCTGGACTCATTCTACAGCGACATAGCACGTATAGAGAACGTGGGGACAGAGAAAGTTCCGCAAAGAGAGGATGTAGTAACGGCAGAACCGCCTCCCGTGCCGATGGAAGAGGCGAAAATAGAAACGGAACCAGAACAACAGCAGCTGCAACCGGTTCCTGCCGAAGCCACCATGAAGGAGAAGAAAAGAAAAAGGGTAATGATTTTGTCGGTAATTTCCTCGAGTTTCGAACGGGGAAGATGATAATTGGAGTTTTGTTCGGCAGGCGAGAATTGGTATTAGTAAAAAGCACAAAGAGGTGTCCAGTATGGTAGCGAAGTGGCAAAAGGTGCAACAGAATTTCGAGAATACATAGATCGAGAATGGGAGCTTAGAAGAAGTGCTTTGTCCCGCGAAGAGGAAAGGTAATGTATTTATTTGTTTCGAATGATTACATGTATAGGATATTGAGATTCATTTATTTAACGCTGAATGATCATGGATATTGTCCTCAGGTGCAACATGGCTATACATTTAAGTCGTTGAACTCGAATAGTGCGCTGTACTTCGGCCAGTATAGTGTTCCTGTACCTGCAATTAATATTCTTATTACTCTATGCTCCCTTTTGTATTTTTCAAAATCGATCCGACTCGAGGGATAGCGTGAATTTACGTGGGGTCGTTATCGTAGACACGATTTATTCCTTTTTCCTTCTTTGTTATCCTTGCGTACAGACGTTAGCTGTAAGAAAATGACGTTATTGCAATTTATAAGCATTTAAAATAAACGATACGTTGTGATTGAACGAAACGCCCCAAACTCGACTGTCTCCGCGTAGTTGGGTCCACATTATTGTTCGCGCTATTTAACGTTTTCTTAACGTCGGACGCGAGAGTCGCGAGAGGAAGAAAAGACGATCGTCTATACAAGCGTAGAATTGAAGAGGAAAGATGTATTTAAGTATCGCGTTTCTGAAAAACGGCCGACCACTTCTTGAAAATATTCAGAACGATAGTTTTGCCGCCGATCGTTTATTTACGAAGCGATGAAAGGTAAACGCCAGCCGAACAGTTTCATTTGTCCCCCTTCAAAGCGTACGTATAAAAAAAAGAAAGAGTGATATAAGGTATGAAATTAATCTCCGACGAGAGGCAATATTTACATACAAGGAAAGTAGTATTTTTTAAAAATAAATCCACGCAGGAGTACAGTGTTCGACAATTTATTTATAAGATCTTGCGCGTTACGGAATTCTTTCGTTGTAACGATATGTACATACGGATTTAACAAAAAATATATATATATGTATAAAAGAGAAAGAACATTGTGGTCAAGTTCAAGCTTTCCCGAATTCAAATTTAATTTCTGCAATCGAACGCGCTCGACGCGGTTCGATATTTGCGTTCGATTGTGATGCTCGCGTGAATCGTTCGCATTAGTGATGGAGAAATATCGATAGTCAGCACTAGCGATAGTTTCACTTGCCAAATCGATTAACTCCACTTTCTGAATATTATTAAATTTTAATGTCAAAACACTTTATTAGTGTTTATTAGTGTTTTGACATTAAAATTTAATAATATTCAGAAAGTGGAGTTAATCGATTTGGTAAGTGAAGCATTCAAATTATAGCTACCAACATTTTTAAATTCGCGGCATTACGAATATGAATACACGTTTCCGATAACTATCGATAGTCAAAATGTACCTTCGATAGTAGTAACCATCGATAATATCGATAGCGTCGTCGATATTTCTCCACCGCTAGGTCGTATCGATGTTGAACGATTGGAAATATTAAAATTGAAAAGTTGAAGAATCACGATGAACACTTCGAACGCCGATAACAATCGGCCAAAAATAACCGGCTCGAGAAAAGTACGGCAAAGCGATCAAGAATTAACCAACCCCTGCTGGAAGGTATTTCTATTTACACAGTAACGTTTCGAAGGTTAGGTAACCTGCGTTTCGAAGGTTTGGTTAACTAAGCTCTCCACTTTGAGGTTAGTTAACCTCACCCTTCTTTCGAATTACGACGAATAATTTCCACGCAAATCGTGAAAGTTCATTATCGTTTCAGGAACATATCCTAAGTTTCAAGTGCCTCGACAGAAATTTGTACGATTACGATAAATGTCAACTGCAATTCGAAAACTACAAAGTCTGCAAGAGTTTTTGGGTGCATTTACTTGCTTAGTCAAATGTATGCGGTCACGTTGAATTGCAAACTGTTTTACAATACTGATATTCTAGGGAAACGTAATAGCCGAGAGAAGGAGGCGCAATATTAAACCGTACGTTCCGTCACCCGAAGAGAGGGACAAAATAAAAGCAAAATATCTTAGCACTGGAACAATATAAGTACCCTGCGGTCATAGAGAAAGATTTTACTGTTCGTATATAAGCGTTTCGGTGAGTGTATATTATTTTTGGCCAACCTAAAGAACTCTCGGAGAAGTTCTCGGTGCGCGTAATAAAATATATTTCCCCCGGGGCGATAATTGTAACATAGTCTTCTATTCGTCTGTATTACGGAGGAAACGCGGGAACTTCTAGGTGCAAGTAAAGAACGCAGGTTTGTCTTTTTGTGCTTCGTTTAATTGTACCAGCGATTACATTACAAGTAGGTAAATAAAATATACACAATTGTCAGGACGAACGGAATACAGCTTTACATAAAACTCGTATATTAATATCTTTGGCAGAAGCGAACGTTTTACGGAATATACGATTACATGTTTTCATTCGATTGATTATAACTTGCACGAGCTCGTGAACAATCGATACGTAAATTACAGCCGAAGGGAGAAACGTTAGATGTCTCGGAAAATAAAGTTGCCCAAGTTTTTTTGGAGTACCAGTTAGAAGAAGTTATGCAGCTTTCGTTCGTTATTGTTCGCGCTTGTGTGCCATAAATGCTTCTCCCTTGAGCCAATGTATGTACACATACGCTATATACTACGTAAAGGGAAAAAGAAATCTGTTTACCACTACGACGAGCAGGTTCTATCTAAAATTTCAAGCGAACCCCTAGGATCTTATTATAAAATGCAACGTGTCACCGTTTCTCTCTTTATTCGATAATTAACGCGTACCCGTGAAACAGACTAGCGACACGGTTGCACGAATCAGAAATTTCATTGATAGTCTTACTCGGACCTTCGCATATCCAATTTACAATTGTACAGTACTAATGAGTTATCTATAAAAGCGCATGGTTCAATCGATCAAATTTATTCTACGTTGACTTACGTGTTAGCGTATCACTGTAACTTAAATGTCGATCGAAATCATTTTCGCGACGCGGAGAATAATTAACGAGACGCGGTCGGATTACAAATTTGAGAATTTCCATTACAATTCGTCCCGCGAATCACTTCCCCCGCGGTTGAAAACGTATATATATAAAAAAAATATACCAATTGAACGTATCTCTAAAGTAATAACTAACTTTTGCATCCGCCACAGAAACGGGAAATTCGATTCACATGCTCTTTCAATTCTAATATGGAATTGTTCGATTGAAACTTTTCATCGTCGTCCCAACGTCGACAATTCATTTCCACTCGCGGAACCGATATTAATAAGTATAGCAACATACACATGCATCCTTACGCAAAATAAATAATGTCTCTTGCACTATATCTTATTACAAGTGTACACCAAACATGTTACATCCCCCCTCCTCTCTTATTCTTTACATCCAATGTCCAGCGGAACTCTGGTTTGCTCGGAATTTGTTGCACACTGTGAAACGGGAAAAACCGGGCAAACCAGAATTCAAATTTTTCACTCCTCAGACAATACACGTTAAAAACGAAGGGTTCGAACAAAATTCTCCTAAGAGGAACGAGAAAGTAAAAAAATAATGGAATTCCTCGACGCACAGTCAGAGTTACGAACAGAAAACACACGAAATGGAACGTTGGAAACTAAAAGCAATGCAAATCCATCTAACCATACGCGAGTTATAAATACGAAAGAATCATTGGCAAGGTGATTTCTATGCGACTGCATCGCGGCAACGTGAGATTTGAATGATTTTTAGCTCCCCTGCGAAAACCAAGTAAACAATGCCACTTAACAGTTACTCTCACTCTCAATTCTTCGTTCCCTTTTGGATATGTGATGAGCGATGGTTGCATGCCTCAATTTACCATTATCAATCTCGAAATTGTCCGGCACCGGTTACAGAACCGTTTGTCCGAATCGTGTCCATCAGTTTCTTCCGCCTGTCCGCTCTGTACTCACTCGTTCGTAGCTCGTTCGTAGCTCGTTCTCCGACTATATTATTTTTTCTGTTCGTGCCTCCTCGTTTTTAACATGTATCGTCGGCAAGTAGTCAATCTGTACGGTGTCTGATGCGGAACGGGTGAAGACGAAACGCGCGACACATCTGTCGGACCTGGAAATAAACCGAAACGGTTAATGTTAAAACGGGACGAGATAAATGCAGCAGAATAATTAAAAAAAAAAAAACGAAAAGGGCTTACCACGCAAGTTCCATAATGTATATGCGCTAACAATGCTACGACGGCGATTACATACGTGAATGCCAGATCTATGCTGGGCAAGATAAACGAGACGGTTGCAGCAATTGCTACGGGCAATAATATCCAAGATAATAATTCGCATGTGGTGTTTCCCATTTGCGAAACGATCAAACGACACTGCAAATTTAACGTTGCGTTAGTTTCTCGCGATTTTTGGTTAATTAATGCGGTAAATATTGCGCTCTTACGCATATGTTGGCGAAAATAGTTCCGATAATGAAGAAGATTATTCTCGGATCTCTGTCTATGATATCGCTGGGCGAATGCACCACCCAGATCGTTGAGATCGCGAACAGCGCTACCAGAGATAGCAGGGGTCTTATGGCGTCAAGGAATGTTCGCATTTTGCCAGTCCTGTCCCTGTAAGACCTGGGGATTCGCCGGGCAATATTTCCCATTAAACTCTCGTCGATTAATCGAGGATATTAAACGGAACGCTCCATTCCACTCACTTGTATATGTTCCACAGAACCACAGGCAAGCTGGACAATATCGCAGTGATGTACAATAATATCTCGAACAACACTCCGACCGACATTCCACCGGGAAGTTGAAATTTCCAGGCGCCATGTCCCCCGATACTTGATATAATGAAGACGATAATCGTACCCTGATGGATCGTAACGACGTTGATTGAAATTATTCGTGTTTAAGCATCGCTCTTCTCTTCCCTGTTGCTGCACAAATACTCACTACCATAGATACGTCGTATCCCCAAGGAAGATATAATACCCCGGTGTTATACTTCTCCCAGTGCGTCAAATAGAAATTGATAAACACGTTCCACAGAATGAAGTACATTCGCAGCGGTGACACACTGTGGTCGGTCCTGCCGAACACAGAAAACATGCAAACGCTGATAAGCATCGTCGTCCAACTGTCTAATCCGTGATCGAATAGTTCTCCCAGTGGTCCGCATACTTGAGTTCGTCTGGCCTGCTTGCCGTCTATGCCATCTGCGAAACGAATCATCCAATAAATGATACACACATCGAAGTAATACGCATCGATTCGAAGGAGTACCCTTACCGAGCGTGTACGCCATAAACACGTTAAACGCGCCCAGAGCAAAGACCCACCGCGGTATAGGTGGATACTGAGGCATGTCGTCGCTGGACGCGTACAGATAGTAATCGTAAAAGGAAAATAACGTGAAATTCAGCACGGTGAACAGGAAACCCGAGAAGGTCAGCACGTTCGGAGCGACCCATTTCGGACAGTACTGCAACAGAACGTTGTTATCAACACACGAGATACGCCATCAATAGTACCGCACGTTCGACCAAGTTACGCACCTCGACCACTCTGTTCCAAAACGGATGCATAACGTACACGCTGAGGGGGCTCGTGTCCACCGAGCTATACTGAAAACGCAAGTACAAGGCAATTAAACAAAACCTCCCGCTCGAACTTGGCCCGTTCAATCGTTCCCAGCCCATTCAATGCAAATGCGAGTCTTGCGCAACTGGGTCCACGTAATGGCCCTGTGTCGCAACGATTACTAAGCCCATTAAGACTGCCCGTCGGTTACTCAACAAGTGCACCGCTCGCAGAAGGTTCCAACCCACCGAACACATCTTCCCAAACCGTTCTCAACCGCCCAGCTTCCCAATTTCGCGTACCAAACAGCGATGCCCAACGAAACGAAGATCAACGACGAAGCTCACCTTGTAGCTCTCGAAACCGGCCAGGTGTTCGTCCGTGAGGTACTTGACCTCGAGCTTCAGTTTCTTGTACATGATGCCTCTCGGTGATTCCTCTCTCAGAACCGCCCGCTGTCGGGGACACGGAAACTCAGACCTATCCGACGCTCCGTCGTTCTCACTTCATCGAGCTCGTTAGTAACCTAATGGACTGCGGGCGCCGTGGCTAGGTTAGGATCGTTCGCATCTAAGGGGAGCTAGAATCTGCACGTGTACCTACGTGGAGCGTAGCCCGGTCGAGCGTCAATTCATGGCGAGGACAGAACCACGCAAACGGCCGCCCCGTGAAATGACCCCTCTCCGCGGTGCGGCGTGTAAGGGCCGGTTCTCACGTGCGCGAAAAAAGCGCACGATCGATTCGACGCGAATCGCTCGGCGGCGCGCGAATTTCACCGCCTATGGAATCGCGCGTAATAAGCGGATGATAAGAGTCGCCGGCGATTGTTTCAGGTGATAAGGTTATGTCGCTGACCGATCTGTTCGATTGATTAGAAATTCGGTCGTTCGATCGCCGGATTGGAAGGGCACGCGAAATTGTAGAGAGAGAGGAACTTTGACTGGGGAAGGATTAATGCTGCACGCGTTTGTTTCTTTTTTATTCATCGTGATTTACTCGAGATAGGTTATGTAAGCGGGAGAATCTAACACTTTCGTTTAGTCCGCTTTCTTTTCCCATGTTTTTTGCGATTTGTCTAAATGATGAATCGCTGCGATGCACGGTGGGAAGGCCGTAATATTTATTTCTAATTTTTATGTAAAATAGGCGGCGCAATTATTGGGATCGATTGAGGTTAGGATCGATCTATTGCTTTTAACTATCAGGTAAAATAACCCGGTTTATCATTATCACGCGAAAGAAACGTGAAACAAGGGAAACATGTAGCTTGTTTTAATATTATGGTTTGATAACCGAACTCATTCTTTCTTTCGAAATTAATTGCCTCTGTAACTTGGCCAATTGTTACGCGTTACGTAAATTACGTAAAAAGAAGCACACAGAAATGGAATTAAAATAACAGATATTCAATTGCAAAAGAAATTTCCTTTAATAAACGGAACTATATTTTTCTCAAATTAATAACAGAGGCGTGATAACAACGCTTATCATTGAATAACCTGCGGGCGTACCATTTCCTCCTGTACCGATCATAGAAACGAAACCGATGGATCTATGCTCTACATGAATGATATCTTTATTCGAGTTTGGTTTAATTGCCGTTTTATTACAAGTGTATGTACTTTACATGCTTAATATATTTTATAACAGTGGGCACAATAACTTCACTAACGTTAATAAAGCACCACCTGAAACATGGGAAAATGGTAATGAGCGTAAGTTCACTAATACACGCATGGTAACGGGAATTAAAACGGTGGGAAACTTACACAATTCATTTCTTCAACTGATAACGAAGAATTAGGAATGGTACGGAGAATCCGCTTCCGAAGAATGCAACGAAAAGTGCAGTTAGAGCGTACCTGTTACTAATACTGAACGGGAGGTTCTGCAACAATGATTCGATTAAACATCTTTCTCCCTTCATCCATTATCGACATTTAAACAACTTACTTTATTAACTTATTCTTATCGTTCGGTTTTATTTGAATTACTTGTTTTCGTGCGAAAATCGAACACGAAGAGCGAATGAAATTGCTGAAACGTATTACGCAACAGACTGCTGTTTTATACTTACAGCACCAGGGAAACCTTCCGGTTCATGGTGGCCACTTTTTTGCACAGCGGTGGTACGGAACGACCTGCTGAAACGTTGAAGAGCACTCCTTACTGCAGACATTTTTTCAACTTCGTATACTTTGAACTGCCGTTAATCCACCAAACGCTAAATGCGAACGATGGAGATCGTCGTCTGCTCTGTATACACGGTAAGGAGTATTTTCATGAACACAAATTATAAGATAGAAGATAGTATAATTTAACCGTACTTCGTTGTTAATTGAAAAGTCTTGAGGAGTTCAATGAAATATAAGGATCAGTATTCATTTTCCTTGCGAAAGGTGTAATAAAAGAAACGCAGAATTAATTCGTCGCGGGTGGTTTCCAATGGTGAGCGGATGCAGTGTTTCTATTGGCGCAGAATTCTAGGAGAAAGTATGTTCGAATACTTTTAATTGAAATTGTAATCCTCTTAATAAAATAATATTATTACCCCAAAATGATATTTAAATTATTGTTGCGTTTACGAATTAATTTTAGGAAATTGTACAGCCATCTGTACGCAAGTGGTTGAAACTACTCGTACCTCTTCCATACCTACACTCGAAAGTCGTATACAAATCGAATTGCTTCTTTATCATTTCAATGCGATGTTATAATAAATTCAATATTACCTTTCATTAGTTAAACTGTTTTTACATCGTGTAAACTAACAACATAGACGAGAAGGCATTTGTATTTTGTTGCCACTTTTGGGTGCGGATATGGCAGAGGCTCGAGTAGTTTCAGCCACTTCCTTGTAGATGGCGATACTGTACGCCAGTAGTGGGTATGGGTAAAGAAGGGACCCGAGTAGTTTCAAACGCTTCTTTATAATTCCTACATTTGTTATTTTCTTATTGCACATCTATTATACATCTTTCCCTTTCGTCCCTTTTCCGTTTCAAACTTCTAACCCATTCTTCTGTTCTGACCCCACCTCTCTATTTCCCTACATTCTGTTACTAGACATACGAACGTTCGAAACGTGTCTCAGCACGGGTCATATGTTGTATTCTCTTCCTTCCCCCAATATCTATTCCATTTTACAGTGCTTCTATGTCTTACCTGCCTTTTTAATTTCTGACTCTCCCCTCTTTGCTTGTAACTTACGTACTCTGGTAGTTTGCTATTATAATAAATATAATTAGACCTTCCCGTTTTATTCCTGTTGCGTCCCTGTCTTTCTCTTATGCTTTTGGTTTGAGCCTTATCACTTTCTTTATCTTCTAAACATCCCTTAATAATTTTTCTCTCTCCTGTTACATACTTACCAATATATTCTTTGTGTGTGCAGGTTTCCTGGGTAAAGCAGGGCAGAGCACTTACCGGCGCTTCTCATTTTGGATAAGAGCAAGAAAGAAGAAGGTCTAACTGGCGCTACATAGTTTAGTTATTGTAAATTGATTTATGTAGTTTGTAACTTTTGGGGCGTAAGTTTAATTTAGAACAATTGTGTAATTAAGTCCTATGTGCACATGTCTATATGTGCACAAGTTGCACAGTTGCTGCAAGTTAAATTTATAAGCTTCTACATATGAGCAATGTAAATTTTAGTTTAGTTCTATCTGGAAGCTATATTGTAAATTAAATTTTACGAATAGTTTATAAGTCTTAGATTATTTATGTTCATTCTATCTTTTATATTACATAAATGTTCGTTTATTATTGTTAGCTTATAGCATTGACTTGTAAATTTAAAAGTATTGTAACTTGTATCTATATTAATTAATTTAAATAAATCGTCTATGAACCGAATTCTGCTACTCCGTTTATTTTCACACCTTAACAGTCCTTAAGAAAACCTAATTCCAACTCCTTAAACAAGTACTGCCGCGTTGGAACTTTAAACACAAAGTCCTGAAGCGAAGTACTTGTAAAAATCGTCCTAAACATTATTAAATCGTGTGTCCAATGCAACAATGCTTACAAATAACGCCTCAGGAGAACGCAACAAAGTTGCAAATAACGCCTTCTAAAAACTCAACAAAGTTGCAAAAATCTGCAGCAAAATTACAACAATGTTGCAAAAGGTGTCTCGCGGAAATGCAACAAAGTTTTTTAAATAACGCCTCGCAAAACGCAACAAAGTTGCAAAAATCTACGTGAAAAATTTGCAACAATGTTACGCCAATTATTTCGTAACAAAGTTGCAAAATTTTCTCAAAAATTTTTGCAACAATGTTGCGCCACAGTTCATGCCAACATTGTTGCTAATTGCGCCCCGCGAAAACGGAACAAAGTTGCAAAAATCTGCGTGAAAAATTTGCAACAATGTGGCGCCAAATTTTTCGTAACAAAGTTGCAAAATTTTCTCAAAAATTTTTGCAACAATGTTGCGCCAAAGTTCATGCCAACATTGTTGCAAATTGCGCCCAGCGAAAACGCAACAAAGTTGCAAAAATCTGCCTGAAAAATTTGCAACAATGTGGCGCCAAATTTTTGGCAACAAAGTTGCAAATTTTTCACGAAATATTTTGCAACTTTGTTGCGTTTTCGCTGGGCGCAATTTGCAACAATGTTGGCATGAACTTTGGCGCAACATTGTTGCAAAAATTTTTGAGAAAATTTTGCAACTTTGTTACGAAATAATTGGCGTAACATTGTTGCAAATTTTTCACGCAGATTTTTGCAACTTTGTTCCGTTTTCGCGGGGCGCAATTAGCAACAATGTTGGCATGAACTGTGGCGCAACATTGTTGCAAAAATTTTTGAGAAAATTTTGCAACTTTGTTACGAAATAATTGGCGTAACATTGTTGCAAATTTTTCACCTAGATTTTTGCAACTTTGTTCCGTTTTCGCGGGGCGCAATTAGCAACAATGTTGGCATGAACTTTGGCGCAACATTGTTGCAAAAATTTTTGAGAAAATTTTGCAACTTTGTTACGAAAAATTTGGCGCCACATTGTTGCAAATTTTTCACGCAGATTTTTGCAACTTTGTTGCGTTTTGCGAGGCGCTATTTGCAACGTTGTTGAATTTCAGAACTCCTTGGACTTACAGCACTTACCTGTGCAACTTTGTGTCTCTCCCGCGAGGCGCTATTTGCAAATTAGTTGCGCTCGAAGAGCAGTGGACTTAGAACCATTTGTGTGCAACACGTAGTGTTAGCGCACGGCGATTAAGTAGAAAGAAGAAGAAGCAACAATGTTCACCATCGATGTTGCATGACAGGTTCGCAGTAGAAAGAAATAACCAGGCATATCGATTAAATAGAAAGTTTATTTCATTCCTTTATTACATTGAGCTCGTATAAATACGTACACAGAATTATATAAGTTCGACGATCGCTTAGTAAAAGAAAGAAAGAAAGAAAAGTACAAGCCTATGTGTGTTTCGCAATAAAAGAAAACATTACCATGTACAAAGTAGACGTAGACATAATGTAGTTACTCGCGTGTGTATGTAAAAAGATCATCGTTAAATTATCTTAACCAATGCATAATATGTCGTTAAATATCAGTGAAGGGTGATTATACATATAAATGTGCGGGTGACTGAGTGGTTTAAGTATAATTCATTGATACAAAAGGTAAAAGCCGTAAAACAAACAAAAAAAACGATGGAGGTCCGTGACGGTTGTCGCCCAAGATGAGGGAGATTTGTCAGGTTTTATTTATTATGACGATGATACATATTCGTGAACCCATTACTTCCGATAATTTCCACGCGGTGGTAGATACTGATTAGTTGCACCAGTTCCACCAAATCCTCCAGCTGTAACACACAAATTTCGATAACTATTAGACAAAGAATAACGTTGAAGCATCGATGTACAAAGTATAACCTACAAAGGTTTCAGTAGTGCCAACATAATACTGTGTGAGAACATAAGAAGGTCGGCAACGATAATTAGAATTGGAATTGAAATAAATATTAAGAAAGAAATACGCTACTGAGTAACATCGTTCATTGAAATTAATTAATTTCGACTGCAAAAGATTTTCGAAGTTACTCGCGAAATAGTTTACTAAAGATACAATTAATGTTTCCAGATAATTTTATAAGATATAGATATTAAATGAACTTATTTTATATTAGTTTATTCTTCTACTATATGGAAATATATATTTCATAAGAGCTATTACTTTTTATCAAACTATACTTGCCTCCTTGGTAGCCACCCTGGTATCCTCCTGCGCCTCCTTGATAACCACCTGCACCAGCGTAAGCTCCTGAACCTCCTCTGGAATATTGAGCCTGGCCTTCGTATTGAACATCTGCGGTGTATCCGTTCGCGTCGTCAGCCATGTACTTTACAATCTGCGTCCTGGAGTCCGGCAGTAGTACTCTATACTCCCCTTGGACTATGTTACCATCGCTGCTCTCACGCTGAGAGTAATCGTTGCCACTAGGCGGATCGTATACTTCATACTGGAAGCTGTACGGCTGGGGCTGAAACAATAAAACATATCGAATTATTCACTCATGAGTTTACGAATTTAAAAGCCTTAGGACTCGAAACATTCATTATACATTATTTAAAAATAAAACATATACAATTATTCATCGATGACTTAACAAATTTAAGAACTCGAATTAATTTAACAGTCTTACCCTTCCATTGTCACGACCAGAATATCCACTGTAGCCACCCTGCTGGAATCCCCCGTCTTGGTACCCTGCGTTGCCGCCAAATTGTCCTGGAGCCCCATAAGAGGAGGATGGACGTGCGTTAAATGCACCAGCATCGCCGCCGCTTCCTGGTGCTCCATAAGAGGCAGATGGCCGTGCGTTAAACGCACCAGCATCGCCACCACTTCCCGGTGCTCCATAAGACGTACTGGGTCTTCCCCTGAAACTTCCGCCAAAGTCGCCGCCCCTCCCAGCTCCTAAATCCCCAGTGAATCCCCCAGATCCTCCGAATCCACCGCCACTTGGTCTGCTGTATTGGTAACCATTTCCACCAGTGCTGCCACCCGGCAACAATCCAGCGAGTGCATCACTAGCGAGACACGATAGCACTAGTAGCACTTTCGTTAACTGAAACAAACATTATTCGGTGTTACTTTGAATGCAGAAATTATTGAAACGGATCAAAAGATGAGGTAATTTCAGTTTATATGTGTGTAGAATAGTCGTAAAGTGAATGTACAGGTTATGTTGTGTGTTGGACAGCGTGTAATTGATGTATAAATGAAAAGTCATTCTGCTTGAAATTAGGAAAGCATTGAAGATTTGCATTCGACGGAAATAAATTAATATTAGTTTAGCAGAAATGAATAGTAGAACGATGGAAGGAATTGTAAGGCCGTAGGCTGTTGGCCAGCCTGTATCGTTCCAGTAAACTAGCTTGGTGTCTGATTACAATCTACGAGTCCTGCATCTTCTTCAAGATCCCGAGATATTAATTCTCGTAATTAATGGCTGGAGATAGAGGTTGAAGATGGTAATGCCATGAATGGGTTCCAGAAAATTAATTTCAAACCTTTCAGCAACATCGAGATGAATTGCTCGGATGATAACATAGATTAGATTTTCCGATAAACAATTTATTAAATTTCTCGAACGACCAGAATAAGTAACAATTAAAAATTGCATAATTGTACAACTTATTATTCATGTACTTTCCGTGCGATGAATCGATTTCATCACTGAACATGATTAACAGGTGGCAAGAAAAAAGGGTCAGTAGGAAAATCCAGTGATATCCAGTGATGTCCAGTTCAATGGAAAGCTAGAAATATCTCGGGCCAAGGACTTACCAACGACTAAATTGTAACCCACTGAAAATGTCTCCAATAAATAAAGTTCAAACCGATCAATTAATCGAATCAATAAAATTCCCACACAGAAAATATTGAACAACGGAATAAATAATTGCAACACCCCTGAAACAAATTCCAGTATCCTCCACAGGTGTGATTAGCAATCGCAACAGGAAGGATGGCCTACCTGATGGTAATTCATATTGCTGTTATGAGCGAAGACCCGAAGCGAACTGAAGAGATGATCCACCGACGAGTTTATATACCATTCCGGACCCTTTGTTACAGTTTATCCTTAACGTTGTATATCCACGTATTAACCAGCACGTATTAGAATGACCGTCTGTGGGTGTGGGAGGTGGAGAGGAGCAGCGCATCTTCCCTTCACTCTCGGTGATGCATCATGGGAAGAGATATCCCCGTTGATGATGACTGAAATGGCTTTAAATTTTAATTGGATCCATGCACGTGACTCGTTGATCGCCTGGATCATTCGGATCTGCGAAGAAAAATGGAAAGATGTTATTGAAGTTGTAATAGTTAAATAGGTTAGATTCGGTTAGGTTTGGGAATGGCGTTATATGGGTGTTCGAACGATGAACCCCCATTGGATCATCCAGGATCATCATAAACAATTGGCAATTTAAGCAGATAATGTATAATTCCGTTTTCTTCTTTTGGATCCCTGTACGAGAATTTTTAAGGTTTAGGTTTCGTTATACTTTGTTTTAGAATATAGTTGTTAATAGTATCTGCTTTATTTCAGATTGTAGATTAGGAATTGCGTTTAAAAAATTAGGGGAGTCCTTCGGCTTTTTGTCGGAGCTTGGTAAAAGTTTCAGAGGATCGAATACAGTGAATAAGTTTGCTTTCAATGATTGAAATTGAATTGTTCGGAATGACAATGTATTATACATGCACGGTTGCGCAATTCCTTGTGCATACATCTCTTTGTCAACATTACGATATCGAAACGTCCCATCTGCGTTAAAAAATCCAGCATGTAAAAAAGATTTCAATCTTGCCCGAGTGTTCGAATGTGTTGAACCGATTACGAACTTGTAATACGAATGAAAGGTGGATGAAGAAATAGTCTTGATGCGTGGTGATTGAACGGGGCAACGGGCAGAAAATAAAAGGACGAGCAGGAAAACTTGTCTGCTTTAACGCTTCCATAAAACACCGGCGAGATTCGTCAATTAACAAAACCGACCAAATAAATAAATAAAAGAAAAAGGTACACTCAAGGTATCATAATTATTTCTACGTATATCTTATTAAACCACCTCTTTTATTTCTGATTTCAATCGGCACTGGGCGTAATGCTCAATTGAAATGAATATTGAATGGCGCAACTGTGTAATTTGGTATCATTAAATCAAACAAATTTTACCCAGCATTAATCTACATAACGCCTAAATATTTGTGCAGTAAAGAGAACATGCAATTAGCACGTAACCAAATCAGACCGAAGTTCATCGGTATTCTAATAGCGAATACGACTTGAATAAAAGAAATGGAAAAAGAAATCGCTGATGCGTTCATTCAGAGTATTCTCGACCAATGCCTAATCGGATTTGCGTCTGAATGGTGCATGTAATTGCACGTTCACGCCGAATAATGAACCTCTAAATCGTTGTACAGTTGTTCCGCCATTAGCCGAATGAGAAATCTGTCTTGAAACGGATTAAGAATCGGCGGCGAATATCTTTCAGAATAATTCATCGACGGCAGTCGCGTAAATGTATATGTATTCGCTTAATCGCAGCCTTTCCTCCTTCTCTCTTCCTCTTCTTCAGTTCCAGCTGAATGGGTCCGGCGTTTCAATTAAAATGGACTGGACACAGTCGTGTGTCGATATCGATTGGATCGTGCACAGCAAAATCTCTCTGGATGGATTGCTTTGATCTGCGGATTGCACAGAGATGTGACCCGATAATTTCACGTTTGCCAATAAAATCAAACGAAGCACAGCCATTCCTCAATTCTGGTTAATTACTGCGATCGATATGTCCGCGAACTTTGACACCGCGTGGGTGATCTATCCGCCTCGAAAATTTACGAAATCGAAGTTTATTCATTTCACATTATTTTATTGCTGGACAATGGAATTGCCACTTGAATAACGCTAATGTTTCATTATAGATATGAATCTATACCTATTGTGATATAATGAATTTTGTTCCACCGGGTAAATGTTTATTTTACCTAAACGTTGAACCTAATAAGAGGGTTATTTAACCGGTTACAGGGAAATCGGCAGTCTGATTACGAAAATGACCAGGTGGGGGATTTTTTACAAGTGTCAGGATTGATCGCTAGGCCTGGCAGGGAACGCGTGGGGAATTTATCTGGAGCTGTTTCTATTCAGCGGCTTGACTGATGCTGATGGTGTTTAGAAACGATTTCGCCAAAAGCATTAACTCGTCTCTGCTTGACACGCTCCACTCCCACACCTCAGCGATGCTTGCATCCTTTTTTTTCTCTCTTTTTCTGCCACGCGAATCGCTCTCTCTCCGATTTTTAAGGTGCGCAATATGTTATCGTCGAAATTAGTGCCAGTCATTTTTAAACAACATACTTCACCACTCATTCATTCATTTACTAAATTATTTGACTTCGTTCCTTCGTTCCCGTTTTCTCGTCTAATTTTTATCGAACTCCGATTATCCAAGAAGGGTTGCCAAACGGGACGAGCGTGAAATACGTATGTAGGTCCGTGCAACAAGTTAGATCACAAAAATCGAATGAAATAGCGTGGTAAATAATCGTACGAGCCGAATGACATGATGACCGAGGAGCACCGCTATTATATTCGTTTCGTAAAACGTATTACTCGCTCAGGATAGCCAGTGGTTATGCTTAAAACGCCAAACGCAGGCGATTCTTACAACACGATTCGTGCTGCACGGTTGCTGGAAATCACTTTCCCTGCAACCCCCTAGTAAAACATAATCATAATCATAATCATTAGTCCTTATTCCCGGCAGCTACTTGAGAATGCGCCACTTGAAAGAAATACACGGTGCTTCGAGTAAATGAATTAGCGAAATTCCGCGGCGCCACTGGTTACAAACGTGGTGGATAATTTTGGGTGCATTTGCCGAAATATGTATATAGATATGATGTATTATTTAATTGTATACGAATACGCAATAAAGAATTAATTTGACTATTAATTTTGTAATTTCATTATTAATCTGGCAATCCAAACAATGAAAGAAACCGAAATCAATCGATTTCGAATGCCACGGGGGGGGGCACAAATGGTAGGTACCTATGCGCGCAGGAAAATTCATGTAAAACCAGGTACATAATTGCGAAAAATCCGGTGTCCCTCAGGCACGTACCTGGCCAAGTCACACCAATTTATTATAATGATTCGCCATCGGCGGTATTCCGCGTCAGCTAATTCCTTCTTCTAATCTGATTTCGAAATTGCCTAACCTATAATGCGAAGGTTGCGTTATACACCTGGATTGTATATATCCCCGATACAAGGTATTTACAGTGGCCGGGACACGTTTAATTAATCCCGACAGAATTGCCGCTAATTACACCCGACACGAAACGTATTTCGATGGCACGTATACGTATGCCTACGTAGATGCATACTCTCTTTTCTTATTATGGAATTACGATGGTGAACGTTTTTCATGGCTGGTCGTACGTACACCGTGTATATGTATCGAGGATAAACGGCGATTACGTAATCGTTACGACGCGGAAGACACGTGGAGTATTTTACCTGGATAATATACTTATACTTATTCGCGTACGAATTCTGTCACTCTTCTTTCACAAGATCCAACTGGATGCGAGGGATCTTGTGATAATATTAAATATACGATCGACAGTTCTGCACGCCTTTTTTGGAGGATCGGTCGAGGAATATTTTGGCTTGATATTTTTGGGGGGGAAAAGATTGATTGATCGATTTGCGATATATGTTTATTGCGTCAGGGCAATTGATAGAATGTATATTTTGTATATCGAGGCGCTCAGAAATGTGATAAATGTTTTTCGTCGCCCCCATCCTCGTTTCACGTGGAATTTTTCGCCACGAATCCAGAGCATTAGAGGCTCATATACCCCCGCCGTCATTATCCGCGTTCCTTTGCAATTGCTAACGTCTTTCATGTCGAAGGAACGCCGAGATGTATATTACATATTACATTCGTGTAAGTACGCTCAGTCGAACGCATTATGGATTACGACATAGGTTCTACGAAACCTTTTTCGCAACTTTAGTCCATCCGTGTTCACCCTCGCAACTAAACAAGTATATATATGTACAGATGGATGGAAAACGTCCGGCTACCATCGATTGTTATTATGTCCTAACAAGTATGAGAAACGTCCGTTTCCTTCGATTTAAATACGTTTGATTATAATTGCCGTGTTAAGAAAAGAATATGCGGTATATATGTGATATTTCATTTGACACGAGTATTAATCGATTGTTATTGAGACGTGCAATGCAAAAGAAACGTCCGTTTCCTTCGATTCTATAACCGGGGAAAAGGTTATAATTCTTCTCATCAATTGACCCAACTTTCCCTCCATTCGGTTATTTTTTTTTATAAATGTTTGACCAACTGCAAAAAGTACATATTTCGAATTGCAATGTCTGTACTCTCGCGAGATGTTCGACAATCCCCGATAAATAATCGGCGAGGGCAAACAATACTCTTAAATAGAAAAGGGAGAAAGAAATCTGACAGAACTTTTACCCAGTCGGACAGAAATCAACCGGCCATTGTGTACCGATTGATCGCCGACGAAACGACAGAGGACCGGATCCTATCATTAATCGTCCATGAAATACGCTATTATGCATTACACACGTTGGTAATAACGACGTGACGTATCGTCAGAATCGCTGACCGTTCTCCCGCTATTTAAACGAAGTCAAGGAAATTATCTGTAAATGGAGCGTCTCTCGAATATGCTCGCAGAAAGCACTTTCAAAACTGTTGTGGCATCGATTGAACCGGCATCTCCGCACACGTCTGCCGATTTAATAGTCCGCGAAGAGGCAGACGCCTCCTAACCTATATTACGTCACGTCGTTTTCGTAAGGTGATTATACTACGGCTGTAATAAGTCGCGATTGAGAAAGCGGTATGACCATTTTGTTCTTCGTTTTGCGTTCACCTTCACCTTTGCTGTACCTACAACATCCCCTGTCGACGGTTCGGCAAAGACTGACTTGCGCATGCATCTGTGCTTCCGGTTGCTACTGTTTAGGCGTCTACTTTTCGGTGGACTAAAATGCGGCTGCGTTTATGATGGAATTTTGATTAGGAATTTGGTGTTTGCAATGTATGTACTTGTTTATTCATGTATACAACAACTCTATTAATAAAGGCTGGTCTTCAAAAAGGAACTCGACATTATCCGCTCATTTATCACGTATCAACGTTTGCTACGTAACAAAACTGATTTCACGCAGCGTGCAATGATTAATCGATCGCTATTGAAATAGATCTTGCTGGCTTCGCAACTATTACCCCCCACCCTTTGCTAATTATTCACCTGTAGATTCTTGAGTAAACTATCGCAGGACCCGGGAAAATTCGAATAATTGTCCTAATATTCTAATAATATCATAATATCATTTATTTATACAAGGAACGAGTACTCTGGGATGGTCAACGATGTCTGGATTTCTTACATTCAATACATCACACTTGCTTCCTCTGTCTCTTTACCTTTTATTTTTGCAGAACAGATAAATTAATAAATATCGATATTTTAACATCGTCGAGGTGGAGATTTTATTCAACACTCATATATTATTTCTCACTGTTCCATAGTAATTGTTTTCATAGTAATTTTTTCCACTGTATTCTGTTTTAATAAAATAACATAGGTACCCAATAGTACCAACTCACGGCGCGAAAAGGAATCACACGGCTGCATTTACTGAAAGAGAGCCATTCTTACAGGGCGTTCCTTATCCTAACACGCTGTTAATTAAAATTGTACTAAATCACTTAAAGGCTGGCCCGTACGTCGACGACGGCACCCGAGAATTATAATTATTTCGCGCTCCGAAATTGTTGTAGCTGTTGTCTAACGAGTTCGTACCAAGTTGGTACGGGTAATTGTTATTACCATTATTGTAACTCCCACTGGGTTGCTGGTAGCTGTATCCTCCATTGCTCCCTTGAACAACAATATCACCGATCGTTCGACAAAAAGAATAAACACAATCTACATTTACAATCTATAAATCCGATTCAGATCAGAATTTCGCCAGGCAACTAATTTTTACGCAGCTCGTGAATTATCGTGGCAGGCTGTTAGGATAATTGAGCATTTATGGCTTGTGCTGTTAATTGAATTAATGATGCATGATTGACTGTGAGAATATTAAATGAATTCGAGCGATCGAAACGAATGGTATTACCTGTATTGTATCCAGTGGCAGCATTGTTACCATTGTAATCGTAGCCTTGGCCATTACCACGATTATTATTATTATTATTGTTGTTGTTGTTGTTGTTATAGCCATTGTTCTGAGTGTTGTATTGGTCAGGATATGTTGCTGTGCCTTCGTATCTAACATCTGCATTGAAGCCTGTCCTCCAGTCTGCAGTGTATGTAACTATCTGAGTCCTGCCATCCGGTAGCTGGACTCTGTACTCGCCTCTTACTGTCTCACCATCGCTGGTCTCTCGTCTGCCAAAGTCGTTTCCGGACGCCTGGTCTTTTACAGCGTAGCCAAACTCGTAGGACATTGGCTGAAATAAATGTTTACCAAACATTAGTATTATTATTATTATCGATTAATATTAATAATAATATTATCGGTGTTTATAATATCTTTATTCTATTTTTATTTTAGTATTATCGATGCCTATTATTGATGCTAAAATTATCGCTGCCTATATTAGTTTTGATATTGTTCTATTTTACATTTCATAATTTTTCTGTCAACATCCGAACGCTGTCCTCATCAATGATTACAGCGCGAGTCAGCACATCAGTAATTGCAAGAACAATAGACCGGTTGCACTCTATAATCTACACTGTGCCACGTATAAAGCTTATTTGCATGTTAGGTGCCGGATTAGAGTTCTTCTCCCTGCCTATCGACTTTCTACTAAAGTGCCTTCCCAGGTTGCCACTTGGCAAATATTTTCCTAACCCGATTTGATCATTTCCCGACCGTACTATTGTCTTGTGCAAATTGAACAACAGAATCCTTTTCGCCCGGGCACAAATTTTCATCCCCTCGAATCCTTTCGATTGAAATAAATGCAGTAAATAATTTACATGTAGGAGACCTTTCTCTTCTTCATCCCCTCTAGCATTTTCAAATTGTTGTTATTTAAATATCACTGTCACTCGACCAACAATAATAAATTAATTCGAAGGAAAAAATCAGCGAACCGTTATTGAATTACAGTGTTCCATTCAGCGATAATAAAAATACAGTAAGGGGAGATTATCGTGTTACGTGGTTGAACTTTCTTCCAGGTAGAAGTGGAGCAGCCCGGGTGACTGTAAACGAAGAAGACGAGGGGACTGCGATTTAATCTGGCTCGACCCTGGTGCGAGAACCGTGCGGATCCATAGTTATAACTGGATCGTTTAGATCCTCGGGACGATTAGCTAATCGGTAATAATGATTTTTACCGTGGATCAGAGCCCGCGGTTGCGGTTCGTCCTATTAATATTGTTACGTCATTGTGGGTTTACGACACCGTTTGTCTACGTGAATGTGTAACGTCTCGCGGGGCATATCTGCGGTGGTGTCACGAACCCTTTTAACCCTTTTCTTTCGTCTATGTCTGTAATTCTTTTAATTAACGCAGATGGGCCCGCAGTAATTTTTGCTAAGTTATTTGCCCGATAATTTTCTATTATTTTTCCAATAATTTTCTATTTAATATCCTTTATGGTACGAGTCGAGTGACTGATTCTTTTGCAAATCGTTATGAAAATAAAATCAGAAAAGTGGAAAGGATAATTAATGATATTTTCCAGGGATGAAAGTATCATCGTGGACGAAACCGTGGAACGATTCTCATGTGGTTTGCGACATTGTCGGTGCTAATGTAATTTCATAGACGTTTCAGCAGTTAAGGAGTGGTTATTGTTGTCTGACGCGACCGCGTTGGGGTACTTTAAGAAGAACATAAATTCGCTTAATGGTAGTACGAAATGATTAGATAATTCGCAGTCCTGGTTCTGCTTTAAACGATTCCAAACGATAACTCTTGGTCGAATTTAGATAAACTATTATTATTATTATTATTATATACGATCCTCGTTATTGTCAGAAGGAAATAATTAAATTAACTAAAAAATCTTGCTACAAGATTTAAATGCCACTACCTGACACTGCACAGAAATTAATTTTAATTAATATATTGTACTCGCCCATTGCAACCCTTGCATTAATTTGCGAGAAACACAGTGGATGTGAAATGGAGACTGAATTGTTTCTATTTTATTATATTAGAAACGATAAATGTATTATTTATCCTGCAAGGGGAAATGTTTAATTCCTTCTTTTATTTCACCATTTCTGTTACTGATCAAGTATGGCATGAAAGAAAAATTTGGAATAAATATAAATAATTGAAATAATAGTAGTACATTGTTCAATGAATCTGTATAATTCCCCAGCTTCGTTAACTCTGGCACGAGATTACCGGGGATAACATTAATCTTTTCAGAGAACGTAATTCAGTTTCTATCGCAACAGAGAGAATATTGTTCGCGTCTCTCCAACAGCCCAAGAAACGGCAATTAAGTTTAAGCAATCGTGATCGTTAGACGCCGCAAAAATGAACGTTCCTAAATGGCGTGCAATAAATAAATTATTCGAAAAATCATTCGTGGTAATATTGAATTTATTTTCGATTTTATTCCCTTCACTTTTTAATTTGATATCTCTCTTTAAACCTGTTCAACCTGTTCTTGTTCAATTTATTTAATTTATTAAATTTATTTTTAAGCCTGTTAAACTTAATGCTCAATTTATTTAATTTATTAAATTTATTTTTAAGCCTGTAAAACTTATTGCTCAATTAATTAAATTCGTCGTCAAATGTTTAAATTTTTTTCCCCCTTATTTTTATATGTATTCATTTTTGATTATATCATTTGTTATATCACCTGGTCAACGTAATCGTTGTCGTTCCCATGGTCGTAATGATGATTACCAATGTCATTTCCACTCGATGTTCCATGGTGGTTATTGTTGTTGTTGTTGTTGTTGTTGTTGTTGTTGTTGTTGTTGTTGCTGCCAGCGTAATTCCCTGGCACACCATACTGGGTGTTCAACGGGGGCTCGCATTGCACGATTCCTATGGTTAGCACCAGGACTAGGCATAGCTAACAAAAATGAAGATATCGATCGTGTTAAATAAAGTGTTGAATAAATTTATTCAGGGATCTAGAAATTCTATATATGATAATAAGAAGAATAATATTAAATATAAATATAATAACAAGAATAATAATGATAATGATAATGATAATGATGTAATAATTAATAACAAATATAAATTTATTCAGAGAGCTGGAAATTCTATATATGATAATAACAAGAATAATAATGATAATGATGTGATAATTAGTAACAAATATAAATTTATTCAAAGAGCTGGAAATTCTATGTATGATAATAACAAGAATAATAATGATATAATAATTAGGGTATTACCATTCACGGCGAATAATTATTACACTACCAATAACAGAGGGTACTTGAAATTTAAAAACCCCTTTCGCAGTCGAAGGATATTCCAATGGCGACTCAATCGGAAAATTAAATTAATTGGAATATTAATTTGAGAGGTGCATCATCTGATGAATTCCCAGGTGATATGTGTGTGTGCACAGGTGATGCGCTCCACGTGAACGCGAGACGATCAGGTTTACGTTCTCGTTGCGTAGGCGAGAAATTAGAGTCGTGAATCGCTGTTTTCCACCCGTGTCTGTCGCGAGAAAGCGTCAAAACGTTACGTCACGCGTTTTCCTACCGTGCGTCGTGGTGGGGAACTGAACTCGCCGAAAAATTGATAAATAGATCGTCAAATATTAATTTGAAATTAACGGGTGGCCGTAATATTTTTTGGTACTCGTTAATGAAATGTTATTTATAATCGACGACGAGGAAGACGTTGGAATGAAAGATATCGAAACGAGGATCGTGCGATTTAAACCACTTTCATAATCGCCTGTTCAATTGGGCACAATTTTCATCCGGATGCCGATAGAAGACTTTCCTTCATGAATAAATCAACAGTGACTAGTTGTACATTGTTAATTATATAAAGGAATTCCTCGTCCCGATACTTGTCCCGCTTTGTGCACCGTTATTGTTCGTTTCTAATTATTGCTCGGCTTGAAATTATTTTAACGGAGCCGCCAGGATAAGTGGGAAATGATTATCGAGGGCAGCTGTTGTGGAATTGAAATTGAAAATTCCATTTCTGCAGAGAGGAAGATGACATTGACTTCCAGGAAATGAAAGTCCCTTCTGCATCCATTGAAATAGAAATTTTCTATCTACGAAGATCATTCGAGTAATTGGTTAATCAAGGAAGGACTTCCTCGTGGTAGAATATTTTTAATAACCGTCACTCGTGAAGAGTAGATTGACGGTTTGTTGGAAAACACAATTGGAATTAAGAGATGACAAAGTGGTATGTACCATTGTTCGAGAGAGTATGTAGTTCTTTTAGGTCGCCAATTACCCGCAATTGTCTGCCCGCGTTGTATTTAGTTCACGTGCGAAGTTATTAGTTTCTAACTGCCGGAAAATTAACCCAGATACACGTCGTTACGACAAAAAAAGGAAGCATCGCGATACGAATCAACCGAAAGAAATTAATGTCGTCCACAGTTACCGTAGTGTGCTCCTGCTTGTGAGAAGGATTTTCGTAACAAGCGCCGGTGAACCCTGCATGATGTCACTCAAACGCGATTAATGTTAGAATACTTGCACGTACACCCATTGCGAAATGCTTGTGTTCTTATTTATATTCCCGTGTAAAGCGTGGATGTACGTGTACGCGAGTGTGCATTAAGTGAGATGATTGCGGGGGACCAAGTGCACTTACATAATGAAACGCAACAGCCTACTGTGTGTGCATCGACAGAACGAACCGTGTAGCGCAAGTACATACGCGCCCATAGATGCGCGCCTGAATGCAGGCAACCAGTACACGCCGCGCGAAGGAGGGACACCGTTCGGTTGATCTATATCGCATGGCCGTTGCTTATCCACTTGTTGCGTATCCCCGTACCGTATCACCGTTGCGCACCAACCTGTTGCGAATCCTTGTATCGTATCACCGTTGCGTATCAATATGGACGAGCAAGCGTTGCATCGTTGCACATCAAAATGTGATACAAAGGTACGATACGAGGGATACGCAACGACGGAACGATAAGGATACGCAACTTTACATGTTTCCCGTATCAAATTTTTCACTCTTTCGTCTGTGTACCACCGTTCACCAATACATCCCAATGTACTATTGTCGTGTGATGTACTATATGTATGTATGTACTACAGTACTGTCCACTTTAGCGTCCACCGCTGTCCCCAACAATCCTTAATAAGCGTGCAGATAAATCCCCGGACCACGGACGCTGAAGTTGGCAGTACTGTATGCACATCTCACGTGCACCCGTGTGGCTAGTATAAGTTACAGTGTTATACATCGACCGTTCCACTGGCCCAACCGTTCCACTGGCCCAACCGAAGGCGTATACTACTTCGTTTACCTGTCGCGCCACTCTGTCCATACTTGTTGTTTCTAGTATACTTCAAGTAAACCGGAGCACCGTGCGGGAATGTTGAATTATAGTGACGTTTCGCCAACATTGCTGGCTTATATATAGAGAGCACGGTCTGTACGCCTACGAAGATTCATTTCCTGTCGTCCTCCTCCAGCCAGGGACGCGGATGGGCCCGCGCGTGTATCCCCCCATGCAGAAAGCTGCTGTCTCTCCTTGGGTACTCTAGTTCACATAGGAACGCAGAGTGTGTGGAAAGCCCGCGCGCTTTATTTCCCATTGTTCTTGCGCGGCCCGACGGGCATGCGCGATTTTTGGGACGGTTCGCGCGCGTATGCAAGAGGAACGTCTTCCAGAGCAGAGAAAGCTGATTACTTCACGCCGTGGGACGGTGGCGCTAATTAGCTAATTGAGTTTGGATTAATTAAACCGCCGGGACCATTGTCCATCCACGAAATGCGGTGTATGATGCAATTGCATATATATTTATTTATATTTAATATGTACGTAATTGAATTCCATTGGTGCCATCTGCCCATCTAAAGAAGAATCAATGTTAGATGGAATGCAGAGATACGAGGGGGTTACTTTATTATTGCTTCGTGGGTAATACAGGTTTGATGAATCGCCGGTATTGTTGAGGTTGGAATTTTAAATGGGACCGACGCGAATGTATGTATGCATTAGGAAAAAGTCTCTGGGGGTCTAGGTTGACGCGAACTTGATCCCATCTATGTGACGACTTCCGTCCTTTTTTTTCGTGTAACTCATTAGAGAACAAGATTGTCAGGGTGAACGAAACGGGCCTTGTTCTATGTATAGACACTTGTACACACATATAATATACCACGTGCAGAATTCTGAAGCCCAAGTTTTAAGTTCGAAAATACGGCGATCAAGAAATTACGAGATATAACGTCGTGATACAATTTGGCATACATAAAGGGCAAAAAAAATTCATGGAGCCGCGTTATAGCTTGCGCCCAGGCAATACTGCCCAATGCAACGATGAGGCCCATTAGTGCCACCATACAGGATGTCCCGGAACTGCTGCAACACCCGGAAATGGGGGATTTCTGGGGTGATTCTGAACAACTTCTTCCTTTACCAAAATCTTGGTTGAAGCTTCGCTTTTGAATTATTAACACGTTGAGTGCCACGCCGGTTTTGCCTCGCTTTCCGTTTAGGCCACACGACGTGACATGCGCGACGGCGCGCCGCGGCGTAGCTCAACCCTATGAAACACCGACGCTTCAACGAAAAGTTGAGTGTCAGTCACCGATGACTGACGCGGCCTGAACGAAAAGTTGAGTGTCAGTCACCGATGACTGACGCGGCCTGAACGAAAAGTTGAGTGTCAGTCACCGATGACTGACGCGGCCTGAACGAAAAGTTGAGTGTCAGTCACCGATGACTGACGCGGCCTGAACGGAAAGTTTAGTGTCAGTCACCGATGCCTGACGTGGTACTCAACGCGTTACCGAAAAACACTGGCCAATCAGAGCGCGCGCTGTGCGCGCTCAACCACGGGAGTGTTGGCTCTAAACCGCGCTCGATCATGGCCGTGAACAAACGCATTGGCACGGCGTGGTTACCGAGGGAAGCGTGCGGGAAATGTTGCATCGTCTTAAATCGAGAATAATGTGGAATTATATGTGTAATGCATCGTTGCAGTGGCGTATATACGTGATATTCTCGACGAGCGTCTCAACTTTCCATAATAACGCGATCAAGTGTGGGGGAACCCGAATCAGCCCACTTTAGTAAATAGACGCACGTGTCGGTGCAGAAAATCAACTTCGTCGAGTACTACGAAATGTACTTATAAAAAAAAGGAACAAAAGGTAACGCGCACAGGAATTTTCACGTAAAATGAAGGACGAGATTTATACCGAAGGTAGGACATCAAATACTTTGAACCCTTAAATTGAATAGCAAACGACGTTGCAAATAACCAGCTTTTCCTATCATACTATAAATCGAGACAGTAATAATGGAATCAACAGGTAACGCCTTTTGGGACGTCAAGCGGAATGGAAAATCTGCGGCTGGTTCCAAACGTGACAAACGGAGGCGTTCCGTCGCAGACACAGTGGTTGTGCCGTCGAAGAGGCTACGCGAAGAACCAGAGTTGCCCAATGGTTTGCACGACGAATCCGAGCAGGATCTGCTCAGTCCTTGTCGACCCAATCTATACAGGAGTAACCTTCCTCGCGCTTTGATTGGACTGATGTATCGATTAGACTTGTCGTTGCTTTGCTCGCTTAGGAAGTTGACGCACCAATGCAGATATCCCTCGTTAACTTTGGCGTTCGAAGACTCGGCAATCGACAAGTTCAACGATATCGTACTACGCAGGAAGAAGAGGTCCATACGCGTACAGATTGAAAACGTAGACAAATATTATGTGAACAATGATATTGGTTACACCGCATTGTTTACCAAGGAGAAAGAGGGACAACGATTTTTTATCAACACTTATTTCGACGGTTTCGTGAAGCATCGGATCTCAAAATTAGATGGCTCGTCGAGCGATATAAAATATCTTATTGTGTATACTAATGCAGGCTTGGATCTTACAGTAGAGAGGACGTTGAAACGGGGGCGATCCAGATACCATTACCCTTTCAAATTTGATAGCGTGAATGTGGAGGAGCGTGAAATCTTGAGGGACTTCTTGTTCACGAATAATAAGACGCGGGGGCGAGGCTTTTATCAATTCTCGCGAGAGAAATCAACAAGGGAGGAGCTGCTAAAACGATTGGAATTTTCGCCCGCCACGCAGAAGGCGATGAAAAACAGAAATCTTTCTCAGGAATTTGAGAAAGAAATGAAGGAAGCGTTTCCAGACAAACTGGTATTCGCTGTTAATCAGCCCGGTAGAGAAGAACTGAACGGCATTATTAAAAGCGAAATGGAAGGAAACAGCGACGTCCCGGACAATTATACAACATTGCTGGAAGGAATGTTAAACAATCTTGTAGCTCCGGAGAAGCACAAAAAGCTCGGGAACTTTGTATCCAGAGTTACGTACGAGTTCGATTTATTACTGTTCTGCCTGCACGACATGTTCTCGCAGAAAAATATATTTTCCATAAATTTCGAGGGGAAGAGCAGCGATGTATCGAACGACATTACCATCAATTACAAAGATAGAATTACGTATGTGAAGGCTCATAACGCGGACGGCGATATCGGTTACAGTCAATTATTCCCCAGCCGAGAAAAGGGCGAGGGGAATGCCTTTTCTGTTAATAAACATTTTGCCATTTTCGTTGAGGGTTTGAAAAATGATACGAGATATTTTATTATCTACACCAACGGAGATCTAAGCCTCACGAAAGAACGGACATTGAAGAAGGGGAAGTCCAAAGATTTCTCCCCTTTGAAATTCGATAATGTAGACATACAGAAGAAGAAGTACAAAATTTTAAGAAATTGTTCGTATTTGAATAAAAGCAGTCTCTATCGATTCGCGCAAGAAGAAACGACCAAAGAGAAAGTTCTAGGCCTGCTGAAGCTTCCTCCCCTCCTGCAAAAGGAAAAAGAAGAAGGACGACTGTCCTGCGAGAACGAGAACGAAATGAAGCAGAAATTTGTCGACAGGCTAATATTCGCCGTTAAACAGCACGACAAGGAAAAATTGAACAGCGCTATCAGAAATGAGATGGACAAGCCTGACGTTCCGTATAATCACGAGGAGCTACGCGAAATAGCCTTGCGTTGGCTAGAGTCCCACGAATTCGGCCACATCACGAAGGAAATAATGGAGAAGCTCCTGGAAGATATAAAAAACGATAGATCCAGTTACCGGAACGTTCAGAACAGAGACATCAACGAAGAAATCAATTTCGCCGCGGCCGTGGTTGGCAGTCATGGCACACCTTCGTTCCATCGGTTCCTAGATTTCTTAATTAAAGGAGAGGGGGAGGACTGTCTGCGAGTTTTGAAAAGCAACAAGATAGACCTGGCCAACATGTCCAGCATTTTAAACAGAGCTGGTAACAATGCTGTGAAAGCGTTCAAAGGATTGTACGGTCTTTGGTTCGACGAAAGGGGAAATAAAACTCGATACTTACAGGCTCTAGAAAAAGAGGGAATGAATGTGGCTAGTATGTCTGGCCTTTTGAACGGAGCGGGGAACAACGCCGTGGATGCTTTCAAAGGATTGCACGATCTTTGGTTCGACGAGGAAGAAAATAAGACGCTCTACTTAAAAAATCTGGAGGGCGCGGGGATCAATCTGGCCAATATGTCGAGTATTTTAAACGGAGCACGACTTCGAGCGTCCGAGGCTTTTAAAGAACTGTACGACCTCTGGTTCGACGAGAAGGGAAGCAAAACGCGGTATTTAATAACCCTGGAGAAAAAAGGAATAAGTCTGACTAATATATCGGGTATTTTGAATGGAGCGGGAATAAAGGGACCCGCGACTTTCAGGAACTTATATAGTCTTTGGTTCGACGAAACGGGAAAGAAAACGCGTTATCTAAGAAGTCTGGAAAAGGCAGGAATAAATCTGACGAATGTGGCCAGTATTCTAAACGGGGCAGGAGTTAAAGCTCCTGCAGCTTTCAGGGACTTGTACGATCTGTGGTTCACTGAGAACGCAAGTAAAACGAAATGTTTAACAACCCTGGAGAATGAGGGAATGAGCCTGGCCAATATGTCCGGTATTTTAAATAGAGCGGGGGCTAACGCAGCGAAAGCTTTCAAGGGACTGTACGATCTGTGGTTTGACGCAGATGGAAACAAGACGCGGTTCCTGAAAACCCTAGAGGAGGAAGGTATAAATATTGGCAACATGTCTAGTATCCTGCATGGGGCAGCAGGTAACGCTGCAAAAGCTTTCAAGGAGTTGTACGACACTTTCTTCGACGAGCCAGGAAATAAACGGCCGCGTTTGAAGCACTTCCTCGGGGACGAAGATAAGAGGAAAAGTTTCACGCCGGACAACCTGTCCAGTGTGTTACACGGGGCCGGGGCGAATTCTCAAGGGGCCTTCGAAAAGCTGCACGGCGTGTGCTTCATCGAGAGGGGAAACAGGACGAAACTGTTGGACGATTTTTATGAGGCGAACTTTAAGGCTAGCCATTTATCCAGCATGCTATGCGGAACAGGTGTTCGCGCCTCTTCGACGTTGAAACGGTTCCACGGCGTCTGTTTCAACGGCCAAGGGAAAAGGGCGAAGCTCCTGGACGATTTCTATGAGATGGGCTTCACGCCGTGCGATTTTTGCAACATGTTCAGTGGAGCCGTAGATGATTTAGAAAAATTCCACGCCGTCTGCACCGCGGCAGAGACAAAGAAGTACTTGAATCGTCTCGTAAACAAGGCGGATTTTACGCTGAGTGGTTTGTGTAGTATACTGCACGGAGCGAGGGCCAACGTGTGTTCCGCTTTGGAAGATTTTCATAACGCTTGCTTCGACGAGGCTGGAAACAAAGCTCGGCTTTTGGACGATTTCTATGCGGCGGGATTCACGCCCAACGATTTATCTCATATTTTATCAAGGACGGGAAATAAGGCCGCCTCTATTTTGAGAAATTTTCATAAATCTTGCTTCGATGAAAGGAATCATTTAAAACACTTCTCGACGGGGGAAGAGCTCCTCACGGTAAAGGATCTATCAAAGATACTGCACGGAGTAGGAATCAATACCTGTTCCACTTTCGAAAAATTGCACGATCTCTGCTTCGACGCGGCGGGGAACAGAACGAAGTATTTAAAAAATCTATTAACAAATGATCAGGACCAGATATTCGATGTATTGTATAGAAAAGTGCGAAAAACTGTTTCAGGATAATCGAGTCTGTTGTAAAAATCCTTGTAAATATTGTACATGAAATTAATAAAGAATTGTTATATATGTAGATGTTCGATTTGCGAGGCACAATTGTAACAGTCGCGTCGCGGCGCGAACATTCATTTATTTCATCATTGGCGACGCATCGTCGCGAGTTTGCTGGTCGATAATATCGAGCGTTAACGACGCGTGACAAGAAATGGCACGGGACCGCCATAATTTGTAACGCAAATGAATGTGTACATACTGTACGCTCGCAGGGATGAACGAGACTGGCACGCGGGACCGATTTAGAAAGTGATGTTTGTTTGAATGCCGTTAAAATCGCCTTTCCACCTGGTGATTTTACTTTAAACGGCCTCGTTGTAACGTTATTGCCAGTAATTCATGTTTCGTAATCGTTCATCATCGGCCGACGTTCAATTGGAACGGATTCTATTTTATCCGTATCGTCGGGAGAACTAAAAATAGACGGGGATCCATTTTCCTTTTATTGCCACAATTAATGTAATAAACAACTGTCGACCGAAATGAATAATCATTCCCTCGGTGATTTATTTTGTTCTACTCGTTTTGTACAATTAATATTGGAAACTGCGGCGAAGATTTCCCTCGTAAGAATGAATGGAACAACACCTTTGCTAGGCTCTCTGTACAATATCCCTAAGTATAGCATCGACGTTGAAACGCTACGATTAATTGCATTATCCTGTTTCTTTTGTTTTCTTCTCCCGTGTCCTAGGAGTTGCCTGACAATACCAGGCGCAACGAGATCGGCAATCGTTGATCTCGTTTAGGACAATGGATACGATTATCGCGGGCATCGATCTAATCTCCCCGATCAATGAGTCAAACGAAACCTAATCAGCACTGGTTTATTGTTTATTTAGTGTGCGAATTCCCACTTTCGATTTCTTTCGTAACCTTTCCCCGATTGTTCGCCCGTTACATGAACGGAAACAGTTGCGTCGCGATAAACACGCGTTTCATCTAGGGCTCGTTCGGTTAATTAGAAATGCCGCAAGTTTTCGGTACGTTCTCCAGTTACGGGGGGAAGTGGAGATGTTGTTGGGTCAACAAAAATTGGCACTGTTACGCAAAACGGAACGCCAAGGGAATTTTCGTTGACACTATTCCAACGTTGCAATAAGAAAAAAAAGGGAACAATATATAATCTTGTCGTGTTTCATTCTTCACTGAACAATTATTTCCTCGTACAATGGCACGATTCTTTATTCGTCACCTTGCCCAATTTTGTATATTTCTCACTTTTTCAACCTTCCTCGGAGATCACTGGGGAATTGAACAATGGTACTATATATACGCGCCTCTTCTCTGATCATTATCGAAATGTCCCTCAAAGCAATCTCACAATCGGTCGATAATCTTGTTCTCTCTCATGCGTGATAGACAAGGTCGCAGTGCGTTCAAAGGATGCTCTAAATTGATCCCGACGTTACGCAAGCATCCTCCAGCACAATTTTGCCGATCTCTCTTTCCCTCTGCTCCGTGCGCTCTTTCGTGTGCCCTAGCTCGTTGTGAAACGGCGCGAGGTGAATAATGAATTAACTGGACGAAGAAAGGTACCGGCAAGCATAAATGTAAATGCAAATGTACGCTAATAAAAACATCATCGGTCTCGTCATGGCTGAGATCATACGAAATCTTCGACACGTCGAAGAAGATTGTAAAAAGAAATATTTCTAAACCTTTCCAGATCATCATTGGCATCCTATCGATTGCAAACTATTCAAATTACTTCCCCGACAATTAGGAAGCGTTTATAAGGCGACACGAATATCGATGTACAGAACCGTTTATGTAAATTCGTAATGCACACTTTCTCTGCTCGGAATGAAATGCGATAATCTCTATCTGAACCTCGCGCAATTAGAAACCGTGACATTACGCAATCGTAATAGGGAGCAAACGGCGTCCAAATTTAAATTAAATTGTCTCGCGATGGATCTGCACCGTCTACCTACGTACAAAGCTATGAATACACGTTTATCTTTCCAGATCTAACGCCGGAATCATTCGTGTATCGGAGCGAAACGAAATAGCTGATCTAAGGACCGAAATTCATGTTCTGCGTGGCTGCATTGGGCACGCAGACGAAATAATAGAACTTTTATTAAAAAAGAAATAAAAAAGGGGCTCCGAAATCATACTCTTAGACGCTACACAAATTATTACCGTTTCAATTGGCGATCCCTTTTGAATTTACTAACGGGCCTAGTATCTTTCATTTCTTCTACGTTCACTGGATTCTCTTTCGCAACCAACGCCAAGCTCCTTTCCTTGATATCCTTTACCACCTGAAAATAAGAACGCTGTGTCAGCTGGAATAATTCATACGCTGTATCGAAACCCTTACAGTCTCGTAGGCCGATGGTTTAATAGTTTCTTCGTCCTCCTGCTCTTCTTCTTCTTCATCTTCTTCGTCGACCCAGCTGTACCGAAGAGGCATGCCTCGTGCAGGATTTACGTCGTTCGGCGATCTCTTTAGTATAGATTTAGGCTTGGTGAATATCCTACATATATCCGCCGGTGATTCTATTGAATCCACATCGAATTTTATTACCGGGTTGTTTCCCGAATGGCTAAATTCTATGCGTAAAATATCTTCCCCGCTATCTTCTTGATTTTCGCTACACTCGCTTTCTTTCTGTGCTGAATTATCCTCCGAGTTTTTAAGAATATCTCCTGGCTCTGCAAATGACACCGATTTTTTAATTTTGCAACTATCCGGAGACTTCTCTGGGCTTTCCGTATCGGAATCAGGAATGGGATCGTCCTCCTTTCTAGTATCTTCTTCTTCTTTAGTTTCGGCCTCGCTTTCCGAATCGTCGTAGTATTCTTCTTCTTCTTCGTCTTCCAATTCTTCGCCAAAATACTCGTACTTTTCGTCTTCTAATCTGTTAACCAGAAGGCTCATAAATATAATGTAAAATTAAGAAACTGCTGCAAAGTATACCTATTAAATTCATCCGCCAATTCTTCTTCGATCTCGAGCTGATCCAGTCTGTTAAACAGATCTTCTTCTGTCTCGATTTTCTTCCTTTCCTCCTGCTTAAGCTGCGCTAACTTCTGATGATAATCCCTTTCTCTTTCTCTGTGTTTCCCTGCAACAGAAACACAAGTTCCCCGTAACAGCTGTTAAATACGAGAGGAAATGAGAACCGTTTACTTTTCCAATCCGCTATTTGATCGTCGTTCCAATGCTCCACGATCTCGCTGCCACCAAAGTCTTCCAAGAGGTCGTTCGTTGTTATCATCAGTCTAGTTTCGAACAGATTCCTCTCAGCGTTTAAATTTTCCAGCATCTCTTCCGCTTCTGGCAAGAATCGGACAAGCGTCGTTAATCAGAACGCGCGTATACTATTTCGCGACTCCAGCAATATACTTTTGATTCTCCTTTCGCAGAGGGACGTTGCGCCGGCGGTGCTGTACTTCCCGAAGTATCCATCGCCCAAGCAAGCGAGCACCTCGTTGGTGTGGATCAATTTCCCCTTCACCAAAGCTCGTTTGCCGATCGGCACCATGCAGTTCACGTACAGCTCTTTCTGAAAGGACTGCAACGCCTCCGCGACTTCCCGGTGGTTCTTCTTGTACTCCGTCCACACTTTGCAGTGCTCCTCGTTCCGTTGAATGCCCTTTCGGTGGATAACGTTCGCAATTCAATTCTTAATTCTCATCCGCCTTCTCCGTGCAATGGCCTACCTTCGTGAGAGCTTCGTCCAGGAGTGCCCGTTGAATTTTTACTGTATCATTTTGGAAACTCATCGTCGAATCAAACCGTTCCAAGGGAAATGTGTCGAGAATCGAAGAGTGCAACTGCCGGACATTTATCGGCAGTGCCGTAGAAAAACAATGGTGTTCGTGTTCTTATTGTACATTAGGCCATTAACATGGAACGTTCGATCTGGAAATAAATTCAAGTAATTACAAATCGACCGATCGCCTCAAATTTAACGTCCGATTATGTGACGCGTACCATTCTGTCGCACTTTAGTTTCAATTTATATTGTCATAATCGCCGCCGCGATTATTCTATCATAATCGCTGATTTTTCTCTACCTAACCTAAAATGTTGTATTCAAATAATCAAGGTCAGCCTGAAACTATACGAAGATGTGCCCGGGCAAATGTGATAACGACGATACGATTATAAATATGCTTGGGAAACTTGAGGGAACTCAACGATATTTATTTACAGAAGCTTAACGAAATATTTCATAGATATTGTTTTTGCAAAGGTATTTTTTAATTACAAAGATATGCATTTTTTGCGAGGATAATTTAATACAAATTTCACTCGCCAGACGGCCGCAATTCCGTTGTTCATTGCTCGACGAAGACACGTATCTATGTGTCCCCTTAATTCGTGATTTTCTTCCTTGTTTCTTTTTCCATTGAGGGGCATAAGCACAAGATGGTTAGTGATTCCGTGGAAATCTGTTTTTCTTTAAAACATCTACGTCGATCGTTATTTACAAGTCTCGTTACAATCATTTTGATCGCCGCACGGAGCAAAATATGTGAAAAGTTTTCTCGCCTGGATACGACCTAAGATACATATTTACACATAACCTCCCGTTTTCGTTGCGGGATGCTTAACCTTATACGTTCTCCTAAATATATACTATGACCGATGTATCTTCGTCGGATACAGCAAGAAAACAAATACTAATAAGATAAATGCAGTTTAATCGAAAGTCCAAGTACCTGACGAAATATTTTTCTCTGTGCCGTGTGCATTATTAAGGAGAGCATGTGTCGCGAATGATGATCGAAGTGGTGCACGAAAGTGTATTCTAAACGACAGTGACGTGTTTGTTGTTTCAGGGTAAGGTTAAGTGCACCGATTTGAGGACAAAAGATAAAAATGAGCTGCTCAAGCAGCTCGAAGAGCTCAAAACAGAGCTTACAAATCTCCGAGTGGCTAAGGTTACCGGTGGTGCTGCCTCTAAGCTTTCCAAGATGTACGTATGATCTGTTCAATCGTGTTCGTAATTCCCTATCAGAATTCCCTTAAAAATGTCCAAGATCTAACAGTAAGCTAAGGTTAAGTAGTTCGACGTTCCATCTCCACTCCAACGATATCACGAATACGTTCTAGGTTATATACGATTCTGATAAGTCGTGCGCAGTAAACAGAACTAACCTAAACTGCCAAATATTCGTGGCGTTCAGCTTTGTTGAGAATAGGGTGGAATTAAATGTTTGATATTTATTATTTTCGAAGCGCTGGACCTTCGATGCTACTCCCAGCGTGGCTCGAGCGGGAATGACGCGGCGGTCGCTGCGCGCCGCTCGGAGTACCCCCACCCTTCCGTATTCGCGGAGTGGGGATGCGCGCGAAAATTCGAACGCTTAGCTTAAGAACTTCGACGTTCCCTAGTAAGAGCGTTAATAATATTTGATAATTATTTCAGCCGTGTGGTGAGGAAGGCGATAGCGAGGGTGTACATTATTATGCATCAGAAACAGAAGGAAAATCTGCGTCTGTTGTACAAAAATCACAAGTACAAGCCTCTGGACCTGAGGCCAAAGAAGACTAGGGCTATCAGGAGAGCTTTGACACCGTACCAGGCGAACAGAAAAACACCGAAAGAGATTCGCAAACGGTCCGCCTTCCCCTTGAGAAAATATGCTTTAAAGGTGTAAGCTAAGAGGTACCGAGGGATATAAAATAAAGGTTTTTCTAAAAACTCCAAATGTGCGTTGCTCTCTTTCTCTCAGCCTGTTCGATCGTAAACTCCATAAGTATTGGCGAATGCTTTTTATTTTATATAGAAAATAATATAAAAGATAGAATTAGACGGATAAGCTTCTACTTGATACAGGGTCTAATACAATTCTCGAATATTTAATACCTAATCACCGTTCGAAATTTATCGACGAATTTGAGGACGGCGTTATATGAACGATTTTATACAATTAAATACGAATGAATAAATTTAATCTAGAATCCTAACGAGTACCGATTGATATATAAATTAGAAATCACACGAGCAGAGAAACGATCTTGCATCTCCTTGTACCGTCCTAGTTGCATCGAACGGTCTTTGAATATTAAAGATTCGAGAATTCGTAGAGGCTGCAAGGGAAGGTTTAAACGCGGATACCAGGGTTTCTAGAAAGCACAAAGTTCAGAAGTTCGTCACTGTCTTCGCAGACGAATGGTTTTCTATGGTGGCAAGCCACGTCGTGCCACTTGATGCCGTCGTTGTAGAAATTGTTCAGAATCGATAAGCAGGACTCGTCGTTACCCTAAAACAGAAAATGAACGAGTAAATAATTGAAAGTATGTGGGGAACACCTGCGAGCAATTCAAGATAGAGCACCTGAGCGGCTTCACGGTTGTCTGGTTGCGGCTGTCCGTATCCGCCGGTGTTACTCCAGTCTCCAGTGTTACGCTGCGCCGTGGAACCGATCTTGGCACCGGAGCCAGACCAGAACCATCCGTTGATGTTCTGCGGCTGAAGATCCGGCCTGTCGCAGCCGTTGAAGTTACACTTGCGGCCGGAAGTCCAGATGAACCTTACGTTACCTGCGAGAGAACGTTAATCTACCGATGCTGACACGGTGCACACAAAGATAACAATAATAATGAAGTTTCCATTTTCCAGTCACCTCGAGCAAGTCTCTGCTTGATGAACTCATTTTCCTGCGGTGTCTCGAGAGACACAGCGTCCATACAGTGTCTGCGACAGATGTTACGAGCGTCCAACCAATCCACTTCCAAAGATCTTGTGGGTTGGTGTTCCCAACTGAAGAAGTACGAATGTGCAACACCCCTGGCGTCCCTGTAGGTAGCGTGTCGTACACCTGCGGCAAGATTGCAAGGAACTTAGCACCTACTGCTTCACCGACGAACAATCTATCTGATTAATCGATAATCGGGTAGAAAACTCACGGTTCGCACAGCTACGCGAGTCAGGAAGGGCTAGACGACGCTGCGCGTTCGCCACAGCGACGACGAGTAATAACATCAGCCATATCGTCCGCATATTTGTAAATCTGCAACAAAACGCGACGAAAAAAAGCCTAATTAATTACGATGCGTCTGGTATCTAAATTGGCGAGGGGGGAATGCGAAAGGAAAACTGATTGATTGGGAAACGTTTGTAAATGATTGTAGAAGGTTGTCTTCCAATGTTCTAATGATACGTCTGGCGAGTAAAAGTTTCCTGGGAATGAATCGTCGTCGTGCGAGGGTGAAAGGAGACTTTTCAGCGGTGAATTATGATCCGAGTAGGAGAGGATTCTTCTCTCTCGCGGGGACGATGCTGAAAAATGTCAGGGGATTTTGCAACAGGTCTTGGATGCGTTTTTTTTTTTGCATTTAACGTGCCGTTAACTTTCCTTGGAGGCCTCCACGGTACGGTTGCAACTTTCTAAATCGTCCTCGCGACAAAACCGTCGACTGATTCACAATTAATGGCCGGATTTGTCTGAATGCGAAGCAATTACTCAAACGAGGTTCTGCAACGCCGTTCGTATACGAGCCCTTCAGTTTCCTTAGTATTGTGAAAATTCAACTTTCACGTAATACTTTATACAGTCGCTTTACCAGCGATGTAAAATTGACTACAATTTTTTAATTAACATCGTAATGATAATATGCGGCATGCTAATAATACAATATTTATTACCGTAATGAGGATTGCATCGTGAAAGCTGGCATATAATTTTATTATTTTAATAGGGGGGGAAACCATTCTCTCGTAATATTAAAACATAATTAAATTTCTTTCCGCGGGCATAATACTTTCTATTTCATAATGCAGATAATTGATCCATCTACCGCAATGGCCGCTATTGCGTTATCCTAGTCATGTTCGATTACCATGCTGAATAACAATGAATTCACGTTTAGGATTCTACAACGCCGCAGACTTAATGAAGCCCCGTTCTTAATGTCGTGGCTTTCGCTAAAAATTAGTGTCAGCGGTCGTTCACCTGGTTCAAATAAGTGACGCTGGCGTACCGGAAGAGAGGATTCAATTACAACCGAAGATTACTAGAAAATAACGCCGAACGGCGGGGAAGAAAGTTCAATGCACTGCAGACCAGATATAATTTAAATAATGTATTCCGCTGGCTGGAATAAATGCTCGATTCGTTTAATTGTATAATGGCATGTTTTCTTTTATAATGACTGACACGAATTCAATTGACCGGAATGGGTAAGATTTAATCGCGGTGCTTCTGTAAACAGCGAATAATAATAATTCGCTGTGAAAGTGAATTGCTGATTCAATTAGGGTTTGAAAAACATGAAGAAACGACTCGCGGAGGCTACCGAGGTCGATCTATCGATTGTAATTTTAGATAAAGCGCTTCCACGATTTCGTCAATTCCCCGGAAGGGAAATGGGGGATTTCAAAAACGAGGATGAGCCTTTCGACCGAATATCCTTTAATGTAATTACGCAATAATTCCAGTCCCGTCATGGAGATTAGGAAATTATAAAATACTTTCATGAATCAGTTTGCCTTGAGAGACTAATTATCACCTGCGTTACAAAGGAAATTCGAAGAGTTTTCAACTTTATTCGAATTATTCTGCGCGCCACGTGTCTATAGCGCCACCTTCTATGCAACTCCTGCAACAATAAGCCCGCCCGTTCAATGATACATATTTATCGACAGACGATAACTCATTTTTCAGCCAACTATCATTCGCCAGAATTCGAATTGGTTTCGTATCTGATTCTCGCATAGATTTACTGAAATATTTTCGAATACTCCAAATCTATGTAATATATGCCTCCGCACGTGGGTTTAATTGAATATCCTTTAAAAGATCGCGATAAAATGGGGAGACATGGTGGCTTTATTTCGTATCCGCATGTATGCTCGTGGAACCGTTATCTGGCCGGCTTTATATCGGCCGGTTTACGTGTTGTCTGCGTGTTCCATGTCTTTCTTAACGGCTTCTCGTCTGCCGTTGAAGCCCACACTGGGTATGCGTATTCGGGACGAGTACAAACGATATAAAAACGAGACGGGAACGTGCCAATGCGTTCTACGGGAGAAGAAAGGAAACGAAAAAACAATTTGCCGGTTCGATTTCGACTTTCGCCCCGATCTAGATCGATCGTGGTTCGTTAGGTCGTGCCGTGTTCCATTTTCTTTTTTTTTCGCCCGTAAATGTTTTCAGGGCACGTTTCGTTCGTGGAAGAAACTTTTGGTGCTGTCCTAAACAGAGTATGTGTATGCATATATCTTCATCGTTGAACGCCAACGAACGGCCGAGGTATCCTCATTTGTATGTTAAAGCCATAATTATGCAAATAGCCGCTTAATGGCATGTGGGTCACCGGTGACAACCACTGTTCTATTAGAAATTAGGTATACACGTTGTTAAAATGTACGATGAATATTTCGTTTGGCGCTTGGTAATAATAACAGTAATGGCAATCAGGCGAGAACAGTTAATCCTATCGAACAATCAATAATAATATACCGAACGCGTACATGCTGTAGTAGAAATTCATTCGACTCTGGAGGTAAAGCAGATTTGCAAAAACGTTCGGCAGCACGAGTGACTAAATATTTCACAAAGATTTTTCATTTAAATAAAGAATGTTCTCTGGTCTGAACTAAAGGAGCGTGGTTCTCTACATTTGGTACGAATCGGTTTGCCGACTGGCTAGCGAATGGAAACCGGAGTTCCTTTTTTTCCACTCCTTTTGCGGAAGATACCGTAAGATGCAATGAATTCTCCGCTAAAGTAATACCTCACGTGTTCTACACAGATTGCATCGTTGCGTAGACCTGCAGCGATCTTACGCAAGGAAAGTACCTTTGCGAAGATAAATCCAATCGCCTCTCACGAATCGAAGAGAAAGTGAGCGATCTTCAAAACAAGCGTGTTTACCTGAAAACCCGCGCTACGCGGGGAATTTCGCGCTTGTGCAGAATTTTTTAAATCGACGCAGCTACCCTAATGCGGCGACTATTACTATTATTATTACTAGAACTAGTAATAGTATTACTATAATCAGTAATAGTAGTAGTACTACTATTACTATTATTATTATTTTCGTCACGAGCGATTATAATTACTTCTGTTAACTTCATAGCTGTTGAATATGGAAAGCGTGAGAACCAACAGACGAGTTCTCATGCTGTGTTAGGCAAAACTTTGAAGAACAATCTTCTAGAGGGTGTATGAAAGAAAAAACTCTCAATGAAACAGATAATTGAAGTTAAGTCATTAGGCGAAGGTAAAGTTGCATCCTTAATTAAGAAGTCAACATTTATTAGCGGTTTGTATACTAACGCGGTGGCTTCGAATTGATTTCGTTATAATTAACTCGGAGAAGGTAATTGCACCTCGCTAACAATTTGCAATTTTTTTTCTGCCGACGATTAATCCAACTCATAAGGGATTTCAAGATATTAATAAATAAGGGATTTAAAGAATTGCTTTAACTACACGCGCAGGTATTTTGGATACACTGAGTCTGCAATTGTTTTCCAAATTACGAGCACGATTTTAATTATTACATGCACTCGGCAGAAAACTACGAGAAAAAATTGTTACGCCCGATACTACGCAAACGAATAAAAAAGAAAAAACAGTACAGTTAATACAAAAAAAAATTACAGTCCAACGCCCATACGGGATCAAACAAAAAATGACACGTCCATCGAAGTTAAATGTAAATCGTCGTATACCAGTAAAAAGTAAAACGTGTCAACTACTACTCACAAAAAAGAACAAAAAGAGGAAATGTACGCTGAAAGGTAGAAGCAACAGAATCGAGCAAGCCGAGCACGATGAACCGTGTCACGTTCGTGGTTTCGTTAAACCGAGCAAAAACGTGCTCTCGAGATAGTAGGAGGACGGTCTAACAATAAGAGAAAGCCCGTAGTGATCACTCTGCGGGTCACTCCGCGTTAACCATTAGTTCACGGGGTCGTCGCTTTCGATTTCTCCGACGTACACTTACCTAGATGAAGCTTCCTGGTGCCTCGTAGTCGACGCTCGCCGATCCCACGGATCCTCGGGATCGAGTAACTAGATGGTAAAATTGATTACACGCGGTAACACCGATGATATATATAATATCGTTCGATGAATTCCCCTCGTCGGCGCTGCGAAGAACTGTCCGATGGTTCGTTCGATTTTCAACTGGTCCAATGGAACGTTAGCTCGTCCACGACTTGTCGATCGCGGCGAGAATGAAGAATGAACTGCGGTATACGAGCAGTCGACCGGTATATAGCCGGCCCACATTCCCTTCTGGCTCGAGTAACCCAGATTCTTCCCACCCGGTTGTCTGCTGAACATCTTCGGGGGCCTGAAAGGGGCCCTCGATAATTCCCATCTTGCACCTCTCACTGCTCGTTTCCCTCGCCCGTTACTCGAGTGATACTGTCGGAGTCTCTTTCGGTGATAGAATTCGTTGTTGATCCTTCCTTTTCTTTTTCTTTCTTCGCGCCGGATCGATTCCTCCCGCGGTGCGCTCCCTTCTCCGACTCTCCGTGCTCGTCTATGGAGTTGCTGCACTTTTTTGCGCGGGCAACGGATGCTTTCGACGGAGGTGGCACTGTATCGAATTCATTGAAATTGTTAATGTTAGTAGCAGTGGCGATCGACGATTCTTTTTATTGATTCGTGTCATTGCTTGCGATATTAACTTATGTAGGATCTATTTACAATTTCATTTACAATTACATTCGGCTACATGATTCCAAGGGGCTTCGATTGAGCTTAAACGTTGCGTACAAGTACGAAAACACCGTGGCAATTATTCGTAGCACCGATCGGCACCGAGCTTATAAACGTTCCGCCGCTCCTGTCGCATGATCGGATTATTTATTCAGTCTTGAGCGCGTCGCTCTGTAAATTCTATTGTACATTGTTGTGCACGTTGTTCCAGGTACTACGGCCACTGGCAACAGCACTAAATCTAATTGGAAACCCAGGCACCGCGAAAAAAACACAGGCTTTCACTCTTCTTCTTGGATACATTTCTCCACTAATTCCCTCAGATTAGGATTCTCCATTGCTGCCGCTATCCTCTCCTTGTCGTTTATCTGCTTATTTACTGAAGCAGAAATCATTGCCACGCCATGAACGGGACGTTAAGCTTGCGCCGCGCCGCAGTTTATACTTACTTTCTTGTTCCGTAGAGTGTGCGCCTTTCTTTATATATATATCGAGTTTAAATAGCGCTACCAAATTACGCTCCAGCTTAATTCTGATGCAGAGGCCGATCAGCGTCGCCAGGGAACAATGCGGCACCGTCGGATTGAACTCGATACGAATAACGGACACCCCTTTGGGGGTCCGCTTGGAAATCTCCACGCAATCTTCGTACACGACGTCCAGCTGCTCCAAAGTTTGCGGTTTCTCTGGATCCCTGATCGTTCTCAACAGATCTGTGATAAGTTTAACCTTTGTAAGACTCGACGAAACCGATTTGCTCCAAAGGAACAAACAATTGTCCACGCGCGCAGTTCATTCTAGCCTAAGCGTCAGCTCGGCAACTATGACTCTGCGATATTACGCTCGCAAGATGTACGCGTCAAGTTGTTCCGCCTACTGGTTCATTGCATAATCGTACTATTGTTAATTGCTTTGGAGCTTGGAACCGACACTATGGACGACAGGCTTCGTTCAGTCGTGAATTATTGCTACAGAAATCGATCAACGTTCGAACTCGGAGCAGAAACTTGCCGTAAACGGATTCCTTCAGCTCGGTGTTCGATGTCGATACCAGAGCTCTGTTTTTCGTGTCCAGATAGCCCTCGGTTGCCTCCATTTCGTCGGCGGTCGGCACACCATCTCTTATCTTGCCTCCGATTGAAATTTTCCGTAAAAACGATAACATTCTTGCCCCGTACCCCCCTGGCCACGCGCAACTGGCCTGGTCAACGATACATCGTTACAACTTTTGTTTATATTATGGCTGACGAATGCAATAAACCTAACCTCCCAAATGACTAAGCTAAAAATAACCTAACCGATGATCCTCTTCGTTTCGGCCGTGCTGCTCTTTTTCTGGGTTTTTTTCAACGAAATACGGACACCAAAGTCGTCAATCTTCGATCAATGAATACGTACTATCAGACGTTTCAGAATCCAAAATAGGCATTTGTAGGTTATCTACTCTCTCTCGAGAAACAACGCATGTCGAAGGGCGGACGATATCCAATTGAAAAATACATATCGATTAACTGTAACGCTGGATCGATTTGCAATCTGCATTCGTAATTTGGTGTCGATCGTTGCGCTATCTGTCGATATCTCGATCAACTGTAACGAGTATCGCTTCGTTCGGGGCATTTCAAATTTTCTTTACTTCGTTTGCATCGCAGTGAAAGAAAATTTTCGTGTAGCATGAATATGTATACAAATACAAATGTATACAAAATACATTTGTATATTGTATGACACGTCTATCTACGGTGACTAAATTATGGGCGACATACTAAATACACATGTACATTATGTATATTATGGGAAAACAAGCAGAACCGGTCGCAAGATGAATATGTATATAGTTTTAGTTTCTATTAATTCGTTTATTCTCACTTACTCGGATTAATATATCAAAATGCAGTGCATAAATTTGCTATTTATAATTTTTTCTTTTGGAAATTCGTATCGGCCCGTTTAAATATTCGCTTACCATTATAGAGACTTTTTAAGAGAAACTTGTCGAATTAACATGAAAGCGTATTTCCGTAAGTTCTAGCTAATCAAACCAGTTTCAGGTAACTACGGGCGAGAAAAGAAATTTCGTTTCTTCATTATCATACTATTCGCGCGCGTCTTTCCACGCCATTCATCATAAATAATGCAACAGATTCGTCGTATCGGTTACAAATCCTTTGTGCCCCATAAAAATGATTAATGAAAACTAAGAAGAAACGTTTGATCAAATGGATCCATGTATGCATTCTCTGAGAAAAGGAATAAATTATCAGAAAAGGAGAATTAATTTGATGGCTAGCCTTGCTTTTTAGATCCAATGTTACACTTTTTCTCCCATACAGAATGATGGCTAGTATTCGGTGGCCAGTTCACTGATCCAAGAACGAGATCTTTCAAGGTCACGGTCGTTTCGTTAATGTCTGCGGTCATTTCTCGCTGGACCATTTGGTAACATTGAATGGCCTTGTTAGAAGGGTCAACGAACTCTATTCATTAAGAGCTCGGAATTATTTTGATTGATTCACTAATCGCAAAAACATTTTACTAAATTTTTCCGCCATCAATAGATTATTTGAGAGGGCAATTAATTTATAAATTTGCAATCATTAATTTATAAATTTAAAAATATGCCGTCCTAGAGCTATTTCGAACCGGCGCCCTTTTTGAAAGTTTTTAAAGGTTTCTCGGTACTCTTGCATAATTTAGTATTTCTCGAAAATTAAAATTTCAAGGATCCGCTTGGCTTGTTTCTTTTTTTAGCCTTTCTATGTATACGCGTATAATAATACGTTCAGGGGGAGGAAAGGGAAGGAGAAGAGTTGACGGAGGAGGGTCCACAGTACATAGATCACGACCCAAAAACTGCAGCAACAAATAAACAGAGAACGATCCGATTTACAGTGTTCTCTGGTGTCGCATCTTGCGCACGCTCCGTTCCGCAGTGTGTCTTACACGCAGAGAAGGACCAGAGTGACTCCGCCAGGAACACTGGCGAATTCGTGGAAGTTAACGGCGGTCGCGTCTGGGCCCTCCGTGAAACTGATAAACGCATTCAATCCGGCTGGCCGAATGAGGTTTTAAGGTGAGAGAACGGTGCAACGCGTGTCGGGCGAAGAATGCGTAAGAAAGCTTTCTAGAGGGCCCGTTCATCCTTCTCCTTTTTTAATCTTTTTTTTTTTAATCCACTAGCAGCCAGAGCGTGGAACTTACAAAAAAAATCATAAAAAAGAGTCGACGAACGTTTTGTGCCTGTGTATTGGGTAACTTTTGGACCGTTCTACCGGTCAAGTGTTCTTGTGCCACTAAAGTGTCTATTAAACGAAGGAGGCGATATCGAAGGTACATTATCGGAATTTCCGCGGTGGATAAAACAGGAGGGATTGTGGAGAATTTCCCTCTTGTTTGGGCCGCGTGGTGTGGGGGAGACTGTTTCTGGTTTCGTGGCGGACTAGGGACAACTGGTAGCCATCGCCTTGGAACGCGGTATGATAACTGTAGTCGATGATATTTCGGAGAAAGTTCGAGCAGACGTTACCACGATAGGCGATCGTGGTCGTAAAAAGGCGTTAATTAATACGATTAGAATGTCTTGTAATTCTCTGATTAATCTGGGAGGATTTATTGTGTTCCGTCGTTCGTTGGTTAGTTTATCGAGCTGGCTTTCGCGTATGTACATAAATAATGATTAGGGTGCAAGGATTATGGAGATTCGAACTGCGATAGATTTCATTAGGGCAATCGCTGAACCTCGAGCTTTGCTTAAGTAGAAAGTGTCATTTTGAAACTGTGCCGTCATATCAGTTCTTCCTTTCGTTGGTCCACGAACTGTTTACTCTGCTTTCTATTTGTTTTTGCAATTAGGCTACGGGGTTCCTCCATGATGACGTAACCGGGCAATTATTTTTTACCGCCAATTTATTACGGAATTATTGTATCCGATACGGTTAATTTATATTTAACTAGTTTGTCAACCAGTTTCTAGGGATCGGAAATGCGGATCATGTAAAATTCAGTCGAAAGAGATCGAGGCTATCGATTAACTAAGTCACAGTGAACATTCAGATTTCACTCGAGGTCGAGCGATTCGTATCTACAAAGTATATGTGCAACGGTTCTCTATTCGTTCAAATATTAAATGAAATGTCTCATTCAAATGCGGCAACAGTAGCAGTAATTTATGCAAATTTCGTGCAGATTGTCCTAGGAAGGAAATGCATAGACTGAAATGTTGCACTTTGGATTTAGGAGTGTCTGGTAACCGTCCCGATCGATAACAAAGTATTTTTATCGTCGAAACTGTTGCCACGAGTTACGCGACTTAAAAACAAGGAAAAATACTGGCGGGAATGATTTCTATTGAGACTCGACAGGCTCGTAAGAGATATTCAAGTGGCTGATAAGAAATATCTCCTTAACTACGAAGCTAATATATTTGGTGCGCCCGATTATGGGAATCGTGAAATGATATTCCGTGCAATGCTGCGAATACTTTGCACCGATATATAAATACGAATTTAAATGTCACATTTCTCAGATCTTGGCGCGTATCACCGAGCTGTAATAATTTGCATCGAAAGCGCCAGTCCCTTGCTTATTTATTAAACTAATTTGTTCGTTAGCAATTCCAATCTCCTCCACGGTTCGATTATCCGCCGAGAATTCGAATAGAATCGAATTCCCCGCATATCTGTAACATTCTAAGGCGTACGTTAAGATGTCGCATCGATTGCATTCTTGATCCGATAATATAATTTCTTCACCCATCTGTCGATTAAAATCGCACGGGGTCTTTTTTTAAACGTCTTCGCAATGTTGCTCATAAAAATCTTGGATTCAAGATTCAAGAGTAATTATGATTTTTTCCTGTCGTTTTAGCGTCCCAAGATATGACCACACCGTTGCCCACAAGGACCAACAATTTCGTACGTCCCTGGCCCCAATATTCCGATCCCTTTCATCTAGCGCGCCTGTGCAGCAATTCCGCCGAGATTCGGCGTGGTTCGATCCGAAAATTCGATTAACAGGTGTTCACCCAGTCTCCAGTCTCCCGTAAGTTGCGTAACGTTTTACCTCCCGCTGTAACTCGGCCACATAACCTAACCATACAAACCGCGAGAGAAAAACACCGAGCGTACACGATTCACCTCGGGGTATGTTACCTTTTTTAAAAAAAAAACACAATTACGTAACGCGTGCCACGCTCCGCAGTACGCATATGCCGTCAGCTGTATCATCTTTCGTTCAAGTATGTACAGAGTGACTCAGAAAAATATATTATGCACAATGTAAAATGGCCTTTGGACGGGCGATAATCAGTCAACAGCCGTTAAACTTACGAAACACCCCTTTACTCGCGAGATAACTGACCAGTCGACCAATTACACGTACACGTATGCACGGCTAATTGTATGCAAATGTATACAGCGAGGTATCAACGCAGGCGTGAACAGTTGAAAATCTAGATTTTTCGAACGGATAATCGTATTCATTTTTTCCACAGTGTATACACCGTTCGCTGATATTACACTTTATCTATCTAGATATCACACGGGTGTCTGAGTCATTCTCGTCTACTCAAGTCTAACACCGATGGCTCCGATATATTATCATCGACGTTACAGTACTGCCAATATGGAAACGAGCGGATTACCTTCGATAAACATACAATCTTTCTTGTACGAACGTTCGAGGCGCGTGCAAAATTCTGCCACCCCCTAACTAGTATATCAGCCGCGTGGAATTGTATTCGTTTCCTTAAATTAGTACATTTGCATACCAAACAAAAATCATACAGAGGAGATAACAATCGTAACGTCTACCACCCCTCCCCGCCATTGATATTTCCACCAGAACCAATTATAACACACCAGATGCACTGAAATCTGGTCCCAAAGAAACTAATTCAACGTGTACTTATATATTTACTTCTACGACACCTTGTGCATGCAGTCGCGTTTACTTCGCAGACGCAGCGCAGGCGCTGACAGTCTCCTAGGACAAAATTACCCGGGTCCGTGGAAAGGTGTTGGAGCAAAAGGAAGCGAGGATCAACCGGGTATAGAGGAAAGATGCCGCAGGCACGCTGGTGGAATGCTGTTATCACGAGCGGCAGGCCTAGGACGTGGGAACAATTAACTACTTCCGCGGGGTCAGGGACGTCCGGAGGCAGAGGACGCCTGGCGTCCGCGAAGGCGTTAGTCCAGCGGCCGGCTGCCGACAGAACACTACGTCGCGGCATGGCGAGCGGTGCAACCGGAGGCAAGGTCCTCACCGAGGACAATGTCTTCACGAACCTACGGAAAATGGAGTACGCGGTGCGGGGGCCACTGCTCATACGCGCCCTGGAGATCGAGAAGGAGCTCCAGAAGGTAAGGGAACAGCATAGTAACGCAGAGTGGAGTCAACGTACTATTTACGTTGAAACCAGACGGATTAATTCGTGGCGGGCGGCGAAATCGATCGGCCTTTTAAATGCACGCACACTACTTCGTTTGCGGATCTAGGGAAAAGTTGGACTACGGTGGAGTTACTAGTTATGAATTTTTGCGGGCGGTATCTCGATTGGACGAGTCTTTTTAATTTATTTAAGTCGATTAGGGCGAGCGATAAAATTGCCGTGGGAGTGACAGATGTTAGTGTTGCGTTTTTATAATTGGGGTGGTTCAGGAAGGTTATGTTTCGATTTCTGAACATCGCGAAATTTATTGGCAAAAATTGGTAATTCTGTGGTAATCCTTTCCCCCCAAGGGGGGGCTTCGTTGTTGCTTTTTTCCCTTCTGTTGATAACAATAAGTGGATTATTTGGGATCGTTGGATGAGATCGTCAATAGTCTATAGAACTTTCAATAATTTAAACATTGTTCCTGAAACGAGGGGGTTTTGCAAAGAATGTATATCAAGCGCGATGATTATATTCGCGTTAACAGATATTGGTGTAAAAATGTTCCGGCATGGTGGAAATCGGGGAAAGTATGAGGGAAGAATGGAATACCCTATCGAACGGATAAAATCGACCAAATAGAAATGTCCTGCATGCAAGTGTCATTATTATTGACGATAGTGATGGAACCACCTGTCGCTGAGGGTCGGTTCTCAATGTGTAGAGCGACTAAATATAGCGTTGCAATTGGCGTATCTATCTATCGCAACAAATATACGTAGGAGCCTGAAATAACCAAAACATTTCTATTTTATCGACGAAATCCTCTATTTTCAACCCACTCTATACTTTCCGAATCATTAATACAATAATTCAAATTTCATAACGTTTACAACTGCCTTGAAAATAGTACATACGCGGGAGAAATTAATTTGAAAATAATTATAAATATTATTCGACTTATACCGTTGGTTTTTTCAAATAATTATTATTTTAAAAAAATAGCAAATTAGGCAATAATTTAATGGTTTACTTGGACTTCAGAATAATTTCCATTGTGATAAATCTGATTAATTAGTCGAACAGAACTACTGTTTGGGTCAAAAACGGCTGCATCCGGAACAAGTTACTATATTTGTTTGGTAACAAGACCCGTTTGAACGGCGTGTTATTTGGCCTAGTAACTCGATCCTGTAACCGAACGAAATATGAAACATTATACATATAAAATGCTTGTAACATCTTTCATATGGTAGCAAGTGTTCACGTTACAATATTCAATAATATTTCTTTTCGGTCCAATACCATTTCTTTTGGTACTTTTTCGTGTATCCAGAATTTTTCTCGAACAAAATAATTATTCAAAATTGAATGATCGAACGGGGGTCATCTAGTAATTTCTTGCTTTTCTGCAATTCAGAAATTTGCTTGTTACTTAATGTCTCGTTGCAATTTTTCTCGCGGTGATGATAAGTCGCTTGAAAAAAAAGAAGAAAAGTTGGATACGTGACTTCAATGATAAATTCTTGACCAAGGCTTCAGTTCCTCAGATAGAACGGAATTGTTCTGACTCACGGGAAGGAAGCAATGCCAACGTTGGGTCATTAATGTTTGCGGAACGAATGTCACGCTTTGTGCTATAAAACGTGAACAAAACAATAAGATCGTTGCAGTCCCAATTTTTCTCCTAATACTTCCGCTAAATCTTCAGAAAAATAATTCTCTTATAAACTCGCTACAAGTGTGACAATTTTTCTCTCTGATACGATAATTTGGAATTAAATGAACTTGCTGATTCCAAACTATTTCATAAATTAAATATAAACTGTTCTGGGCAAAAATAGCGATAGGGAGATTGGTACCGTTTTTTGATTAAAAAGAAAAGAAGTTAAAATAAAAACTTGGAGGCTCGAGCGTTATCCGCCCGCCATTTTTCTTTTTATCACCTAGGTGCTTATTATGGCACAGCTTATCTCTCCTCTAAATCACACTGCATTGCGTAACAAACGATCTCGTATTATCGAGCCTCGTTGCTTAAACATTAGCCAACGCGTGAAAAAAAAAACATATCCACCGACCCAAGGAATCGAGCGTAAAAACTTCAATGGGCTTTCAATAAAGATCTAATAAAAGATCGGGGATCTCCCGGCAAGTCCGTTATACCTGCGTTTACGATAACCGTTTAAGCTAATAGGCGTGCGAATCTAAAAATAACACGTAATGGGTGCAAATGTGCAAACGTTTCCTACGATGCTGAGATAATAAGCGTACATATTTACAGATACTAAGTAAAATTCCATTAGAGTTTCCATAATACCTTCTTTCAATGTATTATTGGTTTTCCCTATCGCAGGAATTTTTGTATTATTTAAAATTATTTAAAATCGCTATTATTCTTATTATTATTAAATAATTATACTCATTTAATTACCCATTCGCCAGGGTGCCAAAAAACCGTTCAAGGAGGTGATAAAAGCGAACGTTGGTGACGCGCACGCCATGGGCCAAGAGCCCATAACCTTTCTCAGGCAAGTACTGACCCTGACGGTGTCTCCAAACCTACTGAGCGATCCCAGTTACCCAGAGGACGCGAAGGACCGCGCCAGGGCCATCCTGTGCTGTTGCAAAGGTGGAAGCGTTGGCTCCTACTCAGAATCAGCCGGTATCGAGATCATCAGGCAGCACGTGGCGCAGTACATTGAAGATCGCGACGACATACCTTGCGATTATCGCAACATCATCCTCTCGAACGGCGCCTCCGATGGAATCAAAGTGTGCAACATTATTTCTTTCTTAATTCTCACCACGTATAATCCCTTGCGTTTAATCACCATGCCCATTGGAGTGTCGAATATTCCTTTTCCTCTCCCCTGAGAACATCTGTCCGAGTTCCGTGTAATCACTGGCCCGACGTTCGGCATGTTACAGTCGTTCCTGAAGCTGTTCAACGAGAAAATGGACGGAAAGCCATCCGGCGTGATGATCCCGATTCCTCAGTATCCCCTGTACTCGGCAACGCTGGCAGAATTCGGCCTGGCCCAGATAGGTTATTACCTGAACGAGGGGAACAAATGGGCCCTGGACGTCTCTGAGCTGGAGAGAGCGTTGAGCGAGTCCAGAAGGACCTGCAATCCTCGTGTACTGGTCGTGATCAATCCCGGCAACCCGACCGGACAGGTCCTCACTCGCGCGAACATCGAGGACATTATAAGGTTCGCCTACAAGAATCGTCTGTTCTTGCTGGCCGACGAGGTGTACCAGGACAACGTCTACGACAAGGACAGCGCGTTCCACGCGTGCAAGAAGGTGATGACCGAGATGGGAGAGCCGTACTGCAAAATGGAACTGGCCTCCTTCATGTCCGTGTCTAAAGGTAAAGGGTCTAGATATTGGGCCCGGCTGGTCGAGAGCGATCTTTTAAGGGCCCAATTCTTCCAAAGCATTTGGTACGATCATTCGTGTAAATAAATCGCCCAGGCTACATGGGTGAGTGCGGAATCCGCGGCGGATACGGCGAGATAATCAACATGGACCCGAAAGTGATGGCGATACTGTTGAAATCGATCTCTGCGATGCTCTGCCCGACTGTGCTTGGCCAGGTGGTCATGGACGTCGTGGTGAACCCGCCGAAACCGCAGGAGCCATCCTACGAGCTGTTCCAGAAAGAGAAGGAATTAACTTTGCGATCCCTGGCTGAGAGGTCCGAGCTGGTGGTCGATACGTTGAACAGCATTCCAGGCTTCAAGGTGCTCGCTAGAAACTGACTGACGGCTAACCTCTTTGTCTTTTCAATAATAATTCTGAATAAAATGAACGACTGATTATCTTGTCCATAGGTCAATCCGGCTATGGGTGCCATGTACGTGTTCCCAAGAATCGATCTGCCGAAGAAAGCCATCGAGGCGGCGGAGAAGGATGGCCAACAGCCAGACGTCTTCTATGCCTTTAAACTGTTAGAGTCCACCGGGATCTGCGTGATACCTGGTTCCGGTTTCGGACAGCAACCGGGCACCTATCACTTCCGGACGACGATACTGCCGCAGAAGGAGAAAATCAAGGCGATGCTTGAGAGTCTGAAACAGTTCCATCTTAAGTTCCTCGAAGAGTACAAATAGTGAGGGTCGATGGGATTGTTTAAACGCATTTTCACGTCTATCCCCGAAGCGCCGGTGTATCGCGATTGCACAGCACTCAATTTCTATCAAATCATCGAGATTTCTATTCGAAATATTGTTTCCCATTTTCGTCTTCTCTTTTACGCGGGAATCCGCGCGCAATCGGCTCGCAGGCGCAATATTCGGCACGGGGAGGATTGAATACAAGAAAGGAAAAGAAACGGAAACAGAAAATTCATCGAACAATTGTAAATAATATATAAATGTATAGTTACGTTAAGAGATGAGCTTCTTTTTTATTTTTCGGCAGAGTCGAGGAATGCATGGTGGGTGTGTTTGCGCGTGTGATAACGGGCATAATGATACGCTTTGATAATACTCAACATTCGAGCAGCCTGCACCTAGAATTTGCGAGTTTATTATTCAGCCGTGAACACGAGTTAAAAAGAGAAGAAGTTCAGAGTGTACAGATTACGTATATTGTGAGTGCGCTGAACCTTCACCCACCATAGAAACTGATTTATGTGTTCACGTTTGTCCAAGATCCTCGATATTAATAAACTATACCAAATTGAACAGCCGACTATACGGAAAGATGTACAAATACATTATCCACGCTCACCTCTGATACTAACACGTTTTTACAGACAGGGGCGACAAAATCGACTGACCCTCGAACAATAATAAAACAGCGCACGCATTGCAATGATCCGCACCGAGGATCCATCGATCGATACGACAATATACAAACTTAAATAACTTAAACAGCCGAGACCTCGAAACGAAAGTTTACCGTAACGAAGGAGACCAAAAGTTAGGCTCGTCACGGGCGAAACGTTAAAAATAATAATGCTGCAATTGTACTCTGTGCAGTGACTCTGCCCGGTCGTTATTAAAAAAAATACTTTATTCACAGTTTCCGTAGTTTCACTTCAGTATCGCTTTTACTTCTCACAACGCAGTGCAGTATCCCCCCCGGGCGATTCTACAGATCGCTCGCGAGCCTCTCTATCTCCTCCGCGAAGAACCTCATGTCGGCCTCGGTCAGTCCAGAATTTTGCAGAACGAATCTAAAGAAATTGGGCAGCTCCCTCAGTGGTTGATACGTGATCAGCATCGAGCCCTTCTTCACCATACGCTCCTTCACGACCGGCCCAATCTTCTCCAGTGCCTTCAGCAGGTCCCCGCCTTGCAGGTGCCGCTTGGAGGGCGGCACGTACCAGAAGCACACGTTGGTGCACTGGGGTTCCATCAGCAGCTTAAAGCCGTCCCTGCGTCTCACGTAATCCGTGAAGTACTTAGCCAACTCGAAGACACGATCGACGTGTCTCTCCAGACCTCTGGTCCCCTTCGCCTTCCACATGAACCAGAACTTTAATACGTCCGCCCTGCGGCCGCACTGAACGTGCTTGTCCCCGCAGTCGAAGGACGTGTCGTAGAACTTGTCCGGCTGGAAGAGATAGCTGGCCTTTGAACCGTGGGCGGCCTGCAGAAGGTCCTCGTGGCGCAGCAACAGCGTGGAGCATTGCTGAGGGGCGGCCAGCAGCTTGTGCGGGTTCCAGGTGACGGAGTCGGCCAGCTCGACGCCGTCCAGGAGGTACCTGTGCCTCTTCGACATCAACGCACCACCGCCCCAGGCTGCGTCCACGTGGAACCATAGATTGTACTTCTGGCAGATGGCCGCGATGTCCCTCAAGGGATCGTAGGCGCCCAGGACCGTGGTACCCGCCGTGGCGGACACCATGAGAGGTATCGCTCCCAGCTCCAGGGTCCCCTGTATCTGCGTCTCCAGGTCTGCGACGCACATCTTCCCCACGTCGTCTGTCTTCACCTCGTAGACGTTGCTCGTGCCTATGCCCAGGAACGCGGCGAGCTTCTTCACCGAGTAATGAGCGTCCCGGGAAGTGAAGACTATCAACCTGCCGGCGCTGGACGAACCGAGCTCCTTCAGTCCGGGGAACCTGTAAATTCGGACGCTAGAGGGCGCTGCGTCTTTCGAGGGTCCGCGGGGAAGTACCGTGACACCGTACCTGTGGTGGCGGGCCAGGTTAATCGCGTAGCCATTGGCGATCGAGCCACCTGGACAGAACAAGCCCTCGCCTCTGCCGTCCTTCCAACCTATGACCTTTCTCATTTCGCGCAGTATCTCTCCCTCCATCAACGAGAACACCGGGGAGACCTCGTATGTGTACACCGCGGGGTTCAGGGCGTCCGTCAGCCATTGTCCAAGGAGGCCGTAAGGATCCACGCTGGAGTACAATTGATTCACGAATCTGGGGTGGCCTGTTTTCACGCTGTACTTGATCACGTTGCGGGCAAGGGTTAATAGCTCGTTGTGAGAGACGGGATTGTCCGATAGCTTCAGGTCTACGGCGGAACGAAGCGCGGCTGGCTCCATCCACTCCACCACTCTGTTCCTCCTCGAGGTTCCCTGCCAGATCGTTCGCTTTATAAATATTTTATTTCATGGTAAATGATTTATAAATAAATTAGCAGCTGCTTCTCCCAGCTGCCGGAGAAAGCATCCTCTAAACGAATCGGTAGTTGTTTGAGAATATTCGAGAGGTTATAAAGAAACGATTGAGCTCGATCTTCGCAGAAACATTTCCATGGATTGGCATGGGAATCCGCTTCTACGATAGCGCAGTAGTTTCTTTGTGCAACATTGTGCACGGCAACCTTTGCTCGCCTGTAAATAGGGTAAACGTGAATCCGATTTGCGGCGCAATTACACGTCCATGAATTGGCAAATGCCCATTAAACCAAGCGCAAAGAAATAAAGAGGAAAAAGCGCATAACCAAGGTTTCAGTCACGTTCCCCGAGGGGGAGGGGAACATTGGTTTTCTGGTGAATCAATGAAGTCATCGGTGACTCGGAATTCTGCCACGATTGCACGGGATAATTTAATTGAGCGTGAAGAATGTATCAGTGTCCCCCCCTCTTGATTTCTTGCGATTGAAGCGACAGTGGCGAGTGTGTATGTTTGTTTTAATAATTAGCTGCCCGGATTGATTCCTGAGTATCGAGTTTTTTTTCCTCAATTTTTTCGTTACAAATAGCAGGCGATAAAGGAGGACGAGGGAGGAACGAGGTTTTTCCTTGACGTTGCAGGCGTGTTTCAAATGTACACTTCCAAGTGAATGGCTTTAAAGTAAAAAGGGAGAAAAAAAAAAGAGGAAGAAAAAAGTGATTGCGTGACGCAAATGTATGGGGAATATATTTCTTTTTATCCCCTCGTTTCTTACGAAAGCTGGTGGAATTCATGCATCACCTTCGACAAAAGTATCGGACGAAAATTATTTTTGATACCCTCGCCGGTGTATAATTGACAGAAGAAGAGAAGAAATTTGTTAAATGGAAATAAAAATAAGCGCACGCCAACATGTTGATACGAATGGAAGTTAAAGAGAAATGAAAAACAGACGTTCAATAATTCCGAATTAATTGCAAATTAATTATCGTCATCGGCCATAGGGGAATAAAAACGAAACGTGCTTTCCCGGAGATAAGCATCGATTTCATTGCAACCTGGAAATACCAATGCGACGGCAAAAATGCCGCTATTATCAGAGCATGTCAATGGGTGGCATTTTTTCCCGGTAGAACTTGGAATCGTTCTTGCGATATCATTCCACAAATTATGTATACGATCGCGAATGTATGCACTGATCGCGTATACACACGGACTTGGAGTGGTGTAGCAAATAAAAGAAAGCTACAAAAAAAGAACAGTATGAATGATTTATACAATTCCATTATACTGTACTCGCGCACTCACACTGTCGTCTTCTTTATCGTGCATCAACCACGAAGCAATGAACTTTGTAAAATGTTTACAGCGTTTAAAGAAAAGAATAAAAAACAAAATAAGAAAAGGGGTGTATATAGCATGAATTATATAGATAACAAATTTTGGGCACGATAGTTCTAAAGAATATTCCGATCACTGTAGCATATTTTAAATAATAAAATGAAATGGCACGCACAGTCCTAAGGTACAGCAATAATAGTAATAATATTAGTAATACAAGGGGTGATTAATAGTCCAATAAAACGTAACTGCAATAGTATGTAAAAAGTAAATGAATAGCCAATTAATTGCAGCATTAAATAGTAATCGCAATACTAAAATAATAATAGCAATAAATGCCGATTGCAATGCAGAAATAACGGTGGCAATAAATTGCGACTAAACGCGATTGAAATACCAAAATAAAATCGGCAATAAATATCAACCGAACCTCACCTCGAAAACAGCATCCTCCAGCAGCAGATCGACGAAGCTCCTCATGAACTGTTCATGGAGGTCCCTAACCGGAAGGCTCTTGTAACAGCAATCGCCCTTAACAACGTCACCGGGAACAGCAGCCGGACAACCGTTCTTCTGGCGCAGGTCCTCGTCGTCGTCGTCGGATGGCACACGACCGATCGTGTTGTTATTCTGCGAGCCGTTCACGCAGACCTTCTTCCCCAGGAAATCGTCTCCCGTCTGGTCCGGGGACACGCTCAGAGTTTCCTCGTTGGCCGGCATGGTTGTGCATCGAGGTTTCCATCGATCTGCTCCCGTGGTTGCTCGTACAGTTTCCTTTATACGTATTAATCTCCGCGGACCAAGGACAAGATCGTTGCGTGTTAACTACCTTCGGCGCGTTTATTCACTGAGTTTTGCACGACTGGTTCTCCTTTCCTGCCTCTTTTTCTAAAGGATACCGCGAACAGGGGCCTTGATTAATTGGGAAACGTTCAATCGCGCCACCGTTTTATCATTACACGTTTTGTTGGCCAACGCACCGCCACTGCCCACCTGGGGGAATATAATTGATTAACAACCTGACCCTGGGACGAAGCTGATTTTTAGACGCCGCGTCGCGGCGATTTTCGTTCAATTGTTTCGACACTGTTCTCATTCTCTTCGAGTACTTTTTAACTCTTCGTACAACGAGGCTTGCATTGCAATTTCCCAAATATTTATATGCGCATGGAAATTATTGATCGTGCGAGATACAAATAATACTTTCCAAATTGTTTTCCCATCCGGCGAAACACTTTCCCGTTACCGGTGCAATGGTAATGGTCCGTGTTTCTATCGGGAACCTCATTACATAATTTTATTCTGCCTCTGTGTGTACATGTCGCAGCCGACACGTAATTGCGCATGCATCTCCGTTTTCTACAGGCTTTTCGAATACGCTGGAATGATTCTGAGAGGGAAGAGCTACGCTGCACGCTCCTCTCTCTTAATCTGCAAGAAGTTATACGCACAAGATTAATTATACGTACTGAACAGAAAGTGCAGAAATAATGTTGCGTCGTTCGTCGCGTTCGCTGGAAACAATTAATAACTGTACAATGTCGTTTCATGTTTTGCCCGGGGAAGCCGGCGACGTTTATAATTGTAAAAGAATAACACAAAAATTATCCAAGCGTGCGTACATAACGTGTGCATAAATGAATATGCATGCCTGAAGATTGCGAAAGTATCATTCACGTATCGCGTGCACGGTGTCAAGTATCGTTAGGACGATGATACTTTCTTGAATTACAAACCGGCAATCTCCACGGATTTTCAATTACGCGGGAGAGAATTATTTACGTACCGGGAAAATGATAATAGCGAGAGAAAAAAAACGAAGAAGGAGGAAATAAAGAGTTTAATCGACGTGCCTTATTCTAAGCGTGTACGTATATTATGCTCTACGCGTTACGCAATGCAATTCTACAACGGATTTAAACACTTTCCACGTTTCACTTAATTTGCGAATCACCGCCGTATAATTCGTGTACAGGTTTTCACAGATCCCGCAAGGATTCGCAACAACAACGAGGATAAATTTTCCGTAACAATTTTCGCAACGGATACTCTTCTAGACGACTATATTAAATAACATACCCTGTGTCCCTCCCGTTCGTCCGTCGTTCTTTCATTTTCCTTTTCCCCTTTTGCTCGTAAACGAATCGTTACTTTAGAAAAATATTTCGTTCCTCGCTTTCAGGTACTATCGTATAACACAGTGCGCTTTTCTTAGAAAAGAGGAAAAAGAAAGGAAGAACGTTCCCGAACTGTCTTGATTTTCCCCGTTTGAACATGGCCGGCGTGCGATTATTGTTTCACAAAAGTACTGCCCTCTCCATTTAGAAAAGTACAAACCGCAATGCATGTGGTAATGAGAAACTTTCCGTGATAAAAAATCTATCTCCTTTTTTTTCTCACACCATTGGGAGAACAATCTGCCTTGAGCCGTTCCCCTTCCCTTCCGATCCGTTTCCCTTGAGATTCAAACGTTTCACGCATGCTTCGAAAAGACAGACCTCCAGCACATTATAGATACTATTAGCACTTGTATACGCACCAGGAACCATCGCTCCCAAACAATGACAAGTATTAAATAGAAAAAGCTCGTCGAATTCGTTATCTGCGATCAATATTTATATATATACATATGTATGTATATCATGGATTGATCGTGCGTTTCAAAAAGCACTCCAAAACACTCGAAATATTTTTCCACGTTTTCCTTCGTATAAGCTATTTACTTTCAATGAAATCTGTTTCAAATAATCAACTGTATCTCCAACGCGCCTTATCGTTTACCTAATGACGTTCTTTTTAAATCACCGATAAGAATTCCCGTACAACACGCCTCCAGCTGCGCCTTGAAACACGCAGCAACATTACCGTGTACCGCTTTATATAATATACGATATCGTAAAATAAACTGTAACGCAGTGCAGCAAATAAATTGCACTTCATTTCGGACAAATGAAATATTAAGCACGCCATATAATATGCACCACCGTTACCGCGAAATCATTCTCCGTTTCGACCATCGAAACGGATCGCCGTGATTGCACGGGTGCCGTAAAAAAAAGAAAAAGAAACAAAGAAAAAGATTCTTTCGCCGTGCTCGTTCTCGCGGTCACCTTAATCTTATAATACGTATACAGCGATCAACCATTGCATTCGAATCCTCCTAACAATGCAACTCCGTTCACAACGACGCGTTAACCGAAATAGGCGCCGCAGTTGGAGCAGCGTTTCGTTTTCAGCAGCAGGCAGAAAAGTATTCCAACGGGGAAGAAGAAAATTGCGCACAGCACTCCGAGGCAGGTGTAGTCGTCCTCCATCACGCCCACCTTAACATTTGTTTCAAATTTATTTCCGCCGTGCCATTTAGAAGTTGCTCGAGGCGATCTTGTTAGCCCGCTCGCGTTCTTTGCCGAACGATGTACTCACTCTGCACGCTGGACAACCTCCGACCAGTATAATCTCTGGCATAATCACCGTGGTGGACTCCGTGGAGCCGTACGACGGCACGTAACTGGAATTGGTGCCCGCAGCCATGCTGGGATAATAGCCGGGAGGCGGAGGACACGAACCGATCCCCACGCATTGCGCCGAGCCTGGATGCGCTCCGTACCCGGAGCTCACTGAACGAAATTAAGGAGAAACGATCGAATCTGAGTAACGGAAGGCAAATTTCTAGTAATAACAACGTTTAGTAATAGATACTCCAGTCGAGTAGACAAAATTTGAACCGGTTTCAGACGATTCGCTCACTTTTCGGCGCAGTGGCAGTGGAGTAAGGCGGCGGTTTGTCGCCCTCCGAGTTCAACGGCTGTTTCTCCATCGTCGACCGATTAAAAGATTGGTCCCCTCTGTGTCCGCTGTTCGATTCGAAGCGATCGAACAATTACCATCGACGCAGCCGCCGGTCCTTCTCGCAACTACCAGTTGGGGTGCACCGTTGTTGGTCCCGTGACGACTTGCTTCCGAAACAAATAACAACTCATCACTGTCTCCGGCCGGGTGGATTCCTCGAACGGCCGAGAGATTAATACTTTTTCTTTCGCTCCTCGATTAGGTATCGCTGTTTTATTGGCCAATTGTCGGTGACGTCATTTCGTTATGCTCGTTTTATTTGACGAACGATGGAACTCGCGTTACCCGCGGTTACGTATCGTACCTGCGAAGTTATACGTGTATTGCAATTAACGAACGAATGAATCATTTGCTAGTCGAGCACGGGGGCAAATAATGAACTGACGGATCGACGATTAATTCCTAACAGGTATCTAATAGAGATCTTAGGTGATATAAGATTCGTCCCTGAAGGAAGAAGCGTAATTAAGTTAGAGGACGTAATGGGGATTTAAATCGAGTTTGGCGAACTGCGCAATATTCTCGAGATTCTGTCGCATCATTTATAAGCTCCAGATAATCTGTTTGGAAGTTCTGTTACATTTGTCAGTCGTTTCTTCAAGTTTCTTCCAGTCCCGAACTTTCAGCAACTGTTGGCAATTGTCGATTACTTACTTACGTGGTTACAACCAGTACGATTAAGTAATCCGTGCAGTCGTGGAGCACGTCGACTCGAGTCACTAGGGAAGGAAGAATTCGGTTCGTCGACACGCTGCGAGTGCTTTAGTGCACAGGTGTAAGGCGAATTGTTGGAAAGTTTGCTTGATCGTATTGTCGAGCGACAAATGACTTCACCCCCTGGGCACAGTGTGTGTAATAACAATGCAGCTATCACTTTACGCACTTTTGTGTCCCACGCTCGACTGCCGTGCCGCGTGTGAATTTTAAACTGATTTGAGCGGCCTCTGGCCACGAGCGGTGGCTGGACGGCGAACTATTATTTACTGAAGCGGCACTGTTGGTCAAGTGTTCGGTAATATCGTTTTCTGTAATCCGTCGGTAACGTGGAGGGTAATGGTAATTGGGCTGCAGAGTCCAACAAAACAGGGAAGAAAATATTTTGTATGACTGGTCTGTTTTGTACCTTGTTCGTGGTAATAATCTAGATACATTACGCGGCGGGAAAATTTGAATTCGCGCTGTTTTCATAAATCGACTAGATTCGAAGAGGGAACTGCAATCGCGCATTAATTTGATTTAGAATAGAGCATTTCGTTATTACACGCGTATTATTTCGATTTTAATTCGAATATTTCATACATACCTTTACAATCTCGCAGGACTGTCCACAAATGAATGCTTCACTTGCCAACTCGATTAACTCCACTGTCTGAATTTTATTAAATTTTAATGGCAAAACACTAATAAACACTAATAAAGTGTTTTGACATTAAAATTTGATAAAATTCAGAAAGTGGAGTTAATCGATTTGGCAAGTGAAGCATTCAAATAATGGTCCCTCCTCGATTCAATCCTTCATTCCTCAAATTACACCCGCACAGCATTTCTTCCAAACAAACAATTACCCTCCGCATTACAGCCTTCAATTAACAAATAATACCAAACGCAGAAACTTTTCTACCACGCTTTAACAATGCAAGAAAAGTAAAACGAAACCGTCCCTCTGACCCAGTACCATCCAAGATCATTTCTCCAGCCATTTCTGGTTTCTCCCGCTCTCAGCCGCGTTGCCATGGAAACACACGACGCTTCTACATACTAAATCCCCATTCGTCAACAGCTCTCGACCACAGCGCGTCACGAACGTGTCAGTGGTGCCGCGCATGCGCACCGCCTGCAACGAACAGGTAGTGGGGGAACTCAAGCCCGCCGAGGGGCCCCTAATCGTAAGAATCACCCCGCTCTTCCAATCTAGTGCCCCCCAGATCATGTGCAATATAACTAGCACCTATCGAGGGCGCCACATGGTCCTCCTTCGTCGCCTCAGTGTCTGTCCTCTGTGGTTCCTCTGCTGTTTCGAAAGTTTCCTGTCATTTTCGACGTTTCGTCATCGCCCTGACCGATATCCAGTGAAATGATCCAACGCGGTTCCTATGTCGAGATCTGGTGAATTCTCGGTGATCCCGTTCGTCTGTCGTTCACCGTGCCACCACGATCGATCAACGTCTGCTGAACAGTCGCCGCGGAAGGTGCCGATCCCCGTGGACGTCGCCCGTTCTCCAGGAGGTGCTGCGATGCACGACGAGGCGGTCCGTCGGTCCAGCTGGTAAAAATGCGAGGCTCGAGTCGGGTCGCGTGCGCTGCGGTGCCAGCCTAGCAGAGGTGAACAGCGTGGCTCGGCGACGATGCGAGATAACTCCAAAGAGATGTTCATCATCAGAGCTTTGGAAAAGATCCTGGCCGACCGGGACGTCAAACGGTCGCACCTCTCTCAACTCAGAAAGTCCTGCGAGACTGCGCTCGGTAACTAATTTACAGCATGCTTCGCAGGAGAGAGTCGCGGTGGCTACATTCTGTGTTTCACTGGAACGAGCCACTGTCGTCGCACTGTATACTATACAATCGGTTGTTCGACGGTTCGGCGATCGTTGGACGGTATTAATTGATCCGGTATATGCTCGAAGAATTAGGCGTTGCGTAGAGCGCGATTAATGATTAACCAGTATTGACGTCTGCGTATTCCTTCTGAATTATTTAAGCTCGCCGATGCGATCATTATTCTTGTCCAACAATTGATGCGCAGAGTTTAGAAGATTCCAAGCGTTACAATTTGAGAGACAGAATAGAGCATTTCCTGGTCTTCACTGTGGAATTCAATTGGATTAATTGGACACGCTTCGACGCGTTGCATCATCCAGATTCTTTTCAGATATATAGGCGTTAGACCGACGTTCTTGAAATGTCGGTCTTCGTGTGTCGTAACTTATTGAATATACGCGTCGATACAAAAATAGTGAACGACTTATATGTCGCCGGTTTAGTTGAAAATAGAGGCAACTTTGTTGCGGCACAGTTATTCGAATGTCTCATTGTTCGTTTCAGACAACTTGCGAAATGAGATCAAGGAGGGCTCGGGCACGCAGGTGTCGACCGCCCTCCCGCAGCCTCGGAGCGATTCCTACGTTATCTCCGCGGAGAAATATTTCTTGCCGTTCGAGCTGGCCTGCCAGAGCAAGTCCCCGAGGATCGTGGTCACCGCTCTGGACTGCCTGCAGAAGTTAATCGCGTACGGACACCTCACCGGAAATATACCCGACTCTACCGAGCCGAACAAGCTGCTCATCGTGCGCATCGTGGAGACAATATGCGGCTGTTTCATGGGGCCGCAGACGGACGAGGGGGTCCAGCTGCAGATTATAAAGGCGCTGCTCACGGTGATGACCAGCCAGCACGTGGAGGTCCACGAGGGAACAGTTCTGCTCACCATTCGCACTGTCTACAGCGTCTACCTGGCCTCCAGGAACCTGGTTAATCAAACCACCGCTCGGGCTACGCTCACCCAGATGATCAACGTTATATTCGCACGCATGGAAACGCAGGCGGTGAGTACAATACAGTGGAACATCTGCGAGCGTAGAATTTACTCGACGTAACAAACGTTTCACCAACCGATTTATTTGCCACGCGCAGGAAGAGGAGATCGTGCGAACCGAGGCGGAGCAATTAGAAGCGAGCAACGTGAACTCCGGCAATTGCACCGCCGGCGAGCTGGAGACCGAGCCGGTGAACCACGAGGAACACTCGACGGAGAGCAGTCAGGAGCCGCAGTTGATAGTGCGAGGAATTCTGGAGGACGTAGTGAACTCTGTCGTCCCCGACGAAACGATTAACGTGAGCGCAGTGACACCGGAGGAGGCTAGTCTGGACCAAGTGCCTATCGATGAGAATTCCGACGAAGCTGTCGCGGAGAGCGACAACATGGTCCGGGCAAAGTTCACGCACGTGCTGCAGAAGGACGCATTCTTGGTTTTCAGGGCCCTCTGCAAGCTCTCTATGAAGCCGCTACCGGACGGCACACCGGACCCCAAGTACGAGTCACAGTTTCGCCCAAAACTAAGGGAACGGTCGATCATTATTGTCGAAATGTAACACCCGTTGTATGATTCTGCCACAAGGTCCCATCAACTGAGATCGAAGATTCTGTCGCTGCAGCTGCTTCTGGGCATCCTGCAAAACGCCGGGCCCGTGCTGCGCTCCAACGAAATGTTCGTCATAGCCATAAAACAGTATCTCTGCGTTGCGCTGTCGAAGAACGGTGTCTCCTCTGTTCCGGAGGTGTTCGAGCTGTCCCTGGCGTTATTCCTGGCCCTGCTGGCTCGATTCAAGGTGCACTTGAAAATGCAGATCGAGGTTTTCTTCAAGGAGATCTTCATGAACATCCTGGAGACCTCCAGCAGTTCCTTCGAGCACAAATGGATGGTGATCCACGCTCTGACCCGCATTTGTGCGGACGCGCAAAGTGTCGTGGACATATACGTGAATTATGATTGCGACTTGTCCGCGGCGAATTTATTCGAAAGGTAAATAATAATCCCCGGGAATGATCTATGATAAATTGAAACGGCATCGCGTTCTAACACGTCTCTTCGCAGGCTTGTGAACGATCTGTCGAAGATTGCCCAGGGCAGGCATGCACTGGAACTAGGCGCGTCTCCCAATCAAGAAAAATCCATGCGTATCAGGGGCCTCGAGTGCCTGGTGTCCATCTTGAAGTGCATGGTCGAATGGAGCAGAGATTTGTACGTGAATCCAAGCGTCCCGGCTGACCAACAGCTCCCATCCGAGCCGCCGGACCCTCCCGTGGGCCCTCCACTTCCTCGTTACGGCAGTGCCGGCAGTTTGTCCAGCGCGAATTCGAGCCTGGTTGGGAACAAAGAGATACCGGACTCCCCGGAACAGTACGAAGTGCAGAAGCACCAGAAAGAAGTCTGGGAGACTGGTATCGACATGTACGTCCTTTGGTTTCTTGCTCTATTCACCTGCCAAGATACGGCCGCGACATTCACTCTTCCAAATTCCAATCTTCAGCTTCAATCGGAAGCCAAGCAAGGGAGTGCAGTATCTCCAGGAGCAGGGTCTCCTGGGTAACTCGTCCGAGGACGTGGCACGTTGGCTTCACATGGACGAACGACTCGATAAAACCGCCATTGGCGACTTTCTCGGCGATCACAATCACAATCAGGTCATGTACAGCTACATAGATCAAATGAACTTCGCCGAGCGTGATTTAGTTACGGCCTTGCGATATTTTCTCGAGGGCTTCCGGTTGCCCGGCGAGGCGCAGAAGATCGATCGTTTGATGGAGAAATTTGCCAGCCGATATTGCGAATGCAATCCGAAGTAAGCGGTCCCTTTATTATTATTATTTGTGCAATCGTGCCCATTCAGATGATCCCGAATTAACTCGGCAACGCGATTTTTAAAGCAATGGATTGTTCACGAGCGCGGACACGGCGTACGTCTTGGGTTTCTCGATCATAATGTTAACCACCGATCTCCACTCTCCCCAAGTGAAGAACAAAATGACCAAGGAGCAGTACATCAAGCTGAATCGTCGGATCAGCGACAACGAGGACCTGCCCGAGGAGTACCTGTCGAAGATCTACGACGAGATAGCTGGCAATGAAATTAAAATGAAGTCCAATCCGAATCGACCTGGGAAACAGGGTAAAATGACAATGAAAGATATTCCATTCGATACCGAGGAAATCCGTAGGGACGCTTTTTAATCGAGATTTCGTTAAACGACCCAGTGATATCCAGCGAAAAGAAGCGACGACTCCTGTGGAACATGGAAATGGAGGTAATCTCAACGGCAGCTAAGAATTTAATGGAGTCGGTCAGCCACGTGCAGGCGCCGTTCACCACTGCCAAACACTTGGAGCACGTCCGGCCGATGTTCAAAATCGCGTGGACGCCATTTTTGGCCGCGTTCAGCGTCGGCCTTCAGGACTGCGACGACCCGGAAATCGCGTCTCTGTGCTTGGACGGCATCAGATGTGCGATACGTATAGCTTGCATATTTCACATGACGGTAAATATATTTCAGCGACCTCGTCGAAATAGCATTCCTCATACCGTGCACTGCAATATCTTCTTTTCGACTTCGTCGCGCAGAATTGTGTTCAGACATTTTTACGTATCGGCGGAAACAATGATGCATAAATCCAATTAGTCATTCGAGCCGATCGACCGTGAAGTATGCCTGTTCGTTCTAAAATTGCAGCTGGAAAGAGACGCGTACGTGCAGGCACTGGCGCGGTTCACCCTGTTGACCGCTAACTCGCCGATCACCGAGATGAAGGCGAAGAACATCGACACGATCAAAACGTTGATCACCGTCGCCCACACCGATGGCAACTACCTGGACACCTCTTGGCTGGACGTAGTCAAGTGTATCTCGCAGCTGGAACTTGCGCAGCTGATCGGCACCGGGGTCAGGCCCCAGCTTTTGGGCCCGCCGTCGAAACCGCACTTCCCGTCGCCGTTGGTCAACTTCAATTTAACCCACAATAATTCCCATCAGAACAACAATCTGAATCTCAGTTCGTTGGATCGTGAGTAATCTCATTCGTTGCATCAGCTCCCCCGAACGACCGGGTCCCATTAACTGTCCCCGGTACAAAATTCTAGCCAGCGTGAAGGAGTCCATAGGAGAGACGAGCTCTCAGAGCGTAGTGGTGGCTGTCGACAGAATATTCACCGGGTCCACCAGGCTGGACGGTGACGCGATTGTGGTGTTCGTCAAGGCCCTCTGCCATGTGTCCCTGGAGGAGCTGTCGCACCCGACGCAGCCGAGGATGTTCTCTTTAACCAAGATAGTAGAGATCTCGTACTATAACATGGGGCGCATAAGACTTCAGTGGTCCAGGATTTGGCAGGTCATCGGCGATCACTTCGACAGGGTTGGCTGCAGTCCCAGGCAGGACATTGCCTTCTTCGCCGTGGACTCCTTGAGGCAGCTTGCGACCAAGTTCATAGAGAAGGGAGAGTTCGCCAACTTCAGGTTCCAGAAAGACTTTCTCAGGCCCTTCGAGCATATCATGAAGAAGAACAGGTCTCCGATGATCAGAGATATGGTTGTTCGTTGCGTGGCGCAGATCGTCCACTCTCAGGCGCCCAACATTAGGTCAGGATGGAAGAATATTTTCAGCGTGTTCCATCACGCCGCCAGCGACAGGGACGAGGCTGTGGTCGACCTGGCGTTTTCGATGACCGGGAAGATTATTAGTGAGTATCGGAGAATTCTGTGAATGGGTATTTTGGGTCTTTTATTTCGACGTTCTCGTATCGGTCCACAGATGAGCTCTACGCAGAAGACTTTAGCATCATGGTTGACTCCTTCCAAGACGCCGTTAAGTGCCTCAGTGAGTTCGCTTGCAACGCCTCTTTCCCCGAGACGAGCATGGAGGCGATTAGATTGATCCGTTCTTGTGCCTCGTACATCGATGCCAATCCAAACCTCTTCGCAGAGGGTATGATGGACGACAGTGGAATGGTCTCCGAGGAAGATAGAGCTTGGGTTAGCCTTCTTCTAAGCATCGATTGGACATACGTAATTTGTAATATAGCACTCCGGACAACTTGGTTTTTATTCTCAGGTGAGAGGATGGTTCCCCCTTTTGTTCGAGTTGTCCTGCATAGTGAGCAGGTGTAAGCTGGACGTTCGAACCCGAGCCCTGACCGTTCTGTTCGACGTGGTGAAGACCCACGGGGCCTCTTTCAAGCCACATTGGTGGAAGGACCTCTTCCAGGTCCTCTTCAGGATTTTCGACAATATGAAACTCCCCGAGCAGCACACAGAGGTAGCCAAAGGCTGGAAACGAGTGTAACGTTGTTATCAACGTGCTGATGATTTTGATAATATTTCAGAAAGCCGAATGGATGACGACAACCTGCAACCATGCCCTGTACGCGATCGTCGACGTGTTCTCCCAGTTTTACGACACATTGGGACCCCTTCTCCTGGAACAACTGTACTCCCAATTACTCTGGTGCGTGCAGCAGGACAACGAGCAGCTGGCGAGATCGGGGACCAACTGCCTGGAGAACCTGGTGATCAGCAACGGTATCAAGTTCGACGAGCAAACTTGGGAGAAGACCTGCGGCTGCGTCCTGGACATCTTCGAAAGTACCCTGCCCTCCGCGTTGCTCGCGTGGAAGCCTCAGTCGCCTAACAAGGAGTCCGACCTGGACGTGATCACCGGAGAAGCGGACGGCCACATGGGCATCCTGAAGACCAGCAACAGCTCTCAGAGTCTGACGAACGGCGACACAGCGAAGAACAAAGTGTTCTCCGCGTTGCTGATCAAGTGTGTCGTTCAGCTGGAGCTGATTCAGACTATCGACAATATCGTGTTCTATCCAGCCACGTCCAGGAAAGAGGACCAGGAGAACCTAGCGCTGGCGCAGGCCGACATGTTCAATGGCAAGTCCTCTGAGCTGGGCGTTAGAGCTGGCGCGGACCAGCAGAAAGAGGAGCAGGGTATGTACTGTGCCCTGACCACGGCGCACCTGCTGCAGCTCGTCGAATGCTTATTGAAATCTCATAGATTCGCCAAGAGTTTCAACTCGAACCACGAGCAACGCAACGTCCTGTGGAAGGCCGGCTTCCGGGGTAACGTGAAGCCGAATTTACTTAAGCAGGAGACTCAATCCTTGGCCTGCGCGCTGAGAATCTTGTTCAAGATGTACAGCGACGAGGCCCACCGGGCCGATTGGAGCAAAGTGGAGTCCAGGCTGGTGGAAGTCGCCTGCGAGGCGTTGGAGTACTTCCTGGCGTTGTCCAACGAGGCCCACAGAGGGGCTTGGACTCCGATCTTGCTGCTGCTCCTCGCGAGGATCCTGAAGATGAGCGACAACAGATTCGCTGTACACGCGTCCAGCTGTTACCTGCTGCTTTGCGAAGTCATGTGCTTCGATCTGAAACCGGAACTGCGCTCCGTACTACGAAGATTCTTCCTGAGGATCGGCCCGGTGTTCAGGATCACGCAGCAGTAATCGCTGGAATTAGAATTTGGCTAGGTTCGGGTTAGGTTTCAAGGGGCGAGGTTGTCATTGGAATCGCGCTCCCCGAGATCAACCGGGAGAGATCTCCGCAATTCTCAGCGTTTGTCTGTCGGTCCTTTTCGAACGAAAATCGATAATTTTATACGACACGTGGAAACAACATGCATTGCTCGCGCGATGATTCAAAATGGCGTCTGTCTGTGATTCTTTTATTCTCACCATGGCAGCGGGGAAGCACCGTAGAACTTCAATTTACTTACAAATTAATTGCCACGGAGTTCGTAATCCTATGCAATTTTTGTTCGAAAAGACCTGAACGTACATGTATGGCTTGAAATGATTCCTCACCGGCGAAGGGCGAAAGAAGAATTGTTAAATACGGAAACTCGTTTGGCATCCGAGAGAATAATTGCCGGACGGAACGAAAACGCGTTGTCAGTAAAATACTAGGGATGAAGCATAACGCGCATGTATTATTGTATATGTTCCGAATCTCCTTTGTGTTTAACATGCTCTTCATTTTAATAAGGGGAGGAAATATCGCGCGACGAGTTACTATACTCCAGTCGATACCTGTGTGTATGTTCTTTAGCATGGATGGGTGTGTGCACAGGGTATTTAATAAATAGAGTATTTTCTGGATGCAACAAAAAAAAGGAGTGCAGCTACGAAAAGAAGAAAATACTAAATAATCTTTTCAAAGCTCCGAGCGTTAATTTCAGTTTAATAAGAATATTTGTCGACTCTAGCTGCGTGCGATTTAAAACGATAATGTACCACGATCTTATTGTTAGACAATTTTTATTGAACTTCAATTGCACCGTTGCATATTGAATATTGGAACGAAACATTCCCGATTGAATTGTTGATTATTATTGCTCGATAACGCAGGGTACAAGGTGATCGATTCACGTTAAACAAGAAAAAAGTATCGATTAATAAAAATTGTAGAAAGTTGTAATTACTGCGCCACCGATATGAATGGCGTGTCTAACAAGAGAAGCCGAGAAAATTCGTGTTTCCTTTTCTCCCAGGAAATGCGCTATTTATCAAATGATTTGTATATTTGAATATTATAACCTTATACAGTGTGTGCCTCTTGAAGCATACTTTATGGTAGAAAGAATGACATTGCCGAGTGAAAAGTAAGACGATCTTCAATATTTTTATAGAATTGATTAGCGATTTCGTAACTTCCGAATAATTTGAGAACTCGATAGCCGATAACGTAGAAATCCACCCTCAGGAAAGATCGTCTTATTTCCTCAACTTGGAAGTCCAATTTTACAGTACGCTTCTCTGGACACTCGTATATGTAATGAATCAATTAGGAAATGATGGTATAAGCGAGAAATGGCAGATACTTAAGTAAAAGTTAAATCGACTTCGACGAACGACATTATGTTAAAAACAACAACAAAAAAAGAAATAGAAATGAATACGTCCTTATTTTTCTAAGCATCGTAATCAAAATTAAGGACACACACGTTTTAATCTTATTGTCTCACCGACGTAGATGCAACAAACTGAATCAATTTCTGAGCCACCATTTATTTATTCTTTTTTTCTTCAACGTTTCAAAAACGCTCGATATTTATTTCGCACGGAAATTTCCCTCTATTACGTACCCCCTTTGCTTGCTTCTGCACGCGTTTCGCTTCGCCTATGCCGAGTAAAGTAAACTAGGTCGCTGAAACTTGAAAGAAAAAAAAAAGAGAAAAAAAAGACAGTGCAATACAGTGTGAAAGGGTATGGTGGCAATATATTATGCGTTTTAACGAACGGCATCATCATTTCTAGCTTGTACTACTGTTTTCGAGACATTCGATAGTCCGTGCAAGGAGTGCGAACACGCGCCATAGTCATCACCGAAACGTAGTCACATAAAATACTATATTATAAATATCCATCACGGATAGGTGTTCAGACAACGAGTGATAGAACTGTCTAAATAACTCGCTAGGGTTTCGATTTGTTATATACATAGGAGTCAGTTTAACGATAAGACAAGAGGAATCCCGTGGACACACGTTACATGTATATTCACATCGCATAGAAACTATTTATGCTTAAGTTAGATTAATTATTTACATAATGCAGCCTTATTTAAATAAATTCTAGAGAAACGACGTGCCCCCCCCTCGTCCCCTGTTAATGTCTATCACCTTTTCCATTCTGTGCTCTAAAACGAGTAACTGGGAACCGGGCCGCACCACTCCTGAACGAAGGCTAAAATATCGTTGAGATTGGAGTCTTGCGGCGCCTGGCGTGCCGTGTTAACCAACTTCGTCCAGTCGTCGCGATCCGCCACCTGTTCGCCCTGAAGAAGAACGTCAATTACTCTCCGGGCAATCGCAAAGTTCAATCTCTTAGCAGCAGAATTCGTTACCTCGGGAAATCTGATCACTGGTCCCCGTACCGGGTAACCGGTGAGTACACAGCCGTGGAGTACCCCAGGACCAACCGACTGGGAGGCAAACGAACCCACGTAGACACCTCTGTGATCCGTGGGTAGCACCTGCTCCACCTTCTGGTCCATGGACACGGCGAGCACCCATTCACGCGCCTCCTCCCTTTGGTCCGACGACAGGCTCAGCGTGTCCGGCAGCGGAACCTCCACCGGGAAGTCCGTCACGGCCAAGTCGTCCACGTCCAAGACAGCGCTGTCCCCTTCCTCGATGCACTCCTCTAAATCCAGGAAATGATTGAGGAAAACGAAGGCCTCGCTGTTCAGTCCAGCCGCCCTTGCCTCGACCCCGGCCTCGTAGTACGCCCTGTCTGCGAGGAGCATGTCTGTGTATCTCAGCAGGGTTACGGAGGCTTTCAGAACCAGGCCGGACAGCACCGGATAGTCCCTACAGCCAGACTTCACTGTCGAGTAGTGCGTGACCCTGAGCAGTCTGTCGAATTTCGGCTTGGCGCTGGATTCAGACTTCTTCAGGCCGTTCCAGAGATCCAGCAGTACGGTTCGGAGCAGGGCCAAGTGTTTGTACTGGTGGTACGCCTGAAACAGAGGCAGAATTGTTCGAAACATACGCACGATCGAACCGACAGATACCTCACCTCTGAGTTCAGAACGCTCTCCGACAATTGCAGGTACAGGTTAAAGTTTTGCTGCATAGCAGGTGCGCCGTATTTAGCGTACAACTGCAGGGCTTCCAGCGGGGAGTTTCCCTTCAGAAGCTGAACAGCCCGCTGCGCCACGTATTTGTGCAACGTCTGAGTGCCCTGGGCGCTGGCGGTCTCGAACACCTGATTCCATTGCCCTTTGCCGGCCAGAACCTCGAGACCGGCGTTCGCGTCGATTTCCACGAGCCTGTCTATCCGTCCATCCCTCAGCATGGCTTCCTTATACTTCTCTTCGAGGTAGGGCTCTATGTCCGGCGCGAGCTCGTTCACGATTCGCTTGGCCTTCTCCCATTCTCCGACCGACGCCAGCGTGTCTATGGCGTCCTTCAATCTGTCCGCCTGCAGGAACACCTGGAAGAAGGAACAAGTTGAAGCACGCGGATGACCTGGATTTGGGAATGTTTAAAGCTCGAGGGGACACCTGTGCGGCGACAGCGTGCTCTCCAATGGCGAACAATCGTCCGCCAAGGTCTCCCCCAACCTGGACAGCAGTCTCCGGGTCGGCTTGGTGCAGCAGAATTTCCGCTGCCTTGATAAGAGACGCCCTGGAGGCTTGGGGGTCGAGTATCAGAATATCCAGGGCTGCACGCACTTCCCCGACCTCCAACCACTTTTTAGCCTCCTCGAAAGCATTCGCCCCAGCCAGGGAGGCACTCTTCTGGCCCAGTTCCCTTCGCAAAGTTGCTTCTTGGCTCGGCAGGTATTCTCTGCACACGCGCAGAGCTTCAGACCACATGCCTCCTTTCTGTAACGTAGGGGACGATGTAGTGTAGCTACGAGTGGTACCATTTTATTTAGTCCAATTATTACTTTGTAATGCTCTATGATCATCTCAGGCTTGTGGGCCCTCAGCAGCAACGTCTCGGCCAACGAATAATCCTGGGCCTCGGCCGCCTCGTCGGCCCTGGCGATCAGCACTTGCGTAACGGCGTCTTGGTCAATCGACTGAGCCACGTCTTCGGCAGCCTCCCAATCCCTAGTGTGAATGTACATCTGCACAGCCTCCATAGTCTTCCCGGCCCTGATAAACTCTTTCTCCGCGTCCGAGAAACGACCAGCGTCTTCCAGAGCCATGGCGTGTCTGTAGTGGACCTCCCTCTTCTGTTCGGGACTACCGTACTTTGCGATCTCCAAGGCCCAGTCGAATAAATTCGCTTCGCAAGCCAGCTGCAGACAGTCGTCCAAATAGTTCAATCGGATCAGCAGTCTGGCCGCCAGCTCTGGGGCCAGGGTGCGGGCCCACATCAACGCGACCTGGACAACGAATCACGAGTAAGAATCAAAAAGATCGACTGCGATTATTTCATACGACCTGCTGCGCCGCGGAGTCCCCGGAGTGCTGTTTGGCGACACGCAAGGCCTCCTCCCACATGCTGGCCGACCTGTATGCAGCCACAGCCCCTTTCCAGTCTCCAGCCGCGAGATAATGCTCCTCCGCTTCCCTGGGTTTGCTCGCGGCGTCCAATTCCCTGGCCAGGTGGGCGTGAGTGGCCTCCAAAAGGTCCGGCCTGTACTTCCCCACCAGTCTGACCATGTCTGCCCTTCGACCAGCCTTCCTGTGCATGGCTATGGCCGAATCGTGCTCACCAATGGCGAGATACAGCTCCTCCGCGTGCTTCAAGTCCCCCGTTTCGCAGAGGGCCGTGGCGTGTCTGGCCAGGACCTCGTTGGCCTCCTCGGGAGTCATGTACTCCTGGGCCACCTCGTGGGCCCTACTCCAGTTACTGTTCTGGACGTGAACGTCCACCGCCCGCCTGGCGTCCCCAGCTCGAACGAACAGCTTCTCCGCCAGACTCCTCTCGCCTATCGAGGCGAAATACTCTGCCAGCTTCTCGCACTGTTTACGAATGGCTGGGTCGTCGTCCTCGATCACCTGCATTATCTGCAGGCCCTTCCTCCATTGCCTCGCGTTAATAGCCGCGTCCAGGGCGAGGGCAGTTTCGCCAGCCTCGATGAAGTGATTAATGGCTGCGTCGTAGTGACCCGCGGTGGACAAATGTTTGCCCCAGTCTCTCTCGAGATCCACCACCGAGGTTGGATCGACCTTCCTGGCCAGCTCCAACGCCCTGGCGAATACCCCTGCCTGCGAGTAGCACCTAATCGCCTCCAGGGGCTCGGAGATTCTCTCCAGTAGCTCTCCGGCGAGCTCCATCAGGTCGGTGGCTTTGAGAACCCTGACGATTTCGTTAACGATGGACCTGTCCTCTATCAGTTCGTCGTTGGTCAGGACCAGTCTCGCCGCTCGTCCAGCCCTACGAGCGTCCAGGTACAACCTCACCGCCCTGCGAGGGTTAGCCGATTCCAAGATGGCCGCCGCTCTCGCCGCCTGGCCGCTCTCCAGCAACCAAGTCAAGTGCCTGTCCCTGAGCTCTTGGAGGCCCGGCCAGCCTCTGTTCTGCGCCAGGATCAACGCGTCCTCCCAGTGCCAATATTTCTGATACATGTCTAAGGCCTGGCTCAACTCGTTCTGCTCTAGATAGATAGCTTCCGCCGTTTTCAGCTCGCCGTTCAGAATGGCCAGCTTGGCCCAGCAGTCCGGGCTGGACAGCGGATCGTTCCCTGTCTCTGCGCTGTACGTCTCGCCGATCTCCACTATGTTCTTCAAGAACCTAGACGAATATCAGAGTTAGCTTAGTTAACAGAGTGTTCCGTTGCTAGAACCTATTGTGGAAATTAATTGCAGGGCCAAACCTCGAGCAGGCCACGTCACCGAGAGCCGCGTAACATCTGGCGGCGATCAACAGCTGTCTGGCGCTCATCGCGTTCCTCGCCACGTTCTCCCACATGGCCTCGGCCTGGGGCCTGTCGGCCAGTTCCTCCAGGAACAGCAGGGCCCGTCCGAAGTCGTTGTCGTGCAGGGCTGTGCCGAACTCGATCAGTGGCTCGTCCAACAGATAGGCAATCTTGCCGCCAATCTCTTCCACGGTGACGGAGGTCCTGCCATCCTCCCTGATGATGTCCACGGCGTCCCCGCGGACGGGAATTAGGGTGGCCACCTCAGGGGCGTCGACGTTGTACCAGACGGCGAGGGTCTGGCCGGTTTGCGCTACTAATACGTCGCTGCCCAGCACCCAGGATGCGAAGCTGACTCCGGTTAGCAGCAACGTTCTCCCGCCCAGCTCGTCGCTGAGCCACAGTCTGCGCGAACAACGGAGATTTGATTCTCTGGTTTCTTTTTAAAAGACACGTTTGAATGACGTACGCCACAGCAGACTTGGCAGGTTAATTTCGCGGAGATAGAAAGAGGATCGTACTACCTGGCCCTTTTGTCCCTTGAGAGCAGCCTGTGGCCGGTTTCACTGAGCTCCAGCCAGTCCACGCGAACATCGTGCGAGATCATGGCGACAGTGAGTCCTGTCATTAGGTCCACGATACGAACGGTCCTGGGATCCAATAAGTAAGCCAGTCTTTTGTTATCTGGCGCGCCAGCTGCTTGCCTCTCGTTTATCCGCACGCTGACCACGTGGGGATTGACCGCCTCCGTTCTAACGGAGCCCAGAGCCTCGTTGTTCCCGTACTCGACAATCGTGAGCTCCCCGGAGCAGAAGATCAGACACACTCTGGGATACTCGAAGAAGAACTTCTCGGTGTTGCTCTTGTCCTCCCAGGGGATTTCGCTGATCAGATTCAGCTCTATGTCGGCGAGCAGCAGCGTGCTCGCAGTGCGGGCCACCACGTTATTGTCGGCCCTGCCAAGGACCTTCACGTCCTCTATCTCATAGCCGGTCTGCGATCTGATTATCACAGGACGATTGCCTTCCTGCAACGGACGGATAACCACCTGACTTGGGCCAACGTAGGCTACCTCGTGGCTTCCTCTGATCACCGTTCTCTTCAGCACCGTCTCGAACTGCTCCACGGACCCGCAGAGGCTGCCTGCGAGCAGTCTGAGGGAAGATTTTCAAGAACCGAATGGCCAAATGAATTTCACACAACGTCAGGCAGCCGGGTGTTAATAGAAATGTCTTTCGGAAGATCCCTCGAGGGTCAGAGGGTTAAAATAATAGTTTAAGGCTAACCTGGAGCCGTCGCGACGCCAGCATATGGCTGTGACGGTGTAAAAATTGGGCAGGGACCTTGCGTTGGCCTCCTCCCAGATGGAACGCCTCGGGCTCCAGTCCAGTATCCTGATTTTATCCCACGAACCAACAGCCACGCTCTGCCCACTGGGACTGCAACAGGCCACTGCGATCTCCTTCTCGTTCTCTCTGCTGTAGTCGAAGCTCTTCACCAGCTTGCCACGGGAATCGTAGAATGTCACCCTTCTGTCGCAGCCGGCAGCCAAGATGTGCGACTGGGGCCAGGCCAGCGCGTACGCTGGTACGGCGTGCGTGCAGATTCGACCGGAGGGTTCGTGGCCTCCGTCGTCAGCCAGGTGATACTTTATAATACTGCCATCCGCGTGGCTGGATAGGAAAGCTGTCCCTCGGGTGCTGAAACCGAACAGAATTATCAGTATCGATGCATCGAATAGAAACCTTTCGATCAATACAGAGTTCGAATCGATTTGCTCCAGCAGCGCTCGATGAGAATTACTTCGAAGCCAGTGCGATTGTCATAGAGTCAGCGGTATAGAGAGTCTGCGCCTTCTGCGACTTCACCAACGCTGCACGAACTTTCCCATCGATCAGGCCAACTATAATCGGACCCTCCGATAGCCAGATTAAACAAGTGACCGCCGAGCTCTGGCGAAACTTGTTGCAAATCACTTTCTTGTCTCCCCTGTGAGGCACCGGAAATATTAGAACAGCCAGGGCAACCGCGAAGCAACATTATCCCATGGTTTCTACGACGTACCATTCTTCCCCAATTTTGTATACATAAATTATACAGTCGGACTGTCCAACGGCGATTTTGGTAGAGTCCGGAGAGAAGGCGACGCCTTTGATCACGTAACTCTTTTTGCCAAACTGGAAAAGATCGGATAGGTCATCGGCGTTAACAGAATTACTTTGGTGGACTCGTTTAACAGTTGCCCTACGCAGTTACCTTTGACTCTATCGGTTTCGTTGAGAACCTGTCCCTCTTTATGCACTTCTCATCGAAGAGATATATGGAACGATCGGAGGACGCAACAGCCAGCTTTAAATTATTCGGCGACCACACTATACCCACCACTCTGTTCTCGCACTCCTGTTTTGTGTAACATTCAAGCATAGATTAATTTACGAACGATCTACGTGACACGTTTAAAAGAGTAAATCTGTATTTACATTTGGTGGCATAACATTGCCCAAATACTTGAGCAGCATAGCGATGCGTTGACGACGACAAACAACATTGATTTGTCGCAGGAAATTATTGTAAATATATAATCACGTTCACAGTTCTTACGCTCACGTCGTTTTGCCCCGAGCAACGTGAATATTCTGTATCGTGGCTTCGTATGTACAACAGGGTTTTGTATATACGCCGGAGTCGCTTAGCAACATGTTTGTAACACGAAGAGTGGTGGAGAGTCATTAGTATTGATAAAGGATGTCGGGGGATATCATAGATCTCGTTTACGATCGATTTATTTAGATGTACTGTAAAATATAATTAACAAATGAACGAACCTCTGCTCTGAACATTTTAATTGCAAATAAATCGGATACACACTATTTTTCAACCCGCTTTGCAACGAACTTATCTCTCGCCACGTATATCTCTTTATAATTGAAAAGGAAATTATTGTCGATAAAAGAGATGAGAATGTTTTATTTAAGCGGACAAGCCCGATGATATAGTAATAATGAATAGAAACAATGTATCCTACAAACTACTGTATCAGTAATTAATAAATAGAGCTCCGGAGAATATAATTGTTGACGTTCATTCGATTGGATTGTGAAAAGCAATTGGCACGTTTCGAACCAACCAACAATGAAAATTCGAGGCCTTTCCCTAAAACTTTCCAAGCTGCTGTCGCAAAAGAAAAAATGTGAGATCTAGACATTCAACAAGCATTGAAATCCCATTTGTTACAAGTCGTAACGATACCAAATAATGAATCGTTTCGAACGAGATGGTGACTATTAAGGTAAACTATTATTTTCTGTTCGTGCCGTTCTCGTCGAACGTCAATTAAGAACAAACGATCTCGCAATGAAACACATCCATTCACACGAATATCTAGTCGCTAAAATTATACGGTAAAGAAGAAAGAAGAGAACAAAAATTCAGGTATGCTTTCGGCAATCAAGAGATCCGATACCAATCCAGTTTAAAAAAAATTTACCGAAGGTTCTAATAAATATAATTAATCCCATGAGTAAACGCATTCGCAATTGATGAGTTTCTTTTCTTTGTTTCCCGCCGCTTTCGAGCATCGATTGGTTTCTGCTGTTTCTTTTCTTTTAAGGAGCGTGGAACTAGATGCTAAGATTCGTGTCGAGTAATTCGTCTTTGAGCGGCTGGATCTGCACGGTGACCGAGTTGTCGAAGAATCCGCTCGATAATAATCGCACCGAAGTCACGCTGTATTCTACTAGCTCACGATAATCTGCAAAATAACGATACATTGCAATTATATTAATGTGCGTACCATTGCAATCAGTGTTACAACTATTATTGGCTAATAAATATTATTTATATCGATATAATTCTGGTTTGTCCTGTTGTGTGTTACCTAAAAACCCTCTTACCTAATTTAATGATACATTTATCAAAAATAAATATAAATATAAAAATTGAAATTAGAATTAAGTACGAGAAATTAGTATTTCTCGTCTTTCCGATACCAGCAACAAATAGTCAGCGATACGTATGATAGGATTACAATTTATTTTAATTAATCGCGTGCGCAGGGCTCTAATAAGGCAGCACACTCGAATCGAAATCGATACGAGGCCAGGAGTTATTAATCGTATTACCTGGTTTCGAGTCGATCCCGCAAATAGAATCTACTATCTGAACTTTGGACGTGTCCAAACCGTAGCTTCCTCCGATTATTACCTGATCACGTGAAGCGGTTTCGTCGCACTGAAAATCACATATTGATATTTAATTATGAACGTGCCATGGAAATCATACATTAATGTATAATAATGCATCTCTTTTAAAATGCTTATCAACATTTACTACAATCTGTGTACGATTGAAAACAAAGATCAGAAAGGGGCACAATAAGGGAAAGAGTAGTACAAACTTTTCGCAGTGTGCCAGTTTCAGTGGTACGAACAGAGCCGAGGAAATTCGAGACACCGACCCCCAGTGCGATCACTTGAACAGTTCCCGGGTACAGTGCAACATAGGTGCAGTTTATACGACGTCCATAATTGCGTAAAGTGAACGGTTCACTGGTGCTTGCTGCCAAAACGTTGCACGCTGTAAAATTACCGATAAACACGTTACAGTAACATAATAATCACAATAATGAATATCGAAGTGTAGCACAGTTCCAAATACTTGTAGAATAATTCGAACAATAAATGAGCGTGGCAAAATAATTTGCCAAAGGTAAATAAAAATTCCACGAACTCAATGGCCAATACTTGGAGCTTCCAATAAATAAATCATAAATATTACTGCTTACCCGTGTTCTGTAAAAAAAAAGATAATAATAATTCCCGAAACAAAACCCATTCACCGAACTGTTAAGTACAATCTGAATGTTTCTACCGCCTGTAAAGTAAAATCCTTCGTTTGAAATTTCATCTCCGGGGCAAAGGACCAGCGTGTACCCATAGGACAACTCACGTCTAGGGTTCTTCAGGAAAGTGGCAAGCACGGTGAAACCCTTGCCGGGCTTTGGAATCCTGTATTGTATAACAGCGGCGTTCTGTGAACTCGTGAACGTCCTCTTCACGACGATATTTTTACCACAGAATTCGCTGCTCCTCTGCTTCAACGGCAATCGATGATCCATTTCGCTGGGGAACACCTCGCCGTTTAATTCCCATCCATCGACGACCTGCGCCGATATATAAAAATACACTCTGAATGGGCTCGTTTTCCCAATGCACACAATGCACCGCCTACTTTCATGGCGCATCGGAGAAAATATGACTCTGTGAATGAGCGTGCGTGTGTGTCACATGTTTTGTAGTGTGGCTTCATTTAAAATTCACGGCGAACAAGAAACAAAAAGAAGAAATATTTCTATTATTAACTTGCTTATATTTTCAGCAAAATAATGCTCGATCATATTTATATTTAATATATTCGTATGTGGAATACTTTATTGCCGAACGCTAGTATTTCTATTTCTGTTTTTACTGTATCTAGTTCCCGTCTGAGGATATGAATCTTCTATACATGCGTGTACAATATTTCTTTCTACTGCTCCGTTTCATTTATTACCGAAACCAGGCCATGGTGTTCGCAGGGTACGTCGAAAGTAATGAAGTTGATTTCCACTTTTTGGTCGGGCCCTGCCAGGAAGTAGATCCCACAAACCTCCTCGTCGTCGGTCTTCGAGGTGTATATAAACGATCCTGGCTCTGACGTGACGAACATGCAGTCTGCGACAGGGTGAAAGAAAAAAGAAATGCTGAGCTTTCGTTCTCGAAGCATAAAAGTAAAGTGGAGAGAATAATAAAAGCGAAAAGTTTCTATAGTTTTATCAGACGAAAGGAAAAATGTTCATGGATGAATTAAACGTTCCCTCATAAATATTGGGAAAACGCGTGTGTACCTGTGACTGGCGTGAAACGTCTGTAAGAACCGAGCAATCCATTTTTCCCATCCGGATGGTAGATGTCCTTTGAGAAATGATCGCCAGGCAACTGTGAAGCAAAAAGTTTTCGTATATCAATTACGTATTAACGAATTACTATAGTCGTACTCGATGGTACGACTATTGTCCCAGAGAATCCATAGCAATAATAATATCAATAAAATTGAATCGACTGGGCACGTGATATTATAACAGAAGAAAGTCAAAGAAGAATCGCTGGGGAAGGATTCAATTTTCGGCCGAAATAACAATGCTGTTTATAAAACTTCTGCGAGCTGTATTCCTTGTGCTATGCCTCACGTATAATATCGCAGACAATCGATGAATAAGTAATAACCGAAAGAGCCTAGGGGTTGTTTCTACCCTCTTGCGTGACAATTCACGGATACATCTCTATCGACAGACGTATATCACGCAGTGATTGTATATTGCCAATGACGACGATTAATACCCATTCCGTGTCCTCGAGAGATTGAATAACTCAATACTCCCTTAATTCTTCATTTTATAATAACTAAGGGACGATTTCCGGTTGGCTGGTAAATTTTCCCCAGAATTAAAGCATCCGCTCTTTGGATCTTAAATATTTCTCAATCATTCGCGAATTAATGCCCGAAAAATCCTATTTGATCGGGGCATTAAATTACTTTTACTTCGAACGCGTAGATCGACCGGAATATTTACGCATTTATTTCTCGTTAATCGCGGAGAAAAATTCGACGCGATCCGAACGGTAAATTGGATTTGTCGAAATACAAAAACGTCGTCCGGCGGGATTGTGTTTGGAAGAAAGGCGAAATTACTTTTCCTGCGTGACAATTTGTCGATCTCCGATGAATCGCAAGGAATAGACTCTCGACTAACGGAGACGTTAATGGGCTCGGGGAATTATATTCCCCGAAGGGCTGTTCCACGATTAGTTCTCCACGGTGTGGCCGGCGACCGGATGAAATTCAACGAACTGACTCGCCAGTGGCCAATAAATGATAAAAAAAATAAACCAGCCGCCATTCCGCAAAAACCATTCTCGATCCCCTTCGTCTATAGAAAACGTATAAAATCAATTTACACAGGAACATGTGGCAGGAAATTAGATATTTTCAAATGTTAGCAACGAGTAATATTGCTTAGAAAAGGATCGATTGATTTCTTTTACTTACCGATAGAAATAAAGAAACAAAAGTATCGTAAATTGAAAAATTTCATCCCTCGTCAATTCCCTCCAGACGTGACTATATCGAACAGTGTTTCTTTTCTTTCCTTAATTAATTTCATACTGCGCCTTCTTTTTGCCTGTAAAATATTTCACGATAAACGATAATAAAAAAGAAGCGAGAACGTTGCGCTCTTCTTAACAACCACGTTCTGCCTGCAAATACTAGGGGAAAAGTGTACACGTTAGGCGACTCGCGTAATGCGAACGGTCAAACTATTTAAGGGTTGAGGGTCACGAGAATAAATGGACCCAGAGAAGTCCGTAATATTCGCAGAAGCCACGATAAAACCCGTGAAACGACAGCATTTGACCAAGCGATCCTTTAAAATAGTCGACAAGCCAATTTCCTATTCGACTCGGACCGATTCAACATTTCACGTCGCCCTCCATTTCAAATAGTCAGCCGAACGTTTCCAGCGGAAGCCATTCTGGTGTTTTTTTAGATCGTACCACAGACAGCGGTACCACGGCAGTTCCGGTTTATTAATACGCGCGCAACGCTCGACTGACTAGCGTGGTACATTAAATAAAAAAGAAGAAGAAAAGTCGATAATCGATTGTATTTGAATTTTACCCTCCCTCGAAGTAAATTTTTATCGTTAGAACAAGCTATTGCTCTACGAATGACGGAAACCTATATGCTATTATATACATATATACCTTCTTTTTTTGTATGTTTGCAGCCTCGAACCATTTAGATAAATCATGTAGCCCAGTTTTTAAGCAACGCGTTCTACTCGACATGACCGGCCACTGATCATTTCGATTTACGACAATCGAATGCACACGCCTGTCATACGAAATCGATAAACATAACCTTCTAAAAAAATCGATGATCGATGATCCCGACATCTTTCGATACTTCGAGAAATCGCCAAACGGCGTACTGCCTAATATCGTACTGCGTATACAACCCCGTTTATAACCCCTTGACGTGTCCCATGAGTTTCACGGTGATTCTGAATTGTTTCGTCGGATTAATTCAGCCCTTTTTTCATCCGTGGAATATTATTTGAAAAATTCCAACTATCGATACATATACCGCGAGCTTTGAACGCAACGAAAGTTGTGGCGTAGGAAATTTCGAAACGCAAGCGAGATTAACGTTGTTACATGTTAGCCAGACGTGTTGCGTCTTCGATTTACGGTCGACTGAAGTGCTCGTAATCGGGATACAAACAGCGGAACAGCGGCAGAAAATATTTGCTATGACACGAATTCACCTTGCAACAGATGCACCACAATGGAAGGAGGATATTCGATGGTTAAATCGGATTGGATGAAATTCGATGATTTCGATGTTCGACAGGCACCGGGGATACCGTCTCGATCGTCGATAGAATCGATCCAGGGCAATCGAATATCGAAATATGAAAAGGTTCCATTTTGGAGAAATAACTGCGTAGATCGATTCAGGTTTATTCGAATCTATTTCATTTGAAAGTTAAGCCCGCAATTTTTACAATCTAGTAAGAGTCAGCGTCATTTTTAATCTGAATTCCAGTGTTTGATATTAAGCGTATCTAAGCATTGGGTAACTGGCGCTCTATTCGTTCGTATTTCTCTATAATTACGATTCACATTCCCCTTAATTAATTAATCGAGATTAATGCGCTCCATCGTTCCTATATACAATAGGTATATGTATAATCGTTCCACGTTTATATTCAGAGCCATTATCCGGCGCATGTTGAATGGGATAGTAATTAGAACGTTCTCTTCCCTTTTTAGTATAAAGAACAAAATTCAACCGACACTTTCGCAACACCGCCAGCCCGGCTACTAGTTAGCACGTTCAAAGTGTGCGTTGCTACTCGTTTTCTTCGCAATTTACTCGGGCACGTTAAATTGCGTTTACACTGACAACAAGTAATTTCTCTTCGCAGGTTGTGCTCTCGATAAGCCTGCGGAACGAAGAAAAAGATTCGCCTGCATCCACCGTCGGCGGTACGAATATTAATTCGCAAAAAGGAGAAATGTACAGGGCGATTCACGAACTGTGATCAGATCAAAATGAACATAGTAAATACAGCCCTCTCAATTATTTTGCGTAACAAAATTTATCACTATCATCATCAAAGAATGACGGTCCAAGTTTAAACAATTCTGCGGACCGAAAGATAGACATTTTCGCGCCAGTAATCTCAAAATGAAACGGGTTCTATTGTAAAAGAAAATAATTATCGAAACAACGCCTAATCATTACGAGCATGGTTAGTTAAACATCGTGGAAAACATCTACGAGCCTTATCGTTCGCCTTTTATTTGCAGGTTCCAACCCCGGAAGTGGCGGACGCGCCTCGTAAATCCTACGTTCAACTTGAATTACGAAACCTATTGCGACACTGCGAACATACGTTCGATAGCTCCCTACAACACGGTTCGTCCTAGGTGGACACTTGTATCGCGCAGAAATTCGTGGCACGAATTATTTATTTATTTATTTATTTATGTGTCGTTTCGATATTACAAGGAAACAATTCTGTTCCCAGGGGCGGCAGAATTAACAGGACCAACCGTGGAGGAAGTCTATGGAGCATTCTCAATGCTCGAAGAGCAACAATTTGAAGGGGTATTCTAAAATCACCAACGAAGGGTGTTGTACGGTAGATTTCAGGTTCACCTTTGAGGAAACAGTGGGTGGAAACTTCGTATCGGTATCGAAAGGGATACCGAGGCCTTACAGATGTCGAGTTCGCTTCGAGGTGCTCGTTGCGAAGTAATTAGCACGACAAAGGCAAGGGAAATCTACGCGATGCACGTGTAATTATCGACCAAGACTTCGTTATTGGTAATTAGGTATTTCCTTTTGGCCCCAAGAATCGCCGGACAACGAAGGTTTTAAACAGCCCTAAATTGTTGTGAATTGTTTTCCAAAAGGTAGTATCCCGCAGAAATAATTTTCCAGCAATATTGGGAAGCAAAGTTACACTCGCTTCCCGATATTTCTACCAAATATCCGCAAAAGTGATTGAACGATTACTGCGCGATAATTGCCCCCACAACTCCCAAGAAATCAATCTGCCATTAACTGCAAATCATCTGGATTACGTTTCAGCGAGCCACATGCGACGACTAAACTCCCCGCCAAGGGGATAGGGAAGAAAATCTGCGTTACCTAAACGGCAGCAAAGATTGCTGGGCAAAAACATCTTCCACAGACTGCAAGCGATCGTGCAATTAACATTAGAACTACCCATAGGTTTTGGTACTATTTGTACAGTACACGTTAGACAGATTATGAACACGAAAGTGGTCGATTGGAGATTAAACGCAGATATATTAATTGCCATTCTGTCTTATAGAAGGTCATCGTAAATTGCTGCAGCAATACCTATGTACACGTTAGCAATTTCAAAGCAAGAAATCTGAAACCAGTCATTTCGTCTGGCCTGGTACTTCTGGTGTTAACGAAGCAACCGGAACCAACGCGTTCCCAACTAATCAAGATCATCCCGACAAAAATCTGCCCGCGTGAAGAACAGCGTCAGTTCAACCAAATTGAAACTAATTACCCGGCAATCAAAGAGGAGACACGACGCCCTTACCTGTTGCTGATAGCGTTGGTAATCAGAGTTCCCCTTTATAACCGCAGACACAAGATTCAGAAGGCCGGCGACGAGGAACAGCCTGGCCGAACGGCCTGCGGATCCCTCAGGCGACATCGTTTCTCCTCCCCGTGAACGGAAACGAGAGAAGGGAGACCAGGATACCGGAAGCAGCAACGGTGCACCGAAGAGTCGTTTCACGAGCAACCCGTGGATCTTCCTGCTCGCCGACTAAACTCCTGCCTCGGACCCTCGAGAGGGGGCTGCTTGTACGGGGTGGGGGGGTGGGGCCAAGGGAGACGGCCGGAGTTAGCGTCAGGACAAACTGGAGATTGTGTGGCGTCGCGACGCGCGGCGTCCCTCTTTATAGCCGGCTAGTCCAGGCCGCGATTCGTCCAACGCTGCGCATCCCCGAACGGTGTGCAACGTAATTTGTACGCGACGATAACGCTGATAAAACGTAACGCACGTTCGACTGCACGCGGTTTTTCGCAATGTCGAGGACCTCTCGGCGACGAGGGGACTGGAGGGTCGCGAGGGGGAGGGAAAAGGGTTGATTTTCGTTTATTAATTTTCTTTCAGGGACGCTCAACCCCGTTGCGCAATTAAGTAGGCACTGCTTCATATTTTACTACGCGACACTTGAGATGGCAAACTAATTTTTGTATTTATTATATTTATTTATGTGAGTGGTTTAATTTTGCGAACTTTAATCTGTCGAGAGTTGCGAGATATGCTTGAATTTACGAACAAACAGAAACAATTCTTGTTGTTTAGCAATATTTTAAATTGATAACAACAATGACAATTTGGTAGTCAAATAGTGACCGTATAAATGTTTATAATTTTCGTTATAAGAGGAAAGGTAACTAAAATCGTTCCAATTAAATTTGAACAGCTGGCTACTTTCTCGAAACGTGAATATACAAAATATTGTACAACACTTTCGAGAGTTTGAAACGATGTTTCAAAACTATGGATTAAATTCATAAAATTTGACCACATACTTGCGGTGTAATAATACAAGAACTGAAAAATTACCATAAAGCAGAATAATTTCGATTTCAGGGAACCGAATTTCCACCCCGGAATGAAGATTCCAAAACAAAAGGGACAACCGACCAGACCTTAGCTTTAAAGGACTAAGGGAGATACGATTAATTACTATAATTGTCGGATAACTCTTTCCCCAGGAACTTTATGGAACTTCGAGACTACTGCCTCGGAATGATTAATCCTTGTAACTTGGCTCCATTGAACCGACGATGAAGACCTCCCCCAAGTTCTTTCTTCCCCTTTTGCCTTCGTTTTACCATTTTTTCCCCCCCGGTGGGGTTCAGTGAACGTAATAAAGCGCAGTTCCATCGTAACAGAACAGTGGTCAGACGAGTCCTCTGTTTGCTCTACTTCTTCAATTTGAACCGGTGGAAAAGCGACGAGAGGATAAACACGCCCGACACTTTTCCCCCGTTCTATTTTTCCAGGGGGAGGAAGAAGTGTACGCGGCCTTTGGGGAAGAACTTTTAAGACTCTGCGTGTAATTTTACCTGCGAAAAGGGGCAATAGAAAATGCCAGCTGGCAGGGATGTAAATCAGAAAGGAAAGTTACCAGCCAACGTGATGACTCCAGGGATGCATCGTCAGAAAGGAGAACAAACTTTTATGCCTGCAGAGGAATACAATTTTTCCATTCTTCCACAAAATACTCGACTTCTATTTTCTTCTTTTTTAATCATTCGAGTGTTTAACGAGAGTAGGGTGGAAGGAACTGTTTTGTACGATTATTGAGATTGCGATACAATAGAATGTTACTCCCTCGACTTAATTAAACAGTGGAAGAAAATTTTCTACTCTTCCACTAAATAATATTCTTCTTTTTTAATAATTCGAGTGTTTAACGAGAGCGGAGTAGAAGAAACTGTTTTGTACGATTATTGAGATTGTCATACAAGAATAGACTGTTTCCCTCGAACTTGATTAAATTGTTCCATCGTGCTGGGGCCAAAATTAACGAGTTTATCTTTCAGGGAGGTCGTGAATACAATCGAGACGGGTGTCTCGATGCAACAACGTGGCTGATAACGAGGCTGACGTGCGTGTTCCACCTTGCAGCTCGACACACGTAAGAACGTTTTTGCCAGCTGATTGTGTCACGTTTCAACGGGCCAGAGAAAATTCTCCAACAAAGTTCAGAACGGTGCGACACAGTTTGAACTTTGCCGTGCAACTTCTGCCGAGCATTTCTTTCCCCTCCCCTCGTTAACGGTCCGAATTGTGTAACGCACCTGTCGTGTAAACTTTGGAAACGAGTACAGCAATAATGGTAATTCATTGCGGTTCAATATCTTTTTCATTAATTCCGCTTGTTTCTTGTTTTGTTTCTTTTTTAAAAGAAGAAGAATAGAAGAAAGTGCTATCTCAACGTAATACAATTTAACTGGCCGCAATAATGATTGGCCTCCCGCGACGAGGAGACCAACGATCTCGCAGCATCACCGACTGCGAAAAAGATGAACGTATGCCAAATGCACCACGTCGCCGTTTACGTTCCATCCCCCTTTCGTGGCCAAGATCAATTAAGGCCCGCTGTCCGTGATGTTTACATGAAGCCAGTAATTGCTATACGCTGTACCGGCGATCGCGACCAGCCGGTATTTTCGGGAAAAACATTCCGTTTCCGGCTAATTACGTTCACCCCTTTAATCTCGTCCGGTGGCCATGGTATCTGTAATTATTATTCCTCCGTTCGAAAGTCTCGGCAGGTTAATCAAATTCGTTTCGGTTCCGTTTCTTCTTAGAGCTATCTATTAAATATTAAATAGCAATAAATACAACAGTATAATATATACTATACAGTTGTATTCATTGTATTACTTAAACAGTATAATATGTATTATACTATTGCATTTATTATTACCTATTATTCGGTATATACTTTTACATCTTTCCACCGCTTTTATACCTTTCAGAGCACGTGGAAATTTCTTTCTTCGATTTCCTTTTAATCCCGAGTCATTCCACGAGGCTACCTCGTTTGCGACGTCCTGTAGGATCTCGCTGAAACTCGTGCGTCGTAGACGAGTTCTAAGAGGACCGTGAACACGCAATACATATTTTAATTGAGCATGAATAAGAACAGGAATCGACGCATTTACGGTAGAGTATCGATCCCGCGAGAATACATAGACCGCGATGCGTTCAACGAAGACACTGAATTATTCACCGCGAGTGGCCGCTGAATTTTATTCAATCACGTCCAAGAGATTTACGAACGCGGCGACCACCTTGTAGGTGAGCCACGATTGTTTGAACAGGTGAAACGATTCGTGAAACTTCCTATTTACCGTGGCGCTTAATGCCCTTAATTATTAAAAACCGCAGCAATAATCGACGACGGAGTGTCCAGCTATTTATTCACGGGAAACAATGGAAACAGCGATCGTTTGTTCGCGGGTGTTATTTGTCACTCTTGTTTAAGGATCGGGGCGAGAAATTTATTCGCAATCAAGCCACTTCTTTCGGAGTATCCGCAACGAATTTTCCGCGCTTACGTTCTCTGCTGCGTTCAAAAAAAAGAAGAGAAAAGGGAATTCTAAAGTAACATTCAATGATCCCACGTGTAGGCTCCGCCGCCGGCAAGGTAATTCCTTTATTATTTTACTCGGGGCGAATATCGGACAAATCCTGTACGTCGTACAAAATACTGTAATTGGTTTCACTTGAAAAAAATAAGGGTTCCGATGGAACGCCACTTGTCCTCCCCACCCCCAAAGTCTACGATTAACATAAAGATGCTCCCGCCAAATGCGACCTAGAAGTCGATTCTCAATGGTCAGACATTCGAACGGCGATGCAATGTGACGGCTGTCTGACCGCGGCTGGAACAATCTACTTGCCGCCTTTGCTGGCATTATGCATGAGACAAGAATCGGGGCACGTGTGGGTGTGAATATTTTCAAGAAACTCCGCATCGAACGTGTCCTTCGGTTGTATGAGAGTGATACAGGTTTGGCTCGCATAGCGGTGCCAGGGTCATTTCTGACTCCAAGCTTCGTCGATCGATATTCGAAAAAGAGGAGAACGGAGCTTCGAGCGTAGAAAATTATTTGAGGGAAAAACGGAAACGACGACCGGAAGTGTCCAGCGACAGATACGCAAGGGTTTCGATCGTGCCATGGGGATTTTTTGGGGAACAAGGGAAAGGGTTAAGGGCGAATGTGCGGGGGAAAAGGGAAATCTAGATGCGGCGGCGGTGGTTCCTGTATCTGACTCCTGTCGTGCCAGCCGTCGGCGACAGGGGTGTGATACAGCCCGTAATTCACCCCGTTCGTCGCTATTTTCTTCAGGCCCTGAATGCTGGACAGTATCAGGGCCATTTTCGCGAGGAGCAACGCCTTGCCGCCGAGAACAGCGAGGAACTGGAAGCCCATCGGTATAAGAATCGAGCCCATCAGCAGGAAGCCCATCATCAGCAACGGCACTATGTGATTCTGCCTGCGTCGACGTCTGCGACCTGGAACATTTCGATCACTGCCGCTGTAAGAATTATTTCGGTGTCACGCGTGCGATAAATATTGATGATAATTACGATCGGACTTCGAGAAATTCGTGAATACGTATTCATGATGCCGACAATTATTAGCATTAGCAGTAGTTTCCTGATAGTATAAGGTCGCCGTTTATTAGAGATTCGTCTGTAATGATTGTAACAGCGACGATAATAATATTTATCATAAGGGTTAAAGCCCTTCGTTAAATGGCGATTATAAATGTTAACATGTAATATATTGTGTCTAGGAAATGGGACTATGACTTGAATCGCTGTTGCTGAATTTCGGAGCGTGTTATTCGTGAAATGGTCTTGGATAAAGCAAATAATATATTCCGCCAATTTTAGAGGGAAGACAGCCACGGTAAATATCCCTTTAACTCGTTCGTGATCGCAGCATTAAATAAAAGTGCACACGCTCACCTTCGAACATATTGCTATCTACATTTGTCTCTGAATTGTTAACAGGTGAGGTGGTATTCCTAGTAAAATGGCCCACGTCGACCTTCAGCACGTGGGTGTGCAGAACCCTGAGGAGTCGTTTCAAAATGAGTTCTGTCCAACTGGTGTCGTCCCCTATTTCACTGAAACAGACGAAACATAATCGGTGAGTGCCTGTTCTAAAACTGAAAAAAAGAATTTATTGCCTTGTAAAATCGATTCTTTCAGAGAGGTTTAATTGAAGGAAACCAATTGAGATTCTCTGTGCAACGCTGCTCGGGTGTTCAGGACCTTAGGTTGACTTGGAAAGTAAATTGAAAGAAAAAGTGGCTTAAAATGTCGATTTCCGAGGCACCAGAGTTTGCGTGACTTGAAATTTGCCCAAGGGGAAAACGAATCGCAGGTGCTTTGTATCGCCCACGCGAATGGTGTTTTCGTTTATAAACAACGGTATGAACGGATAGATTTTCATTCATCAAATTCCATCGGGGAGGAGATAAGAATCGATGGCGTCGAACTTGAGATTAACTTTTATTGTTATTTTCTTCTTTCCTATTTTCTCAGATTTAAAGCAATCTACATCGCGTGCTTTGTCCAGACGAACGAGAATGGAAGCTGAAGCATATTTTTCAATGAAACGAGCTTCGACATCACGACAGGGAATTCGTCGATTCTTTTCGGACAGCTCTCAATTTCGAGCACAACGATTGTCAGAAGTCATTAACGTCTCGGGTGAACAATCGTTCCGAAGTTTCGTTTGATTTTTTACCCAACATTGGTATGGAAATATCTTTGCGAAGTATTTTGCCCATTTTTCCCCTCAATTTCACGTATATAATGAATATTCTGCTGTGCAGTATTAGTTCGTTATTAATAAAAAAGAAAAGCCAACCAGAAATAAAACAAACCACCCCCGAAAACAATCGCAGAAAACAATTTCAATTAAATCGAATATACATACATATACGTATACACCAGCAAAGTGTTTCCCCCCGAAACGCTCGCCAGTATGTTCGAAAAGTAGCAATTAAACAACTAAATTCGAGCTCAATCGAATTCCAATGAATTTACCTGTCCGTATAATTATCCGCAGGTTTCGCCCAGTCCGGCTGATGGTACCTTACCAAGTCCAGCCCGTCGAAGACAGGGATAATGTCGTCAACGAGAAGGGAGTCCAAGGCGGCTAACGCGTGCTCTTGCACGCACTTCCGGAACGTTTCCAGGAAATCGTCCGGCCCGGAATTGGTCCAGGACTCCAGCGGGCAATTGTTCAATACCGCACGCAGGCCAGAGTACCATCGCGTTTTGTCCTCACAATTTACGCAGCCAGCCGCGAGGAACACCAGCGCAAACACGACGGGTGCACGCGGGTGCATCTGCATTCATGGGAACATCCACGAAAAAACCTTTAAATTGCCCGATCGTAACGACTCGCAGAGGCCTATAAAACCTCGGGAGATCCGAGGCTTGGCCGAAGCTTTGTTTCGAACTTTTATTGCTGTTATTGCTGACTGTAACACGCCCTCTGTATAGGACGCAATAAAAGTTCCTCGCGAGCGGGATAATTTACGACGGTTTTTCCCTTTTTTTTTCCATCTCAATTTCTTTTCACCACCGCGCTTCCTCCGGCCGCCGTGTATTTACTTTCCGCGTCTGGTCATTAAAGCAAGTATTCTGCCCATTTGAGAATATCCCAGAGACGGAGAACACCGTTATAAATATTATTGAACAACCGGGGAGCCGAATTTCACGTTTATTATTTTTGCAAGCTGAGGAATTAACGCGGAGGTATTTGTTAAGATCCTCGAAAGAGAATGGAACCAAATACTGCCTATGCCTGTTGTATCGCTCGAACTATTCTTAAATATCCCGCCACAATTATCACCGCGTTTCTTAATAAAGAAAATGCTGATACTATTTTACAGAGCTTCAGCCAGCGCCGGTCAACCGAAATTCTTCGCCCACCGGTGTACGAGTCTTGTTCGACTTTTATTTTACCTCGAAACGCGAGTGCACCACCGGAGACACGTTCTCCAAGTCGCTCGCGATTCACTGTAAACGTTCGACGGCGGGTATATGAAGATATATAGACGCAGGAAATAGGCTGGAATGCCGGGCAGCTGGTGATTACGATTCATCGAAGGGCAACAGTGGCAGCGGTCAAAAGGCGGCACCTTTCATGCTCGAACAGAACCGGGTCTGTAATCATCGATGGACTCTCGTCGAAGGCTTCACAATTGCCACTTGGCCCGGGAATTGTTCTTTCAACTAATCAATAACAACCGCGTGCCTAATCCGTGAATCGCAATCCGAAAGGATAACTGTAAAGAAAAGAATTAAGAAAAGGCAGCAAATCGAACATTATCCTCGATGCCATTTGCATTAATTATTTTCGATTGATCTCGAATGTTCCAACTAACTTTCGTGCCTCGCTGTTCGTTATAAAATATTGTATCTACATATTTGTTGAATTATTTCGATTGCAACACGATGCGACAGCTGATCGTGGTTAATGGGCAATAATAATTACAGGGAACGCTGTATTTATAAATGGCCACCGTTTTCTTCGCGGACGGTGCACCTCTGCCGCGGATCGGAAATCAATGGTTGACTGCAGAAGAAAAAAATTGCTAACTGTAAATCTATATACCACGCGTACAAATTATAGTACGCGGCGTTCTTTGTAGTATGCATTTCCCAGTTTACGGTATATCTGCCTTTAAATGTTACGGGGAAGTGAACAAGCAGAGGGGGAGCCAGGGTTTCGAAAAAAAAAAAGTAATAGGAGGCGAAGAGATCCTTCTTACCTGCTGCGAACACTTGTGAAACATAAATTGTTACATTTACAACGGTTCAAAATATTTTTTATTAATCCGTAGCTGCTATGACAACGACATAGCAATTCGAGCGTTTTACCGAATATACTTTGCAGTTTGAAAAAAAAGTAAAAGAGGAGACAGGATCTTTACGTATGACTGCATCTTTTTCGCTGGGAAGAGTACATAACATGATGCGCTTGTAAAAATAGCAGAGAGTATTAAAATATAAATCGCACGAACAGGAAACAAATTGTACGCTATATAATACAACTAGTCAGATGATTAATTGTTAGTGAGCATCTTTTTAAACAATGAGATCTTTTATTTCTTTCAGTACCTGCTATAACTTCCTTCGTAACGAAGAAAAGCCACCCTGTTCTTTTCTTTCGGTCCACCACAAAGGCCGGAATCGTATCAGCCATCACGACACGTTTTTACAAGCTTTCTTCGATGACGCATGCACGCTACAATCTTACGTATTTTTACTTGAAAAAAATATATATAATATGATTAAAAATATTAATGATCATGTGTGCGAAAGGCAGTGTTGGTACAAAAAAAGAACATACACAAATACTGCATAATAACCAACGAAACAAAAATACATCCGAAACGTAGTACTGCTTCCACTCGGCAAACATTCATCCCTATACAAACGTTTGAAATTAAACAAGGAAGTTCTCAGTCTTTCCATCCAACCAGATTAAATCTACGTTTTGCAAACGTTCGAGTTGTAGCTGCAAATAGAGTAATTATCTTCTGGTATGGCGTCGCGTTCCTCGTGACGCGAGTTCGTTTCGTTGCTCTTCATTCCCTTCAGTCGATACTTGTTTCTGGGCATACCGGAGCTGATACACAGTTCCAATAGGGCCCAATCCTCGATGGAACCGAGAGAGCCCTCCTCGCTGAGCTCGCTCGCAGAACTGTGCCTAGAAGGAACCACGTTCGACTTCGCGGTGTTTCTGCAGGGCTCGTCCTCGTCGTTGTCAGTCCCATTACAAATGGGCGATCTACAGTTGGGAACTTCTGAACGCGGACCGTTCAGAACGTGACGATTTTCCTGTTCCGTTTGCGGGAACTTTCTGGTAGAGGGGACCGATGGATTCGTTCTTTCGTAGGCGTTTACTCCATTGCTTTTAACCGCGTGTCTTCTATTGTCTTGGGCCTTGTGAAAGGCGTAGGACGAGGGCCCACCGTGAAGCGGGGGATAACTTTCGGTGGGTTTATTGTGCATCGATTGGGCCTGTGCCGTTGAGTTTCTCGTTGCATCCGGCTTGTACGAGTAATAATTGCCCGCGGTGTTCCTTGCTTTGGAATATTGCTCGGGCTTCTTCGTGGGAATTAGGGACGCATTCGAGGTGACGTTTAAGGCCTGCGAACGAAAACAGAAATTAGTGTGTTACTTGACACAGCTTGATACATTTTTATTCGTAATACTTAGAGGAAAATTTTCCCAACTCTTGTGACTAATGTAGGACCCGAACAGTCCTAACTTGTACGTATGTGTGCGTGCGTGTGTGTTTCTGCCCGAAACAAAGGACGACGCGAGCGAAAGATGTAGCCTGTGTGTGCGACTGATCAGAAAGTTGCAGGAATAGTCGTAAAGAAGCAACGAAGCACGACGGGCGACGGAACGTAAAGACGCTATATATTTTCTTTTGTGTGTTTTAATAATAACCTCTAGTTTTAATCATTATAATAATACTGTACTTTAATAGTAAACAATAATATTAATTATTGCAATAATCCTACACTAATGGGACATAAAATACCTTTGGCATGCCCGATTTGATGCACTGCGCCAACATGATGTCCTCTTCTTCCTCGGAGAGGCTGAAATTATCCTCGAATTGGGCAGGCTTATTCGCACGATGTTTACTCCGCTCGGGATACTCCGGCTGACGATACGTCGACGAGGATTGCTTCCTCGTCGCAGTCGTCTTCGTTTTCTCTACAGTTTGAGCCTGGCTCACCAGCGTCGAGATGTTCAGTCTGACCTGCGGACAAACGACGAATGCTCTCTGCAATTATCGTTCCCAGTATTGTTCCCGAACAGCTGAGAAACAACGAGAGCGAACCTTGGGCATGGCAGATCTGATGCATTCGCTGAGAATCGCCTCGTCATCCGAGTGATTCGGACTATCGTCAGACAGATCGTTCTCGTTCTCCAAGCTGGTGCGACACATGGTTTTACGGAGTGCGGTGTTTTTACTTCCGCTTTCCACGGGGGACGAGGACGGGGTGCCACAGATATTCAACCTGGGCGTTAACACGTCCGCCTTCTGGACGAACGGTATGCAGTTGGTCGGCGGTGGAGTTATCTGTCGAACCTGAAATGAAAACAGCACGTTCAAGTACTCTGACTCACCTACCAATTTCCCGGCGTCTCACCTTCGGTATCCCCGACTGAATGCACGCGTCGAGGATCTTCTCGTCGTCGCCGGACAAGTTGGAACTCTCGTCCGAGAGATCGTTCCTGTTGCACTCGGCCGTCGACTTGGCGTCCTCGATTCTCTCCACGTCCTCCTGGACGCTGGGCATGGACAGGGCCGACAAGTTGGACTGCGAGCCAACCGGGGAGATATCCGCCGGCGTGTCCTCCGTGCAATAAATGTGAACGGTGTCCGGCGCTGCCACAGCTTCCATCGCGGTCTTCGTTGGCTTGGCAGCCGGTGCCGGAGTCTCGCTGGACACGGCAGGAACCGAGGCAACCGGGACCGGCGTCTCCAGTCGGTTTAAAGCTGGCGTCCTCTGGCAACGAGCCACGGCGTTCGATGGTTCCTGCTGGACGGGTTTCTGAGTCGTGGACGTCTTGAAGGATTGACTGTACCTGTGACACATATGTACATATATATTTTAAACCGCGCGAACAGACTTCGAATCGCTTCGAAGGGAATTCGGAAACGTATCGCGCACCTGTTGTTCTGTATACCCATACTGATGCACGCGGCCAACATGTCTTCGTCATCCTCGTCCCCGTCGCTCACCTGCTCCTGATCTTTCTCAGCCTCCGCGTTACTCGGTTTATCCGCGGGGGAATCGACCTTGCCGCTCTTCCCCGTGTCGTTCGATGCTTCTTTCGACTCGTTCGGAATTATGGCGGCGCTAGGCATCTTCACTTCGTCGTCGATGGTCAGCGAACTGAGACTGGTGGCCGTGGAGAACTCGATGGGGGTCGATTCCTCTTTGAACGTCGCGATGTCGTCCTCGAACACGCTGGCCCGCGGCGCGTTGCACTTCGGGTACGCTGAAATCATTTACTGTTGAGTCCACGAAGATTTCTATAGTCGATGGAGTTTTTTAGACTTCTTTCTTTTACCGACAATCAATAGCATTGCATACATAAATGTCGAACCGATGGTCTTACTGCTTCCTCCGGCATTTTGCCCGCGAAATCCGCGGACTGGTTCTTGTGATTGAGCGGACTGGGTGGAATGGTTTGCGTGGGCGAATCCGGCAATTCGCTGGGGGACACAACGCCGCTGGTCCGGCGGCTAATTAAAATAGAGCACCGTTTCATTAATATAACTTTCGACGTAACAGCCTGGTTGACATTAGCTCCCAAAGTACCTGAAATCGCTGACAATGGAGCTACGATCGTCGTGTATGGAATGCTGCTCGAAGCCGCTCAAAGAGCCCAGAGAACTGCAACGGGAGAACATTAGTGGAGTCTGCTCGGCGTAGTAATCCTGTCTGCTGAACGTCACCATTTTCCCTGAAAGCGGCCCAACAAATTAAACATCCGAAGCCTCAAATCGGTGACCGCCACGAACCTTCTTTGTCTACGACCCTGGCGTTGCTCTTTCCATCCATTGGACTATCGGTTTCATCCGGAACCTGCGATACGTTAACAGTGGCGCCTGCTGCGCTGCGCTCCGCCGTCTCCGATGCGCTGTCTAATTTACCAGCAGATTCCGCGGAAGGTGTCTTGGAGATAACTCCGGCGGCGTTACTTCTCTGAGCCGTCGCTGCGCCAAGCGAATTCGTATCTGCGCGAGGAAAGCTATCGGGCACTCCGGCCTGATAATAATCGAGCAGCTTCTCCGGCGAAAGACAGTTGGATTTACATCCCTCGCTAGCTTTGGATGCCTCCAACTCTTTGTCGGGAGTGACGGCGTTATCTTCGCCTCGATTAACGGACAACGTTCGCTGGTAATTCAACTCCTCCTTGCGCCCCAGCTGCGGATCTTTCTTGCCGAGCTTCTTCTGCGATTCCACGGGCTCCTTGGCGTCTTCCAAGAGCAGATCGGACATGGACGTCGCTGTGGAGAAGTTGAATGGCGTCTCGTACGGCGTACCCTCCGTACAGTACGTCTTTACCGTATCTTTGAAGTACTCCGGACTCTGTATCTCGTCCTCGTCGGTATCGTCCTCGGCGTACCGCAGACTGTAATCGGTTGGCTGGTCGAGATCGGTTTCTGCGTAATCTCCAAACAAGTCTACCTTATTGTTCCGCTCTCCGAACTCTTTCTTGCAGGATCTGTAGGCTGGTGGGAAATTGTCGATTGTGCGACTATCGATTACCTTTCTGTCGTTGTACTTTTTATTGCAATAAACCGGCTGCCCGTTCGTCTCGTCGTTGTACCTCTGCCCGGTACCACGATCCATAGCGACCAAATCTCACGATTGTGTCTGCGGAGGGTATTTACGAAATTCGGGAAACCCCTTTCCCTCCCGAACGTGAATGCAAAATAAGGAAATTTTTACCGACAGATCAACCGTCAATCACTGTCACCATCATGCGTGATCCTCGGCATTAATTGTCCGGAGTAATGTGCCAAGGTGAAACGCAAGTTTGACACTCCGTTGGATACGTTGCTGAAGAGTCGCAACTGTAGCCAGCGTTGGCAACACTGCCGGATTCTCCGTAGATTTAGGGATATTTTTCCCGACGGATTCTCGATAAAACTGAGGTGGCAATGCTGACTATAGCTTGGTGAAAACTACCCTCTAGTGGCGGAGAAATATCGATAGTTTTCGATAGTTCGACCATCGATATTTCTCCCCAACTACTACACACGTACTTAAAGAAATATTGGCAGATAAAAGGCTTCCCTTTTTAAAAACACGCGTACATACAAATTAATATAGAAATTGTTCGGCGGCAAAACGACGAGAATTATATAATTATCGCAACGAAGACAAACGTAGTATTCGTACGCAGAAGCCGTACACGCTGAGGGAATAGGCGACTATAGTGGAAAATTATGGAAACACACTCCATTCGTTTATTGTAATACTTGCAAATTGGATCGGTCGGGAGTCGAAGGAACGTCCTTTACAAACAGTGTAAAAAGAATAGTCACAGGCTGAGTTCAATGGTCTTTCCGTTACAACATATCTTCGCTCGAACTCCTTAAATGTTAACCCCGTCCCCGTCCTGCCTGAGATCCTCCCGGTTGGTTCTGTTGATTGAGCCAGGGCGCAGAACCGGTGCCTCTGCCCCTCTGATTCTGTCCTCGACCTCTACCCCGGGCTACAACAAACAAGACGACTAACGTAAGCAATGGTTCTACGGACAAAAAAGAAGGAAGGAAAAACGAATAACAACGATATCGTGTACGATCGCGAGCTTTCGCGAAGGCACAAAAAATAAGGGAAAAAATCGAACGATGAAGTGCGCCAGCGGAAGAACAAATCCATCCTCCAATGAAATACGAATATTTCCAATCCAAACGAATATTTTAAGTCCAATTGATACACCTTGCGCTCGCAGTATAGCGGATTTCCCTCTGCCAGCCGTGCCGGAACCCTTTCCCCCCGGTCTCTTGAACATCGGGGCATTCTTCAGCATGTCCGGCAATATGAGAAACCTGATCTTCGAGCCTCTGATATAAACGTTCTCTAATTGCGCCTCGCGACCGTCCCTGTAGGTCACTGTGATGTTCTCCATTTGACAGTTCATGTTGTCCTCGGCCTCCACCAATTTCCCGCGGTACACCTCGCTCGTGTTTGTCTCGCAGGTTATGGTATGGCCCTCCGCTTCGTGGAGTACTTTTATCGGTACCCCGATCGACATGTTGGTTAAAATTTTGGTGGAAAGAATAGACAGCGGGATAGCGTTCGACGGGTCGCGTATCGTGGGTTCGTTTCTGTCGTAAACAGCGAGAGAATGTGTATCGTATTTAGAACGGACGCGATAACCTCACTCTTTACGCGACTTAGCGTTTACACAGTCGCGGCGGTAATTGGGGGAGTGGGGATAGAGCGTGGTCGCGCATGCGCGTTCGTGGATCGTGGAAACGCGGGAAGGGAACGGAAATTCGAATCTGCACTTCCCACCCTATTGATATTAATCTTTCGTCGCGAAATAAAAATTAGAAGCGTCGAGATTGATTAATATATTTTCGATCGTTTAGATGAACTCTTTCTGATTTGCATTGGAAAGTGCTGTGTTCTTTTTGTTTCCCCAAAGAATAACTCGTACAGTTCTATTTTTTAAGAATCTTATGTTTCATTGGTCGTTAACTTCTAAAAGTGCTCGACGAATTTATGTGCCGATAAATGTTACATGTAATTGGACTGATTCAGTTTCAGTTGCAGCAGCCTTAATACAGCAGTCATTAACCAGTTATTTTCTAGCCGAACTTATTGTGCTAAAAGATTGCATTCGCTAATAATTCGTCCTACTTAAATTTCCTCGTAATTTATTCGATCGTTAAAACGACGATAAAATCGATCGTCGGATATTCCGGGTAAAGAACAAAAGAGAGAAGAATGGCAGACTCGTTTTCGGGAAGCTTGGTCGAAACGCGAAATAACTCCATCTGCCGCATCTTTTTTCGGGGGCGGTAAATTTATATATATTTTGTCTGTTAAATATACATAAATATAATCCACTATAATTATATAAACGTTTAAGAACGATTTGGAGAAAGAGACCGATGGAAACGAAAATAGAGGGGCTGCGCAGTGAGAGGGAGGTGGAGGTGTACAGGAGTAGAAACGAACAATACACCAAGTTAATTTTCATTTTTTTTCTCCACCTATTTTAAAGAACCTAATTCATTAAGATATATCTAAAAAGCGTTCTTGTCAAAAGGATGGTAAAATCGTGATGATATATAATATATTAAAGTCGACATTACTTCTTTTCGTTTTAATCGCTTAAACATACTAATATCAATCGTGTAGTAATTACAAGCATCATTACGTCCTTAATATAGTCAGCCGAGCACGAACACGTCGCTCCTATTTTCCCTTTTTATCCGTCGTTCATTGTCTTCTTGTTTCCTTTTTACCGATCTCGAAATTAATTCCCTCCCCGTCCATTCATTCGAACCGTTCACACACTCTTTCTCCCTTTATACACACGTGTCCTGTCTTGTTCACCCGCTATAGGCAAGGTTCTACTCCCCGATATCGCGTTACAATGTTAGAAAAATATGCTATACCTAAAATAGGATGAAGGCCTGAAGGCAACCATTCCGTCGATATTATTGATAATCGGTGTGCGTACCTCCCCTCATATTATACGTTACTTCGATCAAGCTGACACACTTCCTGTCTCTTTCCCTCTGAGCTGCGGACGAAACGAAAAATTGATCGCAGCGCAACGAATCTCGAAAAAAAAAAAAGAGTAAGGAATTTCGAACTTTCGATGATCAATCGACGAGGATCTTTTCTTTCTCTCTTCCGCGAAAAATGTTAAACAATAATCGTATGATTTCAATACACGCGTCTCTAACAATGACACCCTCGATCCTTTAATTATATATATATATACAATGTATTTTTGTCTCTCTTGTTGGGGATAAAAAGAAAAGAATATCAATTTTCCGTAAATGGCATCGCCGATATTATCAACAGGATGATCGACCGAAGATAACGGAGGTATATTTAAGTTTGACTGTTTCCGGCGCCATTTGCAAAAAAGAGATTTTTTGGACAGTCGCGAGAAAACGCTTCGGTTGTTTTTCTTCGTATATATTGAAACAATACGATTTTTATTTCAGTAACATCTCTTTCTTAATTACGACGATTACAAAAATTGGAAAATCGTGACGACCGATCGTGTCCCCACGCTGTACACATAATATAATTATATTGTCCATAGACATTTAAGTTCAGTGTTTTATGTATGCGTGTATGTATGTACGTGTCTGTATGGAAATCATGGCAAATATAGAATATATGTAATGTTGGAATCGCTTTTCGAATTAATTCTCCCCGTTCGTATTTTACAACAATCCGTAATTATAAAAGTAAAGAGAATGAAACGAGGGCCGTCGATATTATTCGTGGCACTGAAATTAAAAACGATTTACTTTATTCTACTATAACGTAATTTAATACAAGAACTTCTTTTATCTGCATCTCGTAAGACGATTTTTCTCGCTTCGATATATATACATATATATATATGTATGTATACATATACGTATATATATATATACACACATTTTTTCTTCTTTTCATCGCTATATCGGTGGTCACGCAAAAGTTTCAGGACGAATCCCAAGGACGAAGGACCGATAATCGTTTGAAAAAAGAAAGAAAACAAAACAAGAAACGCAAATATCTCGAAAAACAGCAAACATGGTGATGCGATGTACACAACAGTGTAGTGTTTTCGTCTTTCTCACCCTATACACTCTCACTCACATTCTCTCCCTCTCTTTCTCTCCGTATTTCTTTAAAATCGCCAAAGTCCCACAGAGTGTGCGACGACTATCGATATCTCTTTTAATTCTTTCCTTTAATTTACGCACGCTCGAAAGAAGACGATATTTATGCGGAAAAAGCAACTCTCCCTTTCTCTCTCGCTCTCTCTGTTTTAAAAATTCACGAAGCGGCAAGGATTATTTTAATAAAATTGATTTCCTTGTAAAATTTACAATACGCTTCGTGGCAACAGTTTCATTTATTAATCAATTAATTTATTTATTCCTTTTCAGTAGAAGCGACATAAAACTCAACATCTACGTCAACTCCCTTTCCGTCATTTCACTTTCGTTCTTTCTACTACGAACTAGTCTAAGAAGAGTCGGAGACACGCTGAACGAAAACTGAGACGTACATATTCTTCTTCTTCTTCTTCTTCTCTTATTTTTTTCATCCGCTGATTTTCTTCGTTTCCATAAAAAGTATTGCAACACGGAAGAAAATGGTTAAAGACAGACGGAGAATATATATATATATATTTTTTATCTCTTGTTTTTCCTATCGATCGATACAACAGGGCGATAGTCGTCCCTTCGTCGAGGGGCCTCCAATAATTTAAAAAAAAAAAGAAAAAAAAAGAAACGTTTTTTTATCTGGCTGGCCTTTAGACGTTTCATCGTACAAATTGTATTTTAGCACCAATATACAATAATAAATTCTAACTTAGAAGGGGGAAAAAGAAGAAGCTCGAGAAAACTTGAACTGGACGACTCACGTGGCACAACCTAATTTTCTTTAAGTAATTGTAGTAATAATAATAATAATAATCATCATAATAGTAATAATAATAATAATAATAATAACCGTTAGAGAAATTAGAGCGAAGAATTATTATATTATTACATGGGCTCCTCATTCTGATTGTTTTCCATTTCACTCACTCTCTCTCTCTTTCTCTCGTTCTTTCTCTCATATTTCTTTTCCTCTTATACTTTTGCGGAGATTCGTGAACGCGCGGCATAAATAATTGATTTGCAATATAGTTTGAAACATATCTTTTTAATGAGGAATAATGCTTGGTTATATTCACGTGAAATTGGACATAAACACACAGTACTACTTATACTTCATTGCATTATTTATGAATCAATAGACTAATATACTTAATAATTATTAGACTAATCGTTAACCTAGGATTGTGATCACCCATCAACGTCAGCCACTACCTAAGCAACATTCCCTTTTATTTTTATTTTTTTACCTTTTTGGATATACGAACGAAACAGAAATATAGATTATATGTATATATAAAATTTCACTTCTTTTCCCGTTTAACTCTCTCTCTTACTCTCACGCGCGCGCACACACACTCTCGTTCGTTCTCTCTATCTCTCTCTGTTTCTATTTTGACGATCCAAGAAACCAGAATTCCTGATGAGGCCCCGACCAACTGCACCAAGAATTCTCGTCTGTTCTCTACAGTGTGAATTTTTTGCTTTGTTTAATATCATTTAAGAAGGAAAATAAAAAAGGGAAAAGAAACGTAAAGAACAAACACTTTCGTACGCGAATTTTGCATATGCTCTTTTCCTATCCGTTTGTTTGCTTTGTAAAGTAAATTAATAAACGTAATATAGAATAATAGTAAACCGTGATAATCGTAAGATAATGATAAAGGTAGTAGGTAGTAGTAGTAAGCTGGCAGCAGTTAGAACCAAAATAGTTATTCTCGAATAAAAAAACTCTTCGCTAGATGACAATAATCTGACATGGCACTAGCATTCACAAAATTTCCACGAGACACACGCACTCTATCTCTCTCTCGTACACGCGGGCACCCACTCTAAATTTCTGTTTTGTTTCATCTCCTCTCCCTCACCCTTATGCCTCTCTCGCGCGTTAAACCGTTTATATCGTTCTCCCGTGTAAATTATTTCCCTACGTGTCCACCCGGCGTAATTTTATAATATAATATATATATAGTATTTTGCGTATCGTGTACAAACCAATTTTTCGTTAATTCTCACTCTCTCCCTTCCCCTATCTGTCGTCATAAGTTCACATTCATTCTTAACAGCGTTCTAACACTGTTCCTCTAATTTCTTTCATACCAAAACGCTCTCTCTCTCTCCCCTCCTTCTTCATTCACACGTTTCCACCCTACTTCTCTCTCTCGCCCTCTCTCATTCGTTCACGATCCTCGCATTCATCCATTTGTTCGCCCCTCGACGTGCAATCAGCTGCCAGATAATTTATCTCGTTTTTTCTCCGTTTTTTTTTTAATATTCTGTTTGTTTATATAGTTATATAACCATTTTCCCAACGACTACGCACTAAATAGTTCAAATTTTTTGCACTTTTTCACCAACAACAACTGGATTGTTGCGCCGAATTTCTTGAGCGCCCATTTCTCTGTAATCGAATTTGCAGTCGTGCTTGTCACTGTATCGATGCACAGAGCAGAATAGTCCTCCACAACGACACTCGAATCCTGAAAATACATATGTGCGTATATATATATACATATTACATATGCATACACACACACAAGGGGGGCGTTAAATTAAATGTTACAGATATTTCCCGAACGGTGTTAAAGGGCAAATCATCAATGGCAGTTCATCACTCACCCGTCAAACCAACTTTTTTGCGACACACGGCGCAACGATTTTTCTTCTTCTTAGATTCTTTGTCAGTCTCTTTGCTATCGAAGCAGTCGTCTGCGTCCCCGCTACTCACAGATCCTTCTGCCACCGCTCCGCTGCTTACACCTACGTCGCTTTCTTGATCTTCCCTGTTTATCTGATGGTTCAACAGCAAAGCGGGAAAAACGAAGTTAGTTTCAATTTAAACCACCGATCGTCGTAACAGATCTTACGAATGAGAACAAAGATACACCAAAAACTAATCGACCACACAACGATACAGCGAAAACGTTTGCTAAAATTCGAAATTTCGTGTATCTATGTTTTAGGGGGTCGTTAATATTTAGCGAAATTTTCTTCCATGATTCCAAAAAATTGCCTGCCCGAAGATATAGTAGTAATGGTACTACTTTCGCTTCGTCTCTGGTTTAATTCAGTTTCTCTAATTGGATAAACGATTCTTCATTAAGGTATTGAGTAAATATAGTCAATAACGTACAATGTATTTCAATACAACAGATGAGGGGAGGGCGTATGGTAACTGGCTGTATATCTTACTTCTTTGGGGTTGGGCAGATCTGTCGTTGGTTGAGGTATGGTAGGAATGGTAGGTTGGGCTGTAGTTCCCGTCGCCGCGGGACTACCGTAACCGCCCTGCAACGTGCCAGCGTTACCAGAGACGGTCTGTGATGTTGGTACGGTAGTGGCCGACACGGGTGGTTGTTGTTTCTTCTTCAGGTTTTCTTTGTAACAAAGAGAACAGAGGCCGTCCGTCGCTGGCGAGCCATAGAATCCGCAGCCGCTGCGGCACAGCGCTTGCATAGGATTGGACTCTCGTTCCATCTTGTCCGTTTCTTGAAGTACAATTTTCGATGATCAAAAAAGTCCTTAGTTTTAATCCTATATGCAATCACTCGAAGAAGGCTTCCGAGCAGTTGCAGTCAGCTAAACGGCAAACAATTAAGCTTCTCTTGCCACGGCTCGCTCTCCGGTTGCTCCTTCACGACCGCGTGTCACCATATATTCACCTGTTGGAAAGCAGCCGTTTTAGCATCTGTTTATCCCGCACTGCGGCGATCCAAGCTAACAAGGACAAGACTGGTGGTGGACGAAAGGGAATGATACTACTACAACTACTGTCGCTGAACATTACGGAAAGGAAACTTTTGCCCCCGCAAACGTTCCACAAGAAGCTGAGAAAGCGCGAAGAGACTCGACTCTGCCGGACAAGCCAGCGAACTGCAGAGGCGACTACAATTCAAAGAGCGGATCAGCGGATACATTATTTCAGGCTGGAAACACTGTCCAGCTGCCACAAGCGGGGAAGCCAGACAAACGTTATTTCCACGCCGAATTTTCGCTTGAACACGCGCACATGCACACACACACGCGCACAACGGAGTCTATACATAGCCTAGCGAAATCGTCAGCAGCAGCGGTAGAAACGTTATCTTGAGACAAGGGCCATTCCCTCGTGCATAGCACAGTTCGTGCACGAGGAGGGCAGAGAAAGATAGAGCATGGTGCATCCAGGGGCAAATAATACAGAGAAATCGAGCAGCAAAACGGGGAAACAATTGACTGTGTATTAAACATCGAAAAGAGATACACACATATGAGAGAGAGTGAGAGAGAGAGAAAAGCAGAAACATAAGGGGACAAAGTTTATTTTAGGGGGGTTGGAATTTTTCTCAGCATGTTGTCAGATTTTCACGTTCAAGCGCAATATAAAATCAGAGTCGAAGAGGCGTGATCGAAAAGGGGGAGGAGTGAGCGATTGGTGGGAGGGAGGGGGAAACGTGATATTACTCACTTTCCAACACGCAGTCGTGTCGCAAGCAACGCACAACATGTAGTAAGAATTCGTTCGAGACATTTAAGTTGGCTCCCCGTGCTGTCCCCTTATCGCTGGTTAGGAGAGGACGTTAGATGTCGAGCCGTGGTCGATCGGCGGGGAGGGAGCTGTATTTTTCCCTTTTTTCTCCCTTTCCGTGCGCCCGATTTTTGGTAAAAAGAAATCTCGACGTCGCAATACGCTCCTTCGCCTGGCCACCTTCGACGCGCGTGGTATCGTTACAAGCTTTGTCTCCGCCGAGCCTCCCGCCTCGCTCTTCGCCACGGCTGTAAAACGGAACGTTACCGAACGGCCCGTGTATTCCTCTCTTTCTCTCGCGTACACCTTGCTCGCACGGCTGGCTCGCTCGCTCCCACGGGACACACTCCGCGGCACGCACACACGTTTCGCTGCTCTCTAGCGCGCTCTTTGTGTGCAAGTTCGCGCCCTCGCGCGCTCGATATTACTCCGATTCCGTGGAATCTGCAAGGACGGCGGAGAGAAACAACGATAATAACGACGACGACGAGACGAATGTTTTCATGATGGCGATCGTGCGGCCTCTGGGCGGACGTACAACCGACTACACAAACGCCGCGCACACTTGTCACCGATAAGGTTAGGTGTATATCTCCGGGAGGCGTAATTGCGTACGGAACCTCGCCTCTTGTCCACGCGAATAACGCCACGGATATTCTACGTTGACCGTTCGCCTCCACCTTCCGTGCAGGTTATGTGCATAACGGGTAAACAAGGTATCGCGTTGAAATTGAATGAAACGCCAGGTGAATACTTGAATTTCCGCCACTTATTTTCGTCGCTCCTTTTCTCTTTCTGCTTCGAATACGCATGTATTTACGCGACTCACTTGTTCCCCCTCCGCGCTACACGTGCCGCGCATGCGCAGACAGGTGATCCTACACCGTGGAACGTGCGATGTTTTCGCCAGGCGCTTTTGCAATTTTCTTTTTCGGGCTAGTTAATTGATACGCGGGCAGAAATATTATCGTGAGATTCTGCGAAGTATATCGATAACGATTGTGCCAGAGGAGTCGCATGACTTTGTGTTCTAATCGTATTTCGCGAACGTATCAGCAGATGCCGTAGGCGATTTCTCGAGGTTAGGCCATCTAATGAAATAAGACGAAAACTACAATCCGTTTGACGCATGCCGACGGATAAGGAACTGAAAGACAGCTTCGTTGTTTGCTTTCTTTGCTACTAACCTAAAAGATACCACTTCGCTTAGTTAATACGTCGTTCAACGAAGCACGTTTTTCGCAATCGTTCAAGCGCGTGAACAGCTTATCCGGACACGTTTAAATTCCTCCGTGGCACCCGTATATCCCGCGCGTTTTTACTTTCGCCGTGTAAAAATATATCTTATCGTATGCACGTGCATCGTCGAGCAATGGAAATTTTGTTGTTGAATAAATAAATCGGTGCAAATGTATGAATAGTTCCTTTCTGTATATACGGGCGCGCTTACATGCCCTAGGGAAATATTTGACAGAAATCATTTAAACCTGTTGCTGTAACAGCTTTGAATGAAAAGCATGGGGGGAGGCGGCGGTTGTTCTGCGAGGAAAAATAATCGATGAACGTAACGATTAACACAACTCGTATATAGTTTCGGTCAAAAATCGCCGCAGGGTACGAGAGGGTTAAAACGCCAAATGAACGGGATTTAAATCCGTTAGTTCCACGGAACCCGTGACGTCACTACAGCTGTAATTGAGAGCCGAATCAAACGCAAATCACGTGGACGGAAGTTCGCGGAGAAGAAATGATGAACAAAGAAATTTCCCGTTTAGTCACATAACCTTGTTTCACTAGATATAATTTTAAGAGATTTTTAAAAATTCAGTTACCCCTCGACTAATCGTAATCCATACATACAGTTTCAGTGTCGAAATGAACATCGATGAAACGATAATTCGCGATCGTAATTTTCGATACATCGAAATAGCGGTCTTGGGGACTATCGATATGGAAGTCAACTTTATATGTCGCATCGCATTATAGAAAATCTGATTAACGCACAATTGAGAATGCTCCTTGAGTTCTAATATTAGTTGTCTGTTAAATTGCAATCGTGCAACGAACATGTAATTAATAGCCGGTCGTGTATCAAAATTAACAATCGAATCACGTGATGTAACAATTGTCCATCGTTGCGTTAGAAATAAATACTGTTTCTAATTGTGTAATTTGTTTTCTGTTACATACCGAAATTCACTAAATATTCACTAGACTATAAAGTAATTTAAATGTCTGCCGACAAATTAAACGAAACCTTTCGAATTTGTAAACGTTCTAACACTCTACTTTCTTTCAATTATTAAGTCATTACATTCGCTGTAACAACGTGAGCGAAACGTAAACGGCTCCCGAGACAGGGTTATCAATTGTTTAACTTGTTTACGATTAAATTGGATACAAGCGCTTACAAGTGACCCAAAAAATTTCGTTTCCGTAAGCATCGCGATAAAAAAGTTATGTAATAATGTTTGTCGATCGTTCTGCTGCTAAAACATCCTATGTATCTATCGATATTTGCCAAACATCGGAACGCACTACCATTAAACGATCTGCTTCGAAATTCGAGTTTAAATACCCGAAACGCAGGGTCTAAACTAAAAGCGAAACGAAAAGTGTTTCTTAAAATAAAATTGCCTTGTAATGTACGTTTCAGAAAGCCGAACAAATGCGTCAAGAAATTTTGACGCGTAATTACTCCGCGCGTTTCGTGCCAATGGAATTGACGAATTTCATTGATCACTATTTTTATCGCAACATAAAGCTATTCTCGATCCAATGATCCGACAGTGGCACTAATCGCGTCGACAATGACAATACCGCTGTGCCACAACCAATTAAAAACGGCGACGATAATGAAAGTTTCGTTTGTGCAAACAAATAGAATAGGAACACTTTCTAACGAAAAGCAACTAGACCAGCGGTTTCGTCACGGGAAAACGCGCACGAGCTTCGGTTCAATCGATATATGCATACTTGTAAAAGCACCAAAAATGACAAACCCGATGAAAATTTTAACGCGATTGCCTCCACGTTTGAGTCATTTCGCGACACGACGCATTCCCGCTTTACTTATCTGCGCATGCTTTTGTCCAGAGGACACTGAAACGTTCGTTTTTTCACGGCTGTGTCAAAGGCCGAAACAATGGATCTTACTAACCGGTGCTGTATACTTTCGTGGGAAACACATGGTCGTCAAAGCAGAGGATTATCACGTTGCTTTGTTTACACCAATAACCAATGATTGTTGGATTTTTTTTATTTACCCTTGCAACGCGCGTTAGTCTCGTGTAAGAAAAGATTGCATTAATTTCATTATTAGACTATGGAAACTATTTCGATTCTAATTTGCACAATTTCTGCGCAACGATAATTAATTATTATCGAATTATGCACATCGAAGATATATTATATTTGTAACAGTTATATCGATCTATCGAAATAGAACTTTAATACCGTACGCCATATTTAATTGTGATTGTTCGAAGATCGAGAATCGATTAATAGAAACGAACATTACGGTTGACATTGATATATGCACGAATTGTAAACGAAGCAGAAGCCAATAATAGTTGTCACACCGACAATGTCAAAAAGCTTTTTTACGCTTTTACTGTTATTTATTACTATTTTATAATTTAACACTTGGAAAGCACTTTAAGGGACACTCAAGCGAAGAAAAGCGATTCAAAGATATATCGATGAATTAGATTTTGCCTATCATGCCACTACAGCCTACTCGCTCATTGTTCTTACGAAATTCGACTGTACAGTCAATGACACGTGGTAAGAATACCTTGCGGCGTAGCACACGTATATGGCTGCTGATTTTAAATCACATCCGTTTAAAACGATAAACGACTGACTCATCTACCTCTGAAAAAACCATGTTCTACCAGAAAAAAAGACAACAAAGAGGTTAACCCTATTGTCAAAATTCATTGAGAAAAAAATCCTAGTCAACAACACCCCCCCCACCACGATTCATGCGGGGACACGTTAGCGAGCGCACGCACGCATTTACCGACGATCGACAGTGAAATTCCTCGAAAGCGTCATCGCAGGCAGAAGATATTATTCCGCTGGTAATTCCACATGCAGCCATTTTACGCTATATCACGCCCGTGACGGAAGAAAGCGAGGTGTGGCTCGGGTTAAGTTCTAATGAACGCACGCAAGATTAACCTGTTAATCGGATTTCTATCGTTCGGCGCGATACGGCCGCGAACCTGTTGGTTTTCGTTTCATTCCCCGCGTCATTAGCAACGGAGCAGCCATTGCACGAAAATTCCATGCTGATACCGATCAAAATCGTAAACCTGCCCTCTGTCCGCTGCCTACGGTCGATCGACCGATTTTATAACCTCGTGAATACCACCTACGGGAATCCTTGCATACGAAACTCTCATACATACACCGAGCACGCCTCTATACATCTTATTCAGAGACGCTGGACTTCAGCGACACACAGAGAAACAGAGCTACGCTTGGTCGGTGATAACGCGACAGGCTCGAGAACGCGTGAACATCGTATGACGAAAGTTTTCAGATCGTTTTGCTTGCCGAGCGTCGTAGATAAGGCCCCGACTGGGAAAGTCGAATTCTACTGAAAGAAGGGGAGGAAGGAAAGCTAGATCGGGCGCATAACCTCAAATACACTGTCGGGCGTTATAACCTATAACGATCATACAGTCGCCAGTTATCAGGAATATTCGAAAATTCGATTTAACCGACGCACCATTCGTAGTGATTCTCATCGGGGCGGGGAGAGGTGGCTATTGTGTAACTAAATTAGTCGAAAGACGGAGAATAGAATATGGTGATCGCCAATTGAGTGGCAGAACGAAGGGCCGAAGAGAGAACGGGAAGGGGAGTGGGATTTAAGACCAGTGCGGATGTGGGTGCACGAAAGAGGGGTATGAAAACCGCGGGTGGCGGGGTAGGGGCACAGGGGAGGATAAACGCATAAGTGTGCATTTGCGCTTGAATCGTATCGGCGCTACAGTCGTGCGGGCACACACGCATGCACGCACGCACCGAGCAAGTAAGCACGCAGTCAAAGAGCACGAAGAAACGGTGAGCAGATACTGCTAGGGCAGAGAGTAGAGGCATGGCTCCTCTATCCTTGAGAGCACGCACTTAGTCAGAAATTGCGTCGCTCCCTTTGTCCGACGGTAAACGCGTACAAGTCCACGTCGCGCCGGACATCTTTTTATCGGGAGAGAAAGAGAAACGCCGAGACGGGGGGATTAAAGAGAAGGGCACGAAGCGAGAGGGAACGGGACGAGGCGAACCGTGCGAGCCAGGCTAGTAATGTAATCTCTCCAGGCAGCGTAGAAGAAAAGACGAAGGGGGAAAAACGAAAGAAAGGGGGAGAGGAGAGAGAAAAAATTAAAAGCGTACGTTACGATCGAACGTACGGTTACGCGTGCGAATTTCACGGGTAATCCGTTAAAAATAGTCACCCGCCTGATGAACGGGTAGCGCGATTGCGACACTTACCAAGAGCTGTTGCGGTGTAGCAGGGCGCAATATGTCAGCTGACTTGACGTGTGACCGATCGTAATCCTGTGCCAGTATCCGACATAATTCTCAGCGGAACATTAGGCCCCTCTGTTACGAATCCAGTTAATTCCAGTTACTGCCGCGCAACCCGCACTCTCACAAAACACAGATACTCGCTTATCTAGTAAACTGGCCCTTGCACCAAACTTTCGATTACGGGACAGACGAGGCAAAACTGCGGGCACGGGAACAAATACTGCCAATGACTGGTGTAAAGTTAGATCTCTTACCCTCCCCCACTCCGCAACACAATGTACTGAGAACCAGGGTCGACTGGCTCGAACAGGAGCCGACTTGGGTTGAACCGTCCGCGGGCAGATGGCGCTGCGACGCGACACGCGCGCGTCGTTTCTTGAAAGCGGCTGCTTAATGATCCATCAGCCTGCAAGGATAATTACATGTTAATCGACATTGTTTTCCTTTTTATGCTGTATTTCAATCAAGACTGCGGTCTGCGATAAATTACATTTAACAAACTGTGCCCGACATGTACGATTTAAATAAAGAAATATCGAATGCCCTAACAATCTTTCGTACTTCGCAACCTGTGCTTCAATGGGCAATATTATTTACTCCGAAACGAACCCTTTTCGCCGCGCAAACAGTAACGCCCGCGAAATATTTTTCCTTCCTCCCATGGAAACGGTACTTTGCGTACCACTTTCGAGGTTATGTCGCTCGGACTGTATCGCGCCTAATGGAGAGTTTCCATTACCACCTGTCGTGTCGCGTACCCACGAAACTATGAATCATTAACGGCAATGTTTCACTTTAATCGGTTCGGGGGGGACTTATTCGACGAAGTACGGGCCCGGAAATTAATGTAAAAATCCTGGCGATTTTTCCGGCATGCCGTCCAATTGAATAACGCGTTGCCCGTGAAAGGATCGCGTCACGATTGGCAAACGATGCAATAGCACCCAACGCTGAACGTGTATTAACATGTCAGTGTGCATTACGTTTGCCGCTCAAATTGGTTAGCTTACCTGTTCAAAACGTACGCGAGCGTTCCCTTTTCCCATCAAATGCAAATTAATGCGACTACCATTCGACGGACGTATCCGCGTGAAAATGCGACGGCTGTTCGTTCCGGCGGTTTTAACGCTCGCCATCGGGCCATATACGTAGCAGGATGCATTGAAAACAGAAAACATATGCAATAGAGGAGGCTTCCCCGGAGCTGTAGTGCGGATGATATAACCACGTTAGCTGATCGTTTACAACACGAACGCAATACGGGAAATCGTGTGAGAAGATGAACACCCCGCAGTCGAACAAAAAAAAGGGCAGGAGTAGAATCGGTATTAATAACGATAGCGGCAGCCCCGCGAGCAACGAAACGCTGAGCACGCAGGAAACATCGAAATTTGTTTTGGTATGGAACACGTATTTCGGCGCGACGCCCGTAAATCTGCCCAAATAATTCATTGAACATTACCGCGGGATCTGCCGGTGGCGGACAAGAATCGTCAGCATTCATTTTTCATTTCAGTTGTCCGTAGAATACGTAACGTCTCTGTGCATGCACTTCGGCGTGATTGTTATTTTCATGGGAACGAGATTTCGTAATAATTCGTTGCGAGCCAGACACGCCGACCCACGAGCGGTATATCAATGAGAAATGTTAGCCAGCGTGGTGTTTTCGCTTTCAAGGTGACTCCCATCGGCGAGGATGCAAGCAGGACGTTCAAAGTTGGAATCGCCGATTCGATACCTATTATCGGCTTGGAGGGGAACAGCTTCGACGAGAAGAGCCCGGCCCACAAGGGACACGCCGCGCCGTCGGACAAAGATAGGGAAGAGAGGAACCTACTGTGTGGCCTGCCGGTTGCCATGGTGAAAGAGTTGAACGGATACGAGCAGCAGTTGGGCGCGGCGGAGCCGCTGCCCAATTCGTATATCAGATTCATGGAGCGCAGCGGCGAGGAGCTGGACGGTATATAATTTCTTTCGTCGATTCGTTCGGATCGTATCAATCATTCCCGTTTCTATTCGTCCCCTCCTTCCAGGAGAAGTAGAATACGACCTGGACGAAGAGGACACCGCGTGGCTGACCATAGTGAACGAGAGACGGCTCGCGTCCGGCCTGAATCCGCCCCTCGAGCCGGACACGTTCGAGCTGCTAATGGACAGGCTGGAGAAAGAGTCGTACTTTCAACAGCAGAGCAACGGCGGCGGAGGCGTAGCGGCCGACGAAGACGCGGTTTGTTGCATCTGCATGGACGGGGAGTGTCAGAACAGCAACGCGATACTGTTCTGCGACATGTGCAACCTGGCTGTTCATCAGGACTGCTACGGCGTTCCGTACATTCCCGAGGGGCAATGGTTGTGCAGGAGGTGTTTGCAGAGCCCGTCGCGCGCCGTCGATTGCGTCCTGTGCCCGAACAGGGGCGGCGCGTTCAAGCAGACCGACCGTCCGGCCACTTGGGCCCATGTCGTGTGCGCCCTGTGGATACCGGAAGTGAGGTTCGCCAACACAGTGTTTCTCGAGCCCATCGACAGCATAGAGAGTATACCCACTGCCCGGTGGAAGCTCACGTGCTGTGTTTGCAAACGGAGAGGTTCGGGCGCTTGTATTCAATGCCACAAGAGTAACTGTTACGCCGCGTTTCATGTGACGTGCGCGCAGCAGGCCGGCCTGTGTATGCGAATGAGGACAGTGCAACCCGCGAATGGAGAGCCGATGTTAGTGCAGAAGACGGCTTACTGCGAGACTCACACGCCACCTGACTATCAACCGTCGACTAATCCTGCAGACGCTAGAAGGCGAGCTATCGCCAATAAGAAGAGCTCCTCTGCACCTGTTATCTCTATTCCCACTATACCACCCGAACGTATTAAAGAAATCGCTAGGTAACGAACATAATGATTATTACAAACGAAATTTTGGATGTAATTGGAACGAAGGGGAATTTAATTTATCGCCGTTTGCGTGATATTAATTAGCCTAGCCGAGGGATTGCCTAAACGAAGCCAACTGATACAGCGTCTTATAGCGTACTGGACTCTGAAACGGCAATACAGAAACGGTGTTCCGCTTCTCAGAAGGCTGCAGAGTTCGCATCCGCAGTCCAGGCCGCCGCTAATCGGCGGGAACTCCTCGCCGCCGCCGGACAGCGAATTGCGTGGCGAATTGTATCGTCAATTGAAGTACTGGCAGTGCCTGCGTCAAGATCTCGAGCGGGCTCGACTGCTCTGCGAATTGGTACGGAAACGGGAGAAGCTGAAGAAGGAATTGTTCAAAGTGTAAGATAATTGCCGGCGACCGTACGAAACGAACGGAAACAATTGCACGCGGCTTACGTGTAACTTAAACATTTATTTTACAGCAAGGAGAAATGTTTGTGGTTCGAGCTCCGCCCGTTGGAAAGCATACTGCTCTCTTTACTCGAGGCGATCAAAGTGAAAGACGTGAACGACGTGTTCGGTCAACCGGTGAACACCAAAGAAGTCCCGGACTACTTGGAAATTGTGACCCGTCCCATGGATCTCTCCACCATGCAGGTAAACCACACGACTGTTTAAATAAGACGTTCGTCCAACCCACGATTCTATCACGAACCACGCTTTTGTCAGGCCAAAATAGAGAGGCAAGAGTACGATACTATCGGAGCGTTCGAGACGGACTTCAACCTGATGGTGAACAACTGTCTGGCCTACAATCGCAAGGACACGATGTTCTACAGGGCTGGGATTAAAATGAAGGAGCAAGGCGGTGCCCTGATAGAACAGGCGCGAAAGGACCACCCCGAGCTGGACCCCGTTGGCGAGAACGAGCAAACTGCGTCCAAGTCCAGGAAGAGGGACCGCGCGAACAGAAGTCGCGGCGACACGGACCTGCACACCGGCGAGAAGGAAATAGGCGGCGGCGGTGTGAACAGAAGGACAGCGGTACTGTTCACTCGCAAGGCCAGAGCAAGGGCCAGCAGGAGCAATCAGATGTTCGTCGTGGAGGACGACCAGAAGAAGCAGAGCGACAGTTTCAAAGTGTACAGGTACGAAATTAAAATCGTCGAGTGAATGATCGTTGAACGGGAAGGGTTCGAGGTACGAGTGGGAACGAGTATTATTATTCGCAGAAGTGGAACAATGGATAGTGACGTGGGAGAAGGTGAAAGTCAGTCGTCGAGTTGCAGCAGCTGTTCAACCAGCAGATCCACCACTCCCGATTTAGAAGACGAGAAACAGAGACGGCAGGAGGCGGACGAGGAGGCGAAGAAGGGGCTGGAGAACAAACAGGGAGCGGCTAGTAACGGCCTGGAGGCATTGCAGCTCGTATGGGCGAAGTGTCGCGGTTATCCCTGGTACCCGGCACTCATTATAGACCCAAATACGCCCAGGGGCACCGTGCACAAAGGTGTACCAATACCGGCACCGCCCGACGACGTACTAGCCCTGGCAGTCAATTACAAGGAACCAGTATTCCTTGTCCTCTTCTTCGATACAAAGAGAACATGGTAATTTCTATTTATAGGCTAATGAATTATCGCGACATCCCTAGGAGGGTATTTGTGTTTAACGTAATTTTTTAGCCTGTTAAGTTGATTAATCTACATGCTGTGCACTCGTGTTGCACTGACGGTGAAAGGGGCTCGCATAATAATTCCTGTTTGTACCCGTTAAATATGTTCAGCAACGGTGCCGGGAATATATGAATTTTGTTTATCGTGTGTTGCTGATAAAATTGTTGTTGTTTCAGGCAATGGTTACCGGGCGAGAAGTTGGAGAAACTTGGAGTGTCTCAGGAATTGGACGAGGCGAAATTAATCGAGTCGAGGAAACCGGCGGACAGGAAGGCGGTGAAGAAGGCGTACCAGGAGGCCCTTCACTATCGGAAACAGACGCATAACACGTCGTTAAACGCCGGCACGACCAGCTAATCCCGTGAATTAAGATATAGATCTTGTAAACTATGACAAAAGAACAGAGCAGAATGAAAGAAACGTAGTTCTCTTTAAGGGTTTTGTAAGTATGTAAAAAGAGTTTTAACGTACGGATATAACGTAACTTATAGACTTATGTTTAAGTCGCACCTTTTCCAGAATTATATTTATATTTTTAAATAATGACTGAAATGAAATACAAAAAAAAACGAATCGTTGTTTGTAAAAAAAGAAAAAGGAGAAAAAAAAGAGAAACGAAGAAAGGAGAAGAGAAAATATCAAGAGACGGTGTCTTTGTCCGTTGAGAATATGTATGAGAAATACATGTATATTTTTTTAGCACGTTTTCCTCCAATTATACATGTTTAACAGAACGTAAGAAGAAATTTGAAAAAGTAAAAAAAAAACGAATGTGTGCCTTTTTCATCGCCTCGTCACTGGCTTCTATTGTTGCTGGCCCTCTTTCTCTTGTACCTCGACGTTCTTCTTCACGAACTCGCTCAGTTCCTCGGCGTACACGTCCAATCGCTGTGTCATCTGAAACGAACGAGAACGAACGATACCATAAATACATATCGAATTTTGAAAACAACCATGGCGAACTTTGAATCCGTAAACAGTATATTTCTTCCTCACTCTCAGACACCAGAAGTCCTTCACCTGGCGACACAGGTTCAGGTCCATCTCGCAGACGAGAAGACCGTCCTTGCAGCGACTCAGTCCGGGTGTTCTGGTGCCGTCGGGTGCGGTGATGTAGCTGGACCCGTAGAAATGACCGAAGTCGTGGTGGGCCGGGGACCCATCGCCAGATGTGAACTCGTTGGGGAACATCTCAACGCCGACGCGGTTTATGGCGCAGGTGTAGTAGCTGTTGGCGATGGCCGCGCATCTCGCCTCGATGGACCACAATGGCTCGGACGTGTGGCTGGTTGTTGCCGACGGGTTGAAAACGATCTAACCGAGGAAAATCGCATTTCCAGTTACCGTAATTATGCGCGGGGATAAACAAGCGGACAGTCATTAACGTGTTATACCTCGGCGCCGTTCAGGCCGAACATCATCCAGTTCTGCGGATGATGCCGTCCGTAGCAAATGTTGATAGCTATGCGACCGAAACAGGTGTCGAACACAGGGTGTCTGGTGGTACCCTCCATGTAGTAAGTGGACTCGTTGAAGTCGCCCACGCGGGGAATGTGGTTCTTCCTCTGTTTGCCGATCACCTTGCCGTCGTGTCCAATCACCACGGAGGTGTTCCACAGAGTGTCGCCGTTCTGAGTGTCCCGCTCCAGAATGGGACAGACGATGACCATCCCATGGCGTTGGGCAAGCTCGCACATCAGGACTATCGTTGGCCCGTTCATGGAGTCCTCGGCCAATTCGCACCACGGGTACTTCTCCCTGGTGCAGAAGGCGAACGGCATGGCTGAAAGTACAGAAAAATGTTCCTTGCAAATCGTGCAACGCTGAACGGGAGTGTAAGATTGCCGCCGTCGTTTTCTTTTCTTTTTCGGGTCTACAGTAAATTTCTCAGCTGCATAGCATATGCGTTGCCCCGGTTCTTATCTAATCTATTGAAAGCAACGCGGCATCGGGATTATATAATTCCGTTTCGTAGACAAGAAAGTAGAAAGCTTATGCGGCATTATCGTCGGTTGCAGGCCAATATTTGAACGGCGTCCGATAACGGGCGGTCCGAGAAATGTTTGGCTGGCGTATCGCTTTGACAAAGGTATCGGAACGTACCCCAAGCCTCTTGCAGGCAGAGTATGTTGACGCCGCAAGTGGCCGCGTATTGGACATATTTTTGGATCTTCAAGTGCAGAGCGTTTCTTTGTTTCTGCAGGGGCTCCGTGGTGGGCAGTACGATCGAGTTCTGGATCAAACCGACGCGAACGACTCGTGGTGGACGCAGTTGTTCGGTGACGCCACCGCCCATAACGTAGCCCTGGACATCGAGATCCAGGGTTCCCTTCCAGTCAGGAAGGTCCAGGGACCTGGAAAAATTATGTGAAAATTAGGGGAAAGAAATTGCGATATATCTGTGCAATAGAATTTCTATTGCGCACTGTATTGATTTAGTAATTTCTCTGCAGTATTCAAATGCTGAAATTATATTTGAAGAGATTCGAGGATTTCGGTGCTCTTTGTTTGAACGATCTGGACACCCGGTATGCACATCTATAAGACGCGGCGCTTTTTTCAGCGCGCTTCGAAATTGCCTTCGCTGCGCGAATGTTTATTTATAGAGCGATTTTCCGACAAAATTTTCCCTTACACGAAACGATTCGCGCGTTCCGAGTCTAAAAATATTTGAAATAAGCCTGCAATAAATGCGTCCAAGTCAAGGGCAAAGTTCTCATTTAATGATACAGCAAAATCATCAGGCGCTCTACGCCCTCTCGTCTTTCTCGCCCGCAATTAATAGCCCTCTAAGGGAATTCGTATTAAAACTCGAACTAAGAATTCAAATTATACGGAGCAAATTCAAAAGAAGAAATAAATAAATAACTCTTACTGTAATTCACGGCCATAGAGCAGACGTTTCACCTCGGTCAGCTCCTTGTCCGGCAGACTCTTCTCCAGAATGTCCTCAAGGGTCTGGTTGAAAATCGGTTTGGTGGCCATTATTGGTCGTGAGAGATTCTCGGGCAGAGAAGTCTAGCTGAGGTTCTATGTACCGTAATGCTCCACTCGTTGCCGTGTCCCGCAGTCGACTTGATAGAATTATGACCCAGACGCTTATTTTATATGAGACGGTTTGGAGATAGGGGTAGAGCAACGCTCGTTAATCTTTATCAATTCATGCTCCTCGAATAACGTAATTAGTTATCGTTCCAGCGGCTGAAATAACTTTGGCCGAAAAATACATCTATCTTTTGTGTACATCCGAGGGAGACAGCAGAAGATACGTCCTTTTATTACCAATCAACAGTTAATTAATCGTATCATAAACCGGTCGAAATTTAAATAATTGCGGTAATTCGAAAGATCGAGATATTCGATATCTCGTTTTCGATTACGCTCACGGAACTTCGATAAATTCTTTTTATTTCACCGATCGGCAGAATTTAAATATAGCACCGTGAGGGAACGAAGTTTCGATAGCGGCCCAGGTGCTATTAGGTCATCGAGTTGCATTGATAATAAGAAAGTGGAAGATATCTTTTTTTCTACGAGTACTTCTTCGATAACCTGCGAAACTTCGCTGAAAATATTTTTCGAGAGCGAACAAATACGGCATTATGTGTCGCGGATCTTTTGACTCCGTGCACAAGGCGATTCTCGTATCTGTAAATATAAGAGAGCGAAAACAGTTGGCAAGCGGACACGCCCTACAAATTTTCCACAGGCGTTAACGATGTGAATTGTTTCTTTGTACAATCTCAGATATTAAATGTAATCGTTCTTTGAAATAATATTGACGGAGTGAAAGCGGAGTCACTAGCCGTTATTCACCCGCTTGAGGCCTTGATTCTATACTACTTACGAAGCTTAATGAATAATATTAGTTGAACGATGTATTATTAAATTTCTTTTCAATAAAATCTGATAATATCAATTATCCTTTTCGTGCATCAATGTAATTATCTACGCCCGTTTCGAAATACCATTTCCTTCGATTTAAAGAAAAAGAATGTCCACGGCTTGGATGACGCATCGTTTCAATAAAAAAAGTAACATGATAGATGATATTGAAATTTGAAAATGATTATCGAACCGTCTTCGATAGTACTATCGAGGGCAACGATAGCCATTCATATCAGTGGCCATGTTAATTATCGATAGATTTCCCTATCGAAAATGTAAATCGATTCTGAGATACTGTTGGTACACAACGTACGTAAAGAAGAAAAAGACAGAAGTAGGAAGTACACAAAAATAGCTACACATTATAAGAAATAATAAAACAATTCCAGCAAACGTTTAGAAATTACATTGCTTATACTCTCGAGCAAACCGTTTGAAGATATGCTAAGGTACAGCGTACAACTTTCAGGTTAACGTGGCATAACCTGAAAGCTGCACATCCGTAACTCCGGTAGCCCAAAGTTGAACACGAAGGGATAAAACGATACCGAAACAATTGTTCTGTGATAGTATCATTTGATTAGGAGACATACAGCGTAAAATTTTCAGGTTAACATAGCATAACCTAAAAGCCGCACATTCGTAACTCCGGTAGCCCAAAGTTGAACACGAAGGGATAAAACGATACCGAACCAATTGTTCTGTGATAGTATCATTCGATCAGGAGACATGGCAGTGTCCAGAGAACGGCGTTCGAACGCCGGCAGTAAAATGGCGAAATTGCTGAACGAAGAGGAGGAGGACGATTTTTACAAAACAACATACGGTGGATTCGAAGAGATCGAGCAAGATCATGACTACATGTTGGTATTTGTTAACTAATTTGTTTTCGTCAATTACGTGGAATTTCACGATCGAGTTGAAAGCAACCTTTTGTACGACGCAGGGAGGAGGACGAGGCAGAGGACGAGGTGGACTCAGACTTTAGCATAGACGAGAACGACGAGCCAATTTCCGACAGCGAGCATCAGGAGGGACCCAAGAAGAAACGAAGATTGGTAACGAAGGCTTACAAAGAGCCCAAAGTTCAATCTCAAGTGCCCGCCAAACAGAAGAAGGTTCGGCAGCCGAGGCAGAGGCACTTTATCGAGAACACGGGTGAATCTATTGGAAAGGATTGCGGACTCAAATTCGTCCGGGCGTTGCATCGCAATGTTGTTTTTACAGAAAGGAAATCCATACGTCGTTCAACTGCGGCGAAATCGGCAGCGACGCAGAAGAGACTGACCGAGAGGCACGAACACCAAAAGCGAAAGACCAGAGTCGTGAGGCACGACATCTGGAAACCTACGCAGGAGGAGTTGCTGGAGGAAGCGTTGCAAACAGAGGAAATTAACGCGAAATCGTTAGGTAAATCGAGTGGTATTTGCGAAAGTGATCGAGGGACGATTGAATTATTTGCGTTACGCTTATCACCCTTTAGAGAAGTATCAGAAGCTGGAGAACGAAAAGAAGAACACCAGGACGGTAAGAAAAGCGCAGACTGGGCCTATGATTAGATATCAGTCTCTGTCAATGCCCGTTATGATACTCTCCGAAGTGAATTACGACAGGGAGGAGGACAAAATTAACGTGGAGGGGGACGACGAGAAAAGCGGCGGCTCTGACAATAAGGGGCCGGATGACACGACGGACGGAAGGTGCGGAGCATTACTTCTCATCTCGAAAGAATGATCGTTAACAAACATTTGTCGATTGCAGCGAGGTGACAGTAAAGTTGGAAAAGGAGGCGAAGCAGGCCCCCAAAAACGACACGCAGAGCAAAAATAAATACTACTACGAACAAACGAAAGGGTATTACGAGCGAACGTTCATCACCTTCGAGAACGAGCAGCTGTTCAAGGAAGCTTTCAAGAGACCGTCGAATCGGAGGCCACCAATGAAAGCCCTGTGCGCGATCACAAGGTGAAACGATCGATGTTCGTTTCTACGGTTCGGGGTTACCGTGTATCTAATTGTGCGAAATGTTTCAGGCTTCCGGCGAAGTACTTGGACCCCATGACCCAGCTTCCGTACAAGAATATCCAAACGTTTCGTTTACTGAGGGAAGCGTATTATCAACAATTGGAGGCACGGACAGACGTGAATGATACATCGCAGAGTCCAGAATTATTACGGTGGCTCGAATGGAGGCAAAAGGGTCACGGTGGTGCACAGAGGAACACTGTACGCCTTGAACCGGCCTCCGCGAGCATGCCAATGTAGTGTTTCCCTACGTACCGCGGAACACTATTATTATCAATGCTTGCGCAACAGCTGGAATACGCTGTTTCGAGTATCTAATGTCTGTAAGAACCGAGGGCGTTCGCAGAGATTTATCGAGCGGGGAACTTTTATCGAGTAATGAGAGATAATTCGGGTCAGGCCTACGATACTGTGGACAAATGAGGAACTTGTAAATAGTTGTATAATTTATTATCGGGCGCCGCGTGAAATGAATTGTAAGTCGTTCGCATTGTACAGTCCTTAAAGCTACGGCAAAGTACCGATTCGTCCGCAGCGGCAAGGTACCAGCCCCTTTCCTAGCAGTAAGAATTGTACAATATACACGGCGGCACATGTGTGTTCAAAGCAAAAGTGATTTTTATTAATAAAATTATAAAGTACAAAGCATTGGTTAATAAGACGTTCGCGGTTCCCGCGATAGAATCTTCTATATTTCTCTCTGCCTCGTGTCTCGAAACGGCGGGGTACAAACTGACCGCGATAACGTCTAAGGAAATTCAACGATTCGAGTGTATACCATCGGTGGAAATTCATGGCCGCTCGCTTGGGGCGCCCAAACGAAAAGAAAAGGAAACAAAGAATGGAAAATAAAACGGGGCGTACCACCTGGAGGGAAAGTATGGCTGCTCTTTATCGTTATTTTTTTCTCTGTTTAATTGATCGCACGCACCGACACGAAAGAGCGATCCTCAATTACCATTGTGCCTTGTGAAAAGCGGATCGTTCCAGCAGCGTGGGTCGCTCGGAGAATGGCAGGATATACCGGAAGTGGAGGACTACTTCTTGCGTCTAGCCGCGTACAATCGCACAGACTTTCCTAAATTTAGCACGCATCAATTTATTCGTCTCGCAGGCCCGTGAAAATAAATACAGTCGAATCGATTATTCGACGCGGTCGACGAGGTATCGTTTCGCATTAAAATCCATGTAACGTCCAGTGATTGAAATATATATGCTACATATAGTTCTACGGCAAACGAGACAGTTGCGCTTCCAATTGTCGGAAATCGTGCGAGCTTCCTTTCCGGGCACTCGTCAATTTTTCGTTGCCATCGAATGAAAATCGTTTTCGTACGTAAAATATCCCTTTCGCGTTTATTCCCTTTACCATTGCCACGAACCATCGCAGTGTGCCGTCTCGTGGCAAAACGAGGCGTAAGACATCTCAATATATTTCAACGTTTCACTCACTCTCTATATTTATTCATCAAGATACAACGAGGACTTGTAACGATAACAGATTACATTGCGGCTACACACATTGAAGCAATACTTATTAGACGCCTAGAAAGTACGATACAATCTCGCAAATTGCTGGCACTTTCCCCCTGTCGTATCACTCGATTCAAGTTCATTGTACCCTTTCCCATGTGTTACGGAAGAAGACGGAAAAAAAGGAAAATAAAAGAAGGGAAGATAATAAATCACCCCCTTCGAAAGCGGCTCAGAGTTTCGGGGCAGAGGGCTCCTTTATCGTACTTCGGGTGACAATGTCTAGAAGGTGCAAATTCGAAAGCAGAGAGTGAGCAACAATAAAAGTGTCTTTCACGTCCGATTCTCCCTCTGTCGTTTTTTTTTTACTTCTCGTTCGTTCGTTCTTCTCCACCCGTCTCGTGCACCTGTATAAACCTGACCGCTCAAGACCTCCCGCGATTGTTCGAATATTACGGTCCGGCGTCCGAAACGTTTGGCCGAATCTGTCGCAGCGAGAACGAGGAACAGTAACGATGACAAACTCTTCCCCGCCCGGCCAAATAGTTATTACTCGCCTTCCCTCCGCCGTCGACCAACCCATTCGAACTTACAACGTACGCAAGGATAATATTATTAACCGCACGCTCCCCGGTGCTTTATGTAAAAGGCCGTTTTTCGTACGCGCGCCCCTGGCGATGCAGCACGAAATACTCTCGCGTATCCCCGAAAGAAATTCGACCAAGCATTTCAGGCGCGTCTCTCGCGTGATGGCCGCGGGCCCATTCGTCGCTTCGACGTGTCGAGCAGAGTAACACATGTATCACAAAGAAGCAGTAATACAACACTGACTTATCGTAACGTATCGGAGATAAAGTATAGCGAATTAGAGGAAGGGGAGAGATAGAGATTAGAGTGTGGTGTTTATGCGTGTCGGGGGCGGAGGGAGATGAATTCTTTTTTTCTTTTCAGGAATAGAAGTGCCTACGCGTAGTCTTCGTTTCATTGTAAACATCTCTCACGCAGCGTGTACTTCTTTCGTTCTTCCCTTTCATTCGGCTTGCAACGATTCCCCGCTTCGCCTCGCGATTATCCCTTTTCTGTAACTCGCACCATTATCTGGCTATTGTGTGTAACATGTCGCTAGATATTTTCCCCGTGTTCCTCGTGTTTCCGTTTCCTTCTAGCGGCGGGGTGTACAACGGATCTCGTTCCCAAATAATCCGAAGGGACTGGAGGTTTGTTACGGTATTAAAAGTCGCGTCTCGCGGCAGGGGCACGAATAATATGAAAAGTTCTGATTATGATGCGACCGGTTAGACGGAGTCAATTATATGTGTGTATATGTATGTCTATATATGTATATAGTTTACATTTTTGTTGTTTATTTTTCACTGAATCGAAGCTAAGCGACCGTTCAAAGAGCAAAAGATGTAACAGAGAATACTCTTCCATTTAAGTACGGCTCGCAAGCGGTGCACTCCAAATCTACATGGCGTTTGTTGTCTGCGTTCCTGTAGTGCGCCGGGCAGAAAACACTCTACACTTTTCTCTTCGGTGGTTTCGTCCCTCCTCCCCTATTCTCGTAGCATCCCGAACGCCGGATTATTTGGGAAAATATTATTAGTCGTGTATACTTATACTCGTAAATAGTCTTGACTCTTGTACTGTATGCACCTGTTACGTTTACCGCCGACCACTTCTTTTCTTTTCGCCTCTGCCTCTTTGTATGTCCTTCTGGAAGCACAAACGTACGCAAGTCCCGGTTATTAATTAGGAATTAATAGGGCCCGTGATTATTCTTATCGCAATGTTTTGCGTTAATGATGCACGCTCGCAGCGGAGAAGTTCGATCAGAATTGTAAAGTGTCTGAGGGAAATGGTTTTTTGTTTTGTAGATCCTGCGTTGTTCGCCTTATCCGGTCTAAGTTATCATACACGATAACTTAGACCGAATAGACGGCGATTCGCGCGTTTAAATATTGACGATTTAGAATAAAATCGCGGGACAAAGTTTTGATTATCAGGATAAGCAATAATATTAATTATCATGGGTTTTCCTTCTTTATATGTACATATTATGAAAATTGGGTCGCAAGCATTCGCGAATGAAATTAATATGCAAATAGGGATTGCGATACGAAGTTGTGGGTAATTGAACTTAAATGCACTTTCGTTGTTTAATATGTACCATGGGCAAATGTTCGCGAAACAAAGAGAAGCATGTTGATATGTGAAGAACACGAGAGCATGTCTGAATAATCGAAAGAAATGTTTATTTAGCCGAAATTTACACACTACTACTATTAGCCTAAAGAAATGCATCGTAGTCTTCGGGCGTTCGTTACACGCAAGAAAAAGAATGATTGGGCGGTGTGTTTCATACATAAATCAGTTTCGTACACGCTCGAGTAAAAGTAACACTTGCGATCTTTTCTTTTCCTTTTTTTTTTCAATGCTGAGATTAAAAGTTATCGGTTCGTAAGTATCCCTTAATAATTAACATCTTCACAGACCACGTATTACATATGTATACATTTAAAGTGTGTGCTATAAAAATAGGTAATAAAATGGTAATACTGACGAAAATGAACGGCTCGATGTGTTAAGTTAATATATTTTTGTTTTTTTTCCTTTAATGTATATATATCAAAGTCTCTGAGAAACTTATCGTTGAGAAGCACATAAATTCTCAGTATTATTATACTTAATACAGTCAACTTAAATGTCTAGCCTAGTGTTTGGAGGGGTAGCAACGTAAAAAATAAATTACGTATTGGCGTAATTGTAGTATCAATGAAGATCTATTGCCGTTCGTACGAATGTAATGTTTCAGTTACTCCTATAAAAAGAAAAAAAAACAGAACGTAACGTTTAGTCGTGTATGCATATTATGTATATGTATATGTATATGTTGCAGAGTATTCAGTCAGATGATATCTTTTCGTTTTCTTTTCGTTTCCCTTCTCACGACAAAACGGACAAAACATCATTCTTACTCTGTAATGATAATAATATTAATAATAGTAACGTTGGAGATCGAATATTGATACGCGTAGACTGTACACAATAAACTAGACAATTAGTAACAAATAATTGGAAGAAAAAATACATAATAAAAGTGTCTTTAGTAATATTTAATTTTTGCGTTTATATATATATATTTATGTATGTATATATATATATATATATAAATATATATGTTAGAATTAACTCAATTTACAAATCAACTTAATATTTAATAATTAACTAATCATAGTTTTCTTATATTAAAACTATGCTATCGTACAAAGAATTATCCCAGAAACTTTCGTAATTATTTCTTGCTTCCTCTTTTTTTTTTCGTTTTGTAATCTTTTTCCCCCGTTTTCACCCCCCACGTATTTTTGTGATCTCGTTTTCCATTCCCCGGACCGTAAGACTAAAAAACTCTCCGATCTCTTTTGAAACGTGGCATTATTCGAGTGTACTCCCGTGATATTGATATTGTATTTGCGTGTACACACATTTTAAGCAGCAGGGTGAGTCACTGGCAGCACTGTTTACGCATTCCCTCTGAATTCATTGTTGGCTTCACGTCGATAGGTTCTACGTTTTGTGGCCGGATTGTGTCACCCTCAGGAGGATCGCGTATCTGTTTCTGCGATACGATTCTGTAGATTTCTGTAACAATCAAAGGTCACCGTGTCACTTGGCGCTCTCGAAACACACTACGGTCAGAAATATGCCGCGGATCTCTGCGGGAAGTATATAATTTGCTCCCCCGAACGCCTCCGCAGGAAATATAATACGGACGGACACTTCTACCTGTTAATATATTTTGAAACGCTGTCTCAACGTTCGTCGAGTCTAGCGCGGACGTCTCAATAAAGGAGAGGCCATTTCTCTCGGCGAACGCCTTCGCCTCGTCAGTCGGGACGGCGCGTAGATGCCTCAAGTCGGACTTGTTCCCAACCAGCATAATGACAATGTTCTGATCGGCGTGATCCCGCAGCTCTCGCAACCATCTCTCCACATTCTCGTACGTTAGATGCTTCGCAATGTCGTACACCAGCAGGGCCCCAACAGCGCCTCGATAATACCTAGAGATTCACAGGCTGCGTGAGTACACAAGTTACGGAACCGAACGCGACCTGTCGGTGGCATCAAATATCCCTGCGAAATTCTTCCCCCTTCGCCACTTACGCGGACGTGATGGCGCGGTAACGCTCTTGCCCCGCGGTGTCCCAGATCTGAGCTTTGATGGTCTTTCCGTCCACTTGTATACTACGCGTGGCGAACTCGACGCCTATGGTTGACTTCGACTCCAAGTTGAATTCATTTCTCGTGAATCTCGACAACAGATTACTTTTGCCTACGCCTGAGTCGCCGATAAGAACAACTGAAAGCAGAGAAAGTTTGTTGAAGAAAAAATGAGAGAAAATTTCGTCTTAGTGGGTCCTGGCCAGAATTTACAACAATACGATCGAACGATCGACGGATAGATCGCAGGGAAATCATTCGAACAATGCACGAGTGACACATCGTACACACATACGTTTATATATATATGTATATAATATATATACGCACAGGCATCCGCGCAAATGGTCGCAGCAGATAACCGCGAAGCAGAAATAAATTCAGAGATAGTTGACTCATGCGATTACAACAGTAACTCTCGAGCACGTCAGAGACGAATTGGCAACCGAGAGGAATCCATCGCGAAGACTTCTTTCACGACGGACCGCTACCTGTGATGTCATCGTTTAATTCCCGATTGACGTTCATTGGATCCACTTTTAATGTTATTGAGCAACGATGTGACAATTGTTGATTTTCTCACCGATACAACATGCTCGTGCACATACGATATATTATATATATATATGTGCACGCATAGGATACCATTGCGCTTCGCGTGTAACATAACGCGGAACAGCAGAAATACGTGTATATGCACGCATATACGTACACATGCATACGACGTACGGGCGAATATGCAAATGTGTACATACGTATACGTGCACGCCAAGTGCGTGTATGTGCGTGTGAGGAAAAATGTTGTAAAATGTCATTGTGCGAGGGGAGGTTTGCGAAAGGAATGTTCACGATTGCGTCGGGGTGTTACCTTTGAATAAATAATCGTATTCGTCGTCCCGAGTGCCCATCTCGCCTGGAGCAATAAACCCCGTTTAGTAGAGTGACGGACGGTGCCTAGTTATATCGGGGATACACTACTACGAGTTGTAGTTATTTACAAAAAGGGACCGTTAGGAGCCAGATATCGGCCCCTCGTGCACTCGTTCTCTGTTCGGGACGCGAAGGCGAAACACCGTTGTACGGTGTGCACGGTAAAAAATAGGAAACGAAACAAGCACGATCACACGATGATATAATTATTTTCGTTCTTTCAATTTAACTGTACAATATGGCCTCCTTTCTACGCCCCTCCAAAACCGATATATTACGCACGCGCAGTGGAGACGCGGTCGTGCGCATGCGCGGACCGGTCATTCATTACGTACATTGTAGACGGGAATATCGCGATGGAGAAAAAGATCCGTCTGGCAGATTTTTTCTTACCCTAGTCTAGTGTTATCTGGTGCGTTCGGCGTTCGAATAAAATTGTACGATTATTGTGAGGGCTCGTCGCAATAAAATTTGTTTCTTTGTTCAAATAGGACTCAGTTTTCGATGTACTTCACTTATGAGCAGGAAGGAAAGTATTTCGTAAGATAGCTCGTCCAATGAGTGGAGCCGCCGACTGTAAACAGATGCGCGCGGCCACTTTTGGCGGGATAATTCGAATTCGATATTACCGACGAACAAAATGAATTGAGTTTGGGCTAGGTTTCTCTTAAATTTGAATTGGCTTTGAATTACCCTTACTTTATTCGGGGAACATTGAAACTCAATCGGCAACGAATTGAAAAGCAAGTTCAATTATAATTCCCTATCTCCTGGTGAAACTTGGTTTTTTCTCTCGAAACTCGCTAAACGTACATGCACTTTCCAATCATAGAGTCGACTGATAAATGGTTGAATATGCAGTGTGATGTTATTTTTCGATTAATTGCAGGCCGGTTTACAAGTATGCAATACATCGACTGTGTATTTGTGTTTTTCCTACACGAACTCGTAATTTTTACGATAGGATCGAATGTTGTGTAAGCATGGGACCACGTGCTTGGTGAAAGAAAAAACGTAAGTCACCCGACGACGTACAGTAATTCAAGTGACACGCAGTTCGATCTATAGTACAATCTCAAATTTTAACTCATTTGACTAAAAAAGAAAAATATCCGGCAAATATCCCACGCGTTATTAATGTTTACAAATTTGTTCCTCGTTCTTCTCTGTTTCTAGACAATCCACGTTCAACCGGCACCGATCGAAACATTGCGGAAACGACGAATTGACAGGAATTTCATCATGTTAGTACACACGTGCATTATCTCGTTGACTCTAGATTGATAATGATACTATTTATAAAGAAGAAGAAATGTTACCGAACGTAGAAGGGAAAGTTCCTCAATGTTGCGCCTACGTAGTACAAAAACAGTAGCGATCCGAGATGAATAAGTTAAGCAGCATACCGCCGGACTTGGATCTAGAGGATCCAAGGTACAGGATCAAACCGTACCAACAGATCGTCGCCTCTTGCACGGGCGCCATTATTACGTCTGTTTTCGGTACGCGATATCGACCAGAAAAGATTCGTTCAATTCTGCGACGTCTAACGATGGTAACGGACTAACGAAATCTCATTCGCAGTTACCCCTTTGGATGTGGTGAAGATCAGGCTTCAAGCTCAACAGAAGGCGATGCTTTCGAACAAATGTTTCCTTTATTGCAACGGTTTAATGGACCATTTGTGCCCCTGCCCGAACGGCAGAGGTCCACTTTGGGCCTCGGGAAACGGAAAGTTCAATGGCACAGTGGTATATTCATATTTATTAGCATTATTATTATTATTACTGTTTTTCTATTTAACCCTTCGACTGCATAAAACTCTAGCAGCGTACGATTGCTAAAGAATAATTTTCCGTGTAACTCGTACTCTGTCGAGATTCGATTGATCGTACAAAGCGGGACTAAGTTGCTATTGTAGTTGAAAATGGGATATAAAGTACATTTGAGCAAAGTTCGAATGTTCCACGAGTACTACGAAAAAGGAGCAGTCTCGAATCAGACGAGATTCGAAACCTTTTATTTAATAGGCAATCGTCATCGCAGCCAAAGGGTTAAAAGAGGATATCTCAGAGTTTTGTTTAGCTGCTGTTAAAATCGCAAGATTTGGCTGCACGAAATTACGCAATTATACCGCTTCTGTTCGCAGGATGCCCTGATGAAAATTAGTCGAAACGAAGGTGTTCTTTCGTTATGGAGTGGTTTAAGTCCTACGCTTGTCCTAGCAGTACCTGCAACTATAGCATACTTTGTTTCATACGAACAGTTAAGATTATATTTTAGGGTAAACGAAGCTTTTTCCACAAATAAATGCCCAAGTATCTTCCTTCGTTAATTGCTTACCGATTGTTCAATTCTACAGGATAAATATAATAAAAGATACGAAAGGGTGAACGCAGTTACCATGGAACAGCCGTTCTGGATTCCCATGCTGGCTGGAGCTATGGCTCGTGTCTGGGCTGCGACCTTAGTAAGCCCTTTAGAATTAATTAGAACAAAGATGCAATCGCAAAAATTAAGTTACGCGGGTAAATACATCACAATCGTAAATTATCTTCTCGTGTTTCCCCAATCGTACGACCAGTAAGCTACAATATGCGCGTTCTTTTAGAAATGATGCAAGCGCTGAAAACTGTTGTAAAATACAGCGGTGTCCCCGGGTTGTGGATGGGTCTAGGTAGCACCCTTCTACGGGACGTGCCGTTTAGTGCGATTTACTGGTTGAATTACGAGACTATTAAGCAAAAGTTTCGAGGGCTGCAACATAATTTTACTTTTAACCTAGCGGCAGGTGCTATGGCGGGATCTGTGAGTATAACTCTCGTTTTTTTGTTCAATTTAAAGACGAAAAGAATGTATGCAAGGAACTGCACAGTCTACGCATATTTCTCTTACAGATAGCTGCATTCTTAACGATCCCATTCGACGTAGTGAAGACACACAAGCAGATAGAAATGGGGGAAAAAGAAATTTATTCAGGTAGGATTAAATGCTACATTATTTTCTGTGCCTGCAGCAACGATATTTAAACCATCGGGATACTAATTACAGATAGACCCGGGCGCAGCAGCAGAACCATGATTATAATAAGGAAAATTTACACGCAGAACGGGGTTAAAGGACTATTTACAGGATTGATTCCTCGTATAATTAAAGTGGCTCCGGCGTGCGCGATCATGATTGCGACGTTCGAGCACGGAAAGCGTTTCTTCCAGTTGCACAATGCTAACCAAATACTACAGGAAGAAAAGGATGTACAACTATTGGAACACAAGCGCAAAAACACGGAATGATATAATACGTAACTCTATATTTCAATAAAGGGAAAGAATTTTATTTTAAATTCTAAATATTGGAATCGCTGTTACTTGCGGAGTAACCACGAACATAACCTAATCCCACTCTCTTCGCTACTTATAGTTCCATCATTTCGCTATATGAGTCTACTATATTTATAACCCAATTAAATAGTTGCTGATTGTCCACGTTAATTACAATACGCAAAAGAAAAATTATAATCACACCATCGACTATTAATAGACACTCAATTCTAACCTCCGCGTATATTCTAGCTTCCTTCGCTCTGACCCGCGTTGCCAAGGAAACGATCGGCGGTCCACGATCCTCATTCGTCGATAAATGTCTCCCACTACGCGCTCCGAACGCACAAGATTTACCACGCATGCGCACTGCACGCGGAGAGCGAGTGGTGGGAGTGGTCACCGCGCGAGGATCCCCGCCATTGGTCGGCGCCGTTTCCAGCCGACTTCACGCCGACCAATCTCGACAGCTTCGCACCGGAGTAGATCGCCAGTAGTCAAACGAGCGCCTATATAAGTCGATATTCCCGGCCAGCAATATCCATTTATCGAAAGCGTTCCGAACGAATTCCCCTATAGGGAGCAACGATAAAAAGAAATGCAAATTATAGCGTGCACCGTTTTCACGTCGACGGACAGCACGCGTTCGCCGGAAGTGCTTAACAGCAAATGTACCCGCCAGTCACTGCGGACTAGAGGCGGCTCGGCTAAATTCGGCCGGTCGATATACGCAGTCGGCGATAGTCGGGTCGTTGGAAGTGGAGAATAGGTCATCGCACGGAAGTCGGCTTCTCTCGTTCAGTCGGGATAGATTGTTTGTCGAGCGTTTCGTTCGCTGTTCACTCATCAATTCAACATTCCAAAGGCCGGGTCATCTCACCCCTGGTAAGCGGTTCGTTGCGTCTCACCCTGAAATTAAACGAGAACACCGACAAATATCTCGTTCGTACAGCCCCGTCGATATTAACGTTGTCCGCGTGATAATTCCGCGTGCACTCGAGGACGATCGGGACGATTCTTAGATAATCGTCGGGCAGCAGCAAGGGACGTAATTGTGTCAGGCGACTGGTAGTTCGCACGAGAAGTGGCCATTTTGTCAGCCATCGTCCGCCATTCCGTTTCTGCGACGATTTTTACGTATTCCCGTGTCGGCCGCGGAAATCCCCGTTTCGGCCCTGCACACCTAGAGTATCGCGTGTCGATTCCATCGAGACGTTACGTAACCGTCTAAGTACGCTCTATTGGTGCGCCTAGTAGGTTCTTTAAGTTCGCCGGGTTGGCGCGCGTTTATTTCACGCGAGAACCCATTGGATCGTGGTGCATCTCGAAGATTATATTTTTTCCCCTTTTTCAGATAACACACTCGAAGCGACCGCACATCTACAAACGTCAGCATGTTCGCCTGCAGCAGATTCATCGCACCCGTCGCCAGATCGACCGTGAGTACCTTTTTTTTCTATTTTTTTGTTACACTCCCGTCATTATGTAACTCGGGAGAATAATACGTCGGTGTTTCCACAGTTGGTCTCTGGAACCAAGAGCTACATCCGGCCGCTGAGCAGCGCCGTCGTCAGCCACAGCCAGTCCATACAGCAGAATCAAATTCAGAGCCAGCTTGGTGCTGTGAGTATCCCTTGGCTAGGTTTTTTTTTCTCTTCTCTCTTTTTGGCCCCCCTGCATTGCATAACATCTCACTGTTTCAGGGTTACATAAGCGGTTTTGTTTTCACAATGTCCCCACGCTTTTGCCTTTCAGGAGGATCGTGGAGATTCTTCGTAGGGGTGTTCGCTTGTATTTGCGGCACTGGGGGGGGCTGTGTTTAGTTACATTTCTTGGTTCCGTTAGGGGAACGTTGTAGATTCTAGGGACGTGTACCGATGGAAATGAGTTGCTCGGGGTTCTATTTTTAAGTCGCAGAACGGTTCGTTGCTCGGTAATTAAAATTCGGAAGATCTTCAAGGGTCGACGTCGGCGTTCAATATCCGTGTCAAAACATTGATCGGTCAGAGATTATATAAGTCGCAGCGTAGACCAAACAGTTTTTCAATCACGACGCTCCGTGCATCGATATCTGCTCGAATGTTTCTCCACCCGTTTGCGATCATTGTTTCGATAATTGTTTCTGTTTTTTAGACACCGCTGGCGCAGTCCCCACTTGTACGTAGTTTCCAAACCTCCGCGATCAGCCGCGACATCGACAGCGCCGCAAAGTTCATCGGTGCTGGCGCTGCCACTGTTGGTGTCGCCGGATCAGGTGCGTACATAAAATAACAAGCAACCCAATGATCCTCTCCTCTCCGTACTTCCTGCAATCGACGTGTATTCCGTGTTCCCCGCAACGTTTCAGGAATTGGCGTCGGTGTGATTTTTGGATCCTTGATAATCGGTTATACACGTAACCCATCCTTAAAGCAGCAAGCTTTCAGCTACGCTATCCTCGGCTTCGCCCTGTCAGAGGCGATGGGCCTGTTCTGTCTAATGATAGCCTTCCTCATATTGTTCGCCTTCTGATCCCAGTTTATCCCGTCCGTGGTAACGTTACGCCACACACAATATTTATAGCGCGCATGAAATGTTCGAATGACAATTGTGAACGGAGGAACGTCTGTTTCGATTACAGGAGCTGGAATTGGATCTGTGTTCGGTTCTCTAATCATTGGCTACGCCAGGAACCCCTCGCTCAAACAGCAATTGTTCTCGTATGCCATCCTGGGCTTCGCCCTGTCCGAGGCCATGGGTCTTTTCTGCCTTATGATGGCTTTCTTGCTGTTATTCGCGTTCTAAGTCACAAAAATCGCATGAAAAACCGATACTGCTAGTTTTTAGTGCGTCACTACACCGTGTGGCGATGCCCCCTGATTCGCTTGCGCGGAACAGGGGGTATTGCCGTCGGTGCACGGGATGCCATGAAATCATTAGAGATTGTCGAGTATTCCGGTTCGACGGGGTATGCGACGGTACGACAATGAACTGAAAATGGCGGCTGTACACGTGTTGGATCATCTATCGAACCGTCCTTAACCCGTTCAGGGCCCGACGAAATAATTTGTAATTATTTCATGGCCTACTGTATTCATGTAGCGTTTAAAGAATGAAAAACTCACATTATACAATAATCGAATTTCATTGTAACGAGGAAACGAACGAGCAACGTTATAGAAAGTTTATTAAAGACGAAAAAATTGAAAAAGAAACGAAACAACAAAAACATTGTCAGCCTCGCTTTGTAAACCCATACTATATATATATACGCCAGCGTATATTTATCACCTTATTAACGTTACGAATTATAGGGAAGTAGTACACGTCGGTCATTTTTGTTACCCCGGAATGGTTAATCATTGTTGTGCCATCGCGTGCGCACGTTGTGTGGTAACTTGACGAAGAAAACTGTACAGAGATATCGAATAAACACTTTTGTCGTGAAATTATTACTGAACTTCGACGGTTCGTTCTTCTCCAAACTACCAAAATTCCCTTACATTATAAGTACAGTAGTTTCTTCGATCGAGCCAGTTAAACTGTGCCTGGCTTAATTGTCAATATATCTACGTAAACGATTGAACAGGAAATCGGATTTCAACTATATTGATATACATATAGTTGTTAAACCAATGCGTAATCCTAGACCAAATGCAAGTGGTTTCTCTATAAATCTTGCAGAGAGCCGTTCTCTTTGCTAGAGATAATGCTGAAAAATTCTTGTCCAAATGAAAATCCCAATCGCAACAGTAGAACGCTCGTGTATCAACATTGTCAGAATTGCAACGAACGGGGAATGGAAAATATCATCTACACGAATGAAAGGTTTCACGGCGTTTGGTTTAAAAATTAAATTCGATATTATTAAGATTTTATACACAGGTATATCACGATATTGTACAGTATGGTAAAAAAATTTAATTTAATTCGCGGCGGTGCCGAATCCTATAGGTTCTCCTACGTTATTGTGTGGTAACATGTTCAACTGATCCAACAGATTTTCCCTCTCCCGAAGGCAAGTCCACGCTTTCTCCTGCTCCTTTTTCGTTAACGGCACCTTCCTCTGTTTGGCTAGCATGAGCTTCTTGTAGTGTTCTATCACTTCGTTGTCGGCGGTACCTATTTTCCTCTTCAACGACTGACGTTTGCTCTCCTCCTGCGCCAAGCTCAACAATCGTTTCAGCTGCGCCACGTTGTGATTAGAAAGCGCTGTCAGCTCCTGCTGGCACCTCTTTATCTCCGCCAGAATTTCATCCTCGTCTTGGCCCTTCTTCTGCGCGTCCGGCTCTAAGATCCCTTGCTCCACAAGCTCCTTGTGCATCCTTAATTCTAAATTAATGGAGTTCTGAATAGAGAGATCCCTTAAAACAGGTGGATCGCTGTCCCTGAACAGCTTGTTATCTGTATTGTTGTTTGCGACGTATACATTCTCCTCCAGCAACGCGGAGACTAATCTCTGCGTCAGAGGTCCCGCTATGCTGTGCGCCTTTTTATCATTCTTCCCCACCAACAGAGACACATCGGAACGGCTCTTCTTCTTGTCCCTGTTCGGATTGGCGGCGTCCTCCTCCTGCAGCAGGTCGCTGTGCGCCCACATAAAGCTGTAATGACGACCCAGAGGAGGAATCTTTCTGAAGTCGCTGATGTCCCCGTGGGTGGAGATCAATTCCTCCAGCAGCTTGATATCGTCGGGCATGATGTCTGTGCAGTAAGGATCGACGGACGCCCAGAATTTGTTCGGCGTGTCGTTCTTTGGCAGCAGCAACTTCGGCGACTCGGACTTGGAGCCCTCTATTCTGGACGCCTCGTGCACGTTTGGAATGACCTGAGAATTGGAACCAGCCACCGCCTTCTGTTTGAATAACTTTGCCGGCAGGGGCGACTGGGTTTTAGCGTTCAGCTCCTTCAGCTTGAACTTCTCCTCCCGGACCTTCTTGTCCAAAAGGGACAGGCCTTTCCCGCTCTTCGACCTCTTGTCCCTCCGCTCCTCGGCCGTGGACAGATTAGCTATCTCCTCTTGGAGCATACGGTGCCTCACCACCACAGACGACAGAAGCATCTCTAACTCTAACTGCAACGTGTCCAGGTCCTCCATTCCAACGCCCTCTTCACCGCTACGTTGCAGCACGCTGCTGTACCTCGGTAGCAGCCGGCTATTGTCGGCGATCTTTAGGATCGGTAGAGACATCGTCGTGTCCAGGCTCTCGGAACTCGCGTCCGAATTCAGCGTCGATGGCTGTACGGTCTTTCCGCTCTCCCGTACCTTGACGACAGCCTTCTTAGAGCTCTGCTTCCCTTTGCCCGACATGGCTCGCAAAGTCGTGCAATACGCAGAGGTCTCTAAAATGTTGCAACCGTTACTATACTATGAAACATTCATCTCTAAACGATTTCACTGGTACGCTGAATCATTTTGTCCCTTCTTCTCCCAATCATCCCTCTCTTCTCCTCCGTATTAATTGTTCGACTCAACGCATGACAATCGTCTTCGAATTATCCGCGAGGAATCCCACTGCGTTTCAGTCCGAGCTTCCTCTGAACGCCCGATTGGTCAACACGTATATCGTCCCTCTTGTCGCAGGGTGTACGAGAAAGTTAGGTTATGAAACGTACACAAGTTGTTACGGACGAACAGGGTCACGACCAGCCGCCGGGATAACGTGCGAAATGTACGGTCGACGTCGGCCAGCTACGATTCCAACGGGAAATATGAATTCTGCCTTGGCGAATCGAACGTAGGTATCTTTATTCGATGCCTCGCGTTTGGTAAACTGATACGAGAACGGTTAGTCGACTCGTCATACGATCCCCTCGTCTGCCAAACAGCAGCACTATCGCAGCTGTTCTATTTACATGCGAGGTGAGCGTGCGCGAAAGGATGCACAGGTGCGAAAATATTCGAGGCTTATCAACCTGAAATCAACTATCATTCGGAACGAACGGATTTAATCCCGTTGTTAACTGCGCGAACATAAACATGCAGTGTATTTTGATAATGTCGCTTCCTCGGTGGTTACGGCTCGCGCCGCTAGATGTCTCCGTGGTTACGCTTTTCTGGAACGCGCAACCGACCAATGGCGACGTCGATTCCCCCACCAGTCGTTCTTTGGACGCTGAGCGCGATAGTGGTGGAGAAATATCGATAGTCAGCACTATCGATAATTTCCCATAGTTGGACCATCGACCATCGATAGTTATCGATAGTGATAGAATGTGAAATATATAGTAGCTCCCTCCTGAAAGCGGGCAAATGCAATTCAATCCTGAACAAAGGATATAAAATTCTTGAAATTGCAGAGGCTTTCGTGCGCAAGATCACAGAGAAAGATCAACAATGAAAAAGATAGTGACGATAATTATGTATACTACAATTGATAATTGTATAGTTACTAGACAAATTCTTTAATTATCTTTTTCCTTGGAGCAATTTTATGGTTAATGAAAGACGGAATTTCTTATTTATATTCAAATAATAACAATGACAAAGTATCTCATTTACTAATATAAGGCAATTCCAGCGATAAACGTGTCTGGAAACAACAAGTATATGCACAAGTTACACAATTGTTATAATTTAAAATAAGCTTTAGCATATAAAGTACGGAAATATTAGTATAAGTTTTATCTGTAAGATATATTGTATATTAACTTCAAAGAATAGCTTATAAGTATTATATTATTTATGTTTATACTATTTTTAGTGTTACATAAATATTAGTTTAGAATTGATACAAGTTGTTCGAAGTTTAGTTGTTCGATGTATTGTAAATAGATATATAATAGAATATATTGATAAGCATGAACAATTCCTTATAAATCACATCCCTGGATAGTGTTCGCTAGGCAGTTTCGAAGCAGCGAACATGGGCATTACTGTCCACTGTAGTTATTTGAGCGGAGAAAATCTTAAGTTCTTATTGCAATTACTTTTGAGTTCTCGTTTCTATCGTTGTATCCATCTGCAGCTGTAAATATTGTGTATTATTTATTGCCCTGCTTCTTATGTAGACTCTTCTGTGTTCTGACGCTTTCGAGATAATTCATTAGTAACATAAATCATATATGTTTCGCCTAGAGAATTACATTTTCTTATTTCTCAAGAAGCCTTCTTTTTTATAATTGAAATACCCGTGTATATATCATTTAATTCATAAATTAATTAATATCTGCAAAGATATACTTGAATCTACGCGGGTCTCTGCCATATCTACAGTGCCTGCTATGGTTTCGCCATCTATACAGAACTCCTTGAAACCACTCGCGCTTGCTATGGTAGTTCCATCTATGCAGATCGCATTGGAACTACTCACACCCCTTACTTACCATAAGTGTAGATATGGCAGAGGCCCGAGTAGTTTGCGTCACGTCTGTATAGATGGCGATACTAACGACTCTTAGATAAAGCAGACATATATACAGTTTCGAGCAGTTCTGTATAGATGGCGAAATTAAAGCCCACGTTGAGTGTAGGTAAGACAGGGATGCGAGTGGAACGTAAATTCAAGCACTTGTTTATAAGTAGCGGTGCGATAATGTTTATAAAATTTGGTTATTTATGTCTTCATTCATCCAATTAAGTTAATAATTCTCGAAAACCGTTTCGTACACTCTTTTACATATTAATAAAGTGTCAGCAAACACAGTGTTTCAATCTACATAAAAATTAATATGTACGGTAACATTGCAAGTTCCATTGTTCATTATATTCTACAAGAATCAAGCACTCTTTAGCACGGGTAAATGTATTTGTGAATATTTTTTCCTTTAAATAAATTTTCCAGGACTTAATAAATACATACTAATAGTGGTATTATTCTTTATTTCGGTCTCACAGGAATGAAAGTTTGGTTAGTGTACATATAACCTATCTTTACAATACTATCTTAACTCTTGCACTCTCATATTCCGTTCCGCTCTTCCTTTTCATACCTTCTCTGCCTTATGTATTACATTATTTCTTATCTCTTTATCGCACATCTATTATAAATCTTTCCCGTTCCTTCCTGTTTAATTACAAATTCCTAAGTTATTTTTATGTCTTATTGTATCTTGTTCTGTACATTTTGTTAGCAGGTGCTCTTACGTTCCAAATTTTTGTATGCACAAGTCACATGTTTTATCCTTTTTCTTCTCCCAATATTTATTTCATCCTTTAATGCTTTTGGATCTTGCACCTGCGTTGCTAATTGTCAATTGCGCTCTCGTCCGTTTTTACTTAAGTACCATAGTAGTGTTGATGTTCTAATATATTTAAACGTATCATTGTATCTTGCTTTCCCTATTTTTCTGCCTTGTTCCCGCTGTTGCATTTGATTGACTCTACTTTTGAGGATCTCCGTCAATTCCTTTACGTCCGCTTTTGTCAAAGTCACTCATACTTGACGCATTCCATTCCTTTTCAAATAATCCTCTCCTCTTTATGCTTCTGGCTTGCCCCTCCTTTCTTTCTTCTTCCTCTAAATGTCCCTTAATAATCTTTCTCCTGTTACATACTTATTAATGTATTTTTTCTGTGTGCAGGTTTCACAGGCAAAGAGTAAGGAACATTGCCTGGCACTTCTCATCGTGCATAAATCCAAGAAAGAAGGTAGAAGAACTTGTGCAACATACTTTAGTTATCCTTTAGTTATAGTAAATTGGTTTATAAAAATAGTTTGTATCTATTAGCCCGTAAGTTTATTTTAGGACAATTGTGTAATTAACTGTTATGTTATCTATTATATGCTTTATTTTATATTCAGTTTATTCGGTAGATCTTATATGAACTTTAATATTACTTATATAACTATTACAAGTTCTACTGAATGTGCTAAATGTAAAATGAAAGATATAATAAATAATTGACATATTCACAAGTTACACAATTGCTGTAATTTAAATTTTATATGCTTCTACATATGAAGTATGTAAATTTTAGTGTATGATTTATTTGTAAGATATATTGTAAATTAACTTCAAAGAATAGTTTATAAGTATTAGATTATTTATGTTTATAGTGTTAGTTATATTACATAAATGTTGGTTTAGAATTGATACAAGATTTAGTTGTACGATGTAATGTAAATAGATATAAAAGAATAGTTCATAAGTATCTGCTTGTAAATTTAATTGGAACATTATTGTAACTTGTATCTTCATTAATTACTTTAAATAAATATTCAATGAAAAGAATACCACTACTCTTTTTACTTTCACACCTTACCAATCCTTGAAAGAACCTAATTCCAATTCCTTATACAAGAAGTACCGTGGACGAACTTTAAATGGAAAGTTCTGAAGTGGGAAACTTGTCAAAACGGTCCTATACGTTATTAAAATGAGCGCTGAGAAATTCCTGGAACGTGACGTCATTTCCAAGAATTGCTGCGATGAAAGACCTCCTCGCATATCATATTCTCCTAATACAAATCCACGATTTTAAGCGAGATATTTTTGGCAGGAACTCGGAAATTTCAGCGCTCGGAAATTCCTGGAATGTGACGTCATTTCTGAGAACGAATACCTCCTTGCATATCATATTCTCCTGATACAAATCCAAGATTTTCGGCACTTAAATTTCTACTGAAAATCGTCGATTTGTATCAGGAGAATATGATAAGCGAGGAGGTCTTTCATCGCAGCAATTCTTGGAAATGACGTCACGTTCCAGGAATTTCCGATCGCAAAATTTCTGAGATTCCGGCAAAAATATCTGGCTGAAAATCGTGGATTTGTATCAGGAGAATATGATATGTAAGGAGGTATTCGTTCTCAGAAATGACGTCACATTCCAGGAATTTCCGAACGCTGAAATTTCCGAGTTTCTGCCAACAATATCTCGCTGAAAATCCTGGATTTGTATTAGGAGAATATGATAAGCGAGGAGGTCTTTCATTGCAGCAATTCTTGGAAATGACGTCACGTTCCAGGAATTTCCGAGCGTTTAATTACCAACCAATTTTGCAACAAGTGAAGACTTTGAAGATGATGGTATTTCCAAGAATTTTCTTCTGCCAACTTTAATAACGTATAGGGCCATTTTGACAAGTTTCCCACTTTAGAACTTTCCATTTAAAGTTCGTCCACGGTACTTCTTGTATAAGGAATTGGAATTAGGTTCTTTCAAGGATTGGTAAGGTGTGAAAGTAAAAAGAGTAGTGGTATTCTTTTCATTGAATATTTATTTAAAGTAATTAATGAAGATACAAGTTACAATAATGTTCCAATTAAATTTACAAGCAGATACTTATGAACTATTCTTTTATATCTATTTACATTACATCGTACAACTAAATCTTGTATCAATTCTAAACCAACATTTATGTAATATAACTAACACTATAAACATAAATAATCTAATACTTATAAACTATTCTTTGAAGTTAATTTACAATATATCTTACAAATAAATCATACACTAAAATTTACGTACTTCATATGTAGAAGCATATAAAATTTAAATTACAGCAATTGTGTAACTTGTGAATATGTCAATTATTTATTATATCTTTCATTTTACATTTAGCACATTCAGTAGAACTTGTAATAGTTATATAAGTAATATTAAAGTTCAAATAAGATCTACCGAATAAACTGAATATAAAATAAAGCATATAATAGATAACATAACAGTTAATTACACAATTGTCCTAAAATAAACTTACGGGCTAATAGATACAAACTATTTTTATAAACCAATTTACTACAACTAAAGGATAACTAAAGTATGTTGCACAAGTTCTTCTACCTTCTTTCTTGCATTTATGCACGATGAGAAGTGCCAGGCAATGTTCCTTACTCTTTGCCTGTGAAACCTGCACACAGAAAAAATACATTAATAAGTATGTAACAGGAGAAAGATTATTAAGGGACATTTAGAGGAAGAAGAAAGAAAGGAGGGGCAAGCCAGAAGCATAAAGAGGAGAGGATTATTTGAAAAGGAATGGAATGAGTCAAGTATGAGTGACTTTGACAAAAGCGGACGTAAAGGAATTGACGGAGATCCTCAAAAGTAGAGTCAATCAAATGCAACAGCGGGAACAAGGCAGAAAAATAGGGAAAGCAAGATACAATGATACGTTTAAATATATTAGAACATCAACACTACTATGCTACTTAAGTAAAAACGGACGAGGGCGCAATTGACAATTAGCAACGCAGGTGCAAGATCCAAAAGCATTAAAGGATGAAATAAATATTGGGAGAAGAAAAAGGATAAAACATGTGACCTGTGCATACAAAAATTTGGAACGTAAGAGCACCTGCTAACAAAATGTACAGAACAAGATACAATAAGACATAAAAATAACTTAGGAATTTGTAATTAAACAGGAAGGAACGGGAAAGATTTATAATAGATGTGCGATAAAGAGATAAGAAATAATGTAATACATAAGGCAGAGAAGGTATGAAAAGGAAGAGCGGAACGGAATATGAGAGTGCAAGAGTTAAGATAGTATTGTAAAGATAGGTTATATGTACACTAACCAAACTTTCATTCCTGTGAGACCGAAATAAAGAATAATACCACTATTAGTATGTATTTATTAAGTCCTGGAAAATTTATTTAAAGGAAAAAATATTCACAAATACATTTACCCGTGCTAAAGAGTGCTTGATTGTTGTAGAATATAATGAACAATGGAACTTGCAATGTTACCGTACATATTAATTTTTATGTAGATTGAAACACTGTGTTTGCTGACACTTTATTAATATGTAAAAGAGTGTACGAAACGGTTTTCGAGGATTATTAACTTAATTGGATGAATGAAGACATAAATAACCAAATTTTATAAACATTATCGCACCGCTACTTATAAACAGGTGCTTGAATTTACGTACCACTCGCATCCCTGTCTTACCTACACTCAAAGTGGGCTTTAATTTCGCCATCTATACAGAACTGCTCGAAACTGTACATATGTCTGTTTTATCTAGAGTCATTAGTATCGCCATCTATACAGACGTGACGCAAACTACTCAGGCCTCTGCCATATCTACACTTATGGTAAGTAAGGGGTGTGAGTAGTTCCAATGCGATCTGCATAGATGGAACTACCATAGCAAGCGCGAGTGGTTTCAAGGAGTTCTGTATAGATGGCGAAACCATATCAGGCACTGTAGATATGGCAGAGACCCGCGTAGATTCAAGTATATCTTTGCAGATATTAATTAATTTATGAATTAAATGATATATACACGGGTATTTCAATTATAAAAAAGAGGGCTTCTTGAGAAATAAGAAAATGTAATTCTCTAGGCGAAACATATATGATTTATGTTACTAATGAATTATCTCGAAAGCGTCAGAAAACAGAAGAGTCTACATAAGAAGCAGGGCAATAAATAATACACAATATTTACAGCTGCAGATGGATACAACGATAGAAACGAGAACTCAAAAGTAATTGCAATAAGAACTTAAGATTCTCTCCGCTCAAATAAGTACAGTGGACAGTAATGCCCATGTTCGCTGCTTCGAAGCTGCCTAGCGAACACTATCCAGGGATGTGATTTATAAGGAATTGTTCATGCTTATCAATATATTATATTATATATCTATTTACAATACATCGAACAACTAAACTTCGAACAACTTGTATCAATTCTAAACTAATATTTATGTAACACTAAAAATAGTATAAACATAAATAATCTAATACTTATAAGCTATTCTTTGAAGTTAATATACAATATATCTTACAGATAAAACTTATACTAAAATTTACGTACTTTTTATATGCTAAAGCTTATTTTAAATTTCAACAATTGTGTAACTTGTGTATATGTAAATTGTTTATTATATCTTTTCTTTTATATTTAGGATATTCAGCAGAACTTGTAGTAAAAGCGATATTAAATTTTATACAAGATCTCCCGAATGCACTGAATATAAAATAGAACATATAATAGATAACAGTTGATTGCACAATTGTTCTAAATTAATCGAATGCGCTAATAACAGTTACAAACTATTTTTATAAACCAATTTACTACAACTAAAGGATAGCTAAAGGATAGCTAAAGCACTAACGAGTATAGGAAAGCATTCACATATATTCACACAATCGTATGAGTCCTGCCCCCAATACTACTTCAGTAAATAATAGTTCTTCAACTGATCACTGTTCATGAGCAGAGGACGCTCAAATCAGTGTTGGATTTCTGAGTCGGTATGGCAGTCACGTTGGGCCACGAAAGTCCATAAGATGTCCTGTCTATTCTTATATCTCGTGTGTGTCGATATATCGATGATAAGTGCTATCGTCTGATTACCATTGACGGTTCCGACATATTGAAATCTAACTATCGATGGTAAAAACATCGATACATCGTGAGAAAGTATCGGTGTTTTCGAAACGTCGCAATGAAGACCTTGCGCAGCATTGGTTATTGTACTGTATACACTTGTTATGTGCAAGCGTCGCATCGTCGCGTATCAAAATGTCGCACGAAGATACGCTCCTTAATATACTCATCGCTTTTAACTGATTAATGTGGTGTTATCGGGATCGTCGCGTCACGAAATTGCACGATACGATGACGTCTGGCAATGGTACACGAATCCAAATCTATCGCACTTCCTGTCCGCACGGACGATAGTTAATGTACTCTGCGATTCACGCATAAATATCGCGGATCGCTGGTCGTTGCATGAATGATGAAAAGTTCGGTGATAGCGTTTAAAGAGAACGATCGAAAATGGCTGAGAAGGGAGCGCATTTAACTGGGACGACGTTGATAAGGCCGTCCATTTTCGAAATCGTAGCGCAACAATCGTTTGCGTCCACTGTCGAGCCGGCATTTAAAAAGTTTCTATCGGTAGGTTAAGTTGTTCACGATTTATTAAGAACTCGATTCTCCTATTTCTAAAGCAAATAATCGCACGTCCCTGAGAATACGCAAAATTCGTCGCATCAGAGAGATCGAATTACAATCGAACAATTTACTTGAAAAATTATAGTCGATGCGACGATAACATTGTTTTCCTCCGAGATACGCGAACCGGAAGTCCGGTGAAGAATCCAAGTTCGAACGAATAAAAATGTTTCAAACTCAAAGATCGATCCCCCGTGAATTTAAATGTCGAAAAATATAAGAAGCACAGCTCGTAATAAGAAATAATTAATGTTTCTAAACAATTCCGAATTTTAGTATATCGTGTCGTTCAACGTCGAGAGATACGGGCATCTTCTCCGATGGGCCGACGAGGGCTATTTAATTTTCAATATAATTCTCCAGCGATATTATTTCAACAAATATTGTAAGTAACCCTCTCGTTTCTCTATTAACTATTATAGTTAACTATTATTAACTGTAACAGGAGAAGTTTAGCACGTTTTACGAAGATATTCCGCTTTTGCAGCCGCCTCGTTTTCCGAGGCCTTCTACGGTTTGAAGCGGGTAACGCTAACGGACGCTAAAGTTAAGAACAGGCTGACGAACGAGCAGAAAAGGCTGTCTTTGATGTTCATAGTTCTGTTCCCTTACATCAAAAATAAGCTCGCGCAATTGAGCAACAGATACAAGCTCGAGCAAGTCGATGGTCACGCTCCAAAATCTGTGAGCCACACGTTCTTGCACAATTGTCCACTCGAATTTTCTTGTAACAACACGGAACTCGTTCGTTTCAGAGATTGCACGCGTTGTACCGCAGTTTCGTGATCAAGGGAAACGCGATCACATTCATGGTATACGAGTTTCTGGTCCTGTACAATTGGATTAGATATATTTCTGGCAAATCGAAGTACGCGTCGCCGCTTCTGAGACTTCTGTCTGTTGCTTTGACGTACGCAGAGCCATTGCCGATAATCAGCGTCTCCGATTTGCTGCGAAAGATCCGGAACAATTCCTTCGGCCTCAGCGACGGCATAGATATAGCGCAGAGGACAGTGACCACGTCACTGGAGTTCGGTGCCTTCTTCCTCCAGTTCTTGTCCTGGTGGACGCAAGAAAACAATTCCACGAACTTAATGTCTCTACCCGTTCCGCCGCCACCGCAGGCAAGACACTCGCACGTTCGAGTTAGCAATTCCAACGAATGCCCCAGGTCGCAGAACCAAATTACGCAAAATATTCCTTTTTATTTGTCACAGATTCCAGAAACAGCGAAGCAGTACAAAGGCTTGTGTCCGATTTGTCGTAGAACGCTCAGGGTGCATACAGTGCTTCCAATATCTGGGTGCGTGGCGTTCATATATGTAGAACAGCGTTACAAAAATAAGAATTTCATAAGTCGTTCGATTTTACAGATACGCATACTGCTATCAGTGCATTCTTCCTGCGATAAGAAAAGGTGGAAAGTGTCCGGTGACCGACTATCCTGCCAGGGAGGACGATTTAATACGTTTGTATTTAGATTAACTGACGGTGTGCATATTTTGTGGTACAAATTTTATATATATACATAATGTAAATATAAAAGAAGAGTTACTTGAGAAATGCAATTTGCTCATCAACGTGATGAAAATACTTTCTCTCGCCCCCATTTTTTACCGGTATCAATTTCACGGAAGAAGGCACGGCGCGTAATAGAGTGATTGATTGAACGTTTCGCGGACGACACATACAGGTACATTAATCTATGTTACAGTGGAATACTGATTTTTTGTTTCTTTAGTCCAAGGATTACTTTTTCTTCAATTGACGTCCAATACTTTTGGTAAGATATATTCATATAAACGTATAACTCAATACTGAATATTCCGGCGTGCAATAATTCGTACAGAATCTAGGAATAAAAATGATTTCGTAGAATAAAAGAGCGATATCTAAGAGCTAACAATTCGTATTTATTATTCCTGTGCTTTTTCTTTCTTTCTTAGCGTTATCTTAGGCAATCAGTGTTCGAGCAATTAATTACATATAAATTTATCGACAATTTTCGGAGCAACGATTTCATTCTTAATAGAGAGCTTTCCAAAACTTGGATATATTTTCCTCGAGCATACGCGATCTTGCACTCTTATTTTTACAAAGAATTATGGCACCTTTTGATACAAAATATACCAATCTAAAAAGTAAAATCAATCATCCCCTCTCGCTCTACTTTGCCCCAAACTTGTACTTACTTTAATACGGATTAATTGAGGACATTCGGGGAAATCAGGATCATAAATCGTATACAGTTGATTATAGTATAAAAATTAGAATCCTTTCTTTTCTTCATTTAAACTATCGTACACATTCGTCGCTATACTAAAATCGATCCGGAGTTTGCTATAAGTTAAAAATACTTGGAAAGCTCAACTTACTCAAGTAGAATACTTGAACACTGACTTCTCTACTACTTTGATAGGAACATTTTTCTCAAAGGCCACAATTAATGCACGAAGATTCTAATGCTCTAGTCTAATCAAACTAACTATACACACACATATATATATATATTTATCTATAAATATATATATATATACATAGTATTACGTTAGTTCTGTTTCATGGCATAAAAATTGATAACAATGATCTGCTTTACACTTATGTATAGATGACCTAAAAAGAGCGTCGCTATGTATACTCGTCGTACATTGGTCGTATCTTTACATTCGTCTTTTCATTTATATACAATTCTATCGTCTTAAAATTAGTGCTGGTTAATTATCTCGAACGAACAATCCTTCTCTCTGTGTGTATTTCTAACAGCAAAAAAGTTAAAATTCTCCTAAATTCGTTTATGTAAAATAAAAACTACATAACAGGGCTTTCTCTATTTTGTTCGAATAAATTTGTCAGAGTACTCCGCCTCCTTGCTATCAGACTTACTGGAGTTACTACGAATCTCGTCACTTATTAAAATCAACTGTCCTCCATTCTTAGCTGCGTTTTCAGGCAATTCGAATCACGTAAAAAAAAAGGTATAAAAAAACCAACAATCTCGCCGACAAATATTTTTCGTTACGATGAACCCCTCCGTAAGTTCTAAAAAAATATCTCTAATTATCTGTGCCTTGTACCCAATAGAGCATTCTGGCCTTCGGCCAGTTCACTTTCACGAGTTGTTTGACTAGACTGCAGCTTCAATTAACACGGTCTCAATTCTTTCTTCCTTGTAGGCACATTCGATCACTTTTCATTCTAAAGCATGCATTACGATACTACTAGTTTCCTAAAAAAAAAATCAATCATATAAAAACTTCAAGTGAAAGCATCAAAAGGAAACACGCATCTCGAGGATACCTGCTGAACTTTTTACAGTTAAAAGTAAAGATTAAAAAAAATATATGTATATATACGTTTCCTTCTTAAAAAGTCGCCTGTCACTGCTCGATCGTTAACACCTACTGAGTCTATTCGTAATTTTGATTTCAGAGAACCTACGCTGTGACGCTCCCCTAAAAAAGATGATCGTTCAACAGTGAAAATCGGACCAACGGAGCAGCTGGGGGTGGACGAAAAAAGAAATCCAAACGGGTGGATCTCGCCTAACAATCATTACCCCCCAAGGATCGACACTGTGATCAATTAAAGCGTGCATCATCGAGACAACCGCTCATTACTTGCGCGCTAAGCAGAGCTCTACGTACGTTGTCAAGTATTCTAGAACGTATACGCATACGTACGCGGCCTATTCGATTCGGAAATCGCACAAACGTTCCCCCCCATCGAGACAGAATGCATACACCATTCACAGCTCCTCGAAGAACGCTACCCTGGCCTTGGTCGATCCGGACTTGACCTTTTTCAACGTGCTGTACTTATTCTCACCGAGCCTCACCTGCTCTTCGTGCAGCTGATCCAGCTCGCACTGCTTCTCGCCAACCTTCATTACCTCGATCTCCGTTCTCAACTCTCTCAATTGCTCCTGCAGGTGTTTACTCTTCTCCCAGTAATCCACCCTCTCTTTCTCGATCTCTAAAGACAGCTGATCAACGTCGCCGTCCGTAATCAAGTCGTAGGACGTCAAATCGGCGGGCAGCGGCTCCGTGTCCAGTTGCAACGTTTGTAGGTCCGCCTGCAGGTCCGACGGCAGCACCTGCGTGGACGGGAAGAGATTCGGCACGGGCTGGAACAGAAGGATACGCAAATTCGTACGTTGCTACGTCTAACAAAGTTCATGGATAATTTCGCGTGACACGAATATTTACAGCTATGGTGGCGGTATAAGCGTTTCTGCTAAGGAATTCCAGCAGCTTCTCTTTCGCCTCCTTCTCGGCGATTCGAGCACGGAGCAGCTCGTCCTTCAATTTGTCCGCCTCCGCGGCGCGTCTCTCTGACTCCTGGACCAATCTCTCCGTCAACAATTCAGCCTCCCTGGTCTTCCTTTCCAGGTGAACCTTCTCCTCCTCTGTCTTCATGTTGTTCAGCCGGATGCGCGTGATCTCTTGCTCCGCCTCGGAAGCTTTCTGGCTCAGCAGCATCGCTTCCTCCTCGGCTACGCGACTCTTCTCGGCCAGGAGGTCCGCGGTTTCCTCGGACCTCCTCTGTAAGGCATTCAATCGTTCGTGAAGTCGAAAGAGAAATTTGTCGCGCGTTATTGTTGTATTGTCTTACAAGAGCCTCGTTTGCCAGACGAATTTCCTCTTGATATTGCAACAGACGTTGCTCCATGGCTGCCTTCTCTCTCTCCGCTGCTTCCCTCAGCTGTTTCTCTCGCGCCAGTTTGTTTCTTTCGATCTGCCTCCTGGCCGAGGCAATGCCGTTCGTAAAGCGGGGAAATTGTGCGACATAGACGAAGAACTTACCTGGATTTCTCCTCTTTGGCCTGCGCTTTCATCTGCTGCACTTCCATGGAGTCTGGTTTGCGTCTCCTCATAAACAGATCGTGGTTGCCGATACACAGGTCCAGGATCTTAACAAACAATACGTGAGCAGCTTTGTCACTGTTACGTTCGTCCAATCCTAACGCTATCAAACCCTTCACCCAGCTGCCAACATCTGACTGTGTTTTTACCAGTTTATTCATGCGAACTTTCTGCGAGAAGAACACGAAGTTCGGCGACGTTTTCTCCACCGGCTTAATCACGAACTTCTTGTCGTCGAAGCTGATGTGCCGTATCTCCGACCACGTGAACGTCGTCTTCGGCGCCAGCTTGTTCTCCTTCTCGTATATGTTCAATCCGAGGGCCGTCACGCCCAGCCATAGGTCGGTCTCCTTCTTGTTCTGCCGTTCGGAACAGAATTGAATACGGTACGGCCGCGGACGGATAGAAACGGGCAAAATATTTACCAATACTTGAATCGGACACGTACACTAATAGGGAAATAATTTACACCGTACATATCGAGATCCTGTGCAATTTTTAGATACTCCATCTCCGCCTCGTCCCTGGACATCCCACGATGGTCAGCGTACCAGATCTTTATCCTGTCCTCCCACATTTCGGGGGTCATCTGATACTGATCGATGACCCTCTGCGGCAGCAGGTCTTCACTGGCGAGCATCCCCGGACGGTACGACACCTCGTCGTAATCTCCGTACTATGGACAACAGTGACAATAAGTCGACGAAACCAACGCGTCGAATCGACCGTCCATTTGAACAGAGCCGCAGTTTTACCTTCGCCTGAACCGCGTACGAGGCCAGCAGCACGGACGCCTCGGGCGGACAATAGATGTCCATGGAAAGAATGGCCTGCTTCACCTGCAGGAAGAACAGATGCTGCGTCACCTCCTGCACCAGTTCCTCGGCAACGTCCTCCGGATAGAACTTGGCCAGGAACATGAACGGCGTGGTGGGTTGCTGGGAGATGCATTGATCTTGCACTGCAACAACAGAAACCGTCGCCGTAGCCGAAACGATCTGCGCAGGCGGACCAAAACGACCCGCTCACCCTTCTTGTCCAACTTCAGCCACGATATGAACCCTTTGGCGTCCTCGTACTGCAGCCCAAAGTACCACGTCTCCCTCAAACCTATCGTACGGCAAACCAAGTCGAAGAGGTCCCTGCCCGTCGATCTCCACTGCAACCGAGACGGGGACAGATGATCGCGTGATAACGTTTGACAGCCGGCCGGGCAAACGCCAGCAGAGTGCGAGAATGAACTAACCTCCAAACTGAACTCCAATTCAGCGTCCAACGTACAGACTTTAACGGGGAAAGATTTTCCAGACTTTTTCCTTCGAAACGGTGGCATTTTACTCCTCATTATGTTCACTCAACACATCACGAAAGAGAAGGGTAATCAATATCGCAGGGGAGAAAGAAAGAAAAGAGAGGGAGAGAGTATGAAAGACTGCGAGAGAGAAAAAAAGACAGAGCCACTCTCGGCGGCGAGTAAGCCCAGGCCACTCGGTGAATGTTTACGTTCCGTTCGAGTAGAACTGTTAAATCGAAGCGGAATAATGATGGACAACCTTACCTACGCATTCGCAACATATTGACGAGATACATTGGGACACGTAACAACAGTTCGTTCGGCTCGTCCCCCGTGGAAAACCATAACAGCACGATACGCCAGCCACCGCGTTCAATTACATCGTGTTGCCCTTTTTCTTCCCTCGTAACTTTATTCCTGGAGCAGGCGAATAAAGAGAGAGATTCGTCTCTGGTTGGACGTGAACTCGGGCCCCCGAGCCTCTCTCGTTTCTTTCGAAACAGCTCGTTCCACCAAATTCGCTCGACTCGCGTATGTAACTTCGCTCTAAACAATGACCATACACTGTTAACCTATAGGCGAGCCAGCAGTAATCTCGTCCGCGGTGATAGGTCTATTTTTCGTCCGGTGGTCGGCGCTGGCACCTTGTCGCCGGACAGTGCGAAATCTGCATTGCCGACGGGTTGGTAACGTGACTATTGTCGCAGCCGGGAGGCGCGTGTCCACTTGTTGCGCGTCCGAAAGTGTTCTGCCTCTGGCGCATGCGCAGTCGCTCTGTCCGCGGTCCTTGCCGTTGAGCGATGGTCATTGGCCGACGGTTCCACGGGCGTGGTTTGTCGGGCGATGCTTATTGGCGCGACGCTTACCGGACGACGCCGATTGGGCAACGCTTATTGGACGAGGCTTGTCGCTGTGCGACGTTCATTGGACCGTAATTATCGTACGGTGCTTATTGGACGTGCTGTGTGTATCCTTCTTCGCGAGCATGCACTAATAAAAGTACAGGAAATGTTAGGATAGCATGAACCGAGGAGGTAGTCTGACATGGCGTCTTGCTCGCACATATTCCTGTCTTTGTCGCAAACCTCCACCAGTATTCTACATTGCGGGTACAATGTTAGCACAAGAGCGGGGGAACAGAATTCAAAGTAAGTAAGCGCTTTCCATCTTTGTCGCGCAGTCTCCTCTCCTTGTCTGATGCCTCCACCGTTATGCTGTGTTCCTAATAACAAGCGAGATTTTTGGCGCTAAATCATAATGCAAGGAGGTCGGAGAAATGCTATCTCCATCCTTCTATTCTCCTCCTTGTCTAACTCATTGACTTATATGGACATAGCTTTTCATACAGCCTGCGCTTTAAATTTTATACACTTAGCACTGACCCACTGTTCAATTACGATTTTCTGACATTTTGTGACAAAAGACCCTCTGTAATGTAAAATACGTGGAATATGGGAATTGTGGGATTAGCGATTTTAATAACATGGAATTAACATTGTTAGTCATATATTTTTTTGCTTCTACACCTTCCAAGCTAGTGGATAACAAATTACTCGTATTTCGTGCAATAAAATATATCGCAGTAATATCTAGGCCCGCCAATGGGTGGCACCGCAGCATCTTTAGCAGAATATGTGAAAGTTCAAATATTAATATCTTCGCACCCAGGTAAAATTTTTCAATCAAACTGGTCTTGAGTGTACTGTTAATGTTTATAGAAAACGCGTTGTCAAGCTTTTTCAATTTTCAATCGCGAATAGTATTCGAAGATATACATATACATACTTAAACCCCACTACTGTGTATGTACTAACATTAATTAGTATTTGAATTCAAGAAATGGTTCCCGCGCCCAATGGAACTGATTAAAGCGCGAACATCAAAATTAGAATAATAATATCGGAATTAATCCCACGGTGAAATATATTATTATTCCAATTGTTACGCATTCACCGTATTGCGTAATTATTCTTTTACACATAACTAACGCACGAACGCTATTACGGCTGTTTCGTTTAATTATTCGCAGAGTCCGGTCCTCCGTGTTGGTAAGGCAGAAAGTAGAGCAGGCGTAAAGAACATTTAGACGGTGGACTAATTGCGGGCAACAAAATGTATCTTTTATTCGTTCGATTAAAAGGAAAAAGCGTACGTACAGTAGGATCGTGGCAGTGAAAGGTGGATGAAAGTAAGGATTACGGCCGAATAGCCAACGCGAGACTATTTATTGCTTGTTCGGTGATAAACTAGAGGAAAAAGTATATACATATGTATATGTGCTCCGGGTGAAACCGTTACGAAACATAATTCATTCACGTTTGAACGGATTCCCTAGTAAATTATCCTCGGTCGATATTTTCCCCAATTTCATGCGAATAACACCGGTTGGCATTAGCTGTGCAGTTTCTCGAAATATTGTAATTAGAAGGTATCGTCGATGCGTGAACAAATAAACTGATGGAGTACCGAACGGTATGAGGGATGGTTAATTATTGATTCTTTTAAAGAACTGTCGCAATTGTAACGATTTAGTTTTCTTTTTATGGTGAATTTTAGTGGTGCGAGAGGAATGGCAAACTTTCTGTTTCTTTCGTGACACTTGAAGGCTTACGCGAGTCTACCTTGACCAAGGACTCGGCAATTAATTGCTGTAATAACTGAGTAAAGAAGAAAGGGAGAATGGCAGAACTGTGGGGAGATACCGCTGGCATTGTCGTTTATGCGAGATATTTTTGTTATGCTGACTATAGTAAGAACATTGATGGAAGAAATTTTCTGTTCGCAGTCAACTGTAGGTACAGTATGGTATAGTATAACGGTGACTATACAGTCTAGAGTCACAATCGAATCGACTATAGATAGTATAGTAGTGTATTTCGGGTGACTATACTTCGTCTAGTATAATATTTCGAATAACTATACCCGGGAGAACAATATTCCCAGCGACTATATTTCGTGGGACAATATTTCGAAAGATTATACGATACATAAAAGTATTTTTCCAGACACCATTCTTCCCACAAAAATATTAGAAATGACTATAACGAACGTACGTATGTAAAACTATATTCCGATAATATTGCTAGCGACTATTCTGACTATATAAAAAAAGTTCCAGTAACTATACACGACGGAGCAGTATTCCAAGAGGCTGTACTACGTATAAAAATATTTTTAACAAACAACTATAATAAGCGTACGTATATTTCCCGTAATTTTACTATATAAAGTAGTGCAGTCAATCCAACCAACTATACACGATGTAGTAATATCGTTGGCGACTATTCCGAGTATACAAAAATATTTCCAGCGACTATACTCGACGGTGGATGACCACCAAGTGACTACACACAACTATACTTTCCTACTATACGTTCCCCACCTACATTTGACTATACCACTAACAACTATACACAACTATCATTCTCCGAATCGCTTGCAAATTGATCACTACCTGCATTTGACTATACTACGAACAACTATACGCAACTACCATTCTCCGAATCGCTTGCAAATTGATCACTATCTGCATTTGACTATACTACGAACAACTATACGCTCTACCATTCTCAGAATCGCTTGCAAATTGATCACTATCTGCATTTGGCTATACCACGAACAACTATACGCTCTACCATTCTCCGAATCGCTTGCAAATTGATCACTATCTGCATTTGACAATACCACGAACAACTATACACAACTATCATTCTCCGAATCACTTGCAAATTGATCACTATCTGCATTTGACTATACTACGAACAACTATACGCTCTACCATTCTCAGAATCGCTTGCAAATTGATCACTATCTGCATTTGACTATACTACGAACAACTATACGTTCTACCATTTTCCAAATGGCTTATAAATTAATCAACGTCTACATTTGACAACACCACAAACAACTATACGTCGAATCGCAACCTTTGTATCTCGTTCATCAGTTTCGTCGAATTCTAATCGCTATTTTTATTCTTCTTAGGCGACTATATGCTAACAAGCATCGAACGGAGTATCGGTGGCGATAACTATACCGATCGGATGCTGGCCAAGGTATATCTTTAAGGCGATCGTAGCTCTCTTCGAGCTCCTTTGATGCGTGGGGATAACTGGAGCTACCAGTTAAGTCAAGTGTATCGCTTCGAGACGAAGTAGTACACTGTTTCTTTCCGGAGTGCGTGCATCGTATCGAGGTTCCAGAGGATTGGCAGCCGTATAAGAGAATAGAGAAGAACACATCCTGGAAGTCTGAGGAAGGCCACAGCACGTAGGAACGACTGCTCAACGACTCGTTCATCGACACAGAAAAGCCATGAAATTCCATTGCTTGGTGAGCATTATTTTTCCTTCGTTTCGAATAGCCCATTTCATTTCTCAGTATACATGTATTATCAGTCGCGGTTCCATCTTCAATGGGCATTCAAATAATCCTTTTCCCTTTGCCTTTCTAGCTGGGGAAAAAATAGTGGTGCATGTTAAACGGAGGAGGGTACGATTGAAACGTGACGGAGAATTCAGAAATGCTAAACACTTGCTGTTTTCGTTGATGTATCGACTAGGTGAACTCCGGTCGATTCGCCGGACAATTCATGCGATTCACGTTGATGTTACACGGGCGATTTAATTACGGTTTTCTTATCGAGTTGCCACATATCGCGGGCAACAAGTTGGAAAGTAATTTTCATTTGCAATGCAGTAAGCTGGCGAGTCGAAAGTAAAACTGTTATAATAATAGGATATATTATATAGTGGATAGATTTTGATAATCGTTGCCAGTTCGCTGGAGTTATTACACGCCTCTCGCCATTATATTCTTCGCGTGTCTCATTGCGTATCGCGTAATCTTCCCAGGTGATATATACACCTGTATATTAGATATTTCTCCTGAATTTCATTTTCCTGATCGTTGCAGCGAGTTTAATATACTTCAGCAAGTTCAGCCTCTCGTACGTTTTACATTTTTGTTACAAAACAATCGAAGGAACGTTAGTGAAACAGTTAAACGCATTCAGTTGTATCTTCGATATTTAATACTTTGTACAACTTGTTCGTTTGCCTTAATTGTTTGGTTTTTTTTGCGAAGAAAATAGAATTTCACGGCGCAAATCGGTTCTTGTTACAGGTGGCTGCGGTTATATGGACAGCAACCGTGACAGCGACATTGGAATCCAATTCCCATGGAAACTGGAGCAACGAAAAGGTAAACGCGAAGAACTTTCCTGTATCATAATACCGCCGCGATTTGTAAATACTCCCAAGTGGTTTCATTTTCCCACCGTCCATTTCGATCGGCCGATCGAAATTCGTCTCGTGCACAATTCGAAAGCTGCGAAAAAAGGGAACGAAAACAGCAAAACATTATGCACCTGCCTTACAATTAATTCGAATTAATTATTCAAGCTTTTCCTACCATTGAAAATATCCAGAAATTCAAGCTGTGCAATTTATAAACAATTTGCAAACCGAAGAGAGAAAAGAAAAATGAGGACTGACGAGTTTCTAAAGAGACGTTGAAAAAATGTCGAACTCCATTAACGCTTCCTCTCTCGACCAACGAAAGGATCGAGATTAGATAACAGTTCCACGCAATCCAGGAGAGAAATTTCAATCGGCAAACGGGGGGGAAACCACGCGTCGAGGTCGTACGAGAGCATCTACCTCGAGGAATTCACCTGACCGCTCATTTACCATCCCCCTTCAATAATCCTCGTCGATTCCGCTTGCCTAGAAAGTTTCCTGAACCGATCGAATCGCCGTGATTACCCCCGAAGGCGTTCCAAGGAAGCAATGACCATCCTGTGGACTTCCTCGAGTAGTATTAATCGCCAGGGCACGGCGACAATTATAGAATGCAATGAATTCAACAAGCTCCAGTGGGCAGTCGTGCAGAAAGTTCACTGCAAAATTCGCTGGAAGCAAAAGCACATTTTTTGAATAATGTATTTCCAAGCGGTAAGAAATCAGGTGTTAATAATAGCGGCAGAAAGGTATTGGCAATTGGATTTCGCCACTCGAAGATGATAAGCAGAAATAACGAACCTGCAGAAATCGACAAGTTTATTATTATTATCAGTATAGGCAGAATTCGTTCGCGAATTCGTTGCACAACGAGAATTCAAGGGGGGAGTTACTTTCGACACGGGACGAACAATGCAGAACAAGTTTCGTGGCCTTACGTAAAACGGGAGAACCTTTCACGCATAACCCCCGTGGACTTATAGATACCATGCGGGGACATCCTCAACCTTCGGGCATAGAAATCTTTAACCTCGATCTACTTGCGGGCGTCGTCGAGTGCTACTTCAGCGCACTGCCTCCGCTATGTTGATAGATCAATTAATTCCTCTGCGCGGAGCAGCTGCTCAATATTTCTTCTTCCACTCGACACTTCTGCGACTTCAATTAACGGATGTCTCGCATCGATTCAGTCCTCTGTTTGCAAGAAGTACCCGGCATCTGGGTTTCAGTGGTTCAGGATCCCCATAGTCAGACAGGGAGCATCGAACCCAGAGGTTCCTCGAAATACGCTGAGTAATTGGTGTGATCAGTATCGTATCCGCAGTGAACTGTAATAAAGAAAATGTCATAGCTTTCAGGTGAACATTCGTTAGGTTCACGAGTGTAGAGTAAAGAATGTACAGATTAAAGGTGGTTCAGGTTCGAGAGTATATTGCTGCACTTTGCCGATCACTTCCGGCCACGAACGGCCTTCCAAGCCAACCTTCGTTCGCGAGTTTTAGGTGAAAGTCGTCCTTAACCTTCGCCTGCTGCCTAGGTCGTTTCACTCACATTTCATTCTCTTCCGACATGCCCGTCGAACAAAGTCTACCTCGCACTTTCCCCCTGCATGTATGCAACCCTACTCGGAAGCTATTACCGGCCGTTGATGCATCATTCGCACGCGTCGACGAACGGCTCGGGGAATGCCCGTTTGTTCTCGGCTTGCTGGCAAGATGTCCAATAGTCGTCGGGACTAAACCAATTTCCTTGATACGTGTCTATGTACACGTGGATAATGGTGTAATTCATTGAGATCGTTCGACTGCTTTTAGCGGTGGCATTCTGCTTGTCCCCGCAGCGTTCTGTGTCTTGGATAAAGCCCGGAATATTTCACAGAGATTCTACTTTCTCCTGAAATGTAATTCTGTAGGTCACTTGCGATGGCTTCTTCCCGACAAGAAACGCAATCTCCTGTAATTAGGGTCTCGCGGCCCAACACGTCTCGTAAGGAAAGGAACGTCACTGAACTGTTAATTGCTAGAAATCGTAATTAATACTTCGTCGGATCGCACCCGGGGTGAAGGGGGAGCTGCGAGATGTTCTCGGACTATCAGATGCAAGAAGATCATCTTCCATCATCTAACTTCCTTCCTCCTTTATCTAAACGAATGAATTGTTTAATTCGCCGTCTGCTAAGTATTTAACAGGGTTAACCAGAGTGATTTGCGCGGTCGACCGGTTGTGCAGATATTCGGGATTGAAAAAGAGAGGAGAACAGGTCCGAGCGTAATTCGCAGAAGATGGCCCTCCTCGATGGTACGACAGAATCACCACGGACAAGAACCCGTGAATACTTTCTCCACGCACTTTCAGATGAAAGCTGGCTCGAGGGTCGACCCACCTACTGTCAAAAATCGATGCAAAACAGTCCTGCTCGTTCCCTTTCTCTTTCTCTGCTGCTCCTCTCGATCGCCGGCCAGCAGATCCCCTCGTCATTTTGTTTACGTCCACTCTGCTCCACTTTGCACTTCACAGAACCATCAAACACTCGTCCTGGAAGCGCCTCTGTCGTTTTTAACGCCTGCTAACTTCGATTTTTCTTTCAGAAGAGACAGACAGAGGGAGAAAGTTTTCAATCGAAAAGAAACGTGCATTTGGAAACGGCTGAATTTTTGCCCAGCCGCTATTCAATTCCCGAGGAATCTTCTCGCCAAGAATCAACATTCCACGAACTGTCCTGTCAAGAATCGAATATCCGAGGAACGTTTCTATTTATTCCCAGAACTGCACTACCGGCAGATCTAATCGCCGGGACAAGTAGTTCAAGATCTCTGGGCCTTGCCCCTGACAAAGACGCTTTGGCCATTCCGGGAGGTCTATTTTTTCGCACAAAGAGCCATAAAACAGTGAAAGTGGCTGCACCGCGTCGAAGGTGTGCCGCGAAAGAATGTTCCAACCGCGTCGAAGAATCGTCGCGTCTGTTCTGCAATTTTACAGACACCTTGCTCCCCGCCGTTTGTTCACGAACGAAAGGGAGTTTAGATAATCATTTTCTCCAAGCCGTTAAACCGAACGGCGGCATGCCACTAAATCAGAGCAACGTTGTTTCTTCTTCGTCCAGAATTTGCTTTAGAAATTTGTACCGCGCCGATTTCTCTTTTACCGACCTGAACGAGAAAACTGATCGAATAATTATTCACGATATTCCTTCGAAAAAAAAGGCCGAGGAATCAAGAACAAGTGAAAACAGCGTTGACCACATTCAAGCGGACTCCCCTTTTGGGGAGAAAAACCTCTTGACAAGCCTGCAGGAGCCGGGACTAGTTTCTCCGGCGATTGTTTCCAACCGCTGTACGACCAGTTCTTTTAGAAAATTCATTCAATCCCGTCAGATAAGAACGGTTGCGCGGTTATAAAAACAGTCGAACGATTCGGAAAATAATTTTCCTATCGCGCAAAGTAGAAACTATAATACCTACGGCACTACGTTGAAGTGTAAACTTTTTTATCGACAGGTAAATCGTCTTTCGGCGCGCGCAACGGGCGAAGAAGCGTAGGAGAATATCGCGGAGGTCGGCAAACGGTAAAAAAGGAATGAGGACCGAGGGCTTGTGATTCATCGAACAGAGTCCCTCCGTCGCGTTCTTCGGAATAGTCCGCTTTTAATAAGAGGCCGAGCTGGTTCACGACTCTCACTGGTTTTTCTTTTGCACAGGCTGCAAGAATGCGGCGCGCATCTTTTCCCGTTTCGCCTTTCTTCTCTCTCAAACGGTGCGGGAGAAAGGGAGACCGGCCGTGGTACCGTAAGTCCACCTTTCTCTCATCTCGACCGACCAGCTGCGTTATTTTCAGCGTCCACGTTACTCCACTTAAACAAAATTCGTACGAGTATCGCCGACCGATTCCATGGACACCATTGGCCTTCCTCGAGTCACCGTGGCCCACGGGGGCTTGGATTTTCGTTGCTAGAAAGGAAAGGCTGAGGAAGAATATTTATCGAATCTTTTCGGTGGAAACACTAAAGGTCCTAAAAGATTGATTGCAATTCTGCGAATTTTCCGCATTTAATATTTCAACTAACGGAAGAGGGAATTCTTTGCTCAATTAATGCTCAATTATCTTGCTATCCCGTTTGCCCACGGACAAGTACAATTTTTGTATCTTTCGTCGAATATTCGCCTGGTAGATTGTCGCATTTTAACGATAGGAAATTGCGTTTCAGCAGGTCATTTCTCGAGCTTCCTCGCGATCTGTTCTCTACTTCTGCCTGAAACAAATTGGGTCAGGCGCTGCTCGGCCTCGCCCACTGGTACCAGTCTGTTTTACCGACGCAGCATCGCTTCACCGACCCGCGAACACTGCAAATTGCGGGGATTTCTGCAAGGGGAATCCTATCACCACCAAATACTTTGCCACGACTTTTCCATTACTTTTGAATTGATACAGCAATTCATATTAGATTGACGCCACATTATCGTATTACAATAATCACGCAAGTAATTTTCCTTCGCAGGATCCACTAAAAGAGAGCCACAAACCGGAAGTAAATGGCAGCCAATCGAAGGAGGAGATAAAAACTGCAGAGGTGCAGACGTCGACCATTATAAATCCGCAGGAGAGGATCTTCGATTCGTCGGGAAATGATAAGTTCGTTGGAAAAGAGAAGGAAGAAACTACGGCGGCGAAGTTCGTCAACAGAAAGGAGGAAGACCGCAGACCGGTTGGTATCGGTCGAAGAAGAAAGAGAAACAATTGCGATAAAATTGCTCGGATCGAATGGCTAATCGATTTGCTTTTGAACGACCTGGAGGGACGTAGTTCTCCTCGCTTTCCCTTCCTGATCGCTGGAAAGTATCATTCACTTTCGATGCCACGAGCGCCGACGACACCCGCTGAAAAATATCCGTGTCACTCCGTTCGACCGGAAAATTCGTCCACCGTTCGCCAGCCTAACAATTCCAGCGAAAACAGGAAGCGAGCGTTAATTCCTTACGTCAGAAATTCATATCGTCGCGAATTCCCCGTACCCCCATAGGTAATAACACTCTGACGGCGCACCTTTCACTTGGGCGTAGAAGGAAACGTCCTGGCACGCAATCATTACGTTGTCCAGGTGCATTGCTATCCATTTGCTTTTTATACCAGAGACCACGTACCGTGAGAATCGATAGCCAATCTTCCAACGAGCAATTGTAACCTGCGCTTAAAAATGTCTGCGTTAAATATCCTATCGAATATTTAATAGTAATCGAATACCCTTCCTTTCAGAACGAGGCTCAGGTATCCAAGCAATTGGTCCAACCGTACTCCCTGCCCCTGAAGTCCAGAGCCGTCGACGGATCGCTTGGTCTCAACGAATCCCTCAGTGGCAACCCCAAGTCGACAGAGACGAGGCAAAGGCTGGAGAACGAGACAGTGATCGTGCAGGTGGAATACGTTCCTCCTCGAGAAATACCGGTGCAAGAGTCGAGTTCCACCGAGAGACACACAGCTGGTCAGGAGAATAGTCCCAACGACCTGGCCCAATTCAGCCCTGGCGGAAGCTTGAACGTCGACGAGATTGGAGACTTCGGGCAGCGAGTACGGTCTTCCTTGCCCAGACAGAGAAACAGGACCTCGTCCTCCTCGGAGGACCATAGAAAATCGTACAGAAAGACGAAAGTCAGGTCTCACGGTCTGAAAAGACTGAACACTTCGGACAGTAACTCCAGTGTGCCGTCCAAAGATCGACTTTCCTTCACGCTGCCCAAGTCCGCGGACTCGCTGAAGGTCCCCAGCAGGAAGGAAAGCGACGAAGTCTATACCGAAAGCATCTCCACGATTAAGGATGTCTCGTCGTCTGTCTTGGGTTCGATAACCTCGGTCTCCCTGGGCAAATTCTCTGGGCCAATAGTGGTGCCGGATTTGCCGCGTCACAAGAAATACTCCCATGCAACGACGACGGGCCCAGACGAGGCTAATCGGGCAGCAAAGTCGACCCCGGCTCCGGCAGAGGGCCCGAGATTGAGGATCGCGGACAATGGCTATCTAGCCGCCTCGCAGATCGCGTTGAATCCTCTCCAGGTCGGCGTCGCCCTGATGAACGCGGGGCAGGATATAAATCTGATCGACGATCAGGCGACCAAGTCCGATCTGACCACTGAGAATATCGGGGGTGAGAGTTTCGTTCAGAACGGCACACCCGACTCGAGTCTCGGTTATCAGAACGACCAGGTGTCTCAGCAGGAGCAGGCCTCTGAAGTGGTGGCGCTGAATGCTCCAAGTCGGTCTGTGGAGATCCAGAAATCCGTGGAGCTATTCCACACGGCGCCTGTCCAGGAGATCCACTATCCGGCAGAGTACGTCCCGAACGTCCAGCAAACTCTGCTGAAGCAACGATTCCAGGAAGACTACAGAAAGCCGTCCAGGGCCCAGTTTAAGGACAGAAGGCCCAGCCAGAGTGTCGTCTACAGGTACAACGAAATTGCTGACGAAGGCGTCGCTGCCAGCAACCAAGACCGTGGTCGTTACGAGTACAACGTGAATGAGAACGACGTCGTCGTGGACCCCCGTGTGACGGAAACGAAGCCTGTCTACGAGCCCGCAGAGCAGGCAGACAATAGTCCTCAGTACGATCAGACAACAGTGAAACACTCGAGAGTCCACGGAATCTCTGATGTTTCGCAGTCGACTCGGTTAATAGACAGCCTGTCCAGCCTGGCGAACCTGGACAGTCTTCAGGATGCTCCAGAGGGGCCTCAAGTGTTCCCGAACACAGCCGTAAACGAGGGGCCCAACGAGCTAAGGCTGCTCATACCTGTCCCACAGCAGTATCCTGCGGAGAAGACGCCCTATCCGTCGCACCAAGTCGATCTGGCAGACAAGAAGCTTCCGTTCTCCGTAGAAAAGATCATCGAGAAGCAGGTGACGATCCCGCAGCCGTTCCCGGTGCACGTGCCGGTGGACAGACTGGTGGAGAAGCAAATTCGAATTCCGTATCCCGTTCACGTGGAGAAGGTGGTCGAGAAGAAAGTACCGTTTGCCATTCAACGATTCATTATACCTATGCCGATACACTTCAGGGTCCCCCAGTCAGTCCCCGTTCCGGTGGAAAAGGTTATAGAGAAGGCAATACCCATTCCGGTCCCATTAGAGAAGAATAGACCGTACTCGCTGGAGACCACCAAGCTGATTAAGACTGGCCCGATTTACAACGCGCAGAACGATGGTAATTATCAGCCGTTGCTGATCAGACAGAATTACCAGCTGCCATTGAGGTACGCTTATGGGACCGAGAACGATCAGAATCATTACAATATGACGGGGCAATTTTATGGGCCCGGCAATCATTACTTGGCACTGAACAGGCCTGCCGTTAGGCAACCCGTGATACACTCGCTGCCAAAGAAATACGGGCCTTACAGCGTTCAGTACCCGCATTCAGCAAGTTACGTCCTGAGTGGCAACGGTGGCGGTTATGGGCGAACGTCGGCCGATAAGGAGAAGATTAAGGACGAATACGTTGGTCCTGTGCCAAGGAAAGTGTTGCAGAGTTCCATCGGGATACAGTCCAAGTCCTTGTACTCGTCGCCAGAAGTTCAGGCCACATTGAGAAGGACGAGGCAAGAAACGGGGAATACCGGTAGTTTCAGACAGTCGAAGATGGAGTACGGCTTCAAGCCGCCCATGGTACCCTCTGTGCAATACGACGAGCAGACTGCGAGCAAAGTAAATTAGTCTCTGGTATAGGAAGAGTTTTTATTTCTGTATCGCTTTATGGGTGAATACTTTGTGAATGTTCCAATCTTTGCGCCCGAATTTTCTGCTACTCTAAGAGTTCGCCTTCGATAGGTTTTCAAATTTCTCTAAGCTTTGGTTTAAGAGAAGTTTAATTTTAAGACAAGTTTGAACTCCTGATTACGCTTTTGCGGAAAATCGGAGTTCCATTTTCCGAGAGTGAGAGGATTCTTCTCTTCGGCGAGTTTATGTTTAACTTGAAAAGAAAAATAGAGGCAGATGCGTAAGGTTCTCTTGACAATTATTTTAGGCGAGTCGTATCTTAATGATTATCAATAGGATGTAAATATGAAACAATTAAAAGTGTATTATATTTATTGCACATGCAGCCACACTTTTCGAAATATATTGCGTAATAATTAGGTCAAGAGATTTTGTGAATTCCGACGTACGTTACATTTGTGATTTTGTCAAATTAATTATATTTTAGATAGTAAAGACTGATACATAGCGTAAGGATGTACTTCAGAAGTAAGATGTTATTCGAATTGAAGTACAAGGTACCGGACAAAATTTCAATATACATCAATTCAATCTCAAGTGTATTAATTAAAATGCATGAATGTATAAGTAATTAATTAAGCATATTCAATACTTTTTCATTTGATATGAATTGTGACTGTTAGAAGTGTATTGTAATTCTTATATATTTAATTATATACAAATAGTTTAATCCGTTTTTTTACATCCATTATTACTAAATATACTAATTTTATTCCGATTACTTCTTGTTTTAATTCTTATCAGTACATCATCTGCTTATACCGAAAGAATTTACTCCCCAGGTTCCAGGCTTCTATATTAATACAAAAAGAATAATAAATACTAGTTGCCTTTGAATTTTTCGCGCTTCTCGTGTAGCGGCGTCTATCGTATGGCCATCTATAAAGAAGCGCTTGAAACTTAGAGTCAAAACTATTTTATCAGTAAATATGACAAAGGCACGAGTGGTTTGACGCACTTCTTTATAGATGGCGACACCACAGCCCACTAATATGTGTAGATAAGTCAGGGATAGTGATGGAGAAATATCGATAGTAGTTATCGAACTGATGGAATGGAATATACATACATATATGTACATTGGAAGAGAAGAAACGTAAGCGAAGATAGTAACCTAAAGTCAGGTTATACGAATGCAGTGACGAGGCATAGTTTCATTTAAATGGAACGTAAACACGCAGAACAGCAGAACCTGGTCAACGACAAACCCATATAGTATTTTTGAGAAGCCACTTCATTCGGCGAAGGTAGGCGTATGGTGTGCCATATCTCAAAGACGCATCGTGGGACCGATATTCTTCGACAAAACAATTATGGCCCAAGCCTACCAGGAGATAATAATGCAGTTCATCGCATTATTGGAAACAACCGAAAGGCACTGACGCGCTCAAATCGAAGGTGTACGCCAATAACCCCCGCACGATTCAGGAGCTGAAACAAAATATCGAGGCATCGATTGCGGACATTGATGAAGTCGTCTTGAATAAAGTGGCTGATAATATGAAGAGGAGAGTGCATGCTTGTTTATCCCAAGAGGGCAGGCATTCCCAAAAAAATCGGCCCTTTTCAGGGCCACCAATCTTTACAATCGAGAATAACATCGTTCAACTGTGTCAACCTATACAAAAATTCCCAAACTGACAAATAAACGTTATTTCCCAGAAAAACCCCTTTACTATCTGTCTTCTAGAAACTATATAGATAATATTATATGACCTAAGTAATAAAACACTTAGTAACATAGAGTTCGTAGCAGTTTTCGTCCAAGGCAGTCATGGGTTTTTCCTGCAAAAAGGATAGTCTCGCGTAAAGAGAGCATTTGAAAATATAACGGTTCGATTCATATTTATAACAATCAGTCGCGGTTTCGCCGCTGATTTAAAAATATTGGGAAGCAAATATTGATCGAAATAGGTTTTAACAGTATAGAAATTGAAGCTGCAAAGTTATTAACGATTAAAAATCCGGCGAAAATGCATTTCGGATCATTTCAATTTTCTCGTCTTCTGGACACGCAGGAATAATGCTCGAGTACTTAAAATGAAGGTAAAGGATGCTGCTACACGACACTCAACAATTTATAGTTACTATTTAATATATGAGCTGTCAAACGAAAGAAAAGAAATAAGAAGGATAACAATTTCAAGCTGTATCAAATGAACCATCTAAAACTGTAACGAAACGTTACTAAAGAAAGACTTATATTGGAATTCCATAAAGGAAAGGGAACAATATAATTAGAATGGTCTCTCGTTTATGAATGTGTGTATATATTATCGTAAATACAGTCGATATAAAACGTCCTCGTGTCTCCGCGCGATATCAATCCATAATATAGACATACAAACTCGCGTGTCGCCTTATCGTAGTAAGATCGCGTATAAAAAACGGATTATTAGGATGAACTTACTTCTACCGCCGTAAGAGAGTCGTCGGTTCCCTCCCTTCACGAGATTTGGCGAGCTTAACTTCAATTAATTGTCCTCGAGGCCATAGGATCCGTCCGCGATAAAAAAAGAAGAGCGTAAGCTCGTTTGAAAATCTTGTCAACCGCGAACAATCTCGTAGAAAGAGAAGAGAAACGATTGCACGCTTATTCGAGAAGATCCTACGAAAGCTCTTCTAGCCGTGGATCCTTCACAGTCTACCACGAGTTCTCGCCTGAATCGACTAAGTACTCCGGCTCAGGAAAACTCATTCTAAATACACGCTTTCGTTCCAATCAAATCCACCGATTCTGAACACCCTAATCATGGTTCCTGCGCAAAAAATAATTCGTCTCTTTCACATTGAACACCCGCCACGCACCGGCCGATCTCTTATTTTCATTCGTGCATCAGCCGAAGAATTGAGGACAATGTTTTCTACGCCGCACAAAATGATCGCAGAATTCGTCGGGCGTTCGGTAACAGTTCCACGGGCGAAGAGGGATTTATTTGTTCGCTCTGGTCCGACAGGATTCCGAGATTATTTTCAACAGGTAACGTATTCTTCGTCGCACGCCACTGACTCAGTCTTCGACGCCCCTAATACTTTGATTCCTCAGTCATTGCACGACCAATACTTGCAGCTAATGCACGAAGAAAAATGAACAGATTCAAGCACAAGATATCTTCGGGAGATATCTGCTTTTATTCAGGAACCGAAAACCTTATTCTTCGACGTGCACGAAAAACGGATGAAAGAAGCTAAGTAACATTTACTTAGGCGATTTCGGTAAGCACTTGTTCGGCTTCGTTTGAAGGATACCGATAGCAACTACTGCCGGCATGGATCCCCGATCGCTCCCGTACGATACGAAGCGCCGTGGAAACGTTACAAACAACTCGTTCTCTTTACCCCTTGCTTAGTCGGCCAAGCGATATTACTCTGAGCAAATTTGTTCCGCGAATTCGGGACCGTGCTGCAACGAAACTGCGCGTGCAAAGGAAGTTTCATTAGAAAAAGGCTCTGGTACAAAAAGTGGTTACATGGAAAAATATTTTTCAATTAAGCTTCTTTTAAGACCGGACAGGTGCCGTTGCAGCGGCCAGCGAATTCCTTCGTTCACGATGGATATGTTCTTCGGTTCGAATTTTCCAAACATACCCAGTGTCACGGAAATCATGCAATCCATAGTGGAGTAATAATACAGACACACCGATCGAACTATGGCTTCCATGATTCTCCAGGCACTTTACACGAGAGAGAAAAGGACCGAAAAGAAAATAGAATTTTGCTCTGCCCGAGACACCTAATGAATGAAAATCATAGTAGAAACATCTCTATAGAGAGACTGTTTAATCGGTATGACGCGAATTTCATTCTAATTGAGAATTTCCCTATCGTTCCTTCACTCGTCCTGTTCGATACCTAATTTAGATCCTACGACTGAACAAAGTTCACGCGAAAGCTCTCCTTCAGCAGAAAAATATAAAAGTCAATCTTACTGAACACAAAGATTCCGTACATAATATTTGGTGCTTATCGTACCCTACTACCGGGTAAAAAAACATACAAAGGAAGTCCCCCTTACCCCCCCTTAATAATAAACAAAAAAACACATACATCGTACCTAAGAGCTAGAAAATATTCTGCGTTTGTGAAAAAAATCATCACTCAGGCTCCTGGATTTTGGATCTTAGATCTCAATAAAATATCATAACAAGTAGATATACTCTACTCACCCAAATCTCGTCCATTTTCACGCACACACACTCTCTCTCTCTGTCTCTCCCTCCCATTTGTGCTAATTTCTTGCGATAATAACGCGTACACGACGCGTTTCTAAAAATCTACTACTTACCCGATACAAATTCGCGCTTAATACAGAAAAGAAAAGAAACTGTGGTTCATCGGACACCGCTTATACCACTACGTACGGCGATGGCTTTACAGAAACATCGGTGTGTGATGAATACGATTAAAATTCTAATCTACTACGGTGCGCGTGATAACCAAATAATAATACCGTGCGAATATTATCTTTGGAATCGTGAAACTTGCTGGTACGTCAGCAAATACATTCATACAGTTCCCTTGAACTAATGCCAAGTTAATGGATGATTGCTAATGGTTTCGTTGCGGCGTTTCGGGTTCACCGAAACGGCGCCGAACGATTTCATCTGTTATCAGATGTGACACGCGGTTTTCTCCCCGCGTAATTCTTCCACGAATCGCGGAGGATATAATGAGTAAAAAAGAGGATGTATGAAAGATGATTCATAGAGAGTCTTTTTGATCACTGTATCACGCGATACAATTGATTGTTTCGCTGCTTCGCGTAGGCATCTTAATACTTTCTCTTAACGCTCGCCTAACTAAAAATGCAAAATATATATGTATACGCTATGATTTCTATTCCACACGATGACCCGATCAAAAAAACCTGATCAGCGATACGATTATTGTGCAAATTATCACATTACGTTCGTATTAGACGAAGAAGAGGAAGAAACAATTTATCCCTTTCTCCCCGACAATTGAATAAAAGAAAAGAAGAAGCTATTACTCTGTGCAGGGTTGCCCGGCAGAAACGCGCAACAAGAAAATTCAATTATTTTACGCAGAGCAAAGTAATGAAATAAAATCGCTCCCTAGATTTAGTAACCTCAGCTATAAATCTCACCCTGTATAATTCTAAGTTAATCAACGCAATATCTATATATAATTTCCCTTCCAACGTATCTTCAACGATAAAGATAAGAATTATTTCTGCCGGACAACCGTGTAACTGATTTCCACGTGGGTGCTCCAACATGACACGCGCCCGTCCTCCTAGACACGTCAAGAAACGTATTCCTCGCTCTACGCTATCCCTAAAATAATAAATAAACGTTGCATTAATATCGTCTGAGCGCGGACAAAGAACGAAGAAGTATTTTTTCAAAGAATAAAAGAACGAAGAAATTCTAACCCAACACGGCCAACCCCCACCCAAGCGTGATCCACGAAGATGCTTCCACGTTCCGGCATTCTCTCCTCAGGTCCAGAACTTAAACCGCCGCCGTGTCGTCCGTGCTTCTCAACAAAGCGGCCGCCTTCACCACGTCGCCGCCACACTGATTCAGCATAACCTTGCAATCCTCCAATCCGACGAAGTTGTTCTCCCTCTTCAGCAGTCCCTGCAAACGCTCCAGCTTGATGGCAGCCAGCACGACCCAGTCGGTCACGTTCAAAGCGGCTATGCACGACTCCGGGGTCGACTGCTCGTGCAGCACCTTCATCATGATCCGAACTTCGTCCGACTGTTCTCCGTTTCGGGGCCCGCGAGTTCTTCTTGCGTTGGGCCCGTCGCAAGCGAACTCCAGCAGGTCCTCGCAGGACACGTGGTCAGACTGTCTCGACAAGTCGCTCGTCCTGCCTGGCACCTTCTCGCCCGATAACCTGTTGTAGGCGCCTGTCAGGCCCGCGGAATGAAAACTGTCGTTCGAATCTGCGACGGAGGACTCTTTCGCGATCTCCGGCTGCTGCTTGCCAGCGTTGCAGCACGGCTGCGAACCATTCTCTGAATATTCCCCGTAGTCGAACTGCATCATGTAGTTCGAGGGCCTCTGGACCGACGGCGCCCTTTTGGATGCCTGCAGTTTATTGGTAGGGGGGTCCCCCTTGGCGGACACCGCGGAGTCCTCAGATTTGTTGGAGCCCGTCGGCGTAGAGTTCCTGCTGGCTTCGCCTGCCTCGTTGTCCTGCGCGCACTTGGATGCGGAGCTCCTGAGCGAGCCCTTCGACTCCACGCTGATCTTCCTCTGGAGTCGTTCCGTGGAGGAGTCGCTGGACTGTGCGTCGCTGCCTTCCTGCATGCTCTGCCGATACTCCGGGGTGTCGCAGTCGATCAGATTGTCCGAGAACTCGAGCAAGTCTTCGGAAATAACGCTGAACCGGTGCAGCCGGTTCTCGTCGGCTGGCAGGGAGTCCAGGGCTGCCAATTCCGAGTCTATGCGCTGCTCGAACTCCTCCGGACTGGAAACACACGATACGTGATTGTCCGCGACTTTCGTTGATTAATACAATCGCCACTGAAAGAACAATCTTAAAGCATTCCCAACCTATTTGCCGAAGTCTCCGACGAATAGTCCTCCTGCAGGGATCCGCTGGCCACGGATGAACTGGTGCTCTGCAAGGTCCCGTCGACCTGGTCCTCTATGGGCGGCGTGGTGACCGCCATCTTGGCCAGGGTCCTCGTGACCCCTCCGCCGGGTATGATCAAAGGATGCTTCCTCTGGTGCCTGGGCAGGCTGGACTTAGGCTGCAACGTTTTAGACCGATCCCTAGGCGGCAACGGTATAGGGTTCTCGTCCACGTTGCTCTGATTTTGATTGTTCTCTATCTCCAAGGCTGAGTGGTGCCTCTCCAAGTGTCTCGACTGGGGCAAAGGTGGCGGTGCGTGCGGCGGTGGCGGCGCTCTGATTTTCGGCAGGGTTCTCGAGCCGCTGTTGTAAGCGTCGAAGTGGAACTGTTCGCTGGACAGGTCCTCCTGGTGGGACACAGGGTGGCCCAGTGTGGCGTGCTTGTTCCCGCGGATCCTGGGCCTGACAATTGGGACACCCGAGCGCAACATTCTCAATGGGTTAGTGTCCGGCGTGGCCTCGATACTGGGTGTCTCCACGAGGCTGTTGTACACCTCCTTGGCCTCGTCCGACAATGTGGCCTAAACAAGTCGTGGGAGGGGATAGATTCAGGGAAGAAGAGAACAGAAATTAAAAAAACGAAAATAAGAAATAAAGGGGAACAGAGCGAATGAGAAAGATAATGAGTGAAAGCGGTAATGAAAGAAATGCCCTTATAGAGACGTGTACACGGACCAGGATCCTCTCCGAAACGAAAGGGCAACCCATAAAGCGTGTTCGGGAGGGACTTGGTGTGTCAAGGTTAACAAAAGGGTGACGTACATTCGACGACATAGGCCCGCTAGTGATGCTACTCTAAACGAAAGGGATGCTCTGATTGTTTTGTGTTTCCGCGTATGTGGATCGGGTATATTCATATTGCGTACAATAAGGTGCATGATATTACGATTAACATACTCTCGTTCCAGTCCATCTCCAAAGTACAAACGGTATAAACGTGTAAATGCATCCAAACGTATTAACCACTAGACGATATTGTTCTGTTAATTAGTATGTAACATGCAAGCATGCTAAGCGTATGTGACACGAACCGTCCGGGGACAGCCCTTCATTAAGTACACTGTATATTGTCCAGAGTTTGGGGATGCCTATGTATTTGGTAGTGATCCAAGATCCCAAAATGTGTCACTATTGAGCAAGGTTTTTACGCGATTGTGATAGGGTCGATAGAATTCCATTGCCAAGGGAAACAAAAACATTGACACATTACAGGTATCTGGGCCCCAGATCATACGGAAAGCATAGTAAGAGACGGGCCCTGCGATACTTAGGGGGCTGGCGACGGGGGGAAAGTCAGTATATCGTTTGTGAACTCTGGGTACTCTGAACTAGTGTCGGAATCTAGCTCAGAGTTACTAGTGAACGTTAAACTAGAACTGGGGGCGCTCTCCGGCCATGACAGCAGGTTGTTCCTAGAGGAAAACGGCGGCGATAGTGAATTTAAGAAGCTGGTAGACGGCGGCGGTGACTTCCCGCAGAGTTCTATCGACGAGAATCCCCTGGCAGTCTCCGGGTGGAGGAAGTGGGTCTTGTTCTTGAAATTCAGCCGCAGATTGTGCGGAAGCTTCTTGTGGCGGCGTTTGTATCGCAAACGGCTCCTTATGTCCGTTTCCGAATGGGAAATCGAGTCCGAGTCCTCGCTGGAGTCGTTCGCCGGATGGAAGGACCTTCTGATGTTCTTCAAAGGTGGCTTCCTGTTCTCCGACAGGGAAGACGTTCTGTGCCTGTACATGTTGGTCGCCGCGCTCATTTTCTCCAGCAGCACGTCGGTCTTCTGCAGTTCCTTCCTCGTGTTGTCGTTTTGATAGAGCTTCGGCGGCTCGAGGATGTGCTGATGAATACTGGGACTAGACGGCGGGTTCGCGGGCCTCTGCGACGTCAGATTCAGCTTCATGCTGATCTGCGGCTGGCACTGAAGCGGGATGTTCAGGTCCAAGTGCTTGGGCTTCTGGATAGGAATGTTCAGGCTCCTCAGCGGGGTCTGGGCCTGGCCAGAAATATCCAAGTTCCTCATGTTCGTCACCAATGACTTGGGTGGTGCCGCATCCATGTTCCTAGAGTTCTGTGCTATATTCTTGCCCAGCTGGATCATGTTCTGCGTCAGTTTACCCAAGCCGAAGTTCAATCCCTGCCCCTTCTTCGAGTCCAGATAGTTCTTCACGCACTCCAACCCGGACACCTCTCTCTGATACTTCTCCGCCAGCAGCTTGCTGTTCAACTCCACTTGGTTGTTCGCCTCTGCGTCCGACTTTCGTCTGAGCCTCTGGAAGTTCACGCGAAGGCTCTCCGAACTGCTGTAAACCGGGGACTCCTTTTTCTCCGACTCGGCGATGAACAGAGGATTGTTGGATATCACGAATGGAAAACCGTCGTGCCCGTTCTGATTCTGTTCTATCTTGCGGAAACTCTGGATGTTGATTCTCACAGCGTCCATGTTCCCCCTTGGACTGTCCGAACCACCGCCAGCTTTCAAGTTAGCCTTTATGCTATCCGTGGATCCGTATATAGAGCTTTTGCTCTCCTGGCTGGGATTCCTCGGGACGAACGGCACCTTTCCGCCTCTGGGCTTCGGCAGCTCGATCTTTTTCGGGAACTCCGGTATGTTCATCTTGGCGGAATCGCTGAAGGAGGTGGAGATCTTCGGCCTGGTGCCAAGATCGACGCTGGCCAATTTATCCCTAGGCTTGCCGCGGGCAAATTCCACGAAGTTCGGTGGTCTCTCCTTCATCAAATCGAAGCTGGCCGTCTCCTCGCACTGGAAATCGAAGCTTGCCACGTTGTTGTCCTTCAACGGTTGCTCGCAATTGCCAAACTTATTCGACAGCTGCTGGCTGTGCTTGGCCCCCATAGCCGCACGGGCCTGCTCCTGTATATTCGTGTAACAGGCCGGCTTGCCCGCTGGCTCCAGGTTACCGATCTTCTCGTATTTGTCCGGCTTCTCATCCCCGAAGTACGGAACCTTCTCGCTGGTGCAGGTCAACGTGCCGTCGTCGTCGAAGTATTTCGGATGCTCGAAGTAACGGTCCACGTAACTGGTGGACACCCTCTTCTGCTCCCTGGGGAAGTCGAAGTTCTCCAAGCTCAGCGGCGGCACCTTTCCATTGTGCTGAAGAACGTTCAGCTTCCCGTTTATATCCGTCACGGTGTCGCAGTTGAAGATGCCCTTCTTGTGGCCGTTCTCCAGGAACTCCGTCGACTTCACTAGATTCTGCTTCATGGCCGCGTTGTCCAGGATGTGGGCGTCGAACTCTATGTCCATGTACGACGTCCAGGCGGTGGGCTTGGTCAGGAGTTCGCGGGACTTTGCGAAACAGAACTCTGCCGACGCTTTGTCCCATAATGGCAGTTTCAAGGTGGACGGGGCGCCCAGGGATTCTATACTCGAGACGGTGGACGACAGAGATTGCAAGCTCGAGCACAGCCACTTCATTCGTTCGTGAGTCGCATGCAAATTTACGTGAACGTAGAAATAATAAGGGGCAGGCAAACGAACGATAGACGAGGCGGACATGCGGGGAACGTGTCACGGTTCCAAGCGAATGCACACATTTTGCGACGGACACAGAGATTCGTATGTGAGGTTTCGACGATCGCACACAGAGACCGAAGAAATCAAAGAATGTTTGAGACAATGGCGATGCAGTGACGAATAAAGGTAACGAAATTAACCGGTGGTAAACAATTGTGAAAACGAACGAAAAATAAACAGACAGGATAGGATTAGAGGAAAGTCGAGATTAGTCTTCCTTGTAGATCAACAAGCGTCGTATCAACTTATAAGGTACAAAAACGAAGTAAAGTTGGGTTGGAGTTGTCAGAACGGGGCACGTTCTGCGACCTACACAGATACCTACTCTTTTCTTTCGTGTGGCATCAGGAATTAACTCTGTTCCATAACAGTTTCTGATTAAACGTTAAAACGAGATCGCTTTCGTTGAGAGACAAAAGCAAAGAAAAACAGAGCAAAGAATATCATTCATGTTTCGTTGGTGTACGGAATGAATAAATCATGTTCATGTATCTGCTATGCGAGTAACTGTTGTTCTTGTAATTATGCTGCACGTTAGTATCAGCAAAGAGGTCAATCGGGAGTTAGTTTTTCCAGTAGAGAGAATCACATCGTGTATCATGTTACCAGTGTACCTTTTTAACAGAAGTTTCGGTGATCTAAATGGAAAGATGTTTTATTGTACCTGTATGTCAGGTATACTGGCAGCTTCCTCTGAAAAGTGTCGTCTGTCTGGTTTAGGACTGTGTTGATGTGGCAACTTAAAAGAGAACTTTCTGCGTCTTGAAGGACTGGCGGGTGTTCGGGGAGACTCCGGTGGATGTTCAAGATCTGTCATGGAACGTGCTGTCAATTCCTGTGCCATAGCAATGGCTGAGTAGAGTGTTTTCTGATCGGCTGCTGAGATAGGCTTCACCTAAATATATAAGAGAAACGTTCACCATCCCTCTGGTAAATGCAATAATATATAATAATTCCTGCTTTTTCCCCTCGAATCCGATTTACCGTGAGACATTTCCGCTGCGCAATACGGTTCATCACGCAACTCTGCTCGCCGATGCTGAGAATATTGGGTTCTGTTATGCTTCGACATGCGAGTAACGCACAGTAACGTGTGAAAGAAAAATAGCGATGCGTAGCGGCAAATAATGAACGGGAAAAAAAAACAGAAAAATAAAAGAAAAAAAAACGAGAGCAAAAAATCTAAACGTTCAACTAACGAAACAGGTAAAAGCATAATGGTAAATAAGGCAAAAAAGATTACTGTACATTTATTGGACTCACGGTGGCTTGTTTCTTTTTATTGCTCTGCTTTGCCTGGATCTCCCTCAGCTCGTTTCTAACGTTGCTCGACTCGTGCTCGGTCGACAGGGGATGCGCAGGCGGCGGTGGAGGAGGGGACGAACCTAATAAAAAAAAGGGGTAAATAATTGAATAAGAACTGTTCGACACGACAGATATTAATACGCCGCGCTAATTTACCTAGCGATCTGAACATCTGATCCATTTCGGCCAGCAAACTCGGACCAAAATCGAAGTTCAACGTTTTATCAAATCTCAGTGGGCTATCCTGGTTTTCTTCGTCGCTGATCTCGTGATACTCGTGATCCGCTCCGAGGGTATCATTGTTGCCAGCCACGTTCAACGGAACCGTTTGTTTACTCGAATTCGCCAAGTGGCACACTTCCGTACCTGCGTCTGGCCACAAGCTTTCTAATAAAGACACATCCGATTGAATGAATCAAGCCCGTCAACAGTGGGTCACGCTAAAACCAATACGTACCGCTGTGCTTGTTCTGAACGTCCTGCTGCGCGCCCCTTCCGTCCCTCGACAACTCTCTGTTCGTTTCTGCGCTCCTCGCTTCCTGGTTCAGAGCATGACTAGAATTATCCGTCACATCCTCCTGTGGCTTGTACGGCGTGACCACTTGTCGTGGCAAGTGCGGATACTTTCCACCGAGGAAACCGATGTCCCCAAAGTAAGCGCCGTCCAGTCCCACGTGCCCGGTGTGCTTCAAATCGCCTTGAGGGGACGAGATCATGTCCGTTCGTATTTTCCTCCTCTGGGAAGAGAAGGCGTTCTTCCCGTCGCCCCTGGTGAACTCCCCGGGCTTGTTGCTGGGCAAATTGGACCCGAGGTACGCTATCGTGTGAGCCGGGTTGAAGAAGCCAGTCTTCCCGTTGTTCAAAACCCCCTTCCACAAAGAGTTATTGCCGCCTTTGTCCAGAACCGTGATAACATCGCCCTGTCTGTACACCAGCTGGCCCGTCTCCGCTGTGTCCTGGACAGCCTGAACCTGCTCCGGTTTCAGATCGGGCAGCAGGTTGATCAGCTCGAAGAACTTGGGTCGCTTGGACGGCTCGTGCTGCCAGCACTGTTGCATCAGCGAGAAATAATCCTTTGGGCAACATTCGGGCTGCTCCAGGCGTTGGAAATTCGGCTCGTCGATTGCCTCCAGAATCTGATGGCCGGTCAGTGCCGCCCACGGCTGGAAACCGTAGCTGAACATCTCCCACAGGGTCACACCGTACGCCCACACGTCACTCGCGGATGTGAATTTTAAATAGGATATGCATTCGGGGGCGCACCACGCGATGGGCAGTTTCAGGTTCACGTTGAAGTTCGTTTGGTAATAGTCTTTGCCGACGCCCAAAGCACGGGACAAACCGAAGTCGGATATTTTTACTTTGTTCTTGGAGAACACCAAGATATTCCTGGCGGCCAGATCCCGGTGTATCAATCGTTTCCCCTCCAGGTACTGCATACCGTCGGCGATCTGCACCGCGAAATCGCACAGCGATAGCACGGGGAAGCTGGTGCGCAGGCTGGGCTCCTTCAGGCATTCCAGCAACGACCTCAGCGGCGCCAATTCCGTGACGAGCATCAAGGAATTGGTGTCCAGGACCACGCCGTACAGTCGCACGATGTGCTCGTGGTCGATGGCGTGCATGATGGCCGCCTCTTTCAGAAATTCTATCGGGTTGTTCTGCATCCTCTCCCGCGACAGGCACTTGATCGCCACTTGTATCCTTTCCCCGTCGTTCGTCCACACGCCCTGCTGTACGACGCCGAACTCGCCGGTCCCCAGCTCCTTGTTGACGATTATCGCGTCGGCCGGTATCATGTGCTTGTTGGGAACCCGTATCGGCGGTCTGTCCTGCCTCTCCTCTGGTAACATCGTTAAAGCACCCGTGGCCGGCTCCTCCCTCTTGGGTAACAGCATTTTCTTAAACTTAGAGAGGTAATTCTGCGGGAAGTGCTTCTGGAAGTACTTCTTTAGGCGGCGCATCTCCGGTTTGCTCATTCCAATCGCGTTCAGATCCTCCTCGGTTACATACTTCAGTTGAGCCGTCGTCTGCACCTTCAAGTCCCCTGTCGACGCAAAGAGAGGATTAGTTTAATCGTCGCGCCACCCCGGTGCTTCTCTGACGGACATGCCGAAGGGGCGCACCTCGAATCCCAGGATAATACTGCTGAAGCTCCGCTTCCATAAGGAATTCGTACAAGCCAGGTCCAGTGTTGCGGGACATTCCTCCTTGTGTGTCTTGGAAATGAAACGAGCGCGCAAGCGAATTAATGGCAAACCTTGGACGAGCCGTTTCGCCTATTGCCGCACGAGAATTACCCGTAATTCGATTAACATCGCAACACGCGGGCCAGCGAGTGGTTTTCGTCGATACGTCGATCGTTGCCGACCAGCACCGCTCGAGTAACTCAACTCGAGGCAATGCGACCGCTCCGACCGTGAAACCTTGCCGTTTCCCGACTACGGTCGCCCGGGTACCGTGAAAACCCCCACGTAACGCGAATCAGGCATTATCTTAATACAGCGCGTTGCTTTCAACGTCAACGGCAGAAATTCGCGGAACGGGATGAGCATGCACGCGAACGGAAAGCGCCGTGCCTAAAACGGCGAACGGGAGGGAGAAAATAGAAAATAATAGGGGCAAACTGGAGCGGCGAGAAGAGAGGAGGAGAGGGAGGGGGGGGATGGCTATGAAATTCCTGGCATCCGACCGCGGTCCACGTCGCGTACCGTGTGCACCCGATTTAATAATACCGTGAAAGGTACTTGGCCCGAGGACCGTAAGAAAACGCGAGATATCGTCGTTGCGCGGTGGATCGAGGAAACTTTCGTGCGCCGCGGTCGGAACAACAAGGGGGAACGAGGAACGAAACGAGGTGTCGCGGTCGTTTCCACGGCAGACACGCCCCGGCTGCGTGCATCGAAATAGACGATTATTTCCACGAGCGTGTCCGTCGTCGTGCTCGTGCCGCGGCACTCACCCATTCTACGATGACGCAGCACGGTACACTCGGACCTCCTCCCGTTGTCATGAGACGCTCGCGTCTGCCACTTCGTTCAGGCCGCACGGCGAGCCGAGATCAACCGAGACTTCTCTCCTCGTCCTTGCGGCTCTCCCCAACCCCCCGGTGCGATCGGTGCCTCCACCTTTTTTCTCATTCGGGCTCACATCTTTTTCCCGACCAGCGTACTCGTCCCCGCCCCTTTTCGAGAGTTTCCTTCGATCGGTTGGCCCGCTCGTTCTTTACCTTCGACGCTCTTGACGTACGGCTGCAAGCCCTCGCAGAGACTTTTCTTTATCGCCGCGCCGGCTCGATTAATTGGCGATTCGAGCGTCGAGACGCTGCTGTTCCATCGCGGACTGTTCTAATGTAGTTGCGTGGGACTTCGCCGCGCACTGTGCAGCGACCGGCGTTACCGATGATGCGCGCGCCATCTGGGTCCCTCGACGTTCATCCTAGTGACTCGAGGTCTTGCAAGTTGGGCACACTGGATTTGAATCGAACGTACCGGTCAAGTAGTTTTGTAACGGACACTTAGCATTGTCCGAAGACTTTCGAGTGATATCAGTGATTAATGGCCTGAAGATTGTTTGGCGCGCTGGTATTGTATTATTTCATTTTTATATCCACGCGTTTTCCCTGTTTTACCATTTCGACTCCGCCGCTACAACTGCGGCGCCGCCTGGCGGTGAAACGGCGAACCCTATAAAGCAGTGATTCTTAACCATTCCAAAGGAACGCTTGCATTGATGTGGAAAATTATGCTAAATGAAAACCGGCTAATAAAAATGTGCAGGAGCATAGAATTCGATGAAATAAATGATAGATTACAAATTATGCAACAGTCAAAAGCGAATAAATTGTTTTGGAATATTATTTTCAAACGCTTCGATTAATAGATAGGTTACATCTCCTTTTTTCAAGCCTTTCGTCGCCCACGCAAATCACGAAAAGTGGTAAAATATGTTCGCTTTTGTAACAATTACGCTCCTACTTCCGATAAAAATACGAAGAAACGTATTTTCCCTGTTATTTCGACGAATGGACTTACCAGCCGTACTCTGTTTTACCGGCACGTCGGTATTACGGTGGAATTTGAGCACCACTGAGGGAAACCACAGGACTATCCTCACGGATAGCACTACGCTAGTGTATATGCACAGGGTAAGACAATATAATGCAATGATTATTTATCGTCTCGTTACCTATATTCAATTCCATCGCTATACGTCTTACTAAAACAATATCCGTTTCAGTGCGATGACATCGATATTCCATGTCAGTGTCCAAAGAACGAGACCTCTCGGACGTTTAACTCGGTTATGTAAGGTTAGTACATTCCCAATAACGACCACAAATAACCATTGTTGTTCCCCATCAAGAGACGCGGGCAACGATTGTTCAGGCTCGTCGTTTAGAACCGTCCGCGACAAATCGCGGCAAATTCACGTTATCGTATTCGTATCTTCCCCAGACGTCAAACAATCACAATGTAGCGCAAGTGGCTTTCATGACGAGACTGGCTCTCAAGGAAGATCTGGCCAAGCCGGCGCCGTTTCCGTATTGGAAAAAGCCTTGCACGCCAGTGGGGATGTGGCTGGATTACACGTCGCTCCGGTACGACGAGAATAGTAGGATAATAGTGGTGGACGGCCCGCCGGCCATTGGGAAGGGCAAGTTCTGCCGGAAGATAGCCGAGGCGTTCGGCCTGCTGTACATGCCACCGCCGGTGCACGACGACCTGTACATAAACACCTACGGGTACGACGTGAGGGCGCTCGATTCCCGGCTACCCATTAGCTGCAGAAGCTACGACCTGAAACAGTTCCTGGCCGATCCTCATCACCTCCAAGTTCCCCACTGCCAGTTGGCCTACTTCTCCATGAGGCTGGAACAGTACATGAACGCGTTGCTGCACACCCTGGCGACCGGCCAGGGGGTGATACTCAATCGTAGCGTCTTCTCGGACATCGCGTTCGTTCACACCATGCACAAAACCGGCTATCTGACCAAAGGAGAGGTGAAGAACTTCGAGGACATGAGGGCGGCTGCCATTGAGTATCTCCTGAAACCGCACATAGCGATATACTTGGACGCCCCGCCGGATCTTGCTCTGGTAAGTTCCTGAATAGCCTTGGTAAGAGGCGCGGAACAGCATTCTATGCGAGCGTGTTTTGTAGCAAAAGATCAAACGGAGGGGCATACCTGCCGAGGTGAACTCGAAAGTCCTCAACGAGAAGTATCTGGCCGACTTGGATGCAGCGATGAAGGAGAAATATTTGTCGCCGTTGTCGCCTCACTCGGAGATGCTGATGTACGATTGGACCACGGAGGGGAACTACGACGATATCATTCACGACATCGAATGCCTGAACCTGGAGGGCGAGGAAGACAAAACGAAATTCCACGATTGGGTGTTCCTTACCACCGAGGACATTATCGGGCACATGATACAGTTCCAGCACAAGGTGGACATAGTTGAAAACACGATTTACGCCGGTGATCATGATGCAGCCAAAGCCCCGAGATTGTGGATATCTGTGGACGACGTGAGACAAATGACGGAGTTATACAACTCTGTAAGCATTATCGAATAGCGCTTAATCAGCCTTCGCGTGAAGGTGCATAAAATTAATTGAATATTTTCCAGATTGAAGAGGTGAAATACAGCCCCGGATTCAATCCAACCTTTGGCGATAAAGTTCTTTTCGCAAGCCCAAAAAAGATGATGTACATTCACATCGTGCGACGTTCCCCCCGCGATTTTGTAAATGCTGATTTCATGAAATCGGTATAAACATATTTGTAATATATATATATATAACTAGAAGTGAAAATAAAACGTTGTTATGGTGAATAGAGACCGTAATCGATGTTATTATATTTTTAAACGAGTAGCGAAAAGATTTCTCCGATGGAGCACGATGAAATAATTGAATCTAATATTATCATTATTTTCATTTCGCAAAACATATATTTTAAAAATATAAATATGTTTTTAATATTACATGCATACATCATACATACATATATATATATTTATATACTTCGAACATTACAAGTTTGCTTAAACACCGATCAGCCAGCTTGGTATTAACCGTTTAAATATATGTTTAATTATGGGAGAACAAGTCGTATGTAGTAACATTCATGATTCGGCTATCTGTGAAGTTTTGTACAGTTCAATTTACAAATGCACGTCGGGAGAAACTTCCTCGTTTTTTCATCGCCATATTTATTTATTCATCCGTTTCGTATTCACAAAAATAAATTCTAACTGCACCCAACCCAATCGAAATTGCAGGAGATCGATTCGTTAGGCGAATAATGCAGAGCGACAGGGAAAGAAAATATTGTTATACTAACGTTATGTTACGAAATAAAATTAAGGTAACTGTTTGCAAAGCTATTCTATATTTTGTTTTCTTCAGGATCCCGGTGAATTTAAAATATTTCACTCGAGCCACGTATTTACTTGCTTCTATCTAACGAAACATTCGTGTTCCACTTGAACTTCGTTTTTTTCCGCCCCCTTTTCTCGACACCCGAGTGGAAATAAAAATTTGGAATGTATCTCTACGCGTGTTAGGAGCTCGATTCTCGTTTCATAAAAACATTCCTCCGAAATCAATAAAAACGATGCGAATTCAACCGAGTTCGGCAGTATTTGGTATACCATTTAAGGTGCACTCACACACGCAATATATATACAAAGAATCTGTACGCAAAATACGATATTTTGCACAGAACGCCGGTTATAGAATTTATAAATTATTCCCATTAATCGAACCGCTGTAAATACTAGCCCTTCGCACCAGCCATTGCACGTCCGTGCAAGTAAATTACAGTTACATGGGCCGAATTATAAATCGGCAGAATTCCATCGGCGAACAGCTTTACGGGGCTAAACTGCAGCAAGAGTTAGTCTTGCGGGCAGTTTTGTAAAACGCCTTCGACTGAGCGCTAAGACCCTCCGACTTCGACACCAGATCGTCCAATTTCTCTCCCCTCTGTAGAACGGCTGCCAACGTATTGTGCTGCAATATTCACAAACCGTGCAAACAAACGATCCGACGCGTAGGTCACCCTTTCTATTCCCACGCTTACCAAAATGATCGTTGTCTCGTCCAAATCGTTTTGCATCTTGGTCAGAGCGTCCGCCTCGTTCGGGTTCTGATACTTCGCCAGATAAACGTTGAGCTGCGCGAAGTCCGTCGTGGCTTCGCTCAAGCCGTCCCACAGCGACGGCGGATACTTGGACCCAAAGTCGTCCATAACTTTGGTGATCAACGTGTGCGCCACTCTCCTGGGATACTCGTGGTCCGATATGAGTACCGCTGCGAGATTGTCCGCCCATACGTACACGTGGCACATGTAATCTGCGAAAAGGTTCCCGTCTTTAGAGAAACGAACTTACGCCGGTGTTAGCGGCTCGTCTGTACGTTTACCTCCTTCCTTCACGCTTTGCCTCGAGCTGCTCTGAGTCCTCTCCACGATCGTTTTACTCACGAAGCTCATGAACTCCTTGACGCTGCCCCTTTGAAAGAACGAGAAGGACTCCACATCGTAAGCGGCTTTCAGCAGTGACGCGGACGTTGGGTGTTTGTACAAGAGGGACAGTGCGTACAGCTTTACCATCTTTTATACTGAAAAGAACAACTTTACTCTCGAACTGAACGGGACGCTGCGATACACGTCGCGTATCCTGCGCGCGATCCAGAGGCACCGCGGTGGATCGCGAGTGAAAGTAATGCCATAAAGAGTTATTTACCCGATACCAGACCATAAATGGCGTACACTTCTCTTCGAATCTCCCTCGCTTTTCCTTAACGTACAAAACGCAGCGGACCTTGGCTCCCTGTCGAACTCTTGATCATTCCTAAAGCGGAGGGAACGAGTATTATCTTCATTTACGACTGCACCTACTCCGACTTTGGAAACAAGGGAATCGCCATGTTTTTCGTCGCGAGCAGGGGTTCTCAGCTAAGGACGGCGACTATAAATCGATGCTTCGAAAACATCGATATCCCCGCCCGATATATCGACGCGCTCCCCGAGATCACGGAAAGATCTCGTCTCGAATATTTAAGCCCCGGTTTCTGTTCTCGGTTCGAGTGTTTGGGAGAAGGAAAAGTGGCCCCGAAAACTGCGAGCATCTTCGTGGCGTCCGTTTGTCCCCGTAGTTAGGGTGGCGGGTTGCCCCGAGCGATTAAGCATCGTTTCCCGCCACACGGGTTAAGGTTGGCAGCCATGCGACTAATGTCTATTGCTCTCCGCCGTCTAACTCCGATCGATCGTTCGTCTTCACGAAGTTTCGTCGGGTTTTCTCTACCCCGCGGATATTATCCGACAAAATACACCGTGGAAATCGACGGAACACCGCTCGGCTTACATGAGGCGGAAGGTAATCCACCATCGTTCGATCGAGTGAAAGGAGAAAGATGACGACGGCACTGTATCTGGAGCATTATTTAGACAGTAAGCGTTCAATATTTTCTTTCACCCCTTCTTTTTATTCCGTCACGTCAGAATCCCGGAAAACAAGTGTCCGGAACTATTTTATTCATTTTATTCTGTGTTAAACTATCGGTTACTAAATGCCTGCATTTCAATTGTTGCAATCGTTTCACGGATCGCCCGCGGCAATTTGCGTTCGTTTTAATAAACCGTGCCGCAACGACAGATGTGCTAAACGATCGGCTCGCAACTTCGTCCCGTCAGGTTTGGAACATTTACCGATCGAGCTGCAGAGGAACTTCACGCTGATGCGAGACCTGGATGCCAGGGCGCAGGGCCTGATGAAGGACATAGACAAACTGGCGGACGACTACTTGAAGAACGTGAAGAAGGAATCGCCGGAGAAGAAGAAAGAACAGCTGACCCATATTCAGAATTTGTTTAACAAGGCGAAGGAGTACGGCGACGATAAGGTTCAATTAGCTATACAAACGTACGAGTTAGTGGACAAACACATTAGGAGGCTGGACTCCGATTTGGCTAGGTTCGAGGCGGAGATACAGGACAAGGCATTGAACAGCAGCAGGGCGCAGGAGGAGGGCAACGCGAGTAAAAAGGGCAGGAAGAAGTTGAAGGAGAAGGAGAAGAGGAAGAAGGGCGCGGCTGGTGCCAGCAGCGAAGACGAATCGAAGACCGCTAGGAAAAAGCAGAAGAAGGGTAAGATTAGTGTAAACGGCGGTGCATATTAATTCTGTGTACACGGCCGTGCAAAAGGAAAAGAAGTATTTTCAACGGTTTCGTAAATATGCGTATACCATTTTAGGGGGATCCGTTGCATCGGCCTCGTCTGCCGGAGCTGTTGGAAGCGGGGTGCAAGTTGACTCCACAGCGCTTGGCCATCCGGCGGACGTCTTGGACATGCCGGTCGATCCTAACGAGCCGACTTATTGTCTGTGCCACCAGGTGTCTTACGGGGAAATGATCGGTTGCGATAACCCGGACGTAAGTCGCTTGACGCACGATTGCTTTGTTGTTTTCACGCAGATCGTTTTCTGATCGTACCCGTCTCTGTTCCAGTGTCCTATAGAATGGTTCCATTTCGCGTGCGTCGGACTGACAACGAAACCTAAGGGGAAATGGTATTGTCCGAAGTGCACGCAAGATAGGAAGAAAAAGTGAGTTGTAGGAAATCGCGCGGATACGTTGTATCTGTTCGAGGAGCAAGTTCGTACGTCACTTCTAAAACTAGAATCTAAATACGTTTCGCGTTCGACCGTGAAACGCTGTTGAATTTGTATAAAATCGAGGGGAGAAAGGAAAGCGAACAAAACAAAAAAAATAGGAAATTTGTAAAGAAATAATGAAAGTACTAAATGAATGGATTTGACATTGCATCTAATGTTGCCAGAAAAGTATATGGATATGTTCTTTTCGTGATTGGTGTGACATTATCTCACGTAATTGTGGATGATGTTTTTTTAAACGTTTACGTTACGCATCGGTCTCGTTGAACGTAATGGTATGTTACGCTCAATGATACTCGATATCCTCGGTAATAATAGATGCAATGAGACTAAGTAAATTTATATACAGCTTATCACAGAGGTGGAAGATTTGAAAATCGGCCATAACTATCGTTCTCCTTCTAATTCTTTCTTTCTAATTGTACAAAGTAGTAATTTATTATCAGTTGGCCGTTTTTTGAACGTCTGTGATTCGCACGAATGAAATGCTGTCTCAGCACGCAAGTATTGAATCATTAATTATAGTATTAAAGCGAAATTATTACTGTTTTTATATTTTATAATTCTAAACGACATTTGAATAGAGTAAGTTCTTTTTTTTTTTCTTTTTGTTGAAATAAAAAATATATGCTATATAAATGAATTTCATATGTACAAGTGAGAAAAAATATATTTGATTTACAAAACGAATGTATTAATTTCTATCTCTATTTGACGTGTACATGTAAACGATATTATACGAGGAATAGTTATAATAAATATTGCTTCGATTATTTATTACAAGAAGCAAGTGTTCCACGACGGATTATCATTCTTTCGTTATTGTTCGTTCATCAAGCAGTTAACTATTAAAACTATTAAAGCATATAATATCTCCGTCAATTACCTATAGAAAAATTCAGTAGAATACTTACCAACGAATTTAGTTGGCTAAAATCGATTTCGCGCATGCACGATTATGCGGGGCGATCAAGAAAAATTGTACTGACTAGAATACCAAGTGTAAAAGAGAGTCTTTAAGGAATGCCTGATTGCGGGCTACAGCACTGGCTAGGCGGCACAGTCCAATTGTATTGGTAGCTCATACGATTCCTCGTTTCTTTCGTGCACAGTGCACCGGATGCTTGATAATACTCGTGCATGTTCTTCATACTTTCGACGGTCTGTTTGTGCGTGACTATGTACTGATTCGAGCATCCGCGTGATCTGTACTCCGTGTCAAAGCGAGCGTCGTGTTTCCTTTCGATGTTCGCCAACGGTGCTACCCAGAGGCCAACAGACACGTCTTCGGCTTTGTGCAATCTGAAAGGAAGCGCGATTAGACCAGACGCCTCAACATGTTTCCCCTCTTGAAACCTTACTTCAGAATGTCAGCGTTTGTTGCAATGAACTTGACCAAATTGTAAGACAAAAGGTATCCGCCGCCAAGGGCGTACGGGAGATAATAATCGCACAATATCCAATCCGTCTCCTTCCAAGGGCCGCTTCTCTTCACCTGCGCCCTTCCGTTGAAGAATCCCCAGTACAATTCCCTTCTCGTCCCCTTGCTCTCCCATTTGTCCAGCCCCTTTAATATCTTGTGCACCAGGACGTACGTGTCGTCGTCGCATTTCATCAAGTAATCGTAGCCGTAGTAGTCGTGGACTTCCCTGAACGCGTACAGCACCTTCTTCGTCAAGGTGACGTACGAGTCGGGCAATCTCGACAGCAGGAGCAGATCGTTGAACTTCTGCTCCTCGGAATGCAACGTCTCCCTCTGCTCGGGCAGTATGTCCAGCGTGCCTATCGCGAACAAGTGCTTGACGGTCGCCTGCCTCTGCGACAACCAAGTCTTCCTGATGGTCGCCCTTCTCTCCAGGTTGTCGGGGCTGGAGAGTACGAGTATCACGAGCCTGAACTTCGATTTGCCCCCCGTTGCTTCGTGATCGTTCGACGGACACTTCGTGGACGGCAAATAACGTATACATAAGAGAACGATTGACAATATTGTCAGCAGAGTCGGGAGGTTCAGTTTCAGGTGGAACTTCTTTTTCATCATCATAAAGATACTTTTCGACGACGGTTTCAACGGTAAACGCGTCACCGAATCCATTGGGTAGATACACGCTTGTACTCACATTCCTAACCTGTCTTTGCCCGCGTACAGTTTTAACAGTTGCTTCGACGGCATACTACCTTACCTTTTTCATTCGTTTACTTTTGTAATTCATTCGAGCATCCCCTTTGGCAAAGAATGGAATCGTACTTTTCCTGAGCTTTGCTGTTCGAAGAACGTTTGCAGCGACCCGCTTTGACCGTGGTCGGGAGAGACCTAGCTTTACCAACGCGTACGATCAGCTGTTTAAGCTTGAGTTAAATTAAATTACCCCCACCATCTCTTTTATCAGACTTATAATTGAACAGCTCCTTCAATTATACAGGGTTTTCCGTAGAAGATGAAAAATACGGAAATGGGGGGTTGCTGGGGTGAGTCTGAACAACTTTTTCCCTTACCAAAATGTTGGGTGAGGCTTCGTTTTTGAATTATTAAGGAAAAACGCTGGCCAATCGGAGCGCCCGTAGAGCGCGCGCTCAACCACGTGGTTCTCAACCGCGTTCGGTCGTGAACCAGCGCGGTTGAGAGCCACGCTCTCGTGGTGAGCGCGCGTTCTACGGACGCTCTTATTGGCCAGTGTTTTTCGTTAGTAATTCAAACACAGAGAACTCTGTATTTTGTATTATAGAAGAAGTTAATAATGTTATTTAATTGAAATAGCGGGGACTTACGAAAGGTACATATTTATTAACGTTTTGTCGCATAGATTTCGCTCAATGTACAAAATATTCTCATCTTACAGACTATGCAATATACATGGATGTTGTTCACTTTTCAACCAGGTATCCTGTTAATAGAAAACCACCCGCACCGGTGGTTAATATATCGGGATGCGTTCTGTCCGGTAATACCTGGTACGAACGCAGAAAATTCGAGAGTAACTTTAAATTGAGAACCTTGTGTTTCTGTTTAAGCGTCATGTACGTCTGTTGCATGGGTTCCTTGTACGCGTGATAAATCACGAACGGTCTGGACGCTCCCAAGAAAGGCAAAAGAGCCGTAACTATGTTTTCCGGATGCTCGTTGGCCACGATCGCTAATCCTCTGGCTTTCGTCCCTCGTACGAGATCTACAGCATCCTGCGCTCTTAACAACCATTTCGGTTTCCTGCGAGTGTTAGCTTCCAGAGTTTCGTCCTTGTCCGAGTCGCTTAACTTACGTTTCAGGCCACAATTCGTACCATCCCTCTCAACAACTTCGTTTGTCTCGTTAGCGGTGTCCGATACCTCGTTACCAATATCCGACGAGCCGTTAATAGCCTCAGTCGCCACATTAACATTGCCCGACTCGTCAACAATATCAGTCGGTATGTTAACTCTTTCAGATGACCCGTTAGTAACGTCCGATGCTGCATCGACGGTGTCCAATGTTTTGTTGGCAGTGTCCGACGATAGCTCATTAACAGTGTCTGATTGTACGTCCATACTTTCTGATGGCACATCAGCAGTCTTTGTTTCCTCATTAACATCATCCTGTATCACATTAACAACGTCCGATTGTACGTCCGTACTTTCTGATGGCACATTGACGTTGCTGGCTATTGCAGCAGTATTTTTCCGCGTCGACTCAAGCCTCGAAGCATTGCGTTTACTCTTCTTCCGTGGCGCACGACCCTTGCACATATGCTTCTGCCACGCAGCGCTCTCCCCTTTGTGATACAGCTTCAAGAAAGTATTAATGTTAACGTAAATCAGCCTCTGCAATTGTTCCGCAGGGAAGTTCATGGCGTTAATAATGGTATGGGAGGACGTGTATTCAGGAGTCAGGTAAATCAAACGTCCGTCCGTGTTCGCGCCGATCCTGTTCAACATCGCAGCTGCGGACAATCCGGACGATCCGCGGTCGTACAGGATGTACACCCCATCCGACTGGACGTCGCTGTAGGACAGAAACTGCGCCAATGTATCCATCCGTAAGCTGGATATTTTGGTACAATCTATGGTGAAAAATGCGTCGTGTAACAAGCCTATCGTCGGCTTGCATATGGTTATATATTTCAGATACTTCTGCTCCTTCTTCTTCAGATACTTCTCCTGGGAATACTCCGTACGATCCAAGAACGACCTGTTGTTACGAATCAGGCTGCCAACTATTTCCCTCCCGCTCTTGCCGGACTCCTGCAGCCGAACGATCTCCTCTTTGGACAACTTCTGCGACGTACCATCGTCCATGATGGAGCGATTGTCGCTGCCGCTGGGCAGCTGGATCAGTAGATCGTTCAGCGACTCCGTTTTGCTCACCTCTACGGCTCGGTACGCTCCCCTCTTGTTGCTCAACGGTACTATCGCAAAGGTGGTCCAGAAACGTTTACCAATGATCTCGTGCATCTGCACCAGATTCTTGCGCAGCATTAGGACACCGTTGGGTACCACCCTGTACAGTTTCTTGAACTTCGACTTTTTTACTATCACGTACTGGCCCGCCCTGATCACGTCGTCCTCGGCCTCACACATGTCTCCTCGATCCGAATCCATTCTGACGTACGTAAACACGTTTCTCGCCGTTCCGATTCGCACCGTTTTAGGTTATAATCGCGTTTTAGGTTAGAATCACGTCGTCCGATATTCCCGTGCGACTTAACGCAGAAATTTGATTGCTGCGACTTCTGGCGATGCTTCAGCCTCGCGAAAATCTACATTTCTGTCGTGGCAACGATCTCGACACGCGAACAGAATTTCAGAGTGTCGCGCCAGTTAACCTAGACGCTGCGAACACTGGATAACCTAACACGCTGCCTCACGGGTCGCGGACCGTCTGTCACTGGAGGTTATTAAGGTAGAGCCGCGAGGAAAACGATAGTAATTCGCCTGGCCGTTCACTTTGTACGTTGTCGTATTGCGCAGGTAACTCGATGAGAGGAACGTAAACTTTATATTTATTGGCGAATTTAATTTCAATATTATCATCAATCTTGCAAATATTATTGCTACTGTTTATTTATTTTTGCAGTGGCTGAAAAAAAAATGACACCCTGCAAAGAGTTCCAAGCGGTGGTGCTGGCCGGTGGCGGTGGGTCTCGTATGACAGAAATAGCTCACGGACAACACAAATGTTTACTGCCGATTGGAAACGTACCCATGATTTGGTATCCCCTTCAGTTACTGGAACGGGCCGGCTTCAAGGAGGCCATAGTGATCGTGTCAGAGAATATGGAGAACAACGTGTGGCTGGCGTTGAACTCGTTGAATCTAAGGATCAAGCTGGACATTGTTGTGATCAAGCACGCCGAAGAGCTAGGAACGGCGGATTCCATTAGATTCATCCACGAGAAGATTTACACGGACTTCTTGGTCATATCGTGCGACTTGATCGCAGACGTCGATATAGGAGAGGTCCTGAATTTGTACAGGAAACACAACGCCAGTATCACGGCTCTGATGCTGCCCGTGCCCAGAGTGCCGGACGAGTTGGTGACTCCCGGCCCGAAGAACAAGCAGAAGCCGGAGACAGATTTGATCGGCATCAGCAACGAAACCGGGCGTCTGATATTCCTGGCGTCCGCCTCGGACTTCGAGGAGACTATTAATATTTCTCGGACGCTGCTCAGGAAACACCCGAGCTTCACTGTTCATTCGAAATTAATGGACACCCACTTGTACGTTATGAACAAATGGGTGGTAGACTTCTTGGTTCACAACAAGTGAGTATTATTGTATAGAAATCTTTGCACAGTTTTCTGTAATGAAATATCTATCGTTCTTGTAGGAATTTAACTACGCTGAAGGGTGAACTCCTGCCGTACATTGTTAGCAAACAATTGTCCAGGCCTCCTAAGCAATGCGCGGAGGACAAGAACACCTCCATGATACAGGTGAATTTAAAAGAGGATATTTATCGTTTCGCAACTGAGAAACCGCTCGACGAATTGATCAGGAAGATGTCGGCGTACAATGATCACGATACCGATCTGGAAGACGCGTATCATGGGGATATAATAAGGTGTTATGCCTGCATCGGTAGCGGGAAGTTTGGTCTGAGAGCAAACACTATACAAATGTACCACCTTGCCAATACCAAGGTAAAAATAAGGGAGAAAGAAGATGCATTTCGCTTCGAGCGTCTGATTCTTTTTTAACGAATTGACCAAACATTCCAGATATCAGAATGGTGGAACGACGAGGACAATGGGCTATCTCCTATACCGAGCATCTCTGCGGCAGCAATTATAAAAAGCACGCAAATGCAAGACTGCCACGTGGATCATAACGCTTGTATCGAGGAGAAAACATCGCTCAAGCACAGCCACATTGGACGGAACACGATTGTCGAGACGAAGACTAGAATTTCGCAGAGCGTTGTGATGGACAACGTTACCATCAAGCAGAGGTGAAGCATAAATGGAGAAACCAAAGCCAATTCGGCTATCTTCTATTCAATAATCGATATCTGTCTCTGTGAATTCAATTATTTACAGATGCCTGATACACAATTGCATATTGTGCAACGGTTGCGTGATCGAGGAGGGTGCAGAATTAAAGGACTGCATAGTCGGCGCCCAACACACCGTACCTTCTGGAAGTCAACATTCCCGCGAGGTCCTCACGGATCCGGATAAACTGATAGAAATCTAATTACCCTTGATTGTATAAAACATTTTATTATTAGTCGTCCTAATAAAAAAGTAACGTTTTATTTATAAAAATCAAAATCGTCCATTTCATTCAAATGACCAGCGTCCTAAAAACTGTGACCTTCATAGGACTTGTTGAGGTCGTTGCAAGGTCAAATGCACATGACGTCATGCGCTCCCATCGAAGACGTTCAATATCTGTTTGAAGTATATTTTCGTCTCTCCCATATTTGAATGCTTCACTTGCCAAATCGATTAACTCCACTTTCTGAATTTTAATAAATTTTAATGTCAAAACACTTTATTAGTGTTTGTTAGTGTTTTGACATTAAAAAATAAAATTCAGAAAGTGGTGTTAATCGATTTGGCAAGTGAAGCATTCATTTATCGTGATATTTACGCGTTCCCAGATAAAACGGACACACTGTATACGAAATATCGTTTCCCGTTATTAATTTCTTTTCTCTCCAATTGAGAACCACTGGCGCCGCCAATCGCTTTGAGCACACCGATTCGAGCGAGGGAACGCTGCGTTTTGGAACGCGAGGAGCGATCTCCTCTTTTATAACGTTCCTTCGTGCAAAATGGTAAGCGGCTCCTCGATCTATTAAAATCCGATAATTATAACGCGATCGTGTGAATTTTCCAACGCAAAGACGTTCGAAACGATTTATCGTCCCATCTAATATCGGACGGAACGCATAGTTGCGGCATAAATTCACCGAATAATTATATTATTAATGTTTGAACGATGGGGTACAGGTTATCCGACAAATGTTTACGTCTCGGCATGAGGACGCAGACTGACAAAGATATATACACGTTTAAATTGCAAGGATGATACCGTTCGTGCGATATAATAATTTATTTCGTTCTTCCATAGACGAAGGGAACATCGAGTTTTGGTAAGCGGCGGAATAAGACACACACATTGTGCAGGAGATGCGGTCGTAGCTCGTACCACATCCAGAAGTCGCAATGTGCTCAGTGTGGATACCCGCAGAAGAAAATGCGATCATGTAAGATTCCAATTCGTATTAATTTAAGTCCAGTAATGGCAAATAATTCTTTCAACGTTTGGAGAATCCATGGAACACCTGACGTAGAACTACAGGTCGAAAAAAACAAAAAAAAACGACCAGTCTGTGAGCCAAATACTTGGTCATTGCTCCAACAGAAATTATGAAAGTTAATATTGTTCTTTATCAACGCATCGTTGAAGAAATCAGCTACGCTAGAGTACTCGATACATGTTGCGATACTAGCTGTACGACAACGTATGGCACAACTAGTCGATGATAATAATCTTTCGATTCGTTTCGCATTAACGACGATGCTAACTTATTAATGTACACGCGATTAATTTCCATGCGAATTGCGTTTAATGCTCTATTACGAATTACAGATAACTGGTCCGTGAAGGCCAAGAGGAGGAAGACCACCGGAACCGGTCGTATGCGGTACCTGAAGATCGTTCGTCGCAAGTTCAAGTGAGTCCGACGAGAAAAGCCTTAACGAAATAAACTTTGCGAGAAAAAAAAATAATACGTTTCAAATACACCCGTTTTTCGATATTTTTTTCAGGAACGGATTCAGGGAAGGTTTACCGAAACCAAAATCAGTACAGGCTAAATAATTTCCACCTTTTGTCACTGTTATATATATATATATATCTAAAGAATTTCGACATCTAATAAATAACTTGAGAAGTCTCCAAAAAAAAGAAGCTGGCATCGCATTCTTACGCCGATCCTTGTTGCAATTAATTCGCAGTCGAATGTAACCGCAACAATGAAACGTACGCGCGAAGCTTGTACTCGGGCATTCTATTTGATTTTTCTCTGCCAGCCGGAGGACGGAAGGCGATAATGAACGAAAACAAATAGGGAAACGTCGAATGGTGGGGTTGCATTCTATCTGCGCAAACGCGGCGGATCTTTCGTTTGCATCCGATCTTATAATAACCGCGGTTTCGTTTATTTCTATTCAGTAACATGTAGATTTGTGTTGCAAAATGGTAACTTATATCTGTTGCTGAGAAGTAATCCTTTTACGCGCGCTCTCTTTACCGCCAGTAGAAACGGTATGTTACCGGGTCACGTTCGGCCAAGATTCCGTCTTCACAAGCATCAAAAGAAGAAGATCCATCGGATCGTTTATCGGTGAAGCAAGGTGTGGAAAGTAAGAAAAAAAAACGAGAAGAAAAGAAGAAGAATCAGTATTACAATTGCAATAGAAAACGGACGCGTAGAGAGAAAGAATTCTCAGGAAATAGGAAGAGGCTATTTCTGAAGGGGCTAATAATAGAAAGTGTTGCTCAATTAATTTTCAAGTCAAAACGCAAATGACTGTTTGGACGAAATTGTTCGGTAAGTTTCGAATGTTTTCCAGCCGTTCGTGGAACCGTTTCGCATCAGCGAGCTATTTGCCATATTCGACAATTCACGGATCCCATAATTTTCTCGCGTGAAACGAAATATTCCCATCGATGCGTGAATAATCGAATTCATCTTAATCGTGGACGCTTTCTAGGCAAATATCTTTTAGTCACGAACACCGTGAGCTGCGGCCTGATGATGGCCGCGGGGGACATCATTCAACAGCGCAGCGATCACTTGAAGAAGAACAGATATATTCCAGGAACGTCCCTGGTCTTGGCGGCGTCACCAGAGGACGAGAGGAAACGCGGCAATTCTAAAATATCCGACGCTTACGCCCACGACTATGTGCGAACCAAGAACATGACCATCGTGGGCCTTCTTCAGGGCCCCTTTCATCATTGGTTTTACATGATGCTCGACAAGTTTCTCCCCGGAAGGAACATTGCCTCCGTAGTGAAGAAGACTTGCCTGGATCAAACGATCGCCAGTCCAACTTGCTTGGCAATCTTCTTCGTTGGCCTTGGCCTGCTAGAGCACGGAAGTCTCGAGGCGATCTACGAAGAAATGAGAGTGAAGTTATACGACACTTGGAAGGTACCTTCATTTACTCCTTTCATTCTTTCTATTGTCGTTGCCAATCGGTACGACTGAATTCCTAAATATCGCTCGCTTTTTAAGGTCGACTGCTGTTTCTGGCCACCGACGCAGTGCGTGAACTTCTTGTTCGTACCTTTTCGTTACAGAGTGCTGTATACGAATTTCATGACAATGATCTACGACATTTTTCTGTCGTACATGAAATACGTAAGTCCTTCTCACGCCTCTGATACCCCGGCGAATTACTCTTGTATTCATTGTCTTCTCTGTTCCAGGATGCACAGTATCAATGATACGATGATCTCGAAGCTAGTCCTATTCTCCGTATCGTACTTAATTTTAATGTGCCTGGTGCGTTGTGTACCATTTCGCAGCACTGTACTATATTGTGCAGCGAATTAATCACGTGTATATATACAATACCACCGAATTATAATGTAATACTCGACGAAAGACAATGTTATCGTTTGACAATAAAGGAATTTTTGTTTTTCGTAACGAACGTGTTTGTAATTGCCGGATACCCATTATCGATTTAGACGGGATTAGATTGTAAGCCGTAAACACGTGTTTGTTTGGAATCGATGCCTGATAACGACGTGAATCGAACGGGTAACACGTTGCGATTGTTCAATTTCTTTCATCGCCGTTGAAAGTTTCCACATCTTTACGGTTCTTCAATCTCTTACTGCCCGTATAATGTTCGCCCGATTATTATCGCTGTTGCAATTTGCCCGTGATGCATCTCGCAGGAATTTTTATTCAATTCCTTATCGCGTGTATCTGTACAACAGTCCATTGAATGCAGGTTGTTTATTCATACGAGAGCTCTTGTTTGTCAATCGGCGACAACGGGATTATAAAGATTTCTAAGCCGCCCAGTCGCCACCGAACAAACAGACGGTTATACCAGTGTAAATATAAACAATATAAACCGGGCAAACAATAAACAAGACTGGCAGACGGATATATCTGATGCATTTTCCGAAATTGTATCACAATAGAATCCGGGGTAAATATTAACGTACTGATGGGGAGCTTTTGTGCTCGTTTCTGTTGCGGCGTACCGCCAACCGTCTATCTGAAATAATAAGAGAGCGTTACAGATTTTCTGCGCAGATGATTCGTTCCTTTTTATTGCCTTTACGATGCAGTTCATAATTCGTCAATGGTAATAACAATGGTGGCCAATTTAGAAGCAGCAGCACTTAGTATTCGTTGCGCCTCGTTCAGTTATCAACAGATTTAATTTGCGGCTGAATAAATTTGAGGTATATTGTTGCGAATTAACAGTTGGGCGTGCGACGGGGATTTAAGAAATGTTTGCTTCACGATTATCCATGGTGAAAGTGATCGCGAAACGGCGGCAGATCCAAAACCCGAGCTGCGCCGAGGAGTACGAGGGCTGCAAAAATACAAATTAAATTCAGAGAATTTCCACGATCCTCCCAGAATTTTACTAAATGCCATTCTATTATTCGTGAAATTAAAGTTATAACTTAATCTATGTAAATAGAATGAACAGCACATAGAATTTCATTCTTTCGAATGAAAAGATCGAGGTTAATCGGAGGCAACATTTCGATGTATTTATTAAAAGAAGAGAATGAATAAATAAATGAATTACCGCTTCCAATTGAGTACATTACGGTCTTTCCAATGGTCTTTTGGAATTTTTTCGAATGATGCGAGACATATAAACCAGAACCTATAAGACCACAGCCGCTAATAATTCTGCAACTCAAACAGTCACGATTTCGATTGTTAATTATGCTCTTGACAGTAGTAGTTTCTTGCATTTTTTATTTCCTTTCAACGATGTAACATTGGCAAATCGTGTGTGTCGTAGAACTGTTTGATAACAGATGATTTTTTAAATATAGGTTATGTTTAGACCTCCATATCGCGCGTCGATATATCGTGCTTTACGTATCGAATATTTGAATTGGTATGCCTAAAATGGCGCGCTATTATTTGAATGCTTCACTTGGCAAATCGATTATCCCCACTTTTTGAATTTTATTAAATTTAGTGTCAAAACACTTTATTAGTGTTTATAATCCCGTTGTCGCCGATTGACAAACAAGAGATCTCGTATTAATAAACAACCTGCATTCAATGGACTGTTGTACAGATATACGCGATAAGGAATTGAAAAAAATGAATGCTTCACTTGCTAAAAAAAACACTTCATTAGTGTTTTGACATTAAAATTTAATAAAATTCAAAAAGTGGAGTTAGTCGATTTAGCAAGTGAAGCATTCATTTAATAGCGTAACAAATGTCTCAAATGCCATATTTGTAATTCATAGAAATAAATTGGATGTATTGTTAACGGAAACCTTTCGCATAATTTTTATTTCGCATACAAGTCGCACGAAATGGAGAAAAGTTAACAGAAATCTGAAATGAACGATTATATAAATATTCTTTCTACAAGTAATTCGGGGATCTTGCGTGTCGTACATCGTATAAGTAAAGTTGCATTTCGTTTGATTACAAGCGCACTTCGTTTCCTCTTTTTTTTTTTATTCAAATTCAATTGAGTATACAAAATTTAAGTCGGTCAATTTTCCCATAACTCGAAGAATATTGTGTTTCGCCATTGATTAAGCAAATAAAGGAGAATAAATAAAATTCCTCGGGTTGTAAAAATTGTAAGAATGTTGATAAATTTCATTGCTTCCCGTATACTATTTATTCGATGAGTTTCTTCGCTTTGAAAAAGCGCCGCAAGTAAAGAACTTGCCAAATGGAGAGTACCAGAAGCCAGCACATGGAAAATATACTGAAGTACAGGACTCGAGTATTTGTTGCCTCTGAAAGTGCGAAAAAAGAATTAATAAAGATTGATCTCCTTTTCTATTAATAATTCCTTACAAACTACGATAAAATATGTTTTGCATTAATATTGTGAAATATTAATTCGCATGAAATGTTCACCATTGGTATCTCTCATTTCTTCTTCATTTTTCCGCATTCGAGCAAAATCTTGTACGATAGCTTCAGATAAGTCTTCCAAACGTTTCAATTCAACCTCCGAAGGTTTGAGTTTTGCTGCCTCTCCGATCTATCGTGAAAACAATCAGGCAAGCATTGCATTAATTCGTACGCTATCAAATCTCCTGCAATGTTGAGTTCACAATTGCTAAACTCATTTAAAAACAGTCTAAAGTACTAAATTAATACTTGGGAAATTCAGGTTGCAGTATATACAATATCTGAATCCAAACTCTGTTGAAAAACGGGAAACTTCGACAAGCAGTTGTGAATTGTGAAACAAGCTTAGCAACTTCAATTTTTTTTTTTTAAGCCTATTCATTACCGACAAGTATTCTGTGAGTACTAGATTCTATGAATACATAGGTGAAACTCTAAGGCCACACGAAATTAATTTACTGGGCATTATCAAAGTTCGTCTGTCCATTTCAAATCGATATAAATTTTCAACAGAACTTTTCAAATACCCTGATAACTAATTCATGCCCAAACCCATGCTCCAAAAAGTCATACACCGATGATTTCTAATAAAATCAATCACTCTACATTACCAACTGTGTGCCCATACAAGCCACATATAAAACAAAGAAAAAGAGATGAAATATAGTGAGTTTATTTTCGATAATTCATTAAACAGATCAGGTATTGACAATCCGATCGCAGTATTTAATAAAAATAACAAAAAAGAATCTTCCTTCGTTATTTTCAATTTTCACGATATCAAATGCTTTTTAATTTCTGTTTAAATTAAAGAGACACTTCTCGATTGCAATAGAAAGGATTGTCACTTCCTGCGCGACACATTTTTGTCAACGACGAAATAGACTCGCCGAATGTAGTGACCATAAAAAAAAGATAAAAACACAGAAGAATTTGAACGGAAAATTCGTTGACAAAATCTGGGACGGTCAATCAATGAAAAAACTTACTCCTTCGTAATTTTTCGCCTCGATTCCACGCTTCGTGATTAGGTTAATTTCTTGCCTAATTTGTTTAATATCTGAAACCATAATATCGATGTATTATGAGGATCGAACGAAATGATAGATAAGTCATAATGTTATAATAAATATAGGGGTGCCTGATCAGCTGCAACTCTGTATCTCCGCCAGTCCTCGAAACTGCCATCGCACACCTCGTGCAATGCATAGCGCGTACTTAGACCCAAACGAGTTACAGATAGAGCGCACCTGCACGACTCAACAAAGCCTCGAACGGTTGCAGCTAAGCGGGCACACTCCTGCGACTGTTCCATTCGTACTGCCTGAAAACGACGGCTGTATGGCGTGCGCCATGAAGCAAATCTCGAATGTATCGTAGGTCTCCGTAACGAAGGAGAACTTCAACATTTTTCCATGGGGGATGTCGTCCTTCCTCGACAGAATGTCTCCCTTGGAGTCCCTTATCTGTCGAACAGCAAACATTGTCAAACCCTCCGCGCGAACATTCCCACGAAACGAAATGCATACGTACTCCATTCGGAAAAATAGGTTAAGCGAACATAGCCTCAAAGCGTCGAGAACTTACGAAAAATTACCGTAGCGTAAAAATCGCTGAAAATTCGCAATACATCCGGTGATCTCGCCGTACGTTCAACTACAGAGGCCGCGAGGTACGATCTAACATATGCGAGTAGAGGTTAAGCGAACGTAACCTCGAAAAATCGAGAAACGAAGAACGATACCACGGTTCATCATCGAAAACTTACAATGTATTCGGTTTTAACCGCCGGTGTGACGGAAACCTCGTATTCCCCGGCGACCAGCACGTTCGCCTGCACCTCCTCCTTCAAACATTTCAACGAGCTCGGCTCGAGATAGAACCTTATGCCGTGCACGTACGCGACCACCGTCGCCAGAACGAATATTACACCCCGCATCTTTCCACGCTGCGAAATCCCATAAAAATTGTCCCGACTAGTGTCAACGGGGAAAAGAACTCCTCGCGGTTAGGTGCGCGACGTTAACGACGAACCATCAACATATTGATGAGTTGGCGACCATTGAGTATTCCCGTTGGATCTCGTGACGCGGCGACATGGAACGACGGACCCCAGAAAAAAAAAGTACACGCGTCGCACTTTCGAACGATTTATTCGAACGTCGCCGGTTCGTCGATAGAACGAAGTTTCCAAGCGAACTTAATTATTTGATTGTTCAATATTCGACTCGCGACGCACCTGTTCGCCGTGATCGAATATTATTTTTCGCACCTATTCGCGATCTGTCAGAAACGCGACGACGGCCCTTGCGCGAACCCGCCTTTAGGCGACGGAGAGCGACGAACGCGGCAATTGTGGACGGCGCTGAATCGAATTCAAAGTTTAGTAACGTGGCCGTTAATTTTTGCGCCGAAAGTAAACGTCGCTTTGCAACTTGTGCGTAACGCGTGCACAAATGTCTCGTCGAGGGAACGATTGAGGAGAAATCGGCGAATAATAGGGTTTTCATTGGGGAGAAAGAGAGTGATCGCCTGTCATACGATACCGAGAGAATGGAGGACGAATTTGAAATTTCCACGAAACTTTCTCTTTAATAACTGATCGGGTACGTATGTATATGTAACAGTACGAACGTACTGTTTCTTTTTACTGTTCGTTTTTTTATATGTCTGGGTTGCGGATGCAAGTGGACACGCACCTTCAGGTTATCCGAGAGCTTCTTCTCGTTTTCTTATTATATCGTCGAATTATACGTTCTTTCTGTTGCCTCGTTAAGTCCGCCGCGAAATGGCAACGTATTCCTCCCTGGACGAAACTTTGGAGAGGCAGTGCGAGAAGCTGCGAGTTCTAGAGGCTGCGACGACACTGATAAAAGGTACGACTCTATTTGTTCCGTTGAAAATCGCCAGCGTACGGCTAAAGTTTTCTATCGCAGGCAAGGACGCGGTGAGAGAGGAGCTGATCAAGATGCGCGCGGACGTCTCCGAGATGAGCCACGGCGTAGAAGAAATGAGGACGGCATTGGAGAAGATGAAGCAACAGAACGATCAATGCAGAGTAGGTCTCTTTCTTTTGTCTTTTCCTGTTCCGATCGGAAATCGCAGCAATCTTGTGAACGAAATGAATGCAGGAGTTGGCGACGCTCCTCGAGAGACTGGACAAGAGAATCGTTCACATGGAGCAGAACGTACCGTGCAAATTGATTCGCCATCGTGAAAAGGAAGCAGCGAATCGGTTGCACTTGAGCGCTGTTCAGGAGACAGCGTCGCCGGCGATCACGGACGACGAGGCGGAGAGGCAGGGCGCAGCGATGGGAGACTGCAAGAAGACGCTGTTCAGAGAGCCCGAAGTTTGTCCTATCTTACCGTTGATCAGTGAAAATGAGTTCAGGGCAATACCGAAGTATATCATTGGCAGGCAATCTTTAGAAACTGTAAATAGCTTTATAAGTAGCATTAATGAGATATTGAGAACGAAATACACATTTTTGGCGTTGGGCAAAGCTCAGGCTAGAAAGCAGGGCGATCTGAATTTGTATTTACAGTACAAGAAACAAGATATGGATGTGTGCACGAAGAATGGTACGTTGGCCCCTGTGTTTCTCAACTCGTCGATAATATACGTCTGGTTTGATGATAAATTTGTTGCATTCCAGAGTGCGTGTACTTTTTTATGGCCGAGGATTACCAGAGGCACACGAATACTAAGTTGAATAAGCTTAAATTGAATCTGATGACCGTGTTACGACACTGCAAAAGATTGCGGGAGCACAGAGTGAAGAGTGAACTGCGATACATCGTATTAACGAAATAATAATGCCTAGATCCATGATGGACATAGTTGAGCGTTATAAATGGAAGGAGAAATCGAGCGACGGACAATAATTTGTACAGAGAATGAAAACATATGTAGTTTAGCAATATATATTTTTTATATACAATTGTAATCTATTGGAAATATATGTATATATAATTTTCTCATTGACTAAACCGCGAACTAATTTATTAATATTTCAGGCGACGTTTTATTTCGGCTGCCACAATAATTTAACGATCTCCGGCGCCGAATCTTCTGTTTTCTAGATTCGCATTTGTTCCGGTCGCCGTGGCAGCGTGTTTATCGGAAACACTATGCTCGCAAAGATCAAACTCCCTGTTTGAATTGTTTCGACGGTTCGAAGAATCAAGTTTAGTTTGCCATGAAAGAATCCTTCCGTTTTCATTTCCAAGGAACGAGGTAATCTACTCTGAGATACTTTCGATCGTGCCCTCCACTTGCAGAGATGAAACGAACCGATACGATCATATTTTCATTTTTTTTTCTTCTTATCATTCAACAGCGACCTTATGGTATAAAAATAATTTCCCGAGTCTGGAATTATTTATTTATTTTTTAATTGTACAAGAATATATCGTCCCCGTTCGAAGGATTTCTTGCAACCACTTGTCCATGGACCAAGTTTGAAACTGATTTGTTGCATGGAACATGTATAGTAATAACAAAGTTCGATAACTGATGAAATACTCTTGCGTTAAATAAGCGAGCAAATGAATATAATTTTCCTACGATATGAAAAGAAAATTGTGGCCCTTCTGAAGTCTAGATCCTTACCGCGGATCGCCAGCTTCTGACTTCTTAGTATAGTCCGCAACCTGGAGAGAAACTCGAGCAATTCGGCGACAATTTATCCATAATTTTGTTGCCCATATCTTCTTTATAAACCGACGATAATAATTAATATCGAATTCTAGATAAAAGGGACCTTTAGCTTGTCAATATGAACAGCGGAAAAACGGAGTCGATGAGCACGTTGAGCGAGCACGAGGACGATCTCGACGATCTCGAGGGGTCAGTCATTTGGTCCCAAGAGGAGCCGCTCTCCTCCAACGAGATCTTAGAACTGACCCCAGATCCGGAGGGGCAGAACCGTGTGAAATCTTTGTGCCGTCTGTGCGCGGGAGAGACTCTCAATCCAATTTACATTTATTCCGAGTTCGGCGAGTCCCTGAGACTTTTGCATAAGATCAACACGTGTCTAAGTGTTAAGGTAATCGTTGTTCGTTGGCGTGTCCTGAGAGCGGATGTAACGACACAAATATGAACCGTCAGGTAAAGAAAACGGATCCGTTGCCGAAGCAACTGTGCCCGACGTGTGTGGAGAAAGTTAACTGGTGCAACGAGTTCGACGTTCAATGCATCCGAGCCGAGGAAACCCTGTTCGAGATCCTGAAGCAGAAGCATTCGTTCGCCAATAATCCGACCGATGATGCCTCCCAGGAGAACGCAGATTCCTGTCCGCTGTGCGTCGAGGGAAGGATGAGGGTTTACGAAGAGGACAAGGAAGCCAGGCGCGACGTCGAGCTGTACGACAGCGACATTGTTCTGGAAAGCAGCGACGAGGAGCAGATACCGAACGAAATAACAATCGACGAAGAGCCAGACGAGAACGAGGCCATCACGTTGTTTTGTCTGGGCACCAAGCAGAAATATTTGAAGTGCGGGGCGTGCATGAATCTGTATCACACGAAGGAGACCCTGGACGAGCATAAATGCAAGCCAAACCTGCAGTGCACGTCCAAGCCGTACAAATGTGACGTTTGCTTCGCGACGTTTACGTTCGAGGAGCGACTGCAGTTCCACCAGCATTTCCACAAAGACGCCAAGGCGTTGTACTGCGAGACCTGCAAGATCACGTTCGGGAAAGAGTTGAAACTGTTCTATCATTACAAGAGGTATCCGCAGACAAATCAATATAATATAAGCATTCGAATCAATTGAACTTCCTTTTAGATATCACTGCAAAGGGGGCAGAGTGTCCTGTTTGCAATGCGGCAAACTATTCGAGAACCAGGAGGGTCTGAAGAAGCACGTGTGCGTCGATGGGAAGACCAGACCGCACGTGTGCGAGGTCTGCTCCAAGGGATTCTGTGACGGGTACACATTGAAGCGACACGTGGTCACTCATCTGCCGGAGAAGCCGTTCAAGTGTCCTGAGTGTTCAAAGAGTTTCACACAGAAATCCAGGCTGAACAAACACGTGGCGGGCCACAGTATAACATTCGAGAATAACCAAACAATTTGGAGGTACCTTTATCTGTTCTGAAACAACGTCTTCCTGATTTAAAAGTCGCCTCTCCTTTTAATCAAGGTGCGTCCGCTGCGGCGAAGCCTTCGGCAGCTGCGAGTCTGCCGACGAGCATTGCAAAAAGCACGAGGAGAAAATCAGTCTAATCGAGGAGCTACAAGTGTTGAAGCTGTACCACTGCGAATTCTGCAGCAGCCACTTCGCCGACATGGACCATCTGAAGAGCCACAGGGAATTGCACGTGGTGGAGAAACCGTACACCTGCAACCACTGCAACACCACGTTCAAATCGTTCGCGGAGGCTGTCCTCCACTGGAAGGAGCACCCGAGGATATTCAAGGTGCTGGTGGTGTTTCTGTGCGAGATATGCGACCGGGACGTGAAAGAGCTGTCCCTGCTCTACAAGCATAAACAGAAGCGGCACCAACCGGTGGCCAGAAGATCCGAGAGGAGCAAAGAGAAGTTCATCTGCGAGCTATGCGGTGGCGTGTTCGCGAGCATCGAGGACTTTCAGGAGCATGGGAAATATAGATGCTCGAAATTCCCGTGCGACATCTGCGGCAGCCTGTTGCCGACAGCGAATTCCTTGAACGCGCATAAAAGACGGCACAGCGGATTGAGACCGTACGTTGCAAAAGATTCCTCTTTCGTGACGCACAAATACCACGCGAGCTTAACAACTGTTTTTCTTCTTTCGCGCGTAGATACGTTTGCAACATCTGCGGGAAAAGTTACACGCAGTCCAGCCACATGTGGACGCACAAGCGATTTCACATGGGGGTGAAGCCGTACGCCTGCGAATACTGCGACCAACGGTTCACGATAAAACCCGACCTGGCCGATCACACCAGGAAGAAGCATACCAGGGAACGGCCGTTCAAATGCGACGTTTGCAACAAAGCTTTCTTGACCGGGTCCGTGTTCTATCAGCACAGACTGATACACAGGGGGGATCGCAGATACAAGTGCCACTACTGCGAGAAAGCGTTCACCAGGACGGAGGCGCTGAACAATCACATAAAAATTCACACCGGCGAGAAGCCGCACGCATGCGACATTTGCGGCAGGTGTTTCAGGCAGAAAGGTGACATGAGGAAGCACAGGAGGACCCAGCACACCGTTAAACAGGACGCCAAATAGATAGCAAGAGAAATCGAATAATCCATAAGCGTATGATAATGTTCAAAAATCTCTCTTTGATTTCGCGACGCGACTCGCGCGACTCGCAAATAAAATGTAAATAAAGAATTCAACAATGCCATAAGATAAGCCATAAAGACGAAAGTTTATAAAGTCCATGACGTGTATCTTAAGGGGGGACACTCAATTAGAATTATAAAAGAATTGAAAATTGTTTTCTTCTATAAAACGATAGTTTAATATCTTATTAATATAATCCCAAAGTTTTATAGCGGAATTCGAGCTCTATTCAGTGCTATAGCTGATGAACGTCACTGATGTCCGCTCGGAAGCCCGAAGCCTGTACTTTTCAAATTGGCGGGAAAGATAACTCAAGAACTATTTAACCGATTTCATTCAAACTTGGCACAGATGTTTATTATACTATTACCTTCTATTTGAACTAAAATCATATTGAAAATCGTTCAAGAAAGTACCTTTTTATCACAAAACTACTGCGGAAAATTTCACATATCTGGTTTCTAGCCTGACATTTCTGTAATTTTTGAATTTCATTCAATGTTTCAGTTCAAATAGAAACTAAAAAAAATTAATTTCATACAAATCGGATGAACGATGCGGTCGCTAGAGTTCCCGCCGTTTTGGAACTCACGCCGCGACCTGCCCGGAAGAATGTCCCGAAACTCCGCCATTTTTAAATATTTTGGTGACACTTAAATATATAATAACTAAGCCTCTAAGTTACAACAAGATTGAACAATTAGTATTCTGTAAAAGAACTTTTAAAATCTGCTAAATTTCATGCTTCTAATTGAGTGAGGAAGTCCCCCCCTAATTGGGAAGGTATAATTGCGCAGAATAAGGGAGCCATTTTCAATTTCGATGACCTTGGAATACGACTATGAAAAATATCGTTATGTTGCTTACGAAAAACCGTGCCTACTTTTTCCTCTTTCATTTCTCTTTAATATGTACTATTTGCAAGAAGAACCCCGCGGCCACCTTGCACATTCGGCGCCAGGTACTTCCTATCATTGCTTGTTCTGTAATGATCGACCCTGGGACCGTATTTCAAGGTCGTTGAAATCGAAGGTGACCCCCCCTAAATCTCCATATTTACCCATTAAGAATTGCACGTACGATTGCACGTGGATCGACCGAAACGGGAAAAGATTCGAGATCACCTTGGGATCGCGTCGTTTCGAAAGTAGCCGCGGCAACAGGCGCGAACAGGTGCGCAGATGCAACACGTACAGAACAGGTGACACGACCGATGTGTCCCGTGATACGTACGTATTGCAACGAAGCCACCGAACCTCGAGCGGTTCTAACATAAGTTGCGACTCGTTGCCGATAAAAGAGATTGCACGGGTGGACGTGGGCCCGATTATCAATGAGATCGAAACGATGACGACCCACAGATAGAAGAATTTCTCCAGGGTGTCCCCCTCGAATACCTGACGTACCACCCACGTAAGTACAATTACCGTCGCTCCTCGTTACGAACGTTCGTTCTTGCGAGTTCCTCGCGGCGTAACCCGCGACGTTAACGACCAGACGCCATCGATACGTTTCACGGATACTTTGCTCGACGTTTTTCGCATCGTTATCTACGACACGTATCTAACCTGACCAAGTTTGACGTTGTGCTTGCGTGTCGTCGCGGTAGACACGTCCTTGTTTCGATCTTATTCCACGGGTAATTCTCGTTGATTTTCGTCGATGTAAATCGGATCGATTGATCGGCGTTTCGAAGTATTGAGTGAATAGTATTTAGTATTTTTCCAATATTTACCTAATCTCCATGGAACAATGATTGATTGATATTGGTGCTCCGCACTCCTTAGGATCCCCATGAAGAATGGCATTTCCGCCTCTGGTTAGTTCCACGCCGCCGCCTTTGGACAGCTTTGGGGACTCCGAGGAGGACGAGTTTGGGGACTTCACGACCGGAGGCATAGATGGTAATTGTACGACTCATGCAAACCACTTTTCTTAACAGTATCGTTGATCTCGCGGGGATAAGTTGAAGGTGTATGCCGTTTCAGGTTTATCTGCTTCGTCGGAGTCGCCGCACAAGCTTGCGACGCCCCTTCGAACGCCACTGGCCTCCAAGCATGCATCGCCAAAGGTGAACGGCATCCGGGAGGAGCCCGGCGATTCTCGGGCAGCCACTGTTTCAAAGACCGCCACTAACGAGGAGCTGTTAATACTGGAGAAGATAAACGACACTGTGACCGACATCAAATTCAAGGCAGAAGCGAAGAAAGTTGTGAGAACTGTGGCGAACGACGCCGGAAAGACACAGGGAAGCGTGGGTGGGAATAAGAAGGACGGCGGCGTGGCGAGAGGGGTTTCCAGCGAAGTCAGTTTGACTGGCGAAGACAGTAGCATCGGGGAGAGCGAGCAAGAGACCTCTCCGAATCGTTCGCAGGACTTTGAACCTCTCAGTTTGGATTTAGGAGATCCCGCTGTTGCTCTGGATACCGTACAGCCGGTGGACGATGACTTCTACGAATACGAGCAGCTGGAGGATCCTGAAAATTGGATCCCCGATGGAGCAACCACGGACGGGCCTAAAGTGGAGTATGTGCAGTTTGAAGGGAACGAGGATATTTCGATTAATACAAACAGCTTGAGCAGAGACTTGAACGTGGATCACGAGGATACCCTAAATGTGGACGTAGAAAGTCTTGTGGGAAAGCAGACTGAGAATGAATCTGTGGTGAACGAAAATGCGACGAATCAGGAAGACGTTTTTGTGTTCGACGATGAGTCAAAGTTTATTGAAGATGATCGCCTGGAAGACAATCCTTCCCCTACGCTTCAGGCAGCCTACGAAATTTCCGAGGATTTCAAAGGGTTCGCCGAAAACGAACCTGAGAATGAAACCGAGAATGGAACCGAGTATGTTCAAATCGAGGATGACTTTTTATCCTCCGCGCCACTGCCAGATATTTCCAGGTGTTCCAGCGGGGAGTTCGCCGACTTCGATCGCGACCCTGCGTTCGTTGATCGCCAGGTGGGAACGAGCGAGGAGATAGAGGGAACGTCCGTCCAGGACGACGATTTCGGGGACTTCGCCGATTTCTCTGAGCCGACGCAATTCGAGCAGCCCGCGGAACTCCATGCAGCTGACGACGATTTCGGGGACTTCAACGATTTCGAATCGGCCTTCGAGCAGGCCGCGTTGGAGGAACCGCCAATCAGCCTGAGGGAGTCGATTTGTCGAATAGAGAATAGAAACGTTTGTATCTCCCCCTTTTTTCTTCTTTGCTCGTTCCTTACAATTTTATAAATTATTCGTAAGTAATTTGGCAATTCCCGCAGGCCGCCAACAAAATAGAGGACATCATCGCTACGATGTTCGCGATGGACGGGACTCGTTGCGAGATCGCGATCCAATCGCTGATAGGCCAGGCGGATAAAGTTTGGCGGTGTATAAAGAACGTGGAGGAAACAAACGCTTTGACGTACCAATGGGCAAACAGCTCCAGCAACAACATATTACTAAATTCTTTGGGCATCGATTCCCGTAACATCGTAGGTGACACTTTGCCCTGACAATATGGCAAATCGAATTCAGTAAATGAACGAACATTTTCGCAGCTGTTCGGGCCGAGGTGGAACCCGAACGTTCCGAGATTCGCGGCGAATCTCGGCTTCACGCCGTTGGAACCGATCAAGGCAACAGCGGAGACGCAGTCGGCCACCTCGTCGAACGGAAATAAGGCCCAGTCTTCGAATAATTCAGAGGTGAGCGTGATCGTTCGTCGATAAATTAGAGAACAGCACCGTGCGCCGTATGTTTGCCGACTGTGAATAATAACGATAACATATTATTAGGAAGTACCTGCCGCTCAATTCGATTGGAATAGTTCCGGGCTTGTAAATCCCTTAGAAGCTAGTAAGTATCCAATGCAGCGTGTGTGGATATTCACAATTCTGTTAGCTTTATTCCAGTTTGAGCAAAAAAATAAAAAAACAAAAGAAGCACTCCTCCATTTTGTGTTGTCGCAATATGTTTTACAGTTAAAGCGTCACAATGTTTGCTTCACTTTCGCTCGCTTGTGTACAATTATATATAAATAGATATATATTTATGGAGGGCCCAGAAGCCAATCAGTGCGGGCCCAACTTTCCCTGAACGCGAGTTACGTGGTTAAAACTTTCCGTTGATGAATCAATTAAGTCACTAGTTTCGTACGTAAGCAATAGATGATGGTAATGACGTTGCCACTTTCTTCAAAGTACATTGGCTTCTGAACGCTCCATATATACAGGGTCGCCCGGGAACTCTTGATCAGTTTTTAATGGGCGGTTACTGGGGCGCCTCTGAACAACTTTTTCTTTTACCAAAATATCGGCTGAAGCTTCGTTCTTGAATTATTAACGAAGAAACGCGTTTGTTCACGAGCGCGATTGAGAACCACACATTTGAGCGCGCGGTCTACGTGCGCTCTGATTGGCCAGTTTTGTTCCGTTAATAATTCAAAAGCGAGCTTCAAGCAACAGTTTGGTAAAGGAAAAAGTTGTTCAGAATCTGCCCAGAAAGCCCGCATTAAAAGCCGGTCAAGAGTTTACCGGACGACCCTGTATATATTAATGCAAACTGTGCTAATCACTGGGAAAATTGTCTGACGATACGTGTAATCTAGGTGGTGGGTTGTCTGCACTTCTACCTCTGGACTTTCTGTGTCCCTTCGATCCTCTACTAACATCCCACAGCTCCGCCAACTCTGAATCCCACCGTCGACCAAGTAGGGCAAGGAATCCTATTAATCATCGTAAGTTTTGGGCCAGTATACGGTGTTCGATGTCCCATTACGTAGCCAGCGTTACATAGATACCCATAGATGCTTTTGTGCTTCCACGTTTACGTACCATCCCACCCCCTCCAGCGAATCACCGACCTGCACGCTTAAATAAACTCTCTCGCCGAACAACAGATGCACCGGAAGCAAATGTAAATCGGGAACGATGCGATTCAGTGTCCAAACCGGAGGCAAGGGACGCCGCGGATGCCGACTCGGCCAGGTCTCAGAGACGTTCGCAGCCGGCGAAGATGATCGACCCTCTGCCGGCCCATCGCGCAGCACCCGAGTGGAAGAAGAAACCAGCGGACCCGGAACCAGGAGGCAAACAGAGGGGCCCAGGGGTTCAAAGAGGAGAGAAGCAGTGTTCGACGACTGACAAACAGATTGCCATAGACAGACAGTTCGTAGGGAACGACAAGCAGCAATTCGCTGTCGATAGGTCCGCTGTGGGCGATGTTCACAGGGGAAGGATTGCGAATAAGAGGGCGGGGCCCGAGCACACGGCGATGGACAGATTTGGCCGCGTGATGCCCATTCAGCCGGAGACCAGCAGAGTGCTGAACCGTTTGCCGGATTTGTCGTTCCTCAGCGCGAGAAGCTTGATGCTGGACCGCGAGCACAAGCAGATCGCCTGCGAGATAGGCGTTATCAATCGCAAGATGCCCGGCTGAGTAACGTCGGTCTGAGCGCGAGTTTGAAAGGTACAAACGAATGATTGGGAGAGCAAAGAAAAGCCGAGGCGAAAAACGAGGAAAACACGATAACAGAAGAGTTTATTGTGCCCCGCGACGAGAACTGTGTGTAAGGAGAGAAGACGTTCCGCTAACCTTTCAAATCCGCGCTTGGACCGACCTTTGATCCCCTGACATCTTTCCCGCCGAAGGAACGACGCCGACTGATAATAGTATTTTCTGCGCCCTTCTATCCGTGAGGACGAAAGAGTATATTCTGTTCGGTGTGCATCGAACGATTGAACAATGTTGCACAGAGTGTCTATGCCTTTCTCCGCGAAACGGCGAGGCGGCCGGGAGATTGTTCAGTTTGTTCACGAAATGGAGTAGGCTAGAACTTATTTCCGTAAGCTTCGAATTTCTAGACGCACCGTGGATATTCGTAATGGAAGCATCACTTAACGACAATTGTGATACATAGTTATTATTTTGTACAGCTGTTTCCCACCCCGTGCTTTGTTACTTTGTACAGTTCCGAATGGAACGCGGACCAATCGATAGTTTTAACGTGTACAGCCGAGTATATAGTTGAACAGTGATTCTAACGGATATACATATATAGCTGTGATTATATCTTTATTTGCAATTACGAATCGATCATGTTTCCGTTGCAATCTGTCGATACGAATTATGTTTAGAATTATACCTGTACGAAACCTCGCGAGGTTTTTAAAGACGATGTACTTAACTATTTAGCTACGTACGTATGTTAACTCTGTTCCGTGAACAAGCGCAAAAGTACGGGAGCTGGTGGTGCAGCCAGAACGATTATTAAAGCGGCGTTGCAATTGATAGAAAGATGCAATTCCGATGGGAGCAGTGCTCGTCGAAACGTTGTGTTCAATCATGTCTCCGCGTTTCCACGCGTATAAATATTCTAATGGAAACTTTGTACACGTATTCTTCGTTATTTTATAAAGGAACAATCGGAAACCGCGAGGTGTTTCCGAACGGGTGTACGAGGCACGGTTTATTTAACGAATAGGATGGATAAGAAATATCATTTCTTAGTAATTCTCTGAATCCCTGGCTGCGCCACGATTATAATTAATCCATGATGTATTGGGTACTCGACAATCGAGTTAAGACTTAGCACTGATAATTACGTTCAGAGGGAATTGTCATGGACGTAGCTGGCGTTTGAACGTGACTTAACAAGTAATAATAATAATAACGGAATATCGTAGCGAGACATAAAAGTATTGATGAGAAACTTAATAGGGGACGCTTATACCTTTGACATTTCATTACCATCGTTTCTGCCAGGCTAAATCGATTTACTACACGACGATGATTTTAAATCCCGCTTAAGTGTTCTATTGTTAACGATAAGAGGACCAATCTTGCGTCGAAGATTCGGTTGAGCGTCGTGGCAGCGGTTCGAATAAAACTCGTTAGATAATTTTCGCCCCAAAATGTCCAAGGTGTTAAGCAAGCATTGTATTCTAATTGTACGTTATTACTTTTATTTATTAATTCGATCCCACGATTCCTTTGTTACATGAACACTATTATATTTATTATATCCGACACCACCCGTTTTATCGCCACCTCGTCCTTTCCAAATAATCGCCGTCTAGCTGAAAAATCGTCCACGCAAGATCCGAGATCCAAGATATTGTATGAAAGAAGACGTCTGTGTGTCGCTCGTTTTATACTAGTCAGCCTGAGAACTTATACGCGCTGACAAGGATACAACTTCGCCCTCGCATCTATCGTGTCAATAAAAAAAAACAACTCTTATTTTTACCAATCCTCAATTCAATACCGGCGACGCCATTAATTTCGCGTGGATGTTGGAAGCATCCTTGCGCGCGTGTGCCATCTTTCTAATAGATACAGGTGTTCGCTCGCGTGTCACCGGTGACGAGGACACGGCGGGGGGGAAAGAAGGAGAAAATTCGGAACGGAAGGACGGGAAGAAAATTGTTGCCCTCGCCCGCGCAAGAAAACCCTAGGAAAAATGGCAATTCAACAGCGGGATCGTGGCCATCACTGTACACGTCAGACTCAGTCGTGCGCCGACTGGTACCGCCAGGTACCAAATGCCACAAGGTCACGACTCGTGTGCCCGTATACACGGCGGGAGAGGAGGAGAGACCTTTTATTGTGCGGCTCGGTTTTACGCCGGTAAGGTGCGCAGCCAATGAACAGCGAAATAACAGGTGAAAGAACACACACGTCGCGGTGCACCGAGGCGCTACGTCTCCGCGTACACTGTGCATCCTCGACGGCAATGAGTTTTTAATAAACGCAATTCAAACCTATTTCCTCTTAGAAGCGGCTCGTTCATCCTGCTATTGAACGGCCCGGCCCAAGCATTTGTGAACGACGAATTTCTTCGCGCAAAGTCGAACCCAACTGAAATGCGTTTAGCGACGTGCATTATGTACAAGCTTCTTCCCCGAAGAGAAATGAATTTTTGTAGAAACGAGGTACGTTCTAAATCGGACACATTCACGTAATTAGAGTGAGCCTCGTTTGCCGAGATAGAGATCACGGTTCGTTTGCGTACGGTTGATGTATGTGTTATACGTGTGTATACATTTCGATGCCTGCAATGGAAACGTGAAAGTGACGTGCGACGGTGGATTTTAAGGGATCGCTTTAATGGAGAGATTTCAGGACGTGCAGGGGAAAGGGAAGGGGGCGATGGACAAGAATGCGGTTGGTCGTGTGTCGAGACAATGGAGGAAAGGGCGAGAGGCGCATGGCATTTGCTTTGGCTAATAAACGCGTTCGCGAGAAAACGCAGGAGTTCGGTGTCGTGTCGTTCTCTCGAGCGGCACCGCCGGGCACGAGTCCACGCTATATGTACAACTTCATTCAGAAACGGTGTACACAGAGAGACAAATTGCCGAGATTTCCCTGGTAACCACTCCCAGCTAATTCTACCGCCACGTTGCTGGTTCGTCGCTTTCAAAAATTCCTCCGTCCTCGTCGCTGTTCATCCCGACGCGTGTAAAACGAAGAAAAACAATCGTCGGAGCGCACGCTCGATTCGAAGGAGAATAACGTTTGATCCCATTGGCGACGGGACGGGGGATTAAATGGGAGCACGGGGAGATTATTTCAGAAGATATAAGAATGGCGGTGTGTAGGGGGGATGGCTCGACCTGGGAGAAAAAAAATACAATGGACCGATGCAGGTGGAGGTTCGGAATGCTTGGGACCCGTTAAGAGCGCAGAAAAAGTCAGGAAAGTGGCAAGGGACGGTATTACCTCAGGTCAGGTACCTTCGTCTTGTTTACATTCGCTTTCAGACCGCGTTTCGTAGTGACGAACAGGTAGACGAATTCTTTCCCCTGCCGCATTCCATTTTTTAAATCCGCAAGGAAAGCGTACACTATCGTTGGCGAACCTATGTACATATGTATGTGTACGATGCATCTTTCTATTACGGCTTTCATTGCGATTAATTTGCATCTACAATGATATGGCTGGGGGTGCGTAATTGACTAATTACGGCGCGTCGTTGATTATCGGATTGAACGGGGGCATGCGTCTCCGGTGATCAGATTTTTACGTCGTATTTAATATCCATGTCACAAACGTTCGCAGGTATTCGCTGGCTAAATACATGCACAATTGTCTTACGAGCAGCGAATTTGCTACACGTGGTCCTTTGGAACGCCCGCGCGGCGCATGCGCGCCGACTCCGTGGTCCCAGTACCGTGCCCCACCACGCGGCACGCGATGCGCCACGGTGTTAGTCGTTCGCTGACCGCGGCCGCGTAAATATCGTATACGCGAGCCATGAACTGAACTCGAGATACGCTCGTGCTTTCGCATTCTTTTTTTTTTCCCTCCTCATTTTTTCCTCACTTCCTTCTGTCCCGAGGATTCTGTTGCCCGCCCCTCGAGACACGGGGGCGTATTAAGACAATTGTCCAGCTGGTCGCCGGAGAACGTTATATCCTATTATTTTTTTTTATTATTATTTTCCATCCTTCCACCCCCTCACATGAGAAACAGCTAACCCCCGTTCAAACATTTCCAAACCTCCTCACCTTGGATCAACACCGTCTCCTTTGGTACACTCGCCGAGGGACAAAAGTGTAAAGTTGGAAAGGCCGTACCGTTGCCCTCGACAGTCCGTGGTGCCGGGGTCGGACACAGTGGAGACGCAAATTGAAAAGTGTTGATCGGTGCGCGGTGAGAAGAACGGTGCGATGGCAGTGGCTGCGGGGCCACGCTGGCCACGCACGTTCCTCCACGGTGGTAGACGCGCTTCCGGGAATACTTTGGGCACGAGAAGTCTGTGCTGGGTCTTTGACGGGCTTCCGCTGATCCTAGTCCTAGCCGGTGTCGCGCAGGTTGCCGCCATCAGGTTGGGTAAGTGTATTGACCTCGATGGTCCCCACCGTTCATCTCCGTTCGTTAATTTACATTTGCCCCGCGGTTGGAATAAAAATCATGCAATCAGATGTTAATTGAAGCCAGTCGTTTCTCTTCTCTGTTTCACGGTTTCGCGCGTAGGACCGATCCGTATGAACTTGCGTGTCCTCTGCAAGTGTATACATACACACAAGGGAGGATGTTTTCTTCTTGTGTCGTATAATAACCATTCTGCCGCTCGGTCCTACGATGTATGGGAAGAGTTTGGTTCGGATTTTTATTATATTTTGCATCGCGATCGCGGAACAGGGGGAAACAATGCGTACAGACGGAGGAAGAAACAAATAATGGATCGTCAGACGTTGGATTTCCAGCGTTTGTTACCGTTCTGCGAACTTTCAACCAATCGCGAATTCTTGCAAAGTCGAATGCGCGCACACACACACACACCCACACACGCTCTCCGCCCGTTTTGTTCCGTTGGATGAATGGAGATCTGTTTTGCTTTCATTGCGCGACCAGCAATTGAATTTCTTCTTTTCTTCTCTCTTATGCTGCTTAATTTATATGTATACATGTGTACATTTATGTGTATGTACATGCATGTTGCCTTTTTCTCCAGTGCTGTGCAGTTTCGATTGCGAGTAGCGATTGCGTTCTTGGAACGCAGTGGTTGGTAGTCGACGATCGATTAATTCTTCATTATATTTAATTGTACATATTCTTCTCCGCCTCTCCTTTTTTCTTAATTTTTTTTTATCAATTTCCGTGAAAGGCTTATGCCTCTCAAGGTGGAAAAGTATATTCGGTTGGCAATGAGTAATCGTCAATACGAGGGAAGAGCTGTAAACGTGGTGATGCAACCTTGGTGACCTCGAATTTACTTTTGTGACCCCTTTCAAGGTCATTGTACTTCTCCATTTCGAATCACGCTTCGGGCATATCCACGCGGTGCAACCGATCCTGGTTAAACAAAGATGCGTTACAGATGTTGTGGGTTTTCTTTTTCTTTTTTATTACGCGAGCGATGACGCGAGCATGGGGAAACAAATTGGTATTGCTTTTCGTAATGTATATGGTGATGCGGAATTTACTTAGGGACGAGCGAACCAATAATTGGCATCATTGTTAATCTAATTCTGGTTCTGTTGCAAACAGGATCGCGGTGGTTTTTTGCATCGGGGCATCTCTGATCGCTGCTTTCTCTGCTCCCCGCTAGGTGTGCGACTTTATGCGCGCGTGCTTTTCCCCGTTCGACTTCTTAAAAATCCCACCTCGCACATGAGCATGCAGTTAACGAATCGGGTTTAGTTTACCGTTAACTCCGTTGCCGTCGCAACTTTTGTTTTGCGTAATGTAACTCCTAATCCCTTTGCGCCGTGTAGAAGACGTTCAGGCAGGAAAATTTCCATTTCCCCTCTTACGCTGTTCGAGCTCTAAACGGATTTAATTAAAGGAAGGAAAAGGATGAACGAATTATTGTCCGATTATGCAGGCGAGATACCTGCAGCATCGCGAAAGATAGTATCATTACCATTTTTTGGTTTAAGCACAATCGATTTACGATACCCACGAGCGAGTTTTGCGAAAAGAAAAGAATGAAGGTAGAAACGTGCCGTTACAAGCTTCCTCCCGCGAGGGAATATTTCCAGCGACGTATGGGGACAAAAAAGGCAAACACGGAGAGGAAAAAAGGGGGAAGAAAGTAAACATTGTCCTCGAGATTCGTCGGTGGACCTCTGCGAAAGGTAAAATATATCAGATTCGACCTTTCCCGGTTGGAGAGGTTATATTTAGCAGACCGGCGAATTATCCGGTTCCGCGCAGGCGCGATGCAATTAATCGTACCGCGTCAGATATTAATTTAAATATCTTGTCGACCTGCGAATGGACAGGAATTGTTCTTTGTCGAACTACGAAACAGATTGGGCACGTTTGAAATTTCAATTCGACACATACTCATTTACGTTGCTTCGCGTGCACAGTACACACGTATATACATACGTATTACTTGCGCTTGGGCAATCATTAAAGAAACAAAAAAAAAATGTCAGCTATTCCATTCGACCGATTGCACCATTTTGTCACGCGAAGCACGGAGGGGTACGCAAACTGCAAACACACACAAATATTTGGTCTCATTTCCCTCGATAAACATTCCGTCGAATAAACGTCTTATCAAATTGGAAATTACGTTTCTGCAATATTCATGAAGCGGTGTGGCAACTTTGTGTCTGCTTGGATACGCGTCTTTTTCTCCCCCCTCTCACTAACTCCTGGAGACGATTTGACGCGTTTTCTCATTTCCTAATCTGTTGAAAGGAGAGGCAAAGAGCACCGGGACGATCGTGACGGTAAACGAAATAAACACAGACGAACACCACCACGCAATCTTTGACGAAACCGGTTTCACCTTGTAGCTTTAGTTTGCTGCGCGTGAGTCGATCAGGATTTTTTTTTTCTCCGGAGAGAATCTCTAAACTCTAAGTGACCGTCCCATGGAAACTCCTCGATTTTGTTCTCCATGCGACTGCGCCCACCTCTGCTAATTATATATACATATCTCGACGGTTGTGACGAAAAGAAAAGGGACAAATTAACTTGAAGTTGAATAAAGCGTAGCTTATTCGATTCTTTGGAAATAGGAAGAAAATTGAATTACTCCGATTCGAAGATAACGTTTCGCCATTCCGCGAACAACGTGTTACTTTGCTTCAATCGATGTGGTATTAATTGCACGCATGCAGTTTGATTTCGTTTGCTGCACCGCGTACAAACGATCGATACGATCGGCAGCTACCGTGTCCGCGTCTAATGCCACATCCGCGCAGGACGAAGTTTTATGAAGTGTGGAGAGAACCGGTTTCACGAACTCGTAGTAAACATGACGAAAAGAATGCTCCTAATTCTTAGGCACCACCACTCCCTGAACATCCTCCAGATTCCATTTCCAGATACTTCAGGACAAACGTTCGATATTAGTTAGACACCTGCCTGTCCGATGTTTCCAAATTCCTGCGGCCATTTTCTTGCTTCTCCACCTGTTGCTACTAGCCGAAACTTCTCGCGTGCCTTGCCGATAATGTGCGTCGCACTTGTTGCACTTGAATTCATTTAACTTCATCCATTGAACGATCCGTAAATGTTCATTCTGTATATCCCGACGAGCAGCGTTATTACAATTAAGTGCAATGCGAATAAGTCGTGTTACGATTACGATGACTCGACTTGGGCAATTCGTTCGGGGGCTCGGTGATTTTTCGTTCTTCTGTTGGAAAAGAATAATGACACAGATGTACATTGACGTCGCCGGAACTGAATGCATGCTAACTGGCGGTCGGGGATTTAAACGGCTTAGCCTTGAGAGGTTAAACGTCAATCTGGCGTAAACGATAAATCTGAGGTCAACCGAAAATCAAAGCTCGACGAGGCAGATAATCGAACACAAAGATCGCGCTGTAGGTTAAAATGTACGCTACTGTTTCAACGTTTCGTTTGCAATATTCGTCTGAAATATGTTTCCGCCGTTTTTGCTGGCGGAGGATTTATGTACAGTTCTGTCCCTTCGTTTCGCTGTTCTTGCTCTGTGGCAAAAAAAGACCCCCAAAAAATTGAACAGGAAATAAAACAATCGTGTATAATACATATATACGTATAGTCATGGACCCGTGTAACTCGACGCTGTTTCCAACGATCGCCGTATTGTGTTTCGACACACGTCTCAAAAGGGGCATTACTTTTTGCGTTCTGGGAAATAAATTAAGGATGGCGTGTGCAGCCTTAAAAACCAACCGGCAGATTCTCAGATTTATACGGCGTGTACCCCGGCGAAGTTCTGGAAATATTTCAATGATAATTATGCTGAGTACAATATTATCTGGCGGCTGGAGTATGTTGACATTTTTTCGACCACAATCGACGCGCCACTGCATGCTTAGATAGTCCCAGGGATAATTATGCCCGCGACATTGAAATAGTTTTGCATTGTGCAAAACAAAAAAAGAAGGACAGGACAATGCACGATGATTGAGAACTCGCTCGTAAATTCGACGATAATGCAAGATTTGCGATTTTAATGAATTCCTCGAACGCCACGACCGTTTATCCGAGCATCTATTAATATATATGCACTGACTTTTATGCTGCTTCGTTAAATAACACCGAAGGCGCTTTATCTTTTTCCATTCGTTTTCTATGCGAGGCTCGTTAATGAATAACGGTTGTCACGCCGACAAGGGGACAATAAAAAATCGCGATAATGGCCGCAATGAATAAAGATTCGCGGAATCGAATCTATTTCCGCGGCATTGGCCGAGTGCGTTCGAGGGGAAGAGCAATTTTCGTAGGACGACAATTTCCCAACCTATCTTTCCCTGCTGCTGTATAGAAATGGGAAAAATGGCGGAATATATTTGTTATACCTATTGGTTTCTTCTTTTCTTTGTCCACGGCGTGGAGGGGTATGTACTTTCTCCTTCTTTGGAAGAAGAAAGAAGGAATCAGAGCTTACAAACTCGAGAGAACTCTCGAGCGCAAGGTTCTTAGGTTTCATCGACCCACTGATTCGTGCCACTTCTTTTTCTCGTGCTAATAACTGCACGCGCACCGTGCAGGAGGATCTACCAGCCTCGATAACAATAATAACCTGAATAACATGCGACTGCTGGTTAATAAATCGTTGGCTACAAAACGGCCGTCCCCTCCCTTTTGCGCAACATACAATTTTAATATACGCTTAAGGGATTTTGAATTAACCGTTCGTCAAAGTGCAGAGGGAATATCCTCTCGAGGAAGAGAAGAAGAAAAGTAATCAAGGGTTTCTAGTTCGATGACTGGTCGGGTCCCTTTAATTTTCCAAAGATGTACCGCTATCCTCTTGTGTATTCAGGAAACACCATTTCCCTTGGCCTTAAAAAGACGAGAAAAAAAGCCCCCGTACGCACGAGCATTTCCTTCGCCTGGGCTACTGGGAATATTCCATTTTTTTATCGTTTCATTAATCGGGATATGAAACCAGCCACTGAACAATTGATTTAAATCTGCAAAATAAATGTTACGGACGTTTCGTCAAATGTTAAATGAGCTTGATAAAGGCACCTTGCGGCACCTGTTGCTCTCGGGCTGCCCAGAAATTAAAGGTGGCCCGTCGTTTCGAAAGATTACCACTGGTCGGTGCGAGCAGAATAGTCGAGTTTAATCGCGGAACGGACGCAGCTCTCTAACATTTATTGCCACGGGCATTGCGAACCATATTTACTTCTTTCGCCGATCATTCACGATCGATGGGCTCCCCGAAAGAACTTTGGGCACACGGTAGCTCACGAGCCAACTTTTTTCGGGGCCTTATCCCCTGGATCGGACGTAGCCAGCGACAATGCAACGCTGAAAGTTCAGTAGCGTGTAAAAGTGTGCCATTGCGAGTCCCTCTTCGCCAGTGGATAGAAATCAACAGTCGAATGAATTAATGCGGCGAAAATCTGTTGTTATCTGTTATGTTCTTTCACGGTTCGTCTTTTCGAACGAATTTTTGTGATAGAAATTCCGGTGCGGATTGTCGAGAGATTTCCTGTTAGTACGAGGAACGTTGTTACGCGCGACAAGCGCAGGAAATGTCTCGTAGAAGCGCTGTCGTAGGCGAAATATCCTGGCCGATACCCACAGAGTTGAGCCAGGTTGGCAGGTTCGAGGCTGGCAGGTAAAGTCGGTAGGCGGGCCGAGGTTCATTGACCTCGGCCTAGCGGCCGACCGGATAGCGGGACCATGCCTCTCCGATTCTACGTTCTCCTTCTGCCTTCTCTACACCTTCCTCCCTTTCTTTCTCCGTTTATCTATCCTCTATATCCCCGTGTCCAGTGCTGCATAATACAGCCGGGCGTTTTTTTCGGGGATCCGTGAAATTGGGGGTCATTTACCGACCGATGATAATTCTGTGCGTTGAGAAAGATATTTCTCCCCCTTTGTAAAGCGATTCCCCTTTATAAGTATTATAATTTGATCCCGCGATATGTACTTGCGCGAGCGGGCGGCAAGCTCAATTGAAATTTAATTACTGATCAATCGAACGTTTAGCGAGAGCTATAAATAATTGATCGAAACGATTGTGCGTACGGTAAGGCTGCTAAATAGGGGAGTGAATGAACGATGGAATAAGTGCACCGGCCACGGAGACAAAAGTGTTTAGAGATCCCATTGATTCAAGCGCGGGTCGATCGCGTGGGAAACTGAAACTTTCACCCATGGGATTATGAGAGAGCTCGAATAGCGCGAATCCAGCGGTTCTGGATTTGGCCGTCGACTGAATTGCAATTCTTAATGTCAGCGTGCACGGCCGTTACACCTCGACCGATTGATTTATCCATTATTTTCTCTCTATACGCAGCCCTAGGGCGAACGCGACGCGCGTACAACGAAAACCGGGCGATCGCAGGTTCGATTATTCGGACCAAAATGTGGCTTTACCTTAATGTCCTCTGTCAGGATGCTTGGCACGATACTCGGGCGAAGCTGAACGCACAGGGCACAGTTTTAACACGAAAGAACAGGAACAAGTAGCGAACCAGGAACACAGGCAAATATAAACGGGCGTCTATGCGAGGAGAACGGTTTTTTAAATTTCTCATAATGGCCGCCCGCTTCTCGCGCCCTCCCCCGCGTTTCGTTGCAATTTTCGTAGCGATAACTCGCGGGAAAAAATAGTGTGCTGCATTATCGGTCCAGCTTTTCCCGCCAAATTATCCTTTTTCTTTCTCGTTCCAACAAAGTGCGAATACATCGAGTTGCCGGTTGAAAAACGATAGGAGCGTGTACGCGTGAGGTTTGTCGTTGAAACTTCGGGCAGGCAGAGAGGCATAGTAAATGTGAACAGTGCCGGACGACCTGGAAACCTTTAGGAAGGCGCATTGAGCCACGATCAGAGAATATCAACGAGAAAGAATGCGATTGCCGGGCCCCGGGTTGCTTCTACTCAACATTCTTGGCTTTTCTTCACCGGGCTCTAACAACTCCTCTCCTTTCTAATTTACTGGTCTCGATGTTTTCCAAAAGCCATCGGGTAATGAGACGAGATTGCAGCACTGTATGTACGTATATTGAACGCCACCATTTCGCCCCTGTACATTAGTACGGAGATAGGTTGCTACTCTGTATCCCTGCACTATTATACTAATAGTCGCCATTGTGAAATGAGGTTACTCTCACAGCGCCAAGGAGCTAACATCTCTCTCTGTCTTTCTATCCCCCTCTGGTTCGTTCGAAGGAAAGTGATTTAATTGAATCATTGTACGGTTTATATTTTATCGGGGAGAAACGCGTGGCGCACATCGAAGGCTGGCGGTTGTTGGTTCTGTAAATCGGAATCGGCTTTAACGAAAGGAAGTGCACCGCGTTGCGATATGATGGTTGAAATTGGAGCGGGCATACAATAAGCCCTCATTGCTTGGAACAGAACCATCCCGGCAGTTCTCCGTTGCGTTGCTCTTTTATTTCACGAACAATTATCGGCCAGGCTAGTCGAATCGGCCACGGGCACAATTGATACGTAATAGTGGAATGTGGGAGTAAGAGAGGTTGCGTTCAATTGGGAACGAGCAAGCTCGTAATGTTAGCGGTGATTTCCATTTTGGCAAAGTCGCGTGGATTGCTGGCCGAAAGTTTCTCGTGTAAGTTGTACAAGTAGGATCAACGAACGATGGCGACTGGTAGGCAATCGAGACGCACGTAAATAGGTGTGCCATTCAACTGTTCGACTCATACCTACTGTACTTGTAGTACGTGTCTACAAGGCCACGGAGAGACGAATGCTCGATTAATACTGTGGGTGAAGGGAGCTTCCTTAAGCGTCGTGCACAACTGTACAATTTTCGTATTCGCCCCCGCGATTATCTTTGATTTTATTTCCAAATAGCGCGCCGAGGGAAGGAAAGAATTTAAAGAAGCGTCGCTGGAAGCGTAATATTTTGATCGTCCATGTTCTCGAGTTGATTAATTGCTCGATTAACACAAATCACATTAATTGCCAAAAATTTGGTAGACGCGACATCTATCATAGCATCGTCGAAACCGATAGACCCGAATCCCTTGGACGATAAAAAGGTCGTGAGTAGAAAAATATGATTAGATAGATTTATTTGAAATATATTAAATTGACCGAGTAATCAACAATTTTCTCTTCTCCTGAAATTTTCGCAGCCCTATCGACGGTGTCAAAATAAAAGAAATTTACCATGCGAGTGGCTGGTGTGTACTTAGTCGTTTCGTAAGCAAAACTAAAATGGCGGCGAGCAGATATGAAAAAGCGTTGTTTCGTTTTTATTCGGGTTTTGTTGTGAGAAAAACTACGAGACCATGGTTTTGTAAGAGAATCACGTAGCCGTACGCGTCGTGAGAGGAACGAATTCGTCTTTAACACCATTTAGGGGCACACTTTCTACTAAAGAACATAGAATCTCCATTTACACGAATCTAAGCCCCAGGAACAAAGACAAGATTAACCTGGACCAGTTCCGCAGACGAGAGGAAAACTTGAATCCAAGAATAGTCGGTATTTCATACAATTATCATATCTTACTACTAATCGAGGTAAGGAATTATTTGGCGCCAATATTCGTATTGGTTCCCCGTACCAACATCGTACGTCGAATAATTGACTTCGGAATTAAATTGCACCGTCACCTTTCGCAGGGATAATTCGCTGTCTTAACGGTCTTTAGCCACTTAAAGAACGACCATGACAACCGATTACTAATTTATCATTCGTATCTGCATGGAAAATGCGCAACGAAATCCAACAAACGACGAGACGAATTTATTCATATCGAAACAATCAGCGGCTGTAGAAATGGAAGCGGGGAAGATTCTATTATCTGTCTAGTTTAATTGTTCGAAATATCCCATTGGGGGTAACAATTTATGTTTCTTCTGATTGATCGAAATTGACGATTAAACGATCCAATTTGCCGTTTAAAGCAGTTTCGAACACGTAATCCGTTTAGCATCGACGCCCCGGTGTAATTGCAGCGACCGAGAAGACAGCGGGGCACGAAATTAAGGTCACACCTCGTTTCAATATTCGGTCCGTATACACGTATATATATTTTCGGGTCGTCGTTCTCTCTTTGGCGACGTGGAAACTAGATTGAACGACAGGGAACCGGGGCAATGCCGTATTTATCGGTCACCCGTTACGCGACACGTCGAGATTCTTCGATTCTGTCGTATAGACGCAAATTACAGGCTATTGAGCGGGAATAATGTTCCACCTTTTTCCGCAGTCGACGTCTCCCGCTCTTTTCACGGCTGAGGTCTCGACAGAGCCGTGTTGCCACGGGGGACAAGGATTGCATTACGTTGGCACACCTGGTAACATAATAGAGACACCCTTAACAATTTCATTAGTCCGCTCGTTTCAAGTAACCACACGCGACGCCACGATTGTGCTAGCAGGATGGTTAGTAGCGCGAGTACGAAATTGCCGGGAAAAATGCAACAACAGTGCCAGGCGTGCCACCACAACTTGCGATAGAATTGGGGATTAAGATCCGAGACGATAAGTTTGAAAAAATAAAACGACAATCATCTGACTCACACGGAACCGTCTGCCGTAATGTAATTACCAGACACCATAGAGACGTGCGCTATGTAACATATACGTACATGTACTTACATGTATGTATATAGTGATACAGACGGTGGAATGAAACCACGAACGCCGCGCCGCAATTGTGAACGGGTTTATGGCGCCTATAAAAATCCCCTGCGCACGATACTCTGCGAAATTAGCCCGGGGTAATCATATGTGCACGATGGTACCGTGTACGCGTGGTACAGTCGGTGAAAGTGATTCCTAATCACCGGGCAGATGCACGCAGACAGGCAAAAACAATCCTGACGACGTTCACAACCGCCGCCGCTGCCACAATGAACGCTTTATGCGCCCGGGAGGTCGGTCTAGCATGTACCCCGGGCAAACCTAGAATCCCATTTGTGCCGGCCAATTGAATAATTATTCACCCGGTAGACGGGTGACCAATGAGCCGATAATTACCACACAATTCTACCTGCGCGCACCAATAACGCCAGCGGCCTCCGTCCTAAATCGTGGGCCCAATTATCCGCCGCCGAATCCGGCATAATAGACGAATTAGGCTGGGCCAGTCTTGCCACGAGGGACGAATAGAACCGGGTTTGTACATACAATTTTCTAGCCATCCGTAGCAGGCTCCAAAAGTTATCCACGACTTACATTTTCATTTCTGCCACCGGCGAAACACATTTCAGCGAACGCCCCACAACGGTAGGAAATAGCAGCGCTTCTCAAACGCAGCGAACGGTCGGAAGAACGAATCCAAATGGAAATTCCAGTGGTACAGACGTTCGACTGTACACAAAGATATCGCGCAAGGAGTGCCAAGGTCCCTGCACAGAGGTAATTGTGCATTATTCGAAAATGAGTGTCCCTCCGAATTCGGACGGGAGGCGGCGCATCCTCGCCACCGTTGCCGAGGTACCCGGCTAGAGAAGGTCGCGAGAGGATCGGGCAAAAAAGATATCGCGGCAAGGAACGAAGGTAGGCGAGTGCACTTCTCCAGCTTCGCCCCTCTTCGCTGCACTCTCCACCACGACTTCTGATCGAGTCTCTCGGTGAGTCTGGTGGCCGAGTCTACCGGCGTGCCGTCGGTACCAGGGCGCACCGCCTGGTACGAGCGGTGCACCGCTGTGTCCCACTCCTCCCCACGCGTGATGCTCGTCTTTCTCTCTTCTGTTGCGCTTCTGTGTCCCTCTCGACGACCACAAGCGCTCACCTCTCCGTTCGCGACGCACGAGGAGATGAGAAAATTCGCCGAGGTGTCGCTTTTAGATCAATCTCTTTGCAGGTTTACACGTATGCGTAGATAACAGGTGAACGAGCTGGGAGGAATTTGGGCCCTGGTAAGGTTGGGGTACAGGGAAACGATTCTGTAAATATTCCTGGAATCGTGGCATATCTCGTTTCGATTTCCCAAATTCCAGTCGGCTATTTTCGTTTTTTTAGACAAAGCAATCGGTCCGCATGTTTCAGCACAACGCCATAAGTGTTTCGGTTAATGCGATGGAAATGTTTGTGGAGCGGAACGTGTCCTTTTTTGGCCGATGCTTGCCTGCGCGGAATCGCTTGTTTTATTCGCCAAGGACACGTTGCTGGGCCGGCCGCGTGCTAAAATATTTCCAAATCAATCGACTCAGCGTAAAACTGCGGCATCGATACGTTTGTTTTCGATTCCTCAACGTTATTTGCGAATAATGTTTGGTAACTACATATTTGGAAATTGGTACAGCCCCATAGGGAATTATGCGCGAAGGAATCCTACACACTTGTGCGTCCTTGTAATTTCGTGACAGTAAGAGTCAATATTATTGTGTGTACGTCATCGAACGAGAAAGGCTAACCATCCTGTTGATGTTATCCTTGAAATGATGCACATATACGGCAGGTAGATACGTGCTAGATAACCGATTCCAACTAGATTCCGTTGAGATTCTATCTGTTCGGTGCCAGTCGGTACCGTTCTGCCTCCTATCGACGGACAGTACTTTTTCTGCCCGTTTTCGTTGCCTTTTTCGCGCTTCCACGCCATAAAAATCGTTGGATAAATTGGTTCAACTGAAAACCGCGCGTTTTGCAACAAAATATCTATACGAAGTTGGCGCGACTGCATTTCTTTTTCGCCGTTTGGTAACTTTATGGCACGACGTTGGTGCAACGATTTCGAATGAAATTTTCGAACTAGCGACGTCCGACGTTTCGAACCTCCCGAAAAGACGAAAGTTTTAGGTACGAACGTTAGGTAACATCTGTGGTTGTTCGTTTAGTGAAAATGTTTCGCAGTGAAGTTTTGTAATTTGCGCTCTCGTAATTGTTCCAGTAATTATAATTGTGCGCGCGCATGCAGGTCGCGGGCCCGTTCTCATGGGCAGAAAAGTTGGCTCGTTTGTTCCGCAAATTTTCTATATAGAAAGTCAGCCGTTGATTATCGTTGTATTGTCGTTGGCTTCTTTTTTTCGTTTAAGAAAAATGAAACCAGAGGCCAATTTGAAATCCGATCTGATACATTTACGCAAAACGTCTCATTAGCGATGATCCGAACGAGGTTGGATTAAGTTTAATCGCGCCTGTCATTTCGCGCGGTGGCGACAGCTTTCCTCGCTTTTCGAATAGCCCTAGAAATTTTTAGATGCTAGAAATTTCTGGGGAAAATATTTGTTACTCGGATGACACGCTTGGTGCAATAACTTGAACATTGTTGGGCCGCCAGATATTACTTCCTCCCCCTCCAGGTGTGATACACATTCATGGCTCGCAGTAATTACTATTATGAATCCTTTACTTAGGTTTCTAGAATATCTAGATCGTATCTTGCCTAGGATCTACAAAGAAACTGGTTTACACGGGAATCGAACGCTGTAATTTTTGGCATCCTGTTTTCGCCGGCAGGAAAACAAAAGGAATCGTTCGATTCCTGGACGCGTGGAACATAATTCCGCACATACATATCTATGGATGAAACTGCCAGCGCATCCATTGAACCTTTCACCTATCACGCCACTGGTGCATCATGGGTCACGAGAGTTCCTGGCTTTATTACTCGAATCGATTGTTAACATTTCTTTTTTTTAAATCGTCCACGCGTCGCCAACGCGGCGATTGAAAATCCTGATTTCTACTTTACCAACTTTATCCTACACACGTATAACGTTCAAATATATGCAATTCGATTGCTGGCCTATATATATATTACATATGATATCAGATGTATTTAAATGCAGATGAAATTTATACCGATAACGTGCTAGGGAGTTTAAGCGTGGTTGGCTGTCCCTGCGACACTCGGGGAATTCTAATTTTGGCGGGGAAAAATTAATTGGCGCGAATCGATAGTCAGCTTCGAATTGAAACGCTTTAAACACACGACTCAATTGCTTTCTCGTTTCTCTTTTTCAGCCGACGGAAGTGGATGCGGCGTAAATAGTTTTAGATGCGCGGATGGTACCTGTATACCGGCTGCTTTAGTCTGTAACTATCAGAAAGACTGTGAAAGCGCGGAAGATGAATTCCAGTCGTGCAGTAAGTATCTCCATCCCGAAATATTTTAAGAACAAAAGTACTAAGGCTACAAAAACATTGGCGAGGCTGTAATTTGGTAGAAAAAATTGACGACAATAACACGTCGCTTCCGTTCTGTACCAGAGATTAGAATCATGCACAAAAGGCTAGAAAACGCGACAAAAAAATCTCCGGTGCACGCGATCCACACGTGCCGGGCTTTAACTCTTCGTTCTTATCTAATTTTTTCTCCCGTAGAACTTCAGCAGGCTGTTACGTGGTATTGCATAAAGAACCAAAAAGATTGTCGGTTGTTGTACAAAATTAAGGGGAAAAAAAGTTATTCGGCGTGTTCGCAATCGATTTGTTTATTGCTCTTTTGTTCCTGCAAAGATAACGATATTTTGCTTATGCAACTTTGATAACTCCTCGTCCACCGAGCAGCTGACGTTCGTGCACATAGAACATACATTTTTATCGCAACTTGTCGTCACATGTTCCTTGAAATCTGTTCAAACCGCACGTGCCTCGCAATGTGCAGATAATTCCCATCGTTGGAATAAGAATAATAAAAGTATTAAATGATGCCATTAATTGGCATTGTTATCGAAAACACCGGCAGCAGCAATGTATCGTAGGAAATAATTGTTCTGCACGCCCGATTGATGAATTTAATTGTTCGCAGCGCCACCTGACTGCGAGGCTGGTCAGATCACCTGCGGTCAGTACATTTTCAACAAGACTTATTGTATACCTCCCCATCAGCGATGCGACATGACTGTGGATTGCGTCGATGGGACCGACGAGGCTGGCTGCAGTGAGTGCACCATTTTAATTTAACGCGTCACGCGATAGACAGCGGTGGGGGACAGGTGGATATTGCCGCGGCAATTCAGATTTAGCGTAATGATATTTATAATAGGGTGAGGTAATGTTTAGTTTTGCAAATGGGGCGTAATAGCGTGTCTGCGACGGCACAATGACGGGTCTATTATGCAACAGTATTGTTTCCACGTAACGAACGGATTCATGCACTCCGTTGATGCACGTATCTCCTTCGAAACGAAAGATCGCTCGAAGAATGTCAGACTACCCGATGGTAATTCGTTGAACGGAAATAGATTACAGGAAGTGTCAGCCGGACGATTTCCGTTGCGGCGGGACGACGCCGGAGCTTTGCATCCCGAAGGAGAAGAAGTGCGACGGCTACCTGGACTGCCGGAACGGCCGAGACGAGGAGAAATGCGACAACTCGAAGCCGGCCTGCAGATTGGACCAATTCAGGTGTAATTCCACGCAGCGTTGCATAGAACAATTAGCCAGGTGCAATTACAAGGACGACTGCGGGGATAACAGCGACGAGGAGAATTGCAGTACGTTCAGGGACACGTTTTCATGAGATCTAGGGACATCTAGGGAACATACGCGTGGGGACACCCTCGGCTAAGAATTGCAGGGGGGTCCCCCGGTGCAATCGAGTCCCTAGAATCAATACCATTAGTCGATGAAGTTCACTGGCATCGCGATGACGGTTGCGCAATTAAATTTGCAAATTTCCAGGCTTCCAGCCGTGCACCATCAACCAGTTCCGCTGTTCGAATTCGCTGTGCATACCGAGGTCCTTTGTCTGCGACGGGTACAAGGATTGCCAGGATGGCACCGACGAGAAGTCCTGCACCACGACCAGCTGTCCTCGGGACAAGTTTGTCTGTCCAAGGGGGACGGCTGACGGAAAGCCCCTTTGCGTGGATCGCTCTCAAATCTGCGATGGAAAGCCTGATTGCGAGGACGAGGCAGACGAGGCGCCTTCTTGCTGTTAGTATAACATAAAAGCTATGTAATTCTGTGAACGAAAAATGTCGAGTAAGAGGAGTTAATCATTAAAAACGCCTGTGCTCTATTTTCTGTTTTAATCCGTGCACTATTTAATACGGATCTCTCTAGACCAGGTAACGTCCCAACGTATGAGATAAATATTGCAAAAGGGCGACGCAATGATGCGATGGAAAATCGATTTCTTTGAATTTAATCCTTTCAATTTTTCGCAGCATCGGCCTCGTGCTCGTCGCTGGGGTGCCAGTACCAGTGTCGAGCCTCTCCCACAGGAGGTGTCTGTTACTGTCCAACTGGCTGGGTCCTCGCGAATGATACAACCACCTGCATAGGTACAAGCCTGTTTCACGTCGAATCGTTAATCGTTAAACTCGTGCAAGCGTCTCACTCTCATTGAACTTGAACAGATCGGGACGAGTGCTCGGAATGGGGCTTCTGCGAGCAGCTGTGCGAGAACAGGGTCGGCTCCTACACCTGCAGCTGTGCCGCGGGCTTCGCCCTGCAGGATCGTAACAAGTGCCAGGCTCAGCCGCACCCCGGCGTGAAGTTGGAGCTCCTGGTGGCCGAGGAACGCGGTGTCTGGCGAATGTCGCCCTCTGGCGGGGACAAAACGCTCGTGGCGAGCACCTTCGGCAGCGGCGGAGTGGACTACCTTTACTCCAGGGACCTACTCTTCTGGAGCGACTTCAAGACGAAGAAGGTCAGCTCGAAGCCCCTGAACGGCGACGATTCCAGCTCCTGGGTGGCCATATATTTAACCAGCTCGTGGGGACCGGTTGCCATCGCGATCGATTGGATAGGGGAGAAGTTGTACGTGGTGGACTCGGTGGTCCAAACGATCGACGTCCTAGAGCTGGACGGACGGTACCACGGTATCGCCCTGAGCTCGAACCTGACGAGTCCCACGGACATCGGCCTGGACCCCACCGTGGGCCTTATGTTCATAGCAGACAGCAAGCAAGTTGTCAGGGCCAACATGGACGGAACGGTGGCTTTCCCCATCGTTTCCGAGGCAGCGTACAAGGTTTCCGGCATCGCCGTGGACGTGATCGCGCGCAGGATCTTCTGGTGCGACTCGCAGCTGGACTACATCGAAACCGCGGATTATTTGGGTAGAAACAGAGTGATGGTGCTCAGAGGGTCCCACACGCCGTCTCCAACGAGGCTGACACTCTTTGAGAACAAAGTATACTGGACCGACAGCATCAAGCAGGCGATCATGAGCGTGGACAAGGCAGAGGGCGAACACTCCGTGCAGACCGTCTACAAGATAGGCGACGCGAAGGCCATCAAAGCCCTGCACCCTCTGACCCAGCCGAAAGTCTCTAATCCCTGCGGGAACAACAACGGCGGCTGCCAGCACATGTGCATAGTGACGGCAGCCAGCGATCAGGAAAACAGGCTTGGCTATCGTTGCGCCTGCCACATAGGCTGGAGATTGTCCGGCGATCAGAGGAACTGCAACGCCGTGCAGGAGTTTCTGATGTACTCGCAGCAGAGATTTATTAAAGGCAGGGTGCTCGACCCGGTGATGGAGGGTTTCAGCGACGCGATCCCGCCCGTGGTCTCGAGGAGGGCCAGATTCGTCGGGCTGGACTACGACGCGCGTGGCCAGTACATCTATTACAGCGACGTTCTGCAGGATGTGATCTACAGGATCCGACAGAGCGGCACCGGCAGGGAGATCGTCCTTGCCAGCCAGAACGAAGGCGTGGAAGGTCTCGCCGTCGACTGGGCCGCGAAGAACTTGTACTACATCGACTCCAGGAAGGGGACCCTTAACGTGCTGAGCACAAGGAACGTCACGTATCGGAGAACGCTGCTGAAGAATCTCAAACGTCCGCGGGCCATCGTGATTCATCCGAATCAGGGGTACATATTCTTCTCCGAATGGGACAGGCCTGCGAATATCAGCAGAGCGTACACCGACGGCTCCAATCTTCTGGTGTTCAAAAACTTGACCCTGGGCTGGCCGAACGGCCTGGCGATCGACTTCGCGAAGGACAGATTGTACTGGTGCGACGCGCTGCTCGACCACGTGCAGCATTCCAATCTCAACGGCACAGACGTGAGGACAGTTAACTCCAGGTTAATTAGACACCCGTTTTCAATGGCCATACACGAGCAATGGATGTACATCACCGATTGGAGGCTGAACGCTATCATTAGACTCCATAAGGAGACCGGAGAGCAGGAGTCCATTCTCGTGAGGCAGCCTGAGACGAATAGACTATACGGGGTGAAGGTGTACAGTCGTGATATTCAGACTTCCCTGCCTGACCACCCCTGCGCGATTAACAATGGCGGCTGCGAGAAACTGTGCTTCGCCATCCCGCAATATACTACCAACAGGTATGGAACGGCCAGGCTGACCAGAGTCTGCGGTTGCCCTTACGGGGAACGCATCCAGGACAACGAGATGACCTGTGCGTCCGACCCAGATGCTGAGCCGCCGGTGGAAGCCTGCCCCAACTCCTGGGACTTCACCTGCGCCAACCAGAGGTGCGTCTCCCACGCCTGGGTCTGCGACGGGGAGAACGATTGCCTGGACAACAGCGACGAGAGGAACTGCACGAAACCAACCTGCCCGACGTACGACTTCCAGTGCAAGTCCGGCAGATGCGTTCCCACCAGCTTCCTCTGCGACACTGAGAACGATTGCGGCGATTACAGCGACGAGGAAGGCTGCCCAAATCTGACCTGCAGCGCGAATCAGTTCACCTGCGCTAACAAAAGGTGCATTCCGAATACCTGGAAGTGCGACTCCGAGGACGACTGCGGGGACGGCTCCGACGAGGGGGAGTTCTGCGTAGCCAAGACGTGTTCCTACTTCCAATTCACCTGTCCAAGATCCGGCCACTGTATCCCGCAGTCCTGGGTCTGCGACGGCGACAACGACTGCTTCGATCAGCAGGACGAGATGGACTGCCCGCCGGTCACCTGTCAGAGCACACAGTTCACCTGCGCCGATCAGAAGATGTGCGTCCTCGACTCGTACAAGTGCGACGGTATATCCGACTGCAACGACGGCAGCGACGAGGTCGGCTGCCCGTCGCTCGCGCCGGACCAATGCAACACGGACAAACAGTTCCAATGCGTCAGCTCGGCGATCTGCATCCCCAGGAGCTGGTACTGCGACGGCACCGCCGACTGTCCGGACAAGTCGGACGAGCCAGCCTCTTGCGGCCAGGTTAGTTGCCAGCCGGGCTTCTTCAAGTGTCGCAACGAGAGGTGCGTGTTCAAGGCGTACATCTGCGACGGCAAGGACGACTGCGGGGACGGGTCTGACGAGGACACGGAGCTGCACGCCTGCACTGCGCCCGAGTTCAAGTGCGACTCCGGCCAGTGGAAGTGTCCGAATGTGACGGACAGGTGCGTGAACATCACCAACGTCTGCGACGGCAAGCTCGATTGTCCCAATGGCGGGGACGAGGGTCCGGGCTGCGACTTCGAGGACTGCAAGTACAGGGGTGGCTTCTGCAGCAACGGCTGCATTCAGACGCCCGTGGAAAAGCTGTGCACGTGCCCCCCAGGCGAGGAGCTCAGCAAAGACGGCTTGACCTGCCAGGATCTGAACGAGTGCGAGCCACCTGGCCGTTGCTCTCAGGTCTGCGTTAACATCAAGGCCGGATACTACTGCAACTGCGTCGAGGGGTACAGCCTGGAGAAGGATAAACACACCTGCAAGGCGTTCAATCACAGCGCCGCGTTCCTGATCATATCCAACAGGCACACGATCCTGGTGGCCGATCTGCAGGACCAGGCCTTGGAGAGGGTGCCGATCAACGTGGAGAACGTCGTCGCGACAGCCAGCAACATGCACACGGGGACGATCTTCTGGTCGGACATGAAGCTGAAGAAAATATCGAGGCTGGACAGAGGCAGCGATCCTCAGGACGTGATTTCGACCGGACTGGACTTGGTGGAAGGTCTCGCGTACGATTGGATCGGTCAGAATTTGTACTGGCTGGATTCTAAATTGAACACCATCGAGGTGGCGAAGGAAACAGGCGCGAGTAGGATGGTTCTGGTCAAAGAGAACATCACGCAGCCCAGAGGCATGTGCCTGGACCCCAGTCCTGGGGCCAGGTGGCTCTTCTGGACAGACTGGGGCGAGAATCCGCGCATCGAAAGGATCGGCATGGACGGCACCAACAGGTCAACCATAATCAACACCAAGATCTACTGGCCCAACGGCCTCGCCTTGGACATCGCCAACAAGAGAATATACTTTGCTGACAGCAAGCTGGACTTCATCGACACCTGCCTGTACGACGGAAGCAAGAGGATTCAAGTACTGGCCAGCTCTCACTACCTGCTTCATCCGCACTCGTTAACTCTGTTCGAGGACGTCATGTACTGGACGGACAGGCAGCTGAACAGAGTATTGTCCGCTCACAAGTTCTATGGCGCGAATCAAACGGTCGTGTCCCACTTGATATCCCAACCGTTGTCCATTCACGTCCACCATCCAGTCCTGCAGCCAATCACGCCGAATCCTTGCGCCAACACTACCTGCGCACACTTGTGCTTATTGTCGCCAGGGAACCCTCAGGGTTACAGTTGCAAATGCCAAGTTGGATTCAAGCTGCTGCCCAGTGGCCAATGCATGGAGGAAGAGACACCTTATTTGATGGTCCTACGTGGCTCGCAAATCGTGGACGTCTCTCTAGCTCCAGGCAGCACCAAGACCGGCTACATAACACCGGTTGTCGGCGTGGAAGGTGGGAAATTCGTCGACTACGACAAGAAGGAGAGGATGATTTACTGGCTGCAGACTAAAGGCGACGACGACGAGAATGGCACCATCTACACGACACCCTATTCTGGTGGTAACAGGACAGAGTTCCCCAGCCCGTCTGGCGAGAGTGGTATCGTCGGATCGGCGTCCACGATGGCGTTCGATTGGCTTGGAAGGAACATGTTCATCGGGAACAAGTACGCCTCGAACATCGAGGCAATCAAGGTGGACGGAAAGATCAGATACAGGACTATTGTTCTTGCGAACGATGGTAAAAAGTCGTCCGTAGCGAAACCGAAGGCCATGTGCGTCGATCCTCTGGAGGGGCATATATTTTGGGTCGACGACGGCAGCTTTGGTATTCCCATGAAGATCGGTAGGGTCAATATGGATGGCACGAACCCGGTAGTGTTGACTGACAGGGTAAGGAGGCCCGAGGCAATCGCCATCGACATTCCTACGAAGACCTTATACTTGAGCTCGTTGTATCCAGCTGTGGTCATGGCGATTTCAACAGACGGCCGAAACCCGAGGACAATAGTCTCCGAGAATATAGCTTTCCCGTGTGCACTTGCTGTCCACGAATCCAGGCTGTACCTCCTGGACCCGCAGTACGATAAAATCGAAAGGGTAGACCTACCGGACGGAGGCAATCCAACCACCATAATCGACAACGATTCCGAGCTCAAGACACTGACCATTTACAAGAAAAGAGTCACGGGGGATCATCCTTGCCTGGTGAACAACGGGGGCTGCGAGCAGATCTGCTTCCCAGCCTCTGGAGGGACCAGGTTCTGCGCCTGTGGCCTGGAGTACCAGAAGATCAGCGACACTGCCTGCGAACCATTCAAGACATTCGCCGTGATCACCCAGCTGGACGTAGCCAGAGGGTATAGCCTGACGGATGCTAAGGAAGCAATGGTACCAATCTCTGGCGTCGGCCATCATATCCTTCACGTGGACGTGTACAGCGCAGGTAACTGGATCTACTGGGTGGAGTTCAATCGCGGAATGTGGAACGGAATATTCCGTGTCAGGCCCAACGGCACCGAGCTGCAGCACATAATAAAACAGGGCATTGGATCTAACGGTATCAGGGGACTCGCTATCGACTGGGTGGCTGGTAACATTTATTTCACCAACGTGTTCCCCCACGACAATTACGTGGAGGTGTGCAAACTGGACGGCAGCAACAGGAAGGTCCTGGTGAAGAAGACTGCGGACTCCCCTAGGGAACTGGCCGTGAATCCCATCAAGAGGTACCTGTATTGGATAGACTACGGGCAGTACCCAAGGCTAGGCAAGGCGTACCTGGATGGAAGCAACTGGACACCCATAGTTACCTCCGGAATAAGCACTCCGCGGGACATCACTATAGACCCAGTTACGCACGACGTGTACTGGGTGGACTCGAAGCAGGACACTATTCAGAAGGTCTCGTACACCGGTGGCAACCGTGAGATCATCAGACGAAACCTGCCCAATCCTATGGGGGTAGCCATTTACGGCGACGACGTTTACTGGGTGGACAGGAATTTGGCTACAGTGTTCAAGGCGAACAAGCAGAGCAACTTCAGTCGCCCTACGACGGTCAGGTCTAATCTGCCGAAATTAAGAGACATAGTTATGTTCGATGAGAAGAGCCAACCGCAGGATCCCACGAATCCCTGCTCGGCGGAGGGAAATGCAGGCTGCGCTCAACTCTGTTTCGCCATGCCCAAGGACAGCCCAACTCCTTTCAAATGCGAGTGCGCGGTTGGGAAATTGGCCGCGGATGGAAAGAGCTGCGAGAACATCGAGGAATTTTTAGTGTTCGCCACGAGAACGGAGATCAGGGCCATCGGCCTGGACCCACACAACACCAGCGTGCCGTTTAATTCTCTGGGTAACCTGACTAACGTCGTAGGCGTGGACTTCGACTACCAGGACAAGATGTTGCTGTTCACCCAGATCAGGCCGTGGGCTAAGATCGCTTGGATAAAGGCTGACAATCCCTCTCCCTCTGAGATCCACACGTTGATCAGCAAGGGGATCAATCCTGAGGGCATTTCGTACGACTGGACCCAGAAAAAGGTTTACTGGACGGACTCATGGAACAACAGTATTTATGCAATGGACCTGGACGGGACGAATCTCGTGATGATTGCCAGAGTGGACAGGCCCAGGGCCATTGTGGTCGACCCTTGCAATGGGTCCCTGTATTTCACCGACTGGGGCCGGTTCGGGACGTCCGGAAAAATTTTCAGAACAACCATGGCCGGCTCGCTGAAGAAGGCCGTCATCGACAAGGATCTTTCTCAGCCCAGTGGTCTGGCAATCGACTACGAAGATCGTATGCTGTACTGGACCGACGCTGTCAAGGAGAAGATAGAACGATCCGAGCTGGACGGAAAGAACAGGCAGACTCTGATCAGCGCAACGATATATCCTTTCGCTATAACGGTTTTCAGAGAGCACATTTACTGGACGGATCTTCAGCTTCGCGGTGTGTATCGGGCCGAGAAGCACACGGGGGCAAACAAGGTGGAACTGGTGAAACGTTTGGAGGATTCCCCCAGGGATCTCCACATATACTCAGCATCCAGACAGCAGTGCAAGGTGAACCCCTGTAATATAACCAACGGTGGCTGCGACCAGTCCTGCCACCCAGGCATAAATGGGACGGCGGAGTGCAAGTGCGACGACAACAGCAGGCTGGTAAACGAGGACCGGATGTGCGTCCCCAAGAACGTCACCTGCGATTCCAGCAAGTTCGCCTGCAGAAATGGCCGCTGCATCACCAGGATGTGGGCCTGCGACGGCGAGGACAATTGCGGGGACGGCTCCGACGAGGACACCAATTACTGCTCCTACCATTCCTGCAGCCCCAACGAGTTCAGGTGCAACAACGGCAGATGCATCTTCAAGTCCTTCAAGTGCGACCACGACAACGACTGCAGAGACGGCAGCGACGAGGAGGGTTGCGTGTATCCGCCTTGCGCCGCTGGCGAGTTCACCTGCGCCAACTATCGCTGCATCTCTCAGTCCCAGGTCTGCAACGGCATCAACGACTGCAAGGACAACGTGGCGTCGGACGAGACCCACGATCGCTGCCCGAGGAACGTCACTTGCCCGCCGGACCATCTGAAGTGCGAGAAGACCAACATCTGCGTGGAGCCGTACTGGCTCTGCGACGGGGACAACGATTGCGGGGACAACACTGACGAGAATCCGTTGCACTGCGCCCAAAGGACGTGCCCGCAGAACAGCTTCAGGTGTCCCAATCACAGATGCATCCCGGCCACCTGGTACTGCGACGGCGACGACGACTGCCTGGACGGCAGCGACGAGCCACCTGGCTACTGCCAGTCAGAGGGCAGGACTTGCTTCGGTGACCTGTTCACCTGCGACAACGGGAACTGCGTGCCAAGGATCTACATCTGCGACGGGGACAACGACTGCTTGGACAACTCCGACGAGGACGAGCGCCACCAGTGCAACGACAGGAAGTGCGACGAGGACACCGAGTTCACCTGCACCGCCAACAAAGTGTGGAACAGGGCCCAGTGTATACCGAAGAAATGGCTGTGCGACGGGGACCCAGACTGCGTGGACGGCGCCGACGAGAACGTGACGCTGCTTCACTGTCCGGCGCCGACGCCTTGCGCGGAGAACCAGTTCACTTGCGACAATGGCCGCTGCTTGAATCAGAATTGGCTGTGCGACCACGACAACGATTGCGGGGATGGCAGCGACGAGGGGAAGTTCTGCAATTCCAGGTACAAGCCGTGCACCAGTCAGGAGTTCACTTGCCACAATTTCAAGTGCATCCGGAAACAGTTCCGCTGCGACGGCCAGGACGATTGCGGCGATCATTCGGACGAAGATGGGTGTCGTAAGTATATCACCGTTTGCATAAATACACGATGTAGAACGATTGATTATGTCGTTGCTTCGAATTTGCAGCCTCGAAGACGAAGAACACGACCTGTCCGAACCCCGGGGAGTTCATGTGCGCCAATGGGAACTGTATAGACCAACGCCTGGTCTGCAACAAGGAGGCGGACTGTGCGGACGAGAGCGACGAGCCGCCCCACTGCAACGTAGACGAGTGCGCGGTGGTCGAGATGAACCAGTGTGCACACAGGTGTGTGGACACGCCCACCAGCTATTACTGCGAGTGTAACCCGGGCTACAGGCTTCTGGACGACGGCAAAGCTTGCGACGATATCGACGAGTGCATGGAGACACCCCAGGTGTGTAGCCAGCAGTGCCACAACACACCTGGCAGCTATTACTGCAAGTGCAATCACTATTGGTACGAGCGTGCCCCCGACGAGCACACTTGCAAGAGGAGGGACAACAGGAAACCGTGGCTGATCTTCACGAACAAGTATTACGTCAGGAACATGTCCATCGATGCTTCCAATTACAGTCTGATGCATCAGGATCTGATCAACGTTGTCGCCCTGGACACCGATTACTCGGAAGAGATGCTGTACTTCTGCGACGTCACTGCTAAGACGATCTTCAGGTAACTACGGCGACTCCGTTTTGGGAGATCGTTCGCGCAAATTTCTTTAAACACATTTCCTCTGCGCACCAGGGTGCCAATCGCGGGTGGAGAGAAGGAGGCAATCATTAGACACGACAGTCTTGGGCTGGAAGGAATTGCGATTGACTGGGTGGGAAGGAAATTGTATTGGCTGGACAGACACGCTAAACACTTGGACGTGGCCGAGCTCAACGGGACGAATAGAAAGACCCTATTAACTGCAATAGCCGATCCGCGAGCCATCGTTGTCCACCCAGGAACTGGGTACCTCTACTTCACCTCCTGGCACCTGCAGGTAACGGTCTAACATTTTAAGTCTCTTCGAATCTCGAGCCCAGAAGGAATAACGGTACAATCCACTCTATTATCCAGGCTTACATAGGGAAGATGGGAATGGATGGCAGCAATTTCACCAGGATCTTAACCTGGGAGGACGACATCGCTTGGCCAAACGCCCTCACCATCGACTACTTCACGGACAGAATCTTCTGGGCAGACGCGCACTTGGACTACATCGCGTTTGCCGACCTGGAGGGTCACCACAGACGCAAAGTGCTATCTGGGTCAGCTGTGCCCCACGTTTTCGCCATCACGGTCTTCGACGACCTGATATTCTGGACCGACTGGAACCTGAAGGCCATCAGCAGGGCGGAGAAATTCTCCGGCGATCACCTTCGAATTCTCAGGAACACTACCCATAGGCCTTACGACATCCACGCGTACCACCCCCTCAGGCAATTGCCTTACAACAATCCCTGCATGGAAAACAACGGCGGGTGCTCCCATTTGTGCCTGATCTCGCCACCCGCGAGCTCCTATTTATTGGAGGGATACGGGCAGCCTGGCGTTACGTCCTACAAATGTATGTGCCCCAATCAGTTCGTGTTGGACAAAGATGGAAAGACCTGCAAGGCGAACTGCACGAACGGCCAGCACAGATGTGGTCCTCCGGATGAGAAATGTATACAGTGGTACTGGAAGTGAGTAGGAGTTTATACTTGTGTTAACTGTGATAAATAACCCATGAACGTTGGGACTAATGGCGGTTGATTTCGTAGGTGCGACGGCGAAAAGGACTGCAAGGACGGGTCCGACGAGCCCGCCAGCTGCCCGACAAGGGCCTGCAGGCCCAGCGTCTTCCAGTGTGCAAACGGCAACTGCCGGCCCAGCGTCACGGTCTGCGACGGCTTGGACGACTGCGGGGACAAGAGCGACGAGCTCCACTGCGACTTGGAGTGCGGCGAGCTGGAGTTCAAGTGCAAATCTAACGGGCGGTGCATTCACGAGTCTTGGAAGTGCGACGGGGACGCCGATTGCAAGGACGGAAGCGACGAGGACCCTGCGATTTGTCGTGAGTGAAATCTAACCAACGCGATACGCTCGTGCTTGCAATGTCTATAACTGTTCGTGTCTTGTATTCAGATATCAGGGCCTGCGACCCGAACACAGAGTTCACCTGCAAGAACGGCAGGTGCATCCAGAAGGTGTGGATGTGCGACTCGGACAACGACTGCGGCGACGACAGCGACGAACCAGCGTACATGTGCCGCCAGAGGAATTGCACAATCGGATGGCAACGTTGCCCGGGCCACGCCAATTACCGTTGCATCCCCAAATGGCTGTTCTGCGACGGGAAGGACGATTGCCGGGACGGTTCCGACGAGCTGCCGGAGAACTGTCCCAAGTGCGACCCGAAGATGGACTTCAAGTGCGCCAATAATCGGTGCGTGCCCAAGCAGTGGCTCTGCGACTTCGCCGACGATTGCGGGGACGGCAGCGACGAGGCTGAGACCTTGTGTAAGGACCGTTACAGGGAGTGCTCTGAATCGGAATTTAAGTGCGGCAACGGCAAGTGCATCGCGTCGAGATGGCGCTGCGACACCGAAGACGATTGCGGAGACAACAGCGACGAGACCAGCTGCCAGGAGTTTGTTTGCAAAGTAATAATAATAATAATAATAATACTTTATTTCGCCGCCTGCCTCTCGGCTTTGCGGCCACGCCTTGACTACATCCTTCAATCTCTTACCGTCTAACTTACATACTAATATTATCTTATTGTACCTTTTAAATCTCATCGCTACTATTGCTTTTCTCTTCGGTTTTCCTAACTTCCTCCCCCCTCCACCTCTATCCTGCTCTCTTTCCGTCTCCCCAACTGCTTCCCCCATTCTCTCCCTTTCCCTTCGTCTCCCAATAGCTCCTTTATGCTTCCTGGCCATCTACTCATCTTCACGCACTCCAGCGTCTCCTTCTCCACCCACACAGCTCGTATCTCCTCCTGCCCTCCGCTTCCTAATACCTATTTGCCCTCTCTTCGTTCCCGCGTCTTAGCCTGGCCATCTCCTTCATGCCTTTATCCCTTTCTTTATCCTTCTTCGTATATCTTGTACATCCCAACACCTTTACCTCCTCGTATCTTGGAGCAAACCTGGATCTCCTCACACTTTCCCCCCTTTCTTGCTCCTGCACCTCTCTGTCCCTTGCCACCAGTTCCTTCCATGCTTCTTCTCTGTTTGCAAAGTATTTCTCTGTCGTATAATTGTTTCACGACGCATCTGTTGTGTAACATGCTTTTTATATAATAAAAATAATAATTCTCTGCAGGGTGACACATTCCAGTGCACAAGTGGCCACTGCATAGCTTCCTACGCGAGATGCGACGGTACAAGGGATTGCAGAGATATGAGCGACGAAACTGGGTGCACGCCGAAGTACCCAGATGGAAGATTCTGTCCCCAATCAAAATTCCAATGTGATAATAATTTGTGCGTATACCAGACTGATATTTGCGACGGTAGTGACGATTGCGGGGACGGCTCTGACGAAAATCCCAGCATGTGTGGTAAGACTCATTCGTTTTCAAATGCATTTACTTGCTCGAATTAATTAATTAATTAAACTCGTTTATTTCACAGCGAACTACAAGTGCGACACGACCAGGCGGTTCCAGTGCGCCAACAACAAGTGCATCGCCAAGTACCAGTTGTGCGACAGCGTCGACAACTGCGGCGACGGCTCTGACGAGAACAACATGACCATGTGCGCCACCAGGGTACGCCCGTGCGACCCGATCAACGAATTCACCTGCGCTAACAAGAAGTGCATCGATCGCTCGAAGCTTTGCGACTTCGCCGACGACTGCGGGGACTCCTCCGACGAACTTGGTTGCCGTAAGTCACAACATTTCGTTCGACTGATCGCCTCGGGCCCGTTGGCTGTTCGACAAATTGCTATCCTCTCGTCTATCTCCCGCAGATCACAACAAGGTCTGCCTGGACAGCAACAAAGGTGGCTGCTCCCACTATTGCCACAATATCACCGACGGCGGCTACATCTGCGCCTGTTATCCAGGCTACATAATATCGCAGGACAACCGCAAACACTGCGAGGACATAAACGAGTGTCTGGCCGGTCAGCACCAGTGCTCGCAGATCTGCAGCAACTTGAACGGGACGTACTCTTGCTCGTGCAGGGACGGCTTCGAATTATCCGACAGCCGTAGCGGGGTCTGCAAGGCCACGGACACCGACCTAATGATCCTGTTCGCCAGTGGGCCAGGGATCAGGGCGTACAACACCCGCGAGAACGAGGAGCTGGAGGTGATCGCCAACGAGAAGAGGGTGCAAATCCTTGACTTCGATCCCAGGTCGGAATACGTTTTCTGGATAGACAAGTACGATAATTCTATTAAAAGGTCGTACATGGTGAACGCGAAAGGTGGACAGGTGAAGATCGGATACGCCCAGGATCTCAACATAAAGAGTAATACTTTTATCTAAATATTTCTGTAATTCTATGCACCGGAGCGTTTCAAACAATCGACCATTATCATTTGTCAAAGGCCAATTCAGTCTGATAAGCCTGGCGGTGGATTGGATATCCGGCAACCTCTATTGGACGGAGATCGATTTCTCCCAGCCAACGCCGCAGGGAAGGATCATGGTCTCGAAAGCGGACGGTAGATACAGGCGAAGTTTGATCACGACCGGCTTAGAAATTCCAACGGACATAGTGATCGATCCTGAGCTTGGCCGAGCCATCTGGACCGACGCTGGCAGTCGACCGAAGATAGAAATCGCCTGGATGGACGGCGACAGAAGGAAGCAGTTGGTCTCCGAACGAATCGGCCAACCCGTTGCCCTCACCATAGATTACTCCATGAACCATGCCCTCTACTGGGCCGACAGTAAACTGAACACCATCGAGTCCATAGAACAGGTAACGCCCACTTTCACCGCGGGAGTATGTCATTTGCAATTCATCCGAACGAAACAATTCTGCTTCTCGAGGGAAGAAAATTGCTGGACCTAATTCACCATAATTGTATTGTTTCCACAGGACGGTTCGAACAGGAAGATAATCCTGAAAGGGGAGGAGCTGAAACACCCGGTCGCCCTGGACGTTTTCGAGAACAAATTGTACTGGGTGACCAGAAGGACCGGCGAGATAATTAGCCAAGACAAGTTCGGCAGGGGAGTGCCGGAAATTCTCGTCAGGCACGTGTACAGTTCCGGAGGTGTGAAGGTGTACCATCAGCAGAGATACAACACCACCTTGAGGAATCTCTGCCACGACGATCAGTGCACCCATCTCTGCGTGCCGATCCCTGGGGGAAACCGTTGCCTCTGCTCGGACAGCATCGGCCCCCTGCAAGAAAGGGAGACTATACGGTCGAATGAGCGTCACTGCGACGCAACCAACGAGAGGCCGCTTCCCGCGCCGAGAATTTGCCCCTGCAGAAACGGCGGCCTGTGCCAGGAAGGCGCAGACAACAAGTTGCAGTGCGATTGCCCTGCCCCATTCCACGGAGAGTTCTGCGAGGTGATGCTGGGGGCAAGGACTAGCAACGCCACGGCCGCCATTGTGATCCCTATTGTTATATCTGTACTGGTGCTCCTCGGCGCTGCTGCTGTTATCATGGTGCTCAAGAAACGACCATTGTAAGTGACTGGATCGGACGCGGTCCGAAATTCCCGGCTTTTCCCCAGCAACCGTGGTATCATTTGAATGTAACAGCAATCATTTCGTTCGCAGTGGGAAGCCTGGAGGTATAGGGAGTCTAACCGGTGCTCAGAGTGTCTCCTTCAGGCAAGGAAGCAACGTCGAATTTGGCGCGCCCGCTCATGAAAGAATGGTACGCGCGGTTTCTTTCGTGCCTCTGTCTTTGTTTCCATCTCCCGACTGGAATATACCATAGATTTATTTCAATAATATCAATCGAGCGTGGCATATTAATGTTTTGCTCCGCGCAGGAACCCCTGGACGTGGAGTACAATCTTGGCGACGTGAGCAATAAGAACAGGGACTTCAGCAACCCGATGTACGACGCGGTGAACACGGAGACAGGCGCCACGAACGGCACAGGCGCCAGCAGTATGTACGAGTTACCGGCCGAGGTGAAACCATCCAGCATCCAGCACAAGGAGCCGCCGCAGTTGCACCTGAAGAGAAAAGAGCTGGATCCGACGCCCGTCGACTCGGGGAAGGACACGCAGCAGCTGGTCGAGGAGGACAAGTCCGAGTGTTAGATAGATTAACTCATTTCGTGCAGTGACGTAGTTAGAAGTCGAGGGCGTGATTCTGAGAGAAATGGAACGAGGAAACCGGCGGGATACAATGAATCGTTTGATCAATGATGTTCTTTTTTTTATAACGTGACGTATCGATCTATCTTCATATGCGTGTTCGTTGCAATTGTTATTTATTAGATCTGTAAGCATTATTCTCGAATTATCTTGAGGTGTTCTTCTTTATTATTTTTGTTTAGACGTAGTAATCTTTTTTTCTTTTAAATCTTGACAATTTGAAATATTCGAGTACAGTTCGTTCCACGATCTTTTTACTCTGGCACACACGCAAGGTGGAAGAGGCCCCCGAATGGGGCACAAGACTGAGTATTAACGAACGCAATTTCTCTTTGCAATGTATGCATGGTTATTCAACACAGGAAATTTTGTTTCTCAACGGGCAGAATAGGATGTGCAATAGAAATCTTTCAGATTGGTATCGAGTGACGCATAATCGATGCGACTCCACTTGCAATTTATTACAGGTTTACATATTTATAGCTCGTTTTAAATAAGTTCAGGGAAGAAGGATGAAAGGGGTGCAGGATGTTTGATGCATCTGACTACGCCACTGCGTCTACGTAGGGATGCTCTCGCGCCTGTAACGCTTCTATCTCGCTGTAGTTCAAAGAAAGAGCAAACAAACAAAAGGATTGTTCGATGTGAACGGACGGACGACAGCGCACGAGAAATTCCCAAGAAATTGACCGTTTTTAAATACTGATCGAAGGGAGGAAAATTAGGAGAAACATAGCGAATCAGTCGTTACGCGCTGTCGAGATTGAAGCGCAATTTGGCGGCGAGTTCGCGTCGACTTAGGTGCGATTTGTAAGTCTTGTAAATACGATTATCGCAGGATATTAATTTCACGTTGTCCATGTACCATATAATGAAGCAGAAAAGAACAAAAAAAAAAACAGAATACATTCCATACTATCTTCGAAGGCAGCTCGAGGCGAAGAATCAGGGAGTTTGATGAGGAACTGTATGTTTATGCAATAAAGCCTCGAAACATCTCACGAGAGAAGCGAGAGATGAGTCTCTTTAGAAAGAAGAAACAAAAGAAGAAGAAATATATATATATACAAGTGTTTTTTTTCACTTGCAAAGCTTGCTCGGCCACACGTGAGCGTTGTTATATGCGTTTGTATATTTGTTCTCTTAGATTGCGCGCGGGGAAATGTCGGTGTACAGTTTTTCTTCACGTGGGGAGCTGTGATCGTGAAGAGGTGAAAAAGAAAAAGAACAAAAATTACAAATTGGATTCCCCGAGTACGCAAGGTGATCATTGAAACGAACAGCGCGTACCAATTTTTTTTTTATTCGCTGTACGCCCCAAAACATGAGAGTGTGTGTGTGAGAGAGAGAAGGAGGAATCGTGCTTCCTCTTTCTTTTCGAAAGATATATCATTATTCGGTACAGTAGAATCTCGATTATATGTAAGTTTGTAACATGGAATATCTGCGGTTTGTTGTTGTATGTTGCGTATCAAATTATATAGATTGTTAACTCTAATGTGCGACTTGCTTTTTTTTTAATACTTTTTTTGTATTCTATCACCAACTGTTCACGTCGGCCAATGTATTCAAGGAAAAATGATTAATAGCAGAAGTCACATATGTGTCTGGATTCGAAAGGTGACTGAGAATATTTTATATGGGGCAATTGATTCGATGGAAGAAGTTCCGGCAATATGAAATATAGATATCTCGTTAGGGCAAGCAGTAAGATAGCTTTAAATTAGTTTAGAAAGTTTTCTAGAGCGATTATTAGTTAATCAAGTTTCTACTGTACAGTATTTTACGTTCTATTTCTTTTAATATAATAGAAAACCAGCGTTGTACATAGGTCTTAGAATGATCAACGAAGAAATTGAGCGGCACTGACTCACCTTCTTTTACAGATTATACGTAAATAAAGAAATTTATATATATATATATAAATATATATACGTGTATATATACATATATGAATATATGTATATGTATATATGGATAAATTAATGCGCATCATCAACAGAATCGGTTTTATCTCCTGGGCGGGGCTCCAGAGTGTCCTAATAATTATTTTTAACTATATCAGTATTTTCTGTATTTTTTTTTTTTATCGACCCGACGAGATATGACGATTGTTAATATATTGTTCAAGCAATTAAAGAGGTACCGTCCATAAATAAATACCAGCAGCCTATCATTTTGCATTCCTTATAGCTGTGGCGAATTGTAGAACGATTTTGTTGAACTTATTTGTTATAAATTAAATAGATCCATATCGGTTGCAAAAATCGTTAAACGTAACAGTTAATACGCGAATATTGAAAAATTTCAGCTGTAGAACTCGTTCGATCCGAGTCACGAATCCGCGCCAAGTCACTCAAATTTTCGCGCCAAATTTACGCTCATTACTGCCATCTATAAAGAAGTGCTTGAAACTACTCGAGTCTCTGCCATATCAACACCCGAAACTGGTACAAAAATAAAACTTGCTCTTTTTCATTCCCTAGCGATATTATAAACAATTTAAACTTGCCAATTACTACTAGAATTATTTTTATGTCCTGTGAATGAATTTGACGAAGAAACAATTAATTCTAATAAACGTTGCTGCAGTCCCTGCCATATCTACACCCGAAAGTGGTCTAAATTTTATCAGGCTTTTGCGCGTACAATAACGACAGACGAGATATAGGAATAGACAGGACATCTTATGGACTTTCGTGGCCCAACGTGACGGCCATACCGACTCAGAAATCCGACACTGATTTGAGCGTCCCCTGCTCATGAACAGTGATCACTTGAAGAACTATAATTTACTGAAGTAGTGGGGCAGGACTCATACGATTGTGTGAATATATGTGAATGCTTTGGGGGAAATCAGGATAGCTATTTCTCGGTCAACGTTTCGGTAGGAAAATTGAGCTACGGTCACAGACGAGATATATGAATTCCTATATCTCGTCAGTGAAATGATCTCTTATATCTCGTCTGTGTGAAAAGATGCTAGAAAACTATCTGAACGCTCACAACGGTAGGAATTGTAATTTAAATAAAGTTAAAGAAAAACAAATATTAGTTGGACGGAAATAGTTTACTTATTCTATAGTGCAACAAACATTACAAACATTTGATTACACAGATGCGTTTGTTATTACTAATAAATATATTTGCATCCTACTATTCGACTAATATCCATACTGTAACACTTGCAATAAAAAATATTCAGTTCGATATGATATTCAAAAACACGCGCCGTAAGGAAAGAACATCACCCCCATCGCCCAATCAGCTACCAGCCAATCAGCGCAATCTATTTCAAAGCTCTCCTTCTTTCGACCAAGGGATCTCGTAGCGATTAGACGTGTTCAGAGTGCCCGTCGAATTACGGTATGTCACATAGTCTAATATATTCTTGAAGACAGGAAATGACATACATTGTTTTCGTTTCCCTGTCTTTCAAGTTTTCTGCGCTTTCTTTCTTAACATTAATGAATATTTTGCAAGAAATTAAGTAAATATTGTGCAGTGAACGGAATCACACCGCGCGGCGTGCATTTTCTAATCGACTCCAGTATGCATATACGTATTATCTTTGACGTATTTCACTTCGGAATTCCATTATCTTGCAATATATTCTGCAGTTTTTAGCAATATTACCATGATATTGGTGATTCTTAATACATTTATCTCTGATTTCAGTTAGATTCTGTTCCATGGCGTCTCTTTCGCTAGCTTTCAATCAGAAATGGCGCGAACGCGACAATTTCAAACGGGAATGCGCAGGAGCAGAGTGACGCGGCGCCATATTGTTAAATCAACTTCACGCTGAGAGGTAAGCGTTCTTCAAATTTCTTGTTGAAATAAGTAGAATTGTAGCAATATATCTGTATTAAATTATAATTCGTACCACGCATAAAACTTGTACGATATACAGTCGCGTTGTAGATAAGTAGTAACATAATAGAAGCCATTATTTGCGGCTATATCTTGTTTCTGCCTGTGGTCGGGAAGCTTGTTTTTCGTGGAAAATATCAACAATATATCGCGAAACAAAAAAAGCCACTTATCGAGTAACGCGTGCGTTGAAATATTTCTAGGAAACACAAGCGATCGTAAAGAAAAATGGTGTTTGGTTTTAGTCGGATGTCGAACATAGCCGAACAACAAAGGGCGATGGCGAAGGTCGTCATTCTACTACTTGACGCCGAGCTGACAAAACGTATGGTAGACATCTCAGTGAAGTAAGTATCGAGGCGTGTATAATTTGTGACTGGTACTAAGATGAAACAACGACAGTTAAAATACTTACAAAAACACAATTAGATTTTCACATATTCGATAGGATGAACAGTTTTGTTTCAGAAAATTTTCTGACCGCGCGCATTGCGGTCGGTAGAGTCAGTATTTGCCTCGAAGTTTTCTAGCTTTTTCAGAGCAAGTGGCTCTGCTTAAATTTTCGATCACACTTTAGCTACACGCGACTGTAGAGACAGTGTTTTTCACGTACTAGATATTAATACTATTATCAGAGCACCGGTGCTCCTCTCCAATTATTTCAATCGCGAAGGTAGCATCTTCACTTGTTCGCCGATATAATTTGCGGTCGCGTACATAGTCTTTTATTTTTATTTTTGTCTAACATTCACCATCGGAAGTAGAGTCAGTGCATCACTGAGGGGGGTGTTTTATGCGACACTGGTAAAGTGAGAAATGTAAGTATCTTTTAAACAGTTGTCAGTTTTCTGTGAATAATTCAATTCTGTAGATGTAATAGTAGATTTTATTGTTCTTTCCTTTCTTGTTTAGTTACAGTTTGCAAACGTCCTGACGATTGAGTTCAACTGAGCTGCCTCGGTGATGTTCCTGATGTCTTCCACGAGTACTTCCTCTACTTTCCCAATCAACGAGTTGGTGAGTCGCATGCGTTTTGGTTCCTCCGGTCCCCAAACATGTCGTAGGACGTTTGGTCCGAAGCGGCACGGCTGACTGGTTGTATTTTTTAGTAGTTTTGCGAGCATAGTGACTGCGGGTATAATTTTTATACCGGTCAGTTGTAACGTTATTTTCTTGTGTATTATTTCTTAGATGAGGTTAGATCTGCCTTCTTGTACTGCGCGTTTTTTCATTTAAAAAAATTCAGATCCATAGGAATATTTCTTATTCAAATAAATATATGATAAAATAATACTGTTCATGTAGTGTCCAGAGGTAGTGTCCTCTATTCCGATAAAAATATACGATGAAATTAAGAAATACATTGAACAAATGTATATACATTCATTGAGGACAGTGTATATTAAATTTATAATTGCATATATAATCAATTGAAATTTGTTTTCACTGTTGAGCAGTGCAGACGTCGGATACCCTCCGACTTCGTTACTGCAAGTGTTTCATGATTATACTAATCGCGAATTAAAACAAATTAATATATCGATACGTACATTAAAATCAGCATTGAGAATGCATAGCCAATGATAGCATTTAATATTAATTTTCATATGCTATAGTCGAGTCCATTTCGTATGAAATTTATTACACATTATGTACAAGAAGGCACTTTGTATACGGGTAGATTTTCAAATCGGAGTACCTATCTTGAACACTTTACTTCGATTAAGGAATCACCTGAGGCTTATTTAATATCTTGTCTATTTGCCAAGTAAATATTTAATTGCATTTATTTCTTAATTGCATTAGTTATTCTAGTAAATTCAGTTTCAATGACACTCATTTCCCTTAACAAATAAATTATTTATCAGTCATTTTTGAGTTTTAATTGATATTTCGTAAATTACCAAGTCGAGTCAGTATTAAAGAGATTGAAAATATTATATACGGTTGCAATTTTACGTGTGCTAATCATCCTTTTAGATCAGGATTTTCAGGTTTAACCCCTTCCGTGTTGATTGCCAGGAACTCACACACGTGCCCAGGTGCTACTTGGGTGAGTGAAAGGCAACGGGCACGATGATCATATGGTTTTTAAATTAATAACAATGTTTGGCGGCTGACATTTGCTAGTGCATCGTGCACGACGTATTTTCCACATTGTGTGAGTATGTGGTTAGGCTGTGGAATTGCGTCGGCTCGGGAATTTCATTAAAAATTATAAACGTATTTATTTCAATACCGATACTACGATTTAACGAATAGCAATATGTTTTACAATTCCAAATGTACATTGAATACCATAACGAATTATGAAAATATGTCAAAGAATAGAGTACTATACAAACGAAGTATACTTGGTTGAAAGAAAATGTACAATATATTTTAACAATCAATATTTTATACGAAAGTAATGCACAAGCATAGACGTTTACGCACATTTACGCAATGGTCGCTAGCCTTTGTCAGCCGATTTCAGGAACTGGTACGTACCCTTAGAGTGTGAATGATTGTATGCCAAGCTCGGGTGTCGGAGGCGTCCCGGGACGTCTCTCTAGTGTAGGTTCATGCGCCGGAGTGTTTGATTGAGAAACGTTGAATGATGTGTGTTTGTGTGAATGCTTTGCCATTTTTTAAATATAGGTCTAGGTAGGATAGGTAGTATACCTTCTGGTGTGCCTGATAGATATAAGTAGGTAGGGCCGGGCAGGTTGACACAGTCTCTGATCGGGTAGGCACTGTTTCGCGTGTTCAACCTGTTTCAGGGAATCTGATTTGAAAAGTCGACGGCGAAACTGTGGCGCGAACGAGAATGCGTTCGCCTCTGGCTTTGCCTATCGATTTTTCGAATTTTTCGCGGTCGTGATCGCGATTTGGTCTCGAAACGAACGTGTCACATTATGCTCGAGGCTGCACGTGTAGGCGATGATCGATTACAATTTTAATCGCAATCTTTACGATTTTCTGTAATCGCAAATTCTACGATTTTATTTGGTCGTGATTCGTCCACGTGTGTTTCGTTTAGCTGCGCGATTTAGCCTTTTATTTAGTTTTGTTTGTTTGCGAATAGAGTCTCGAGCCTAGACTAAGTTTCAGCGAGCATTGCGCCCGAAGAAAAGAAGAGGCTAAAAGCCGAAGAGGCCCGACAAACTGTCGCTCAAGAGGGCAACTATCAATGGCTCTGCATCCTTCGGATGGAGAGTCATTCTTTGTTACTATTTTCTCACTATGCTCGCTTTTGTATGCCGTAGCTGTAGTTTATTGTTTGGCCGGCAGTATTGCCTGGCCCACCGTCATCGCATTGGGCAAATCGCGATTTTTATTAGCGTCGCGTACGATTGAATACGGTTTGCATTAGAGTTGCGAATAAAATCACATCGCGATTGCAACTAGAGTTACGGATCGACCCAGGTCGCGGCATTTTTTTTACAGGTGCGATTAAATATATGGTGGTTTGAATTAGAGTTGCGAATTAATACAGATTGCGGCTTGAATTAGAGTTGCTTTTGTATTAAATTGTACTTGCGATACGTACTTGCTTTTAGCGTTGCGACAATAATTTTCGCGTTCCTTTCCTACACAGGTTTTAATTAGCACTTACAGTGCTGCGATATCTTTCTATCGCGAATATTTTTCTTAGATTTTCATATAGTATTGCGATGATAAATGGTCGCGATTTTTAAGTAGCGTTGCGACCACATTGAAATGCCCAAATTGGTTCCTGAGTCACGAAAGGCAGCTACGAAAGCTGCATAAGGTGATTGCTGCAATCGTAGTCTTGGGTGCGACTACCATGACTCGTTCGTTATCAGTGTTGCGAATTAAAAATGATGGGTGCAGTGAATTATTTTTTCCTATCTTTTTTAATATATCCGAAATACTATATTAGAGATAACGAAGCACCATACGCGATTGACTTTGCAAGTAATGCAGTAAATTAGGGTTGCGAAAGAAAGAGATAATCCACTTACGGGTTTCAATCGGGTTTATAATAAGTGGACGATAATTAATAGTAGAATGCCCCTCTGGCTATTGAGTTTGTTCAATGTTCTAATTTATTATTCTTCTTCGCCTCTCCCCTTTTTATTAACATTAAAACGAGTTGTTTCATCTTAGTATCCAAGTAAATGTTTGTATTTGTAATTGACAATTATTATTCAGCATATTTGCGTTTTGGAAGAACATGCTCCCTTTGTACTACTGTACTATTTTTTCACAATTACTATTCTCATAAAAAAGTCTGTTACAGAATTGTTAAGTTAAACGAGATGTCAAAGGAACAGAATATTGCCTCAGGTACATTAAATAACATACATTGCAATATGTGAGTAATCAGAGGCTCAAAAGTGATGTTGTATGGATCAAATAAATCGAAGGAAATCATATGATACCTAAGAAATATCACTAAATTCTTATGAACTTTGATCTGTTTCAGGTTACGCGATCACAATTTTAGCGAAAGAAGATTCATCATGAAATATCCCTTGCCCCCCCATCCCTGTCCATTCAGATTTTCAATTAGATAGGATATTTCCAAATTGAATTAGCTTTTTAGTCAGGTAGGATGTTTTAAGTTAAGATTTAATTTACCTTAATTAAAGGTAGAATGTATTTGAATTACGTGCATGCTAATCTATAATATATTATAATGCTTATTCTTTGGTTTTAGTCAGGTCTAACAGAATTTTTATTTTCAGCTTTCCCCATAATGAATAATTTGAATACCTCCTATTTACTTAAACTACCTATAAGTTAATGTGTATTACAATCCTTATTTTTTATTTCAAAAGGCTTAACAGAATTTTCAGAAATAATCAGATTTTCAATTAGATAGGATACTTCTAAATTGAATTAGCTTTTTAGTCAGGTAGGATGTTTTAAGTTGAGATTTAATTTACCTTAATTAAAGGTAGAATGTATTTGAATTACGTGCATGCTAATTTATATTATATTGCTTATTCTTTAGTTTAAGTCAGGTCTAACAGAATTTCTATTTTCAGCTTTCGCAGTAATGAATAATTTTAATACATGCTATTTACTTGAACTAACTATAAGCTAATGTGTATTACAATCTCTATTTTTTACTTCAAAAGGTTTAACAGAATTTTTATTTTCAGCTTTCGTTACAATTATTTATTTTAATACATTTTACTTACTCAAACAATGTATAAGCTAATTTATATTATAATGTTGATTTTTTAGTTGATTTAGGTTTAACAGAATTTTTATATCCAGTTTGCATATCAACCGCGCTGCAAATATACATCAGAAGGAAGTAGCGTTTAATTTGTAAATATAAATTTTTGTAAATTAATGGTGATAGGTGCGCGGCTGCGGCCGTGCGGGTCTCCATTCGCAGCAACCTCCACGTGGTGAGACCTGGGCAATCGATTTTATTTACCATACAGTTACCAATTTTAACACTTATACTTTTGTGATTTAATTGTTAATTATATGGTAAAAATGTCGAGCTAATTGGCTGCGATTTTTTAAATTTCTCCTATTCCTAACATTACACTTAATTGCTTTCTTGAGTTCCTCCCATATCACCGCGGTTGACCGCGGAGGTTTATTTCAGGTCAACGTTTTCACAGAGTGCTAAACTGTATTGTATTGTATGCCCGTTGTATTGTAAGATACCCATGATTATTGTAGTGTTTTTTTAAGATTTTTAATTAACATTAAATGTTCCATATCCTCTGTTGCCTTTCATTACGGCAAAGAACAAAAGAATTCTTTAAAATTATTTAATGTTCGCATCGTTTTCTGTAATCTGTGGGTAACGTTGCGAGTGACACAGAAGTGGTAATGGGACGCGGCGTCCCAGAAATCGTGGCCGAAAAAATACATTGGATGACTTGTCTATTCCTATATCTCGTCAGTGCAATAACTTCTTCACAGCGTTACTATTATTAAAATCAGCATTTTTAGCATTAAATAGCCGCCAGTGCCGTATTTAAAGGAGAAAAAGCAATTTTTATTTCTAAGCCACTTTTGAGTGTAGGTAAGGCAGGGGCACGAGTGGTTTCAGGCACTTCTGTACAGATGGCAGTGACGAGCCGGTAGAACTGGCGCGAAAATTCGAATAACTCGGCGCGGAAGGTGAAATGGAAGTTATAGAGATGAAACTTTCCAATAATCGCCTATTAATTATTATATTTAGTATTTGTATTAGTTTAACAGTCACATAAATTCCCAATGAACCGTCTATGATTTTGCAAATGCATGCACATAGCATAGAAATAGTTTTACTAATGATTGCTCGAATTAAGCATTGGCATCTTGCCGGGTGGTCGATGCGATTGCAATGCTTTGTAATCCTGTCACGTTCCAGGCCAGGATACGCTACAAATGCGCACCATTAGTAATTCATTCGAGGATCCTGGATATGCGATATATCAAGCCTTTATTGGCAATAGGAATCGTAGTTCTGTCAACGCGGTTACCCGACATGTTCGTCGGTTATTTGCATAATTCGGTCGATCTCGATCATCATCATAGCGCACTGACGCGTCGCGGCGCTGCGCATCGCGTCTCACTTTCATGCTAATGAAACGCAATTCGCTTTCGTGACCAGCTCGCGACGCTGTTTATCCGTTTGTCCATCGGCTATGGAGATGCGCTCCAGGACGTAGGAATATTATCTATCTCTTATCTATACATAAATACATACTCCGCGTTCGAATTTCGCAACGCGTAGAAATGCGTATAGGTGGCTTTCGTCAAAACCATTTTCCTGTACACTTGTCGAGTAACATCTTGTAGGTTCTGGTCCGGCCGGTACATCCTAGCGGTCGGTCAGTGCAACATAACTGCACTTACCGCTTGGCACAGCCGGCTTTTCGTTCTTTATAACACATTACCGTGTATACTATCTCCGATGTGCACCATGCACATCAGAGCCTCTCGTAATCGAACATATTTCCGTTGCTTATGCACGACTATGACCGTTTGTAAGACGTCGTTAAGGCATGCGAGAATTTGAAATGAGAGCTTGCACGTGTTTGTAGGACCGCGTATGTAATATCGCAGAGTTCAATGGAATATTTAATTAATATTTCCACGAGAGTACGAGAGTACGAGAGCTGCGAGGTAACTGAATTTGATCGAACGTTGGATCTAAATGTCGAGTATGTATGTGTGTAATCATATTTTCGAGATAAGTTTAAAATTTATTAGGGGTTTCGGAAGACGAATATTTTCATTGCTATCGAATGTATGATATAAGTTAGTATAAGTAGACGGGATATTAACTTAGCCAGTCTATTTCCTCGATAATTCATTATATATTGTACGGAATCTGTTACGTTAAATTAGCCTTAAAGTTCTGACCCATATTTAACGTAGATCTTGTTCAGGGTTCATTAGCCATTGTGAATTACAGGAATTATTTGTAACTGTATTTTCACAGCCAAATCGTGTATACATCAAATTATTCTTACTGTTAACTATTGCTCAATCTCGGGACTATCGATAATGAAAGAAAAGATTTAATTAATTAAAATTCCTGCTAAATTTTCGATTCAAAATAGACGAAACAGATTACCATTAAAACATCATGGTCGATTTCAAGATATCCAAGGTAAAATTTAAAAAATATTCATCTGTAAATCCCTATTTTCAGATTTTCCCAGAAAAATGCAGAATTAATTCAATAATATCCAAGGTGAAGTTAAAACGATTACTTGATTAATACGAAAATTCTTATTTTTAGAATTCTCTCTAAAACAAAGCGTCAGGATCGATTTGAAAGACATCCAGGGTAAATTTAAAACAATATTATCGAATTATTTACGAAAATGCTTGTACTGAGAATTCTCAAAAAAATTATCAGAATTCATTTAAGTGTATTCAAGCTGAAGTTGAAAAAAGATTATTTAATTATTACGAAAATCCTTACTATTAGACTTCCCCAAAAAATTATGCGAATTCATTTAAGTGTATTCAAGCTGAAGTTGAGAATAGATTATGCTTATACTGAGAATTCTCCAAAAAATTATCAGAATTCAGTTAAGTGTATTCAAGCTGAAGTTGAGAAAAGATTATTTAATTATTACGAAAATGCTTAAACTGAGAATTCTCCTAAAAAATATCAGAACTTATTTAAATGTAACCAAGCTAAAGTTGAGAAAAGATTATTTAATTATTACGAAAATCCTTATTATTAGACTTATCCAAAAAATTGTGAGATTCATTTAAATGTACTCAAGCTAGAATTGAAAAAACATTATTTAATTATTACGAAAATCCATATTCTCAGAATTCTCCTAAAAAAAAATATCAGAATTCACTGAAATGAATCCAAGGTAACGTTAAAACCCGATTACATCATTAATACGAAAATCCTGATTGCAGACAGCAGAAGTTGGATGTATCAAGTTGATGCTGTACAGCAACAAGCGGCTCAAGTACACACACGTTGGTACAATTGTTTCACGCGAACCAGATGCAACAGATAGAAGGCACAGCTTAACAGGGCCCTCGAGCACGCTTGCTTCGAGTATAAACGCAGAGGAAAGCGGCCGTGTTTCCGGCTAAGGTAGCCAACAACCGGTCTATCCGACGAGCTGGTCTCTCTATTCACACCAGAAAGGCCGTCCGTTCGTGTACAGGGTAGGGCCAGGTGATTGAGGTGCGACTTGTTGCTGGTAACGAACTGCTGCCAGGAATAATAAATGTTTGTCTTTGCAGATGGAACAAATTCTGAATGCAGGCAGCAACGGGCAGAACTATAATATGGCAAGCAGGTATACGTAGGTAAAATGCGATTCGGGCAACGTTTGTGTAACGCGATTTGTAAATTGTACGGCCACGCGGGTATCTGCGAGTGAAAAGGGAAAAGCTTTCTACGATAAGCTGCGTAAATAGAGAATCGTCGAAGTCGAGCATTGTTCGAGCAGAATTCGAATTGAATAGCATAGATCTGCTCAGAAAAGAAGAGGAATAGAAATAGAAATTAAATCGTATTACTTCGAACTGCTTTCAGTAAGATAAATTGATATGAGAAGGATGATAGGAAGGATAAATCGAGGATTCTCTGTTCATGAAAAACCAAAGAAAAGGAACACATGTGTAACACTCGCGACGACTTAGAAACCGAGCGCTGAATCCATTATTTCATTCGGAAAAGAGGAAGAAGAGAAAGGGAGATAAGAAACACAGAAAGTCACGGGGCAATAAATTCTCCACTCTCCAATTACTTAATTACTTCATTTTGTACATATATTTCGCAATATTTCTTAGTAGCCTGCAGTCTTCTTGCTGGCGATACCAGAGTAACGAAAACGAAAAGAGAAACCAATAATATGTATAATATGTATGTAGGTACGCCAAACGCAAGCAGACGTTCAATCGCATGGAAGGGAAGTGCATTCCGCTTGAATTTTGCTGCCAAGTCTATCCGTTAGACGCCGAATGAATAATTCATTGAAGAATCAAGCCTGTGCTTGGAATCATCGACTGTACAGCCAGAGAATAATCGAGATTGCGCGAGAATCGTTCGCCTCTGTGATAATTGGTCGTTAAGGGGCGATCCTGGTCCGATATTAACCAGGGGACCACAGGTAGATAATAGTATTGGTAGTGGCTCTACATTACCTTGCACATTTTTCGAATGTGGGTACCCCACTTGCACAATGATTGTTTTTAACACCACTTTTGTTTTTCGTTCCACCAAGTTTTGCCTTTTACTACATTACTAAAGGGTGAACCACCGAACGCGATCGGCACGGACTTATCTCGGTATTAAAAAGGGTTAATCGAAAATTCACAATGCTGTCTGTAGTTTTTGTTCGTGAAAAATTTTAGAGCTCCCAATTGACGACAGATTAAGTAATCTGAGCTGATGTACTTCGTGGTTCAAGCTTATGCTTATACTGAGAATTCTCCAAAAAATTATCAGAATTCATTTAAGTGTATTCAAGCTAAAGTTGAAGAAAAGATTATTTAATTATTACGAAAATCCTTACTATTAGACTTCTCCGAAAAATTAGCAGAACTCATTTAAATGTATTCAAGCTAAAGTTGAAAAAAGTTTATTTAATTATTACGAAAATGCTTATACTGAGAATTCTCCAAAAAATTATCAGAATTCAGTTAAGTGTATTCAAGCTAAAGTTGAAAAAAGTTTATTTAATTATTACGAAAATGCTTATACTGAGAATTCTCCAAAAACACACCAGAATTCATTTAAGTGTATTCAAGCTGAAGTTGAGAAAAGATTATTTAATTATTACGAAAATCCTTATTATTAGACTTCTCCAAAAAGTGTGTTGTCTTTTATTACATTACTAAAGGGTGAACCACCGAACGCGATCGACACAGACTTATCTTGGTATTAAAAAGGGTGAATCGAAAATTCACAATGCTGTCTGTAGTTTTCGTACGTGAAAAATTTAAGAGCTCCCAATTGACGACAGATTAAATAATCTGAGCTGATGCACTTCGTGCTTAATCCTCTGCACACATATTTGCTTAATTTTTTATACTATCCGTTCTTATAATTTCTATCGATTCTTATTTATAAAATAAAAACAAATACCTTGCAGATACTTCAAGAAGGACGCAACAAACGCAAATAACACGGAAGAATTGAACGCTCGCGAGGGAAAGTGAATTCAATTGGATTCGTTAACAAAGAGAAGAAAAAAAAGAAGAAGAAGCAAGAACAAACGTGGAGCAATTATGGTCGAGCGGGCAGAATGCGTACGATTTAGAAAGAGGCGGGATCGCATAATTAATTTTTATACGGCCGTTCGTTGCACAATCGCCGCAGGTAACTGGCGGCTTGTTTTTTTCCTCGCCGTCCGACGAATTCCAGGTGAAAATTGGCCCGAGCAGGAAAGCGAGCGATTACATGATCCACGGTTTTATGTATTCCGCTCTCGTGAATTCTATTTGAAAAAACGAATCGGCTGGCGAGATTCGCCGCGGCTTGATTCTCGATTCGAGGATCGCAACTGTGACGCCACGCACGGACGCCAAAGGGGCGGCTATGGGGAATTCGAAAGAGTCCTCCCCCCGCCGATTCACGCCATGCCAATGCAGATTTCACGCGTTGAACAGCGTTCTGCGCTTCTTCCACGCTCGATCGCTCTTTTTATTTGTGCCCTGAGACGTGGCACGAAGTTCCCCGTGGAAATTCTTTGACATCAAATGCAAAACACTAATATTAGGTACGTAAAAGTTTGCGAATATCCATTGATGATAATTATAATAACAGGAAATATAACGGCAATATTAATAGCGGTATAATAATGATAAGAAGAAGGAAATAATAACTAACTAAATAAAACTGCGAGCCTCAGCCACGAACGAGTTCGCCATGTGTCGCCGCGTTTTTCATTTCCAGGCCCACGAGCTGGAACAAAAGGATAAAAAATACTGGTGGGACCAGTCGAAAGCAGCAATGAACGGGCAATTAATGTAAAAGAAAAAAAAAAGAAAAGGAAGAAAAAAAACGCCAACTATGCGGGACCGCGGCTGTGGAAGCCGGTGCCCCCGTAATTTTCGTGGGGGTCATTATCACCGGGCGCGCTCGGGCCCGAGGAGAGACTCCGAACGCAGCCTTCAGTACAGTTATAACTCCGCTGCTGGCCTGACGCGTCGTATCTCTCTCTCGTCGTTCTGAACTCGCCTCTCCGTCAATCGAGTCGCAGAGCCGGCCCTCGGGCCCCCACTCGGGCCCAAAAATTAATCGAAGGGACTGCTTTGAAATTAGTTCCCCAGCGATCGTCAGCCGGCGTGCATTGCGCGTCTGTCCAAGTGACAATCGTTTAATGGGCCCTATTGCGTGCCATCGCGACGACTGACCGAAAGTACAAGCAATCGGCCGATCACAGGGGGCCAAGCTTCACTGACGAGGTTCGCGATTCTTCAGGTGGATGAATCGGGCAGTGACCAAGTGGCCGGGGGACACGAGGATGGATAGAGTGCGTGTTGGTGGCCGGTGATGAGGTAACCAGTGAGGAACATAGGGCCCAGCGGAGAGGAGCAACCGAAGATGTTGTGCCTGAAGAAACGAAGGACGTACAGCTTCACGCAGGGTGTACGGACCGAGGTGGCCAGGCGGTCGAAGGTGGACAATCGTTATGAGGGACCCCTGGACATGGGCATTACGACACTGCCCCGTAAGAACAGGTGAGTCACCTCTTTCCTGTCCCATTCGAACCGTACGTGAATTTCATTTACGCCGCCGAGAATGGAAGTCTTGGACTGACTGAACTGATAATGAGGCGGTCTTTGGATACTTGGACACGTTGATACTCGAGGTATTTGGGCCGTATCGCAGGTATACAATGCCTCCGAGGGCCGAGTTCAAAGCAATGGAACCCGTTTGGCGTGTGCGCTGCTGTAAATAGGGGCCTTCGGACAATGTTGGGCCACGAAGCTGATATTTGGGAAGTAGCAGTCGAGGAACTGGTAATCAGGTGCACAAGTAGTCGTAAGTCTCGGTGTAAGGTAACTGGGTACTCGCATATGTACTCACAGTGCTGAAGGTGTTAATCGAAGCAGCGATACATGAATATACACGTGCACACGCTGCTATCAATTTTAGAACGTACAGTTTAAAATACCGTACGCCACTCGAACCTGTTACCCTAATTGACGAGCATTGTAATCGATAAGGAGGGTAAGATAGTGCATCCTGAAAGGCCATTATATTTAGAAACTCGTTTCCCTCGTCCACTCTTTTAAGTATCCGACGCGCGGTCGATCTCGCGGTTTCCCTTATCAATGAACACCATTATCAGAGTTCAGTTCGTCATTGCGAATTCGACGTCCCTCGCCCTACCCTTGTTCGACGTGTTAATGACCGTATTGCCGACCGTTTAATTGCGTTCGTCGACAGACCATAGATGCATTTTCCAGATCTCGCCGGTCACTCGAGAAAAGTATACAAGTGAGTCGCAACGCGAAGGTCGGCCGGAGGTAAAAGTAGGTAGAAGTATGCAAGCACTGTGCATATATAGTATACATATATATATGTATACCTATATCGTTCGATATTGCCGGACAAGTGGAATAACTTCCTACGCGGTGAACCATTGGAATGATCCCAGATCGCCTTCGGGATGTAGGACTCTGTCTATGAAACGAGATAGTATTTCGAAACGTTATGGTGTGCGCACCCGCGTCACGAATTAGAGGACACTTGACGTGATCTTGGAATATTTGCGAACGAAATGATTGGTATCCTTAATGCATTTAACGGAGGGCTATAGTTCTGTAACTGTAGGTTAGGTTTGGTCGGGGCTCGAAGTTTGTTTACGCGGGCAAGTGTCCTATGATTTTTCAGCGGGGGTGTACGTGGGACGTCGGGTGGTTCGTTTTTTTCTTTCCTCTCGATCGGAAACGATTCCCTTTTACGAGAGTTACGTTGCCGCAACGTTGCACAAACGTTCATTCCCATTCCGTTCCCCTGACTTTCTTGTGAATTGAACGGTGAACTCACTTTTATTTCGTTTCGCGATCCGTCGGAGTCGTTGATGGAATTAATTGCCGGCTTGTGAAATTGACGAGCTAATGAACAGGCCCAGCCGGCAATTAAAACGATGAATCTGTGGGATACACTTAGTTATTGCGATCTATTCATTTATTTATTAAGATCAGGATAGGATGCACGATGATAGGATGTTGCGGTTCGTTTAATATTATCCGTAGAATATCGGCCCTCGTTTATATATTCGTTTGAATATACAGTTGGACGATAATATCCGCTGATTTTCTTTATTAAATTTAAATAATTGCGTTTCCGAACACAAGTGCGGCAAACTTGGCACGAAGAGGAACAAACAAGTGGAATAATTTCTGTTATTACTGGGAGGGGGCATTATGGGAGGATTGTTTGCTCCGTGCGAATACGTGCAACACCGTAAAAGGTGGATTTGGATACGGTGATTAGTGGTCTGCTACCGTTAGAGATTGAGGGAAGAGACAAGAGCAACGGTGCGAATCGCAGGTAATTGCAATATTAGCGTTGCGTAAGTTATTAGCTGCTTCTTTTCTTATCGTCGATGCCGGCTTGGGAACAAGCTGGAACGAAGTGCATACGCATAATTCCCCGCGAAGGACTAGTGTTCTTAATTATACTCGTGCGTTAAATGCCCATCATTGTTTCGTTTCACTGACTACGGTATACATTATGCGCATACGTTGTTCGGATAATAGCTGATGAACTGAGCATCTGTATTCCTATTGTTTCTTTTGAGAAAACAAAGGAAGTATCCGAGGTAGTCTTTGTTTTGATTTATCGCAGAATACGTGAATAGAACGTATCGATAAATTCGATGGATTTCTTAACTGTATACATGTGTGCTTTCTTGCTTAATTGAATTAATCGAAGTTAGTTAAACTTGCTCAGTAATCTCTTACAAATTAGGCAAAGTTAACAAGATTAGGATAGGATACTCTGCTGGTCATTTCTATGAGCAAACATTCGTTTGATAATTAATGGGGAACAAACAGTTACAAACTATTAAGCAACGGTATCTACGTGTTGCTTAGGTTGTAACATTTAATTTAAAACGGGGTTCATTAAAAAATTTGACCCGGAGATAATAAATTTTTACAGGTTCAGCTAATTTGTCATTGTGGCGCCATCGAACAGTGTGCGTCAGAAGTGCAACGTGCATAGTTCCGACGTGCACTGTTCGATGGCGCCACAGTGTCGCTAGTTGAACACATGGTAGTTTTCCAGCAATAATTTATGAACTTTACGAACCAGCAATCGCTTTTCCAGCAATACTTTGCGAAGCATTCTAATATTATCAAATATTTTATGATTTATGTTCTATATTATTTATTATTAGTATGTCCGTGTCCTATCGAAATAGCCTATCGATAACCAGCCAAGATTAATGTAAAATCGAAGGGCCAAGGAGGAAAAGCGAGCAAGGGCACAGATGCTGCCTTTTACTATTTATCTAGTTCATCTTGCTCGTCCTCTTTCAATGGCCATCGCAAGAAGGTTACGTGAGTCAGATATTTCGTTTCATGGTCTTCGCGATTGTGCCTTATCCGGTATCGTTTCCTTCGTCTCGGTTTTTCCTAGCTGGAACTTCTTTTGAAATCGTGTCAGCGTGCTTAATTACACGCGAGATCGACGCACAAAGCCGATGCAATTTTTTCTTCTTGTTTCTTTTGTCAGTGCAAACTTGTATTTACATGGACCCCATAAAAATGCATGAAATTCGTCTGCTTGGAAAGTGTCGGGATACTACCACCTCCGTCTTTTTCCAAAGATTTGCATACGAAAATAGGGGAGCCTGATTACGCAATAGTCCGAGATCCCGCTAATTATCCATAATCACGATTAATTACAGCCCCGGCCAATCTCTGAGAACAGTGCCGTTCTCAGACAATTTGTCGGCTCCGCAGAGATTGCATTTCGAGTCTTCTGTAGAATGTCCTCGTTATGCACCGTTATCTCACAGAAACTCGTCGCCTCTGAAAATAACAATGAATTCGTAGAAAGCAGTCGTGAACAATTTACATACACACATATATATTTATGTACGTGAATTTAATTTCGACTCAAGTCAATCCTTTCGCTGCCACGAATTTCCTAATTAACACTATGCAATACCTATTGATTAGAAATTAATTGTCTGCAACTTTTACGAATGGTTTTTTAAATCTCGCTGACTTTGGAGTTACGAGTGCACCATTCGAAACAGATTTAGGGCACGATCTATGTCCATTTCCCTGGGCATTTTTTCAACACAGATCCTAGCTATTTCCCCAAATGTCGCTAAACATAAATTGTAATTACACGGCAGGGCAACACTTTTAATCGTGGATTCGCGACGCTAAGGACTGGGTTCGGCACACGTGGACGTTGCAACGCGTTCGTTCGAAAGTGAACTGGTGTCAGCGGTTGAGGATTGCGTGAAATCGAGAGCTGACGAAAATGCGTCCGGGCACGCTCGAATGCACGCTTATCCGGCGAGATCTTTGAGGTTTCGGAAGCGCGGACGGAGCCATGCTTTCTAACTTTTGCCTTGTAAATCTCGCTCCATCGGAAGACCTGCGCGAGCCGATAATATCTGTTGTCCTGGTTGATGTGCACGGCGAAAACGGATCTGCCTCTTTCTGGATACGCCTTTGCTGTCGCAATGCTCTTTTCGCCCGAATCGTCTCGTCTTTCTTTCTGTTCAATATGCCAGTTTCGTTTTTGGAGCGTGCACGGTGGTCTGGAAACTCGTTTTCCGAGGCGAAAATTATTTTAGCGTTATTTCAACACTTAGGATAATAGTGTAATAGGTCGTTGAATTCGTCTTTATGTCAGGTATGACATTAGAAAGTCAAAAATATATAATAACATGTAAAATGTTATAAATTTAATAAAATTTTAATTACAAATTTGAAAAATTGTTATATTGATATTTGTAGAAGGCTGAATGCTGATTAGCTTTTATCTGAAACATTTTTTTGTCAAATCAGTTTGTCAATGGACAAAAAGTATATAAACTTAGGGCCGGTCGTAGGGTTGGTCCCATTGACCAACCATGGTCCCAAAATACGTCGGACGTTCCCTTATTAAAATCCATACAGAATTCTAAGCGGCAAGAAGCGGCAGTTGAAATTTATATGGTCTTGTTAACAAGTGTTTTGGCTTTCATGTAAAAACGTCCGAGCTTAAACACTCTTAAACATTTTCGTATAAGCCGTCCCAAAGTTTAAATTGTTATAAACTTTGCTCTATGTGAACATGGATTAAAAAATGCTTACACCTAGATTAAATATTTGACGCACACGCGCTGTTAGGTATAAAACCGTCAGTTAAAGCTATTTTCTGATATTCTATAATAAGTAACTAAAACGTTTAGTTTTACTTTGAATTTTAGAATTTTGTCTTCAGAAGACTATATCTCAGCAGAGAATCATCTTAAGTGCATAAAATTTCTGGAATTTGAAGCTTTGAAGGGTTTCAAGTGCATAGGAAAATATTTTTTCAGACCACTGTGGCGTGGAAAGGAAAATAATTTTTTTTCGCCGATACTTCATGCTGAATTCTCGGCCGCCAGTTCACGTTTATATTAATGAAATTCTTCGTGGTATTCAAATGACCGATTTCGCGTTTGAATAACACTTTAGTAATTCTATTATGTTTCTCGCAGGTGTAACAAGTTTGCCATAATTTAGCCTAATGCAAGCCTGAGTAATCACACGAGGTAAAAATGTTAATCTGCCGCAAATGATTCGTGGGATTGGAGTGAAGAACGTAATTTATACCACCGTACGTGGTAATTAAGGTGGGAGGGAATTTGATTCATTATGCGAGCGATGCGAGTATCGCACGCCTGCGCCGCGGGCGCTGCAACCGCGTTCACAGCCGCGCATGTCGGGTTGCATACGCCCGGGGGCTGCCGTTGAATGTTTCTCTTTTACAATGATTACTTTGGCTGCAAATTATTTTCCACGCGTGTACATCTTTTCGGACTGTAATAATTATATTAATTAGTGAAACGCAACCGGTGCGATCTCGCGCGGTTATATCACATATTAAATTCAGCGCATCCGAACGAGTTCTCACTGTTCATCACTCGAACTTTATTGAGGTTCTTCGTGCTGTTTAACAAACCAAAAAAAACTTCCCTTTTTTCACCGCGTTTCTCGGATCGTAATGCACGATACGGAGAAACGGTCCATAAAATTCGCGCACAGCCAATTCCGCTTTTTATTACAGCTTAATAGCCGGTTGTGCAACAATTGAACCTGAGATTATACTTCAACGATGTAGCTATACAATAATTCTCTGCAGCAATTCCTTCGAATTATTTTCTATCAATCTTTTCGAAGCAATAGGAATATATGTGTACTCGTTTTACTGAAGTAAATCTCGTCTATTAAATAAACAACAATAACCATAATAATTGCGCTAAGAAATATATCGCATCGCAAATAATTCTCGCAATTCGACGTATTAATAACTATCGATAATCGATTTATTTTTCGATTACTCACTATTTTTAATTATCTAGTTATTAACTAACTATTGCATTAATCTAGTAATTTTCATTATCACTGTGCGAGCATGTGCCCCCCCTGCCGCCATAGATTTGCATACGGAGAGCGCGCGCCGCAGTTGCGCAAACGCCGTACGCATTCGTTACATGCAACCTGCTTGTTTCATAGAAAAAAGTATACGCTTCCGTTTCCTCTTTTTCCGTTTTCTTCGATTCAATGCGGCTCGCTCGCTCTTAGGCCGCAAAGAAAGGGACTCGGGCCCTATGGCAGGGTATACTTGTCGTATAAGTATAATGTTCAGGACCGGTGGTTTAAGCAGCTGGCACCGGTGTTTTGGCACGTGACCGTTTCCAACGGTCGTTGCTCACAATGCCGTGACCCTTGTATGCACCCTTAGTTTATTTTCGAACGCGAACGTGGATAGTTCGAGTGTTGTTTGTGGGCCCACGAAGGAATTCAATACGGATGGGTGCAAAATTGCGTCGTTTCTTCAGGAAACTTCGGTGAGCCGGCGTTTCTTTATCTCTTGCTATATTTGTTACTGTTCCTTCGACGAGTCTCTGCGAGTTAGACCGAGAGATTCACGGGTGAAACTACGGTACGCGGGATTCGTAACTGTTACGACGTGCGCAGTAATTCTCGTACGAAATCAAGTGGATCGTGATTGGAAAGACCCGAATTGTGTCTTAATATTACATTATTTGCGTTGTCTCTATTAGATTAGATTTCACTGTGGGAAACGATATCAACAAAAGGCTTTCTCTCGGTTATCATGAATAGCAATTAGCTTTACGTCGGAATTGCAGAATTATAATCTGCAGGTTGGTACGATATTTTGGGATTAGGGCAGGTTTTACAATTCGGCGACGAAATTGTCGTTTCGTCGAGAAAAACGCGCGTAAATTCTAACCTTATACATACGTACATACATGTATGCGTTACTTTTTTTAAAGATCAATTTAAAGCATAAATCTTGCCGTTCCACTTTATGAAAACCATTAAAGATTGTATATTCTTAAATATCGGCATTCCGCTGGATGCAGGTTATCAAGCAGAAACCTATAAATTTCGATCATTCGTTCTGGATTTCGATGGAAGAGAAACGATCTCTTTGCTTCATCTGGGCCGTATCGATATTAATTTTGATTTATGGTTACTCCATTGCCGAGTATCCTGTTGGTTGACCATGGAACTGACCTTATACTATTCCCTGCAGTATATCTTCTTCATCAATCTCCTTCATTTGTCGCATAACAAATACGCGCAGCACAATGACAAACGTAAAATAATTATTTTAATTTGTTGCAATTATGTATCGACTAAGTAATAGGCAGTCAGGCTTTCTCAAAAGGATTATCAAACAAGATATGCAGAGCATTATCTGCAGCTTCTACTGCATATACATGAGCAATGAATTAGCCAAAAATTATTATTAAAAAATTCCACGGAAATCATGTTCATGGTCTTCGCAATAGTACTATTATTCGAATATTATTAGTACTATTATTAGTACTATTATAGTACTATTATTAGTACTATTATAGTACTATTATAGTACTATTATTAGTACTATTATAGTACTATTATTCGAATACTATTTATACTTTACAACATTTTATTGGATTTATTAAGGAAAATGGTACACAGTTGCAATTTGCAAAAATACGTCATAAAGTATAATAATCGACCATACATTTCCGAAATAGCTTTTATATTATTGGGTTGTTCGGAAAGTACGTGCCGTTTTTCGCTAGGTGAAATTAGGACAAGTCTAAATACATCAAAATGATTGACAACATATTACATGTGTAGATATTCTAAAAGGTGATATTTCAGGCATCTTTAGAAAAAAGTTTGATTAGGATACATTATTTTTCGTCAGTTTTATACGCTCTTGAATATGGAAGGAAACAAAGTGCATTATAGGAATTTGATGCCTTTCTTTTACCGGAAGTTGTTGGACCTCGGTTGGGATGTGCTACCTCAGATTTTCACTTATTTAGGTACTTACAATATCCCCTTAATGCCAAGCTCTTTGGTCGATATTAAAAATCATATTGGAAAGTTTTTCAAGTTCTTCGGCGAAAATACGAAAAACAATGTATTCTAATCAAACATTTTTCTAAAGATGCCTGAAATATCACCTTTTGGAATATGTACACATGTAATATGTTTTCAATCATTTTTATGTATTCAGACCTGTCCTAATTCCACCTACCGAAAAACGGCACGAACTTTCCGAACAACCCAATACTATTAGCATGTTTAAATTTCATTTGACGTGCAAGTTCAATCGCATTCGCTACTGCAATAAATCATACACATAACCGCATCGTATATCCAAACGAGTCGATAATAAAACGTACAAAAATTGATCAATCGTTTTGGCATACGACCGCGAGCGTAAAATTAAGGGGTTTCGTCCGTCCGCGCCGAAGATGGCCGAGCGCGGCGCGAAGTTTGCCGAAAGCGACCGTACCGTGGTAAAATATATTACAGAAACTTCTTGCTAGTACAGAAACAACTGGTACCACGAGGCGAACAAAAATTGCCGCAACGACGCGTGTAATTTCTGACACGCCGATAGTTTCCAGCCGATACCATCGATTATTTAGTCAACTTGAAATTTCAATGTTTCGTCCCGTCGTCCAATATCACACACCGCGAAGCCGCCCCACTGTGCGCCGCGGCGGCACGACGATCGTCGGCGAAAATTGTCGAAGCTGCTCGCACGAAAGCCGTTAGGTGTCGGTTAGTCGTAGTTCGTCGGCTAAACGGTGCGGTTCGTTGGGATTGTCGGTCCGTCAAGTGCGCGCGTTCGTCCCGTACGAATTCCCCGCGTGTCGTCGCAATTCAAACGATTCCGCAGTTTCGTCGTTCCGTCGTTTATCGCACGGCCGTGTTCCAAGGAGATGCGTGTGATTGCCCGACGTGGATCGTCGCTCGTGGTTCTGCGAAGGGGATAGAAATCGCATGCTCGCAATCGCGATCGAGGAGGGAAAGAAGTGTGCTCTAGGGAGCAACAGGTGATAGAAAAGCGGGCCCACGTTCAACGACGATCGAGATGTCTGCGTCGAGGGACTAGTTCTTGCGAGGTTAGCCGAAAGTTGCCGTTTTCAAATTTTTCCCGCCGCTTTTCGCGCGGCCCTAACCCCCGTTTTTTCGCGCGTCCCCGTCTCTTTTAAATCGCTCACGATTACGTGTGTGCATACTCTTTTTTCTTTATGGCCGAGATACGGGACGCAAGGTCGTCACCTGTGTCGTAGTTAATTCGAGTTTTATCTTGTCAGCGTCGCGCGCATAAATTGTCGGTTTTTCTTCGCGACCATTACGGCGAAGTAACGAGCGATTACGTCGATCCGTGCTCGTTGAAATTGCCGTCCGCGAATGTAAAATGCTTCGCGCCGGAATTAGCGGCGTCGATTGTGGCAAATTTGCCGAAGTTTATTTGCTATTTGACGGTAAAAATAATTTGCCATTGGTGCCATTTAGACCAGGGGACTAATTCAATTTTCAGTAATGATATTTCTGCTCCGGCGACGTACGTTCTTGATTCAAACAATTTTTTTTCCCGCCTTATCGGCGTCGTGAAGCGTTCGCCGTAATAAACACCGATAATTGAAATTGTTGAACTCACGTCACGGATATTATTGTCTCACGATTTGTAAAACATCTTATCTTCGCGATAAGACGGTTCATTTCCTTGATAATTATCGAAACGAGATCGAACGACGACGCAAACATGGCGGCGCTTAGATCGCCCTCGTTATCCACGATTGGACAATTGATTCCGCGTTCGCATTCTTTTCGTTCGGCATTGAACGATTAATGGAATTCAATTTATTTTCGTCGCCAGGAATTTGATCGTAAGGCCGCGGATTCCCTTGTGTATACATACGTATACGTAACACGTATACTTGAGTGTTTGTTTGAAAGGAATCGACGATAAAGAGCGTCTGTTTTGATCCACTTTAAACGACAAACACTCGTGCTATCGAAGAATGCGTTCCAAAACGTTTACCTGTTCCCGATTCGATTTCGTAAATCGCGATTAATCAAACAATAACGCGAAGATAATCCAAAAATGAAATACAATATTGCGTAATGATCGCGATTTATTATCGAATATGCAATAACGCGCCTCGTTGCAAATCTGAATTACGGAGGAAAAGTTAGGTTAATTTGAACGGTGGTAATATGTCGTTGCGATTCTTTGGCAGGAACGACAACAAGAGAAGTTAGCTCCTGTATAAATTATTCAAATACCGGTTGCGTTTGGTAACTGTTGATAAAGTTTGTTGAAAGAGCGAACGCTCAAACAGAGAGCGCCGCTTGTTTGCAAAGCCAAGTTTGTTTAAGGTTTCCCTTTTAGTATTTCTGGTTTCTCTCGTTATAAACGTCACGATCTCCCCAGTATTTGTGCAGGAATCAATCAGGTGGTCGTTACGTAAAACGCGAAGAGAATGTGGCTCGCTTAATTATTGACGCAGCGTTTCAACTTTGAAATCGAAGTTGATGCTCGGTCTGTGGATAATCTCTGTACGCAGGTCCCCTTGCAATAATCAACACAGTCCCTCTACATTGTAAACACAATAGTATCATAAATGAAACTACAATTGCTGTAATCTCTGGGGAGCTGAAGCGTATTTAGGTCTCTGTGATATACTCTTTGGAGCAGAGTTTCGTCGAATGTAAACATCACGAGGACGACTCTGGGCGTCTGAAATTGCGCCAATCGGTTGGTCGAAAGTGTAATCGTAGTTTCCGTACAGGCCTATTATACATGCTCGTGATTTTCGGCCAGCTTCGTCTTTTCTGAGAACTCGAACGCGTCCAGGCAACTGTGCACGCGCGTACCTGAACACACGGCGCGCAGACGTGTCGTGCACGTGTAAAATTTTTTTTTTTTATGGTCATCGCCCGGCAATCCGTTAGCCAGCGATGTGTTTATGGCGAACGGGGTGACCGACGACCGGAATAATAATTGTAAAATTGTCGCCAACTCGCCTTAGGCCGACTTACCGGTCATCCTATTGACTCTGATAACGTTGGACTGCAGGATTGAGGCCTGTGAAATAGTGAAACAGGCTTATTCGAGGTGCTTCTGATTCGATTTAAATTAGTTAATTAATTGCCCTGGAAAATTCTCCGCGATTTAACTCGAGTTATCTCTGTTTGTTTCTTTGAGGGGCATCGATGGGAATTCGTTGGGATAATCGGGCTAATTTTAGGAATTGTCAGGATAATTATTAGGAATTGGCAGGAATTGCCTCGGATAATCGGATGATTGCTGGAAATCAAAGTCGCCAGGATAAGTATGCTAGGAATTTCTAGGAACTGAAAGCGCAATTGCGTCGGAATTCGCAAGAATTATTAGTCTGTTTATTAGAAAAGCATTGAAATTAGTGGGCCAATTATTGGAGAATTGGTACTCCGCTTATTACGAGTTCATAGAAATTATTGGGCTGATCAAGAATTATTTCTCTGCCTTCCGAAAATCGCGGAAATTATTGGGCTAATTATTGGAGGATTATCGGTTTGTCTATTAGAAAATCACGTAAATTATTGGGCCAATCAAGAATTATTTCTCTGTGTTTCGAAAATCGCGGAAATTATTGGAGGTTTATCGGTTTGTTTATTAGAAAATCAGCTAAATTATTGGGCTAATTATTATTGAATCGTTAGTCTTTGTGGTCGAGACAGAGAAATTGTTCGGCTAATTATTTCAGACTATCAGGAATTATTAGTCTAATTATTTCAGACTATCAGGAATTAGTAGGCCAATTATTTCAGACTATCAGGAATTAGTAGGCCAATTATTTCAGACTATCAGGAATTAGTAGTCTAATTATTTCAGACGTTCAAGTAGGTCAATTATTTCAGACTATCAGCAATTAGGAGGCCCATTATTTCAGACTATCAGGAATTAGTAGGCCAATTATTTCAAACTATCAGGAATTAGTAGGCCAAATATTTCACACTATCAGGAATTAGTAGGCCAATTATTTCAGAATATCGGGAATTAGTAGGCCAATTATTTCAGACTATCAGGAATTAGTAGGCCAATTATTTCAGACTATCAAGAATTAGTAAGCCGATTATTTCAGACTATCAGGAATTAGTAGGCCAATTATTTCAGACTATCAGGAATTCGTAGGCTAATGAATTGTCTAATTAGTACGAATTGATACTAGTGAATAGTTGATTTGAATTGCGCAACGAATCAGAATGATCACGGTACAGTTCAATTTTCTAATGAAACGAGTATATAAACACGTGGCTATGCGGTTTATCAGCGAGCATAACTTCCAATCTTATCTAGTCTTTATTAGACACTTTGATATCGTGCCAGTTGTTCGGGCCACGGTTCATTCATCTTTTCTCCCCCCCTCTTTTTCTCACTTAAGTCCTCCTCCAATTCTTGCGACACGCGCAAGGTGTTTGCAGATGCACGGACACTTTCGCCGTCGGTCGGTCGTTTTTTGCTTTTCTTTTTTTTGCTCGTCAGGTGTCTGTCCGTCCGTGCGCGTATAGAGGTGTGTGTGTGGCGCTGGCAAACATCCTGGCCTTGATTTGAAAATCTGGGCCAAGTTGCGTCCATGTCGGTGCTGTAATCGCACCGTTCGCATACGCCTTTAACTCTGCCCTTTTTCTGACCGTTCGGGCCCAATTCGGCCCCGTCCGTTTGGGACCGCTCGCGTGCCAAATCCGCGTGCCCATTTCGCGCAACTGCCGCGCTCTAACTGGTACAACGAACGAGGCACGCGATTGCGGACGGAATGACTTGCGTAATCCAATTATTAATGCAACGTAATGCAATAATTAATCCTACCGGTTGTATCAGCGCAGGTGATTAAACGATAATGCAATTAAGATGCAGGTATCTTCGATCGATCCGTGCCTCGTTTCCGCCGGTTTTATATTAGAACCTGGTTCTATTTTGAGAAATTAGTCACGGGTGATTAACTGTTCGCCGAGTCTGTTTCTGTAGAATTTAGAAGCTATTCGAAGACGAGCTAATTGGCTAGGTTAGGTTTCCAATTTCTTCTTGGCTCGTCGATAGTGAATTCGTGGATGTTCTTCGCTTCAACTTTCTATTTAAAAGGCTCTTTTAATTATGTTAATTAGGCCTGGTCAGTAATCATTGTTCGACGAAGGAAAATTGCGGTCACAAAAGAACCCTGGTGTAATTTAATAATCTTTGAGACAATTCCTATTTATTAATCGATCCAATACGATTTTACATTCCATTCCAACTCGTTGCTTTAATTACGGAATTCGAATCCGATTAAAACGGAATGCTCATTCTTCTGCTTCTTTCTCGCCTTTTTTATCTTCTTTTTTTTATGGAGATCAAGGTTCTCTAGGAAACGAGGGAACGAAGGTGTTCGAGGCTTGCTGGATGCGACGATTAACTTCTTCTGAAACTTTCCTTTCCTCACTCGGTTTCCTGTCCCCGTGTTTCTCAATTTCCTATCGAAGTTGTACCACGTTCGTTGCAGGAAGATAATTGATAAACCAGTTCCTTCGAAGGATCAACACTCCAATAATAATCGAGCAGAGACGCGTTTAGTCGCGAGGAAACTTTCTCCGAAGTATCACTCCTCTAAAGTGAAACTAATTTAGGGGTCAGTGACTCACTACAGTAGCCAACCCTTTATCCAAACACCGCCTGAGAGTTAATCATTACGCATGTAAATTGCCTCCTGTATCCTTCTCCTTTTACTCCAGCCGTGGCAGATTTTAATTCTGTTAAAAATATACACAGTTGAAATGCCGAAAAAATTGTTCGAAAGTTCAAATTTACTTTTCCTTGGCAAAAATATTATCATTAAAAATGTATTAAACATACATATACGGTGGGTAACTGGAATTTCAATCGACTATAATCCACCATAGTTCGTCCTACGCGTATATTCACCCAGGCAAAATAAAAAATCATGTGTCAGCCAATAATATGACCGTAAAGTTGACCGTAAAAGATTATAGCAAACCATGCGAAAGGGTGCTTCGTGCGACAGGAAAATTTAGAGGGCTCTAAAGTATAGTTGCCTGCTATAAAACGCGGAGCACGAAATTCTGTAACATAGTAGCACATAGGGGGCAGCAGCTGCAACGGGGATTAATAGTTGGTGTGGTAAACGCAGAAGGTACTGTTACGGCCAGATTCATCGAGTGTGTCGTGGAATTTGCATGACTTCCGATTATCGGTTCTCCGCGTAGACGTGAAAAAGCCGTGGAGGCCAGGTACGGGGTAGGACAGGTAACTGCGCCAGGTGCAGTCGCACGTAGACCGCGACGAAACGCACGTTGCACTTCGAAAACGATATATCACAAAGCGATTTCAGCCAGTGGCATTTCTTGCCTTGTAATAATTCATTTGCCTTTGTGCAAATAATTCAGAATCGCATGTGCATCTCGTGTACTATAATATTATAAAAATGTATGAAAAATTGGAACGTTTTCCGAGAAAGAAAATTTGTAAACACAATTTTACAGGCAGTGTTAAATAAATTGATGCACAGGTTTATCTATTTAAAAAGTTTTGTAAATTGTGGCGTGATATTGATATATATTGTGACGTACATATTGTAGAAGTTATTTTGAGCAAACCTCTCGTAGTTTGGAATAGAGGGCAGGTAGGGTAATAAGATATCAGTCTGCTTCAATTAGACACTAGCTTTATTAATATAGGACGTCGACGCGCGACAACTCTCACACGATTCTCACAATACTCTCTGCTCACGATACGTCTCTCTAAAACTCTTCAAACTATTCTGCTCTATTCTCAATCAGCTCTCTTCTAACTCTCCCTTAGCTCTGCCTTGCACACGCATCATTCACTCTATATATTACTCACTCATTCCATTCCTCATTTGCTCTCACTCACTTAGGATACACACTGCAGACATTCCTTGGCAACAGTCACTCGCGTCCACCCGAATCCTTGGGCCGTTGTGTAGTACACACAATGTGTACCCTCCATTCACACGACCTTCCCAAGTACTCAGCTCCAAACATATCTTTTACACCTCGGAATCATGGTAAATAGTCGCGCAATATTTCCAATCCCACAATGGGATATACATATTATATATTTTGTTTAATTCGTTGCTTTGGTAATTAGGATGAATTAGAATGGCCTCTATTCGTCGAACGGCCTGGTGGCGCTGTAATTTATTTATTCATTCAGACGTTTAGGGAAAACTTTTGTTTTTTTTATTCGATTTTTTACCGTGATTTCGTCAAGGCCGTTTTGGAATTGCTCGTCGGAAAGGCTGCATTTCAGATGCGGACGCGTAGAGGATGCACCGTTACTCGCCCTGCAATGCAGATCGTTAGATAGGTAAATGCACAGGTTTGCTCTGCACCTTCCTCGAGGATCGTTGACGATCTTGTAAACCGATATTCACAGCCGATCAAATATTATTCGATGGAGACGCGTTACAGGTAGCTGATAGGATGCACCTGAACTGTAGATAGCAAGGTAGCACCTTGTGTTCGAAATAATTATTCCTTATCAAATTGATACCGGGCAACGAATTAAATGCAGAGGCAACGAAAGTAATATTAAATTCAAACATTCTTACACAGGATTGTTTTTGAAATATTTTTTGCTCTATTAAAAAATAAAAAAAGAAAAAGTTGTCGCAGTAATTGTAGATATGTACTTGTAGCAGGAGATACGGCGTTAGGATTGCGCTAATTTGGGGTCCGAGTATTTTTTCCTTCCAAGACTTTGTGGAAGGGAATGGAAAGAAGAAAGAAAGAAAAAAGCGAGCCGTTAAAACGGATTCTAGTCGAGGAACGTATTATATCCTAACGTGGAGAGCATCGAACCAGTTGATTGCGTATCCTTTCCTGGCAATCCTTGGTTCTTAAAGACGATCAGACCAAGAGAGAGAGAGAGAGAGAGAGAGAGAGAGAGAGAGAAAAGTGAACTGTTGCTGGTTGCGTTTTACAGTTACACAATCAATGACTATTTTCAACCAGTATTCGTTCTCTAACTTTTTCTATTTAGCATTGTACAGGCTATTTCTGGCACGTTTTTTTTCTCTTTCTCTTAGCACGTATGAAAGTATATTATTATTGGTAAGAATGTGCGCGAGTTTTTCTCTTCGACGTCTCCTTTTTCTCGTTCCAGATCTCTTTGTTTGACAATTGCTGGTTAAGAGCAGTCCCACGTGCCCCCTGGATGTTTCATTTAGGATTTTTAATTGGAAAACGTATATACACAGTACCGAATGCGATACTTCTTTCCCCGATTAATTTAAGAGAGCCTACTCTGTGCTTTTTTCTAATTCTAGAGCACAGGAATCAAGGTTTCAATCTTCTGTAGTATATTGGTCAGTTAAAAAGGATCGGCTTATACTATCAGGAATATATTGGCCTTCTAGTATTCATTGAAAATAAAGAATTACTAAAATACTCATATATTAATAAAATTACAGGCAGAAGCGTAGGAAATAAAGTTGCTATTGATTTAGAGTATTTTTATGGACCATGAGTGTCCGGTTTTATTTTCTGCATACAATTTCTCCTCGGTTGTATTAAAGAAAAAAAATAATACAAAAATAGGGTCCAATATCGTTTCTCCTGAAAGAGAAGTGTGTACGTATTTAAATCAGCGAGGGGTTCATTAAAATTCTGAGCGGATCAAGCCGAATGGCCGTTTCGTTAACTCGTTTCACCTCTTCTCTTTCATAAATATAAAAATATATATTTCCTTCTCCTTCTTCTTTTTTTTTTGCCACGTGATGACCTTAAATTCCCGTTGCATATTTTCTTGATATTCGCATGGGCTGCAGGGAAATCGAATTTGACTCCTGGCCGCTCTTCGTGTATGCATAATTGGAACGAATTTCTCTCTGGATACATCTCCGGTGAACCGGAAGCTGCTGCGTCACTGGATTCACAAACGCCGTGTCACGCTTGGGCTAGCTTCTCTTCGAGCATTCCCATCGGTATTGTTACTCGATCGAATTCCGACCGCCGATAAAAAATGAGAGAAGAAAATAATAAGACAATCGCCTTTATTAACTTGAGGTTCAATATAGATCTTAGTAATTAGTTCGAATTTTTGGAGCGACAAAAGTTTTATATACATTATAATTCACAATAGGAAATTCTCCTGATTAGATTTCTATGTAATTTTTTATGTATTCCAATTAGTACTTAGTATTTTAGCAACGAGTATTCGAATACTTAGCGTTTGATTACTTCTGGAGCAACGAGTATTCGAATACTTAGCCTTTGATTACTTCTGGAGCAACGAGTATTCGAATACTTAGCGTTTGATTACTTCTGGAGCAACGAGTATTCGAATACTTAGCGTTTGAATACTTCTGGAGCAACGAGTATTCGAATACTTAGCGTTTGATTACTTCTGGAGCAACGAGTATTCGAATACTTAGCGTTGGAATATTTCTGGAGCAACGATTATTCGAATACTTAGTATTTTATTGGTTTTGGAGCAACGAGTATTCGAATACTTAGCGTTTGAATACTTCTGGAGCAACGAGTATTCGAATACTTAGCGTTTGAATACTTCTGGAGCAACCAGTATTCGAATACTTAGCGTTTGATTACTTCTGGAGCAACGAGTATTCGAATACTTAGCCTTTGATTACTTCTGGAGCAACGAGTATTCGAATACTTAGCGTTTGATTACTTCTGGAGCAACGAGTATTCGAATACTTAGCGTTGGAATAGTTCTGGAGCAACGAGTATTGGAATACTTAGCATTTGATTACTTCTGGAGCAACGGGTATTGGAATATTCAACGTTTGATTACTTCTGGAGCAACGAGAATTCGAATACTTTGCGTTTGATTACTTCTGGAGCAACGAGTATTCGAATACCTAGCGTTTGATTACTTCTGGAGCAACGAGTATTCGAATACTTAGCGTTGGAATAGTTCTGGAGCAACGAGTATTGGAATACTTAGCATTTGATTACTTCTGGAGCAACGAGTATTGGAATACTCAACGTTTGATTACTTCTGGAGCAACGAGAATTCGAATACTTTGCGTTTGATTACTTCTGGAGCAACGAGTATTCGAATACCTAGCGTTTGATTACTTCTGGAGCAACGAGTATTCGAATACTTAGCGTTTGAATATTTCTGGAGCAACGATTATTCGAATACTTAGTATTTGATTGGTTTTGGAGCAACGAGTATTTGAATACTTAGCCTTTGGATACTTCTGGAGCATCGAATATTCGGATACTTAGTATTTGATTAGTTTTGGAGCAACGAGTATTCGAATACTTAGCGTTTGAATATTTCTGGAGCAACGAGTATTCGAATACTTAGTATTTGATTACTTCTGGAGCAACGAGTATTCGAATACCTAGCGTTTGATTACTTCTGGAGCAACGAGTATTCGAATACTTAGCGTTTGAATATTTCTGGAGCAACGATTATTCGAATACTTAGTATTTGATTGGTTTTGGAGCAACGAGTATTTGAATACTTAGCCTTTGGATACTTCTGGAGCATCGAATATTCGGATACTTAGTATTTGATTAGTTTTGGAGCAACGAGTATTCGAATACTTAGCGTTTGAATACTTCTGGAGCAACGAATATTCGGATACTTAGTATTTGAATACTTCTGGAGCAACAAGACAACAGAAAATTTCTGTCCATTTCTGTCCAAGATTCAAGTATTTCCATAAAAAAAAGGAGGATATTCGCCGCGAAAGGTGACAAGTTGCCCGCAGAATACCTCGAAGAGCAAGTATTACCTGTCTGCAGGTTATACTAAATTTCAAGCCGCCCAGCAACAACGAAAGTATGCCTGGACAAGAAGAAACGAGACGCGTCCAGCCGGGACCAGTTTTTCCACGACGAGAACCGAACTCCCTGCTGTTGATCCACGGATCTCGCAGGACCGCTTCTTGTGGATCAGCCCTCGGACACGGCGATCATCCGAAAGTCCTCTGTCCGAGGGAACGTTAATCGCCCGTTCCCTGAACAAGCCGGTTACTTTCGATAAACGTCTGCCCCACATTCGGGCAAACGCTGTGCAAGGCCTGGCGAATAATTTCGGAGAGAAAATCGGCCCGACTGTTGCCCCGGCTCAATCGTTCACCTGTCCCGCAGCCGAGGACAGTACTCGCCGAAAGTTGCTTCAATTATTCTCGAGAGTGGCGCGTCATACAGGACCGGGGACACTGCGACGAGGAGAACACGCCGAGTAACTTTCGAAACAAAGCCTCCTCTGTTCCCGCAACATTTCCAACTTTTCATCCCACCGATTCGAAACTCTACGATCCAGCCGGCCTCCGCCGTTGCCAATTGATGAGCCGCGAGTCGGAGGTTGGAAAGAGGATACACAGAACGTCAGCAGGTAGTTAGCCGCAACGACGGAGGATCGTTTGATTCGGAGGCTGACACGATGAAAAATGTTAGAAAGCGGACAATGTTGCTGGACGGCGGAGGACGCGGCGGCGCGCGGAGATAATTTTTTGACCAGCTGGCACCAGGTTTAAGAAAGTCATGCTTATTATTCCCCATTAAGGCCACCCTGCGGAAAGTCGTTTCGCCGGGGGAAGGAAAGGCGACATCGCTCTCCATTTTTACTTTCTTCGCAGGGTCTGGAGGGAGAAAGTAACAAGAAGCTGGCTGAGGACACTTCGACGTTCCACGGAACTAGACACACCTGTACGACATATAATTGGCCAAGTTTTTCCGAGGAAGAAGTATCGAGGACCTCGAGGATGTTTAACCCTTATGTTAGCAACCGAAATTTCAACGCCTGTCTGGCAACCGGGTACCCGGGTACCCCATACTGTTTTCATCGGCACATTAGCCAAATTGGTTAACTCCACCTATTGAATTTTTTAAAATTTTATCGTTCAAGCGCTTGATTGACGCTTAACTTCTTATATTTACAATAAATTGACTTATTTTTGTTTTGTAGAGTTAAGCAATTTGGCCAATGAATGGCTGAAGTATGAAATTATATTTTTTCGAGACTGTTAGCTTTCATTTTTATAACTCAACAACTGCAGCTTTAAACATTTTATGGAAATCTATTATATTTGTATATATTCTTATAATGAAATCAAGTATCATTTCATTTAAAATTGGTATATCGACGTAAAAACATCCAAATAATGGGGATCCTGAGGTTTTTTGCGATATTGTTACCAGAACATAAAAAATTCTTGTAGCAAACATGAAATGGGTACCCGGTTGCTAACATAAGGGTTAAGAGAATTCACAGCAATGCCTGTTGAAGCGTAGAGCATGAACTATCTCGACGACAAATAGTGAACAACTGTTTTATTGCCTGCTCTGTGGGCCCACAGTTCTCCAATTAGAGAGCGTGCTAGCTGTTGAGCTGATTAGCAAGAGGAGCACCGCAGAATTACACCAGATTCCACTAACGAGATTAACGGATTAGCAGAGAGTCAAGAACCCTGCCTGACCACAGCTGTTCCAAACGAATAATTCAGAGAAGTCTCATTCTCTTCTTGCGCCTGGCTTAAATAACGCCGGCCGCAATTGCAGACTCGTTGAAGCACGTGGAACACTATTTCCCAGCCTTCAGTGCTCGCATGAAATATTCCAGCAATAATTATTCCTCGAAGAGCTGCAATTAATTCGAACGTTAGGATGATATATGCACATGCGCATCAACTACCCGTGGCAAAGTAGCCGTTCAGTGGATTTAGATTAGCGGACAAGTCACCTGGATGAGGATTAATCGCGGCGTGGAGGCAGTGTCGAGGTCAGGGTCGTGCCTAGCGAGGGGAAAGCCGTGGGGGGAAAAGAAACTGCGTCTCGCCTTTTGCAGGCGAGGAGAAACGGCCGTCGGGAGGAAAAGCTGTTTGGGACGGGGTCCAGGAAAGGGTGAAAAAGTTGAAAGAAACTCCGACGAGTCTCTAAACAGGACTGTATATCTCGTCAATATTTTCTACGGCCGGAGAAAGAGGAACACACAGGTGCGCCAGGTGTGGATGAGACCGTGTGCAGTACGTTGGCCAATATATCTCGCGGAGCAGTTCAGTTTCTAATGCAATTAAACCGCAGGAAGAGCCGGTAGGTTATAGCGCTGCCAGGTTGGCAAACCGGTCACCTGTAAGAGCATTATCATAATAATAATGTCTTCCTAGATCTTTTATACGGCCAATCGACGCGGTCGGTGATAATTAATGGACCGGCCGGAACGTGGAATAACAGCGAGGAGTCGCGGGACGAATTTGCCGAACCCGGTCGAAGGGGATCATGTTCGCGATTATGCGCGACGAACGACGCTGTGATTGAAAAAGGAAAAATTACTGCGGGCAAAAAACCGTATCGGGGAGCGTCTCAGACTCGCCCGTCGACGATCGTTGAATCCTGAACGATCTCATAAAAATGCATCGGTTCGCCTCGAGAAAGTTTCACGAAAGTCAGCGCTGGAAAAAGAGCAAGTTTTCAGGATGATCGGTTGGCAAAAGTGTGCCATCGGCTGTCGAATAGGGATAATTGGCTTATCAGTGGTGTTGAGGCGTGCGTTTCACTGGTGCGCGATTTGCCTTGTCTACGATAACTCTTCAGATGCTTAGGCGCATTTTCCGATTCAGTGGTCCAGCAGCATTGAGCAAAGTAGCTTAGCTTGATGATTTTGGGGAACCCAAAATGAAGTACCCTGTCTCTGAAGGTTCATCTAAATGCTGGTTCGCATTGGAATCCTAAGAGCATACATTCTTCGATTGGTTTCTGCTGGACGAATCTGGCATAGATACATACGTTTCGTCTGATTCAATTCGCAGTTTCCACTGGTAATGGATAAAAAAGAAAATCCCTAGGGGGCAGAGAAAGTAAGTAAGATACGGTGACTACACGCGTTATCCCACGCAAAGATAGTCACGTTTCTCGTGTTCCAAGGAAGCGTCCGATTAGATTGACCCGCTTCCACGAGATTCGCTACCTTCTCGGCTTACTTACCTTTGCTCCCGGTGCTCGGATCGATTCTACGGAGGCCCGGCTAGAAAGGTCCTTGAATGTGAACAACCTGGAATGGCAGGTGACAACGACCTTGCTACCCTGACATATCCTCGTGACATCCTTTTCACGATTGCTCGTTTTTCTCGTGCCGCTTTCAATCTGGCCTTAAAACCCAGCCTTACATGGAAAATGTAGCTTTAATTAATATGGTCTGCGCGGAGTAGGTGAATCTATTTTCTTTTTCTTTGTCGAGAGTGGGAGTCGTCAGCCTCCGCAGGATGGATGACTTTGATGATATAGTAATGTAGCAATATAGTAATGTAGCAATATAGCAATATAGTAATGTAGCAATATAGCAATATAGTAATGTAGCAATATAGTAATGCAGCAATATAGTAATGCGGCAATATAGTAATGCGGCAATATATTAATGCGGCAATATAGTAATGCGGCAATATAGTAATGCGGCAATATAGTAATGCGGCAATATAGTAATGCGGCAATATAGTAATGCGGCAATATAGTAATGTAGCAATATAGTAATGCAGCAATATAGTAATGTAGCAATATAGTAATGCAGCAATATAGTAATGCAGCAGTATAGTAATATAGTAATGCAGTAATATAGTAATGCAGCAATATAGTAATGTAGCAATATAGTAATGTAGCAATATAGTAATGCAGCAATATAGTAATGTAGCAATATAGTAATGCAGCAATATAGTAATGCAGCAGTATAGTAATATAGTAATGCAGCAATATAGTAATGCGGCAATATAGTAATGTAGCAATATAGTAATGCAGCAATATAGTAATGCAGCAATATAGTAATGTAGCAATATAGTAATGCAGCAATATAGTAATGCAGCAGTATAGTAATATAGTAATGCAGCAATATAGTAATGTAGCAACATAACAATATAATTTATCTGTAGAGGTCCATGTATATAAGATCTGGTTGAACGATTTTCAAGGGCAGCACTTGCATTGCACGCCGGAACCATTGCAAAAGATATTCTCGGCTCAGAAGTTAGTTTAGAGTGAACCCACAATTAGGGCCCACGCTTTCATTAGATCGATATTTGGGCTGTTCCTTGATTTGAGCCTCGTTCAATTCAAGTATTCAACATTGTGTTGATGCAAGAATCTTGGTAGGGTATAGTATCGTTCAACGGCGAAGTATAGCCACGGGGATTCACAGGTGAGTAGCCTGGAATCTCTGATGGCAACGACCTTGCCAGGCCGCGACGTGTCCTCGCGTTATCCTCTCCCGCGGCATCCTGTTTACATCCCGGTTCACCTGACGGTAAATCGACTTCTCTTTTTCTCTTGCTCGTTCTGCGGGCATTATTAATGCACGCGTGTCGAGTTCGTTCCGCCTGTTGCACTCTGCGCTGCATCCTGCACTTCCCCCTCTTCGCCTCGTCCAGCTCGTATCATTCCCACTTTTGGTTGCAAAACACAGCTGCCGCGCACCAGGCCCGGGGACAAGTCATTGGAATGCCAGATTAATATTATCTTGTCGCGTAATTAATTGATGCAACTCCGGCATGGATCTGGTTCAAGTTAATAGTTGGCAATCAGATCAGGCCCTTTTTATTATTCGCAGTCTTCTCTCTGTTCCTCATGAAAGTTCCTTTCCAAAGTGAAATATTACGACTCGAATTCCACTTAATCGTCTCTAAATCGCGGAGGCCAGCAATTTCAGTGAACTGGTCGGATGGGCCTTTCTAATCAGCCAGAGGTCCACAACGATACCGCTCTCCGCGGATATAAAACCGATGCTGCACGAGAGTCCCCGGCTAGCGGTTCCAGGGCAGGTGTAAGAAATTGGTTACATAAATCTCTGGCCCACAGTACCGTTCCTCCTTGGGCCTGACGCGGAGAAATTGAATCGTAAGGCCGTTCCGTGACGCGCTCCGCTCGCGGCTAACTCCTTGCTGGACACGTAACACGTCCCGCGTTAGAATAATGCAGGACCCAACAACGATCATCGTCGAGGGTAACACACACTGCTCACGGGATGAAACACGATCCTGTCAGGTGGGCCCAGCACGTATACTTACGCGTACCCCGGTGTTGCGACCTTATACACTCCACGGAGCGAAATCTCTTCCGCGAAGAAAGCACCGAGATAATGTGCCCGGTCCCACGTGGCCCCATCTCTCTACCGGGTGTCTCGAAACGGTCAGACCGATCAGGATCTTCAGACACGAGTTAGCGTCACCTTTTAAAACAAAGAATATTCACTCAAAAACTCAAGAATCGACTGATAAGCTCCAAGGTTCTGGGGTAAGTGCTGTGGGGTTCATCACAGTCCTCTTACCAAAAGGCATAACCTTCCCCACTCCGTGGCCAGATCCTAGAGGAACAGAGTCCCTATTCATTAACAATACGGCGTCGGGCCGCTTGTACCTTCTGATCATTCTATCTCCTTTTAAACAGTTCATCCTTCGACAACCGATAACCGAAAGACCCAACGTAGTCAACAGTCACCGCCCGCCGACAGGATGTTTGGACTCATTCACTCACACTCTAGACCTATCATAAATTAGTCAATCCTAGGACATTCGATAGTTGAATGGCGACGAGCCACCAGCCATCGTCTGTCGCCCAGATTGCATATCCTCAAAACAGTCTCTCTGACCACCCGTAACCTAAGCCCCTACCATAAATTAACCCTGAATGAATAGCACTCCACCATTCAGGCCTATTTCTTTCTTTAAACATAAACTGACGCTAACACACGTATTGGGCCAATTTCGAAGGCACACGTTGGAAGCAGAACTCTAGTGCCACCACTGACCTGATACCATGCCCAGGTGAATCGAAGTCCCCCCCATATAAATAACAGTACCGCATTGGCCAAGAACCATTATGATAATCCCGCTTGTATAATACTCCTTTCTACCGTGCATATCAAAAAACGACTAATTGAGTTGTTTACACGCCAAAGTCCCGCTTAGGTCGTTAGACGAAAGCATGGGTACTCGTTAGCGACCGTCTCTGACAAGTCCCCAAGTCATCCCGGACAATTAGCATAATTATTCCCATGACTGTATCGATTGTCCCGGTTAGCTTTGAGCGGCTTGCTCCCCTTTTCTGGCTAGCTCATCGTGACCCAGCGGTTGCGCACACTTCCACCAGCAAAACACTATACACAGTACACCAGCGATATACTCTTCTAATTAACATACCATCGTACATACCCAGAAGATAGTTTCCGTCTGTGATTCTAATATTTCTCTCGGTGAAAGAAAAAAGAAAGCAGCAGTTTCCCCAATTTATCTAGCTGTGTCTAAGCCTGCTTTTTATAGTCCTCCTTGAATCGACCATCGAACGACGGCATGAATGGCCGCTCGTGGTCGATTCAGAGGAGCCCAGTCCCCGGAATTAACCGGCCGCAGAAGAAGGAATCGAGACACCGGTCTTTCCTTATACCTCGACGAAGAATGCCCAACCGGGGGATTCGTTCAACAGGACGGATCAATCACGTCTTGGAACAGTCCCATTTGTTTTTTTGATGCTCCACAGGTTCACGACAGGATTTTATCTAAAATTTTGTCACGCGTCGATTCTGTCAAATCTTTTACGCCGACCATTAATTGCGCCTCCAAACCTAATCTGGACAAGTGTGTCTATCCGTCTGAATAGCTGAATGTATTCGCTTCTCATCATCCCGAAGCTGATGAGAAATGTGGTTCGCCGGATGGCTAGATGTAGGGATTACAGAATGCTGATAGGCGTGACTAGGCCGGGACACCTTGACAATGAGCACATCAGCGTCATCGTTATTCCTTCTCAGGTGAATCTGGGATGTCCCCTTGGTGAACGAAAAAGAGGAAAGAAAATGAAACGGCCGCACGTGTGCCACGGGTGACGAGGAACATTCTCCTTCCAACACGTAATCCTCTTTGGTGATCGTGACAGGAATGAATATGAGATCACGTTTGTACGCATACAATACTTCCTACCAGAGAACGAATTCATAGGCCGGCTAATATAGCCGCGTCTGGCGATTATAGTTGTATAGTTGAGACGCGCTATAGAGGCCCCAAGTGCATTTATAGCGCAATAGAGGCCCCAAGTGCATTTATAGCGCAATAGAGGCCCCAAGTGCATTTATAGCGCAATAGAGGCCCCAAGTGCATTTATAGCGCAACTATATGTATAATTGGCAACTATAATGGGACCGTCGTTTCGCAAATTGGTAGCTCATTCTTGCATGCGTGGAGAGAAAAAGGCACGGCAACACTGTTACGTGAGAAACGTTTTATTGTTGGCGATGGTGAACATGGTCTCTGCGTGGACATGTGCATCTGCATGCAAGCCTGCATTCCTGGCAAGGGCGTTCGTTGGTTTATATTGCTTTGAAAGTGCAACTGAGAAAAGGAGAGAAGAGGAAAGGGTGCTGGCCTAGAGGTCCTCTTCCTTTTAGCCACCTTCAAGTTTGCTCTGGTTCCTTGATCCTCGTTGATAGTCCTTTTGGAATTGCGATAAAACCAAAATTGTCCATCAATTTTCTTCTAATACAGAGGAGTGTTAAACGCTAGATGACGCATTTATAGTAGCTTGTTTTTGTTTTGTTTTATAAGGTTTAACGTTATTCAAGCATGGCGTAATAGTTGTCGTTAGCATAGGGAAGGGACGTATGATTTGCAATTTGTTTACGAACATGCGCGACAGGTATAATGTATGTTTTTAAACTGATGTTAATTGCAGATTAGCCGGGACTCGAGTTGCGTCGTTATTATTAATTTCGTCCCCTCGAACGTCGCACCTATCTGCCTTTTGCATTTTCATGAATTCCAAATCGACCTGTGATTCACTGCGCTCGATCTGGCCAGGAACTGATATTGGTAATCGTTTCATCGAATCATATATTTCCCCCCTTTCGAAATTGAAAAATGTTCCCCGCGTGATTCATAAAGTTCTGAGATCCCCACGAGGATACACTTTCTATTTAGTAAGTGCTTTGGAATTTTACCTGACGTGTGTTTGGAAGCTTGTCGAATTGTATTCTGTTGTTAGTAAAACAATAATCAATTTATTTCGGTATATCGCTTTCAGTGAAATAAATTATAGTAAATTATTATAAAATCGTAGGTGTTTAATAAATATTAATGTCGAAGGGGAGGAAATAGAGATGTTGGGTCCGTTTGTAGTGCCGAGGTGAACACGCGTTACAAAATGGTATGTCGTGCAACAGGTGGAATAAATTATCCACCTTCGTGGCCCTGATCGTGCGCAAATAACGCTATAGATCAATTTACGTCACTGGAACGACAATTACCGTCGTTTAAAGGATGCAGCATGTATAAAACAGGCGATGACACTCGGCGACCTTCTCCTAGACACGTTCCGGGGACACATTCCTCGCGATACAACAATTATGATGCTCCATAAATTGCTCAATGTTCCCCTGACAGGGTGTCTGAGTGTCATAAATTATTCAGATGCTTGGAGAGCCACGAAATTCCATGGAGAGTTAATTGTTCCCTAATTAAAAGTGATGGACAATCGCTATAGCAGGCTGGCGGGGCTATAAAATAAATATACAGCGTGGAAGAAATAAGCGAACGATCAAACATGAAATTGTTTATAAGTCGTTCGTCGAAGGATTCGAAGAACAGAGTTGCCTTGGTGTCTCTGTAAACAAAACGTCGAATTTATATTAAAAAATGCGACGAACTCATTTCTACACCCAACATAAGTAAATAAAAGGCCGGAGGAACGTCTGGTTGAAATTAAAACGAATTCCAATAATCCAAAGTGCTGCGATTAGGAAGTGATCTAATTCCAACGTCAGCCACGGTTGACCTTCCAACGAGACCCCCAACCGGGCCTTAATGCACCGAAGGAAAAAGGGGGGAAAAAAGGAGAAGAGGAAGAAGAAAAGACTGTGGCATTGCAAGGCTGCTGGCCGAGGTTTTGCAATCGCTTTGTGATGCAATCGCAGTGTTCTGAGTCTCGTCGCGACACTGAAACCAACAACTTGCTGCCCACGTTGCGTGTCGTGTGCCCACTCGGACAGAGGCCCAAAGCAGCCTTGTCCCCCCCAATCTTATTTCGTGTTTTCGTGCGGTGCCTGATAATTACTGTACAGGAGATTGCGGTTCCATCGTCGCGGGTCCGCGTTCTCCTTTTTCATTTTTTTTCTGCGCCGCCATCCGAAACATGAACGCCTGGAGAATGGTCTCTAATTCGTTGTGGATTTACGGTACGCAGGTTTCTTTGTTCTTGCTCGGTTCCTTGCTCCTTTTACCGTGACCATTATATAGTTGGAGGCTTGTGAAATATCTTCTTGCGTTTATTCGCTGATAGTGGTCTTGGCTGACTATGGTGTTGTAATGGTTCTGACTTCTGATGAGGGTAGTCCTCCTTTCTTTCTTTCTCCTTTTTTCGGTGGAGAACAGTCCCTCTTGGGGCACAATATCTTTGGGCCAAAGTTTTTCTCGGTATAGTTGTGTAGAATATAGTATTATAGCATATAGTATTATAGCATATAGTATTATAGCATATAGTATTATAGCATTTAGTATTATAGCATATAGTATTATAGCATATAGTATCATAGCGTATTGTTATTATAGCATAAAGTTTTATAGCATATAGTATCGTAGCGTATAGTTATTATAGCATATAGTTTTATAGCGTATAGTATTAAAGCTAGTTATGGAAAATGCCTGCAACACTTGGGAGGATCAATGGCTACCAGGAACTGTACCCCATGTATGTCCCCCAGAAACGATAGATCCAGTATCGAGAACGAGACACGATACTGCAATTATCCGGTTTGGTTAAACAGGGTGCACCGCTTCGCAGAATTCAAGAACAGCGGAGAGGCTGGCGAATCGCTTTCTGCAATTTAGTACTTGGGGGAAAAAATTCGACTGGCCATGAAGACAGACTCTCGCTATTGTAGAATGGCAAACTTTTTCTTTTCGTCTTTTTGAGAAAGTGTGGACAGAATTCCTCAGAATCACAACCAGTGTGTACCATGTACTCTCCCTCGATATCCGGTCGATTGTCATCGTGTACAGAGGAGAAAGTTTCCAACTATTGTTTACTATATTATGTGTCCAAGATGAACCATGCGGCGAAGTATTTTGCCCCTCCCTTTTTTTAAGTTCGGACTAACGATTACTTATGAGAACTGTGACCTGGAAAACAAAATGGACAATCAAATTATACCAGGGCTCTAGAAAATTGTCACTCGAAAAATACTATTTCTCACCCCATTGATACATCAATGGCGTTGTCCGCGATACCATCGACTTTTCGCCCCGGACACCTTATTTCACCAAGTAAAGTATTCCACGCGACAAGCCACCAAGAATGACTTCCGCGTACGTAATTTCCCTGCCAGAGCTCACTTATCCAACGAGGAAAGTTGTTCCCAGCCGTTCGCCGTCTCTCCTTCTCTCTCTCTCCCGATAATGCGCATGCTGTATCATTGACTCGCGTGAATTCTAATCGGTTTTTACGTAATATCGACCGGGGGTCTGCGTGCAAGGAATGCATCGTTGCGCCTCTTCTTGCACGACTAGAAACTATTTTCTGTCGACGCAACTCGCGTTCACGAAGCTCGTAAATCAGCCGGTTTTTAGCTCTGCTACAGAGCCAGCCAGGTTCTGGGCTGGTTGGCGGCCTTTGGGACACGTCTTGGGCTTTTCGGGCCAGGGAACTCCGTGGCGCGGTTGCATTGTAGCAGACGCTCGGGATTTATGGCAAGGCCCAATATAGTTGGGCCGGTTGCTCATGAAATTATCACACTTATTGTTAGCGCAATGTTTTTAACAACACCTCTAACCAACTATTTCATTTCTGTTGCAGGTAAGCCAGCTTCGACTGCCGTCCTGGAATTATTCTGGCTTCCAGAATGCCGTGGGTAAAGTACTGTTAATTGGGCCAGAAATGTTTCGTTGCTGTGAATAATTCAGAACAGGAATAACAGCTGTGTCTTGTCGTCTTATGACTCTTCAGAGCCTCGACCGTGAAAAAAATCTCTGCCCCATCTCTGTTAGGGCTGTTTCCTAGTTTGGTGGGGCTTTTTGCTCGCCTTTGTCCGTCGTTACGCAACAGCCCCATCAGCCGTGGGAGTGGAGAGGTGTGATACGGATTGGCATTGCCGGCTGAGTCCAGTCCACTCTCTCGTGTTTAGGAGAGATCCTGGCTCCGCAGAATGGAATGCCGTGGCCATTAACTGGGTACAGATACGTCCCTGCCCGTTTGCTGATTAAATACTTCACCCTGGACTATGGACACGAATTGTGAGACTCATTGCATTATGCAACTGGTGGTTTTCAAGGCGAATGCGTCTGTTACGAATATCACTGAACAGGTTCTCGTTAATAAAAAGTGGAATAATCGACGTTCTGGACGTGAAAATATTTTGATATAATTGTCTTCGAGTACTTGGACCATCCTTTCTGAAAACGTACCCCAGAGGTTCTATTGCTTCAAGTGACCTTTAAAGCTGCATATCAACTGACCACTTTATTGCCGAGGAAGCGTATCCGCGAAGTCATCATAGTGACCGTGATAACGATGATACCTGGCCGGCCAGGTAATTAGTCGTTCGTGCCAAGTTTGCTCGGCCTTCTAATGAGCGAGGAAGACGCAGCTCGAGGGGGCAAGCATTGGAATCCTATTTCTGCCAAGCCGTAGCTAAATGTCGAAAGACCTGGAACGAAATTGTTTGCCATACACCGCGTCGCCGATGGAATGTTACCATGACTCCGTGCGTGAATGAGGATCCAGGAAGGCTTGGAATTATGAAAGGGGGAAAGGAATCGTTGCACAGACTTCTTGCATAAGCACGTGCGCACTGGTTGCATCAGGAAATGTATTCAATAGGTTCTGTTCCTTTTTTTCAAACCTAACACTGAAACATGCCTGTTGAAAACTCGTCCCGGACACCGAGTGTATTTATCAGAAGATGAAGGATTATAGTATTACTTTCAAGACGATTCAAGGGAACAATTAAAATTCTCGTCACAAAGTTGAGACAAAAGTAAATCCATTCCAGATAGGGATCATTTCTCCGATTTGAAGTGAAAGTCAATCTGCTTTCCGGATGCAAGATCTCGGTCTACCTGATAACTCACATGCCCGGCTCTCGACAGCTTTATTGAGTTCATTATCAAGTCGAATCCTTTCGTTCAAGTCGAACGTTCGCCATAGAGCTGAGCAGGGAATTGACTTCATTAACATTCCTGTTTCCGTTCGTCCGAGTGCATCCAGGTAAAAGCTTCTGAAATTACAACTTACCCGTCCCCTCCACAGCCTGGTAAATCCTGCTCTTCTAGTTAGCGTTCGCTGGCTGCTGGATGGACATCCAGTTCTGTGTCGTTAGTTATCGGGGGAGACCTGCCCATGGGTAGGCCGTGGGGAGGTGGAAAAGTGGCCGAGATGGAATCTGGACGTATTTATGATGTTCTCGTGATTAGTGCATCCAGCCTTCACTTTTATTCTCCCTTTTTGGTTCTGTCGTAGACCGACTCGACTTTCTTGGGCTGCCTTTTGCACGTTTTCTGTCGATTATCTTATACGAGGTTCTCCTGGTGTCCCCCATAGCGGTGGCCCTTGGGATCCTCGCTCTTGGGTCTCGGGATACTGTCTTAATTTGCTAATACATAATTTGCTATCGTTGCCACGTAAATTTTACGCGTTTTACGTAATGGTCTTTCGCGAGTTTCTCAAACGAATGGCATACAGGTGATTCTTGAGTCACATTTCTTCATTTATTCTCAATTCATTTCAAGCCCTTCTAGCTCCCAGACAATTTATCATTCCAGTTGTCTTCGAGGAAGAACTGGACTTTCTTTTACGAAGTTGTTCTGGATAGTTTTTCAAGCTATTCACAATGGTGCTTCGGTGGCTTTGATGGGACGATCTCGTTGTTTTCGCTTGTCTCTATGCGCCCGACGGGCGTGTGGCAGCCTCTGGCGAATGTGTGAGAATGTAATGCTCGCACTTGAAGCAGAGGAACAGCCTCTGGAGAAGCTCTCTCCGAGGAGGTCGCGAGCAAGGCCACTTGGGGCGTTGCCCTCCTGAGCTCGATCTAGAGCTCACATGTGCCGGGTTATCCACGCGTCGAGGACTCGTTCAGGATCGTCTACAGGGTGTCCTGATCCCATCCTTGCCACCTGTTCGCTGGAATTAATCGTCAGGCCTCGAAACTAATTCACTCGTATCTATTTTATTATACTGTACTGTAATATAGCATACAGTATATATTACTGTACTTATAGTATATAGTATACAGCATATTTTACTATATTTATAGTATATAGTGTACAATATATTTTACTATATTTATAGTATATAGTGTACAATATATTTTACTATATTTATAGTATATAGTATACAATATATTTTACTATATTTATAGTATATAGTATACAGTATATTTTACTATGCCCAAAGTATATAGTATACTATACTTATAGTATGCTATAAGTATACAATACATTTTACTATACTTATAGTACATGGAACAGAGTATATTTTACTATATTTATAGTATATAGTATACAGTATATTGTACTATACCCAAAGTATATAGTATACTATACTTATAGTATATAGTATACAGTATATGTTACTATACCCAAAGTACATAGTATACTAATAGTATTCTATAACTATACTATGTCTGTAGTATACTGTAAGTATATTTATTTCCTTACTTTATCGTATTTTATTTGATCGCTACAGAGGGCACCGAGGCAAACGATACAATTATTGGTGCCCAGTCTGTTGAATTGCACGGCAGAGTATCGGATCAATTGTAATTCAATTCGGGCGAACGCAAAGCTTCCATCGGACGTATTAATGAGTATTGAAACTATAATATGAAGGCCAGCGGCAGACGCATTGTGAATAACGATTGTACGGACTGAATGCGTATGCTAATAAGTTACGTGGGATGGCATTGTTTCGTTGCTGGGCCAGTTACTGGCGACAATTGTTCTACTCACCTTGTAGGCCCCGCGACTTGGTTTTATTAACCCACCCTGGGTGATCAGTTATTCATCGAAGTGAACTTGAACTTACCTCTTTCGGATCCAGGACCAAGTTAGTGCAACGATAATAATAATTGCAGGATAAAAACATCAACAATCCTATTTATTACGATAGTGCGTTCGAAATATTCATTAACCAAGCAATGCAAAATTGAACAGAAGTGATAGAGGAATATTGGTAAATAGAAAAAGCAACCAATTCCATACATCAAACGGGCAATCAAATAGAAAGGATACTTAGCAGGGCTAATAAGTGATTCGAGGTCGAATCGATATCGAGTTATCGAATTTTCCACGACCAGGCTGGTGAAAGAAAGTTCAGCTCGAGAAAACGTTCCTCCACGACGTGTCCGAGTTCCCATCGGCACGAACACCGTGGACTGAGCTCGAGTTACTCGAGTTGGAAGTTGTGCAAGTGCATTACTGGCTTCTTAAGACAATGGGTGCTCACGGAGGCTTAATAAACTAGGGACGGAAATTAAATACCGCGGCTGTTGATACTCTGTTCCAGTATTTCTTGCGGGGGATATCAAAGGCAGGAAGATTGCACGGTGTTGCAGAAATAACTCCTTCGCTAAATTAGTTCCCACCTGTGTCGTTCAACAGGTGGCTTAAAACAGAAGATGTTTTTCAAGGCTTACATCCATAATAATTATTTCTGCAGATCAGACTTCTTTTTATCCCCATCCTTCTCAGCGATACGAATGCTGAAACTCGAAAAAAAACTGCGAAAATAAACGTGAAACAAAATTCTGTTTAATATCTTCGATAACATTTATTTCACACAATCTCTTGGAAAGTGTTGGGGGAGCCCCGAAAGTCGGCAGGGGGACACCCCCCCCCCGTGAGCCATTCGCCGCCAAAATTGGAATGCCTGAGTCTGTTGGTTGCGATTTCAAATTCAATTGCAACGTCGCGGTAAAAGGAATGCCCGAAGTGTATTATTGATTCACTGGCCGCATGGAGTTACATAAATCCGTGGCGTTACTTTCGTTTGAGGAAACCGAGCAGAACGTTGTTCGCTGTTAGGAAGTACGAACGCATAAAAGATGCGCGGCGTATATCTTTTTTTACGGATCAGAGGGCCGGAACATGTGGGCCAGCGAATAAAATTGCAAATCGAAGGAATTAAATGGGACTCGGCGTGGAAATATGTGCCAGAAGCATAAATAGGCCTAATCACGAAACAAACACCGAGGAACGTATCATCGAGGTAATCAAGAAACAGGAAAATTTCGCGCGCCTTGTCGCAACGAAATGCTGGAAATTATTTACACGCTGGACTGGACTAATTAAAAAGATACCACTAGTTTTATTAACTTATCGCGCGAGCTATATGGTGCACGATTTCACGGAACAGCAATCAGAATTTTTCTTTACCAGATAGTGCACTGTTTTTTATCGCGGTGGATCGGTGGGAAACGATGGCAGGGGAATCGAGGAGCAAGAATTGCTGATCTAATAAGGAAGGAAGAAAATCACACGCGAGCGCTCGTGAAAAGAACTATGGGCAATAGCCTCTCATAGTTGCATTATATGTATCGGAAGCTAATGGCGCAATTGCATTGAACACCGTTATTGACGAAATTACGTCCCCTTACGTGAAGAAGCGACGATTGCATGAACTTACATGCCTCGACAAGTAGCTTCGGGAATGGCCGTGTTCCATGGAACGATGACCACTGATTTCTTTCCTGGAAGAAAGTTCTTCCGATCTCCAGTGAGCTATATCGTGTCTATAATATTATTGGCAATTGGTTTTTCTTTCATGGAAAAAAGTAGTAGCTTTTTGTGCTGAGAGAAGTGCGATTATTATTGACAGTAACTGTTACTCGAGCGCAGAATAATATCGGACTTTTCCCAGGCGAATTAAATTCTATAAACTAAAATTAAAACGACGGTCACACTGGATGTGGATGTTATAGTTGTAGAGCGTATAGTTATAGAGCATATAGTTATAGGGAATATAATTATAGAGAATATAGTTATAGAGCATATATTTATAGAGAATATAGTTATAGAGCATATAGTTATAGAGCATATATTTATAGAGAATATAGTTATAGAGCATATAGTTATAGAGCATAATATAATTGTATAGTATGTATAGAGTCGTCTATAATTTTGCTCCACCTTCTCTAGAATTTTATTACTCGTCCATTGAACATTATGATGTTCGTGCGCTTTTAAAAAAAGAATCAAAATTATGTAAGTATAGAAATCTGAAAGTTATATTCCACCGCGTGTTAAATTGTGAAAAAATTATGATCGAGTGTTTTTTTTGGAGTAAAGGTCAATATCGCAATATCGATTTTGAAACATCACAGGTGACATTCAGAACATTGATCACGCTACTGAAATGTCCGATGATTTGTATATCAGCCTCTGTTCACCATTCTATCAATGTCGAGGAGAACGTGACGAGTTGTCGAATTAGCCCGTAACACCTGTAACACCTGTTACGCAAGGCCCACCTTCTCTAGCTGACCTTGCAAAACACACGAATATATCGAATTGTCGTGTAAACGAGCGATACTTGTCACGACACCGAGTCCCTAGGATTCGATTGAAACGAATATCGTTGAACAAGTTCATTCTTTAAAGGTTTCAGAACGGGAAAGGAATGAAGACTTCAATTACTTTTATGAAAAGGATTTTATGGCGGAAAAAAAATTGAATGCAACAGCGATTGGCCGGAGTGAATCGCTTCTTCTTTGGTATTACACGCGTTGCATAATGTGTGTGTTATGTAATTTACTTAAACGGAGAAGGACAGGAGGAAGAAAAAAAGGTGAACGACAGAGAGATCGATCGATGGAGGATCTATGTTTGAGAAATTTACTGGAGAATTTTGTCTTCCTCTGCACGTAATTGCTGGCAACAGCTGCACGATGATATTTAACTATACTTTTCGATTTAAATATTCATTTATTCTCCCGAGGAAATTTACAGATGAAATGGACAGATTCACTCTGTTAAGGGAACAGAAGATCCGTCTGAGAAAGTATTCATTTGAATGGAAGGGCATATTTCTTGTCAAGTACGCCAATTATTTTTCGTTTGGATCAGCAAGGATTTTCTCTTAATTATAAAATTCCATCGGTCCATCAAGCCTGGCCTGTCGAATTAAGGGAATCCCCTTAATTGAATTTATATTTCCTATTAAGGCCTCTGTGATCGATTCTGATGACGACCTATTTTCCCCACATATTTCCCACCGTTCACTTTCTTGGAGTCAAGTTAGATTCGTTATCGCATATCGATCGTTGGCTGTAATAGAAACTCTCTCTGCATTGTAACTGTCGATTCTTGGGAGTTTCACGACGGTATCGATTGCCGATCGGTCCTGAGACGCAGCCAGAGATCTCCGCATCGTGTATTTTACTGGACACGCGTCACTTTTTATTTTCTTCCATCGAACCTGTCGATATTTCCATTCCACTTAATTACGTTCCGCATCGTCGCGACCTGCGTAAATCGATATACATACGTACGTAATCGAACATCTGGTCGCTTCGTTTCCACACGCATACACCCCCGCTAAAAAATCATAGAACACTCGCCAGTTTCAGCAGATTTTGGTCGTGCACCGTAAATGATTGCAGTTATATGTATAGTTATATAGCATGTAGGTACTGAGTATATACATATAGTTATAGAGCACACAGCTAGCATATGATTGACATGTAGCATATATTTCTAGAGCATATAGTTATATAGTATATAGCTCTAGACCATATGGTTTTTTAGCATACAGTTCTAGAGCATATAGTTATTTAGCATATAGCTCTAGATCATATGGTTTTATAGCATATAGCTCTAGAGCACATAGTTATATAGTTTATAGCTCTAGATCATATGGTTTTTTAGCATATAGTTCTAGAGCATATAGTTATATAGCTTATAGCTCTAGATCATATGGTTTTTTAGCATACAGTTCTAGAGCATATAGTTATTTAGCATATAGCTCTAGATCATACGGTTTTATAGCATATAGCTCTAGAGCACATAGTTATATAGCTTATAGCTCTAGATCATATGGTTTTATAGCATATAGCTCTAGAGCACATAGTTATATAGTTTATAGCTCTAGATCATATGGTTTTATAGCATATAGCTCTATAGCACATAGTTATATAGTTTATAGCTCTAGATCATATGGTTTTTTAGCATATAGTTCTAGAGCATATAGTTATTTAGCATATAGCTCTAGATCATATGGTTTTATAGCATATAGCTCTAGAGCACATAGTTATATAGTTTATAGCTCTAGATCATATGGTTTTTTAGCATATAGTTCTAGAGCATATAGTTATATAGCTTATAGCTCTAGATCATATGGTTTTATAGCATATAGCTCTAGAGCACATAGTTATATAGTTTATAGCTCTAGATCATATGGTTTTATAGCATATAGCTCTATAGCACATAGTTATATAGTTTATAGCTCTAGATCATATGGTTTTTTAGCATACAGTTCTAGAGCATATAGTTATTTAGCATATAGCTCTAGATCATATGGTTTTATAGCATATAGCTCTAGAGCACATAGTTATATAGCTTATAGCTCTAGATCATATGGTTTTATAGCATATAGCTCTAGAGCACATAGTTATATAGTTTATAGCTCTAGATCATATGGTTTTATAGCATATAGCTCTATAGCACATAGTTATATAGTTTATAGCTCTAGATCATATGGTTTTTTAGCATATAGTTCTAGAGCATATAGTTATTTAGCATATAGCTCTAGATCATATGGTTTTATAGCATATAGCTCTAGAGCACATAGTTATATAGCTTATAGATCTAGATCATATGGTTTTATAGCATATAGCTCTAGAGCACATAGTTATATAGTTTATAGCTCTAGATCATATGGTTTTTTAGCATACAGTTCTAGAGCATATAGTTATTTAGCATATAGCTCTAGATCATATGGTTTTATAGCACATAGCTCTAGAGTATATGGTTTACAGTATAGTGCTCTGTTAAATATATTAACCAACCCAACAGTCTTGTTGCAATTTCGATAATTAGTAGTCGACCGATAGATCGTTAATAATAATAAAAAGACGAGTAAGAACAGAGAAAGTTCGGTAACCGAGGAAGCTTCACCTCGAGGTCGTGGCTGTTTTACGAGCCGCTGAAGGCAGAATCGTCTTATTCTTGGTTAGGTCAGGTTCGTGTCCTCGTCCGTCTGTCTGTCTGTCTGTCTGGATGTCTGCCTTGTCTTTATGGGACCGAGCGTATCACGTCCGACGGGCCCACCTGCATTTCCATACAGCAAGTCAGAAGAAAAAGCATGAAAGAAAGGAAACTCGTGAGGGGAATACGAAATTCATTCTACTTTTAAACACCGCGGTACCCACGGTCTGCTAAAAATACCACGAACAGGTTTCAAACGAACCGTGGTTCATCTGGAAACGAAGAGGATCATTATCCGAGATCGTTGCCCCTTCGCGAGCAGAGAATCGAATAATTGAAACGGTTTAATTTCTGCGCTTCACCGGTCCCGTTTTATCGACCGTTAAATTCGCGCCGTCGACGATCCTAAATCGTGCGATTCGAACGCACCGGGACCAGGACGAACTGTTTCGTACCGGTTTTCTCGCCAATGAATATCCGATTACCGCTGTCGAATTGAATGTAACTCCCGGTGAAGCCTGTCCGCTGCTATTCTGGTCTGGTTTAGTGTTGTTCGTTTCCAGTATTTGCATGCAATGGCAATAATTCAATTACGAAACGGAACACGAATAAATGAAATTACTGTGTTCCATATTTCGTGAATTTCACTCGATCGGGCAACTGGAACTTTAAATTAGCATTGGTTGTTTCTTCTTCTTCTTTCAAACCTAAAATAGGTTATCGAAATTATTGTTTCTTATTTAGATGACGAGTAGGAGAAACTCTTAGGCTACATTGAATCGTCCAACGAATCACCTTAATGGATCGCTGTTTGAAAAGGGGAAACGTAGCTGCTGGAGTCTTATGATTCACGGGCGAGCGTTTGATTCCGTCGACCAATTTGCGTGAAAGTAAGAACGGCCAGGGAGAGAAAAAAGAGCGAACGAATTATTAGAAAAGTGCTGGGAGAGAGAGACTGTTCCGTCGCGAGAATGGCGTTTTCTCCTTGGAATCGATGGATTGGACGGTTTCGCAAACGATGCACCGTTCGATGCCCACGCCCCTGGACAATGGGATCTCGATTATGCTCTGGTTCCCCTAGGAACTTATAACCAAGTCGTCCAGGGAATTTTTTAGGAGGGGAGGGAGAAAGAAACGATAGAAGTCACTAAATCTCAACTTTTACGTAAATATCGAACGGCCTCGTTGGTTATTTCTAGAACTCTCTCAGATATTCGTTTAAAACGATCTTTGTTACGCTCTATCTTTCTCCGACGGGGTATGTAGCGCATTTCCTTTAATGCAACCGGTGTCTCCATTGCAATGGCGACAGGGGCCCCCCAAATGGAATCGTGAAACTCGTTTCCAAATGATTCTGGGCATTTACTGCTGACTATGTAACTCGTCGTGGCACTCGTTCAGCCATTAGCCCACATTCTATTTTATTCGGTGTCGCAAGTGAAAATGCAGGACACCGTGTTGGTGTCGTGCTGTTTTCCTTCTCCCCCCCCCCCCCCACAACGAAATTCAGTTTTCTGAAGGTAACCGAGTAGGATTTTAATGTCTGCAAAATCGCTACTTTTATCTTTAGCTGCGCGACCTTCGTCGCATCGATTAATCGAAATATTATTCTCGGAACGCCCGTTCCGTTGGCCAATTAAAAATCGCAGACGAAGAGCGGTCACGATTTAATATTGTCGGTATTAAAAAAGGTGGAATAAATAAGTGAACGGGACGAATGAATTTTAATTGTTACCCACGAAGGTGCAGAGCGTGTTAAATAACGTGCAATACTCCATTAATATAAATATAGCGTCTGAATGAAAGGCCCCATTAGGAGTAATTAGAGATTTGACGACCCGAGATATAGAAGGGGGTTCCCACCAGAAGACAAAGGGATTTTTACCCCTCCCACAACTTTGTACGTTCACTCCGGATCGCTCGCATTCCATCTTTAAAACTCGAGCATTCCCTGCGAGGAAATTAGAACGATTCCACGGAGATTTTTTCATTGCTCGGCACTGTGTGTGTGTGTAGACATTGTTGGCTATCTCATTGTGCACCGTGGTTTTCTCACGCGGTTTCGCGTTGCCAGGGAAACAATGGGGGAACCCCTCCTCTAGCACGCGGTGCACGCACGTCTCTCGGCGCACAGGTGCGTCTGTAATTTGATAGACCGTCGAGAGAGGAAGAAAGGAAGAAAAAAAAACACGTCTATTTCCTCGCGTGCGTCGCCTTCGAATGAGCGCCGATTTCTTGGAAATTAATGGAGAAATCGATGGCCCCTACGGTCTGCCTCGACATCCTTGGCGGACATATTAAGGATGCAATCTGTGATACGTATATAAATTAATCAAACGTGCGGCGCCAATTTCTCTGCATTAATATTAATACGTACGTATCGAAGATACCTCTGAAAAATATCAAAATCTCTGACTAGTATTCGGATTAGGAAAAGAAGAAAAATCCAAGTGATGGCGGACGGACCTTCCTGGTCGGAGGATTAACGATTACGAAGGATTAAAGCGTGCCCGTGGACGAGAATGGAGCTGGTGCATACGGTCGAAAAATTACGTAAGGAACAAGAAAGAAATAACAGACAGAAGAGTGCGAGAGGGGGGAAGAATGGAGTCGGAAGATGTTCCATACCTGGAGGCCTTCCTAAATTCCAACAGAGCATCCCGTTACTTCTCCACCTGTCTGATCAGCTCGCCCGGGGAAGTATTGACTACTTTCCAGTCTGTTTACCGCAGCATTGGTCGCTGTGGATTATGAATGGAAGCATCTCGCCAATTGTAACCCGCAGTGGCTCCCGAAACAGCCAATTTAAATACCCAAATCAGCGAGACAATCGGAACGACTGATATTCAGCTTTTTTTATGCATCGTGGAATGAATCAACCTTAACGAAGGAAAGGATAAAAGTAGAGATCACAATGGGTGAATTGGTTTTAATCTGACGTGTCCACTAGTTCTTTTATTTTTCAAAGATTGATAAAGATTTGTTCGTGGAGTTGCAGAGAACAGTTCTAGAGCATATAGTTCTAGAGCATATAGTTCTAGAGCATATAGTTCTAGAGCACGTAGTTCTAGAGCATATAGTTCTAGAGCACGTAGTTCTAGAGCATATAGTTCTAGAGCACGTAGTTCTAGAGCATATAGTTCTAGAACATATAGTTCTAGAACATATAGTTCTAGAGCATATAGTTATAGAGCATATAGTTCTAGAGTACATAGTTCTGGATCATATAGTCCTAGAGCATATAGTCCTGGAGCATATAGTTCTAGAGCATATAGTTCTAGAGCATATAGTTCTAGAGCATATAGTTCTGGATCATATAGTTCTGGAGCATATAGTTCTAGAGCATATAGAGCAGCAGTTATCAAATAGGAGTATCATTTATTACAAGCAATGAAATGGGAAATAGTGGATTAAAAGTAATTTGTCGCAAAGAGAGTAGAGAATATGTATCGTTTTCTTGCGGATGAAAAGGGGAAACTTTGCCGATCGCTGCACCGACAGGATACATTTCTTTCGAACAATTTCTTGAAGCAACCAAGGCAAAGCAGGGCCGGTGCTTGGCGGGGATAAATCACGGTTTTCTTCCGTGTAATCTCTGGCAGAGGCCACGGCCAAGGGAAATATAGAAAAAGGATCGATATTTCCTGCGTTCGAGGCACCGCAAGCCAACGAGCCGAATCGCAAAGAAACATCTTTGAAGAACCGGCGTGTCTTCCAGGACGTCAATTGACCAATTACACTTCCTGGTGTTCGTCGTGTAACTTGTACAAGGAGATTGAGTGGTTACTGAGAATTTAAGGGAGCACCTTGGTAAAAAATAATAGTAATAATGATAATAGTAGAGAGCTCTAAAATCTCGGAAAGAAAGCCAGACTTGTGGATTTCAAAATATTACGTGGACTATGCGTGCCTGTGTGTGCAGTTAACGTTTTGCGGTCCGCACTCAGCGTTTGCCGTGCCTAACCCGTACCAGTTACGTAAAGGGCCTCTCTTCGAGACCCAAATTACGTAACCGTGCAGTTTCTTCGGCATAATCGCCGATCATCCGCGATTGGATTGATTCATACTGAAACGCGTGCGTGAATCTCAATTTGCTTTCGCCGACACTACGCCTGCAGCAGTAACAGACGTATTACACTGGGGCATTATCTTGCGAAGAACCGGCCCAATAAAAATTCTTGCCAGTGCATACTGGAAGGATTCGAATGGACTCGTGCATTTTATAGTCGATTAAATTAATCGAGACAAAGCTTGTTAACGAGGTATTCAAAAAAGGGGCAGAGTCCAGCGATTAAATAAAATAATGTTTATTATATAATATTTGCAGTTGCGCAAAAATGTCGGACCGCTGTTTAATTCGCAGAAGTGTTTACATTAATTCGTCAGTGAAACATTTAGTCTTTGTCCACTGCTCCCGGTGCACAGTAGCGGTCAGATAAATGGTAATCGATCCTGGGCCCAGTATCAGGCCCCTTCCTCGCTCGACATTCGAGAGACCGACAGGGGTGGATTTCGTTATAGAAAACGATCCTATCTTCGTTTTATCACGCGTTTCGTCTTCCAAGTGTCACCGTCGTTCCACTGTATCACTTTACCAGTAGCGGAGAGCACCCATCGACCACCCTGGGCCTTACAGTCGGCATGTTTAATGTCCTCAGTGTCAGCCTTCCAATGGTTGCCATTAACGTTCCCCGGTATCGTTTCTCTCAATCTCTGCGCCCGTTTCGATTACTTATGTCACTTGTCAAGCTTCACTTCGAAGAAAATTGGGCCTTTTTGCATATATATTATAATTGAAAAAAGGGGAGCACAGTGAATATCAAATATACCAATCGAATGGAGAAGTAATGATTCATTGCACCCGATCTTTCGTCTTGAACTTCTTTTGAAGTACGAGATCCAGATCTCGGATTAATTCCGTCGCTTTTCATAACGGTTGGCATTGAATTAGCTACGTGACACAAGGAATACGAAAGTGCTGTGGCGAGGGCCGTGTGTACGTTTGCGGAAGTCCGCGGGAATTTGTGTCACGTTTCTTTTAATCTACGCTTTCGTTTCGTGCCTGACGGGGAAATGAAACAATCGCGCGGAATTCAACGAACGAGCACGCGGTTATGCTAATTCAAATACTTCGTTGCAGTCTTCTTTCTCCCTTTCGTAAATTAAAAAGGGCAACCGGGTAACGTGACCGCGGGAACAAACAATGTTACTGGACAGAGAAGGAGATGTTATTAACAGCAATTTACATTGACAATCATTTCCAGGCGATAAGATATGTTACAACACTTGAAATCTTTTGTACGATATCTTTATTATTAATTTGAATTTGTATTGTACTGACCGTGTGCAATGTACAGTAATTTCTCGATTAGTGTTCAAAATTCTGTCTACGATTAGTGTTCATTTCTATCCCCACTACTTGGGGTGGTCCCCCTCTGGAACAAGTAAAGCGTGGAGCGCCGAGGATGAATCTGAACCCAGATCGAGTATCGGTGAGAGCCAACACTAATGCAAGCAAGATTAAAAAATAAAACCGATTCATTTTTGGTCCGTTTTGAATGAAATTTTACCAAAATGTTCATTACCATCTCCTGATTAAAATGACACCAAACACGACATAGATTGGTGCCATGGGACTGATTGTTTCGAAGACCATTATTACCACCATGATAAGTAAAAATTGTCCAAACCATATCGAGTTTGGTGTCATTTTAATCAGGAGATTGCAACGAACATTTTGGTAAAATTTCATTTAAAACGGACCAAAAATGAACAAGTTTTATTCTTAAATTTTGATCGCGTTAGTATTGTCTCACGTACACGGGTATTTAAAGTTGCCTCTTTCCTGGAACGCTGCCTCGAGTCTCGGCTGCCACAACATCAAAGGTGACCCGAACTCGCTCGAGAATCGTGTCTGCGCACTATTAGTGTTCACATTCGGTCCCGAGCGAGGGACACTGATCGAGACATTACTGTATTGCTATATTCCTTCGCGAAATTCCTATGTTTACTCTTTGTAACAAGCATTTCTCTGTCTGCCTTCAGGATTCGAGAGGAGAGGCCGTCCAGAATGGTTCTAACCGTGACAGAGGACACACCAGCAGACATGCTGGCAGGCAGTATGGACCTCCTGGTGCAGTTACCTCGGGACCATCATCCTCAAACGCAAAGGGTCACGGTGCAGAGAAGGTGCGGCTCGTGTAGAAGTTCGCCTGTGCTCTTAATTTTCGCAGCAGAAAATAGCAGCCACTCTTCGTCATGGTCCCTCAAGGAGATTCTTTTCTCCTCTTTTTTCTTGCCTTCGAGACGTTACAAACTTTCCACAGACTCGGGTCGCTTCGTGGAAACGGACAGAAATGGAAGAAACGATACTTCCAGAGCGGCTAAAGAATTGTTCGCCGACCAATGATCCGTTTTATCCGCGCGAGAAAACGTTCCGGTCGGAAGAAAGTTCTGTGAGAAGCGTTTTCTTGTCCCAGGCAGTCTCTGCTCGTTGCTCTTACCTTGGAACGATTTAACGCGGTGTTTTCTTCGGCGGGGAAAATTCATGGTCAAATGCGGCTTCGTGGAAAGTCAGATCGTGCGTCGAACGTTGCATAAAAATGTGGCAGGACAAACCATAGTCATCCTAATTCCCTTGAGGGTTCAGTGCAACAGAGTTACAAAGATTTTTCGTGACTCTGCAATTCCCTGTGAATACTCCCGGGACCATGACTTATTGTTTCCTGTCTCGAAGATCGTCAGAGAGGTTCTAAGAGGTCCCCTTTTTCTTCTTTATTATCCACAGCACGCCGATGATGGACCTCCTCGTGCAGATCGCCACGGCTCAGAAATTGGCGGCTTCCAGCTACACTTTGCAAGCCATTGGGGAACGTGGAACGGTTCTACCTCATCAGCCCAACACGCCAATTGGCGCGTTGGATGCTCTGCAGGTGCTGAACACGATTTTGGAATTGGCGAAATTTATTTGCCTGCGAATTTCTTATTATTATTGTCTGTATCGTTCCAGGTGAAACTGCTGCACAAACAGGGCACGATCACGCCAAGGAAGACCAAGCCGCCCAGTCAGCCGTTCGAAACGACCTTCAGGTTGCAGGTAAATGTTTTTTTAAAAAAAAATCGAGATTTACCACGCACCTTTCTATATCATTTCATATCTGCGATAGTTTATCAGGCATAATCAGTGAGTAATAACGATTGCCCCACTTCTCTGCACAGGTGCATCTACCGAGGAACCAGCTGTACGTATCCAGAGTAAGCCCCAAGATGAACTTGGGTGAAATACTTGGGGAGGTGTGCCGTGAAAAAGATTTGGACAAGAACAAATACGAGCTTCGTCATCCAGGTACAGGAAACGTCGTCCGATCGGAATCTGTGACGAAAAGGGGAGAATTTCATTTTCGCATTGGAAGGAAATTTAATAAGGCCCAGAATGTTCTGATAGGTATTTGGTTCTGATAGGTTTTGGGCCCGAAGATTTTTTAAGCGACGAAATATCTCGACTGCTGACAAATCGTGTGATTGTCGATGATTAATTGATTATCGATTATTATTGTTATATCACTGTAATATAATACATTATTCTAGTTATTCGAATTGGGCCTTGCGCCATTCTATCGGCGGATAATTCGTTGCACGGAACCAGATTCGTTGGTTTCGCATTCGATATTTAAATTTGATATTTAAACCGGTAGCACCGGGTTGTCCTTTTCTACGAATCGTTCCGACAGCTTTCCAATAGCTCGTATTTTTGCCCGCCCGTTTCTTCTTCGAGCCGGCGAGGAACGTGTTACAGACCGGCTTTCCTTTCGCCGCCAGTGTTTAATTATTCAAAATTATCGAAAATGAAAGGAGAATTGTTTTCGGTGACAAGCCTGGCTGCCCGCGTCGGCGTCGATTTTGCGCGCAAAGTCGACTAGCTGGGTGTCCGTAGGAACGCCTATGGCTTCCGAAGCCAATCCAGATCACGCACGCATAAATATGTATGTGTGCATCGCGTTCCCCAATCCAATTTCCATGAAATTCTACATTCCTCGCCGCACAGGTCGATGAAAGTCTTCCACGCGAGCATCGCCGTGGGACCAGGCAGAGAATTTTTAGGACAATGGTCTTAATCTCTGCGCCTCTGTAAACAAGTTTCTCCGGGAGGTTCTGTTTGTTCTTCTCCACGGGTCCGGAAATGATGGGCCTTTGAGTGCCGTTTAACACTTGGACGGGCCCAGCCACGCCTTTCACTTGGACAGCACGATTATTGTTTGGTTATCGAAGAAGCAAGAAGCTCCTGTAAAGTAATGCAAGGTTCCTTCAGTTGATTCGCCGTGGACGGTCGCACGAAGAAGAAGGCCCGCAGGAAGGTGTACCCACGCACCTGTGCACGAGATATTTCAGTTAGCCAGTTACAGGGAGCCAAGTCGTGTTAAGATCGCTATCGCAAGGTTGCCAGTCGGCTCTTCCACTTGTTACACCTGGTCGTTAGGAGTGCATACCTCGCATTACTTCTCGTTCCCGCTGAAACCGCGGCTTCCTTGCACCTGTCGCCGGTCCCCGTTGGGCCCCTTCGAGTCCTCCCACGTTTCTGAGTTGCTCGTTCAATAGGGCTGCGATTTAATTGACGCTTTAAACAAAAATGTAAGAGAGTCAGGAAGACATTCGTTTCGTGGCCCATTGAATTTTATCGGGGACCCTTGGTACTTTCTGTGTTAAAAAATGGAGTGGGTTGCTAAGATTAAACAAAAATATAGCCGAATGAAGGAATATTGATATTCTTTTCCAGCAAACTTGGAGACCCTGGACTTGTCTCTGTCACTGCAGGACTACCACCTCCAGGAGGTCACCCTGTACGCGAAACAGGGCAGAACACTTGGGTCCGCTCTGAGTACCCAGGACATAATGGCGCTGCAGAGGCAGGAGGAAAGACGTAGGCAGCAGGCGAAGCAGGGGGTTTTCGGATTCGTGTTTAAAAAATCCAAAGAGGGCTCCTTGAGCACGGATAGTCTTGGCGGGCGTAGCGCGTCACCTGCGAGGAGTGACGAGACCGGCAGGAGTTCCAGTCCCCTTCAGCCACCTGCCAGGCCCCAGAGAAAACGCCGACCTGCGCCGAAGCCGCCGGTTCAGGCCCAAGCGGAAGTTAGTAGTTTTTCTCGAAGTTTAAGCTGCCGCCGTTTTCTTAAATAAAGAGATTTCTTCTCCGTTCTAATTGGGGCTATAACTAGTTTCATGCTGAAGAAAATGGCACCACGTCTTTTGGTTTCGGTCCACCACGGAGGCCCGAATCGTGTCAGCCGTCAGGACATGCTTTTTTGCTTATAAGACTACTTTCTTCAAACACTCGCACCTGCTACAACTTTATTTACTTTGACCCGAAAAAAATATATAATGCAGCTGAAATATTGGTAATCATATGTGCAAAGGGCTGCAACTTAGAAGCGTTGCGATTTATTAAAAAAAAATTCCGTTTGAAACACAAATACTACTGCCCTTAGGGCACTTTTTTCTCTGTACTTTCCCTGGCATTGTTCTCGTTCATCCGCCATTGCAATTTGTTTCGAATTAATCGATGATAATAATACGAATTATTGTAGGGTACAGAGGAGAGTTCCGGGGATTCCAGCAAAGACAAAGTGGTGATCAGCCACAGTCGCAACAGCAGCGACAGTTCTGGCTATCACGAAGCGTCCGTCTTAAGTGACAATCCGGACTCCGCTGGAAGGCTGCCGGAAACGTTGCCCAGAAGGAATAAGGCCCCTCTGGAAATGTCGAGGAAGTTGGCGCACACGTCGCAGTCCAGTAAGAGTCTGTGCAACCTGGCTTCTGTACCCGGTACGCTTAGCCATGGAATTAGCAGTACCTCGTTGAGCTCCACAGGTGTAAATCCGTTTTACGTTGCTTACAATTATACTCTTCTTCTTATCATTTTTACCGTGCATTTAAAATGATTAACAAGCGATACGTTTCAAGCATTACTGTTTTTAACAACAGGATCGAACGGAACTGGTCAGAAATTTGATTAGATTCAGAATATTATTCGTAGTCCTTCTGTCCCCCTTTCTTTCGTGCTTCGAATAATCGATTCCAACGCCAAAGAATACTGTAGTATCTTGTACCAAGTATCCCTAGTATTTTAAGTAGAAATTCTATGTACGCAGCAAGGACTTTCAGAGACTTCAAGGTTCTCCTCTATATTCGAACGACCATCTATTGGGGCTCGTTGGAATCGCCTGAACATTTTACTATTTTACTAGAAATAAAAAACTATGGCATGTCATTGAAAACAGTTATGATCGCCTTCAAAACTCCGGAAGTCCTCCACGTAGAGAAAAATTGTCGCCTGCATATTACTGGCCCCTCCTTGCCGTAATACTTTGGTATATAAAGTTGTTCGATATCTCCTTCGATACGAAAAGTAGCAGAGATATTCCGGTCGAGGTTACCGAGCCGCCGCCTGACTGTGAAATCCAACAAAACTCTCTTCGTTCCAGGATTACGAAAGAAGAGAAGCGCTCCACCGCCGCCGGTAACCAGGCCCCTGTCGTCGGCAATCTCCACCCAGGCTCTGGAACAAATAATCGACTCCGAGGAGTCCCTCACCTCGGACATAGACCCCTCCAAGCCTCCCTCTGACATCGGCGCCCCGTCCAAAGCAAGCTCCGACATCGAAGATCGTCCGAAAGCCAGCTCGGACATCGGCGTGACCACGGCCAGCGCTGCGTTGCCATCAAAGATAGACTACGCCAAGTCGGACAGTGCGAAGTCGGAAACATGCGCGAAATCCGACCTCGAACCGCGTTACAGATCGGACCCCGTGAACGTTAAGTCGCCCAGCACGGTCCCAAGTCGCCCCGCCCCCGTAGAAGCCGCCCCTGTAGACGGTAGAGTGGCCAGACAGAGAGGTAAGCTAGTTCGTAGCCACGGCAGCATGGAGAACAACCGTCCCTCGTACAGCTTCGTGTCCAGACACAGTTTCGAGCACGTAGAGGAGGGAACAGGGTCCGTAGGGAAGTACAGAGGTCTCTTTGATCCTGAGAGGGCGAAGTTGCAGTCGAAAATCGACTGCTACAGGGCCGAGAGGGGGAGCAGCGTAGTCTCTGACGAGGGTTGTGGGTCCGTCAGGTCCAAGATCCGCTCTTACGAGAGGGAGACCGATCGTTCGAGGGCCGTCACCGGCCTCCAGAAGTCCCAGAGCTTTGCTCACGACGATATAGTTAGCTCGAGGGCGAAAGAGGGGCCCAGGGTGTCCGGTTCTCCGGGCCCCGAGACCTTCTCTGACGGGCATTCGTTTGAACCGCGCAGTAGATTGGTCCGAATGCAGACTCTGGTTAATCTGGATGGCATAGAGACTGGGGTGGGGAACGTGGCGACATCTGGCGGCGGGGGAGATAGGTTTAGTCCCGGGAAATTGCAGGCCAAGTCTTTGAGGCCCAGCTCTAGCTTTCAAGTTAGCCGTCAGTTGAGAGAGACGAAGATAGTCAGTAGCTTCGAGAAACCAAAATTGTCCGGCACCAGGAGCTTCTGCGTTAGGAGGAACCCTTCTGAGTTCATAGAAAATGGACAACCAAGGTTGGGCAGTGTCAGCACCACGAAATGCTATTACGGTTCCATTTCGTCTAGTATTGACAGAGAGAGTTTCGAGAGTTCTATTATGGATCATCGTACAGCTAATCTGTCGCCCCCTCCGTTGAGTAATTTGCAGATCTTCGCGATTTCTACGAAACCATTGGACATCCCCGTTACAAACCTAGACCCTGTCCCCGGTGACGTAGATAAATTGCCGTCCCTGCCCATTATTCAGCGTGGCGAGTGTAAATCGGAGTTTGAGAAGAGATTAAGCATTTTAGAACCACCGCCGCCAGGTCTGGTCAGCCGCGAGGAGTCCACGGAGAATTGGAATAGATTTTTGGTTCAGTTGAACTCGATATTGGAGAGCAGGTCCGGGGAGTTTGTTTAGATATCTTTGCGCGGCGCGTGTTCCATCCTCTACGCGAAGGATTCCAGAATTAATATAGAAAGCCTTTGGAATCCTCGAAAATCATTTTCCGTATACACGAACGTTGACGAGGGTCGAATCAAAAATGCTCGCAAGATTCATCCAGTCACCCCGAGGTTTATACTCATTTTTTTCTATATTTTTAATTGCAGTTTGAATTCCATTTCATTCCGCACGCTTTCTAGAAAATCGCACATGTATATATTCTCTTCCCTTGCACGTGAACTTCGTTCCTCAGCTTCTGCTAGCCCATTGGTGACGGCCTCTTCTGTTTCTTTCCCTTTGAGCACAGTTGGAGAACCTGTTCCACTTCCCAAGCCTAGAGCAGCGATCGCAGCGAAGCCAGAGCCACCGAAACGCAAACTAGCCCCACCTTCCACGTTGAGTAGAGTCCTCAGTCTAGACGCCAGCAATGTAAACAGCTTGTCGAACGCTCCTCCGCACCAAAGTGTTGCGAACGTCGCGAATCCGAGTCCCACTGACGAGAACAGCTCCGGCAGCGTAGGGCCCAAACGTGGACACTCCGCGGGGCCCGAGGAGAAGCTGGACATCGCCTCCGGCGCCTCCACCAGCGAAGACGAACTATATTTTACCCCCGGAGTGGATCAGACCGCAGAAACGTTCGACTTCCGTTCAACTACCCCAGGGGACCAAAGGGAAACCGACTGCGTATTTACCGAGGCAGAGGGCAACGAAGAATTGGGCCCAGAGGAGGACAAAGAGAACGTGGAAACGTTTGCGAATCAGAGCAGCACTCCGCAAAGAAGAGTGCAAGATTTTCTCATTGCGAAGGGGACTTTGGGCCAGGAGGGGAAACTGTGCGCCGTGATTTCTACTATTCCAAAGTGCGAGCACCTGGACACTCTGAGCGTGGACTATAGAATTCTGCAGAGCAAGGAGAGGGACGGATCGAAGGATCACAGGAGAACCAGGATCCCTCGGACAGCGTCGAACTTGAATGATTTTGAGACAAACTCTCTGGAGAGACAGAAGAGACACCTGACTTCACACGCAGAGGACATTACGTTCGCTTTGAATCTCAACGTGGCGTCCAACGTTGGCTCGAAGTCGGACGGGATGGAGTTGAGCGCGGAGGGTGCACAGGAAGCAGGGGCGGAGGTTCGAGATGGTGGAGGAAAGACGCATTTCCCAGTGGGTGCATCAGGTGCATGCTGCAAGATCACTAATACAGTTTGGCTGCTCTAATTTGATTTCTACGAACGTGCTCGAGTCACTTTTCAATAGCACGTTGCTAAGAACTCCGCGGAGAACCGTTTTAATTTGACGAAAAGTGATTCGAGTCACGCCTTCGACACTCGACTGTTAATTCGATGCCTGGATTACCTAGTCAGGGTCGAGGTGTCGTTTGATATGTCGCGAATGGTGATGGAACTTAGAGAAGCAATAATACACACTAGTTTCCGCGAAGCATCTCCGATAATGAATAGAACAAGACATTTATCGAGCACAATGCAAAGCACTGCGACTTATCGAGACATTACTTTTCAGATACGAGTTTGTCGGAGACGGACGTGCTGCTGCAAAAGGTATCGGACACCCTGACCAATTCCCTACCTGTTCCGTCCCCCGCAGAGGCACCAGTTTGCCCGGTCGACGTGAGAGAAACCGAACGACAGAAGGACAAGAAGAATTCGGAATGCACCGATGGATTTATAGCGAACACCAGCACGCCGAATTTGACGGTGAACACTTCCCAGCAGGACACGTCGGACTATGTGTCAGCCGCCGACGAGGATTTGGCCGTAGCCGATTGGGAGTACCAACTTCCAGCGCCGCCTAGTGCCTTCAGGGACAGCTCGTCCCCGGTGTTCGATAGGTTCGAATTGATCGCGCCTGCAACTGGGACCTTCAGGGACTCGGGAGCACAAGATCCAAAGAATAATTTAGAAAGGACGGAGAAGCGCGAGGAGTGCAGAGGGCAAACAACGGAGGGCAAGGTGAAAAGGGAGCCACTGAAAGAAAAATATGCGAAGCAATCGAAGTCGGAGTGTTACTTGAAGAAAGAGGTGATTCATGAATTGGAGAATAAAATAGGAACTGCTCCGCGCAGCGTGAAGGATGCGGAATGCAGGAGGGCCGCGAACAACCCTTCTACTGCCAAAGTTGCCCCAGTGGATAATGCCCTGTCGAACTTCACTATCACAACGTACAGCAGGCAAAAGGACTTGAATATATTCGCGGAGGTGGACGAATATTCTAAGGCGAAGGGTGCGGACGAAAAGTTGGTCAAATCGTTCGCCACTTTGTCGCGAAAGAGGACGAGCGTGGAAGAAGAAAACGGAGACGGCAAATCGAAGGACGTTACTATTGGGACGTCGCAGGAGAAGAAATTTGATGACGCCCCGAGTGAAAAGAAACTGGAACCAAAGATACAAGCGGCCACCTTGCACAGGTGGCAGCCTGGCAACGAGAAGAGTAACGTTCACAGGTCCAAGAGTTACGTCTCTGTGTTCGAGAAGCCTGTCGTTCAAAGGAAGGCACACGAGGGGGGAAATATGAAAAACGAGAAGAACGTTGAAATCGACGGGGACGGGGGGATGAAGAAGGCGACAAGCGTCAGCAATTTGCATGCAACCGGGCCCAAAGGCAACGAGAAATTCTCGCAGTGGCGCGACAACATTCTGAAGCGGCAAGAGAACCCTACCAAAGAAAAGCAACTGCAATCTTTACAGGTATCGATTGATTATTAACGGAATCACTGACGAACTTACATACACTTCTTTTCCCATCCGATCAATCGTGATTCTTCTTTGTTTCAGGTGCTGAAGAGCATTTTGCCGCAGTTGAAACATGCTCAACAGACGGAGGAAAGTGTGTCCAAAGAATCGAACGATACAGTATTACCCGAGAAAACAAGGTATACAAGCCTATCGATTATTTATTTCAATAATCCGGTAAAGAAATTCGTTGTTCACTTTCGTTTCTGTTCAGCCCCGAGGCCGCGTCTAAAGGGCATTCGATAGGATCGAGTGTAGTTACGGCCGGCGAGCCTCGTGCAGCGCCAGGCGAAAAGAAAATCGCGGCTGGGCCCAAGAAATCGGACCCAGAAACGGGTACGAAACGATACATCTATTCAGGGCCGCCGACGATTAATTTGGGCAGCTGGTCGGAGCGGCCAAGCGCCAACGTCCAGATAAAAATGGACACGGACTACAAATTCGGAGCTAGACAGGCGAACGGGAAGACTATCGTGAACATAAATGGGACCAGAGATGAGGTGGACGCAACGGGCGACGCAGAGAGTCCCAGCAAGCTCCGGAAAAGTAAATTCGAGGCTTCGAGTGCAGATAAAAGGGAGCCCGATGAATTGGCCAGGAAGCTAATTACGCACACGACGGCCGCGGGTTTCAAGAAGCCGGTGTTGAACAAGGTCAATAATTCGGTGGGAAAGGTGAGCAACGACAAGCCGATTATAACAGGAGTGGAGCTGAAGAAGAGCTTCCTCGAGAACAATAAGCAGGACGAAGAAAACGTCATAGACACCACTTCTGTGAATTTCAAGGAGTTAACGAAGGCCTTCGGCCAGGACGTTTGCCTGAGACCGAAGCCTAAACGGTCCAGCTTCAACCAGCGTCCGAATTCTTTATTCGAACATAATTCCAGCATGCAGAATGGTCATGTGAATTCCTCTGACCAACATTTAACGAACGGCCGTCAAGATAACTCGAAACCCAAGAGGTTTACTTCCGTAGTTGGCATTCAGGCGCAAAGCCAGACTAATGTAAATTTTAGGAACGACATTAACGCTAGGGGAAATCAGTTAATGCCTACGGTGAAGGGGTTCAAAATTCCGAATACCAACGGTGGGCAGAATTACGAAAGTACGAAGGAAACGTCGAACGGCGTGCAGCCTCCTAGACCTCCGACTATGCCTGTTATAACGGGTGTCACCTTGAAAAGTACCACCAGGCCAAAGTCCATGCCAATTCAGATGGATCGAAGGGACAACTTGCTGGAATCTATTAGGAATTTCGGCGGTCGAGAGAACTTGAAGAGAGTAAGCATTTTAATTTGTAACTAAATTATTGAGCGGCAAATTCGTGGATAGAGAAATAAATATAATTCATACTTTAAAGCGAGATAGCAGTGGGGTTAATGTTGAAAAAGTAATTTCGATTTGACGAACGCATGTTTTTACTTTACCGACGTTCCAAAATGGCGGCTGGTACCAATATGGCGGACACCACCGTCTTGGCGCCGATTGAAAATGTTTTTTCGTTACTATATTAACACCTCATTATTCTTACGTTTACTTGATTAGTAATTATTGTTGCAGGCAACGGAAAGGTGTTAAACAACGAAGAATATAGCGCAAATAACGGCGTCTTCGTTATTTACACGAACTCCAAATTTTCTTCCCGGCCAAGGACGTGAATCTTGAAGACAATATTCGTTCCAATAATATCGAGGGGGGAACTGAAAGATGTACCATTCGCGAGGTGTTCTGGTGCTTTAGATCGTACAAGCTTAGTAATTAAAACAAGAAAAGGGAATAATGGTCGATGATAATCGATAAGGAAAATAGTGCTTGAATGAAAGAAACGTTTATATTATACATATTATTTAATAATATGCATTATATATATACACATTCTTCAACATATTCGTTGCTCTGTTTTTTCAAACGATTATCCGACCATGTTCTCGTCGAAATCATTCCATTGACGGTTCACTGGCGAATAGTCAATTAGAGAACAGTCAACGTCAGTCGCTCACGTGTAAATAATCGTGTGTAAAAAGGTCGAAGACAATCGGGGAGAGGAAGACGAAGGTTGTCTATAATGAAGGGGGTAAAAATAATCGTTCGATCATGTACATAAGCGCGTAAAGCGATATATATATAAAGAGAGAGAGTATTGTATTTTTTTTCCGTGTCCAAATAGTCCGCGGGCCTCCTTTTGGGTTCGTTTCGAAACGTTGTTGCTCATTGTACGACGCAGTCCACGCAATTCTTGTTAAGTTTTTCTTCTTTTTATATTAATGCGTTCGACCGTTCAGTTTTAACCGTGCAGGGATAAACGGGGGAAGTGGGCGAGTTAGATCTGAACGGGCCTTTTCTTTGTCAAACGACGACTAACACGTCCTTTTCTGTACGATTAACATTAAGTTTCTATCACTGGGACCAAAGGTGACATCTTCTATTTTTACGTATTGTACAACGAATTTGTAGTTGCAGTTAGGTTGAGTAGTATTCCTTTTTTTTTTTTTTGTGTGTTGTGTTCTTGGAGAACGAAAAAAAATCTGGTCAGTTATATATATATATACAATGTATCTTATATTATCTCGATCGAAGATCGTGCATCGATTTATACTTGCAACGTGCGTTAAACGAAAAGAAAGTTCTAAAGAATTGCTAACATGTGTTCGGATAAACGACGATGAATTAATTTAACAGTCAGTCTCCGTTTTCTGCGTGTATCACCGTTTACTGTTGATGAAAGAAGAAAGAAAAAGAGAAGAAAAGAAAGGACAAAAAAGAGAATAAAGAATTGTTTCGTTAAATATGTTTTTGTTGTTGGAAATATTGCGTGAATCTATGAGATCCGTGTTCTGTATTTTATCGCTATGGATTAAGATCGTTAAGGAGAAATATTTTTATGGAAAATGGTAATCACAATGGAAGGGGTGTATTTCTATATTGTAAATATCGTGTAATGTGTTAATATTGTATTTAAACATTATTTTCCTTTGCGTAAAAATATATTACGGCGACACTTCTATATTTATGCATGTTGTCATTTATAGTTCCATCGAAGTCGGGCGAATATTGATTTAACGAAAACAGAAGCAGACAATAATTATAGGGAATTGAAAGGCAAAAGTACATATATTAAGGTACGGTAAATATTTTAATCGTTATAAAAAATATGTTCGTACAACAGTATTGTTAAAATTACTCGATCCGTGATCGTTCAACAATTCTTCGCGCTTTTCATTTGTTATAAAAAAAAACACGTAGCACCCACCGATCTCACAAACACACCGCACCCTGGCAAATTGGTATAAAATTAACATTAAAGTAAATAATCTGCGATTGTTTTCAATCGCTCCGAGAGGTCCTTGCGATACACACGCGTAGACGGCTATATATTTAAAATATATATTTAAAGTACGCTTTAAATATATCTAAAACAATGTTACACATATAACATAGAAAATTCGATATCTAAAAAGAGAAAAATATTAAAATGATCCAACTAATATAGTTCTCCAAACATATTGCCACTGAGAAATCACAGATTCCCGAAACGTAACACGAGAAACATTCTGAACCCCCAAAAGTTCGAGCGGCGACAGTGTGCAACCCCACGAACCCCTGCCATCGTAATAATAATAATATCATTAGTACTAATAATAATTTGTGCCCTTGTTCCAACAGAGAGATCTCACGTCCATTAAAAAATCAATTGATCGACGATTAATCGTCCGGTATGGGAGTATTGCAATTCCCGTGCCACAATTTCGTCTCCGAATCGCATCTGGAGTAATTCTCAAATACATCAGCGTAACCGCGATCCCTCCACCACGTGCACAGCTGCCTGTTCCATCCGCAGTCTATGGTGTGAATCAATTCTGGCCTTTCCATTCCCAGCAGCGTATAAAAATCCTGGTCCCCCAGATGGCCCTGAAATCGATGGAATCTCTTCGTTATTCAACGGAACAATCAACCACCGACACGGAGGGCAAGCTGCAATACCTTGAAATGGTACTTCTCGGTCATCGCGTCGACTCTCTCCTTGGTCACGATTCTATCGTACACAGAAGAGTTCCGCAGCCTATCCAGATTGAACAGCACCATGCCGCTGTTGAAGCCGGGGTACCCGTTGGAACTGGCGGGCTCGCCGAACGACGTATGCGGATGCCTGTTGCGGTACAAATACAAGACGTGTCTGTAAACCGGCGTGAGCTCCGGGGCCAAGCCGAACAGGGCTCTGCTGCCGAACGTCTCGAACTCCTCGAAGAGGTCCCCGACGTCCCTGCGGAACTTGGTGTCCGCGTCGAACATTGCAGCGACCCTCTGATCGGCCGGGGCTATCCGGTGCAGGCCCAACGACAGGAAGAACAACGCGTCCGAGTAGTAAGTTCCCGGCTTGCTGCTGAAGTGCGGAGACATGACGGACACTATGTCCTGCAGCTGCGACGCCAGCTCGTGCACGTCGTAATAGCGCACCTGAAACCGGACGAACGATGCATCGAATGGCTAAAGAGCTTCGCAGTTGTGAACAGGAAATGGGCATTACCTTCATGGACTTGTCCATGGACGAGAGGATACCCGCCAGGACTTCCTCGGCCACGTCTTTGCTGTCCTCGTCGGTTATCACGTGGAACGCGATGTCAACGGACGACAGTCTCAGCAACGATTCGGCGAATATCTCGAACTTTCGTCTCATCGGGGAGTTGCTGGCCACCTTCGTGAATATACACCAGACGTTATAATATACCTTCTGCCTGGCGGACGGCAGTATCGTCGTCACGGTCGCCTCGTCCTCCCTGGGCACGTTCGACACCGTGGTCGATGCATTCCCCTGCACGCTAACAGAGCGCAGCGACCAGCGTACACCATTTGACGTTTGATAGCAATAAAACAGTACTAGAATCACAGCAATGAGGGTCAAGTTGATCAGCACCTTGCGTAACAAGAGCATTTATTTAATTATTTGATCATGTTCAAGTCGCGTTCGTACGTGGAAACGATCCTCATTCGATATTCCCCGGGAGGGGGGGAATCCGGGGGATATTACGCGTTTAATTCAGTCTGTTGCTCTACTGTTTTTTTCTCTGAGCGATCTGTCAAACGATTGTCATAGTACGGAGCGACTAATTGCACATGGTCGGGGGAATATTGTTGGTCGAATAAGGCGCGGGGGGCGTGTGTCAACGGTGTACGGTGATGTTCGATAAACAATGATCGAGTTTAGTAACATCGGGAACGAAAACAAAAACAAACTTTTGTTTTTGTGTTCGCGTGTACTAACCGTACTGAAAGCATCGACCGCCGCCATCTTGGAATTGCGGGGTCTATGGCTGGCCTGAACACGAGTCGGAAAGAAGTAATGTTAATATGTTTTAATCGTGTTGTTACGTTGGTTATAATGCATTCGAGTACCGGGGAATATTTTCTGCACATTTGCAATTGATTTGCGAATTTATTCGTCCCTTAATGGACCGATTTATTGGTGTCAGATAAACTGAATTCAAATTTCCAAGTTCTGCCGCCGTTTTGCGAGTAGCGCCAAGAAGTTTAAGTGGACGTTAGCAGATGGCGCCCATAGGTCAATGAATTTGTTTTAGAGAAGTTACGTATCTATATAGGAAACGGGTAGTTCTTGCCTCACTTCAAACGGTTAAATATTCGAAATACTTGTTACAAAAAGTCGCTTACGAAACGGGACCAAGTATTGAAGAGAAAACAGGACAGTTCAAACATCCATTTTACATCTCAAAGCTCTAGAGATCCATGAAAATGAACCTCCCAAGATCTTCCCAATTCAGTTCGAAGTCTCTCGAATGGTAATAATTTATTTTCTACGCGAGTAAAAGAAAGAGAAGCCTGTGATTTACCCTTCTAAGATCCAAAGACGAAATACGCGAATTTGTTTCAAGGCGCGATTCATAGCGCGCGAATAATACGAGAAACAAAAATTCTTAAGTAGTATAGGGCATACAGTGACGGACAAAAGTATTGGCGCGGTACACGAATTACATAGAGTATAGAGCAGTATATAAGTGTATATGTATAACCATTGAAATAATTGCTCGTCCAGTTGTTTTCCTGTATGGATTATTACCTATACAGGGTGTCCCAATTAACTCTTCCGAGATTTCCCTAATGGATCGACTTATCCTTGCATTTTTACCATTAAACGCGCGAGTGCCAAACGCGTCGAAGCGTGTATCACACCGTGACCCTGAATCGACCTTGAGACCATCATACTCCTAATATATTAAAACTCTCATTGCAAAATTAATTGTTGAAACACGATTTCGTTTAACCCCGGAATGCAACAAAACGATATTTGCCAATAAACGACAACTTTTACTCTCAAAACGAACGCCTGGACGAACCGGTGCAAAAGGACAGACTTTCCAGACATGAAAAAAAGAAATGGTAGACGTTCCAGAGGAATAATTTCATAGCAACGTGGAGAGGAGCGGAAAATTTTCAAGGACACGCCGCAGACGACCCGGCGTCCCTTTGCTCGTGCTCTCTCCCACGCTGAAATCTGGACCAGTAACGTACCTGTCCCGTGCAGAAGACCACTCGCAGTATTGATCACCGCGGGAGGGTGAAGGCACGTTGGGGGTAGCCGATGAACACGTGCCGCCCGTCGAGCCTCCAAGTGAGGAATTTCGCTCCTCGGAGGATAAAGGTGGACAGGGAGTGAGAGAGAACATCCAACGAGCGAATATCGACAATTTTGCAAATCCCCAAACGATAAAACAGAGAGTCCCAGGGGAACTTACGCAAGTTCAATTAGCCGTTCGATTCGTTGGTAGTTCGTGTCACAGTAATGTCTCGAAAAAGTGGTATTCGATGTAAACGGAGAGTTTCTCCCCGCTACTGGGGGGTATACCCCTTGGTAAGTCTAGAAGTTCGATTGTCAATTAGTGCCACGTGATCCTGGATCGGGTACATCGGTGAACTAATGCTAATTCAACGATAAAACTTTGCTCTTCCTCATTCTTTTCTTACGAAACTTTTACCTAGACATTGGTGACATTTTTCCGATTAAAATTAATCCAAGCACTACAAAATTTTGATCACATTTACACTATTCAATAAGTGGTGTGTATATAATGCATTGTGCACAGTAAATATGGTCCGAATGACATAGTGTTTGGTGTTATCTTAATCAGCAAAAGGTCAGAAATCTATTGGTCAAAGTTTCATACAAAAAAGAATGAAAAAGTTCAATCGCTGCATCGAAATTCTCGCCCAGATACGCCAGAATTTGTTTTCCCTTGGTTGCGCTCGGTCCGTTTCTTTTCACTCGCTGTCCTTTTCTACGCTCGGATCCGTCGGTAACGTGGGAAGTATCCGATATAGGTAAACGGTCAGTCCCGAGGCTTTCGCCTACATCGAGACTTTACTGTAATTGGCACTGCGTAACACCTACACCACAGGTGCAGGTCCTCCCCGTGTCCGTAAAACCCTCGAGACGAATGAAGTCGCAGACCTTGCTCCCCAAACGGAGCAAGTTTCCGCAAGGACAGCGGTCTCCTTTTAATGAGATGCCGGGGTATTGATCCGGCCTTTCAGAAATACAGATCCGCCAACGATACAGTACGTTTCAGGTGTTCGCCGTTCCGGAAAGCGTCTCCCGGTCGGCGACGGGAAGACGTTGCACCGGGGTAGACGGGGGGAGGACGCGACGACGTTACGGGCATGGTGGTGGACGCAATCAGAGGGGCTGATGGTATACCCGGCAGGCCGATAGGAACCGAACCATGAGCGGCGTAATGGTGTTGGTATATAAGGCACGAGCGGCGAACGTCTGCTCCTGACAGCCCATTACCACTGTACAAACGGGGCCACAGCGCTTTGGGAGGATGGCGAGGTCTCTCCTACCGTTCGCCCCTCTTGTCCCGTCCCTTTTCGCGTCTGTTTCCCTCCTACACTTGCCCCAACCCCGCCCCCACCTCCCGTAACCCACGGCGGAAGACGCGGGTGAACCGACGGAACTTTCCGTTATGATTTCGTCGAACAAGGCGAACCAAACTGTACCTCCGTCCTTCGTACACGATGTAGGCAGCGCCTACTTTGGGCGCAGGCACCTCGTTTCACGGGCGTTCGGTCGCTTCGGATGTTCTTGGCTCTTGGCTGTGGGGAGGGTGCTTAATGATTTTGCGCGGAGAGGATGTTTTTATTTGTTTTGCGGCTTTGGGACTTTCGAGTGAGAGCAGCAGATTTTTGGGTGACTTATGGTGGTGCCCGTTTTTTGGAAGAAGCTGCGGAGCTGTAGAATTTAACCGAAATCCGTATGCTGGCGATGATTCGTGGGGCTGATTCTTAGATTCAAGCGACTTCAGGTGGCTTGTAAAATTATTTAGCTGTAGTGTACCATCGGCTCTGTAATTCAGAAATTATAGAGGTCCTTGGGAAGAGGCTGTTAATTTACAGAAAGACTCAGTTCTTCAGATGTCTTCATTTTCGAGCGTCTACAGATCTCTTGTAGTATTGTAATGTATGTAACATGTGTGGTTGTGTGATTGTAGAGTTTATGTGTGTAACGTTTGTGTGTTCGTTTTGAGTATCGATTAGCTACACGTTTTTTGGTATAGTTAACTAGTTAGTTTATTTATCATTCTCTTAGTAACGCTGTTGTAAACAGCAAGCCTCAGACTGCTTCTGGACGTAGATAGCAAAGGATGTATAAGTTTTCATATAATTAACAAAAGTTTATTTAAAAATTGCCTACACACTAGAATTCAATTAAAATCCAGAACATGTTAACGATCATTCGTGGCACCAATACGCAGACAATTGTCCTGAAAAGTTATTCAACTCCGCAATTCACAAATCGTATAAAACGATGCGGTGTTGTTTATTTCTTTAACACTTATATTAGCAACCGGGTACCCATTTGTTGCTTTAACAATTTCTGTACGTTCTTGATGAAATATCGCAACACCGCTCCAGATCTTGGTTCTTTGAACAATTTCGCGTCAACTCACCTTTCGTGAAAACAAATTTGGGCAAAATATTTTACATAACCCAGCTTCGAACTTCTTCTCCATTTTGGTTGCTAACGTAAGGGTTGAACAATATACCCACATCGGTGCTTTCGGAGCAACTATAGAGCTTTTAGAGGATTTAACGATAATTCGTGACGCTAATTTTTCGGGCGAATCCAGGAGGCTTCAGGTGTCCAGCAGAATTTCATCCCCGAGGAACAGCCAACGGGCAAGAAAGAGAGAATCCGCGTGGAATCAATTCCCTCGGCGGTGTCGTAGAGCCGGTGAGAGGGGTTGCTGTGTGATTTTTCGAGGGTGTACCCCGGGCCACGCCCTCCGCATAAGCCACGCCCACGCACGAACCTTACCCCCCCCCAGAGGCTGTCTCGAGGGCCGAAGGGCTAATAATTCACGTCACGAGCACACACCACCATAAAGAGTCAGCCGCAGCCGCGGCACGTCGGTATATTCCGTATGAACGTTGTCCGGCTTCAGTTACTGTTAATTACCGATCATCTTCTGTAATTAATTGCCTCCTCGATCGGCCGGATCTCTCTGCGCACACATATGCACACTTATGCGTAGAATAGAGCCGCTGTGGTCTTGCTGGACAATCGATTCACCCGGTATATCATACGCGTCGGGCTGTCTCGAAAGGTCCTCTTCGCTCTCTGATTAGATATTAAGTAAGATAAATTCGTGCGTTGTCTTATTTTAGTATCCGCGGTCCTTTGTTCCTGAGGGAACGGCGTGATACTTGCGATTTTGTAACTAGTATTGGCGGTGTTCATTTTTGTTCAGTATCTGCGTGATGTTAATATCGCATTAGTGTTAACTAATATCACTAATATCACTAATATTGGTGATATTGTTGATATTAGTTTACGCTTATGCGATACTGATATTATGAATGTTAGTTGATGTTAATTCTCAGTTTTATCTGCGGTCCTTTGTTCCTGAAGGAACGGCGTGATACTTGCGATTTTGTAACTAGTATTGGCGGTGTTCGTTTTTGTTCAGTATCTGCGTGATGTTAATATCGCGTTAGTGTTAACTAATATCTCTAATATTGGTGATATTGTTGATGTTAGTTAACGCTTATGCGATACGGATATTATGACTGTTAATTGATATTAATTCTCATTTTTATCTGCGGTCCTTTGTTCCTGAAGGAACGGCGTGATACTTGCGATTTTGTAACTAGTATTGGCGGTGTTCATTTTTGTTCAGTATCTGCGTGATGTTAATATCGCGTTAGTGTTAACTAATATCTCTAATATTGGTGATATTGTTGATGTTACTTAACGCTTATGCGATACGGATATTATGACTGTTAATTGATATTAATTCTCACTTTTATCTGCGGTCCTTTGTTCCTGAAGGAACGGCGTGATACTTGCGATTTTGTAACTAGTATTGGCGGTGTTCATTTTTGTTCAGTATCTGCGTGATGTTAATATCGCGTTAGTGTTAACTAATATCTCTAATATTGGTGATATTGTTGATGTTAGTTAACGCTTATGCGATACGGATATTATGACTGTTAATTGATATTAATTCTCATTTTTATCTGCGGTCCTTTGTTCCTGAAGGAACGGCGTGATACTTGCGATTTTGTAACTAGTATTGGCGGTGTTCGTTTTTGTTCAGTATCTGCGTGATGTTAATATCGCGTTAGTGTTAACTAATATCTCTAATATTGGTGATATTGTTGATGTTAGTTAACGCTTATGCGATACGGATATTATGACTGTTAATTGATATTAATTCTCATTTTTATCTGCGGTCCTTTGTTCCTGAAGGAACGGCGTGATACTTGCGATTTTGTAACTAGTATTGGCGGTGTTCATTTTTGTTCAGTATCTGCGTGATGTTAATATCGCGTTAGTGTTAACTAATATCTCTAATATTGGTGATATTGTTGATGTTACTTAACGCTTATGCGATACGGATATTATGACTGTTAATTGATATTAATTCTCACTTTTATCTGCGGTCCTTTGTTCCTGAAGGAACGGCGTGATACTTGCGATTTTGTAACTAGTATTGGCGGTGTTCATTTTTGTTCAGTATCTGCGTGATGTTAATATCGCGTTAGTGTTAACTAATATCTCTAATATTGGTGATATTGTTGATGTTAGTTAACGCTTATGCGATACGGATATTATGACTGTTAATTGATATTAATTCTCATTTTTATCTGCGGTCCTTTGTTCCTGAAGGAACGGCGTGATACTTGCGATTTTGTAACTAGTATTGGCGGTGTTCGTTTTTGTTCAGTATCCGCGTGATGTTAATATCGCGTTAGTGTTAACTAATATCTCTAATATTGGTGATATTGTTGATGTTAGTTAACGCTTATGCGATACGGATATTATGACTGTTAATTGATATTAATTCTCATTTTTATCTGCGGTCCTTTGTTCCTGAGGGAACGGCGTGATACTTGCGATTTTGTAACTAGTATTGGGGGTGTTCATTTTTGTTCAGTATCTGCGTGATGTTAATATCGCATTAGTGTTAACTAATATCACTAATATTGGTGATGTTGTTGATATTAGTTTACGCTTATGCGACACTGATATTATGAATGTTAATTGATATTAATTCTCATTTTTATCTGCGGTCCTTTGTTCCTGAGGGAACGGCGTGATACTTGCGATTTTGTAACTAGTATTGGGGGTGTTCATTTTTGTTCAGTATCTGCGTGATGTTAATATCGCATTAGTGTTAACTAATATCACTAATATTGGTGATGTTGTTGATATTAGTTTACGCTTATGCGACACTGATATTATGAATGTTAGTTGATATTAATTCTCATTTTTGCAGTTCAATCGGGCACGAGTATTTTCTGCCCATGCGTCCTTGCTTCGGTCTGGGAAATCTGTATTTTCTTTTGTCATTTATTATCTCGCTGGGGAACGAGATAATTAACCGGCCTGACAATTATGTAACGTATTGGCTCGTTTTCATTCGGACGTGTTTCATCGGTATTCGCTGATCCAGCGTCATCGCGAAAATGATTGCTTTTAATGGGATTCGAAGTCGAGCCTCGAAACTTTATTTCGGGAGCATCATTTTCATTTGTTCCGGAAGGGCATGGTTTTCATTTCTTCAAATTAAGAAGGAAGAAGGGAAGAATGGTTTGCATAACTTATAATTGCTGAACAGAGCAATATTTTAAGTACAATAAATATTATTCAGCAATACAGTAAATATTCTTTAATAATATTTAAAGTGTAATGAATACTGTTCAGAAATATTTTAGGTACAGTAAATATTATTCAGAAATAGTTCAAACACAGTAAATATTGTTTAGTAATATTTCAAACATAAGAAATATTGTTCAGCAATATTTTAAGCACGATAAATATTAAACAATACTTCGAATACTGTAAATATTTTTCAATAATATTTCAAATATAATAAATATTAAACAATACTTTGAATACTGTAAATATTTTTCAATAATATTTCAAATATAATAAATATTAAACAATATTTCAAACATAATAAATATTGTTCAGCAATATTTCAAGTACAATAAATATTATTCAGAGATACTTCAAATACAGTAAATATTGTTCAGTAATATTTCAAACATAATAAATATTGTTCATCAATATTTTAAGCACGATAAATATTATTCAAAAATACTTCAAATACACTAAATACCACCAAACAGTCTTTTGAACCTAACGAAAACATTATCCAACAAGATATACACTCGAAACGGGCTCTCCAATTAATACTTTTATCCATCTTCAATTCCATCATCATTTCAGATTCGATCCCCCCCCCCCCCCCCCAGCGCCGAATCATCCCGAAAATCCCGAGGAAAATTCTCAAGAGGGGGCGGGGGTGCAACGAGGCGGACGAATCTGGCGAAAAATCGGTCGCATGACATTAAACCCGAAAGAGCTGAATGGAATCGACTTTGTCGCCGGTGGTCGGCAGTGTGCCCCTAAAATTAGCCACAGTGACATATTGAAGAGCGCGGCTGAACAGGCGGGGGCATGCATGGTGCCCCATAGAACGATCCAATCCCCCCCTACGTACGCCGTGAGGCACAAAAGCGGTGCCCTGGGAAAATCAACTGACGCGTAGCTAAACGGTGTATCATTAATTCGGACGTGTATGTTTATATCGACAGCGTTAAGTAGCATTTGCACGGCCAATTTTACACGGCGAACACGCTCTCCTTCCTTTTTTTCCCTCTCGTTTTCGGTCTACCCTTTTGGGATACTCTCTTTTCTTTCTTAGGACGCGGCGATAAAGTCCGAGAGTAAAATTCGAGACCTGTTTTAGAGGAAAATTAATTTTCAATCAAATTTTGTCCCCCTTTTTAACAGAATCGATTGAAACGGTTGAAGATTAACTTATTTTAATTGAATTCTGAGGTACTGACGATTCGTTGCTCGAGGCGAAAGGGAATTAAGAGGATCCAATTTTCGAAGCAGATAGAAAATAGCGCTGCCGAATTGAAAAGTATTGTATTTGATCTTCGATTTGCTGGAAAATGTTAGTAATTTGTATTATATTACCATAGTTTAGTCACGTTTGACGTGCTTGATATTATATGTCCGATCCAGTGAGTGGAATAATTCAAAAATAATTGGGAAGACAGTTGTTATAATGAAGTACTCAATATTTCATGAAGATGAAAAGTATTTTATTAGCAGGAAAATGTTAGCAATTTGTATTACCATAGTTTAGTCACGTTTGACGTGTTTGATATTATATATCCGATCCAGTGAGTGGAATAATTCAAAAATAATTGGGAAGACAGTTGTTATAATGAAGTACTCAATATTTCATGAAGAGAAAAAGTATTTTATTTGCAGGCAAATGTTAGCAATTTGTATTGCAATAGTTTAGTCACGTTTGACGTGTTTGATATTATATGTCCGATCCACTGAGTGAAATAACTAAGAAATAATTGGAAAGACAGTTATTATAATGAAGTACTCAATTTTTCATGAAGATGAAAAGTATTTTATTTGCAGGAAAATGTTAGCAATTTGTATTACAATATTTTGGTCACGTTTGACGTGTTTGATATTATATGTCCGATCCAATGAGTGGCAGAATTAAGAAATAATTTGGAAGGCAGTTATTATAATGAAGTACTCAATATTTCATGAAGAGAAAAAGTATTTTATTTGCAGGAAAATGTTAGCAATTTGTATTGCAATAGTTTAGTCACGTTTGACGTGTTTGATATTATATGTCCGATCCACTGAGTGAAATAACTAATAAATAATTGGAAAGACAGTTATTATAATGAAGTACTCAATTTTTCATGAAGATGAAAAGTATTTTATTTGCAGGAAAATGTTAGCAATTTGTATTACAATATTTTGGTCACGTTTGACGTGTTTGATATTATATGTCCGATCCAATGAGTGGCAGAATTAAGAAATAATTTGGAAGGCAGTTATTATAATGAAGTACTCAATATTTCATGAAGAGAAAAAGTATTTTATTTGCAGGAAAATGTTAGCAATTTGTATTGCAATAGTTTAGTCACGTTTGACGTGTTTGATATTATATGTCCGATCCACTGAGTGAAATAACTAAGAAATAATTGGAAAGACAGTTATTATAATGAAGTACTCAATTTTTCATGAAGATAAAAAGTATTTTATTTACAGGAAAATGTTAGCAATTTATATTACCGTAGTTTAGTCACGTTTGACGCGTTTGATATTATATGTCCGATCCAATGAGTGGCAGAATTAAGAAATAATTTGGAAGGCAGTTATTATAATGAAGTACTCAATATTTCATGAAGATGAAAAGTATTTTATTTGCAGGAAAATGTTAGCAATTTGTTTACCATAGTTTAGTCACGTTTGACGTGTTTGATATTATACGTCCGATCCAATGAGTGGCAGAATTAAGAAATAATTTGGAAGGCAGTTATTATAATGAAGTACTCAATATTTCATGAAGATGAAAAGTATTTTATTTGCAGGAAAATGTTAGCAATTTGTATTACAATATTTTGGTCACGTTTGACGTGTTTGATGTTATATGTACGATCCAGGAGGACAATTATTATAATGATAGAACTAGTAAGTAGCTTTTTATCGTTTCCCTTGTTCGATTTGCAATGGACCAGGTTCGTGCTTGCCCCTTTTTGTTCTCTCTACAGGCAGTCAGGTTCGATTCAATGGAACGTCCGTCTCTGTTTCAAATGCACGCTCCTTCGTAATGCCGCCTTTCACTTCTGTCTTCCCTGACACCCGACGGCTCTCTTTATTATTTTTTTTTCGCAACACCCTGTCGCGACGAACGGATACCTTTCGTGCCAATCAACGAATCTCCATCGCCGAAGGTGAACGCCGATAACCAGCGTCGAGAAATCGACGTTTCCGCTCGACAGCTTCAACAGCTGGCAAAAGGTGATATTTCTATGGGTTGAAAAAAGGAACGGAGGGAAGAAAAAATGGGAGAGGTCGAGCCGATTTGAGAGCAAGGGAAGGTGTTTGATAATTGGATAACAATTTATAATAACGGGCGCAAGGAAAATTTCCTTACGCGTTTATTAAAATTCGTTGAATTTTAATTGATACTGATTGATACTGAAAATCTAATTGATACTGATTGAAAATTGATGCTACTGGAAAACAGAATTGTTGTAAAATTAATAGGGTGGACTACAAAGTCGCCTTTTTCTTAGAGGATAATTTTTCGCTGCGCAGAGTTTTATCGAGAACGAAAAAAAGAAAAATAAGAGAAAGAACAAAAGAGGAAAAGGTTGACCGTTTAATTTCCGTGTCGCCTTTGATCCTCCAAATGTGAAGGCGGCTCAAGAACCGCACGCTTCATTTTGCAATGGACGGCCACGACGGTGGTCCTTGGCCTGGCCAAACAGGCTTTGAACCACCAAGCCTATTTGGTACACGTGTCCTAGCACGTTGAATCTCAGTCGATCCTCCCCGTTTCGTTTCTGAAGGCGAGACCTAGCTCGTGACAAAAGATCGCCACGCTTCAGGCACGTGGCCGTCGATGGCACGACTTCGGGGTATGCTAGTAAGTGGCAGAAAGCAAAGGGGACAGAAAAGTCTTCTGGTTGGAGCAGGGATTGATAACAGTTGTGAGGAATCTTTATTTTCCAACGATTTGTTACGAGCAATCGAAATTTCTGTATTCCTTTCCGTTAGACGCTTTGCGTCGGTTCCAAGACGTTTATAGCGTAGGAAATGTTAGAGGGAATTTATGGGAAAATCTTGGAAAAGTTGGGAAAAAGTGTGGAAAAACTGCGGGAAAAGTGCAGGAAAAATCCCTTAAAAGTAGGAAACAAGTATGGAAAATTGCGGAAATAGTAGAGGGAATTAATGAGAAAAGTCGGGAAAAAAGCGTGGAAAACCTGCGGAAAAGTCCCGGAAAAGTAGGAAAATTACTACGGAAAATTGCGAAAATGGTACAGAAAAGCTGTGGAACTACTACAGCAAAAGTATGGGAAAAGTGCAAGAAGAATTCCGGAAAAATAGAAAATCGTGTACGGAAAAACTGCAGGAAAAGTGCTGGAAAACTAACGGAATACACCCTGCAGGAAAACCGTGTAAACGGTACAGGAAAGGTAGCAAAACAAGCATGGAGAGTCTACGAGAAAACTGCTGCAAAACCCCCACAAAATTATGAAAGAAAGTGCGCGAAAACGATGAAAGAAAATGCAGGAAAAGCCTCAGAACAATAGAAAATGAAACGGAAAAACTAAAATAGCAGTCGACGCACACTGAACATTATGCTGATCAAGATGTTGCTTGCAAATTAAAGTGAATCAATAGTCGAGATATATATTATTTAATAATTACTTAGAGCTTCATTTTTTCCATGTTTTCTCTTCCCACATTCCCGCGGTCCCTTTTCGTCTTTCCCTGGTAATTTGTCTTCTTTCTCCAAGCAGCCAACCCCTCGTGTGGCCCTGTGCCCTGTGTGTCCGGGGGTTCCCGCTCTCTTTTCAACGTCAGGCCGTCGATTGGCCGCAATTCAGTGTCGCGTCGTTGCACACAGTTTGCGGCGGTGAACGTCAATTGCATTGCTCCGCATATTTCATTTCAGCGACCTATCACCGTTTAAAGGCATTCTAATGATACCCTCCAGAGAGAGAGAATGCCAACAAAAAACAATCACCGATTCCAACTTATCTTCGAGTAAAAGAAAAATGCTGCAACAAGCCACGCAATTTATTTAACAACATACAATTCGATTCCGCGCAGCACATTTTATTATAACCATTATAATACTTGCTACTACATTTCGTTCCGTGGCAAAGCTTTCGCATTGCTTCCAAGAAATTCTGTTTAACGAGAGGAACAAAAAAGAGAACAGACAAAGCAGGATCGAGAGGAAAATGTCCAGTTTGCTTTTCCCAAACCACAGTGCAAACAGATTCGCGGCTCGGAAGGCGCCGCTCGCTCGTCAGCATATTTGACCAATAAATAATTTGGCAAACAAATTGATCCCCCGGGACTATAAACAGATACTTAGAGGCACGCGTTTCACCCTGCGCCAGGGGTGGAAAATATATTGACCGTCCCTGGTGCAACGATACCGAAGAGTAGAATTGGGCAGTAGTTGTCCGACGTCACAGAAGACCCCTACTGTGAGAACCGAAGTGGGGCCCGCGGCGTGAAATCTCTATTATCGAGGGGTTGGAATGGTACCCCGTTGTTCCATGGTGGTTGTGTGCGTGTACACTGTACTCCAGCCGAACTGGTGATGACAGGGGAACCCCCTCGCCCCCTTGGAAATAATGTAATCGCGAATTAAATGTTTGCTTGGATATCCTCTGTTATCCCTCGGCATTTCTACGTTGTTTAAACAGAAGTGGTCCGACGGCATAACTGGATCACGTCCGTAGGAACACGGGGAAGTGTACGCAGCCACTTGGTAAATTGAGCGCACAGTAGTTGGGAATGTACATTTCATTTGGGCGATGGAAATAATGCGAAATAATTCCTCCCGTTTATATGGTGACACTGGACTTATTGGGTGCAGTTCAAAAAAAGTATAATATATATATAGTTTCGTTTTCCTAATGGAATTCCGGGATGGAAATATGGTAACTAGCGGAACACGATCTCAGGGCGGTGTCTCCCCTTCCGGATACGTGACAAATTGAGATAAATAATCGTTTGTGGGGACCACAATGCTGCTCTTGAAATTTGTCACAGAGACACTCGAAACGGCACGCTCCCGTAACATTCGCGAATTGATACTCGTAAAACCGATACTCGAGTCGCATCTGGTCCGCATCCTCCTCCCGGCAAGTATACTTGAAGATTTTTATCAATTTCGTTACAGAGGCCAACGGCGGCCATTCTTTCACTTAATCCAACAAAAAGACTTTATCTCACGTACCAGTCGAACGTACGAGAAATCACAATCGTTTCAATTATCCGCGTTTGGGCAGTAATTATTAATTACCGAACTCTCCTTTACTTGTCGAGCAGCGAGCATTCATTTAATCACAGCTGGCCCAATACTTCCGGTTTTCAGGAATCGAAAAGTCCTCGAAATCGATCCGCCCAATGGTACTCCACGAACAACCAAAAATTTCAGTCCCAACCGGATAACATCGAGGTGTGCAAATCGAACATGAAATAGGTTAGGCGAATTCTTTCGTCTGGAACGTGATCCCATACGTTCCGGGACTAATCCCAATTATGCGGCCGGTGGCAATAATAATTCGGCTGCGATCGGACCGCGGGGCATCGACCACGCGACACTAGACGTTCGCCTACGAAGCTTATCGGCGGACAAAAGTTTGCCGACCGAGGCCCAGGTATACCCTATATAACCCTAGCGAACCAGCATTGTGATCGTATTAACACCTTGCATAATTGCATCGCCACCAACGCCGCAGCGTTTCTCATTGTGCGTCCGTTAAACACGTCTCATTTGAATATTGGCCCATTCAGCTCTCTGTCTGGCGGTGCTCTTTCCCGCACTGGGAAGCTCGATAGCTGATAAAGGGGATGCTGTGTACTCGTGGTCGATTCCTAACGGTGATCTATATGAACTCTTTCTCAGGCTGTCAGACCACGGATAACACGAGGTTGATATTAATACACCGGACGATTGGGAGAGAATAGATCGCGGTGAATCCGGTTAATAATTCTGCTTATACTTGGTCTTATTTTACTTCCTTTTATACTGTATTAAGGTATCGAGTATGCTTGAGTTACGCGTGCAAAAATTAGCTTACTGGTTGCCGTTTCTAAGGGTTCTGATATTGTACTTGTTAATGTTTCAAGTATGCTTGAGTTAATCTTGCAGGGGGAAGTTTCTGGTTGCCATTTCTAAGGGGCTCTGATGAAAGCATTCGTGAGTTAGTTTTGCAAGGAGAATTTATTTCTGTTTGCCATTTGTAAGGAGTTCGATGTTTAAAGCATTCGTGAAGTATTTTTGCTAGGAGAATTTATCTCCGGTTGCCATTACTATGGCGTTCAGACTATGTACGTCGTATATACGTAATGTTTAAAGTATTCGTGAGTTAATACTATAAATAAATTTTTCTTGTTGCCATTTCTAAGGGGCTCTGATGTTTAAAGCATTCGTGAGTTATTCTTGCAAGGACGATTTTATTTCTGCTTGCCATTTATAAGGGATTCTGATGTTTAAAGCATTCGTGAGTTATTGTTGCAAGAATGCCTTATATCTGGTTGCCATGTCTAAGGCGTTCTGATACTGTACGTAATGTTTAAAGTATTCGTGAGTTATTACTGCAAATAAATGTTTCTTGTTGCCATTACTAAGGGGCTCTGATGTTTAAAGCATTCGTGAGTTATTCTTGCAAGGACGATTTTATTTCTGCTTGCCATTTATAAGGGATTCTGATGTTTAAAGCATTCGTGAGTTATTGTTGCAAGAATGCCTTATATCTGGTTGCCATGTCTAAGGCGTTCTGATACTGTACGTAATGTTTAAAGTATTCGTGAGTTATTACTGCAAATAAATGTTTCTTGTTGCCATTACTAAGGGGCTCTGATGTTTAAAGCATTCGTGAGTTATTCTTGCAAGGACGATTTTATTTCTGCTTGCCATTTATAAGGGATTCTGATGTTTAAAGCATTCGTGAGTTATTGTTGCAAGAATGCCTTATATCTGGTTGCCATGTCTAAGGCGTTCTGATACTGTACGTAATGTTTAAAGTATTCGTGAGTTATTACTGCAAATAAATGTTTCTTGTTGCCATTACTAAGGGGCTCTGATGTTTAAAGCATTCGTGAGTTATTCTTGCAAGGAAGATTTTACTTCTGGTTGCCATTTATAAGGGATTCTGATGTTTAAAGCATTCGTGAGTTATTGTTGCAAGAATGCTTTATATCTGGTTGCCATGTCTAAGGCGTTCTGATACTGTACGTAATGTTTAAAGTATTCGTGAGTTATTACTGCAAATAAATGTTTCTTGTTGCCATTACTAAGGGGCTCTGATGTTTAAAGCATTCGTGAGTTATTCTTGCAAGGACGATTTTACTTCTGGTTGCCATTTATAAGGGGGTCTGATGTTTAAAGCATTATTGAGTTATTCCTGCAAGGATTTTTTAATTTTGGTTGCCATTTCCAAAGCGTTCTGATACTGTGCGTAATGTTTAAAGTATTCGTGAGTTATTACTGCAAATAAATGTTTCTTGTTGCCATTACTAAGGGGCTCTGATGTTTAAAGCATTATTGAGTTATTCCTGCAAGGATTTTTTATTTCTGGTTGCCATTTCCAAAGCGTTCTGATACTGTACGTAATGTTTAAAGTATTCGTGAGTTATTCCTGCAAGTAAAACTCTTCTGGTTGCCATTTCTAAGGGGCTCCTCTGATACAACCACGCATGTTTGCATCTCGACAATTAAATTCCTCGGCGTTCTATTAAATGATATTCTATTTCGACTGTACCTTAAGAATAAAGAAAAAAAACACTTCCTCCCTCGTCCGTCGCCAAATCGTAGGCGGCTGCCTCCGCTCCGTGGACAATTTAACCGCTGCAGGTACGCGGCAGGAGGGTGGCTCGCGGCGGAAATAAAATTTCCTTTTTGCCAAGGCAGTAACAATAAACCGCAGCAGTCTGGGGGCTCGAAGCAGTGGCTGTCCAGGGATCCCGCCAATGGTGCGCCGACCTGGGGGGTAGGTTTCGCCCCGAAACGTGCACGATTGGCCGGTTTCGCCGCCCAGAGGGTTGCATCGATCATCCCCCTGGAGCATCGAAAGTCTCTGGTATATAAAGCAGCCTCCCCAGGGACACTGGCGATAGTTTGGATCATCGTTTGCCCCGCGCAATCTCCGTTCTCGACCAGCAAAAATCGCGTAGTGTCCCAGCAGAACGCTGAAAGTTAGTTAAACGAAGAAATAAATTACTGTAGACGAAATACCGATACCGGCATCTCGTTCGGGGAAGCAGGGGTTGTTTTGAGTTCCCGTTGGATGTGAATACACTTTGGACCAAGGTATCTCTGGAGGGATTGTAGTATCCGAGGGATTGTAGTTGCAAGTGCAGTGATTCATGACCTGGTGAAAGGAGGACGAAGATATGGCCAGCCATTCCAGCTACGAATACGAGGACAGGGGGCAGAGGATGAGGCACAGGGTGGGCACTACCTCTAGGGCTGCTGACTCCACCGTGGCTTGCACTAGGTAAGATTTCTCTACCTGTACCTTTTTTATTTTTTATCGAGCATCTGTATATGTACTTGCAAAATGTATAGTAAGATCAATTGTATAGTATACAGGGTGAGGCACTAACTATTGCTACCTACAATAACTCCGGAAGTATGATAGTAGCAGAAAAGTTTTCGAAACAAAAGATGCATGGGACAACAGAGGCTGTAATATGGCGTTAATCTTTTTTCCCCAGGTGGAGTCGCTTCAAAGACGTGAAGGTCACCTTTGTTTTTTTAAATGGAATGCTATGTTTTGTTTCCTGTTTTCTGATAGCGGCCATGCAGACGAATCCAACGAGGTGCAACATTAAGGTCTTTGAAGGTCAGCGAAGGTCATTTGTGACAAAAAAGTGAAGTAAACTTGCATTTACAGAAGGTGTTCAAAGTGATCGCCATTGGTACCAATGCAATGCTGCAATCTTCTTGTCACGGATTCAGTAGTGTTTCTTATCACTTTACACTTATCGAATCACATGTTGGAGCATGGCATTTCATTTAAAAAAACAAAGGTGACACCTGGGGAAAAAAGATTGACGCCATATTACAGACCCTGCTGTCCCATGCATCTTTTGTTCCGAAAACTTTTCTGCTACTATCATACTTTGGGAGTTATTGTAGGTGGCAATACTTAGTACCTCACCCTGTATAAAATAAGACAGTTGGGGTTTTAAATTTATGTACTCACAGAGTTCCCAGTCGTGATCTCTTAAAAAAAGTTTGTTCATTTGTCCTGTTGTTTCAATAATAAAAAGGCAGTTCTGTCTGTGTTATTTATAACTTTCGCAAAAATAGACTTATAAATGTATCGCGATACTTAAGCTCTTGGCACAGGGGGTTGCTTTTTATTTCGCACCATCTACGTGTGACGTGTATGATAGTATTTATTTTGAGATTGATTTATTCGTGATACAGCGATGATTGTGATTTTGCAGTGGGCAGTATTACGTGGGCCCGAACAGCGACATCAGCGAGGAGGATCTTGCGGAGTTGCCCTCTTGCGTTTACGCGGGCAGATCGGCTCAGCATGTGGCACACACACCCTCGCATACTCATTCACCCCTTCACTATCACATGCCCGTGAACACGCCTGGTAATTGTGGAGAAATGATTGATAAATAATAAGTATCGTTACACACTTGAGGCCTGAATAATTAGGAATGCAGTGGACAATAATTGTAAAATTACTTGACGATTAAAGAATTCTCTGTATGATTACAATTTTGCCATTTAATTGAAATATAGATTCGTCGAAATATATTTCCGTCAAACACTCAGACATCGCAGTTTTATAATAAATAAGTTTTATAATAAAAGTTAAACCTGTTACTATTATCATTATTATTATCTTTCAGATCACAACGACACAGAAATAAATGGCGTGGAGGAGGGCTACTATCCAAACGGGAGCCCTTATAGGATCCAGCGACACGCGGCCAATATTCGCGAGAGGAAACGTATGCTCAGGTGAGAAATTATACGCAACGCAACAACTATCGCCAACCGAAAGTCAATTATTAAATACAATTCCATCGATCCTCTTTATCCCGCAGTAAATAAATTGAAATAACTGTCCTGCACGAAGTGATATAGTACTGAATATCAAGATATTCAATCGCATTGCATATTAAGAGAATAATTGTACTACTAACGATGATAAATTTATCACGATTAAAGGGATGCGTTCAGTGAACAATGAAATAGATTGTCAGTGTGATTGCGATTTTTAGCAGCATCAACTCGGCTTTCGACGAGCTTCGTGTTCACGTACCAACGTTTCCATATGAAAAGAGGCTGTCGAAAATTGATACGCTGCGCCTGGCTATAGCCTACATTGCGTTACTCCGTGAAGTGCTGGCTGCAAGGCTGGACCCGCTGACGTACGTCGAGAGGTGCCTTAGAGGGGAAATAAACGGGGAACGTGCCGAATGGAATACCAGCGGTACTATATTTAATTAATTATCACGCGGCAATTAAGTGTTATCCAATTTGTATGGAAAGAAGAATTTTAGTTCAATCATTATTTTCGGAATAAAAATTTAGCTAAAGTTAATCAAGTATTGAATAGTTCAATTTTATTTGCTTCAATCTTTATACTCTGTAATAATTGATCTGCCATTCTGGTTACTTCTGTAATATGATTTTACTATCCTTAAATTAAAACACGTTGGCTATTTTGTTTTTAAACGTAGTAATAATTGAATGCTGTTTTCCTTCGCAGATTTAACCGCGCGTTTGTCATGGATAAATTGGGAGAATCTAGGGGTGAATCCTAATCGACGGTCGGTATTGACCACACTCGCCCTAACCGCGGACAATATGAATTAAGAAAAAGAGGAAGAAGAAGAAGAAGATGCAAGGAATTAACTGCGGACGAATTCTCCTTTTCTCTGTAAATAAATCCATGTCGAATAGAGTGCCAAATGGGAACGTGCTATACATAATCGTGTACACATTTCAGTTCTAGTCTGAACGTGCAATACGACCGACGTTATACATATTTCGTATTTCTACGTATACAAAATGATACTATATATTATGTGGTCAAGCGTGTACATGTAAAATTGGGAATAGCTATTCTAGTTTTAGTATTTTGTTTGGAATAAAAACAGCGCTCGCCGAGGAGCCACGACGAGATTGTACTTAATCGAGGGAAAACCTGTATATAGTTAGAAAGAATCAAAGAGATCCTTGTTACCTTTAAAATTATATTTAACTTTGATTTTCATAAAAGCCTACATTTCATTGTATTCATTTCTGTCATTAATTCTTTTTTTCCTAATTTCTTTGTTACCGGGTATTAGATGTTTAGGAAAAATTGTTATTATCTAATTGCGTTACTCTGTGGACCTTTCAGTGCGATATATTTCCTCAATATTACAGTCATTTATATTTGCTGTAGTATTAATTAATTTCGCGGAATTAGTACGACGACGCAAATAATATTAATTGTTAAATATTAAAGTAATACGCGAATATTGGATAGTTTAGCGCCAAGTCATTCGAATTATCGCGGGCAATTCTGCAGCTCGTTACTGCCATCTATGCGGAACTCCTTGAAACTACTAGTGTCGGTACCTTATCTACACTCAATGATCTACTCGCGCCATCTATACAGGGGTGCTTGAAACTACTCATGCTCCTGCCTTACCTTAAGTGTAGATATTGCAGAGTCGCGAGAAGTTTCAAATACTTCTTTACCGATAGCGATTCTAATGACCAATTGTGAGTGCAGATAACGTACCGACACGAGTAGTTTCATGAACTTCTTCATAGATGCTTATCCAAATTTGGTTATATGTACAACATATCTTTTTATTTATAAAATTAAGTTAATAATGCTTTAAAATCATTTCGTGTTCCCATTTTCATGTTAATAAAGTGTTAGCAAACTCAGTATTAAACTCGATATTAAAATTAATACGTATTATACCACTCGAAGTTTCATTGTTTGTTTCGTTGTACAACAATCCAGTGCTATAACAAAGGTAGATACATCTGTGAATATTTTTTACTTTGAATACATTTTCCTGCGTGTAATAAATACATACTAATTGGAGTGTTAGTCTTTATTTCGGCCTCGCAGCCGTGAAATTTGGACTAGGTGTACGTATAACCTAACTTTCGATTACTATCTTAGGTTAGGCATTCTTTTCTTCCACTCTTTCTTTCATACCTTCTCTACCTTACGCATTGCCCTACTTCTTACTAGCCGTCTCTTTATTGCACAGCTATTATATATCTTTCCGTTTCGAATTCCATAGCTTTCATATCTTATTCTACGCACCAAAATCTCTATCGTAACACCCCTAGCTGTTTCCTTGCATTCTTTTACTAGATGTTCTAACTTTATAAATTTGTCTCCACGCAGTTCGCATCTTTTATTCTCTTCTTTCTCCCAATATCGTTTCTACTTTTGAGTGATTCCAGATCTTACCTGCGCTATTAATCGCTGACGCCTTGCGGTTTCCGTTTTATTTTGGTATTTTGGTGGTATTGCTCTTCGAGTGTATCTAAACCTTTGGTTATATCTTGCTCGCTTTATTTTTCTCTTCTGCTTCTGATGTTGTATTTCATAGTCTATTTCTTTAATAAGGCTCTCCGTTAATTTGTATACTTAAGCTCTCATCAATTTCAGATTTGTTAAACTTGCTTCATTCCTTTTTAAATCATCCTCTATATGTCTTATGCTTCTAGTTTGGCCCATCCTTCTTCCTTTTTCCTCTAAATGTCCATTAACGCGTTGAGTGCCAGGTCAGGCATCGGTGACTGACACTAAACTTATCGTTCAGGCGTCGGTGTTATGCAGTGTTAATCTATGACACATTGTGCATGTCGTGTCACGTGGCCTAAACGGAAAGCGAGGCAAAACCGGCGTGGCACTCAACGTGTTAACAATCTTGCTCTCTCCTGTTACGTTCTTACTAATATATTTTTTGTGTGCGCAGGTTTCCTGGGCAATGGAATGAAGAACATTGACCGGTACATCTTGTTGTGCATAGGATCAAGAAAGAAGATACAAGAACTTTTGCCACATACTTTAGTTATCCTTTAGCTATAGCCAATTGTATATATTTATTTTATACTCACTTCATTCGGTAGATCTTATATAAATCTTAATATTATTTATATATTACTTTCACAAGTTCTACTAAATGTAGTGAATGCAAAATAAGTTGCACAATTGCTGTAATTGATTCTTGTAAAGCTTTTACATACAAACTATGTAAATTAGTATAATTATACTTATGTTTTATCTGTAAGATGTGTTGTAAGTAGATTTATAAGAATAGTTCATAAGTATTAGCGTGTAAATTTGAATTACAACATGTTTGTAACTTGTATCGTCATTAATTAATCTAAATAAAGCTTCAATGAAAGAAATTCTATTGCACTTTTTAATCTTACGCCTTGCCAATCCCTGAAAGAACCTAATTCCAATTCCTTACACAAGAAGTACCGTGGACGGACTTTAAATGCAAAGTTCTGAAGCGAGAAACTTGTAAAAATTGCCCTATACGTTAATAAAGACAGCAGACCAAGGTTTCTTGCAGAATTTGTTGGCAGAATCTCAGAAATTTTGCGCTCGGAAATTCCTGGAACGTGACGTCATTTCCAAGAATTTCTGCAATCGAAGACCTCCTCGCATATCATATTCTCTTAATACAAATCCACGATTTTCAGCGAGATATTTTTGCCAGAATCTTGAAAATTTTGTGCTCGGAAATTCCTGGAACGTGACGTCATTTCCAAGAATTGCTGCGATGAAAGACCTCCTCGCATATCATATTCTCCTAATACAAATCCACGATTTTCAGCGAGATATTTTTGCCAGAATCTCGGAAATTTTGCGCCCGGAAATTCCTGGAACGTGACGTCATTTCCAAGAATTGCTACGATGAAAGACCTCCTCGCATATCATATTCTCCTAATACAAATCCCCGATTTTCAGCAAGATATTTTTGGCAGAATCTCAGAAATTTTGAGAACGAATACCTCCTCGCATATCATATTCTCCTGATACAAAGTCCAGATTTTCGCCAGAAATTTCTGCTGAAAAATCGTGGATTTGTATCAGGAGAATATGATATGCGAGGAGGTCTTTCATCGCTGAAGTTCTTGGAAATGACGTCACGCTCCAGGAATTTCCGAGGATTTAAATTTCGACGACGTTGTATTAATTCTTGGATAATTAGCGCTAAATTTAATAACGTTCAGGGCTATTTTTACAAGTTCTCCGCTTGGGAACTTTGCATTTAAAGTTCCTGCACGGTAGTACTTGTTTAAGGAGTTGGAATTCGGTCTTTTCAAGGATTGTTGAGGTGTTCAAATAAAAAGAGCAGTGAAATTCCTTTCATTGTAGATTTATTTAAAGTAATTAATGCAGATACATGTTACAAAGATGTTGCAATTTATACTTACAAGCTAATACTTATAAACTATTCTTTTAAATCTATTTACAATACATCTTACAACTAATTCTTGTACCAGTTTTAAACTAACATTTATAAAGTATATAAACAAGAATAATCTAATACTTACACAGCAGATCTTACAGATAAAACTTATACTATAAATTTACATAGCTTTATATGTAGAAGCTTTACAAAAATATATTTACAACAATTGTGCAACTTATTTTACATTTACTACATTCATTAAAACTTGTAACAGTAATACAAGTAACATTAAAATTTATATAAGATCTACCGAATGTACTGAGTGTAAAATAAAATATATAATAGGTATATATAACAGTTAATTGCACAATTGTTCTAAATTAATCTTACTCGCTAATAATTACAAACTATTGTTATATACCGATTCACTAAAAACTAAAGAATAACTAAAGTATGTTGCAAAAGATCTTCTATCTTCTTTTTGGTCCAATGCACAATGAGAAGTGCCGGTCATTGCTCTCCATTTCTTTGCCCAGGAAACCTGCACACACAAAAAAAATATTAGTAAATACGTAACAGGAAAGAGAAAAGTTATGAAGGGACGTTTAGTAGAAAAAGGTGCGGGGAAGTTTAAACCAGAAGCATAAGAGAAAGGGAGGCTTAAATAGTTAATTAGATTAGAATAAGTCAAGCAGGAATAAATTTCACCTAAAGGAAGGCAAACAAAGTGATGGAAAGCCTTAAAGGAAGATACTATGAAATACAGCAGAAAAATAAAAGGCGCGAGATATAACGAAAGGTTTAATATCTTAGAACAGCAATGATAAAACAATATCAAAGTAAAAGGGACACAATAGATAGTCAGTGCGCAATTAATAGCGCACATAAATCTGAAAGCACTTAAAAGTAGAATAGACATCGATCGAAAGAAGAGAATAAAAGATGCGACCTGTGTGGAGACACATTTATAACGATAGAACATCTAGTAAGAGAGTGTAGGGAAAAAGCTAGAGGTGTTAGGTGATAGATCATCTGGTGCGTAGAATAAGACATGAAAGGTTAGGAATTTGAAACGGAAAAATATATAATAGCTGTGCAATAAAGAGACGGCTAGTAAGAAGTAGGGCAATGCGTAAAGTAGAGAAGGTACGAAAGAAAGACTGCAAGAGAAGAATGCGTAAGCTAAGATAGTAATCGAAAGTTAGGTTATACGTACACCTAACCTAAATTTCACGGATACGAGGCCGAAATAAAACTAACACTACTATTACTATGTATTTAATACATGCTGGAAAATGTATTCAACGTAAAAAATATTCGCAGATGTATGTACCTTTGTTATTGCACTGGATTGTTGTGCAACGAAACGAACAATGAAACTTCGAGTGGTATAATACGTATTAATTTTAATACTGAGTTTAATACTGAGTTTGCTAACACTTTATTAACATGAAAATGGGACACGAAACGATTTTCAAACGTTGTTATCTTAATTTAATTAATAAAAAGATATGTGTACATATAACCAAAAAATGACACGACCGTGTCGATACCTTATCTACACTCAAAAGTGGTCTTTAGTATCGCCATCTATAAAGAAGTGTTTGAAACTACTCGTGCCCTGCAATATCTACACTTAGGGTAAGTCAGGAGCACGAGTAGTTTCAAGCGCACCTGTATAGATGGCGAGTGTATTTGCGCCACATTGTGTGTAGATAAGGTACCGACACTAGTAGTTTCAGGGAGTTGCGTTTAGGTGGCAGTAGGGAGTACGTAGAACTGGCGCGAAAATACGAATGAGTTTGCGTGAAGGGTTGAATGAAAGTAGTATAAGCTTTAAGAATCGAAATATACTCCTAACAGTCACAATTTATATAAAATTAAGAAGTATTAAATATGCCTAATTAAATACTTAAATATTTATGCATTTTAATCGATGCACTTGAGATCGAAGTATACTTTTATCGAAATTTTGCTCGCAACCTTGTATATTTCAATTCGACTAACATATTCATGTACTTCAGAAATACATGTGCCTTTGCAATAAATATAATACGCGTTCAATTCTTTATATTTACACCCTGTTAATAATCATTAAAATAAGACTCGCAATCAGTTTTCCAACACTTGTGATTCCACAGTTATTAACAAATTAAGCATCTCCAAACTATCTGAACTTTCGGACGAGCTACATTCATGATCGAGGCTTTAAATTAAAGGTAGAGGATATTTCTGCACAAACGTACGATAATATACTTTAGTATATACATTAAATATCGACAAACGAATTGTCTATACATCGTCTTAGCATCCACTTTACTTATAATTTCAAATTACTTTTCAAACGAAAAGTCACACAGCGCACTCTCGATCAAGATAATCCAATTCGAGGGTAATGCCCTATTTTAATATAATCCATCACCCATGCCGATTACTAGATGACACTATTGTTCCTTTGTACCCCGATCAGAAGAAAACAAAAGCGTGTGACACGTGACTCGTGGTTGCAGTGTGCCGGTTATATTTCCATCCTCTAATCACAGGCAACCAAGAAACAATTTCACCTAATCGGCAAGTGTTTTCCAAAACTCTCCTACAGAAAACCTGTACAGCCTAAAACGCCGCAAGAGTATTTCTAAACGAAAACTATTCACTATCGTTTCCAAAGAGAAAAAAACAAAAAAAAACCAACGTATACATTCTTCAACAAGAAATGTTCAGCCTCAGACGTGCATCTATCGTTCAAGGTCACCCAGAGAGATCCTCCGACAGCTAAAATGGGGGAAAACTAGAAAGAGAAACCATATTTACCAGCGACCGTTGTTGTTGTTAATACAAGTTCACCGAGAAATGAGATGGAAAATACGAAGATGGACGCGGAACGAGGATATTTCAACAAGGAGATCGACGACGACGTGAGCGTGATCGCTGTGATAGGGAAGGAAAACGATCAGAAGGTGGACGGCAAACGGAAGGATCGAAGGGTGTTCGAGTTGAGCGACGAACGATCCAAAATGGCACTGAGGAAGCAGCTCGACCTCGAGGCGTTACCGACCGAGCAAAGCGGCGCCGCAGAAAGTTACCAGGGCATGGAGATCCTGCAGAAACTGCCGCCCGGGACAATCGTTATCAAGAAGGAAAAGAAATACAAAGACGACAGCGATTACGTGAGGGACTCGACGGAAACCAGCAGCGGGGGCTCGACTTCCGGCGGCGCGACGAAGGTTCGAAAGGTTCATAGAACGACGAGGAAAACGTAGGTTTTCGAAGTAAAAATTTCTATGTTTATAGTTATATTCTAGTTAGTTCAATCCTTACCGTGCGTAGGTAAGCTAGTCGGTTCTGCCGCTGGAAATCTTGACCCGAGTGGTGGAAATATTCAAATGATTTCTTTCAGCCATGATAAATCACGTAATATTTAAATTCTCGAGTATTACCAATCTCAGCTTTCCAATGTCGCACACAAATGATTGGATACCCGTAATATTTACTGGGGAAATTCTTTGCAGTCGCGGGACAATGGAGGTAAGACGAAATCCAATTCGCGTAACGAAGAAGGACCCTGACAAAGATTTCCCGCGGCCAAGGCAGCGATTGCTTGCCGCGAAGAGAAAGGAGATGTTGCTGGACTGTGAGCCTAGCAAACGAGGGAAATCCTCGACTATGCCGTACATGAACACGAGATCCGTTACTCGGAAGATGTACAACGTGGGGGCAACGTATCAAGCTCCCACTTCAAGGGACGAAACAGAATGGAAAGAGTGGCCTGTTCACGGGATGCACGAGAGGCCGATATTCCACCCACAGGCACGAAATTCATTCGAGCGCAATTGAAACTAATGTTACTCAAAGAAACTTTGGGTGAAAGCCCGAATTTACACGCTGACGAGAAACGGGGATAAAATATAGTTCGAAAGTTGCATTTGTTAAATTTCGACCGAAACAATTCTAACAATAAGATAATCCTTATTTCTCGATGTCCACTGAATTCTAATTAACGCAAATGTTCCTCCGCCAGGTGGGGCTGGCCGCAGAATATTTGGGACGCAGCTTCGCCAGCTCGGATGGCCTATCTTACAGGGAGATAATGGATCGACCGGATATCGAGGTGGTCTCCGTGGACCCGCGTTGCGACTTCACCCTTTCGTCCGGCGAAAAAAAACGAAATGGAAAAAGCCGCCCCAATAGACCGTCGTCCACTGCAAAAAGCTCGAAAGCACCAGGTGTACGCTCATCGCAGCGGACCAAGTCCTTCGAGAGCTGTATGCACGAAAGTTTCCACTGCGTCCTCGGCTACTGTTCGCAGGTGATGACCCCCACGTACAAGACCAGCGTGGAGGGCAAGATAAGCGCGTTGACCGACAGAAGAAGTTCGTCGAGCTACGGGAGAGAAATGGAGAAGCGTCCTTCGTGGGACAATTCACCCGAACAGGCTGGCAGAATCGAAGCGATGGCGAGCTTCAAGAATCTACAGAGGCCCATGGAGGAGAACAAAGGGCTGGACAATTACATGGTCGCCATGTTCCCGCAGAGCATCAAGAGCATCAGCCAGATACCAAAGACCCGCCTGTTCCCCGCGCAGAAGGTGTACGTGGCCAACTCGCAGAAGTCCATCGCCTTTACCAATCTGAAAACGTTCCAGGGCGGCCAGGTGAAGATACAGGAAGTGGTGCGGTCCGCCAAGAGTCCCTTCATCCTGGTAAACCCTCCAGAAACGAAGGATGCGCAGCCGTCGAAGCCGGCAGCCGGCATCGCGATGAAAACGGAAGAATCCAGCTGGCCGGAAGAAAGCTTGGGCGAGCTCTCGTCTATATACAAAAATGTGGCCAACGAAGAGCCGACCGTGAAGCAGGGTTCCGCGAAGCGCGGGAACAAGGTGGAGTTCACTGTGACGAAGTACCTGCTGGACAGCGTGCAGCAGAGGAACGTCCAGGTCGCGCAGGAACCGAGCACCGCGGAGAAGAAATGCTGCGACAATAGCATTGCCAAGGAGTTGAACGTGAAGGCGATCTCTGCGGGTCTGAGTAAGACTTGGTGCGCCAGCGAGGCGTCAGAGATAGCCAAGATCCTCTCGGAGTACAATAAAAGTAGCTCGAAGAAGCCGGCCATAGAGAGTCAGCCGTTGTACACGGGCATGAAGAATATACGGGTGAAGGAGTTCTGCAACAAAGAGGAGGACGTGACGAGGCAGGGGGGGTCCGCGGAGAGGAACGTGAACATTACCTTCCCCCAGGGGAAGTGGAGGCGGTTCCATTTGACCGTGGAGAAGTTGAGGAACATGAAGTGCAACGGCACAGAGAAGAAACTCCCTTCGAGCGTGCGTGGCAGGCAGTCGTTGTTTAAGATTGATCAGCCAGCTCAGGAGCTCGCGACCGAGAGGAGAATCGACGTTCCCAGACAGCTGGAATCTGTTCAAAGGGGACAGACCGGTTTACCGACCGTGGATAAGAAGGAAACTACGTCCTCTGCGAATAGCAGCCTTGATACGACCCCTGTGAAGACGCAGTCGCTGCAAGAATTATTGGAGAACACCGCTATGCTGTATTGCGCGGCGACTGGCACTCATCAAGACGATCTGGCTAATTATATAGACAGTTTGGATGCTGCGCAGAGCATACAGTGGCTGGAGTCTTGCAATAATTTAATCGTTTGATTCGTTGTAGTATTCAAAAGCGGGACGTTCGAGCTTTAATTTTCCTTTCATTCCTGAAATTATGCGACACCCTGTTATAATTATATTAAGTAGATTTGAATCGTTTCTCCGGAAAGATTGTTTAGTTACAACGCGCACACTGCAGTTCCTTCGGTCAAGGTTTCTATTTTAGTTAGGACATTGGAGGTGGCCGGAGGGATAAGGTTTTCGTTTCTTTATTGATCGCGTCCAGATGAACTAAACTTTCGATACGGGGTAACACATAGTACAAATACCGTCGAATAATTTACATATTACTTTATGTAAAATTGTGCCGTTAAATATTTTAATCATTTAGTCCACTAAAGTATTCAATTTATTCGCATTGTTGTTACTGTTGTTGTACTCGACGACGATAAGAATTGTACAATTCGTTGCACTCCAATTTCGCCACCAAAGATGAAAGTATTATTAATTGTGAAATGTGTTTGCAATCGTTACGATTATTTCGAACGCGACGAAAGTATAGAAAATTGTTCACTTTAATCTGAGATTTTTGTAGCGATGGACGTCGGACTTTTTTCGCCATTTATTCGTTCACGGAATTACTTGGAGTGCAAAGAGTAATTTGCGTAGACGTTTTCCTTCATTCTGGTAGCCAATACCACACCATTGTTGATGGCGGCGTGAATGAAGAGAATGCAAACCACGAGAATGGCAGAGTAGATAAACATGAGGGCAATTATACCGAGGCTTCGTTGTCAGTCTCTGTTTTGTCGTCTTTTTCTATGCGCGTGCCTGTGGGGAAAGAAAAACGAACGATTCTATGAAAATCGTTTTCCATTAAAGTTACTCTTAGCGAAGTACAAGTATGAGAGCTTTTTAATCGGGCAACAAAAGTGTGTCTATCAATGTTAGTTGCTAAAGTGGGAATGGTTCTCGTTTCTAAAAATCGTTGAATTTTTTAAATAAATTTTAAGAAATCTAATAAATGTTGTCTATATAGCGAATGGGTCTTTGGCGTTTTGTCAGATATTTTTCGAATATTTTACTAATCTGTGCACCTTTTCTTCTCAGATTCTGTCTCGCTCTCCTCGCTAACTGTTTTATCCACCGTTTCCTCGGTCGTCGAGTCGTCCTCGCTGTCCTCCTTGCACCTGCGGCTCTTGCCGGAACTCTTACTGGAGCCTTTACTGGAGTCGTCGTTCCTGGATTTCATTTTGATGTTGTCGGAATGCTTCCTGTCGGTTTTTCTCCTGCGTTTCTCGTCCCCGCTGGAAACATCGAGCCCGGACTCCTCCTTGTGCGAAGACTTCTTCTTGCAGTCCTCCTTGCGGGACTTTTTATGCTTTCCGGAATTCCTGGAACTGGAGGTGGAGTATCCGGTGTCCTGGCGGGTTCTTCTGCAAAACCGTAGAGAAACTTTAATTGGGAAATATATATTGGATTGTGTATAAATAGAATTATTTTCAATGGCAAACATTTCTTAAATATTAATCTTTTTTTCTTTATGCTTAGGTGGAACCCTGAATGTCGAGGAGGAAACGTCGAACCTTTTGGAGTGCTTCGGCGATGAGTCGAAGGTATCTATTTCCTCCGTGCTTTCGTCGCTGTCCGAGAAATCGGCCTCCACGTCCCTGTCTCTTCTTCTCTTCTTCTTCCTGTCCTCGGAGCCCCTCTTGCCCCTCGCATCTTTGTAAATGTCCGCCCTCGATATGATGCTGATACTCGCCGTTTCCGGCCTCTTCCTCTTCTTGTGCTTGCTCTCCGTTTGCACCACGTACAGCCGATAGAGCTGCAGCAGTATGACCAGGGTGTTCTTGCACGTGAAGAAGATGTTCATGTAGCTGACTATGCCGTAATGAATGATCAGGATCAATCTGAACGCCAGGAATGGTCCGTCCTGCAATTATTATTATTATTATTATTATGGTGACGTTAACTCCTGTAAATCATTTTCAGTCCAAGTTGACAACGAGGACAATGCGCAACTTTAATTTGGCAAATTCCAACCTGCAGCAGCATGTTCAAGGCAATCCCCCATACGTCGATGCTACAGCAACTGGTCTCTGTGTGCACTCTCCTCCTAACGGAGCAACCGGAGGACAGCCTCGACTTCCGCGACTTGGTGGCCGTGAGAACGACCGTGAATTGCATCAGGGACCACGCCCAGATGCCCAGGGTTAGATAGACCAGGACCGGCTCCCTGGCTATGCGATCCTCCTTGAAGGAATCGAAGAATTCGATGATGTCCGCGGCCGTCCCTATGTAGACCAATAAAAGCTGGCTCAGTTGGTCCCTGGTCAGGTCCCCCTTCGGCAGCATCCATCGCCCGATGATTAGAATTAACATTAGGAACTGCTCTATCAGCGTGACCCAGGTCTCCGTTGATATTTGTATTTCGGGGAGATGTATGTTCACCTGTGAAAATCAATTCGAACGTATGCCCTCTTGAGTGGATAACTAATCTACTGATTTGTTTGGCAGGCAAGGTATACGCACGCCCAATGCTTTCTCAAGATGCTTCAGGTCTGCTGCGGCCAGATTCGTTAAATCGAAGTTCTCCGATATGTTCACGTTGGTCCCCAGTGCTCTCAATCGTCTGTCCACTTTGTCCAGCTCCAGCAGCCATATCGCGGGCACTATGCTGCTTAGGTATAAGAAAACTGAGGGGCAAAACCTGTTGGAAAGGGGGCGAGATGAGTAAGATGAGCATTTCGTTTAAAATTCCCTCCTTGTAATTAACTGTGAGTCTATTGCAAGTATCGTTTATGTATTTATTTCTATAAGATAGATTTTATGCCCTGAATTATTATTATACACTCGTCCCTCAATTTGCGCGGAATTGATTTACGCAATCTTATTTTACGCGGTCATATGTACATATTTTCCTATAAGTTTTAAAATCGACAGTTTTATATCCAGTGTTATTACTTTATCACAAGAGGTTGAAACAGGATGCTTTGCCAATTTAAACGAGTGTGACTTTAATGATTTAGTAGCAGATCGTGAATTAACCGATACTGAATTAATGAATATCATATCTAAAGCCCAACCTCATGATGTATGTAGCAGTGACAACGAAGAAGCAGATTCACTCACTGCGGAAAATCTTTGTATAGCTCTTGAGTTAGCCAAAAAATTGGAATATGCCATTATAGACATTGATCCAAACATTCAACGAGCCTTCAAATTTCGTTAAAATTTAATGAAACGTTGCAGCGAATATCAGCGAATTCATGAAAACTTAGTAACAGAAAATATTGAGAAAAACTCATCCGAAAAAATTTACATTCACAATGAAAATGAAGACGAACTTCCAAATATTTCAAGCGACGAAGATGATGAGTTTATGCCAATTAAAAAGAAAAGACTTATCGTTTCGAACTACAGTAGCGATAGTGACATCGAATAAAACTTCCATACTTCTGTTTTCTGAAATGTCTTACTTATTTTTTTGTTATGTTATGTGAAATAGACATGTAGACATGTATTTCTAAAACTTTTACTAGCTTTTATTTCCAATATTTTTCCTTTTATACTGACAGATTCAATTTATACGATTTTTATTCGCGTAAATCAAATCCACGTGGAACGGATATTCGCGTAAATTGAGGGACGGGTGTATATGTATATGTGATATGTGGCACGCGGTTTAAATATTTTCCACTTTCTATTGTACCGTTCATTTCATTTTCAGGGATGATCGCGCGTATCTGTAATCTGTGGAGATTCGATCGCATAAAATGAATGGGGAAGATATTAGAAAAAGAGGTCAGTGTTACATAGCTCTTTCTGTATGTCGATAATTTTTCCAAGTGGGAGAGTGGATTGTGCCACGTCCCGCTCCTATTACTAATGCTTCAATTTCCGTCTGTCAAATCGCGACGGACCCACAAAAACACACCCCTTCCTTTCACGGGGAAAGCGGGCTTGTTTTATCGCTTAAGCTCTTCCGAATGGGGGAGGCTAACGTGTACTCTAACTTGTATACCTTTCCCGATTTCCTTCCTGCCTTGTGTGCACTTTAAAAGAAACAAACTACGCGGCGAGTGCACTTTTTATTTAAATCGACGAATATAAATAATGCCGCGGGTATTATCGGTCAATTAGAAGCGTTAAGACATAATTGTAGCGTTGAAGATTAATGAAATAATTTGTGTGGATTAAAAAGAAAAAAGAAATGTTAAATTGTAGATACGTACCATTTCCATTCTTGGTTTTCTTTTATAGTGAGCGTGAAGATGCCCTCGAAGAACAGTAACAGAACCGGACAACTCAGATACCAGTAAAGGGGATTCTTTTTGAAAGTAGTTACTTGCCAGATCGCGATGAAGCCGTGTGCGGCGAAAACTATGCGCGTGATTATGGCTTTAATCGTCGCCAAGAATTTGGCCATTGTGGTATATAATATCGCTTGTTATCGTTCAATTCCTAATTAATCCCGTTGGCCGTGTCGAAAGGTAAACGAAAAATGGAGTAACAAATTTTAGAGACGTATCAACTTTGACACTACATTTTTCACCGAATTCCACGTAACAATGGGGGAAGTATTATTCGCCGTATACACTGAGCGATGTTCGACTCGTGACAGGTGAATGAAGACTGAAATAAAAGTGGCAAGGGGTGCCAGAGGGTTTGTATTTCAAACTAACGCGCGCGTGCGCGATGTAGATACTATTATTTGGAAAAAAAGTAATTTAGCATCGTTGAAAGCTTACTTATTATTATTGGTTTCGTTGTTTATTGTTAAACAGATTCTGCGATTGCAAGCTTGCAGCTAGGTTGATAGAAAATCATTTTTCTTCTTAAGCTTACCTGTTAATGAACTCACTGTAAAGTCGTGGAAAGATTCATTACTGTTCGACGAATTTGAATTGATTTAATTTTCTGTTTCTTTATTGCCATCGTTTGGCAGAAAAAGTGAGAAGGCGGGAAAACTACCCCTTTAAAATTTGAACAAGCGCTGCGACTGGCGTTGAATTGGTTAGAAGCGCGCAGGATAACCGCGCATGCGCAGTGCGTCGCCCGCGAACTCGCGGTATTTCAATACGAAGACTGCGTCTCGATCCTTTTCGTGTAATTAACAGTATTTTAAAAGAAATTGTACATAATACTTGCAGCAAGTATTAAACAACCGATCCTTCGACATTATTTTCCAACAGATTAACTCTGAATTGGAAAGGAACGTTGCAAATATTAATGCAAATTTAGTCGCGAGGAGAAGGTGGATGATTATTCTTATGCAATCTACGAATACGATTATCTGAATGATTTTATTAATTTATTAAAGAATAGTAGTCTTTAAATAATATCGTAATAAATATTTCACCGCGATACCAAAAGGTATAGAGAGATCCATTGGAATTGGAATCTAGACAAAAATAATTGTACGATTAAAATGCGCCGTTTATCCATTTAAAGACTAATCGTATTTACTTGGAAATAAGATCGATGGGTGTAACAAGCTTCTGTATTCTCTTTTTTTTTCTTTTTTTGTAGTAAAAGTTTTTACTCGTAAGCGTACGACAATTTCGTGATATACAAATGAGTTTTGTATTTTCTGCAAGTGGTTTATAAAAAATCTACCCGTACATTAAGAAATCCAAACAGGCAATTCATCCGTTTCTTACAAATAGACAAGGTGTTCCGATTTAAAATTAAGAATCGGCGATCGTTCGTTAGAATAATTCTAGGCTTTATTCATGACACCTCCTGAATTTCTTTTCCAAGCAATAAATATTTCACTCCTCTGTGCTAATTATATATTTCACGATCATCGATCACCTCGACACTGCGAAAAATATTCCATTTCTTTTATATCAATATTACATGGGCCATCTGATATGGGCCGGAGGTGGCGTAAAATTAGAATCACATTTCGTTTCAAACAAGCTAATTACAATAATTTATTCGCCCTTATTAAAATCCACGCAGCATTTTAAAACTCCCCTTCGAAAATACACTGACCGACTGGATCTTTCAATTCGAACACCATAGCCAATACTATTTAATGTGATTCCAATGCGCTCTTAATTTCGAGGCCAACGAGGATTTTGTAATTATTGTTTGCCCGGTTAATTCATCGGGCGACAGTAATTTCGATCCGTAAATAGCAGCTACATTTCCAGCCGATAAACAAAAGGAGGAAAAGAAGGAAAGTGAAATATCATTACCCTAGCTATTAAACATGATACACTGGATATCGCAAAATATTTTTCTTTTTGCATATTATTTATATAAATAATCATTCGGAAGTTCTATACACAATAAACTATAACATTAAGCCTGATCGAGTAGGAAACCCTTGCAAAGGGTTACACACGGATCATCCCTAAAACCACCTGTAATGTGTATGTGTATGTATGCTCGTTTTTTTTTGTTTTCCTTAAAAAAAAACCAACGAAAAGACGTGTAAATGTATTTTCTCGCCCGCCTCTACTGAAGCCGCAAAATAACAAATCCGCTATCGTTAATTCTAATTAATTAAGTACAAAACACGTTTAATTAGTACTTTCGCGTGTTCCTACGGTCCTGTAGCTTGAAGCATAAGGAAAAATACGCTAAACGATTTAACGTCGTACAGAAGGAGGGGTAGACTGTGACGATCGCTTATCCTCTTCTTTTTTTTGTCTTTTTTTCTTTCGTTTTTCAAACAATTTTCGCTTTACACTTCAAACATGGCGTTTGTCGGAAAAGGACAGTATTCTGTTTGCATCATTCTTCCCTTAGCTCGCTCGGTATTTCAAATAAGTAAGTCAAGACGTGTGATTTCAAGCACCCTTCGACAGTTCAGTTCGCTTAGTTATTTGAAATCCTGCCGGTTTCGTTACGAGTGTACGACCCTAAAACGGTTAAACCTAATCTCACTTACTAATATGTACAGAGGAATTAATGGAATAATATATAAGTCGATATAGATTGAATATATGAAACTACAGCCATTAATGATTAGAGAAAGTGGAAACTTAAGCCAGTACGGATTCGTATTGAACTTCTTCACCTCCGTTCTTCATAAACCCGCGCCCCTCCGTCTTAATTCATTCAGATAATTAATTGATTAACATCTGTGCACCGAAAGGCATGAGCGGAAACGAAAACGAATGCAGAAACAATACGCCAATTCTATTATCAACCCCTCCGCCACTTTTGCCCAACTATCCTGAATTACGCTGGCAAATTCTTCCCTCTCAGTATTATTATTAGCCTGGTGAAACGAGTTTACTCCGCCTCGGCAAAAGGGTTAGGCTGGACGTCGTTGGAACGATCCTTTGGATACCTCGGGCGATATCTGTGTCGCGTGAAAACTGTGATCTGCACCTCAGATGTTTCAGCGCGTTCGTTGGAACTCTGAGGGAGTGGAAGTAGCAAATGCCTTTACAACAACGAAAAAAGAAAAAGAAAGGAAGCGAGGGAAAGTCGATCGAGCAACGCCGCCGTGAATCTCGAAAATTCTCCGCGCTTGTTTCACTCAGCTTCTGGTGCTTCCTTTTTTATTCTGTTTTTTTTTCCTTAACGAGTTTCGAGCCAGACGTCGATACATGCACGCCGTTCACGCATCGGACCTCGCTAAGAACGATATCCTGAGAATTCAGAACGCGCCGGGTTGTGCCTCTTTCTTCGTCTCTTCCTCGTTTTAATCGGTGATCGAGATCTGAGCAAATCCTATCAACGCTTTGTCGTCTGGCACCTCGTTCGCCGCGTGGCCAGAACTCTGCGAAAAATGCGAATGGGAAAATTATCATCCGGATGCATCGAGCGGTCGTGGATACTTTCCCCTCTTTTCTTTTCACCGTAATTACCAACGGGAACGTCACTGTTCGCAGCTGGCCGCCCCTGTCGATTAATTTCTGTAAATTTGCCGCTATCACGACGATGTCCTTGCCGTCCACCAAGCCTGCACCGACTAATTCGGCGGCTATACCCACCGAAGAGTCGACGCCGACAGCGAACTCGAATCTGATGTCGTTGAGCTCCCGTTTCTGGTTCCTGGACAGGACAAACGTACATTTAACCCTTTGTTTGATATACGAGCATTTCATCACTATTTACAAAATTCCCGAAGTGTAACGTATATATAGTTATGATAGCCGAAGCGTTGTCGTTATTGAAAATAATATATATGTATGGAGTCTTGGGAACGGGCAGGAACGTACTCAGACTTGTCTTCGAGGATTAAATGTGTCTCGGGACGTCTGAAATAAGGAAAAACAGGGTGAAATAATCGCGACAGGAAACGGGACACTGTCGTAAATAGATTGCAGATATTCTCTAACAAATTTTCAACGCCCTTAAATCAATGGGAAATTTAAGTACTCATTAATTAACATTTCAACGGTTCTCGGTTTCAATGAACCGAAAAGTTGAGGCAGCTACGAATAACGATCGACGCCCGGTACGAAAAGAAGATACCTTAATCTCAGCACCAAATTTATAGGAACATTCAGTTCGTGGGCCAGCACAGTATGACTCTGTGCCGATTTCACTTGTCCATAAAACTCGTCGTCAGCTTCCTCCTCTGTGCTGGACGCATGTTCGATCGTGTTAACCGGCAATGCCTCCTTACCCTCGTCACCGCTGGACGCGCTGCTGTCCTCCTCTTCGGAGGACCATACCCATTCCCCTGTGACCGTTCTGTGCAGGCGACCAGAAGTGCCCGGTTGCCTTTTCGAAGCCTGCCGAAAATATTCCAAATGTACACCTTCGCGATTGAAGCAACAGTTTGTTCAACAACTAATGGCGCACCTTTTGCACTCGAGTTTCGAGACTGGGCCCACAAGCCACCAGAGTTTGCTGCAGGTATTTCTTATCCTTCGCCTTTTTAAAGAAGGGATGTTTCAGCAACTCCGTCGCTGTTGGTCTGAAAGGACAGGAACAGTTTATAACAGTGGTGAGCAAGCTTTGGCTCGCAGTGGGCCAACAGTTGAAATCTAATTCATTACGCGGGCCGCAATATTAAATATTCCAATATATTAATCAAGTAATTTAATTTAACCCCTTCGCTCCTAACGGTGACTATAGTCACCCAACGCCTGACGCTCGCTACGTACTAACGGTGACTATAGTCACCCAACGCCTGACGTTCGCTATGTACTAACGGTGACTATAGTCACCCGTGAATTTTCGCATTCACAGAGTATATCTGTTATATCCATGGTTAAAAGATACGTTCCAGCGGCAGTCAAATTTAAGTGCGCCTTCGTTGGGATTGGCCCGTACCGAGGTAGCGCTACTACGAGCCGATCCGCCGTAGCGAAAAGGTTAAGACGCAAATTGGGCATTTTTCATTTGACTAGTCGCAAAATTCTCTGCTGTTTTTTTTATCATATACATATTAACGTTGTTCAATAACCACGCGTGGCCCGAAGGTCTGTGTTCAGAGGACCAAATGTGGCCCGCGGGCCGCAGTTTGCTCATCGCTGATTTAGAACATGCAGTTCGCTTTTGCGGGCTGTTTTTCAAAATGAAACATATACGAACCGCTTCGTTGGATCCTTCTGCAGGCAATCGACGATCATTTTCCGGAATGTTTTCCCGTAAGCTTTGTACTGATCCTTGTCGTCCGCGGCGGTGTCCAATGTTGGCGGATCGTTTTGCAACGTTAACATCAGCACCTTCATGGGCGGGTATTTGTGATACGGTGCTGTACCGCTTGCCATCTCTATGGCGGTGATACCCAGTGACCAGATGTCCGCTTTGAAATCGTAACCATGGTCCTGCAAGATTATTCGCATTTTATAATTGATTTGACGACGGGCGCGTCGGGGATCGAAACTATAATGATAATAACTTCATGACAGTGGGAATAGCAATATTAATTCATGCTTGTTAATCGGCAACATGCTCTTCGTCCCAATAATTCAGCAGTAAATGAATAAGCAAGCTCGTCTGCACGATAAGATCAATTTTGCGTGTTTTAGTAACTGAATACTGGATAGCTGTACTTCGAATATAGTATAATCGCATGCTCAGGGGGCTGTTTGTGCTTTCAACGTAATTTCTTTGGCCCGAGAAAAATCGACTCTCTCAATGTTCAAAGCACAAACACCACCCAACAGACGACAAAGTGGATGGAGGTGTTAAATGTGTCTCTGTTTTATCTCGCGGGAAGCCTACCAAACGAACAGACAAAGGACAAACAATGGACACGAAGGAAAACGCAGGCTAAGAAGTCGTAATGTTACTTTCCTCTCTCACCTGCTCCATGACCTCAGGTGCCATCCAGCAAGGGGTACCGACAAACGTGTGCCTGACTTTCTGCCTGCTCAGATCTCTTCCGGTCGCGAGCCAGGCACTGACGCCGAAATCGGCGATCTGAACGGTACCATCTTCTCCTAGTAGGATATTACCGGCTTTTATGTCCCTAATATTATTCTCTTATTAAAATTCGTTTATACTTAATAACAGGGAATGCGGAATATAATCACGGTGCAACTTCGTAGAGAAATATCTCGGTGCGTATTGCTCAATATCCCCCGACCGTTTTAGATAATAATCGATAAATATGCGTGTACAATAACGACCGGTAATTACTAGAGCCGAATAGGCATTGAATATTTCCTTTCTCTCTCCTCGAATTTATGGGGGGATCTCTAGAGACTACCTGTGTATCTGCCCGTTACTGTGGAAATATTCCAGGCCCTTGAGGACTTCCCTCAACACGGTGGCTATCGTTGCCTCGTCGAACACACCGTGCTTGCAGTTCGTCGTTCTGGTTTTGTGCTTGATTATGTCCAATAGCGAGCCGCCCTCGAGCAGCCTGAGGACCAGCCAGAGCTCCTCTTTCACGACGAACGACGTGTAATACGTGACCACGTTCTCGTGGTTGCAGGAGGACATTGCCTGTATTTCTTTCTGTCGAACAATAGTTGTTTTTTTTATAGCGGCGTTAGGGTATTTGCGTTAAATGATATCTTATCGGACGGCGCGTTCTGTATTGCCGAGTAAACGGGGGAGCGCTTAGCGGACAATAATTTCGATAAATGTAAACGATTCCGTCGATCGATCAATTGGCTTTGCTTAACGGAGTTCAATGGGATTAATTAATCGAGTGCTCACTAGCAGTTCGTCCATGCTTGTGTTCCATTTCTCCAGGTTTATTCTCTTGATCGCGCATTTCTCCTGCCGTGGAATGCAAAAAGCGGCGTGCACCACTGCGGTCGCGCCGACACCTAAAAATAATATTAAGAATTGGTCGTGCATATATTTTCGGAACGAAAAATCGATCCGTCGGCAGAGTTACACTGCTATTTTCTACATGTTTTCAAAATTCTGCCAACAATCACGATCTAGAACGAAAAGAGAATTAGTTTCACAGTGCTTCCTAAATATTCGAGATCTTGTCGTCCAAAAGCGGCAAATTTTTATCAAATTTGAATTGAACGGCTATGACGTACATATACGTCACTAGTAAGTCACGTGTGGCCGTTGTGACGTGTGCACTGACGTAGGATGCTCAATTTCGAACCACCCCGTCCGGCAAATTTACTTTCGAACCCTGCATTACTAATAATTACCCCAACCAACTCTATTCCCGTACAAACATTCGAATTTTTCTTTCAGCGTGCCAATCTCTACTCGTCGAATAAACAGTCGCAGTTCGTGCCGCGCAATGAAACGGAGAAATCCGCAGGAAAAGTCCCGACCGAATTATCGTTCTACGGCACGGCGAATCCGTTTCTCGAGCAACTTAACTAGGTTAGCGCGTATCGGGCACCGGTATACGCGCCTGAACAGGCGCGACAGAGACGGGTAGTCCCCGCGGCGTGTGCGACAGAGAGATTAGCGTAAACGCGGACATGGGCAATGCGTCAATTCAAATCCGACGGTATCTCTGATCTTAAAACGAACCGCGTCGTAGTACGCCGCTCCTAGACCTGTTAATTATTCATCTTTATGTAACGTCTCGACGACGATCTCGCGCGAGTCTATCGATGTAACGTCAAGGGAGCAGAAGCAGCTCTGCATGGTGGGGGCCGGTTAAGCGTGCTCCGAAACGCGTAAACCCCGTGAAGATTATTCCCATTGATGTTTTCGTTTATTCTGAACGGGGATCGGGAACGTCGCGCGGTCAGTGTTACTCACCGATAACCTCTTTGAGCTCGTAGTCGTCTTTCGTGTTCGGCCAGCCCTGCACGACCGTGGTGGAGCTCGAGGACGCCATTTTGTTCGCCAGTGCTGTACCTAGACGCGCGTGCTTGCTGGCTCCGCGGGCGCCCCGTGTTAACAGTAGCACGCCGCTTTTTGAACGTGCGCTGGTCGCTTTTGACTCACGTGGACCGTTTGCGGCCACGCGTGCGCGCTCGTGATTATTGTTTGCCGCAGGTGAGTCCGCGGCCTTCGGGGGCGTAGCGGCGCGGAATGATTTCTGCCGGAAGATTCCGGGGGAACAGGACGGCAGAACGTCCGGGGATATTTTTCTGTGGAATAAGTTCGACGGTGAATTAGTCGGCAGAATTTTAGGATGTCGGAATTTCAGAATTTTCGCGTGGAAATGAACGGGCCCGCGACGATGTGTTTATTAAGTCTCCATTACAATGCAATCTTGTCAAAATAAATGCGTCGATAAAGCGGCGACGCAACCTACGCAAGCCCCAATCCGATTCATTAAGTAGGATTGGCCTTTCTTCGCGAAACCACCGAGCGGTATAATAAATTTCAATTCAGACCAATCTATTCGTTGCGGCAGAACTTTCATTTCGTTTCCAGCACTTTTCAAACCTGTCACGGTCTTTTCAAACGATCAAATGCTCTCAAAGACCATTCTTTTTTTCCCCGAAAAGGAGTTAGTGCAAATAATCTGTGCATGGAGAAACAACCCCCTCTATGAAACGCACCTCCAAGTTTTTGTACGAAATGGAGGGAAATTCGAACGGCCCTATGGCGCCGTTCGCAATCAGCGATAGAATTGCGTGGGTTTAATTGAATTAATAAAAATGTCAGGAATGTCAAGTGTGATCCGTTAAATCCTTTATCAAGGCTTCTATCGCCGGGGGTTTACTCACGTGAGCGTTGAGTATCCGGGGGATTACGATTTATCCGACATAAGCAGTCCGGTCTGCTGGTGGTGGTGTTCGCCACTGCTGTCAAACAACAGTTGGGAAGACTTTTTTCGGCGTCAGGAGGCAACTAGACGTCGCGTGATACGTGACCGCGATATTAAGGTTAATCCTGGCCTGTCTGTCCAAGTCGAATCCCACCATAAACTCCATCGACACGATTAATAATTGAAGTGCTTTCATCGTCGTTTACGCGTTAAACAGAGACGGATAAAGATGGCGAAAATTGCGGGAAAGAGGGGGGCAGGCGTGCCAATCGCAATTTCAATGGATAACGATGATAAAAAAAGCGTGCGCGAAAGGCGGGTTTGAAGAGAGGGAGAAATCTAAGATTAGGATTAAAATAAAATTTAAAAAAGGATATAAATATCGAAGCAAACGAAAATTTAGAAACTCCAAAGGATCTTAAAAATTGAACTAAGGGAGAGGTGTAATCGATTAACGATACTATCGAATGCTAAAATCGATATCGATATTGGATATCAATATCGATCAATTCGAATCGTGAAATTCACACAAACAGTCGACTATCGAACACCTGCGAGACATTCAATTGCGATAGCTATCGAAATATTAAATTCCTGTGTTTGAATAAGGATCTACGACGATGACATTTAAATTCGACGCGACAGATAATTTAACAAATGTGTTCAAATAACATGCGCGATATAAAAGACCCAGGTGAATATAGATAGAGCAGTGGTTCGATTGACGCCTTTAAACGAAGGTGATCGTTTTCGAGATACAAACAGAAAAAAAAACATTAAACACCATGCATCGAATAGGATATCTCGCGGTGGTGAGTCCTCTTAAGAACGCATTACAAAATTCCATCGATACCAATTATATTTAAATGTTCGAACCTCAATATATCGAATTGCATGAAAATTTCAACGAAACAAAGATCCAGCTAAGCGGAGACTATAAAGAACCAAACAAAAGGGCTCTCACCTGGTCACAGTTAAAACGTGAAACAACAACACCAATTGCAAAACGTTTGCGCGAACTGCGCACGCAAGCAACTTCTCCTTCCGTGTAGCGTGCCGTGGCATCATTTAAACAGTTTGATTATCATGGACGTACCACTACGTCATTAAGAAAACTTGGGCTGTTTACAATGGAACTATTAGTACGTCTCTGTGTGCTCAAATGTATTCGTAATAACTCGTTCGAGAGGGTATTAAACAGGCGCGCGTCAATTTGCAACGTAAACCGAGGCTAGATATAGCATTTCGCCGGCTAAATTTATTACTACTCGTACGTTTTTCTATTATTTAATCAATTAGACAGATTTGCCATTATCGACGGGTCAACTTAACGATTATCGGTACATTAACGGAGGGTAATTGAGCGATCGTTCATTTTGAAACAGAAAAGAGAGGGCGGTCGATAAAAAGAAAAGGAGAAATCTAAATTTAGAACAGATGCGGTACTCACCTATTTCTACCGAGGACTAAAGTCGTCAAGAACCTGTTGTCTTGGAACTTCAATCGTTCCTCCTCTGTAGATATAGGCGCCGCGGCGCCAAGCGTGCCGGTCTTACGTTGCCTCATACTGTCTGCAATTCTGCGCACAAAGAAACAGCCGCGTTAAACCGGTTGCCTGCTATCGGGCGCAGAGTTGAAACTCGACCGTTCGGCCTCGTTATATTATATAATCCTTTATCAATTAAGAATTGCGATCATTTTATTTAATTGAGCATCACAGTTCAATTTAAATAATAGAATGAATTTATTGATAACTATTTAATTCGACTCTCTCATTGAATCTTCTCAATATTCGTCAAATTATCTTTCGTAACTGTTTTTCTTCGTCCTTTTGTTTCATTGAACAACAATTATGGTTGCTCAAAATGTGTTATAATGTTTCCTTTAGAGAATTTTTATTTCACGAAATCGTACAATATTCATCGATTTGTGTTTGATGCCAACGAATGATACTTGAACAATGAGTCTTTTTCCTCACATTAAATATAACGCTGTGCAATCGTTTTCCTGATCACGCAAAGTATTATTTGCATTGATCCACAACGCAGCCAGAGGTCCCCGGGCTCTGTGAGCGTGTGGAATATTTCTAAATTGGCGATCAGTCGATTGTCACCTAAATACCTAAATGGAATAATTGGAGCTGGATTGGCCTTACTGGCTATTTTTAGCCGACATCAAGGGGTAGCCCCTATCTTGCTACCTAAAAATAATCTCACAGCGAATGGACCTTTCTGTGTTTTCAAACCGTCGAGTGTAGCGATTTTTGCTTCTGAAAAGAAAACTTTATTGCGGTGCTTTGTGAATCGAGAAATGGGAAAGCTAGAATAACTTTTATATTCTTAATTAAACGGAACAATTTTGATACATCTATATATTTTCGCAGAATAAATTTATACGTTCAATTAAACCGAACAATTTTGATACATTCTTTTCGATAAAATAATTTTTATATTTTTTATCGGATAGATTCATTTCTATTCTATGAACAAGTTATTGGACTTCGGTACACGTCATTCGCGAACTGCTAACAGGTTTAAATCTGTCCTCGTGAAAATGTCTTGCCTGCACGATCTAACTGTCTCTTCAAACAAATGGACGCCCTGTGTATTCCTTTTTTACTGTCTCTGGTCAATCCTGCTCAGTCAATGGAAACTTTTTCATGAGAATGACAAAATTTGTCGTCAAATCGTTTACTGAACACGTTACACCCAAACCTCCGAATGTTACAGTAAATCCTGTTCGAAATTAGAAACAAACTCCATTTAGAGAAAAATTCCAGAGGCTCGAGCAAGATGAGCGTAGGTAGAGCGTCACGCAGACAATAAATTTAAATTAAAGTCGCTCTTCTACTCAGGAAATGAAACTTTTAACCCAAATAAAAGCTTCGTGCAAGAATTTCTGTCATCTGATAGTTACTTTGAGACTCCACGGTGCCACGCGAATACAAAAGCAAAGGCAGAAAATGAAATGGAATCGAGCAATGAATACACTAGCCCTCGATAATAATTATTCTGGGCATTGACGAATTGAACGTCGCCTCGTTACATTATTTTATCATTCCGCCAATTCTAATCCCGAAAAACGAGTACAGAGATTAAAGTACTGCTCGCAGGCACCAGTGAGCAATTTAATTTCTTGCTCAACGGAGTCATAATGGCAACCGTACAGAAAGGAAAATATAGATTCTGGTTTGGCTGGAGGGAAAAACAGAATGATTAGACCACTTGCGGCTCGGTGACTATCAATGTGGAGCAAATAACGTATTGAAACGACGTGTAAACACGTCACGTAGACTTTCGATGGTATTCTCGGCATGTCCTTGCCGCCTACCGCGAGGAATCTAATTGATTTCCTAAACTAACAGGTCTAATAGCCTCTTCTCTGCTAATCGTTCCCGTTCACGAGCCGCGTTCCGTCCACAATTTCGTGTTCTGAATTGCGTGCTAACCGGCGACCCCTGTGCGCCTGCAATCCCGAGGCGTGCATGCACGCGAAATTGCACAGTTTGTCAATTTGGGAGTGTCCATTGTTCAATCCCGAGGCGTGCTAGAAATGGAATAAAACTTTTCGTCAGAAGCTTTGCTTACTTTGGTCCAAATTGTTTTTTTTTTAAATAATTTTAAATTCATTCATCGAATACTATAAATTTTTTTTTATTTTCGAATAGAATTCAATAGCGAATGCGTTTGAAGTAAATGGAATATTCAAGCCTTGAAGGTTGAAGACGCTAACACGGGGATTATTAATTACGCGGGCAAGGTTGACACGTTTTACAAAATTGCAGAAAACTAGTCGTCTAATGCCGCCACTGCAACGCGTCACGTTATCAAACAGAGACCACCTGTTCGTATTTATTTTTTCTTTTGACAGTAGTTACGCGAGGACTTGTTCTGCCACGTTTCATGATCGATGGCACGGAATGCACAAGGAGAGAGATCGAAAAACGTTAATTCTATTTCAATTTTCCTGGACGCCTCGACGATTCATTGAAACGACTTTGCTTCCAGAACAAGTCAAGTGGTGCGATATAACGTGGCAGACAACCCGGCGACACGAATGCAAACGATTTCTGCGTCCTCCGATTATTTCCATTCTCGTCCGTGTTAATTTCAATCGAATGCCAAATAGTCGAGGCGATACTTCGAAAGATGGAAATCACGAGATACTTTGTGCCTCTGGAAATCGGGACCTTTTTGCAACGGATTATTCAAGTTTTGCTTAACAATGCTCATCAGCGGAACCTCTGGTCCATCGGTCGAGGGTCAATTGGTTATTAACTCGGACAGCAGTGGCGGCTATTAAACTGTTTCATTGCCGTGAAAATGGGCGTGAAAAGCAAAAAAAAAGAAGAAAAATTCGAATACCAAATGAAACAGGCATTGATCTCGCCTCCGCGGGGACTTGTTTCATTAAGCATTCCTCGCGCAATAGAATTCAGGGAAACTGACGCAACAATTCATGCGAAACTCGCTTCACAGAATCCTAATTCTAATTCGCTTCAATCAGCCTAAAACATTTAACTCGTTTTACATACTGATTTCGCTCGAGATTTTATTCTAAGCTGCCTTGGATCCTGCTACGGTCTGACTTTACATTCGTAAGGTCGAATTGGAAACGATGCCAATGGAATTGATTATTGTTATCAGAATTTGTCAGAATTAATTCGTCGATTCCATTGGCAATCATTAGAAATGCTAACACATCTCCGGCTCCAATTAATTGCCCAGGTCAAATGCAACGGTGAACCATTCGATCAAGTAGCAAAGTGAACGCAGCCAACCGTGCATCTGAAATAAAAGTGACGCTAAGACCGTAGCAGAGTCAAGAAGGTACTTCCAATTCAACGAAGCGCTTCTGCAATCATGCCTCCAACGCTACAGCCATAAATTCCATTCGCCTCTCCGCATCATCTGCAATCACACCTGCAACGATATTAATCCGTTCGTTCCGTTTACCTCCGTTCAGTCTCCCCCGGTCGATCGACAGGGCACGCAGGGTGCAGCGTATTATCGCCCCTTATCTCTTATCTACTTATCTCTCACCTGCCGGACGTTGACTTCACGGATCCGCTGGCGTACAGGTCGGCTGCCATGTCAGCCGAGCCGCATCTCCCCCGCTCGGACGATCGCCGTTTGCTCCAGAAGAAGCTGCCGAACCAACAGGGACCACCGCCGCCGTCTATTCGACAGGCAGAAAGAGAACCAGATTTCACTGACAACGTCCGGCCCTGACCGAATTCGTTCTCACTGGGCCAGCTACGCGGTCCCAAAGTACACCCGTGTCATCGGTCACTCGTGCGAGGATTCTCATGCTGATCGACCCGAATGCGATTTACAGATCCGATACGATTATTATTATGTTCGTCCACTGTCTACGTGAATTCGACGGGCCAACACTTAGAACGGCGAGCAAATGGAATGAAACGAAACGGTCGGATGTAATGTCGGATATAAAAGAATTTCGCAAGAAACGTCACTGACGCCAGAGACGCAGTCGGATCATCCTGAGCTCGTCGTCGACTGAACTATGTCAGACGTGGGGCACTGTCAATTGGATAACTACCTAGCGCACACCGACGTGCCACCATGTGGAGAATACGGTTGATAGCGGCCTGTGCTGATCGCTTCCCCTCCTGCCGTACACCGGGGGCCTCCTCTGAAAAGTGTTAATTCGATTTTAATTTCGGGCGAACACTGGCCGAATTAAACTGTGCCCCCCGGGCGGGGGTCGACGCTGGTGCGTTACTTAATTGGATAATTCGGCGTTGATTTGTATGCTCGCCGAAAGACGAGTCCCCCGTAATTCCTCATAAATAGCCCAATGTGTTCCTTCCACGCGGAGGGACATTTAAATAATTCTGCGCTTGTCGAGTTTGTCAATTTTCAGATAAGCGAGTTGATTGAAATTGGAGGAACCGTCTAGTCCTTCCGCGTGTATAATTAGGCGTTTCTTGCGCCACGAATTGATGGAAAAATTACCTTAATATCTTACGCGTTATCTCGATAGCTCGTGGGGACCAGCCGGACCGTTAATAGGTTACGAATGTACGGTTTGAGCGATGAACCTTTTTCCTCGGTTAGGTGTGCACCGTTCCACGGTCAATTTAAAGGCAGAGCCACGGAGCTCGGCACGGGGAAGACTAATTTATATCGTACGACGCGAAGCACGTCAGCTCAATCACGATCGACCTTGCTGACCGGCTCGTACTCTGCTTTTTCGCGGGTGCATCGCCGTCTTCAGAGATCCGTCGATATATCACGTTCGCATCTTCTGACATCATTCTTCAATTGATAGTCACGAGACCGGTCGATTAATTCATCCTCAAATCCAGAGAAGCAACGGAGCGAAACGGCTCCAATGAAGCAGCTCCCTCGTTGCTTCGAACGTTTTGAAGAGACGGTGTTTCTCTGACCCGAGAAGGGAACGTCTGTCATCGAATTGTCCCAGTTGAAAGGTGGTTGGACGTTTTAATTGAAACGGAGGAGAGGATCAGAGGTGGTTGCGTCATCGGCAGGATTTGAAGCATCGATGGAGGTCTCAGGCCGCGTTAGAGACCCATCAAACTTGATAAAGCATAAATCGCGCATGCAAGAGGGTTCTGCCAAGTGGGAATGGAAGTGGAGTGAATCGGTCGTTTAATAATGTAACTGATAAAACGGCAGAACGATCGTCGATTATTGATGGCTGGATTTTCACGCTGCCTCGACTTCTCCGATCTCGCATTATTTCCCACCCCGGGCCAAACAGATGCTTCCCTTCTCCGTTACCGGCGCGGCACTGTGAAACAAACAATGACTGATTTAGACACAAGGCTAATTAATTGCTCAAACATCGCTCGGAGAATAATTTCGTTTTGAACAAATATTTGATTGCTCTGGAAACTAGATTGAAACTGTTAATCATGGTTCATCGATTTGCCAGTGAACGGTAACCAGCAATTTATAGAATCGTTCTGTTCGCACTGTTCTGTCGATGGCTATTTGGAAAATAAATTTAGCGAAATAATTACCTCCCGTGATCCGCAGCTTTCAGCTCTGGCAGTAATGGGGCAGGACTCGTACGACGTTTGTATGAAGTGCAACAGAAGCGTGGCCAATTCACCGCCGCAGGATCTCATCAATTTCTACCATCCTCGTCTACTTGCTCCTCTACGAATACAAGACGTCTCGCGTTTGCCCGAAGAAGATTACATTCAGGAGGCTGACGAACAACGAGGGCTGAATCGAGACGATAGAAATCTATTTCCTGTCAGTTGCAAAGTACTTGGCGAAAAGAAATAAAACGAGACCATCTAACGTTCTAATCGTTTGCTTCGTAGGAGTATCGCAGTCTGTGCGAGTACGTAACGAAAAGGGTACGACTCGACGATACAGAGTACGAGTACCAACCGCCTCATTACCACGAAGTCTATTGTAAAAGTTATTCTTTGCTAAATAACGCCCAACGTGCGGCTAATCCATCGACACAGGTAGATTGAACAAATCAATTCGCTTGCCACGGTATTACCTTGGGATTTGGAATAAATACGTTCACCGAATAAGAACGCCGCAGAGAGTATCGTAGGCCTTCCGTTTACGTGGAAAGAATAGTCTGGAATTTGGAAAAAGAAAATGAATAATTGAAGTAATTGTGAATTGTCGTTTAAGCGAGACTTGTTGTCCTTGAAATTGGATCGAAAATATTCGCGAGCTTGAAATATTAATAGCGTGAACCTTTTTCTTTTTTGCAAACAGTACTTTCCAGCGGTCTGTGTTTTCTTTTCTTTTCTCATTGGATTAAACGGTGTATGCTTCTTTCAGAAATGCGTGCATCCTGGTTTTCACTGCGTGCAACGAAGCAAAACGATGTTATTGGTAAGACGACGTTGGGATAGCGAATGTTGGGAACCGTTCGTCAAAGAGATAGCCAGCGGTTGCGACTGCATGTGGCCCGTGTCCGTCCTCGGAGACATAACTGATCACTTTTGAGCTTCTCTTCAAGCGATGATCGAAAGAGTGACGCTGCCGAGAGAATGGAACCTTTTCTCGTGGCATCATTCTTTTCTTTCAATCGCGAGCAATCTCTGCGAAATGCTGTTTGTGTAAATCTGTAATGTGTACTATTGTTCATTGCTGTATGTCAGTTCTGATTTATTTCATCGATTAATTTCCCTACTTGTGGCTGATAAAATAAAAAAAAGAAAAACCTTGTTCTTGTTCTCTTCACCGTGAAGTTTATCACTCCATGTGGCGAATAATGTTTATTTAAAAAAAAAGAAGAAAAAAAAATGAGAAGAAAAGAGGAAGAGCGTTGTCGTATAAAACTATTCTCTTTACGTGACCATACATATATACACATTATTTCCACGAGTTCGCCTTGTGCTTGGGCAAAAAGTGGAATCCTTCAGGCACTTTTCCGAGGAACATTTCCCTGTTAACGAATGAAATGATTGAAATAATCGAACGAAATTACACGGGACGATCTGTAAATTATTCTTACGATAATTTAATCCAGTCTGCACAGTTCGAACTGGCCATCTGAGTTTCCATCTCGTCGCGTCCTCTGTAAAACGGTGGTCTCTCGTTAATCCTCTGCGGTGGTTTCTCCAGTATTCCAACAGGGACATACCTAATTAATCGTGGAATTTTTTAAAAGGGATACTTAATAACTCTCTGCTATATAAACGAACTCAAACCTTTTTCACCTGTGCAAGAAAGATATCCACTCCAACATAAATCTCCTCGTCGTTTCCACGCCTCTAGTATCAGAACCCCAATGCTCCAAACCATAATTGGCGTACTTCTTCAAAATATCGAGCCTCTCGGAGCTCGATATGTCCATCAATTTCTTCTCCTTGATTTCCGCGAATATCCAAGGCTTGATCAACGCACCACGGCCTACAGTTACACCGTAAACAGAGCCGTACGCGTCTCGCACCCTTTGATAATCGTCGAACGACAAAATATCACCATTCCCGTACACCGGCACGGGATCTGCAGCTTGCGCACATTTTTCTATATACTCCCAATCAGCCAATTTCGTATACCTCTGCTCGCGAGACCTCCCATGAACCTGCATTAAAGCGTGCGCAATGAACGTTTGTTCTTTCCTAAAAACATCGCTACGGACTTTTGTCAATGTATAGAACAATTAACTTACTCACAGTAATCATGGACACTCCCCAATCTCTGAACTTTGGCATTAAAGTATGGGCCACTGGCTTTTCCAAATAGACGCCCGTTCTGGTCTTTATGGTAAGAGGTATATTCATTACTTGACTAACAGATTTCACCACGCTCTCCAGAACGTTCAATCTGTTCAGCATACCGCTGCCGCCGCCCTGCCTGTAAATCAAATCTATGGGACAGCCCAGATTCAAATCGACGAAGTCGATGCCGATCTCCTGGTTCAGCAATTGGGCGCATCTGGTCAGCACGCCCGGATTGTTGCCGCAGAGCTGCACGCCGAATATATCTTCGCTCTGGTGCCTCTTAACCAGCGCCCACTCTTCGTGGGCCCCCTTCAATATCCTGGGCGCCAGTGCCATTTCCCCGCAAGTTATGTCCGCTCCGTATTCTTTGCAAATCCTGCGGAATGGCAGGTTACCGACCGTTGTCAAAGGACTCAACAGTATCTTATTTTTCCAGTCTATCTTCTTCTTCTCCGAGTCCCTGCATTTGATTAAATCGTAGTCCTCCACTGGCCCCATTTTTTCCTCCGCGCTTTGCATCTCGGTCGCTTCGTCTTTCGCTTCGCCAATGGAATCGTTCTCGATGGAACCATTCTTCACCCGCGACGCTGCTTCCCTCCGCTTATAGTTTTCATTGCCCGCTTTCTTACCAGACGGCTCGTTCGTCTTAACTATTTGCTCCGCCTTAGAGAAATTGTACTTGTGCTTCCGCAGCTGTATCTGGATGTCCTTGGTTAATTGATTCCGTGTGGAGGGCGGCTTCTTTTTGAACTCCTCCACCTTCTCTTTATCGATGAGGTTCAGACCGTCCGCCGTTAAATGTTTCGAGCCCATCCGGCAGGCGGTGCCCCTCGGGCACCTGCCGGTGAGATTGAACAGATAACATTCCTGGGCGATGTCCGCTGGCTTGATTTTTAAATACTCCACCCTGTCGTGCAGGAACGTGCATCTTTTATTGTCGCACTGCTTCTCAGGCTCGTCCTCCAATTGATCGGCTATCCAAGGGCACAGGTTTATCTCCCGCTGCGCCTTGAACGGCGGCGGCCTGGCCTTGTTCTGACCCCGAAGCTTCTCCTTCCTATCATCGTTCTTCGATTTCTTTGACGGGGGTTCGTCTAACGCGGACCCATCCTCAGTCGCATTGTTCGAATTGCTCGAAACCTTTTGCTTGTCCGTTTCGGTCAGACACTCCTCGGTTAGAAGTCTCACATGATCTTCTACGACATACCTGAAATGATTTCGATTTTAATGCGAGAACTGAAAGAGTGTTTCGAAATACGTAAATCGATTTGCTGGAAATTTCATGTTTTCTTCGGTGGATTTTGCAGTTTGTTAAATGGCAAGGTAAACCACGTGGTCTCGAAGCATTTTAGGTTAGCTTGGGTACGGTTATATTGAAAGGAGATGGTTCGATAGAAATGGAAGATAATAGAGGTGCTTAAGATTCCTTACTCTTCTTTAATAAGGCACACGCCTTTTTGTTTATCCTCGCTGTAATCAAATGAACAATCCTCCGAACATTTTTCACTGTAATCCGCCATTTCCAACGTGTCGACGCATCAAATCGCAACGGATCGATCGTAAACGTTCGAGATAAGATCGATGTATATAAATTCAAAAGATTCACGAGATTATCGAAATCAGGATTAAGATAATCACTACTTCAATTAAAAATTGAAAACTGCTTTGATTGCTTTCAATTGATCGTCTATCATTAGTTATATGGAATTACTTATGTGTGCGTTTCAATTTTCGCAATGTAATGCTACAAAATATAGAGTAATATCGATTGGTTTAATAAACTCCAGAGCCAACTGCACTTCTTCAATGATTAAACATTGAAGACATAAGGGGTTGTTCAGTTTTAACCGAGATTCAATAAAAAATTTATTCCATGTTCCTTGTAAAGACTTTTTTCTCGGACATTGTGTGTTTTTCTCCGATATTTTCTATTTTTCATCGGCGCGTTAACATCGTTTCGCATAATCTACAATTTCCAAGTCGATATGTCAATCGCATTGGGCCACGGAAGTCCGCAAGATGAATTGCCTATTCATTCATACATCTCGTCGGTGCCCCTGCATTGCCGCAGCCGCGTCGACCGCTGCGCTGCACGACTCGCGGCGGAATGACTTCGCGCGCATCTTTCCCGCGCATCGTCCGACGTCACACCACCTATGCGTTTCTGCTAGCGCACACGTAACCTTGCGCACGATACGTCGCAGCATTCCTGCGCAGTCGCAACGCGGCCCGTTACCCTCCACACAAGTTAGTTTGGCAGCACTGTCGGGGAATGAAATAATTCACAGTGCATTTCATAGTCATATGTTTTATGTCATGTACGGGTTGCTGTCAGATTTAGTGTCATCCGTGAATGTTCGTTGAGTAGAGAGGGAAAGCTCGCCACGACCGATCCACGAATCCACGGCACGTCGTTCTCTTTCCACTTATGCGTTTACGTCGCCTGGTTTCGTGGGGAACGTAACCTAATTTTTCCCGATCGTTCGCCAACTTCGTTTCTCGGTTGGGTTATCGTTGATCGGAACACTGTCGACACGACACCATTTCGAACGAAGCTAGTCTCCAACTCTCGTTAACACGTATTCAACTGAACGCGACGCAATTTCCGTGAAAGCGTTACGGGCCCAGATTCCAGCAGGAGGGCCGACACTGTTTACAGAATCCAGCGAAAACGTTTCCGCAGCAACTCGTCGCGACGGGGAGAGCAAGCATGAACAGGGTAACCAACAGCGCCACTGCGAGACTGAAGCAGGATTACATGAGACTTAAGAAGGACCCGATACCTTACATAGTCGCGGAGCCTGTGCCGTCTAACATATTGGAATGGTGCGTATATTCAACGATTTCGTATACGTACGCATGCACGACGATCCGCTTGTTAGCAGAAGACGCAGAGATTATCTCCGCCGCAGATGATGCGTAACGCCACAGCGTAGCGCACGGCGATGTCTTTAGGTCCGCCGGCGAGCGGATCGCCGAATAACGAATGAAATACTGAATAGTAATCTTCTTTCAGGCACTACGTAGTGAAGGGTCCAGAGAAAACGCCGTACGAGGGAGGATTTTATCACGGCAAACTCATATTCCCCGGCGAGTTTCCATTCCAGCCACCGAGCATTTACATGACCACTCCGAACGGCCGATTCAAAGTAAACACGAGACTATGTTTGTCCATCTCCGACTTCCATCCGGACATGTGGAACCCGGCGTGGAGCGTGTCGACAATTCTCACAGGACTACTTAGTTTTATGGTAAATTATTGACCGTCGTAAAACCAATTCGAAATGTACGGCCGACTGTATTAATTGCTTCCACGATAGATCGAAAAGAGCCCCACTATGGGCAGCATCAACACGTCGGACTACGAGAAGAAGCAACTGGCTGCGCAGAGTTTGGAGTACAATCTGAAGGACAAGATGTTCTGCGAACTGTTCCCCGAAACCGTGGAGGTATTGTTTGTACAACCCTGCGTAAACCATTCTGTTGGCCCGGCGAATGGTGTGTCCGTTGCTGTGCGGAGACTAATCGGCGTAACGTTTACTGTTGACAGACCATAAAGGCGGAGCTGGAGCACAGGAAAGAATTGGAGAAGCAAGCGAGGCATCAGTCCACGACATCCGAAGTTTCGTCCCTCTTGAACGATCAGTTGCAAAGGGATCAGAGCCCCCTGTACAGTGCGCTCACCAATCTCATGGTTATCATAGGATTCGCAGCCTTCGCGTACACAGTGAAATATGTATTGTGGAGCGTTGCCATGGAATAAGTGGGAAACGGATGTACGGCGTTCGTTCCTGTCCTTTAGGTGAAATAAGGAAAAAAACAAAGCGAAGAGTTGTGATAACGATACGTTGCTGGTCTTGTTTCACAAAGGTGTTAGAGAATCGATCGGGTACACGGACAACTGTCCCGTCTGCTCCTCTACGCCTGTTGAACCTACGTGGTACCATTCAACCTCTTGGTTTTTCGAGTAATACCGTACAGGTGTTTGATAGATTTTTATATCAAGGTTACTTGTAAAATACGAGTTGTACTATATTCGCAAATTTTAAACACGCAAACGTTTATGCGACGGGGTGAACACGGCTTCGACAGGAGCTACACCGCCTCCCTCAAAGCGTTCATCAACGAGAGCAAAACGAGAATTATTTCCTTTTTTATCCAGAGAGTTGAACTCTCTTAATTGATTCGTATGGTTTCACGTTAAATCACCTTTGGTTTAGAGTCGGGTTCCGTTTTGCGAATTTCCAAAGTATACAGTTCACCTAACGATGAATTGTACCTAATATTTAGCTTTTGTTTGATAAATTATATATATATACACATATTATATATATATATACATATACATACATACATACAAGAGAGATAGAGAGAGAGAACGAGAGTGATAGGGTAACGAAATAAAATAAAATCGTGGGGGCTTCCCAAGCGACCAAAACACAAAAAAAATACCAGTGAAGATCAGACGAAATTTAATGCAGCTTTATTTGTACATCAATTTCCAATTTCATTCGCACATCTCACGCCAGACTTTTCTGCCGCATCAGATGCCACGAATCATTTATGGTGGCACACAAACTAGCCGAAACGTTGATGGATAAGAAAAGAAAAAAGAAGATAGATACGTCGAGGTTTAGAAATGAGATCGGACTAAGCTTAGTAGAGATTAGCTCGTGCCACGAGAGAATCGTGTCGATCCTGTAAATACGCGTGTGTAGACTGCTATGGAAAACGAGGACATATATCGTAAAGAATACTCTGCAGATCGATGTTTGCGTCTGTTATTATTTTGGCTAATGGTCGTTATTGTTAATGGCTCTGGTTATAATTTCGCGGTCTGATAAACAAATCTGTGAAATTTTGCTTCTGTGCTCTGCGTGTTTCTGTTCCTTTCGTCTTTTATTTCTATTTCGCCGAAGGTGTTCCTTTCTTCCATTGTCTATTGAAATAAAGAGTACAATTGAATTTCAGTGTAACTAACCGATTCGAAGCGTTACATTACATTGTATCAAGCAGTTAACGATTAATCACTTGTAACAGAAATATTAATGGAAACAGAACTGAAATAGAGAGACAGTGAATCGATATTCATGTTCAGATAATGCGTCAGTTTTATTTATACATTAAAAACAGCGCAATAATTTTGTATATGCGAAGAAAAAAAAAAGGAAAAAAAGAATACTCGTGTCCACTTACTTGCTTTCTCAATGCCGGCTATAAGTACCTGTTCATATTTATATTATTTTATAGAAAATTTCTTTTTCCACAGGATATTAGAAATTCGATTAATTACAGTGCGCGTGATAATATACTTAACAAAGTTTGAAAATTAAGCGCGCCGCGCGAAATTTAAATAATCAAAAAAGCGGAAATTAGATTTGGCGCGCATTTCATTGGCGCAGCTGCGCCATCTAGTGTTAAATTTTACTTGAAAATTATCCTCGGCTTCGAAAAATAATACTTTGGCATTTATGATCGTATTCTCGTCAAAGTTTAATTAATCACACTTAAATCTTAATTAATTGCAGAAAAGAGATTTGAAACTTAGATTCTCAAGAAATATTGTGCGCTCACTACTTATAATCTCTTTACGATCTCCCATAGAAAACATATCAAAATCACTTATCCCATATGTAAAATAGCGGGAAATTTAATTCACTATTTGTCTATCCTACATACTTCCAGAAATTACCACCGATGTCGCTCACATCGCCGGAAGTGCAAAAATGAATTTCAATAATGTCCCTTCACAATTCTCAGCCAACAAGTTATTCTACATTGCAAAATATATAATTCCATTCCGCGAAGGAATAAATAATAATAATTACACGTTAAAAATATATAATTCACTTGTCCAGCGTGGCCACCGATATCGAGCATAGAAAAAATTGTACCAAAGTAAATTTGAAAACAGAACTTCCCGTGGACACCTGCATTTCCGGTTTCCCCGTTAAACCTATTCAAACCCTTCCTAAAAACATGATTCTAATGCAACGGTCATTGTTCCACCTAACAAAGGAAATGGCGGTATCGAGTGGAAGAGTGCGATAATTCCAGGTACATTTAATATACAATTTCCACGCATTTCATAATAATTATTCTTCACTAAGAGTTCGAGCGATTAGATTTAATAAACGGCAAACACGTTTCGGGCTGCGTATGCACGTAGAACGATTTCGCGATAGAAAATTCGATAGAGACCGGCGTGTATACACGGTGTCTTTGAGCGGCGTTTAAAGAACCGTTCACGGTTTGTCGATCAGAAACGAAGAAAGGAAACGGGAGCAGTAGTGGTTTACCGCGGCGATAAACAGTTAGAATTTTCTTTGAATGCCCCCTTGTCCGAGTGCGCTCGTGAGGAAGGATGCATCCTGTGAAGCCGTCTCTGGCTTTCCTACAGATTCTCTGTTTACTTGTTCCTGACTCCAGAAGCGTACCACTGTAAAGTTCAGCCAATAAATTAACGAATGGTCGTTGAAAAGTTGCTGAAATTCAAATCGTTTTTTCTTCATTTATCGTAGATCATCGAGAAAAGTACTACATATACGTATATATCTCATAGGTTCGAACAATGTTCAATGGAAGATTCAAATTTTAGCGGGAAACACGAATGATTACGAAGAGAGGATAAATCGAGCTTCACCATAGAAAACGGATCCGAGCAATAAATTAACGAATGTTTATGGTAAGATTCGCTCGAATTGAACTGATTTTTTGTCGTATTTATTCTAGATTATAGATCATCGAGAGGAGCGCAGGTTTGAATGATTTCTTTCGGCGGGAAATATGAATATGTAATTACAACTGCAAAGTAAATCGAGCTGAATTTGTTCATTCTGCAATAAGGAGAACTCGAGGTATAAAATTGAAGGATAAGTATAACCTATATAATTCGCGTTTATTAACTCGTAACTTTGTTATTCTTCAATATTAACGCACTAATTCAATCTGAAACGTTTTTTCCTTTCAATCTCGAAGATTGTCGCCACCTGGTCCTCACGCATCCCAGCATCTGCCCCGGACGCTTCCTGCGGCACCGATTTCACGACGATCCGCTTTAATCCGAGAAAACAAGCCGCAAAAGAAGCAAACAGCAATTTATTCGACCACGAAATAACAAGGAAGTCGTGCACGCCGGCACATCCAAACGACAACCACCGCCTTTGGCATCCCCTTTTTTGGGGGAGGTTCCCTCGCCCCGAGACCGCCCCCGGAAAGTAAATCACCGGCCCGGGCGCCAGGACACCCTGGTCTCGCCTGAGATCCTGCGAAAATAAGATGCATGTGTCCACGACACGTTCTCCTTCAGTCGTATATTTTCTAAATTGACTCGACTCGAAAATCGATCGCTTCTTTGTCGGAGAATTCATCTCTTTATTGGAGAAAGTAAATGGAACGACCGGGGGAAGAGTATTAATTAGCGCAATTTAATCACAGGTGTTTACAGAGGAGGAGCGTAATTATTATTTATCGGTGAGAGGCGGTGTTGAAAATATTACGATATTCTTTTTTAACACTCATGCGAGCAACCAAAATTGTCAAAAAGTTCGAAGCTTAGTTATGTAATGGACACAGAGAAAATTTGAACTTCCAACTTCGGTTTTTAAGAGATTTTATTAACACTTAGAGCTTGGACTTAGAGTATGATAATAATGAGTGAGGAGTCGGGGAACCTTGGGTTTTTAAAGGGTGTTGGAAAGGATGTAGTAGGGATGGTGAGGGCGAATTCCAAAGGACTGCGGATGGGTAGGGATTGTAGGTAGTACGACTAGTTGTTTTGGAAGCGGTGATGTGATAAGGTTCCATGATGAGTATTTGTGATGTCGGAACTTAAGAATATTTGTACGTATGAATCCTTAAGTGACTAGTAGATAATGAGTAATACAGAGGTAAAGAGATAGAGAATAATACAGAAATATATATCGTAAGACTAATATAGATATTTGGGGGCGAATACATTACAGTTACTTAAAATATTTTACACAAAGTTGTTTTCGCGAAACGCGAGTCGACGTAAAATTGTTGAAGGAATCAAGATCTGAAGCGGCTTTGCGATATTTTATCAAGAACATACAAAAATGATTAAAGGAAATGGTTGCTAGCATAAGGGTTAATAAATAAATTAATATGCATATAGAGAATCAATGATTTATCCGATTCAAAGAGGTATAATGATTATTTATTGGTAAAAAGGGCAAACTGAAAATTTACACACGCTATTCTTTCTTAATTACATCGTCATCACCTGTCGCTTTGTCGCAAGCATATTCTCAAGCTTTGAGCATTTGGCTGGGTCTATTTGCGAATAGGATTACGCTTCGTCCCGCGGTCGCTATTTACGTGTGCCTTGCTGCAACCTGTTGCAATAAATCGCATTTACGATAACTCGATTCTCGGTAGACGGTTTACGACGTCGTTCGATAGCGGAAGTCAGAGGAATGCAGCAAAAATCGCGTCACTGAACTGTGCAGCGTTTACTACCATATTTCAATTTCTTTCATTAATATATTCATCATTGCCACATTATTGTCAATGTTGCCCTAAATTTATTATGAAAAATACTTGACGTTACGCTATATTTTTACAGATCCCCGTCCAGTATAAAGGGAGGCCGATAACTCCCGGCGAGCGATGCAATTTTGAGGGAAATCCGATTAATTAGTCACAGAACGTCAACGGGAAGGAAACAGCTACAATTTATTATGTACAAATGCCTTCGCCGAGGCGCCGTTCTGTCGTGAAACGTCGCACGGGGGCATGATTTACGCTTGGCTCGGCCGTGAATCGATTGGAAACAGTCCCGGGGATCCGGTTCCACGTATCCATTTCCCCGCCGTGGCCGAAAAAAAAACCATTTCGAAAATAATTAACTGGCGGTGACGACCTCATTACGTGGCTTAATTAACTGCCACCGGTGACCGGTCTCCCCGTGGCCGTCGCGGCTACCGAATTCCGCCGATGCCCCGTCAAAGGAACGCGCCTTTTATTAACGTCTCCCCCGCCTACGATTTTCCAGACTCTCGTTTCCTCGAATGCCGTCGAGCCTGGGGAGGAAACTGGCCCAACAAGTGGCAGGCAAGGCGTTGGCACTTTGGCACTGATGGAACAGTAATTTCATCCCTCGCGATAGCGGTATGCTGCAGCGTGATATAGTGTAATATAGTACTGCAGCAGCATAATAGAGCACGGTATAGTATAGTATTATAGCCGTACGATATAGCAGGATCTAGCACAATATACATAGTACGATATAGCACGATATAGCACGATATAGCACGATATAGCACGATATAGCACAATATTGCGCAACAGGGTAAAATATAGCAGAGAAGTATTAATGTTATAGCGATATAGCGAATAGGTATAGTGCGATCGTGATAATAATATGGTAATATTATCATCAGGCTGTATAGTTGCAGGACGGCGGTTCCTGACGGAGCAACCGAAGAAAATCTCGCCTCCGTCTATTTCCATCCACGAGAATAACCGGCAGGGTGGTTTCCACTGCCGGTGTATTTACCTACGTCCCGTCGGAGTGGCTCAGCCCGTCGCGGAACGGTTTACTGGCCGCGTAAAACGGACCACGTTTCCATTGGGCATCGCCTCTAAAACGGATATATATACGTATACGTATATATGCACGTGGTAGTACGGGTACGAGGGGAGGTTGATGGTCGCGGTTGGCACTAACGACGGACGATTCATCATTCTGGGTGAAAACGAAAGGGGTGACAGAAATTGCGGTGATTTAGTAGGGAGAGACAGAGAACAGATGTTTCACCTTATCCGTCCTGTCCTCTATCCACCTTCGACGACGTTGTCGTGCGCGCTTTTTTTAATCGTCGAACCTTATTCCTCAGGTGCTTGGATCGAGCGTGGAATTGCAGCGTGCAGCGGACTCTGATTCAGAGACATTGTCAATTCAATTATCAAGCAATTGGTAATTGAATTGCAACTGTTCGGAAGCAGAATCTACGGAATTGCTCGGATTTCAAGTAGACAAGGAATTGCCTGGATTTTAAGAAGAAGAGGAGTTGATCAGATCTTCGAAAACAATAAGGTGTGATGACAATTATATACCCATAGATAGTGTCGTTTTAAAAAACCATGCACAATATGGGTTCCTGCAGGTCTGACTCGCTGGACCCAGAGTTTTCTTCCCCTGGCCCCTGTTGGACACCCTAGCATATACACATGTACATATGTATTGGGAACACGTCGGATTAAACGCAAGGAAGATGAGGAAGACGAGGGAAATGAAATGAAAAAAGGTAAATAGAGAGGGGAAAAAAAACGCCGGACAGTCACGCACAGGATTTCCATTGGGTTCTCGCGTTCGTAAATAAACTGGTGGAGCGTGGTGGGTCGCTATGTTTAGTTTAGGTGGTTTCTCGGATTTCTGGGATCACCATGGGAGAATGAGACAGGTCTTCCAGCTACACCGATCTGCTGCTTTACGATCGCCAGTACGCGCTACCGATTCAACCGACATTCGGCCTACAGCGGCATGGGACGGGGGGAAATAGAACGGGTGTCCCCGTGATCCTGAAATTCGTGAACACCCCGTGGAACGCCATGGACATCACCGCGAACCACGGCTGCCTCCGGAATAGGCTTGAAGTTTTATTTATTGGGCGTAAATAATTTCTTAGAATCGGTGTCCTTGTTCTGTACAGGTTCTCCAAGCATCGCCGAATTAAATTTTAGAATTGTTACTATGGAATGGTTCGAGCAAACACAATCGGAAATAAAGAAGAACTTTGTTGAGACATTTTATTCACTCTGGAAACAATATTTCCAGACCGTAAATCTTTCCTCCGGGAGTCCCTTCCTCCCCGAGGAAGCACTAAATCAGGTACCAGACTTAACCCAGCCACTTTACCAAAAAAAAAGAACCCAAAGAAACTTAACACTCTATCACCACTAATTATCCAAAATTCTCTGTTTGAAGAATCCCTGAGTAAGGAGACAGCGATGTTCCACAATTATTGTTAAGAAGTCGCCCGACACAACCGAATGCATCGTACAATTTCCTGAATGAAGCAACGACCAGAAACCTTCTGTCGCTTTTTACTGCTGGCTGCTCCAAAACATTTCCAACAAGTTTCTGTACCCGCAAGTCAGTTTGATTTAGTTTCCTAACGATGGCTGGGGGGAGACTTGCTCTAGATCGTCTCTAGAGGCAACTCCAGATCGCGTCTAGAGGCAACTCTGGACCTTCTCTAGAGGCAACTCCAGATCGCGTCTAGATGCAACTCAAGATCGCGTCTAAATGCAATTCCAGATCGCGTTTGAGATGGCTCTAGATGGTTTCTAGAGGCAACTCTAGATCGCGTCTAGAGGCAACTCCAGATCGCGTCTAGATGCAACTCCAGATCGCGCCTAGAGCTAGCTCTAGATGGTTTCTAGAGGCAACTCCAGATCGTGTCTAAATGCAATTCCAGATCGCGTTTGAGATGGCTCTAGATGGTTTCTAGAGGCAACTCTAGATCGCGTCTAGAGGCAACTCCAGATCGCGTCTAGATGCAACTCCAGATCGCGCCTAGAGCTAGCTCTAGATGGTTTCTAGAGGCAACTCCAGATCGCGTCTAGATGCAACTCCAGATCGCGACTAGAGTTAGCTCTGGACCGTCTCTAGATGCAATTCCAGATCGCGCCTAGAGCTAGCTCTGGACCGTCTCTAGAGGCGACTCTAGATCTTGTCATCAAGTTTTTGCCCCAGTGTGCGTACTGCTTTAGGTTCGCGAAACGGTGTACGAGTTCGGCTGGCAAACCGTGGGACAATGGAAGCGGACGAAAAGGAGAAGCGGAGGGAACAGCGGCGTCGAAGAAGTCGATGGCAACATCCGGTGTTCTCGGATTGGCCGGGGAACATCGCCGGTTGACATCGTTTTTGGCCAATCGGGCGAAATGGGCGTCGCTGGCCGACGTTCTCCTTGCAATAATATTTGCGCTGGCTCGTCTAATCCATTAAGCCCGGCATCGGCTGGCGTTTGGTAAATTATTTATCGGCACTTCCATTCCTTCGTTCGAGAGACCGTGTCTCTCCGCGATGCTTCGTCGAATTTACGATCTGGGAATATCCATACGTTTCGCGGCCGAACTCGTTAAGAGCATTCGAGTGACGTCAGGGACGGACGCGTTTCGAGAGCGTCCTCGACTTCCGTGATCGACGGACTTCCGGTGAATCTCTTGGTTAGGCGAGAAATAATATTAATAATAATAATGGTGGCAAGATTATATTGAATATCAATTTTGATCAGGAAATCATCACAGATTTACAGTAATTTATAGTATCCTCTGATCTCCAATGTTGATATTTTAAATGCCACATTTAAGAAACCTCGTAAGTTCCAATATCGATATCATTATTACAAAATATAGCTCGGGATCGATATTAACATTATTGATATAAAATCTTGGAACGTTCGAAATTATTTTATCCAAGAATTTTCGTAGGACGCTATATAATCTTTATACTATCGTAAATAATTTGAAAGTCGTTCTTCTTTTTCAAGTTTTCTATTTAATTACATTGGAAAGGTGGGGAATAAATAACGTACGGGGGAAGGTATGGAATGAAGTGTCGTAGAATTACCTTTTTCATAATAATTTTATTGCAATTCTCGCAATCGATATAAAAATACTGTACACTAGAAAGGCGCGTTGATGCACGTAAAAAAAATGCACGGCGCACCGTTCGAAGGAATGAAAATCCATGTGTTCACCATAATTACATAGGAAACATTGAAAGTATCTCGCTCGGGGTGCCGCCTAATTAATCAGCGAACTATTTCATCGCGATTAATTAAACGGATCGGCGCGAGTCATGACTCGCAATTGCACTACGCCGCGATTGCAATTGCAGACACTAAACTACTCGAATCGATTATCAATTCCACCTTGAAAGATCGACTCGCGCCGAAATAAAAGCTCCGATCGGGATCAGTTTCACATTCTACTCTAACAATTATAAATATTTACGTTCTAACATTTCACAATCGTTTCAGGATCAGCGTTCACAAGTACCCCGCCTGGACACTTACAATTCTATCATTTACAACAATGTACAGAAGGCTGTTATATAGTTACAGTCTCGTTCGACGGTGAATAAATTATTGCGATTTTCCGGCCATCGTGCGTTAAGATACTAACGAATGTTGAATCGTACGCCGCTAAAAATGTACGTATACTAATTTTTAACTTGTACAGCTTATCGACTAATTCATTATCGCCTACTATGTACAACATTTTTTGGTTCTGTTAGCTGTATGCCCGAGGCACTGCGTGTGCACTCGAGAAAATAGATAATTTAAATACGCTCTCTTAAACCTACGCTATAATATATACATAATAAGTAGCAGTATATATACACTTATATATACATACATAAGTAGCAGTTGTATAGAGAAGTGGAAAATGAATTTACGAGCAGCAATCTCGAGTTCCTTCGTATTAAATTGAATATTCATTTGCAATCTTTGAAACTAACTAAATTGAAATATATATAATATTTTTTTTTATTAATCATTGCAGAATGTTTCGCTCGAGATCGCCTCACATATAAAATAATTATCTCTTCTTCTCCTCGCTGAGAAGTATATGTACATTTACAAAGCTTAATAATTAACTACGCAGGTATATATGTATATATATACACATCTTTGGTTTCTATTCTTTAGTTCGTTTTCAAAACTAGATAACAAGTATAAAAATCTGACAGTCAATGAGTCCGCAACGGTATTTACATCGTTTCGTGTCGGTTCAAATAATTGGAGATATGGCTTGAACGTCGCACATTATAAAACATACCCAGTACCTGAATGAGTGTAACATTTGTAACGACGTATTTTTCAGGGAATCTCGCGGGATCAGTGAGTAAGTGGCGACGGTTCCCTTTGGAGAAGGGAAGAATATTTTTGCGATCGACGAAGCTGCGAGAATCTCCGAAACGAAATATACGTACTTTCTCAAATACTCTTTTTTAAATACAAGTTGCAAAGCAAACGAGTGACCGCCGCCGAATGGAAACGTCTTACAGAGTTTTATTTTTAGTGGAACACGGGACGGTGACAATGATTTCATTCACAAAAATGATTTCAAGCACTCTAGCTTAAAGGCGTTGCAATTCCAATCGCTCGAATCGAAAATATAATTATTCCAAACGCTCTAATTTAAAGGCGTTGCAATTCCAATCGCTCGAACGAAAAATATTATTATTCCAAACGCTCTAATTTAAAGGCATTGCAATTCCAATCGCTCGAATCGAAAATATAATCATTCCAAACGCTCTAATTTAAAGGCGTTGCAATTCCAATCGCTCGAATCGAAAATATAATTATTCCAAGCCCTGCAATTTAAAGGCGTTGCAATTCCAATCGTTCGAACGAAAAATATTATTATTCCAAACGCTCCAATTTAAAGGCATTGCAATTCCAATCGCTCGAATCGAAAATAGAACCATTCCAAGGCGCTCCAATTTAAAGGCGTTGCAATTCCAAGCACACGAACTGAAAGTATTGAATAATATCCGACCCCCGGAATTTCTGGAGAAGTGAAACTCCAAGCGTTTCAATTTCAAACACTGGAATTGAAACAAATATCTAATTGAAATCTCTGAATTCCCAGGGACTCAGGAAGCCACCGAAATTGAAAGCGCTACGACGGCAGAATTGTTGCAGATGCACCGAACGATAGAATCGAGACAGTTTTAATTTTCGTTCGCGAAGAATTTGTCGAAAAGAAGTATGGACCTTCAACGAGGGCAAAGAGGAAAAAGAAAGGGGCCAGCATTCTGACAGCATCTCGAGGGGGGGCCCTGATGGCACCTCGTTTGGGAGTCAGGCCTTTTTTTCACGAAGATTCAGTGCGGCAATAAAGACGCTGGCGGATTTAACGTGGCGTGTCTTCGTTAAGCGAGTCAAAAACGTGGCAGCGACTTTTCCTTCTTGCCTTCCTTCTAGGTTTTAAAATAAACCGGCTCGCCGTCGAAACGTTCATACGGAAAGTCGACAAACGGCTGAGAAAACTAACATTTCATTTTTGCTAACAATTGAGGCGGGACAAAAAAATCTACTTCTCGACTCTTCTAGTTTTTAGTAATATTCTGACCGACGTATCGGCGCCACAATACTCGTTAATGCTTCGTTGTACGTTGTTTTGTTTAAGTTTCATCTACCCGTCGGGAGCAGTTAGAGCTTGTTTCTACAGCGTTAAGAAGCTGGCCCCGCTGCGATCATCCAGGCTCGTAAAAAAACTCGTAAAATTGTAGCAACGACGCTACTGTCTGTCGCGGACCTTGGAAAGGGAAGCTCGGATGGCTTCGGGGAACCAAAGATTAGATACCTAATGCCCCTTTTACAAATCACGAAGCAGACGGTTCGGTAGGTGAGGAATTGTCTTTTTACGAAATTGCTCTAATTAATTGAAAGCCGTTCAAGTCTAGAGCGCTACTATTTGGAATTGCTGCAGATTCGAGGCGTGGAATTGCGAGCTTGGAAAGACTGGGAATTTAGTTAAATAAAAATATGACGAGGTTTTAATTTTGCATCCTGTCGGAGTCGCTGGTTTCGCGTTAGCCCTTCCAGTGTTGAAATTATGAGTAGAATGTTTCAGGAATTGACATTGGAGTACGAGGCCCGGGAACTTTCCCTTTGAAACTCGAGTGGTTTCGAACAGAGAGGAACGGGCTAGGTGTCAAGGGACACAGGGGCCCCGGAAAGCACGCGACCAGGTTGGCTCACCTTCGAAGGGAGAAGCCTGCGAGGTCGTAAATCCAGCCTAACGGACACGGCCACCGTTTCTGAGAGAGGCACTAGAAGGCGGCGAGAGAGGAAAAATGATTTCGGAAATCCCAGCAATAATTGACCATTCTTGTCCTCATTGTACGTTAGAGGGCCTCTTTCACGTATTTCCACGTAAACATTTCCAAAGGGCACCAGCAATTCCAGATATATAATCGCTAAATCAATAACGAATACTCGGGTAAGCAAACAAATTAAATGCCAGCCGTTTGATATTTAAAAGAGAGTAAATCAAATAATCGAATATAAGGCGCTTGAAATTCCACGCGCAAACTTGAAATTCCAAGCACCGTTGATTAAAGATCAGACAGCCGTGAAATCTGCGCAACTCCGGTGAATTTAAAGCTCCGCCATTTTTTATACGAATCGTCAAATTTGATCCAATCAACTCCCAATTACAGACTCGCGATTATCCACCGATCGACCAAGGAAACGATCGTAACAATCAATCTGGGCCATCTCGCATTTTCGAGATTGATAGCGACGGAAGAGGAAGCTATGCTAATAAGACGTTTCACACGGTTTATACTGGAATTGCCGAGGAATTGGCCCACCGGCCAAAGCAGCCTCACTGTTAATAGAGCGACGAGAAGACGTAAATTATTGGCATACATTATATCGCCACCGGACACAGCCTCGTTGATCTATCGCGGCGTGAAATGAACTGTCGCGATTGTATTTCAAAGAGCGGCCAATATAGGACGCGTCTGACCACCGCGAGAAATAATTGCTGTTAATTAGTCATCGAGCAGTCTTCAAAAGTGTGACAGTGTCCCTTTCCATTTAAGGGTACAACTGTTCTTTGGTAAAGCTGTTCTTTTTTAAGTAAAACTTCGTTGAACAATTCCAGACAAATTTAATTGAAAAGTTCTATTCTTGTTTCAGAAAATATATACATATATATAGATTTGAAGATCGAAGATCCTTTTCCAAAAGAGGAAGGATTCTCTGCGAACGGAAGCACTGCTTTCTTCGCGAGAAACACAAGAAGCTATACACGGACACTCTGTTAAGGTGGAAATCATCACATTGGAACTCGCGTGAGAACGAGTCGACCGATTCCAAATTGTCTAAATTGTCTTTTTAGGGAGGGGCCTGACAACGTTGTCGTACTATTTCGATATTTTCGAACCAGCGAAAATAGGAAATCGTTCTTCTCTCTTTCTTAATTTCGTGGAAATCTTGACGCGTCTAAGCTCGCATCCTGAGATAATTGTTTAAAAGTAACGCTCTACCTTTGCGGCCGATGAGAACGTTTCTCTTTTCTCTAGATATTCACGTTCCAGTCGTCCTCCATTCTCCACACGCTGAAGGCGTACGAGAGCTTCTCGTGGGCCATGTAACTGCACGACGACGAGGTTATTTCTCTGGCGGCCAGGACCGCGCTTCTTGGATTTCTTTCTCCTGAAACACAGGAAATCGAGGGTTAATTCGTTTCGTCGGGACTTCCTCGGAGCAGTTTGCACATATATACATTTCAACCGAAATCAATCAAAGGCACAACCGACTATAGTAGGCAGTGAAATGGAAGGCAAAATTATTGCGAAGAGGTTAGAAATCGTTCCGATAAATACAAAACTACTGCGACCGTGCGCAGCGAAGTATAGCCGAGAGGCGCGACGCGACGAAAGGTCGAGGGAGTAAAAAGAATGCTGGGCGAGAAGCTGTGGAATATGAGTCTCGGTAGAGCGAAAAGGAAAACAGGAAACCGAGAAGAGGGTGTCCGCTGTGGGCCGCTGAAAACGGCCCAATCGCGGTCGTCTTCGAGACTGTTAGCGTGTCTGGATGTCTTTAGTCACCTGAAGTTACGGTGCATCGTCGCCGTTTCGCCTGCACTAGATCGTCTCGCCCCCCGTCAACCCTTTACCGATTGTTGAGATACTGAAAGCGAAGGAACTCGTTGAAGTCGTTCGTCTGCTTCAGCCTCAGAAATCGGCGTATACGCGCAACGCGCACGGTCCATTTTTACATTGAATTAATTTTGAAAGACTGGGAGCAACTCCAATTGAAGGAGAATTAATATTCTCACGGAAGAATATATTCCTGTTTGCCTGGAGGCAAACTGGCAAGCCGGGGTGACCGCGCAGAGATGAATTTAAACAAAAGTGCAACTTCCAGAAGCCAGCTCGGAAGCACTGTTAGCGTCTTTATCAATTTGTAAATATTGTTCAGTCGACGATGTACATACACTTGGTCGAGAGGGAAAAAGAGATGTTTACCTGAACGGGTAGCTCTAGTGCAAGAGGTCCTGAGATGACACAGCTACTTGAGCACGGTCCCTAACATTTGAATAATCGTTGGGCCGCTTATGTCGGGAGGGGAGGGGGTCTGTTTAATTACAGGCAACTCTAAACAAACGCCAGCTAGTTTCTCTAAACACGTGCTACTTGGCTGCAGCAAGGTGCCGACGGCGGCATTATACTATGCTTCGATGCTACGTAAAATACTTATTCTTCTGAATAATATTCCCCTTCTAAACGTTACACTTGTTCCAAACGACATACTTCTAATGCAAAAAGTTAAAGAAATTTAATACATTAATTTCAACTCCTTCGATTCTGGTACTTGCAATTCCAACTCCTTCGGTTCTGATACTTGCAATTCCAACTCCTTCGGTTCTGATACTTGCAATTGCAACGCCTCCGGTTCTGATACTTGCAATTCCAACTCCTTCAATTCTGATACTTGCAATTCCAACTCCTTCGATTCTAATACTTGCAATTGCAACTCCTTCGATTCTGATACTTGCAATTGCAACGCCTTCGATTCTGATACTTGCAATTGCAACGCCTTCGATTCTGATACTTGCAATTGCAACGCCTTCGATTCTGATACTTGCAATTGCAACGCCTTCGATTGTGATACTTGCAATTGCAACGCCTTCGATTGTGATACTTGCAATTGCAACGCCTTCGATTCTGATACTTGCAATTGCAACGCCTTCGATTCTGATACTTGCAATTGCAACGCCTTCGATTCTGATACTCGCAATTACAACACGCTGAATGTCTATAGTTTTCGAAAAAAATCGCCACGGTTTAGAAATCTAAAAGACTCACCTGCGTCATCTGCGCCGTCGGTGCTCTCCGTGTTGCAGTGCAACACCTGGAACAGGAAGTCGATGTACCTCGTGGCCAGTTTCAGCGTTTGAATCTTGCTCAGCTTGTCGCTGGGCAACGTGGGGATGATCTTCCTGAGGGAGGCGAACGCCTCGTTCAAGCTTTGCGTCCTCTGTCTCTCCCTCACGTTGGCCATGACCCTTTGATTTTGCAGCTCCTCGAACGTCGACCAGCGCTCCTTCCTCCTCATCTTGGTCTTCGTCGACGAGGCGTCCGTGTCCGTCTCCGGGTCGTTCTCGATGCTGCTGCACTTCCTCTTCCTTTTGCCGCCGTTCCTCGGACCACCGGGCGCGTAGCTCTTCGTCGAGGAGGACGCCTCCAGCACCTGGCTCATCTCCACCTGTTTGTACCTCTGTTGCTCCACGTCCGGCTTGAACTCCAGCACCTCGTCCACGTGGTGATGGTGGTAGCCCGTCTGGGCCTTTCTCGGGACCATCTCCTCGCCGCCGGAGGAGTACATCTGCGGCGAAGGCGTCAGGTAGATGCTCTGCTCGTGGTCTCTGCTGTGATCGGACAGGAAACCCGGCGAATTGTCGTGCAGCCGTCTGTCGTAGTCGGTCTGCAATTCCCTCAGGATCTTCCCGTCGGTGTGGTGCTCCTGGTACTTCTTCTCGTCGTCAAGATTCTCGTACATCAGGTAAGTGGGCTGCTGGTACATCACTTGATGATGAGGATGATGATGATGTTGCCCTTGGTATTCAGGTACTTCCCGGTGCTCCGGCGGGCTGCTCAGGTCCATCAATTGCGTAGGAGGCGTGAACCTCTCGTAGTGGTCCGGCGAGTTGCTGGCCGAGCTGCCGGCGCTGTGCGGGATCCCGGGCCTGTTGTTGCTGTCTAGGAGGTAGAGGCTGTGGATTCTCTGGGCCTGGACGCCCACGGGCTGCGCGGTCTGCATGATTTCTGATAACATGTAAGGACACTTGTGCGACTCCTCAGTGTACCGACACGAACATCACTCACTTCGCCTTCGCAATTTCTCTAGGACACTTCGGACCAGCTATCACTGTACAGCTGAACGATTTACCAGAGAACTCGACGATTAAACAAGAACTTGGATTCAACTGAGAGATCAGGACCGATGAGTGTCTGTCTGGCACAGAGCTGGACACTTTCTTAGAGCAAGTTCAGAGCTTGCAAGCGGGTTTCTCGAGGAGAACACGACTCTCCTCGAAGGTTCAGACTCGTTTGAAGAAACCTGGCATCGAGCTGCCTCTTCATGTCATCGGGAACCCCGCCTCCGGCATGGAGACGTACCCCTACTCTGTGCACCGGAGACTTCCCCTACCTGGCTGTCTCTGTTTCCCCTCTGCTGCACTCACGATGGTTTCTTTTAGTCCCCACCCACGGGAACCTGCCGGGTGGACAGAAAGGGATGCGAGGAAGGGACTGCTCGATGGCATGCGATGATTTAATCAGAGGATCGGACGGGGTGCGATAGCAAAAAGTAGTTGATAATTTTTAATTTTATAGCGAGTCATTTCAGAGCTCTGTACACCTTCCTCGCATCGCTATTAAATCAATCCAATGAACGACTACAATATTTGTAACGTTGAATTTTTCAGAGAATCCCGATGGATCGGCCATTGAGAAACTAAATTTCTTTGAAAAGAAAAAGTTTGGCAATCAACGAAGCTGCGAATCTCGGAACGAAGCAATTCCGGATATGAATAATTTCAAAGAAAATACTTTGTATTTGTAAGGAGGAGAAAGAACCACTTTGAGCACAGGTACGTGCGAATGGAGGCAAGTGACTGAAGAACTGTTAATTATTATTCGTGATCAATGTCTGCCGAATTCGAGTATCAACATTTGCAATTTTCATGTATTGGCAAAATGGGGGTTTAACAAAATTGTAACCGGAATGATTGATGATTCATGGTTGTTTCTTCTGCATCCTGACGCGGAGGAGTGGAGATGGAAGAAAGGGACAAGTGTGCCGACTTGCTGAGACGCGAGAAAGAGGGGGAATAATGAAAGTTGGAGAGAGGAAGAGAAAAGGATGGAAGTCTTGAGGGACGACCCACGTTGAATATTTATATCGCGAGGGACCAGTGAGAATAAAGCGAGGGAGAGCGAGGAACGAGCTCCGATCTGCGAAACTTTGCTTTCGCCTGCCACGAAATGGCGCGAAAACGCTCGACTCTTCAGCGTTTCGTCGATGATTAAAGCGTTTCATTACCCCCGCCATCGTCCCTCTATATTTCGCAATTCTTCCAATTTTCTTCCTCGTACGATAAAGTGCAACTTACTTGCAATTTCGTCCAGTTATCAGTCGACTTCCTCGCGGTATATTTAATTAATTTTCCAAATTCCATTTACTGTAAATTTCACGATGCACTAAAAATACTTTGCGTACTTTCCGTAAAAATTCGTTTCTCAATCGCTGCAAGTACAATTACTTCAGCTTGAAGCGACTTGAATTGCAATTCCAATCCACTTTGCACTATGCAAAGTGAATTGCAATTCCAAGTCACTTTGTACTGTACGAAGCGAATTGCAATTCCAAAGCACTTTGTACTATACAAAGTGAATTGCAATTCCAAGTCACTTTGTAGTGTACGAAGCGAATTGCAATTCCAAGGCACTTATAACTATACGAAGCGAATTGCAATTCCAAGTCACTTTGCACTATACGAAGTGAATTGCAATTCCAAGACACTTTGCACTATACAAAGTGAATTGCAATTCCAAGTCACTTTGTACTGTACGAAACGAATTGCAATTCCAAAGCACTTTGTACTATACAAAGTGAATTGCAATTCCAAGTCACTTTGTACTGTACGAAGCGAATTGCAATTCCAAAGCACTTTGCACTATACGAAGCGAATTGCAATTCCAAGTCACTTTGCACTATACGAAGTGAATTGCAATTGCAAAACACTTTGCACTATACAAAGTGAATTGCAATTCCAACTCACTTCGCACAATACAATGACTATTCCAAATTTTCTGAATCCCTGCAAATCGAAATTACACAGAACATATATTTTCAGGCTCTGGAACATTGGCCGGGCAACAAAGGTGCAAACGGACGAATCAGATCTCGGCGCCAGGCGTTTTAATCTGGAATAGGCCGGCGTCGGTGTGTTTTCGCTATTGAAATTCACGCGGCCGACGGGAAACGATTGAAAATCCTCTCCAGCGTGGCGAGCCGCGTGATGGATCACCGGGCTGGATCGCCGAGACGTGTTTGTTGTGACGGACGAAAGCTCTTTTGAAGATGTCTATAAATTCCGCATTACGGACTTTCACGAGTTCCACGCTTTTCCTCTCGAACCGCGTGATTTACCATTTCTCGTTCGACGTCGCGGCCACGCCTGCGGGAAATTTAGCTGCCAGACGGAGGAATAGATAGACACCAACCAGGGAAAACAGCTGCAGCAACTTCTTCTTTTCGTTCAACGAATTTTAATTTCTATTTCTTCAGTTAATCTACGATTGTGCAATTACCAATTGGTCATTTCTTCTTTTCTTTCGTAGATGCTCGACAGCTTTCGGGAGAAGGCTGCAATCATTTCCCGCGGGAAAGGTGTTAGCAACTGTTGCGAAAATCAGGACGACACGCGGGTGAGATTCCACGTTTGAGTAAAACGTTGCCGGCCAAGAAAAGGCCGCGACGTTATTCGACTTTGATCGGCAACGGGGTATTATTTTGGTGTTTGGCCGCGTTACTTATCGGCCTCTTTATTGGCGATCTGATTTTCAGCTGGCCAACGGCCAGAATCCGGGATTTTCTGCTCGGCCGTTTCGCTTCCCAGAAGCGTACAGAGAACGATGAAGCCCGCTAATGTCTTCACTTTCAATAAACGCGTTTCGACGTTGACGACAAACCCAGACGTTCGTTCTGCAGCTTCCTCAAACGTTAGAAAGTATCTTTACCGTTGCACCATTGCACAAGGAACTGTTAACGTTTGGCGAAGCATACTTTGAAACTCCTTTGAGAATTATGTAGGCACATTATTCTTCACCGAGAGAAACAGAGGAAGAAGAAGAAGTACATCTTGTTCCCTTCTTTCTGACGAGTCGCGACGGTGAGCCTGGGAATACAAATTTCGAACAATATTTAAATACACCAAGCGTTTCGATAATAATTACACCTAATGACTTATTAGAAAAAATTCTATACCCCTCAGACTTGTTGTTTTTAATGAAAAGGCAGTATTTGTTGCACAACTGAACCGAGCAGTGATATCGCAAAAATTTCCAGGGAGCAGAATTGAACGAGCAGTGGCAGTCGTCTGAGGAAAACGTTTATAGGACACCATGGGGAATTGTGCACGTGCACGCGGCCCTGCCCCACGCACCGTTTCACGATATTAACGTGAACTTAATTGCGCGTGCTGGGACGCGTTTAATCGGCACACAAGGGAACCTGTGCCTCGTCGTGCCCCGCTGCAGGTTAGAGCTACTTTTTCTACCTTCAACCATGTTTTACAACTTCCTCTCTGGTACCCGGATTAAACAAAAATATCCCGCTCGCGCCCCCACGGTTCTCTAGCAAAATTACAGCGAACAAATAAAGCCAGCAATTCCAAGAAATAGGTTGCAATCATTCCGACAATGGCAAGACAACCCGACACAATTCCAGCGAAAGGGATTCGTCGATGAAATTTTCATTTAATCGCACGATTACATTGCCCAATTCTAATCGTTTCTTTTTTTTTCATTTCCAGTGGGAATTGCTGTAATCCTGTTCGTTGTTTTTAGGCGAAAGATGTACTGAAGAAATTTGATGAAAAAGAAATAAAGAGTGAAAGAAGAAAATAGTGCAACGCCGGTAGAGGGTTGTTTTTATTATGTCGTTCCAAACAAGGGAAAACATTCACAGGTAATATGACCGTAATTGTTCTTAGGAGGCAGTGCAGCGTTAAGAGGAGGTTGGAATCGGGGGAAATTTATGGATCAGGTTGAATTTGGCCACCAGCAAAGCAATTAGCACGCGGTGAGTACCAGCCAGCCCTGGTGGCCGTTTAGTGACGTACCTGACAACGGCGCCCCGATCTACCAGCCCTACCAGCCCATCTGGCCCTTTATAGAGGGGAAGTCCCGGGAACCGAGTGGGCCCTTAATCTCGTTATTTCTTCTTTTTTTACGATGCAAAAAGTTACCTCCGAATTTCATCAAATCAACGGAGCCAATTGCCAAGCAATTGCAATTGCACATCGCAACTGCAATTGCACATGGCAACTGCAATTGCAGATTGATTACTGATAGATAGATGGTATAGACGGATTATCGATAGAGTTTTCTTCCTATTTTCAATTCGCATATTTTGATTGCAGGATGAAATATCGATCGAGGCAGGCTTGAGTTCCATTGCTCTTAAAAATTTGAACAAAAAAAAATAGTAACAAATCACCCTCCACTCTCGGGACCCACGTTGTACTTGCACAACATACTCGACAGCCTTCAGGTTCACCGACGTTTATGGCAGCCTCTGAAGGATGGACAGCGGAACACTGTGGTAATAGCAATAGACACAGGACGGTGGCCCATGTGTCGCTACGACGACCGTTCGCCGTTTGGCGAATTTGCATTTACGAGCTGAATGGTAACCCGGAACATGTGTTCGCGACCTGCCTAAAACTGTTGGCCGAAACACATGTTTCCCTCCAGGGGAAAAAGGTGAAAGTCTTGGCGGGGGACGGGGCGAAAACTCGCAAGGTCACGTGGAGCATCTGTTTTTTTTTTCCTTTTTTTTCCCTCCCTTTTTTATTTCAGACACCCAACTCTTTTCTCCCAGGTGAAATTGGGCGGCTCTCGCGATTGAATCGTTAGTTTGCAACAGCGTCCACCGATGCGTAATTAGATTTGCATTAATCGCTTTGTTATGTCATCCCTTTTATTGCAGGCATACGAAACGAATTAAAGGTGACGATGAATACGACCACGACGAGCCCCCGCACGTCTAATTTCATTCGAGAAAACAGCGATGACAATTGGCCCATGCTATATAGCGTATGATAGTACTATACTATAATTTCCTGTGCGAATTTTTGTCACAGTATAAAACCATTGCTGTCAATATTATTATAGTCTAATGCTACTACTACTAATAATAGTATATCCATGCTATATAACGTATGGTGATTTTATCATAATTCATCGTACAGATTCTTGATACAGTATCGAAACGATTGCATCAGACGTATCACAGTATAATAATAATAATAATAATAATAACATAGCCGTGCCACAAGTGCATACACGATGTCAACTGCAGACGAATGTTTCAGGTCATCCAATGGGCCGCGTGGGATTCGGGGTACGTGCCTCTAAACGCAACTCGTCTATAGTACCTCGGGCCTTATTGCTCCTAGCTGGCACGTCACGTCTGTTGCCGTGTGTTCGACACATGGCGAAGACGCGGCACCGGTGCAAACATTGTACAAGCTATCTGTCGGCGCGGATCGTAAAGGCAACCGTTTATAATGCGCACGGCCTGGCCCAGGGACAGTTTGCGAGGAGCACGTGGGCAATAACGCCGGCCGAGAAGCCATAGGCGATATTGTCGTGGATATTTCAAGTTTACAGGCCGTCAAGCGACGGAGGCACGCGCTCACGTTCGCGGATCTCGGCGTCGACAACGTAACGTGTCCGTCGTCTGTCACGATTAGTCTCGTCCTGGGGACGTTTAACTGTATGTCGCCCCCGGGGATTTACTGTGCGCAGCCGGATCATGGCTGATAGGCGAAATTGTTATTGCGTGTAATGTCGGCAATGTTGCAAAGCGTCTTCTGGGATCCCCGAATTCTTGAAAGATTGCCCCGTTTTCTGCAATGCTATATTCGCGATTGCTTGCTATAATTGCGATTCCTTGTTATAATAGCAATTCCTTGCTATAATTGCAATTCCTTGTTACAATAGCAATTCCTTGCTATAATTGCAATTCCTTGTTATAATAGCAATTCCTTGCTATAATTGCGATTCCTTGTTATAATCGCAATTACTTGCTATAATGTCAGTTGCAATTCCTTGCTATAATTGCAATTCTAGCAAGGAATTGGTATTATATCAATTCTAGCAAGGAATTGCTATTGTAACAATGAATCGCAATTGTAATTGCTTGCTATAATTGCAATGCTAGCAAGGAATTGCTATTATAACAATGAATCGCAATTGAAATTGCTTGCTATAATTGCAATGCTAGCAAGGAATTGCTACTATAACAATGAATCGCAATTGCAATTGCTTGCTATAATCGCAATTCCTTGCCGCATTTGCAAGCTACATTGCTTGCTACATTTTTGTACACGGTTCCTTTTTTCGTCAAGTTTAACGAATTATTTGCGCAAACACGTATTGCAGAACGCTGCGTTTGATGTGAGATATTTCTGCTAGATTGCGCAATCGTTTTTAAAGGAACGAGCGTCCTATTGCGATCGGAAATATTTACGAGGTGTACATTTATACGAGGATTTCCATCCGAAAGGAAGAGAGTAAATAGTCCTATTGAGAAGGGAGGAGAGCCGCGTCCGAAGTAGGCACGAGACCAAAACTTGAATGGTCTTTATGATTCTTGAATGGCGACAAGTGCCTCTTACAATACCGACCCTCTCGACTTCCCGACTGGAGTATCGCCGCTACGCCTCCCGTTTTACCTTCCTTATTGTACTCTTTCCACGGATTAGACGCCATTGTCGACCGCAAAATTACCGCCAAAACCGCCCACCCAGAACTAATTCGGCCCCGATTGCGCAACGCAATGGCTTTTCAATTGTGCCGAAATTATCTCGCAGGGCCCGCGACAAATTATTATCGAAGAAACGATGAACGCACTTGAACGAAGGGACTCGTTGTTCAATTATTGTTTTTTTATCCGGCCCGATCGTGTTGGGCATGGTTCTATAAAAACAGCGAGCACGTGGAGGGCGGCTAACGGTACGAACAATCGCCAGGGAACCAGTAGACACTAATCTGCTTATTGTTTTCAGCGCAAATATTTTTCCGGCCTCTTAATCCGAATTACTGTCTGACTTTCGGCGATCGGTGATCCCTTCGCAAGGGAGTGCCGTCAAGATTTACGCCCGCAGCCTACAAATCTGCTTTACCGTGCCCGCTTCTGGCATCGGAGTCACCATTAAGTGTCATCAGGACGTCTAATCTCGTAAAACGATTTAAATCCACGTTCAGCAAGTCTGTCGAGCGTTGGACAATTTTTGACACCCTCGAAAATTTTGGAATTAAGAGCGTACGTAATGTATTATTCACTTGTATATCCTTTTTTCAAATTTAAATTTTAATACACGGTCGTTTTATTTCAGTCGCCATTTTCTAGCCGGGCATTGGGGTTTTCTTTCGGGCCGTGTGAACGGTGCATTTTTTCACGGAGGCAAGCCAGGGTAGCGATCGCACGTGCTACCTGTTTGCGCTGGTCAATCTGCGTTCCTGGCGAACACATGTCAGAAGGTCTGGCCGTCGTATAAACTTGGGGAAATTTGGCGAGCACGTGTTGATCATACGGTGGCGTGCACCTTTAATGAGATTCCAGTCACGTTGCTTGCCAGTCCATGGGCTGCTCACTAATTAGCTTAGCATTTTCGAAATCTGGAAGCGATTACGTATTACACGTGGCAAGCGTTTTGGCAAAATTAGATTAGGATCAGATCGTGTGGAATAGCACTGATAATCCCAGACTCGAGCGAAGAATTGTTTGCTTATTGAATTAACGAATTTTGCGAAATTTTTCTTACCGTATATTAATGGAAAAATTAGATATCATCTTTTCGCTATATTACAGTAATTTAATGTTAATTGAAGCGTTGGGTTTTAGTCTTGGAAATTCTCAGGCTTCGATATTATTTCATATTTTTATTAGCAATTGAATAGTAATTTAAACGTTGGACGTTAATCTTGAAAATTGGCAGAATTCGATAATTGAACGTAAAACTTCGATCGATATTAATTCAAACGATTGAACATTATGTTTATGAAAATTCTAGCGAAAAGGGGGAGTGGTCCCTCGGCATTGAAACGAATATCTTCCCTTCGCTGAGTATAACCTATGGAAGGGGCGGTGTAATAAAAATGCACTTGTAACGACGGCAATAAAAAAAATGGTAACGCAAGGTATGGTACCAGAAATTCCTAATAATAACATAAAAAATTTAATTCTTTTACTATCGCTTTATAAATTATGGTTAATTATTTGTCAGGTTGATTGTTCGCCGCCCCGACCTGGTGCAGGCGAGTACATACCATAGAAATGCAAGGATGAATCGCAGTGGTGCTTGAAAGGGACCCCCCGTGGCCCCCAGAGAATATGCCACCAGCATCACGCCATTGTATTTACGTGACCCTGTCGCAGGAGGTGGCAGGATCGTGATGGCCTAGGGATAACAGTTAAAACGTCGAATATTCACGAGCTCTGGCTGGTGACTTAGGTTTGCGAATTACTATGACTAATACGGGAATACCCAGAGCAATCTAATTTGGTCGAAATCTTTATCTCGCAATTAACCACGCCCCATTAAGTACTTTAACCGCGCTGCTCGCATTAAAATGATGTGAAAGCATTCTCGAGTCACGAACTAAATACGTTACGTTAATAATGTCGAGCAGTCGAATTATTAATATAGAGAGCAAACGCGAGGAAATATTTTTAATTTGATAATGGATTAACGTAGCTATACAGCAGTGCTATATATTATATTAATTTAATATAGCTATACTATATAATTATACTATATTTATTTAATATAGCTTTACTATATAATTATACTATTTTTATTTAATATAGCTATACTATATAATTATACTATATTTATTTAATATAGCTATGCTATATATTTATACTATATTTATTTAATATAGCTATGCTATATATTTATACTATATTTATTTAATATAGCTATACTATATAATTGTACTATATTTATTTAATATAGCTATGCTATATAATCATACTATATTTATTTAATACAGCTACACTATTATATAACTATACTATATTAATTATAATAGCTATACTATTATATAGTTGTACTATATGATTATAATTACACAAAATATCGGTCGTTGATACTAATTATCAATTATCGTTCGTTAATTAGAATAACACGCGGCATATCGGGCGATTGTTTATTTAATGAGGAATTGATTGGAAATTGCAATTGCAGTGCGGAATCAACGCCGATGTCTGATCCTCGACCAGCAAACGGTAGTTCCAGGGGTAGACAGGAACGTGCTGAAAATAATGGACTGCTGATACATTGGGGAAATACGTCGCCCCTATGCTCGTCGCCTCTTTTGGATTACAGGGCTAATAAAGTCCCCATAATCCAGCTTCGAAGTCTCGTTGGTCATGAAGTAGATGCTCCTTTAAAATTGACCAGCGGCGTTCGAACAGGTAAGTGAATTTACTTGTGGCATGGTTTTCCCCAAAAATTTCGAACATATCCCGCCACCTTCGACACGGCTACACCACAATTAAAATTCTGTCCCACCAGCAGGTAATTAATCACGCTGGCAACACGAGGATCAACAAAATACATCGTTGTAATAATAATAATAATAATGATAATAACAATATTCATAATATTGATCATGGAGAATTAATAAGGTACTTTTTTTAACGTTTCAATCGGTCATAAATTAGATTAATGATTAATAAATTAAAGATGCGAAGGACGGTGTGGAGAAAGAAAATTATAACAATCGAGGGAAGAAGAAATGAAGAAATATCGAATCCGTTTCGCGTGGATTGCGTGAAAAATAGTGGACGATCAGGGTGGTCCTCTCTCACGGCTCGGGAAGCCGCGTTCTGGAGGCGACGTATACACGGTGCACGCGACGTCGACGTCGCGGACGCCGCCAGAAAGAAAGTCGACTCGAAAATCAAACAAACAGCCGACGACGCCGCGTTTCTGCACTTCCGTCGTTGACGTTTGTTTATTGTCGCCGGTGGATCGCTGTCTCTACGCCCCTGCTCCGTTTTAAATGCCGCGTTTCATTCCGTTACGTAACCCTCTAACGCGTAACACGCAAAAATCGTTCGCGTCAAATAGAAAATTACATAATTAATTAAATTTCCTTCGCTTGCCATCACTGTATTATGATATTTGTCGTATTACTTGTACGGTTAGCAAAGTAAATGATTAAGAAGAAATATCCATACATAACTTCATTCATATTGAGAGGAATTAATTATGAATAACATAAACGTACATATATAATTTTCTTCTTCATTTCTTCTTTCGTATACTTCTTTTTTCCACGTAGCTGGTTTTATTTTTAACAACAGCGCGCAAGAAAGTGGATGCCTTTTTTTTAGGTAATAGCAGAACGATAAGGAAAGAAGAAATATGCGTTTGGTCGGTGAAGAAATTGTGTAACGTCGGTTCTTTACACCCTTGTAAAGACGGGCCTAATGAAACGTAACTCATTCCCATGCACCTTGTGGAGACATCGTCTGGCGAACACATGTCCCCGTCGGATTTCATCCATTAAGAAAAAGTGCGCCCTTCGTCGCATGACATTGGCCGCCGTCGAACATTGAAACCCGAACTCGCTAATTCACCAGATGCTGGTTGCCTCAAAGGGTTATTAGACGTATACATATTTCTACGTTTCAACGGGGCGAAAATGTTTCGACCTCCGCATAGTCGAAATTTAATTAGAATCGTCTGAATTAATTAATATCATTCGAGTCAGCAAAATAGAAGAATATATTTCTTCTTCTTCTTTTTGATACGTATATAAGTACATTATAAACGTCAGTGATAATCTGTGTTTCTTCCCGATGCAAACAACGCGTTATCTCTTCCTTCGAGTATCGTATATTTTGATCTCTTGTTTGGAGAAATAATTGCGAGCTGTTTTCGTTACAGGTACGTCGCTGCTTCAGTTTACCTGGGAAACTGTCTCACCGAAGATTAAAGTCCCAGAGCGTTTAATCTCCGCTGGTTAATAAGCCTGTTAAACTGGTTCACTCGAAATACTAGGTGTAACCCTGTCTAGGTTAGTTTCGAACAGATGTCTGATCAGACTTTTACACCTCTCTCTGCTAACCCGAAAGAATTAACCTATTTAACCTAATTCACCTGCTCCCAGTTTTCAGCGGTGTTTTATATAAATAGCTTGGTTATAATAACGAGAATATTTAGGGGTTAGGTTACGGGGCATTGAAGGGAATCGTTCTTTCGATTATTTCTTCTTTTTTGTTGGCGAAGAAATAATACAACGGCGAAACGTTGGCCGGGATTTCGACGGGGATACTTTGTTGCGAGGAAAATGGAGTGTCTGAAGGCGGACAAATTGAAGAGAACAGTGTTCCTGATAGTCACATATGTTGCTGGATTATGAGCACGATAAATTTTAGCCGGCGGGCGTAACAGCTGGATTAAGCGAAACTTGTCGCTGTGTCAACGAGGATATTTCAGTTTTCGTTTTCTAATTTCTGAATCTCTTCTTCGGTACAATATAGTTTATTCTCTTGTTTACTTCAACATACTTTATTCCCTTTACCGTAATATAGTTTATTGTCTTCTTTGCCACGCCATATGTTATTCTCTTCTTTACCATAATATATGCTTGATTACAAACACCACGAAGGCCCATTCAATCATTAGAACGAAATTTCCAATCGATTTTGCAATCGAATTAAACACAAGGTACCAAGTAAGAAGTTGGCCTTGAAATTATTTACTTATTTGACACAATTGAATTGCTGAGACGAACACGTAATATTTTATCCAAGTTATTGTTTCTTCTCCGTTGTTTTTTTTTTTCGCAGTGTGGGCTTCCAGCGTTGACACAAGAGGAAATATGATTCCTGGGCGACGTCGGTGTCGCAAGAAGTCCGGAAGTGAAAGAAAACAGCGTGAGCCGAATCGCAAACACGAAGAACGCCGGTCAGGAGACTTATTGTCTCTGGAGTTCTGCTGCAGCTACCTAGCGTGCATGTGCAGATCCTGCACGCATTTCAGAAATGCTTACTTCAAACACACGTGCTCGCCATCAGGTTGCCCAAGTGGTTGTTTGACCTTCGATCTTCTGTGCCCCCCCCCCCCCCGAACCCTTCCTATTTCTTACCGACAGGGCAACACCTCATTCCCCAACAATGTTTGCAATAATTTACAATCATTATCGCTGTTTCGTTTGAACAGACAATTAGTGTAGTCCTGAAATTCAATTCGACTCGATTAATTTTCTTCTTTTCTTAATTTCTTCATTTCTTCATTTTTTCGCGTCGAAGATTCTTATTGTAGAATGCTTTTCGAGCAATAATTATTTCGAGGCCCACGTTATTCCCCTCTTTCTACTCGTAGATTATCAAGTTACGTCTGGTAACATTAGAGGCTTATTTTGATTTTATTTATCCTGTTTCAGTGTCAAGAAACACTTGTTTTTTCAAATCAGCCAAGACGTCAGCGATGACCACCGTGGAGTACGGATTGTATTTCTCAGATCCACGTCGTCGAGGGGGTATTAGACCCACGTGAGTATGTTGGACCCCGATACCGAGGTCGTGAACTGGAAGGGAAAAAAAAGGGCCTCACGGGTTGCCGTGGCCTGGATGGGCCTCTGGATTCCTCAGTGGGGGACCCACGGGCGCATCTTTCGTTTTTCTTCCAATCCCCGAGGATCCATTGTCGTTGTTTTTTTTCTCCTTCTCTACACACACCCTTAATGGTTTCCCCTTCACGGCTTTGGGACGTCGATAAATCGCTGGGAACATCCTTGCTCGTCAAAAACCATGCCCAAGAAATTTTTACGCATACATAACATGTGTACGTATACCTCGACCGAGTTAGTTATTAAATAGTTATTAAATTGAATTCCCTTTAAAATGAATATATATTAAATTGAATTCCTTTTAAAATGAACATATATTAAATATATATGTATTTAAAATTCAGCTGGAATCGTTCGTGACGTAATTACACTTTCTTCCATAGGGATGATATATCGAGAATTATGGCGGGCAGGGAAATTCGAAACGGCGAGAGAGCGCACACGTGTGCTTCTGCTCGCTGTCATTGTCCTTTTGGAGAAAACGCTGGATGGACAGTGGTTGCACGGGGACCCTTGGGACACGTAAGACCTTCGTGGAACGCGTTCAAGTAATTGCGAGGCCAGGTCTTCTTGAACGTAAATCAGAATCGAGGCATACAACCCGGGTGGACCTCATGTAGAGAAGAAAGGGCACGTATGTACCTACTCCGAAGAAGAGGCGACACTGGACACCGCACCGTAAGGATGTTTTCTTCATTAATTCGTGTCACTTGCAGATGAGATATGGAGAGGAAGAAGAGGGAGAAGAAGAAGAAACAGAAGTAAAACAAATGACTACGAAACAGTACCTGCGCTATATCCATTTGACCTCGAAGTAAGACGAAGTATCAGCGTGGACGCAATAAAATATAGGTAGGGCAGAATTATATTTTATGCGTATACAGCAGCGACAGTAAAATACCATTCGAAGGAAAGAAGATACGCGTTGTATTATAGAATATACAGAAAGTGTAGCGTTACTGCAGTTGCCTGAAGAAGAAAAAGAAGAAAAAGAGGAGTGTCCCCGGTGGCTGCAAAAAAAGAAGAAAACTGAAACTAATGGTGAATTGTGGAACCAACTCCACTAATTGCCATCGAATCTTCGCTGAGTGTGGTGAATCGTTCAGAGGGTCCAACGGCACGGTCGAGGTCGGAGGTCGAATCCAAATGATGCTGCTTCTTGGAACGAGAGAGTCATCAGGACACGCGACACTTCCCGAGCCGAAGGAAGCGTGCCCTTTTTTATTTTTTCAACCCCATGGAGCCACGGGGTTCCACGGTTCCACTGGAATCACGCCGATGAGAGATTCATCGTTGCTGTTTCAGTGGACCCTATGTACTGTGTATGTATATGTATGTTTTGGTAACTGGTACAATTTGTAGAATTCTGTTTGGAAAAAAAGAGTACACGAGGTGATAACGTGGACGAACTTCATCCGTATATAAGTGAGTCACATAAATTTTACTGTCAATTGAATACATCAATTGAATTATTTCGATAACAGTCGCAATTATTTTTAATCGATATCATTTGCAGAATACTGAAAGGATAAAATGGAGAATGGGACGCCATTTCGTTTTGCCTACCTATCTGTCCACCTTTCACCGATTGGCTCGCAGGAACGGTTACCTGTGCCAGGTAACCACAGGCTCTTATTGGTCGGGCTGAGCACAGGTAAGAGGCAGGTGAGCTCCTCCCCGCATGGACATAGTTCTCGTGTCAAAATGGTTTTTCTTTTCAGAAAGAAGAAATTATTCTGTATCGTTCGTTTAAATATTTATCGCATATATACTATTAATACTATTGCAAATAGAATATAAATAATATTATATTAAATATATAATCACTGCTGATACCTAATTCTTTACTTATTTCTTGGTTTTTTTTCCAGGGAACAAGGTTGTCGGTTTTGGGGGAGAATAATACTTTCCTTCCTATATTGGACGTGTGGAATACTCGTGTGTGTATAGTGCGGTCAGCGGCCCAGACATTTGCAGCCAGGTGTGACAGACGTCGACACTTGCACTTGTGACGGTGCGTCACGTCACGGACGTGGCCGGCTGCTCCGTTTCGTCGAAACAGCTGTTGTCTGATGTCCTTCCTCTTCCATGTCAGGCGTGGAACCATTAAAATTCAGTGCAATCCATCATACGAGCATGGAAATGCTCGAATTCCCACCATTTCGACTTTCTTCTCTGCATACCACTCATTTCCAAGTACGAAACTTACTTATAGTCCTGTCCCTCTCACCGCGGAAGAAGAAAATTAATTCTTCTTCGACTTCCACTGCATTTACTTATTTCTTCTCTTTCTTTCTTCGCAGATTTCCTTGCATTAAGTCGCCCGTCTGTTCTTCTTCTTTTCCAACTATACCTGTGCACAATACAGTAGTACGCTCGTTTCTTCTTTCGTCATCCGCAGCTGCGAATTATCCATCCATCCACTGGCTCACCGTCGTCTCTTCTCTTCTCTTCTTCGCATCAATTAATCCCAGGAGCCGGCCTATATAATTTAGTTCGGTATCTATTTCCAGACGTCTGTCGGTAGCTTTGCGTCCAACGTCTTTTCTTCTCTTCGCAAGGGACACTCTATTTTTTCGCCTGGAACAATCAGCGCGTCGCGCTCACGAGGGCATCGAGTTCGACTGCAGCCACGTTAAATGCACCGTGCCACGGATGTGTAACGAGAGACGACCGCTCCCTCTTCTCCTCCCTGTTTTTTCTTCCATGAAGCCGGACCGTGCCGCTGCTTTGAAATTGGCACGCGGGATGATTTTAGCTTATTCGAAGGCGGAGGAAAAAGAAGGAGGAGTCGCCTTCGACCCGTTGGCGCCAGCGCGACAAAAACCTTTCATAATCGGCCGTGTCTCCCCTCGTTTCTTCGTTTCCAGATCCTCCTACATCGGCAGCTAGAAACTCTTCGAAATTCACGCCGGATTGTTGTACAACATTACTCTGCTTCATTCTTCTTCGACGTTAGCTTCGACATTAGCTTCGACGTTAGCTTCGACGTTAGCTTCGACTTCTTCTTCGTTATTTCTTCCCTCAGTCTGTGAGGGAAGACGATAATTCGTTTTCTTCTTTAATACCTGAGGACGACAGGAACTAATTGCCTGCCTGCTATATTCGTTTCGTTCCCCCGGTTTTCTTTGGTTAGTTGTAATTGCGTGCAATTGCGTAATGATGCTCTCGCGTGAAGCTAATTAATAATTTCTATTTTTGTACGAAGTGTTATGTTAATTTCTTCCCTTCTTTTTTAGTCGCTCGCCACTTCGTCTAACTGTTTCACGTAATTATTAACACGCCGACGTGTTGCAGGTTTTATGGGACCCTTCCTGCTCGAAGGAAAACAGAATCGGTCGGCTCACACCGAAAGGATTAACCTGGAGCCGTATCGCCACGATTTCTTCTTCGAAAATAACGCCCCGCGCACACGTGGTTCCACAGTGAAAACACGGGGGCTCTTTCCAACGACCACGAAGAAATAGAAGATTCTCTTCATTAACACATACTTCATCAGCGGCTGTTAATGAATCACGTGTTCATATATCAGCCCCGAACGACTCTCGCGTGTTTTCCCAAGGCTGCTGATTTACACTCGCGAGAAAACTCATCGCTGCCGCCATTTTATGGTGTACAAAATAAGAGGGGCCAGCACCTCCTGCTCGAGTGCCGCGAGACACCTTTACCGAGGGAAATCCTTTTTTATGTAACGCTCTCGGGATGCCCGTTCTTCCCTCATTTTTTCTGAGTAAAAGCGGCTCCTGTGAGGGGATCGATTTCTTCTCCGATTCTTCGTTGATTTGTTACCATTTTGGAAATGGACTTTCCATGTTGCCCGATTGTTCGTTTTAAGAACAGGGTGTTCCATTCTAAATAGATTATGGACAGTGTTATTTTGTACGATTCAGAAATTAGAATACGCTTTAACCCTTCGGAAATTCTTAATCAAAATACTGGATATGAAGAAATAGGTATTGTACAATAAACAAGTTATACAATACATAGTTTATAATTTGTAATATACTATAGTCTGTTTCCTTAATGATAATACTGATTTTCTTTTCAGATGGACCGTGTCGAATTCAAGGGACAGTTGTGGTTTTTAAGTTGGAGAGATAGCCCACCCTTTTGCGTTTCTCTAATGGACATCACGGAAGAAGGTCGCCCATTTCTCTCCCCATTTTCTTTCATAAAACCGACGACACGTAGTCGCGGAGGGGCGGCGCCTTCGTAGGCGCAGACGCTCTTGGTTTCACAGCGTGCTTCCGGTAAGGGTAGCCCATAGAATTCCTTAGGGGTGTCGAACGCCCCCGCGACACTCCCCATAAATTATCCAGGTTCTCATGCCGTGCTCTAGACTCGTCCCAATTTATCTTTTTCCAAGCCGTGACGGCCTCGTCTCGATTCTAATTAAAGTCCACGACGTCCGAAGTGATTACTTGGGCAACCAGTTTTGACTTTTAAATAAGGGAAACTGATTCTTTATTTTATAAACTGTCCCGTTTCTTCTTTTCTTCTTTTCTTCGTTATATTCTTCCGAAATCCAATGACATTTTGTCACAACATTACTCGTATCTCTTCTTCTTCTTCTATTTTGTGCGCAGACAAATATTTAATTGTCAAATTAATATTTAACAACAGTCCCATTTCTTCTTTTCTTCGTTAAATTCTTCCGGAATTCAATTATGTACGCATCATCGATTTTCTTCTGTTTCTTCACCGAACTTGACGCTTTTTTTCATTGAATTCTACCGGAATTCAATTATGTACGCATCATCGATTTTCTTCTATTTCTTCACCGAACTTGACGCATTTCTTCTTTTTTTCATTCAATTCTACCGGAATTCAATTATGTACGCATCATCGATTTTCCCCTATATCTTCCACAAACTTCGCCTCACGCATTTCTTCATCTCTTCTTTTCTTCTAGGCCTCGCACAAACCAAATATCCCTTCCGCCAGAAATCCCAGCACCGTTCTGAAATAAACCTTGCGAGCACGGTAAGGAGCGTCCATTCGCCTTCGAAAATGTGTTTACACGGCACTATACACTTCACCGGCATAATTCGCCGTGTCTTTTTGCCCCGCAAGAAAACGAACGAGTTTTCCTTGGCGCCTGGCATTGTGGGGCCCCGCGATCTCGCGGTATCGCGAGACCCAAGTGAATTCCACGCATCGCGGGGGTGGCGGCCGTCAGAATTTACTGTTTCCACGTTCCGATCTATTTTAATTATCCCCCGTGCGGCCCGGGGCGAAAAATTCCATAAATCTTCGTCGCTAGGGTAATTAGCGGGGCAAGATACTTTCGGTCGGGCGGCGTAAATCGTTATACCTTCCAGGAACCACGAACCTTGGACGGAATTAAATGTTCGTGGCTGGAGGGGTCCCCCAAACCTTCGAATTTTAACAATAACAACGACAATTCGCAATTATTCGCCACCGTGGCGCGGCTTTTCTTATCGCTATTTTTAAATTGTGTCAAAATAGTCGCAGTTTGGTTGAATTCATTGAAATGGAAACGCTTCGTTCGTCAATTATCACCTGTTACGTATCATTTATTTTTGTCGGCTGGAAATTATGTTACAGTTCGTTTCCAGCCGACGTTTCTCAGGAAGTTGTAACGCGCGAAGGGTTACTCGATATTCTGACAAAAGAAGAATATGAATTGCCGGGGTAGAGCATGTCGTGGGGGCCCTGTATCGCGGTGAATCGCTTGAAAAATGAAGAGGCGGCCCGTAAATCGCTATTATAGAGGTCTGAACGCTTGTAGCATTTCTTAATTCGTGGGGGCGTTTATTTGCTGCATCCCTCTGCAGATATAATTTAAAGCGGTTCCCGCTATTTTTACCATTCCGTGATTCATTTGCCCTTGCACGTTGAAAAGAATTATATTTCATAATCGTGCATTCGTGAAAATTATTCTTGCCGTTATCATTATTTCTAATCTTATGAGTAATAATTATTTCTTTGTTGCACTCTGCTATTTTTATTGTTGTCTACTGGTGTAATTATTACTATCATGCTAGCCTGTGGCGTATTAATATATCTTCGTCTAAATGCACGACGACAGGAACTAATTTAATGCTGTTTTTGCAGGGAGAAACACGGGGGCGTGAAAAATATTGGAGAAAATTCTTCACGAATGATAAAAATTGAAAGGCCGGACCGTTTCATTGTCAAGGGGGGGAGGAAGCTGGCTGAAGATAATAATCGCCTTCCGTTCGTCGTAAATCTCTCCTTATGAACGATGGCGATAGGGTTCGCCGCACGAAAATAGAATTTTTTTTCCCCGGCCCTCGTAAAATATTTATATGCGCAAATAGCGGCGTGCCGCGTTGAAAATACGAAAGAAGACAAGAAGGAGACATCGATAGGAGAAGCGTGGAATCCGTTATTCTTCCTGTTCGTCGTTTTCCGTCCCGGAAATATCTCTTTGAGGACGAACTGCAAACTTTTCCCCGCGAAAAATATCGCGGCACAACGCTTTCTCAGTTTTCTTCTTCTCCAGAAACACCGATAGCGTTCCCGCGTCGAAGAAGAAACGGCATCTCTTCTTTTGCAGAGGAAGATCATTAAAGGTTGGACAGTTTTGAGGAAGATTAATATCTCTTCTTTTGGCGGCGAGTATTTTCATTAACGGAAGAAACGATATCTCTTCTGTTATTCTTCTACGAAAGAGGTTATCGAGTATTGGCTATTTTTAATCAGACCCGACGGTTTCTTCTCTCGCTTTCACGTATCTCAACACCGCTAATTTACAGGGAAAAGGCGTGAAGGCTTTTGGGGTGAAAAAAATCTACTTCACGAGCTTTCTTCCTTGGAAGACGGGGCTCCGAAATCCTTTCGCCGAGCAGATGTTTGCCGCCGGGGAGCCTGGGGAGTTGAGGAGGTGACAAAATCGAGCCTCCGGTTTTAATAGAGAAGTGGACCCGTTACACTATCGTCCGGGAAGATCGTTACTTTCGCTAGACAGCTGTTTCCTTGGCCGATGAAACGTATGCCGGTGCTTTCAAGGCGAAACGACTGCGTGGAAATAATCTGTAGAGGTCGAAGAGATATTTCTTTTCGGCGTTTCGGCGCAAGGAAAACCGAATCTGGAATAACAGGGAAATTCTGCCAATTAAAATATCATTTACAGTAATTTTTCCTGTTACTAATATTTCTTCGGCAATTTTTAATTGAATTTCTTCTGTTTTTAGGCGAGGCGAACGGGTTTCAATTACGCAAGGGTTATAATCGGCCAGGTCTCTGCCAGAAAATCGTTTCAGCAACGCGGACCCGCCCACCAAACCGGAAATTAGTGGCCGACAGGCGGTTCGAATTATAGATTTCTTAGGAGAGACCACAGGAACCGCCTTTTTCATACCTTCTCTCTAAATCTCGATTTACTTACTTCGTTAAAGCAGAAAATGCGTAAGATCAATTTGCACTTTCCTCGTGCTATTATTATTATCATTGCCATATTAATTATAATACAGTTATAATTACTGTTATAGCATTTTTAATCGACGTGTATTCAATAATCTTCTTTCGTAATTTTAACCTTTCCTCGTAGATTATTATTGTGGGGCGTCCAGATCTTTTTCTACTTCTTCTCTGTACTCCAGTCTTGCTTATATGCGCTCTAACTCGCAGCGAGTTTCTTTTTATGCAAGCTTTCGTCGTGAGAGGAGAGAAGTCGTCGACGTGTCCCCTCGACAGCTGCAACCACCGTGAGATCCGGTTCACACGACCCTCCCCACTCCACCCCCTATCCTAACCTTCTTCTACACTTTTATAAGAGCATTTCGAAAGACGTCCCTTCTTCCAGCGAGATCCAGCGACGCGATTTTTATCGAACGAGCAAGAAACAATGCGATAGCATGTATATACTGTACATTCGCCTATAGTGGATGTCGGTAAACAGGAAAACACTGCACGCATTCATTCTTCTCTACTGACCCACATTCGCGGAAGTCGCTATCTCTTCTTCTGCTTCTCTTCCCTGCCTTCGAACAATCGGCCATAAGTCAAGCCACGGCTCGTTGATCTGTCGTTTCTCGTTGCTCGGGCTCGTACGAACCAGTTTCTTCCCTTTGGAAAGAAAAAAAGAGAGATTCGCCTCGGCCTCGACTTCGTTTCCTCAGTTTGATCATTTATTAACAGCGCCCCAGTATCTCAACCTTTTGATATAGTAATCGTAATAATAATGGCAGAGAACTCTGAAAGATACTAAGGTCGAAGAATATGTCTAACTGAAGAAATGAATTTTCCAGATGTTTGTCGATGGGCTTCAATTAACTATGACACGAGCTGTCTGCAATAAATAAAAGTACTGAGGTCGTAGAGGGTAGCTGGCATTAATTTTGTGCACAAGGCACAATGGTCGGGGTGAAATTGATTTCAACGACAGCGACAGTCGTAAGTATAATAATAACAATGCTATTCAGTGAAATTTAATTCACAGCCAAGAAAAGTAATCTCATTACTCGCATTTATATTCGGACCACAGTTTTCTTCTTCCGCGGGATAAGGCGAAGTGAAGAGGAGGTGGAGAGGCGTCGCGACGCCACCGGATCGCCCGTCCACCCGCCAGCCTTCCACCGTTTCGTTTTCGTCGACGTCCACACGCCGAGACACTATTTTCGACTAATTTACTAATTCGAATCGGAACTAAAAGGGATCCCCTGACACGCGGTTCGATTCAAAGAAATACATTTGTACCCGTGTCAGGGGAACATCAAAGAACGTCACATTGTCAGACCGTCAGAAGACCGTTTCTACTTTTACACACCGCGAGAGTAACGCCACAAACGCCGGGCTATCTGCCGCGGGAAAGAAGAATCTAATTAACCCGAGCTATTAATAATTGCAACCGATAATGATAATTGCCGGCGAAATTTTGGCGGGGAAGAAATGTACGGACGAAATAGGAAACAGGAAATTGGGAGAGGAAGAAAAAAACGGAGGGGAAATATCAGCGTCGAACACAACGAGTTTAATGTCTAAAAGTGTGAATCAGATGTTTGATAAATTAGCGGCAAGGTTGGTCATTGGATATAAAAAGCGAGATCGAACAGAAAAGAAGAAAGGGAAGCAGTAGTCGGGACGAGTACATTTATGGCTGGTATCTCTGCAGATAGTATTCATTAGGGACACCGGGTACGCGTCAGCGGACATGGTATGAAGAAAAAAAAAGAGGCCCGAAAAAATGATTCAATCTACACTCGTGGGAAGCTGAGACCTTCTGAAGGCGACTGTGAATGGTTTAACGAGACGCTAAAACCTTCGTTATTTTATTAATTATTTAGAAAATAACGCAAGCCGTCCACTTCTTAATATCGGAAATTAATTTGATAAAGATGACTGTCGCGAGTTATTCAGATTATCCAGAATTTCTATTTCTTCCGATTGAAATCGTGTTTTCTTCTTCCCTAACGAAAAAATCACCGAAGTTTCAGTAGGAACATGATTTCGCACACTGTCCCGTGAGAAACGAGAGCTATCTGTTATTCGTACTAGAATTATTTCGACGTGAAAATATTCGATACTATCTTGAAGTACGCCGCGGCACAGTGGATGACAGACGACGGTCGTACATCATTCGTTTCTTGATGGATTTCAGGGTATGTCAGACGAATGTTTTCCCTACTTTCTGTTGAAAGATGATCGATTCGTGATGGTCAGGTCGAAAGGAAACGTCAGAAACGTCGGGACCCCGTGCAGATACTACATGGAGCTCAGGTCGATGTCGAGACGTCCTCCACCTTACACCCACGTTGATACACAAGGGTCCATGAACTTGCATGCTGATCCTTCGACGAGAAACATACATGGTTGTTCTATTTATTCCGTTTCGTAAATTGAATAATTTAACGTAAACAGTAGGAGGTATTTTTAATTGAATCAGAGGCGACGATTGTATTTCACTTTTCTGTTCGTGCTCAATTATTTCTGTTTCAGGTGCTACGTATACAGTTGTACCAATCTATACCTATCCCGATTTTCTGTCAGTTATAGATAGAAACAGAGTGGAAGAAAAGGACGACACGCCACCTGTGACAATCAAAGACGACTGCCCAATTTATCCAAGGTGCAGATACCTCGCCTATTGTATCGGCGGGATGGTCGTATTCTTCCTGTGTGTCATTCTGATCAGCCTGGTGTTTCCCTATCCCATGCACGCTTCTTGCATGGTGAAATGGTAATATGGATACGTGTCTTGAATATTTACAGACACGCATTTACTTTGCAATGCCGTATTTATTTTATTTCGAACGGAAGGAACTTTGCTTCTACATTATGAATGTTCGTGCCTGGTAGAATAATGGATGTAATTTTTGTAATGAAATTCGTAACAGAGGAGAAGTACGTTATAAATAAATGGAGCGAGGGGAACGTTCTCCACGATATCCCATAAAAGCTTGGGAAAAGTTTGTACAAAGATAACGTCTACTCCGCAAACAATCCTGTGCATAGAGAAACTCAATATTGGCCGGCACAGTGTGGATCGTATATTTTCCTTTGGCCGGACGACACCGCTTGAAAAATATACGGGCCACACTTTTCGAGCCCCATGAGAACGTCGCGTGTGTTATTTCGGTTCGCCCCTTTGAACTTCCACGCTGCCAAAAGACGACTATAAATTTCCCCCAATAAACCAGCTCATTTGCATAGTTGGATGAAAAAATCAGTGGAAACTTTCTACCATTTTATGTTAATACTAAAACTTCTATTCGGCAAATAATAATAATAATACGCGGGATCGAAGGAATATTCGGAATCGAAGTGACACAAATAATATTAGTAATAGTACTAATAATAATAATAATACTCAAACACCAACGGGAAATTCCTCTTCCATAATAATAATATCAGAATTTATCAAGTTTAAGATACAATTTTTGCGTCGCTATTTACAAAATGATAATTGTTTCTTTATCGTAGGAAATTTGGAGATCCTTGCACGTACAGCATGCAGAAACTTAGGAGCCAGATACTTAATTGGTCGTCCTGCTTCAAGTGTGGCCCACGTGGCAGCAAATGTCTTTACACAGTAAAAAGGGATTCATTTGATTCTTCCAGTTCTATTTTGCTTAGTAATTAGTCGCTTTGTTCGCAGCTGAAGGAACCAAAATCACACGAGAGCAATATGATCAGAGCTGTTCACCTTGGTCCAAATTTACGAACCGTGGAGTCCATAAAGATCGCCTTTGAGGAAGTTAATAAAACCTGCGTGGCAACGGTGGGTATAGGTTGAATAAACAGTGAATTAAATTAATAGAGTGAATCGCGACATTAAGAAAAAGATTGAACATCCGTTTTATCGTTAAAGGGAGAGTCAGTGTCGAATGAGTGGTTCAGGATATTCGATTATGGTACGAATTATTGCAATCTGCACAATTTAGTGAGCGGAATTGGCTTCGATAAAAGTCCCAAGTTTTTGGAACTGACCACCAACGCGGTTTGTACGCAGTATAATATGGCGATTTGCGATTAAAACCGATTCGCCGTGTTATTTCGGAAACATTTTCCCTCGAATAATAGTTCAGGGTACTCGACGTTAAATAAAAATATTATTACCAATGATTCCGCCCTTTGTTCGGTGGTTACAGGAAATCGGTGAAGGGAAATCATGAAAGACTATTATTATTATAATTTATAATAAAACGATGCTTATTTAATCTTACCTATACAGAATAAATATCTAAAAGGGAGACACTTCGGTTATGTACAAGTCGCGTTTCCCTCGTTTGGATCGAAATCATTTCGAAGGAGTAGCGTTTATAAAAAACAAAATAAGTTATGTACAATAGAATACGTTTGATCGTACAGACGATCGCTCACAACTACACAATCTCGATTTATATACACAAACTCCACGTTCAAATAGTAAAACGAATAGTCGTAAAATCATAAATATTCCTTCGAGCTGCTAATCGTCGAGTCGCTACGCGAATGTCTCGAGCAAAAGGGTTGACCTCTCAGTGCCATGAAATGGCACCTCCTCCCTTTCTTCGTTGTGGCGTTGCACAGCACTCTAGGGGCCGCGTGCGACGTGGAAACACTGGGGGAATAAAAACATCTGTATTTCGCTGCATATCAACATTATCGATAGCCCATTACTTCACTCTTTGTTTTCTCAAATTCGCATGTACCTGCTGTTCGGCGTCTGAGGTCGGGAATAAGACGAACCACCAACGGATCTCTCCATCCGTCCCAATCGGAGTCTCAAATCGTTCGCGTCGAGCACGTAATCGAAATTATCGAAGCTCTCGTCCCCCTCGTCCCCCTCGTCCATCCGGCGCAAGTGCTCGTAGTCCGTGATATCCTCGGACATGCTCGGGAACTCCCGTTCGTAATCGTGATGGAGGTCCTCGCGATTTCTCCTCGAGGGCACGTACGAACAGGACAGTTCCTCGCGCTGCGACAAGGTCGACCTTCCCCACGCCGCTGTCGATAACAGCACCGCGTAGCACGCGTCTGAAACGAGTTATCGACGTTGCGTCGTGGTTATCACGTATCGGCAGTCTGTAATTTGGATGCATCGATAACTCACGGATCCACCGATTTATCTGGCGGCGGGTCGAAGTGTACCATTCGCCGATAGCTCCCCTCAGTTTGCCGTAGTACGATACCGTAGATTTAACGGAGGCCTGGAGGTTAGGGCGGCTGGGCCCGTCGTGACTGTCTACCCTGCCGTTCTGGTGGATCACCTGAATCGGTTCGGCCCGTATCGCCGCTGGTTTTGGGCCGAAAGCTCGCTGAATTCCGACCATGAGGAAATGCACTGCGATAAATTAATTACGATTAGGTTGGCAATATTTTGGCTGTTTTAGGCACAAAATGCGAAGATATTTGTAAAGGTACCACTGTAGCGTGATTCAGTGAAGCAATATTCTTTTTATTCTTTCGGTGGTACCTTCGCCAATAATAACTTCACACCTCGCAAGTACGTACTTAGCGTGATTATGAGAATCAAAACGGACATGGACACGAAGTCCAAGCAAGCGTCCATGCCGTGTTTCAGAAACGACGCCAAATTCAACGGGACAATTCCCAGGATGGTTATTCTGGTTAGCAGTGGCGCGTGCAAAAATGCTGCGATCACCATGGCAAGCAACAGATAAATAACGTGTAAGCCTGCGCGATATATCCTCTGCATTTGTTCCCCTGAAAAGCAAGATTATTTATTGTCGACAGCCCTACTATTACAACTCTTATTAACGCATCGTTGGCCGCAATTCAATTGCACTGCGTTTAAAACATTGAAACAGCCAACGCGAGAGCAACAACGTGTCAATATTTAGTTCTCCATTCTCGTGGACTGTAATTACCAGTGTCGCCAATGTAATTCGTCAGCCAGCTAAGCTTGTCGTCCACTTCTGCACGCATGGTGTTCGTTACATCCCAGATGTATTGAATGGTGTCGTTAATCTGTCCCAGTTTCTGCAACGTCTGTTCGTATTGATGCAGGGCCTCCTCGTGCTGCGCGAAAATTCTGTTCGTGCTGATCTCTATCTTCTCCCAGATCTGTCGCGCCTGTTCCTGAACGTCCATCAGGTCTCGAATAATCTCGTCGTGATTTTCGCCACGTCGCGCGGCCTGCTCCTCCAAATTTTTGTTCGCCTCCTCTGCGAAGAAGTTCGAGCGGGTTAATTGCGTTTACGATCCTCGAAAGAAAACTGTTTGCATTTCTTCGAGCGATTACCCAATTTATTTCTGATGTCGCTAGCCATCGCAGCCAGTTCCGTGTGACCAGAACGGATCAGAGCTTTCTCGATGCTGAGTTCCCTCAGATTTGTCGTCACCAGATTGTGTGCCGAAGCCTGTGCGTCTTTCAGGTGCGCCTGTTGCTTCAGCAACGCCTCGTTCCCCTTCGACAATGTAGACAGCGCATCCACCGTCTGCTCTTCCAATCTATCTTGGCTGTCCTGCGATAAATATTCAAGTCGCACATAATCACGCTAACCGAATCGTCTCACTCAAGCTCACCTTCAAGGCGCCCAACGTTCTGATCTGCGTGTGAGCCGTTTGCATCAGTTTGTTCACCGTTAATTCGGTGAGCGCGCGAAACTGTGTACTCCTAGCCGTGTAACAGACCGCCCTAGCTCTGTTGCTCATTAAATGGTACGCGTTCCACATGTCCGGGTCCATGTCTGTGGTGCACTGTTTTAATGACTGTAAAAAACAAGAGTACAGTACTTTGGCGTAGGAAACGCATTTTAATAAAACAGGAGAATAACGCCTCTAATTTCAATGTTCGTCGAACAAACTATTCGGCAGACTCTTGCAGGAATTTAGAATGATATAAGCGGACAGTCAGACGCGAACACATAGAGAGCAGTTGGCTTTATGGGGCTCCAAAGGAAACTTCAGTGGAGGTCTATGGTCTGTAAGAGGGGGGAGAGTTGCAGGTTTGAACATGTTCCAGCCACCCTTCCATCTGTTTAGCCCCCTCCGGAGCACAGCCGCATTAAACAGAAGCAGCGAGAGTGGAATACAGAACAGCTGGCAACATGATTGCAAGGTTTCAAATGCGTGGAAAGACATGGAAATGTGCGAAACAGAAGTATCTTCAGAAACAGAGGTATCATCGAAGCAGAATTATCTGCGAAACAGAAGTATCTTCAGAAACAGAAGTATCTGTGAAACAGAAGTATCTGCGAAACAAAAGTATCTGCGAAACAAAAGTATCTGCGAAACAGAAGTATCTGCGAAACAGAAGTGTCTTCAAAAACAGAAGTGTCTGTGAAACAGAAGTACCTGCGAAACAGAAGTGTCTGCGAAACAAAAGTATCTGCGAAACAGAAGTATCTGCGAAACAGAAGTATGTTCAGAAACAGAAGCATCTGCGAAACAGAAGTATCTTCAGAAACAGAAGTGTCTGCGAAACAGAAGTATCTTCGCAGTATCTTCTTCAAAGGGAAATATCGAACGATCGATCAGGAAACACGTACAGAAACGCAAGGAATACATTTGCTATGGAATATTACCATCTCCTCGGTGCACGGGAACATTTTCCTGCCCTCCACCGCGGATTGGCAATTCAACAGATTGACGCTCAGCTTGGCTAGCTCCTCCTCGGTCATCTCCGAGCAGGACGTTCTGATCTTCATAATAACTTTGTGCTGGCAAGTCTCCAACGGCGACGCCGCTTGTATATCCGTGAACTTGGCCGCCTCCTGGAGGAACTTCTCGTCCTCGGTCATCGATTCGTAGGGGATCGAGATGAGCGGGACCCCGTCCGCCACGAGTACAGTGCTTTCATCGGCGTTCTTGCCCCAGATCCAGCCGAGTACGGACGCCTCGACGCCGCTCCGACAAAGTGCCAGCGAAACGCAGAGCGTCAACAAACTCCCACGCAACATTTTGCGACGATCCTACTGAAATTACAGCGAACGGTTCTGAGAGATGTCGTGGCGTCGTTTTGGGCCTTACCTTACGTAACTACGTAACTAGCGTTTTGTACAAGGGAATCGATTTACCTAAGCGAACGTGTAAGTTATCGCGAGGGACAGAGATTGGGCAGGTGAAAACAAGTCGATGCTTGTTGCAACGTGCCGTCAGGTAACGGTTAGCAACAGGTCCCACCGTGGAGTTGCAAGGAGTTCGCGGGCCCAACGGCGACGGAATATTTTTATCGACGAGAGAACAGACGATCCGATTGACGCGTCGAGGGTTTCGCCGCGTTGATTCGGGCGGACGAAAATAAACGCTCCACAGGTGAGGCACAATGACGAGTGTTTATTTCTTTTTCACCGGTGAACTGTGGCTCCCAACGGCCACAGCGCTGCGGTTACGATGGCGGGGTGAATTAAGAGGGGAATGTTTCGCTGATATTTCTGAAATAATCGTTCGTTCATGTCGCGCCATTTAATCGAAGTAGCAAAGGTTGAAATACATTGTTCGAACGCGACGCTGGGTATAATTTAATTAGCTATCAGGAATTCTATTCGATAAGTTCTGACGGCGAGTGGTTTGAATATTTGCAACGGTCATGCGAATCGTTGGCCAATCGGGATTGAGCGTTAACCGCAGAAATTTTGAAATGGTCCAATGGGAGAGTCTGCCGGGTATGTACGCGCGTGCGCAGTTTAGTGCGCCATTGCGAATCTCGCCGCGATCGCGGTCCTGCGTCCACTCTTCTTGAAATCCAATTTTTGTGTAATTCGTTTTGTGCAAAATAGTGGTGAATGCGGCGAAAGCTGTCTGGAAAGTAATCCGCGTCTGGTTTCGGTGAGTTAGATCTACAGATATTGTTTTAAATTAATAATTTAGCGAGTAATCTGAGAGCGATGGTACATCGCAGCGTTTCTCAATAGTCTATGTATCTTCGAAGCCGCCAAATAGTATTTTGCATATATATGTTTGTCAGTTGGGTTATAGATCACAACGCTATTTGTTTCTCTTTATGTCTCCTATATATTTACAAGGCGTATTTTACAAATTTGGTACAAATTGTGTTCTTTATAAAAAAATTGAATACTGTACTACTTCTTTTCCGGAAGTACTTCGCTAATTCCGTACATTCCTGCCAATAGTCTCCCGTGAGACGTTGGCGCTGGTTCCTTTGGCGCCAAATACGGACCTTTTTCGTCCATGTAAACGTACCTAAAGTTTTGTTAAGTATATATTCGAATTGAAAATGAAGTACTGAATATTAGTTACATTTTGAATTTTTCGGTTAAAACGTTCTACGTTAAATAATATTTATACAAAAATTTATATCCAGCAGAGAAATTTATATTTCAAAGGATACGGTAATCGTAAGACCCAGTAGGCACTTTGCGACAATTTGATTGGCTCGTCGCAGCCGGTAACAAAGATAGGGCAAGGCGCCGGCCCTGGTTGCACTCGCGGATTTAGAGTAACATGTACCGGTGCTTTTGGCGTAACCACATGAATTCTCATTAGTTGAGCAATCAGCGGTTTCGTTTGCCTGAAAAATGGAAAGAATGCAATATTTTCCTCCCAACATCCTTCGAGATATACGCACCTGCACGGGCAAGGGAAATACAGAGGCATATCGGCAGTACTGGATGTGACTTTGTTCCCACTGTCCTTCACAATTCCGTTCCCAGTTGCCTTCAACACTTTGTCAGGCGCGGATGCCATGAATCTGTGCCCTCTCGGGCACTCGTATTCCACTCCGACGAATATTTTCACAACGAACTCCTTTCCACCCTTGGATTTCCTTCCGCGAATGCTGTTGATATTCTGGAAATTCTTTCCACGGGAGCAATAACCGTGAGTCCCGTGATCCCCGATGGTAGGCCACAGGGAGCCCCTTTCTTTTTGATGTTCCAATCTGATTGAAAAATAAACTTAGCTTTCCTTCGAACGTTATTCGTTCGATTTAAGTTACCTCACGGTTACGTCCCAAGGTAGAAGAAAGGCGGAGGTGGGCAGAACACCGGCCTGGTGTTGCAGGCCCAGATTATGGGAATACAAGCTACTTGGCCCGAGGCAAACTAGGGACCAGCTGGAAAATTGGGGCAACAATCCAGCTGGCGACTCCGTGTGCAACATTCCCGGTAGATACTCCGTCGTCGAAGGTTGCCTGATCAAAGATTTCTCTGCGGGATTTAATTAGATTGAAAGTTCATCGCCAGCCGGGTTATTCCGTGACAATTACCTTTAGCAATTTCCGCGTCGCTGTCGGATACTTCTATGACTACTTTGTGAGCGTCGCTTGGCGTCAGACTAGTTTTGCTACTGAGCTTCGGCACGTCTTCGTTTGTTTCGCTGGTCGGTGCAGACTGGCCTCCGCTCCCATAGGGCGTCCCAATATCATCTGGAAAGTATTAAGTGCAATACGAAAGTCCACCACTTCGTCGAAACGATTTCCCATTCCCCTTGTGAGATCGATAACGCGTACCGTTCAGCGTGTTAACCCCAAGGCTGCATGCCTGAGTGTCACCCCGGGGCGGGGGTGATTCGACGTGGCTGAAAGAATCCTTCCTCTTCGTGGCGAATAATTGTGCAGGCCTGTAAAACTCACGAGTTATCGTCACCTTCGTTCGAGGGAACCTCTATACTTCACCTGTAGTTGTGTGTACTCGGTTGGAAAACCGGGAACTGTATGTTCTCCAACTGAGCACAGCCGCACTGTTTGGCCAGCATTTGGAAGTAGTCGTAGTTCGCCTGTCTCAAGCTGAACGGGTCCTCCCTGGACCCCTGGCAACGGCCGCAATTGCAGGCGCAAACGTATCGAACTCCGCTGCAGTGCTCCCTAATTGGCAAATCGCTGCGAAGTGGGACGGTTACAGATCACGGTCAGGTGAAGCGACGAAGATCGATGAAGATCAATAATGAGGGGCGTACTTGTCGCTGTCTCTTTGTTCCGCCTGTTCTCCGCCACCAGCGCCATCGCTTCCTCCTCTGTGAATGGGATTGGTGCAAGGATTGCCCGTCAGAGATAGCACCTCGCACATCTGCCTGCCAGATCGCCAGTGCTTCTCGCATTCGACCTGCAGCTTCTCACTGAACTCTTCGAACAGGGGGCCCCTCGCGTGCATCTCGAACACCGCCATCGCGTGGGCCAGTTTCGACTCGTGGTACGCCCTAGTGGACATACCGGAGGTTCCATGTATTCTTCTCGAAAGCTACTTAGACTAGTGTTCTACTGTTTCGATTTATAGTCTCTATAGTCCCGGACAGTCCCTTGATCGAATTACAGAATTTCTACCTCGTGTAGTGCTGCGGCAAGCTTTCTTGATAAGTCTGGAGGGCTCGGGGCAGCACCTTGCTGCACCTAGTCTTGCTGAACTTCACGTCGGTGTCCAATAAACTGTGCAGGGTCGTCAGTTCCTTGTCCGTTCCATGGATGAAGTAGTCGTACACTTTGTTTGCCACCACGCAGAATGTTGCAATGTTGGGTACCTGATACGATGAGATAATAGATTTACCCCGTGGTATATCCTGTTTTACATAATTTGGCCGAAATAGTTTTCAATCTGACCTCGAAGTAAGCTGGCATCGAATGTCTGCCGACGTTGTCGTCGAAGCCCCTTGCAAAGGCCAAGTCTATGTGTTGTTGCAAGAATAATCTGAAGGAACGAGTCTCTAGGAATGTACGAGAAATTATTATCGTTTCCATTAGCCAATGTTTGCTTCGATTGATTTACGTACCGGTTTCCGTGTCGTCCGTTTGAATATTCGAGTCCTGGCTGGCTAAACTTCTCGAGGTGCTGCCGCCTGAACTGACCTTGCAACTCTGCACCAGCTTTCTGGTCATGTAGCCCAGAATATCTGTGGACTCTGACGTGCCAGTGTGCACGTAGACGAACTCTTGGTTCGCTGGGATCGCGAACAAAGAATTCGAGCTGAAAAAACGCGCGTGTTTGTGATTGAAATATTTGTCGATCGAACAGAATTTCATACCTAATGTTAGTTACTATACGGTTCTTCCTCAACACTTGATAAATCTGGTCCTCCAGGGAGTGTTCCAATTTCTTGATGTTAGCTCCACTGGCGGGGTCCTGAAAGACCGTGGGACACGCTTCGAAATAAAACAGTACCCTGGGTGAGCAGGGCCTGACGTTCGACACCCAATCTTTCGGCAAATTACAGACGCAGCTCAATACGTCGGACAATTGCGGGGAAACCTTCTGTCTACGAATTACAATACCATTATTGAATCGCGTGAACGTTGTCATTATTGTAAAGAGATCAACTCGCACCTAACAATATCCATGGCTCTGAACAGATGCACGTAACTGTAGTCGAACGTGTGAGTCGGATGGGTGAGTACAATTACGTGCGATATGTGAAACAGAACGAGCAACGCTCTCGCATATTTGTCTCTCATATGTGCCCACACGCTAAGGAAATCTTTGCAGTCCTTCTTTTCAACAAACTTGTCGTACTCGGTCAACAGCGTATGGGTATCCAACAGACCCCTTAAATGCAAATACACAGTCCTGTCTTTGGAATCGTAGTATCCCTCTATTTCGCACTGAAAATCGTCGAATTATTTGCGTTACAATCCGCGCCAATTACGTTTGGTAGCTTTGGTACAATATTTATGGGCCTCTCACAAACGACTCCTTGTCCACGTCGGGCTCATCCAGAAGATCGATCTGCAGTATCGAGCTCAGCATGTTTGTCTTGCATCCCTTCGCTCGATACTGCGACTTTCCAAACACGGACACGATCACAACCTTTTTGTCTATGTGCGCGAAACTGAAACAGCATTATGTTATCAAACATCGTTCTTGTTTTTTTATGAATACAGTAATTTTGGGTTCCTAAGATTTGTAATTTCGTATTAAACGAAGGTGGGAATAGCTTATAAAGTAGTTACCTCTCCGGACTGCATGGCAGCCTGAACTTTTGCGGCCTCATTTTGCACTGGTTTCTGCGGCGCAAATATTGCGCATGCTTTTCAAATTAACCTGCACGATTCACTGCGCTTTACTATACCTGCAACAAATTACAACGCATAGGAAATCGCACACAGCTTCCCTCGATACATGTGCAATCGAAATATTAAACAAAAATTAAGATATCGTCAACTTTCAAAATTGGGCCGAATGTTTGGTCCACATTTTGTTCATTTACCTACAGTGTTGGCCCTGCACGACCCTGCAATGTATTCTAATTTCACCGAAAGAAATTACAATTTCATAAACAAGTAATCCGTACGATCTCTTAACCACAGAATCTCGGGAAAAAGTTATTTTCAAAATAGCGTAATTAAAAACATACCATCGACCATCCAGATTCTTCATCTCGAGCTAAAGTAATCAGAAATTCATCAATTGCCCAAAGACAGGTATTTCAATTATTATTAATCGTTCGCCAAACAATTCCCGGCGCTAGAAGTTTTTATTTACGGTGCATCCAGTTACACGTTCATTCTAATAATGTGTCAGGTTTTATTATCGACAATATTGCCAACACAAAAAGCGTTTTACCATAGACGAGATATAGGAATAGACAGGACATCTTATGGACTTTCGTGGCCCAACGTGACGGCCATACCGACTCAGAAATCCGACACTGATTTGAGCGTCCCCTGCTCATGAACAGTGATCACTTGAAGAACTATTATTTGCTGAAGTAGTGGGGCAGGACTCATACGATTGTGTGAATATATGTGAATGCTTTGGGGGAAATCAGGATAGCTATTTCTCGGTCAACGTTTCGGTAGGAAAATTGAGCTACGGTCACAGACGAGATATATGAATTCCTATATCTCGTCAGTGAAATGATCTCTTATATCTCGTCTGTGTGAAAAGATGCTAGAAAACTATCTGAACGCTCACAACGGTAGGAATTGTAATTTAAATAAAGTTAAAGAAAAACAAATACTAGTTTGACGGAAATAGTTTGCTTATTCTATAGTGCAACAAACATTACAAACATTTGATTACACAGATGCGTTTGTTATTACTAATAAATATATTTGCATCCTACTATTCGACTAATATCCATACTGTAACACTTGCAATTCAAAATATTCAGTTCGATATGATATTCAAAAACACGCGCCGTAAGGAAAGAACATCACCCCCATCGCCCAATCAGCTACCAGCCAATCAGCGCAATCTATTTCAAAATTCTGCCTCTTTCGCCCAACGGATCGCGTAGTGATTAGACGTGTTCAGAGTGTCCGCGAATTAAGGTATGTCACATAGTCTAACATATTCCTAAAGGCATAATATCATATCAATTGTTTTCATTTCCCGTCTCCTGAGAGTTCTGTAGTGTTTTTTGTTACTGTTACGTCATATTTTAGTAGAATGTGAGAAAAAATTGCGTAGCAAGTGGACTCGCCCAACGTGCATTTTTTGTATCTAACACTACTCCTACGTATAGATATACATATTCAGGCCCCAAATTTCATTATCTTGCAATATATTCTGCAGTTTCTAGCAATATTATTATAATTTTGGTTATTCTTAATACATTTATTTGAAATTTCAGTTCGATTCTGTTCCATGGCGTCTCTTTCGCTTGGTTCGAATCAGAAATGGCGCGAACGCGACACTTTCAAACGGGAATGCGCAGGAGCAGAGTGACGCGGCGCCATATTGTTAAATCAAGTTCTCGCTGACAGGTAAGCGTTCCTCAAATTTCTTGTGGAAATAAGTAGAATTTTAGCAATATGTCTCTATTAAATTATAATTCCTACCACGTATAAAGCTTGTATGATATACAGTCGCGTTGTAGATAAGTAGTAACATAATGCAAGTCATTATTTGCGGCTATTTCTTTGTACAAAGAATTTCGAACAAAGCATGTTCGAGGACTTTTGCTTCAATACTAAATCTTTTGTTAACATCGCGTGCTTACACGTTTGCAAATCGAATATTCATATTTGTTATAGAATTCGAGATGAATTATTGCTTTAGTATATCGCAATTATCATTACCTTCGTGCACTTGTTTTATTTCTTTGTTCCTCTTTGTTCCAGCAGTATGGAGAGAGTAGACGAAATAGAGTAAGCCAATAGCCACAATGATGCGAAATAATTCATTGCAACTAAGGTGTTTGTACGTGAGCATTTTAATCATTTTTCCATATTGGTTTTATATGATCTGAGACGTTATGATATTAAGATGAAACAACAACAATTAAAATACTTGTAAAACAATTAGACTTTCAAACACTCGACAGGATGAACATGTTTTCTTTCAGAAAATTTTTCTGACCGCGCGCAATGCGGTCGGTTGAGTCAGTGTTTGCTCCGAAGTTTTCTAGGTTTTTCAGAGCAAGTGGCTCTGCTTAAATTTTCGATTACGCTTTAGCTACACGCGATTGCAGAGACAGTTTTTTTCGCGTACTAGTTATTAATACTATTATCAGAGCACCGGTGCTCCTTTGCAATTATTTCAATCGGAAAAGTAGAATCTTAATTTGTTCGCCGATATAATTTGCGGTCGCGCACATAGTTTCTTATTTAGATTTTTTTCTTATATTCGCTATCGGAGTAGAGTCAGTGCATCACTGAAGGGGATGTTTTAGGCGACACTGACAAAGTGAGAAATGTAAGTATCTTTTAAACAATTCTCAGTTTTCTATGAAGAATTAAATTATGTAGTGTTAGCAGTAGATTTTAATGTTCTTTGCTTTCTTGTTTAGTTACAGTTTGCATACTTCCTGGCGGTTGAGTTCAATTGGGCTGCCTCGGTGATGTTCCTGATGTCCTCCACGAGTACTTCCTTGGTACCTGCAATCGACGAAGTAGTGAGTCGCATGCGTTTTGGTTCCTCCGGTCCGCAATCATGCCGTAGGACGATTGGTCCAAAACGGCACGGGTGACTGGTTGTATTTTTTAGTAGTTTTGCGAGCATAGTGACCGCCATTATTTTCTTGTGTATTATTTCTTATATGAGGTTAGATCTGCCTTCTTGTACACCGCGTCTTTTAATATAAAAAAATCAACAACAATAGAAATATTCCTTACTCCAATAAATATTTGGTCCAATAAGCACAGTTCACGTATGTTCCTCTATTTTAATAAAAATATATCATGACATTAATAAATACATTGAACAAATGTATGTATATTGAGGACCTTGTATACTAAATTCATAATTGCACTTATAATCAATTGAAATTTGTATTCACTGTTGAGCAGTGCAGAAGTCGGATACCCTCTGTCTTCGTTACTGCAAGTGTCTTATGATTATAGTAATCATGCATTGAAATAAATAAATATAACGATACGTATATTAAAATCAGCATTGAATATGCATAGCCAATGATGGCATTTGATATTAATTTTCATATGCTATAGTCGAGTCCTTTTCGTATGAAATTTATTACACATTATGTACAAGAAGGCACTTTGTATACGGGTAGATTTTCAAATCGGAGTAGCTATCTTGAACAATTTACTTCGATTAAGGAATCACCTGAGGCTTATTTAATATCTTGCCAATTTTTCAAGTAAATATTCAATTGCATTCATTTCTTAATTGCATTACTAATTCTAGTAAATTCAGTTTCAATGACAGTCATTTTCCTTAATAAATAAATTATTTATCAGTAATTTTTGAGTTTCTATTGATATTTCTTAAATTGCAAAGTCGAGTGATTTTTAAAGAGATTGAAAATAAAATATACTATTGCAATTTTACGTATGCTAATCATCTTTTTAGATCAGGATTTTCAGGTTTAACCCCTTCCGTGTTCATTGTCAGGAACTCACTCACGTGCCCAGGTGCTACTTGGGTGAGTGAGAGGCAATGGGCACGATGATCATATGGTTTTTAAATTTCTAACAATGTTTGGCGGCTGACATTTGCTAGTGCACCGTGCACGACGTATTTTCCACACTGTGTGTGTGTGTGGTTAGGCCGTGGAAATGCGTCGGCTCGGGAATTTGATAACGAATTATAAACAATTGCAAATATACATTGAATACCATAACGAATTATGAAAATATGACAAAGAATAGGGTACTATAGGAACCAAGCCTACTTAGGTGAAAGAAAATGTACAATATATTTTAACAATCAATATTTTATACGAAAGAAATGCACAAGCATATACGTTTACGCATATTTACGCAATGGTCGCTAGCCTTTGTCAGCCGATTTCAGGAATTGGTACGTACCCTTAGAGTGTGAATGATTGTATGCCAAACTCGGGTGTCCGAGGCGTCCCGGGACGCTTCCCTAGTGTAGGTTCTTGCGCCCGAGTGTTTGATTGAGAAACGTTGAATGAGGTGTGTTTGTGTGAATGATTTGCCATTTTTTAAATATAGGAATAGGTAGGATAGGTAGTATACCTTCTGGTGTGCCTGATAGATGTAAGTAGGTAGGGCCGGGCAGGTTGACACAGTCTCCGATCGGGTAGGCAATATTTCGCGTGTTCAACCTGTTTCAGGAAATTTCATTTGAAAAGTCGACGGTGAAGTTGTGGCGCGAACGAGAATGCGTTCGCCTCTGGCTTTGCCTATCGATTTTTCGAATCCTTCGCGGTCGTGGTCGCGATTCAGGCTCCGAAACGAAACGTGTTACATTATGCTCGAGGCTGCACGTGTGAACGAAGAACGATTATAATATTAATCGTAATCTTTGTGATTTTCCGTAATCACAATTTTTACGATTTTATTTGGTCGTGATTCGTCCACGTGTGTTCCATTTAGCTCCGCGAGTTAGACTTTTATTTATTTTTGTGTGTTTGCGAATAGAGTCTCGAGCCTAGACTAAGTTTCAGCGGGCATTGCGCTCGAAGAAAAGAAGAAGCTAAATGCCGAAGAGGCCCGACAAATTGTCACTCAAGAGGGCAACTACCAATGGCTCTGCATCCAAAGGATGGAGAGCCATTCCTTCTTACTATTTTCTCACTATGCTCGCTTTTGTATGCTGTAGTTGTAGTTTATTGTTTCCAGCACGCATCATCGTATTGGGCAAATCGCGATTTTTATTAGCGTCGCGTACGATTGAATACGATTTGCATTAGAGTTGCGAATTAATACAGATTGCGGATTGAATTAGAGTTGCTTTTATATTTAATTATACTCGCCATATGTACTTGCTTTTAGCGTTGCGATAATAATTTTCGCGTTCCTTTTCTCCACAGGTTTTAATTAGCATTTACAGTGCTGCAATATTTTTCCATCGCGAATATTTCTCTTCGATTTTTCTATAGTGTCGCGATGATAAATGATCGTGATTGTGAAGTAGCGTTGCGACCACAATAAAATGCCCAAATAGGTTCCCGAGTCACCAAAGGCAGCTATTAAAGCTGCAGAAGGTGACTGCTTCGATGGTAGTCCTGGATCCGACTACCATGACTTCTCCGTTATTAGTGTTGCGATATAAAAATGATGGGTGCAGTGAATTACTATTTTTTTTAATAAATACGAAATACTATATTAAAGATAATGAAGCACCATACGCGATTGAGTTTGCAAGTAATGCAGTAAAGTAGTGTTGCGAGAAAAAGAGATGATCCACTTACGGTTTTCAATCGGGCTTATAACAAGTGGACGATAATTAATAGTAGAATGCCCCTCTGGCTATTTACTATTCTCTTTTGCTTCTCCCCTTTTTATTAACACTAAAAGCGAGTTGTTTCATCTTCATATCCAAGTGTATGTTTGCATTTGTAATTCATAATTATTATTCAACATATTTGCATTTTGGAAGTACATGCTCCCTTTGTACTACTGTACTATTTTTTCACAATTACTATTCTCATAAAAAAGTCTGTTACAGAATTGTTAAGTTAAAGGAGATGTCAAAGGAATAGAATATTGCGTCAAGTACATTAAATAACATACATTGCAATATGTAAATAATCAGAGGCTCAAAAGTGATGTTGTATGGATCAAATAAATCGAAGGAAATCATATGATACCTAAGAAATATCACTAAATTCTTATGAACTTTGATCTGTTTCAGGTTACGCGATCAAAATTTTAGCGAAAGAAGATTCATCATGAAATATCCCTTGCCCCCCCCCCTGTCCTTTCAGATTTTCAATTAGATAGGATATTTCCAAATTGAATTAGCTTTTTAGTCAGGTAGGATGTTTTAAGTTAAGATTTAATTTACCTTAATTAAAGGTAGAATGTATTTAAATTACGTGCATGCTAATCTATAATATATTATAATGCTTATTCTTTGGTTTTAGTCAGGTCTAACAGAATTTTTATTTTCAGATTTCCCCATAATGAATAATTTTAATACCTCCTATTTACTTAAACTAACTATAAGCTAATGTGTATTACAATCCTTATTTTTTATTTCAAAAGGTTTAACAGAATTTTCAGAAATAATCAGATTTTCAATTAGATAGGATACTTCTAAATTGAATTAGCTTTTTAGTCAGGTAGGATGTTTTAAGTTGAGATTTAATTTACCTTAATTTAAGGTAGAATGTATTTGAATTACGTGCATGCTAATTTATATTATATTGCTTATTCTTTAGTTTAAGTCAGGTCTCACAGAATTTCTATTTTCAGCTTTCGCAATAATGAATAATTTTAATAGATGCTATTTACTTGAACTAACTATAAGCTAATGTGTATTATAATCTCTATTTTTTACTTCAAAAGGTTTAACAGAATTTTTATTTTCAGCTTTCGTTACAATTATTTATTTTAATACATTTTACTTACTCAAACAATGTATAAGCTAATTTATATTATAATGTTGATTTTTTAGTTGATTTAGGTTTAACAGAATTTCTATATCCAGTTTGCATATCAACCGGGCTGCAAATATACATCAGAAGGAAGTAGCGTTTAATTTGTAAATTAATGGTGATAGGTGCGCGGCGGCGGCTGCGGCCGTGCGGGTCTCCATTCGCAGCAACCTCCACGTGGTGAGACCTGGGCAATCGATTTTATTTACCATACAGTTACCAATTTTAACACTTATACTTTTGTGATTTAATTGTTAATTATATGGTAAAAATGTCGAGCTAATTGGCTGCGATTTTTTAAATTTCTCCTATTCCTAACATTACACTTAATTGCTTTCTTGAGTTCCTCCCATATCACCGCGGTTGACCGCGGAGGTTTATTTCAGGTCAACGTTTTCACAGAGTGCTAAACTGTATTGTATTGTATGCCCGTTGTATTGTAAGATACCCATGATTATTGTAGTGTTTCTTTAAGATTTTTAATTAACATTAAATGTTTCATATCCTCTGTTGCCTTTCATTACGGCAAAGAACAAAAGAATTCTTTAAAATTATTTAATTTTCGCATCGTTATCTATAATCTGTGGGTAACGTTGCGAGTGACACAGAAGTGGTAATGGGACGCGGCGTCCCAGAAATCGTGGCCGAAAAAATACATTGGATGTCTTGTCTATTCCTATATCTCGTCGGTGGTTTTACTTCTACAATGTCGTTCCCTGCCTTACCGACCCAGGGTAAGAGCAGATTACAGTGCTAGATATAATAAAGCGTGAATTACGGCGGCAGGTATCGAGGGTAACCGATGGCACAACAGCGTAATGTATATAAACTGAAGCTACCTGCAAAATTTCAGCGAAATCGTGCGTGACCGGTTTGCGGAAAAATATCCAAATCGTTGACTTACCGACTGGCCAAGGATCCGCAGATCTCTGTTCGAAATCCGTCCATCCGTAGGTAAAGCAGAATTGTCGATAAATCCATGGCAAGTTCCGTACGGTTGGCAACGCTGATCATCGATTCGAGAAAGTGGGGAACACTTCGTTGCGTTGGATTGTTTATTGCCTCATCGTCCGGGGCTCGTGCAATTGATATTTACATGACAATCTCGACGAATGCGATATTCGCCGAAGCAAAGGACAATATAATACTCTCGTTCGGAAATATCGATTTCATGCTATCGTAAACGGTTGTCAGACGTTCGCTCGAAAAATGGTATTAACTAAGGAATACCGTATATGCATGCCGCTCACCACGGAGGAGGTAATATCTCGTGAATTTTTAACGCCAATTGTCTGCGCACTTAGAACGACACATCACTTCCTCGAACCACCGATCCTAGGTTTAACTCCTACACGTAATCGTTGCTGCTGTTCGGTCCGCGTATCGTGCTATATCGTAGGCAATTTCTTTGTAGTATCACATAGGGCAACTGTACATGATCGCCAGACACAGCCACGAGCAATCGGATAACGACGACGGCGTGGAGGTCGTCGAGAACGTAGCCTGCGACGATCCGGAACACGGAAAGGGCCAATACACGGAGAAGCGAATACATTTGTCTAGGTGAACGTCACGATATCGTCTTTCCGTCCAATTGATCCTTCCACGAGGCCAGATGAATCTCATTCGTCCATTTTGTTCGCAGTAAATTACCTTACTGGCTTCAGTCCGTCATTCCGAGGATATTCTATGTGACGGAAAAGGCGTGGAACTATTATCCGTTCACAATCACAGGTATACTAAAGTACGGTTGAGGTTTCCCTTAAGCGGAGTCTGTAAAGAAATTGTCGCGCACGATGTCTCCCCCCATATACGTTCTCGTTTAATGATATAAAACTATTTCTTTCATGTCGTCCGCCGTGAACCAAGAATACACCGTGAGTATCTAGCGTAGAGACCATTCGTCCGAGCACTCCGTTACAGTGAGATTGTATTTTTGCAGTGTTCCTTTATCCCAAAGTTCCAAATTTCGATACGGACCAGATACGAGGATAATAACGGGTCCACTAGTAACGTACGTAGTCAGGCGGTCGCATTGTTCCGTAACGAAAGCGAGATTCTGTTGCTCACGTGATGTTTTAAACAGTGCTTAGGTCTGTCGCCTATCGAGTTGATCCACCGCGACGTGGACTTCGTAGACATCGCGTACGACGAGTTGTCTGCGAAACACTACAAAGAGGAGGAGGTATGTAAGAACGGGTCGCGTACCCACCGGGACAAAGTAGAACTCTAAAGGGAAACGTTTTCAGGATCCCAAATTTTTCCAATCGAAACGCACCGGTCGCGGGCCTTTGGTAGAGGGATGGAGGGACCAGACGCAGCCCATAATGTGTTCCTATAAGCTAGTGCACGCCTCGTTCGAAGTGTGGGGCATGCAGACGCGAGTGGAAGACTTCATTCATAGAGTAATTGCTCCTTACGCAAATAAATCGGCCGATCGAGGGGCAAGTTATATTGTTTTCTCGTTCGACAGTGTATTAGGGATATTTTGTTGCTGGGTCACCGGCAAGCTTTCGCCTGGATAGACGAGTGGTGCGACATGACGCTGGAGGACGTACGGAAGTACGAGCAAATGATGCATGCGGAGACCAACGAGAAAATGCGACTCAGAAATCAGAACAACGAGAAACCCCTGACACCGACGACACCGACATCTTCTGTACCATCCTCGCCGATAGCAAAATCGCCCACGCAGTCCGGCCGTTCGTGGTTCTCTTGGTCATAGCCGCAGTTCTAGGGAAATTAGACTAGCTGATAGCCACCCTAGGGAACGTAATTAAATTTGTGCAAATAAACAACCGCGTCGTCGATTCTGTGTGTGTATATACATATATGTACGTGTACACGTGTATGTTCTTTTTTGTACCCACGTTAAAGTAGCCAGGTGCTTGTTAGCAGAACTCGTGAGACATAATCGGAGCTCCTTAGTATAGGGTTCCCTTCGAAGCGTCAACACTGAGGAAACGCTTTCGAATAATTTCGTGCAAATTTGTCTGTAGGACGTTGACTTATTCTACTAGTTTATTCAATGTTGGTTGTCGAGTATTGGGGCCGGCTGAGAGCAGCAGTTTAAAGAGCGTTCTTGCACTGCAATTTTCGTTAGATCCAAATACTTGTTTCCGAACATTTATTATTAATCCTGCTTCTTTCCTTTACCATTAGTACGCGAATCGTACTAAGAATCACGTAAATCATTGTACCGCGAATGTAACGCAACGCTGCGAACACCAGTGATAGCATTTAATGTAAAAAAAATTGTAATGGACTGCACAAAGATGCATTGTACGTATACTTATCGCGATGCAACTGTGAACGATCATGGCACTACTGAACAATCATGTTCTTTCTTTTTTTTAATTTAAAAATGGAGCTTTGTTACTCTTTTTAATTAATCAAGATGTACATATATAGGGTAAACTAAAGACACTGAAGAAAAAGAAAAAGCACCTAGAAGTCTTGCGTATAATTTTCTGTTCGATCGGACGTTTAACGCGTCGACGTCTTAACATGTAGGTTGTCCAAAACTGTCTGGGGACCAAAACCGTATCGCGTTGGAAAAGTGGGCACTGCTTCGCGGGAAGCGGACAAATTTTCCTCGATCTAGCCCGACGATAATTCTCGTCTGTTACTCATTTTCCATTGGTTCGGTGGCACATTTCAAATTCTGTTCCTCTCGAAAGGATATTCACTTCTGGGCGCATTTAATTGCCCCCCTCGCTGTATATGTGTCTGTATATTTAAATAAACGTTTCAAGCCGTTCTTCGCATTAAATCGGCCGTTCCATTGTTTAGTCCGCAAACTTGCGACCGGTCGGTTAATCCAATATTGAATTCGCCGGCACAATAGTAGAGAACCAGAGGGAAAAGCCTGCTGAATAAATAGCCTCATTGTACACGGGCCAGCAACCTTTACAAAGGGCTAATTAAAATCATCGAGCCCCTTTCCTCGTTTTTAAGGATATATCGCACACATTATACATATACATGTGTAATAACATAGAAATAATATCGAACCAATACTACTTCTTTACCGCCTTGTTTACAATCTTCATTTGAACACAAACAATTCCTGCAATTACTTCTCTCCCGCTGCATTTACAGCCACCTGTCCTAAACGCGTGACAAAATCAACAGTGCAATTTTTATTCGAAAATTACCTACAATTTCAGCCGCGTTTAATTCGCATCCTTTCCCGTCGACCGGGCAACATTTACAGCCACGATTAAATTAAGGCCTATCTAATTTCGAAACTTCTGCAGACGACAGACTAGTTGCTACCTATTGTTTGCTCGGTCCGAAGCGGTGGAGTAAATTGAGACGTTCCGCCAAGTTGCCAGGTTCAGATATGTATTATTCGCAATGAAATAATTGGCAGGACGAGTCGGAGGAGGAGGGACCGAACTTTTAATTGTCCTCGAAGTTGGCACGAAATTAATAAACTTCAATTCAACTCCTGTCGTTGTTGCGACCCGGCCCAGACCCAACCTTACCTCTCTGCGGCCATTAAACTCGTCGAGCGGCACGAATGTGGGGCCCACGTGGACGAGAATCGTTTGAAAATAAATTTCTCTTCGTTGGAGAGGCTGAAGTTAATTTCTTTCAGGAGTTAGAGTCGACGGATTATTTTGTTCGAGCACCCTTTCGGGTCGATTACTTCGTGGGAAATTGCTCGTGAATCTTCGAGTTTAGAACGCGATTGGTTATTTCATTTGGGGAATTATTTCTCGGTGTTTTCTTCGGAGGTGTCGCCCTTTAAATATTATCTTCTTCGAGGGCTCCCTCTGCTTTAGTTCCATTGCATCCTTTCAGCAGTATTTCCTCTTAATTGCTCACATTCATTAGCGGCTCTGCTTTTTTCTTCTTTTTCCTCCCTTCAACCGTATCATACCTCTGTTTCCATTTTACCTTTTTCCATTCGCCATTTAGTATTCCCCGCGCTTTTCCTCCGGGCACAACCGCGTCGCCTTTTAATTTATGTTCGTCGCAAGTTATAAATATTCCTTCGCGGTACATTGTACTCATATATTTCTCTACCTTTTTTTACTATTTATTTCTATATATTACTCGTGCCGTTTTATGTATATTTAGTCGCGCAGTATCGATAACATTTGTCGCGCCTGAATGAACGTAATTTTCCAAAGAGCATTATAATATTCGTTGCCAGGGGCAGGATTGAAAAGCAATCGAGCCGACTATCCTCGATTTTGGACGAAATAGATAATTCTCGACGTTTGAACGACGTTGTATGAAAGGATCGCGGATGTCGTTCTGATTTTCCACGAAGTTCATTGTATCGTTCGAGGAAAACGGCTTGGTGGAAAAAGGATCAATGGAAGCAATCATTTTTCCGACACATACTTTTCTTCTTTTTCTTTTCGTCGAAAGAAAATAATCACCCGACAGATAAAATTATTTTCCCTTTTTCCTCTGCAGTGGAATTTGTTTTGTTTTTTTTCGTAAGAGGATCTATCAGTTCCCCGGGGAAAAATGGCAACGATGCTTTGGCCTTTGAATTTCGTTTTTTAAACGCGAATTTCTTGCCAATTCTTACAGCGATTTATTTTATTTCGTTCCGCTGCAGGTGCTGTGTGCATGTTCCGTTTAATTCCCTTTAAAGAGACTTGAATTAAATTCCCGGTTATATCACAGGTAGGTAGATATATGTGTAGATAATATATAGACGCGTTCGTTTCATAAATAACTGATATACACATTGAACGTTGGAATAAAATTGGAATAAAATGCGGCGAAAATATTTTGCCCGAATATCTGTCGCACTTTATTGAACTATTACAAATTTTTCTCCTTTCGAATTTGTTAATAACAATTTTTAATTAGCAGAATTTGGGCGAGGAACGTTTAACAATTCCAACGAATGCAACAATTATTGCAATCGAGATCATTTCTATATTACCACGTGAGATTTCTTCTTTCGAGGAGAAATTCGATTCAATTTTAGCCACAGCCCCCATAAAAAATTCCACAGCCCCCACGGGCCAAATAAGGATACAACAGGACTCTGTATTCACGTTTGCAAGTCTCAAGGTTTCAATTGAGCCGCCTAGTGAAATTAGAAGGTCCTTTTCAGGTGACCGGGCTGCAAGAGAACCCTTTCCACCTATCTGGCAACCATCAATCGGCTCATCAGCTATAATTAATCGTGCAAAGCAAGGCATGGAAGCGGATCTTCATGGTTGGAACGGTTACGCAAACGTTGGGAACAGTTGAGGGCATAGTCACGCGGATAAGAAAGAGCTCGAGGCTTGCTCTTCAACGGGTGGGAAAGAATTGAACCGCTTCCCGGTGTCACGTGGCGATGGTACGTTCTGTCACGTGTCCGCGGGACCGCGTGATGCCATCATCGACACGTGAGCAGCTCAACAATGGGGATATTGTATTTTGGAATTAATGGAAATTCACTTGACCGATGCTGGACCGTCCTATTAATTGAATTAATTAACAGACCGTCCGCGTTTCGTAACCACCTATCCGTTCAATTGACGTACAGCCCTTGTCCTGTTCTTTCGTTCGCCCCCGCGTTTACGTAACCAGGATTAATACAACTGACGCGGCCTCGGGTTGAATCTGGGATCGGGGCTGGGGATGGATATTAGAATGATAGTCTTTATTGTGTGGAAGCATGTTGAATTGGTTGAAGGCTGATGGGCAGGAGTGGGGGATGAAATCGAGGTACTGCGGGAAAGAAACGGGCAAGAAATGGAGAAGAAAAAGGGAAGAAGTAAGGAAGAAATGGAGAAAAACAGAGAAGAAGTAAAGAAGAAACGGGGAAGAAATAGCAAAGAAATGGAGAAGATACAGGGAAGAAATAGAGAAGAAACGAGAAAGAAGTGGAGAAGAAACGGGGAAGAAATGGAGAAGAAACGGGGAAGAGGTAGGGAAGAATTGGAGAAAAAACAGAGAAGAAATGGGGAAGAAATGGAGAAGAAGCGGGGAAAAAATGGAGAAGAAATAGAGAAAAACAGACAAGAAATAGTTAAGAAACACAGAAGAATGCGCAAAGAAACGGGGAAGAAATGGAGAAGAAACAGGGAAGAAATAGTTAAGAAACACAGACGAATCAGCGAAGAAACAGGGTAGAAACAGGGAAGAAACGGGGAAGGAATGGAGAACAAACAGGGAAGAAACACAGACGAATCAGCGAAGAAACAGGGTAGACACAGGGAAGAAACAGGGAAGAAACAGAGAAGAAACGGGGAAGAAATGGAGAAAAAACAGAGAAGAAATAGTTAAGAAACACTGAAGAATAAGTCAAGAAACAGGGTAGAAATAGGGAAGAAACGGGAAAGAAATGGACAAGAAACGGGGAAGAAGTAGGAAAGAAATGGGGAAGAAATACAGAAGAAACGGGGAAAAAATGGAGAACAAATAGAGAAAGAACAGACAAGAAATATTTAAGAAACAGGGACGAAATAGAGAAGAAATGGGAAAGAAATGGAGAAGAAGCAGGGAAGAAATAAACAAGTTTAACTTCTCCTTGCACTTTAGTATACTTTATGAAGCACTATGTTCGAACAACAATTTCGAACATTTGCGTTTAATGTAAATGATTTCCAAGGCACGAGAATTTGTAATTCGATTGATTTGTAATATGCAAACCGTAGCGACATTTGGCATAAATTTATGATGGCAGTTTATGAAGTCATTGAAAGAGAAAATGGAATTACGCGAAATGGAAGAAAAATGTTTGAATATGGAGTTTGGCAGGAATTATAATCGATGGATATTAATGGTAAGTTTCGTCAATTATTAATGGGCGTATAAATATTTAGCGAAAAGGGAACGTAGGAGAATTTACATTTACATATTTATTTGTCGGCATTATTACTATTATAATCCGAAGTGACTTCTTGTGAGCTTTTTGCGAGGCTTTGTTTAATGCATCTTTTATTTGACCCACTTTCTTACAGAGGCCGAAGATTCGGGCATAAACCAGCCATCTGAATCTAAATAGCCTCAGAACAATGCGTGCACAGAGTTTCTTGCATTTGTTACGCGCCGGGGCTGTGGGCAACGCCTAGACCGGCGAGGTTAACATTACCCAAGGAATACGGTTGAGAATTTGTTAGTTAGGTGCACGGACGAACCTGATGCGAAATCAGGGAGCCGCAGGGAATGTTAGTTTGACTCGTAAGTTTAAATTAATATTTCATACAACTCGAGCGGTTGTATCTGTGGGAACGTTACTACTAATATAAAGGATTACGGAGTAAAGATATGTAAGGATTTGGTTGGTTTGGCAAATATGCCAAGATAATCCCACGTATTATTTGGTGTAGTAAAAGCTTTATTAAATATACAAAGACGAATCTCGACAGTTAACATATACCTCGCTGGTTCTCACAATATATACATATATCTCGCTGCTCGCTATTACGCACTCTTTTCTCTACAAATCGGTTATCGGTTATGATGAAAAACCAAGGGTTTATATACAGTCTGTACCAAAAGAGCGTGTCGGCGATATTTCTGTAAATATTTATATATTTGTAAAAAAATTTATATGTATCTAATCTACACCTAAAACACTAATACGCTCTTACTTAGTAAGGAGTCCAATCTCCTCCATTAGCAATTATAGCTTGACACCGTTTCGGCATACTCTGGACTAAGTTTTGAGCGTAGGATACTGGTAGCGACCTCCATATCTTTCGGATATGGTGTACCAGTGTTTTTATTTTAATAATACGTCTTCCCCTCAGCTTGTACTTCATTAGGGACCACACATTTTCAATAGGGTTTGCATCAGGGGACTGCGATGGCCAAGGAAGTACGGTGATGCCGTTTTCCGCTTTCCATTGGGTACAGATGCGACTTCGATGTTTAGGGTCGTTGTCTTCTTGCAATATCCATTGGTCCTCGGTTTGATTGAACCAACGTTTCACGGATGTGAGAAGACCCCTTTCGTACAATTTCACCATTTTTTGTGCATTCAAATTGTCTGTGAAGACGCACAAAGTGCCGAAACCGCGTGCGTTAAAGCAACCCCAAACATGCACTTTTATGGGGTGTTTCACACTTCTTTGAATCATCCGTTTTCCATGGATAAACCAAGCACGTCTAATAGGACACCATGCCCAAAACGAAGATTCATCAGTGAATACTACATCACTCCAATCACGATCACTATTTTCATCAGCCCACGCCAGACGATTTTTGACATGCTTTTGTGAAAGCAACGGTTTCAACATTGTGCTCTGCCACTTGACACCAAATTCATCTAAACGCCGTTTCAATGTCATTGTAGAGATATTTATGCCTTTTTTAGCCAAAAATACTTGACCTTTTCGTAATGAAAGAGTTGGATTTTTTTCGAAAAGCCGAAAAATCATTTTATCTTCTCGGGTATCGGTCTTCTGCTTTAACCCTCGATTTGGGAAGTCATCGACATTTTTTGTTTCCTTATACCGGTTTACCCACTTCTTGACAAACCGTGTCGACTTATGCATACATTTAGCAGCACTCGTGAAACTCAATTTTGGCCCTTTTGGGTGGGAACATAAGAACACTGCTTCAAATCGTTTCGCATACGCGGCACTCATATCGGAAAGCGCTGTTCTATTCAATGTCTCAAACGAAACTGAAAGATATTCGACCAACGCGTAGTAGAGAAGTCTTCATTTGTTTATATTCTTTTTATCTCACTCTCCTTAGGTGTCAGGTTTCGCAGATATCGTGGACACGCTCTTGTGGGACAGACTGTAGTCCCCAAAATGTATGGAGAGGGACTCATTAGAGGCCTCCATATATGGTAAGATCACAGAGACTTCGTCGGGTCACGCATGCACTTAACCCTTTCGCTCCTAACGGTGACTATAGTCACCCAACGCCTGACGTTCGCTATGTACTAACGGTGACTATAGTTACCCAACGCCTGACGCTCGCTATGTACTAACGGTGACTATAGTCACCCAACGCCTGACGTTCGCTATGTACTAACGGTGACTATAGTCACCCAACGCCTGACGTTCGCTATGTACTAACGGTGACTATAGTTACCCAACGCCTGACGCTCGCTATGTACTAACGGTGACTATAGTTACCCAACGCCTGACGCTCGCTATGTACTAACGGTAGCTATAGTCACCCAACGCCTGACGCTCGCTATGTACTGACGGTAACTATAGTCACCCAACGCCTGACGCTCGCTATGTACTAACGGTGACTATAGTCACCCGTGAATTTTCGCATTCACAGAGTATATCTGTTATATCCATGGTTAAAAGATACGTTCCATCGGCAGTCAAATTTAAGTGCGCCTTCGTTGGAATTGGCCCATACCTAGGCAGCGCTACTACGAGCCGATCCGCCGTAGCGAAAAGGTTAATCGGTCATGATGCAGTTGGTCGATATCGGAGGCCCTATTATTCGTATGATAGCGAGAGAAATCTTTCATACGTAACATCTCCCCCTCAAGACGAAACATCGCGTTCCGCGTGATGCTTTTACAAAGAAGGGAAAACGGTCAAAGATTTCTTTAAGATCTAAAGGTGTGAAAATTTGTCGGGTGTGGTGTATGTGTGTGTGTGCTTATCGCTGCTGTGATTATTGCGGGGTCTGCTTCAGGTGGTGGTGGAAACAACGAAGCCCAACTCCATCCACCCTGCGGTGACGTTGAAGGGGGGGATACCAGGTAGACGGTCCAAGAGTAGGTCGGCGGTGATTCCATCAACCGTCCCCTGCACGTTAGCGAGGCGGCCTTTCTTCTTATTTACGGCCAACTCCGCCATCTCCATGGCTTCGGGGCCCGACGCCCGCGGTTGAACACCACGCAGCCGGATCCTTACAGCCTGCCAGGGCAAGACCTGGAAAATGGGCGGCAATAATCTCAGCTGCGTATACTCGCACCTGACCATTTTGCCGCGATCTCCCAAGAACACCACACAGAACCTTTGTCTAGCCTGGCGGACTACTCCTCGGCGCCACAGCCCGTTCGGTTTCCGGACCGCCACGCGTTGTCCCGGTATGACGCTGTCCTCCAGTGGGATATCGAGCTGCTCCCTGGCTGCCATGAAGCGATTGAGACCGATGGCAACCGTCAATGCCGTATTGCTGAACACTTCCATAGTCACCCAGAACGTCGTTATATTCTCCACGTGTACGACCCTGCAGCGCGCGGTTGGGCCAAAGTCCTGGATGCTGATGGTCCGCATGATCCCGCAACGTGTTCCTCACCTGGTGTCCAGTCGCGAATATTGCCGTCGGTGATCTCCTTCAACACGAACTGGTCTAGGGTACGCTTCCTTGACCCCTTTTCAAATGTTTCCGTTGATGTAGAACAACTTTTTATTGTTTGTGTTGAGGATCTTCGGCACCTTGCAACTCGTCCTGTTGTAGCCGGTCCAAAGAGATTCGCACTAACAAGCGCAACTCTCCTAGTCGTGCTTGAGGTTGGCTAATTCCGTGGTGTCCGGTTTGGACTGCAATTGTCCTTGTTCCTTCGTCTGATTCGGTTTGCGTTGATGTGCTCCGATGCATTGGTGCGACTCAATAAGCCAAGGGAATCAAGGCCCTGCTTATATAGGGCAGAAACGCTTATCGCATCCCCACCCTGCGTTTTAAGGATGCGCGATGCTCGGATGTCCTTGTCTTCCTAGAAGACAGTTGCACTTTGTTTAAAATCCTTCCCTTCTTTGGGTGGATTTGATGTGCCCCGAATATACCCTATCCGGTATAAACTGTCAGGTTTATTTCAGTTGCGGGACGCGTACGCAATCGGCAGGTCGTTTCCTATCTCCCCTTGACCGAGCACGGCTCCAATAGCGTATTCAGAGGCATCTGTTGTAACGATGAATGGTTTATCGAAATGTGGATATTCTAAAATGGGTTGCTGGCACAATTCGCTGCGTAATTGCTCGAAAGCTTGATCTTGTTCTTCTGTCCACTTGAATTTGATACCTTCCCCTAGCAAGTTAATTAGAGGTTTTGCTTTTAAAGTGAAGTTAGGTACAAATCTTCGGTAATATCCTACAAGCCCTAAGAATTGTTGAATATTCTTCTGCGTGGTAGGTGTAGGAAAATCTTGAACGGATTTCAATTTCCTAGGATCAGATCTGACTCCGGCTTTTGATATAATGTGTCCAAAGGTATGCAACTTCCTTCCGTAGGAATTCGCATTTATGTAGGAACTTTAGAAAAATGAAGGGGAGTCATCGGGAATCGAACTCGAGACCTTCGTATTACTAGGCACTGATCAGTCCATATACGCCACGTCCCCTTCTTGGGCAACGTTGTCCTTATGTTCCTCTTATGTTCTTTGATGGAGGCGCCCGTGTTGGTTTTATGCATTTTGTAAAACCCAGTTAAACAAAAATTATCTCTTATAGTTCTGAGAATATACTGAGGCATAGAATTCCAATGCTTATACAAAAGTGTTTATATTAAGACGGACCGATAGGGTCCGAATGCTCCTCGCTTCTCTTCTATATTTCATTCGTTACAGTTCCTCCTTTGAATAAGGACGTGCCTTCTAGTACGATATAAAATAAAGTACTTTTCATTAAACTGAACTGTGTATTATAAACTATCAAACTTCCTAATAATCTAGTCTATCCAATAGGTTATGGGCCCAGTAACAGTGTATATTATATGGTAGAATATTGTTCAGTAAAAGTGAAAAGAATAAGAGACAATTTAAAACTATAACTTTTATACGTTTATATTTGTGTTTAATTAGTGCCATAATTAGTGTTCCAATAAGTGTTAATTTAAGTGTATAGTTTGGTTGTTCATTTACTGATAAGTGACAATTTTTATTTCAACGATAATGGAGAGTTCAAGTGTGAAAAGAAACATTAAACCTTTTGAGGGTGAAAAATATAGTACTTGGAAATTCAGGGTTCGTGCATTGCTAGATGAATTGAATGTAATTCATGTCATTGATGATGAAATTCCGGAAAACGCAACTGCCGATTGGATTTTGGCTAATAAAAAGGCTAAAAGCATCATTGTAGCATACTTATCAGACTCTTTTCTTAGTTTCGTTAAAACAGATTATAGTGCTAAGCAAGTGATGCATAATTTGGATGCCATATGTGAACGCAAAAGTATTGCCACGCAATTAGCTGTAAGAAAAACATTATTAGACTTAAAATTACAGAGTGATATCTCATTAATAAAACATTTTGAGTTTTTTGATAATTTAATCTTGGATCTATTAGCAGCCGGGGCAAAAATAGAAGAAACTGACGAAGTGTGCCATTTATTATTAACTTTGCCTAAATCCTACGACGGCATAATAACTGCAATAGAGACACTCTCAGAGGATAATTTAACGTTATCTTTTGTTAAAATTAGACTTCTTGATCATGAAGTGAAATTGAAAGACGAGCGCCGTGATACAAGTGGGAAAGTGCTTCAAGTGTACAAATTTAATACGGTTAAGAGACAAAATTTCGTGGTGTCGCGACCGTATAAGAAGAATCGTTATTTGCAACATAAGTAGCGAGTTTTCAAACCGAATATATCGTCATCGGCAATAAAATGCTATCATTGTGGAAGAAAGGGTCACGTGAAGAAAGATTGCTTTCATTATAAAGGGAGTTTTCAAAATCAAAATGCATATAAAGAAAGAACATTACAAACTGTACAAGTATCTCAACCACCGACGGAACAAAGTCACACAGGCTTCGCATTTATGGTTGGGGAGTTCAAATCCAACATAAGAAATATGTACAAATAAAATTGCTTTCGTCAATGTAAACGTTTTTCATCAATTCGAATGTTTCTTGAGCAGTTTTGCCCAACTTAAAACAAAACTTGATATTCGCTCTTTGTTCCATAGCGATTTTTCGACAGACTGACACAGTGGACGGTTAGTTATAATGTCGTAACTATTGACAGAACAATTGGAATGCTAAAAAATTTGGTGTGAAGATAGATGAAAGATGTGTCTACAAAATTCAATAGATGAATTAATAGATGGCGCTGCAATCGGCTGTTAATTTCGACCAGTCTCATCGGAAATGGGACAGACTGTGTATGGTAAGGGCAATAACGGAGAAGGCTCGAGCAACGGTAGCCGGGGCTTCTTTAGAAAAATGTTTTTGGGGTGAAGCTGTCCTTACTGCAACGTTCTTAATTAATTTAACCCCAACTAAAGCATTAAAAGAGTCCAAAACACCATATGAAATGTGGCATAATAAGAGGCCACAATTGAAATACTTAAAGATTTTCGGTTCGACAGTTACATAATAAGACAATGCAGTCAAAGTTCGAAGAAAAATCGTGGAAGGGTATTTTGGTTGGATATGAACCAAACGGATATAAAGTATGGGATGTTGGAACTGGTAAGATGGTGGTAGTTAGAGATATAATAGCAGACGAGACAAATTTCTTGGTATCCAGACCTATGGCAGAAGAGTCTGAAGGGGTTAAAGTTAAAAACTCCCATGTTAAAACTAGTATAGTATCCAGGCCGGTAGTGATGCCTGAAACTGATGCATCTGACAAATTGCTAAAATCAGTACAGTCTCATAAATCTGATAATGATAATAAATCAGATATGTTAGAATCAATGGTTGATGAGATTAATAAAAATACCGAATTAAGTCACGGACTTAATAAATCTGTAATTGAAACAGATGTATAGTACGTCCAGAGCTAAATGAAAAAAGTGGAGGGAGAGCAGCCGATTGATGCCGCCGATCGGCAGGGCCGTAAGCGCCCTGTCGATGTTTGGTTCTAAGCAATAAGATGAGAAGCTTATGAATTAATTTTTAATTACACTAGTAGTTCAGTTACTACTAGTATAGCTATACATTTTATTTAATATTTTAACCCTTTGCACTCGGCGCCATCACGTGGATATAGGACTCGCGTCATATTATATAGTATAACTTTGGAACCAAGTAATGTATTGTAATGATTTTTGATTTATATGAATGTGTAGACATTGGGGAACATTTTTTTTTGCAAAAAAATCTAATTTTATTTCTTACAATTTTCTACACTGTGATACATTTTGAAGCAATTTCCAATATGCATTGCAGGCTGGTTTGTACAAGTTTCACAATAATATGTAGTTTGACGTCTTCCACCTGGCGTTTTCCTATCAGAACAAACAATGCAGTCCCGTTTTCTTTCCCCCCATTGGGAATATGTAATTTATTGTTTAGTCTATTGTCCGACGAAGATGTGGATGGACGAGTTCTTGGTTCCCGAAAATCACCTCTCAACTGATTTATTAGACTTTTTACAAACTTGTAATGTGTCATTGGTGCTTTATTTTTACTTTCTTCTGTGATTCGGTAAATTATGTAACAATTGATAACACACATTTCCAGTCCCCAAAAAAATAATTTTCTCCACCATTTCAGTGACTTCCGCAAAAAGCAATACGTCGACGCGTATTGATCCGCAACATCCACAGCGCCCATGTTTGTTGTATAATCTAAATCTATTTCAGGCTTATTGACTGATATTACTGTTACGTATGGATAATACTCTCTTACGCTCCGCTCGCACGCATCGTTCGCTCTCGCGTAAGAACGGAAAACGCCTAAGGATTTAGCTCGATACCACACGACGCACAGTGGTGCAAAATCCCCAAAACGTGGCAAAAATTCGATTTTCATGGAAACGACATTTTAAAAATGTTTTACGGCAATATTAATATACATCGATCGTAGATCATAATATAAGTTGAAACGAGAAACTAACATTTAAAACAACTGCGATATATGTTATTTAAGAAAATATTTTTTTTCATTTTTTGTTGTTTTTGAGTATAATCCTCGATTTTTTGAACTTTTATCATATAGATATTTTTCAACGCGATAAGTACTTTACATTAAATTAAAAAATTGCAACAAAATATAAAGTTGAAAGCCCATTATTAATTTTTTTGTTTATAACTAATTCCCTTCGAGTCCCACCAAATTTTTTTTTTTTGTTTAAAACTAGACGTAATTACGAACATTCTAGTGTAAACAGCTTCTGCAACTTTTTGCAACTTTGCTAGAAATAAGGTCACAAAGGTGATGAAAAACGTGATTCTATTCAAATAAGCAGCAAATCCTCAAGAAAAACGCTTAATAATAAATAAATTATTTTATTAATTTTCATCTGGCTCTTTAAAAAACTGAAGGACATCGTTCGGATATTGTTTTAATTTTCTTGGTTTTAAAAATCTTAATATCGAGCTTAAGATTTTTCTTGAGGATTTGCTGCTTATTTGAATAGAATCACGTTTTTCATCACCTTTGTGACCTTATTTCTAGGAAAGTTGCAAAAAGTTGCAGAAGCTGTTTACACTAGAATGTTCGTAATTACGTCTAGTTTTAAACAAAAAAAAAAAATTTGGTGGGACTCGAAGGGAATTAGTTATAAACAAAAAAATTAATAATGGGCTTTCAACTTTATATTTTGTTGCAATTTTTTAATTTAATGTAAAGTACTTATCGCGTTGAAAAATATCTATATGATAAAAGTTCAAAAAATCGAGGATTATACTCAAAAACAACAAAAAATGAAAAAAAAAAATTTCTTAAATAACATATATCGCGGTTGTTTTTAATGTTAGTTTCTCGTTTCAACTCATATTATGATCTACGATCGATGTATATTAATATTGCCGTAAAACATTTTTAAAATGTCCTTTCCATAAAAATCGAATTTTTGCCACGTTTCGGGGATTTTGCACCACTGTGCGACGGTTAACCCCTTTTAGAATCGACCAACTGCATCGCGACCGAGTAGGTACATTCGTGACCTGACGAAGACTCTGCGCTCTTACCTTTTATGGAGGTTCCTAATTAGCCCCTCCATACATTTCGGGACTATATAAACCCTCCGTTTCTAATCATCTTCGGTTCATAACTACACAGCTACGCGCATAGTCACGTCGCGTTACGCTTGTACAGAGTCAGTTGCATTTCAACGAGAATTGGGCTTACGGCACCAATCAGATAAAGTTAACCCGTTAGAATCCGCATAGTCCGGTTGAAGTTCTTTCGGCATACTTTGTAACCGATCTCAGGCCCCGCATCGCCAGTGCGTCAACACCGTGCAGCTTAGGTAATAATTCACACACTATTTAACTATATCGCGACAATTACACTTGTACAAACAACTGGTTGCAATATAAACTTACAAACTGTTCACCATTAAATCGAGTAGATTCGTTAAAACCTATCTTTACTCCGTAATCCTTTATATTAGTAGTAACGTCCCACAGATACAACTTAACCGCTCGAGTTGTATCGATTATTTATTTACGAGTCAAACTAACTTTTCCTGCGACTCCCTGATTTCGCATCAGGTTCGTTCGCACGCCTTATCCAAAACAAGGTAACTACTCCAACCTAGTGGCTCCCCGATTTCGCATCGGGTTCGTCCACGAAACCTAACCCATCCTACAGCTCCCTGGTTTCGCACCAGGTTCGTCTGTATCCTACGGCTCCCTGATTTCGCATCAGGTTCGTCCGTACGTCTACCAAACCTCCGAACAGCTCCCCGGTTTCGCACCGGGTTCGTCTGTGAATAAACCAACCTCCTGCAGCTCCCCGGTTTCGCACCGGGTTCGTCTGCGCACTCTTTCCTAGTGGCTCCCCGATTTCGCATCGGGTTCGTCCACGACGTTTCACCCTCCTGCGGCTCCCTGGTTTCGCACCGGGTTCGTCCGCGCTTGATTCTATTCCTGAGGCTCCCCGATTTCGCATCGGGTTCGTCCTCGCATACATCAATCCCAGCGGCTCCCTGATTTCGCATCAGGTTCGTCCGTGCACCTTACTAATAAATTCTCAACCATATTCCTTGGGTAATATAAACATCGCCGGTCTAGGCGTTGCCCACAGCCCTGGCTCGTAACATTACATTTCCACCGCGTAATGTTCTGAAGGTAGATTGCATTCCTGTATTATTGTAGTTTGTCTAACATGTCTGTATAAACGTCTATCTGGAACTCGTCTTCACTACTGCTTATGTCATGAGACTCACTCGTGCGTTGTCGCTTTGCCATTGTTCTAATCCAAAATATGGATAAATAAATGGCTTAGAAATCTCTAGTTGTCAATCACAAAACAATAATTGGAAAAGAATACAGTAATTTCTCGAAGAGTGCAGGGCTAGGCCTACGGCGAGACTGATCGCGCTTCATCCCCGCCACTGGGGGGATCCCCCCGGGTTCTAGCCGACACGTCCCTGCGGTTAATACCTGGGGTAACCCTTGAAAGATTAAATGTCTTCGTATCTGTGAGACCACACTAATGCAACCGTGAATTTTTTTTTGAAGTTATACTTCTTTAGGCGCGTTATGGAGAAATGATGAGGAGTGAATTTTTGCGATGCGCGCGCACCGCGTCAGATAAAGTCTACACCATGAAGCTGCTTGCTAAACCCCTTAAGAAAAAGGCTACCAACTAAATAACTTCAAAAAATAGTAGTAGAGATCTTCATTGCACGCGCATGTTGGCATGCGCGTCGCGTTTCATAGCTGTGTTCAACTGTATTTATACTATTTGAATACATATTCTGAATGCACAATACATGTTTTATTTGAATACTAATAAAAATGATATATCTGTTTATTAATTATATACAGTAGTGATTGATATTGAATATTGGTAAATATTATTTAAATCATTCGACAGTATATTAACTAATTAAAAGAATTATAGAGTAATAAATCATATTCAGTGCAGTGAATTTCGTGTTGTCATTAAATTATAAATTAATATTTCATGCAAAAGAGACATTGAAATACAATTTTTCATCAAGGTTTATTTGATTATTTACAATTATTTATTTCTTTTCAGTATGAATTAATGTTTATCTCAGTTAATTTAATAAATATGTTCACATTAATATTGGATGCTGAATATTTATTTTAATTTATTTAATTTAATTTTTTGAAAAAATAAAATATAAAAAAAATAGCGAGCGATACGTTGTCGTGGTTCGTCGTCGAAACACGTGTATAGTTGACACGGGCCTTCGGAAAGTACCCCGAGTTTGAACGTTACGTCAAATTCTATTCGTTCGTATGCGAAAGCTCAGTCGTCTGAAACTCGGAACCGTTTCGGTGCACCAAATGGGCTCGCGAAACAATTCCAAGAATGGACCCTAGGAGCACAAAATATTGAATACCTATTTATCCAACATTAAAAAGAGATTGAATCTCTTTTTAATATTTAAATATACATACAATATGCATTCTAGATTCAGAGAGAAATATTTTTTTTCGAATATTTATATAATATTTATTTGATGTCACGGCCTAATAAAAAATAAATATTCATTTAATATTTGAAACAAAATATTTTTGTCTAAGAGACAAATAAATATTCACTTTATATTAGAAAAAAATATTTAATTTATATTAGATATGAAATATTTGTTTGTACTCTCTTTTCAATATATCGCTTGAGATATGGATTGGAATGTATGGATTGCGAATCATTGCATTACGAAATAATATTTAATAATTGACCATTTGCGTTTAGCAACAAGGCAATAATTCAAGCTGAAAGAGACATTAACGTTTCGAATAATTTTTAATATCGATGGCATTCCAATTTCAAAAAGTTCGAACAATCAGTTTTGGCCCATTTTGTGCAAGCTAGTATTAAAAAATTGTACAGTGTCTCCTTTTCCAACAGCAATATACAAATACAAAACCAAATTCCTTGGTTGCTTACTTAAGTCTTAAGTGATTTTATATACGAATTAAATGATATTTTAGAGCATGGATTATTTTACAGTAATACTTATTTTTAAAAAATATTAAAGGACATACAGGTCGCAATAGCTGTGAAAGATGGACAGAAGAGGGTACATATTACAAAATCGAATAATTTATGAAAACCATAATGCTAGTTCTCGGACACATTTTGATTTTGAAAATTTCCACGATATGAATCACCATCGAGTTTTGCTACATAATAAATTACGCTTCAACGTAGAGTGGGTAAACAAAGCTCAGGAAATGCTATTTTACCTCTTCTGATTAATTATATCATGGGAATCCAACCATATCATTTGCATACCCAACCCAATTATATCATTGGGAAAGTACGTTGATCAGTAATCCATGAGTCCCGAGTTCGATTCCGGTCGACACCAATAAAAATTTCTTAGGTTCAAAAATTGTTTAAGAGAGTAAGTAGTACAATAAAGGCCAAGACTGGTGTGAACTCTCGTACATAACGCGTGCAATTGCGAATGTTATAATTTTCCAACTTTTTTTAGATTTGAATATCTTTTAAATATCCATTTTATGTTCAGTGAATATTTAGCTCATGTTTTCTAAATATTCATTTTATATTTCTTGTACATGTGTACAATATCAGATCCAATATTTGTTCAATCTTAAAAAGTGTGCCTTAAAAAATATTTTTTCGATATTGGAAAAAAATATTTATCCAATGTTTTTGTGCTACTAGGGGAGACTGCTATCTAAAATTCGCTAGTCCGCAGGATGACCGTATCAGTACACAAGTTAGGTCCGGGTAACGATAATCTTTTGGCTTGACGTTTTCGACTGACTGCTGTACCAAAATGCAGCCCCATTTATACAATTTTATGCACAACACGTGTTTTATTTGAATAATAATAAAAATTATATATGTGGTTTGTACCGGGATGTTTCAATGATAGATGCTCTGGTTAGAGCACAGCGCAAGCGGGGTAGTTGGCGCGCCCGGCTGTGCACTCGCACTTGAGTGTGCCATAAAAAACGGTTCGCGCTACCCGCTCGACGCTGATTGGTTGGGGTAAGTGCCCTAAAATTATATAAAAGGGGCTGCATTTTGAACAAGTTACCGATGATTCTAAGTGGAGACTTCAACGTCAATTTTTCACGAGAAGATGCTGGTCCACTTATTGACTTTTTCCAAAAGTATGTGAATCTAACTATGAATAATAATCCCCTGACTTCAACAACACAACACGGTACCACCATAGATGCTGTATTTACACGATACCTCAACGACGTTAGTACGAAACTATTTGTATCATATTTTAGTTATCATAAGCCACTGATAACTGAAGTGCCGATTCAGTCACCACCTGAAGAAGCTATGATAGTGGACATAATTTAAAAATGTTGTAAATTTCTTTTCTTATGCCACTCCAATCCTTTTATTCTTTTATTTCAATAAATCTTTTTCGTGCAAATTAAAAATCATTTCAATCACGTCAGTGAAGTATAACTTCTAACGCGCGTACATAAGTACACGCACCCTTTTTTTATTGTTACGTATTGCGCCATGAAAATTATATTAAAATATTCGTGAAGCTGTTGTGATTAAAATGAGACTAAACACGAGATAATTTGGATCATATTTACTTATATGTTTACATAATAGATAAGAATTTCGTAACGTTGTGCTTACACTCAGCGTTAAAGAAGTAATGAAGGATTGCTTGAAATAAGGTAAAGAGGTGTATGTATGGAAGCAAAGTGGAAATTCCTGCCTAATTTCATTATGCGTCATGTATATCTATTCCGTCAGTTAATTGTTCAAAGGATTAGTGCTCGAAAATAACAATTCGGGAAAAGTCAAAAGTCGCTTCGGTCATAAACAACCCAGGTTGACCGCGGAGGTTTATTTCAGGTCAACGTTTTCACAGAGTGCTAAACTGTATTGTATTGTATGCCCATTGTATTGTAAGATACCCATGATTATTGTAGTATGCTTTTATGTTTTTAAAGAATCAGGCAATTAAAGAACCAGGTGGTCCAAAGCGTTTCGCCTTGGCCCAGAGTGCTCGAAAAACGTTTCCCCTGGGCTCGGTGGGCTCGAACGTTTAACGTTAACGTTTGTATGCTTGAAATGAGACAACACGATCATATTTGCTTCATATTGCAACCCGTTTTTGTAATTTATCAACGCAAATATGATTCAAATTATATCGCGTTTGGTATTATTTTAATCACACCAGCCTCAGAAATATTTTAATAAAATTTGCAGAACGAAATAATTAACAATAAAGAAGTTTTATAGTTGCATTAGTGTTGCCTCGCCGATACGTAGGTATCTGACCTTTCTGTCACTCTCTGTCCCTTTCAGTGGCCGTCTATGTCGGTGCTAAACTTCTAAAAAGGCAAAGTTATCCCTGCGCTCGAAGTGATCGCGGCTTCTTCGAGAAATTACTGTATTCTCCGGATCCGGTTAATTTGGTCGTCCTGCAATTGTGCGGCTAAAATCCAATCGGCTTCTGTTATGTCTACCGGGTACACTTCGATCTGACATACCGGATTCCTACTCAAAGCATCTACATGTTGCATCGCAGTTCCCGCTCTATATCCTATTTCGAAAGTATAGTCTTGGGTCTCCAGCCACCATCGTCCAACCCGTGGTATAAGATCCTTTTTTGTGAATGTCGTTCGCAACGCGTTACAATCCGTCACGACAACAAATTGTAACCCTATCAGGTATACACGAAAATGTCGAAGTGCAAAAACTACGGCCATTGTCTCCAACTCGTAGGAATGGTACTTGCGCTGGTCCACGGTGGTTTGCTTGCTGTAATAGGCCACCACCCGCCGCGTCCCATCCGGCGTAAATTGGAAAAGAATTGCCCCCAGGCCTATCGAGCTGGCATCGGTATGCAACTCCGTTCTCAAAGAGCTGTCAAAAATGGCTAAAACAGGTCGCGTTTTTAGAGCTTCCTTCACTCGCTTTATGGCCTCCTCTTGAGTTTTACCCCAAGTCCAAGGGACATCCTTCCTGGTTAACGTCGTCAGCGGGGTCACGAGACTAGCATAGCCCTTAATAAATTTCCGGGAATACCCAGACAAACCCAAAAACTGTCGAATTTCCTTCACGTTCGTGGGGTTCGGCATCCGTAAAACAGCATCTGTTCTCCTTCGTCCTGGCTTGACTCCTTCCGCACTTATCTCCCGTCCCAAATATTCGGCGCTCTCTTTCAAAAACGAGCATTTGCTGATTTTCAACGTTAGATTATGTTCCCGTAGCTTTACCAACACGAGTTCTAAACGCTCCAGACCCTCCGCCTTTGTCGTAGATGGTATAATGATATCATCGATATACGGGAAAGCGATTGAATTACAAAGCGACCCTAACACGGTGTTGATCAGTCTCTGAAAAACTGCCGGCGCATTTGTTAATCCGAGAGGCATTCGTAAGAATTCATAATGCCCGTCTGGTGTCACGAAAGCTGTTTTCGCTATCGACTCCTCGTCCATTGGAACCTGGTAGTACCCCGAGGCTAATTGTAAGTCAAGGGTGGTAAAATATTTATGGCCCCCTAGACGGTCAATTTGATCCTCGATCAGCGGCAACGGGTTCCTGTCCTTTTCCGTTATAGCATTGGGACGACGATAATCGATGCATAATCGTAATTTCCCTGTCTTCATCTTTATTATTATTATCGGGCTCGCGTACGGCGAGTTCGATTCTCTTACTATCCCGTTGTCCGATAATTCTTGAATTATTTTACGCACTGATGCTCTATCGGACTCCGACATGCGATAGGGCCGGTATACTACTGCCGTATCCGTGTTGCATTTAATTCCCATCTTCACCGCATCGCTCTTCCCCAAAGTTTCCATCGATGTGGTGATACGGTCCCCATATTTCGTAATAAGTGTTCTAAGTGCCATCATGTCCGCGTCCGACATATCCCCAATATTCCAATTATCAAAGTCCGTCGCGTCTTCAATCACGCAAATGTCTACAATGCTTTTTCGGTGCTCAATCATTTCCGGTAGTTCTCTTATCGTGATTTGATTCTGGCTCTTAGTTAAAACTATGTGATTCTGATCCAGAAAATCTCGCCCGACAATCATTTCGTGGCGAAGTTGTTCCGACTCAACTATTATTGCTCGTACTTTTGCCGTCGCGTCCATGATTCTAATAATGACTTCGGCAAATGAATTGCTAGAAGTCCCCGGTCCCGAAAATCCATGTATCATCAGCTCTCGTTCCTCAATCATTTCTATCCCTAATCGCATTGCTACCAATTTCTTCAACAACGTATGCGAGCTTCCTGTGTCGACCAAGCACTTGATTTGCTTGCCGTTCACAACCGCCGGTAAAATGTACATATTGTGGTCATTCAAATTTACCTGTGTTGTACTTCCATGGGGTCTCGGCTGTTGGCAAAATTTGGCCAGATGTCCCGTTTTCTTACACGAATGGCAGGTAACACGGACCCGTTGGCACCGCCTCGAAAGATGCCCCCGTTGTCCACAGTTGTAGCAAACGACCCCTCCAAATTGCTCCCTTTCCCTCGGTACCACGGCCTGCTGCTCCGGCCGCTGTGGCAATTTTTCCACTGCCGTCGGCCGTCTGCGTTCGAGTTGTCGAAGACTGGGCCTCCTCGCACTCGACCGTTCACGCGGCATTGCTCCCATCTCGTTCATCGTCGCGTACAAATCGTACACGTCCTTGTATCTGTTCGATCGAATCGTACGCTCGATCGCTTCGTCGCCAACACCGGTGATGATCGCGTCCTCCATGTACGCGTCCGGCAAATCAATCTTTAAGGCGCGCATCTTGCTCATTTTCTCGAACCAGTAGTCGCCTAGTTTTTGGCCTGGTCGTGCGCTGTAATTGGCAGCCACCCGCAACAATCTTCCGAACGGCACCGGCTTCCGGAATTGCCTAATGAGCAATCGACTCATCGATTTCCACGAATGGTCGTACCGCTGTTCCTCATCATAGAACTTTCTAGCGTGACCTTTCACATTTCTGGCGATGATGCGAATGATGTCATCATCGGTCCAGCCATAACGTCGCGCTAGTCGGTCCACATGGTACACCCATTGTTCTATGTCCGCACTGTCACGCTCAGGATGAAACACGGGCACCGTATGCTCATCACTCACGGGTCTGTCTTGAAGGTTTCGCAACTTCCGCTTTAATTTTGCCACCTTTTCGCGAAGTTCTTCCGCCGGCGATCGACTTCGCGACCTGCGGGTACGGTCACGTGATTCCTCGCGGTTGCGGCGCGAAATTTCACGATCCCGACCTCTATCGGATTCCACCGAAATATCGCGTTCTCTACGGTTCCGGCGCGAACGATCCCGTGCACGATCCCACGAACGATCGCGCGATTGATCTCGGGAGCGAACCATGTTAATTGCACTCTAACCTTAAACTATTTGTAGTTCGATTCCGCAGCACGAATAAGCGTCCCTTCGCAGCACTACGGAATGACCTCAAACTTTCTTTTTGCGTATTCCTTAACGCACACAAGCACGCGGCTTTAACGTTTGTCTCTCACACCTCTTCACTGTCTCAAACGCGTAAAAACGTCCAAATTTGCACAGCAATTTCACACTAAGACACGTGGTATATCCCACTTCTGATATGTAAGATTAACGCGAAATGAATAGACGGCTCAAAAGAAAGGTTTGTATATTTTTCGGCAAAGCGGTACAAGACGAAGTGTGCAGTGTATCTCGTTTCGAGGTCTGTGCAAGACTGGCTGCTGATAGAAGTAGTTTTATTCATAATATCAATGGTTACATGTGGTGATTATATTGATGCCGTATAGTGAATAATCTATGTGGTATTTATTTAATTAAGCGCAATATGGCTGCATGGTCAGGTGGCGACGCTCGCAGACTATGTAGTGGAGGTTTGCCAGGGAGGGGGCAGTGGAGGTTTTGGTTCCTCTTTATTTCGTAACCTTCCTTTTTTAATTGCTATAGTCTACTTTATTAGACTGTGAATTATGCGGTTTATTCGTCCGGAAAAAGGTATTGCTGGGAAGCAGCAGTACCAAAAAACGGCTCACAGGGGTCGGATCTTCTGTTATAAGAGGAGAATTGGGGAGGGGGATTTTATGGTTGGGGGCACTCATACTTATATACATACACATACTTTATACATACATACATTATATACATATACACTGCATTCGTTCTTTCACTCTTTTCTGCTGGTTTGCAGACCTGTAATTTTTTCCTGTAATTTGGCTATGTTTTTGCCTCTGATGTAGATTATGAGGTCGTCTGCGAAGTGTATCTTTTTTACGTCTGGTGATTCTGGTATTTGTAATAGTCTTGGGATGTCCGCGGTGTAAAAATTGAAGAGGTCGGGTGAAGTTACTGTCCCTTGTTGTAGTCCGTCTGTTAGGTGCAGCGTTATGCAAGACTGGCTGCATTGACCGACAAGTCCTTTCGTTGACACCAACGAAATTCCTTAAGGCCCCATCTGATTTACGACGGGCCTGGCATCATGTTGCCTGGACACAGCGTCGCCGTGTTCGCCTTTTAGGATAAACATCCTCAATCGATTGGGTCTCGTTTGTTGGGTGATGTCAGATTTTCTAACAGTTGTAAAAGCAGTTTTCGGTTTATCTTTCGGATCCATTTCTATCTGATGAAATCAGCACTGTTAGCACATAGTCTCATTATTATTCTTACTGTTATAGATACATACCAATACCAATAATGTTCCGAAATTAGCACTCCAATTCATCGCCTCGGCGGTCGAAGTCGACCAATGTCTCCTCCCATTTCCAGAAATAATCGACTCTTTATGTAACAAAGGGAGAATTGTTGCCCGCAGGATGATATCCCCGCGACGCAAGCCCCTCGGACCTTCCCCGTGATCATTGCGTGCGAACAAGAATCGACAGCGGTGTGAACCATCCTTTAGTGGCGCTGGTGGGGACTCCTTGCGCGACTAGACGCGTCCCAAACCGGTCTGGAACAGTTCCCGCGCGCACCTTGACACGATCGCTTCGTTCGTGTACCACCGCCACGAGACACGAAACGTTTTTCCTTCGCACTCACAATATCGTCGTCCGTTTACGTCCTTCGGCCTTCTTTCGATCCCTCTTCTGAACCTGGTGAGTCGACCACGTGTTACTTTGCCACGATAACAACTCGAACGTTCGTCTGCGAATGCGATTTATCGGTAAGGTGGCTCGAGGAGTGGGCAGAACGTGCCGATGGTATTTCTGTTTGGATCTCTTCGTTGTGAATTAGAAGTATGTATATTGAGTGACTTGAGTTAGTTTCAGGACGAGGTGTTTAGTACATTAAGTCTCCGCTGTCTTTACTTCATAATGTTCATTTCGGCCTGGAACTCCTATCATTTTCAATTAACTCTGCGAAAGTATTTACCAATTCCCAATTTGTACTACTTTCCAATAATCGCAACGCGAGGAATGCCTTCCATTACGGAAGTTGTGCTGGAAATCTGCCTGAGCGACGATCCGCCCAATAATAATCAGTCGCGTAAAGGGTGAAGAGATATTTCCACGGCGGCCTTTGTTTTGCCAACAGAAGTCGAATGGAGCCAGGTGCGTGGCAATTCCGTTTGAAAGTGAGGGCGCACGCCTCGCTGCGGTGCGTAATTGTAATTATTCACGCGTACCCTCGTTAATACGCATCCGTCGCTATTTCCAATTAGGCTCGGCCGATATTTTTCCGTCCCCGTGGATTCGTCGCCGCCGTCGGTAATTATTTTCTTCCGTTGAAAACGCGCCGATCGGCCGCTGAATGTAATCGAGACTGTTTTTTTTCCTTTATTCCTTTTCGTGACGTAACAAGAGACTGAAGAAACGTTTCTGCGACAGCTTTAACGGCATATCGCCGTGGAAGTTGGGAGTAATACTTCTTTATCGATTATTTCGTCACAATCGCTAATTCTATTTAATTTTCTACTAAATAGTTGGCACAAACAAAACTCTGCATTTCTCGTTCCTATTACCTTTCGATCTACGTCCGTTAAACGTGGCAGGAAGTGCATTTCATTTTCTAATTCGAAGTTAGCAGCAAACTCTCGGACAAATCAGAGCGTCGTAGTCTGACCACTGTGGACTGTCTCCACTTGGACGTCGTGGCTGTTGTTTACCTTAACTCCTTGCTTGCCAGAGGTCCAAGCTGATTCGTCCGTGTCCCCCCTTCAATTATGACCGTCCGTTGTCCATTTTATGGCGTGCGAGTTCTCCGTTGTTTAAAGCCGGTAGACTCCTGTGTTGCAGGTGGAAATTAAAATAGGTGGCCGCGCTGAAGTAATTACTTCTGGAGCGATTCTGGCCTTTCCGGGACTGATTTGTATTAGAGTTGTTTTTAGTGCTGCGCGAGCTGACGGAAGGTAGGGCGAGGCTCTCTTTGTTTCGTGGCATGTTACAGGATTAGAGTCTGGCGAAGGATTAAACAGGATAGCTTCGGGACTGTACTGTTCTCCTAACAAAACCATTCTCGTGATTGTCAAACGGATAACATCTCTTTACCATATTTTTCATTAACATTGAAATGCTCTTTTGTTAGTCATACAATTGCGGTTGTTTACATGCAGAGCGGGCAAAGATCGTTATTATTTCCGTCGATAGATAGAATTTGTTCAAACGTAACAAAAAATTGCAACGGGGCATGGAACTTTCAGTAGAATATGAATTATGGTTGCTGGCATGGGAAAAGTATGGCCCACCTACACGCACTTCTGGCATTGCCATAATTTGATGCTACTAATGGTACGTAATTGCTGTTACATCCATTTCCCCTCTGTCTTCTCCAATTTTCGAGGCCTTTGAGCTACGAGTGGCCACTGAACCACGCTAATACGCTGCATCAGCTATAAATAATTCGCGGATGCTATTATTGGTGCAACTATGGCTCCTATGGCTATAGTAACAATTCGATTACTATAAATGTTGCTGCTATTTCTAAACAATATTCCAACTGTAACTAGTATCGTTGTAGAAAATAATAGTAGCATCATTAAGAACCAGTAGCAGTGACTAGTATCAGTAATCACATCTACTATAGCCAGTATAATATTACTAATTAACAATTCGATTACTATAAATGTTGCTGCTAATTCGATATACATATAATACTCCAACTATAAATAGTATCGTTGTAGAAAATAATAGTAGCATCATTAATAACCAGTAACAGTGACTAATATCAGTAAACAAATCTACTATAGCCACTATAATATTACTAATTAACAATTCGATTACTATAAATGTTGCTGCTAATTCGATATACATATAATACACCAACTATAAATAGTATCGTCGTAGAAAATAATAGTAGCATCATTAATAACCAGTAGCAGTGACTAGTATCAGTGATCAAATCTACTATAGCAAGTATAATATTACTAATTAACAATTCGATTACTATAAACGTTGCTGCTAATTCGATATACATATAATACTCCAACTATAAATAGTATCGTTGTAGAAAATAATAGTAGCATCATTAATAACCAGTAACAGTGACTAATATCAGTAATAAAATCTACTATAGCCAGTATAATATTACTAATTAACAATTCGATTACTATAAATGTTGCTGCTAATTCGATATACATATAATACTCCAACTATAAATAGTATCGTTGTAGAAAATAATAGTGGCATCATTAATAACCAGTAACAGTGACTAATATCAGTAATCAAATCTACTATAGCCACTATAATATTACTAATTAACAATTCGGTTACTATAAATGTTGCTGCTAATTCGATATACATATAATACTCCAACTATAAATAGTATCGTTGTAGAAAATAATAGTGGCATCATTAATAACCAGTAACAGTGACTAATATCAGTAATCAAATCTACTATAGCCACTATAATATTACTAATTAACAATTCGGTTACTATAAATGTTGCTGCTAATTCGATATACATATAATACTCCAACTATAAATAGTATCGTTGTAGAAAATAATAGTGGCATCATTAATAACCAGTAACAGTGACTAATATCAGTAATCAAATCTACTATAGCCACTATAATATTACTAATTAACAATTCGGTTACTATAAATGTTGCTGCTAATTCGATATACATATAATACTCCAACTATAAATAGTATCGTTGTAGAAAATAATAGTAGCATCATTAATAACCAGTAACAGTGACTAATATCAGTAATCAAATCTACTATAGCCACTATAATATTACTAATTAACAATTCGATTACTATAAATGTTGCTGCTAATTCGATATACATATAATACTCCAACTATAAATAGTATCGTTGTAGAAAATAATAGTAGCATCATTAATAACCAGTAACAGTGACTAATATCAGTAATCAAATCTACTATAGTCAGTATAATATTACTAATTAACAATTCGATTACTATAAATGTTGCTGCTAATTCGATATACATATAATACTCCAACTATAAATAGTATCGTTGTAGAAAATAATAGTAGCATCATTAATAACCAGTAACAGTGACTAATATCAGTAATCAAATCTACTATAGCCACTATAATATTACTAATTAACAATTCGATTACTATAAATGTTGCTGCTAATTCGATATACATATAATACACCAACTATAAATAGTATCGTTGTAGAAAATAATAGTAGCATCATTAATAACCAGTAGCAGTGACTAGTATCAGTGATCAAATCTACTATAGCAAGTATAATATTACTAATTAACAATTCGATTACTATAAATGTTGCTGCTAATTCGATATACATATAATACTCCAACTATAAATAGTATCGTTGTAGAAAATAATAGTAGCATCATTAATAACCAGTAGCAGTGACTAGTATCAGTGATCAAATCTACTATAGCAAGTATAATATTACTAATTAACAATTCGATTACTATAAATGTTGCTGCTAATTCGATATAATATTCCAATTATAACTAGTATCAATGCCAAACGAATAACGCCGATAATAATGCCGCATTGAAAATTGTCGTACTAATACAGCCACTCAAGAAGAAAACAGAATACCTGCACACCGTTTGTTTCAATCGTTTGTTCTCGGCTAATTGCCAACAGAATTGCAATGTCCAAACCCCGGCAAAAGTTCCCCGTAAAAGCCATAATTGCAAAGCAGAGCGGGCCACCGCACCGTGGCTAAATTTAATTAGTGCTCCATGGTCCCAGGACAAGCGAATCCGGATGCGCCGAATTAAATTAAGCATCGGACAAACCTACGGCATCCCATCCCATGTTTATCCTCATGAAATTTTCAGAACTCCGAGTCCGGGACGATCGCAACGGAATCGCGGTAGATCTTGAATCTCAGCCGTTTTCCGATCGTTAAGCGTTCATCCAGGTCAGGGTCTCGTGGTCGGGACGCGAAGCGTGCATTCGTAACACACAGCATCTCGTGAACAATGGACGCGCGATGCCGCGCTAATTAGCTGGCAGATTTTAGGAAAGACGCGGGCACACACGCCAGTCCCCCCGTTTGCACGAGACTCCGCGACCCCCATAAGAGACTGACGCCCATAGGCATAGTCCTGACACTATTGGTCTTTCTCGATTCGACTGTAATTTGTTGTATGAAATTATTTCTGTCAGGGACCTGGATTGGCGGGATTCTTCCTCGTTTCATGATTTCTATTCTTTCCGCGATGCGTTATTATTTTTCAAACAGTATCGTGCTTCTTGCGATAGCTCCTCTCTGCGAAATTACTGCCCGGCCGGTTGTAAAACGTGCCGAGCACGTTGATAATAGCCGGTGGTACGATCTCTGATGGTTTTATTGTCGCACCTGGCACGGACAGAATAAAAGAACCCCGATAGTTCACGATCGGCTTCATTCCCGACGCCAGAGAATTCGATGAAACACGCGTGGGAGGCAATTACTGCCTCGTCGCCAGCTGGAAATCGTTTGGAATTAATATATTTGGTCCGTCGATTAAATCCACCGGTGTCGTTCCTTCGCCTCTTCGTTTTACTCTAGTTATAGGATTCCGTTTTCAGCTATAAATCTTCATAAACCTATTAAGATTAAATCAAAGAATAATTGTTCTGTATTTGAACAGAAATATTTGAATAATATATTTTCGTAATAGGCTTTAGAAACTTTAAAGGTTACAGCAACTATAAAGGCTATAGGGACTATAGTGGCAATAGGGACTATAGAGGCAATAGGGACTATAGAGGCCACAGAGACTATAGAGGCCACAGGGACTATAGAGGCCACAGGTACTATAGAGGCCACAGGGACTATAGAGGCCACAGGGACTATAGAGGCCACAGGGACTATAGAGGCCACAGGGACTATAGAGGCCACAGGGACTATAGAGGCCACAGGGACTATAGAGGCCACAGGGACTATAGAGGCCACAGGGGCTATAGCAACTGTAGAGGATACAGGGACTATAGTGGGGCTGTAGAGATTATAGAGACTATAGAGTTTGTAACTCTTCTCATGAGTTACAGATTATTTATTGAATTGAGGGGAAAAGAGGGTATGCTGGACGTTTGTTATAATAGAATTCTGTTTTTCTATATGGGAAATTTATGTTTAGAGAATTTGGAATTTAATTCTACGGTATCTCTCGTATATTAAAATGCAGGGAATGTAGCCGATCGCGGGCAACGAGGGCGAGTAGCTTTAGGGCTGGTAAACTGCGATTGCATTCTCACGTTTCACAATTGTTGCCGCGGGTTTGTGCATAATTGAATCGCGGTTATTTATCCAATCAACTGGTCGCCGGCAGGCTCTCAATTTTGATACTGGCAAATGTTTAGATACGGCCTGGTGAAAACAGTTTGCTGAACGACAAATATTTATTCGGCATCGAAGAACCGAATCCATTATTTAATCTTTTAAAGAAACGCATACGTATCTGCTTAAATGAAGGAGAGCTGGGAAATTATTTAGTTCAACATTTTTTAAGGGTTCTCAAGTCTTGCCAAATACGATCCCCAACTTTGTTCGCATTCCAAACCAAAGACCTCGACTCTGTTCAATTCGACATGTTATTCATTTATTTAAAGACCAACCCCGCGAATCGGAAACTTTAGTGCTTATATAAATGCAACTTTTCTCACCCTGCGTATGACAGACTTCGCCCCATTACTTTTAACACCTCCAGAGCTCAGCCCAGCACTCATCCTCGCCATTTCCCATTCAAATCCCTTCGTTTAAGACGCCCCACGCCCACAAGCGATCGAAGGGAGTAAGTAAAAAGTTCAGAGGGACGCCGTTTATTTCTGTTTCCTTAGCGAGAAGTCATCAGCAGGACTCAATCTAGTTCCCGATTGAGGAAAAAGCAAGGCAACCCCTTTTCAGAGGCTGCAAACTGGCCCATGGAAGCGGCACTAATCCGCCAGTTATGCGGCTGGCAAGTTTTAACGAGACACCCTCGAAAGTTGAAGTTTAACTCTGCAAATGGCGGTTTAGCCTGAAAAGCCAGGGATTAGGATCACGGTTAATGCCCGCGACATTACTGTTTAAATACTCCTCTGGTCTGTCTTTAAAATGCACATTTCCATCGCCGAGACTCTCCCACCCTCTTTCTCTATCAATCCTCTCCTTTGGAAGCTTTACTCATGGATGTTGACAGAAACCTTGGGTTTAGATAAGATTTTGGCCTGGCTGAGGAATCGTTTGGAATGAAGTGACTTAAGAAGTTTTGTTAGGGATGGGTTGCAACAAGTATCCTGTCAATTTTCAGACCCTAATATATTAATTATACTTTAATATGCTTTCGTTTGAACTGTTCGAACTGTTTGAACTGTTGAACTCTGGAGATTTCAGACTACGGAGACTACAGAGACTTTAGAGGCTATTGAGGCTATAGGGTCTATCGAGACTACAGAGACTACAGAGACTTTACAGGCTATAGGATCTATAGGTACCACAGAATCTTTAGAGACAATAGAGCTTATAAAGAGTACAGAGACTTTAGAGGCTATGGAGGCTATGGGATCTATAGAGACTACAGAGACTACAGAGACTTTAGAGGCTATAGGGTCTATAGAGACTACAGAAACTTTAGAGACAATAGAGCTTATAAAGAGTACAGAGACTTTAGATGCTATGGAGGCTATGGGGTCTATAGAGACTACAGGGACTTTAGGGACTTTAGATGCTATACAGACTATAGGGACTACAGAGACTATAGAGACTTTAGCGTTTGATGAAGCAATGAACAATTGATTTCTTTGAAGACGTTTTTCAAAGACTTGGAGAAACACGAGAAATTTGCTCAGCAATTATTAGTTCCACTTTCAAGATTTTCGAGAACAAGTAGTCCTTTCGTTTCTGGTTTCATTCATTGCCCTTTCGCACGTTCTGCTCATATTTTTCATTCATTCGAGGAGCTACTCATTATTTCCAGCGTTATCTCCTTAACGATTCTTCCCACGAGCTATTAAAATCCACTTTAATTCTCGGACTATGCTCTTCGATCGAACACTGTTTTGCCCCGCGCTGATTAATCACCGTCCCTGTTGCTGACTGGCACACAAAGTCTCCCGTCGCGTCGCCCGCCAGATGCGCCCCTGTCACATCCCTGTAATAGCTGGAAATTATTCTCTCTTAGAGAATCCAGTGCCGACAGATTCTCATGGCAAGGTGGCATTCAAACTTTTCTCCTAATAACTCCATGGACACGTGTTTATAATTTCGTTAATCTTCGAAGCCTGGTGCCAGGGAAATTCACCTTTCGCTGGTACAATTTTCCTGAAAGGAAAAATCGTTTATCAGTGTCCCTGTCCTGTCTAGTATGATGGATTATATATACTTATTGTCAGTCTTCTCTATTTTTATAAAAACTTTAATTTTATCATAGCTACTTGGTTCAGCACATATACGATATATTTCAATCAAATTTTGGGAAGTTTCAAATGTTAACATTTCTGATTAATCGAACTTCGCCAAGGGGTGAAATTATCACCCCGAACTCGTTCATCAGTGTCGCGTTCCCAATTTCGTCATCGATGACCTCAACCTCTGTTCGATAGTTCGCACTATTCCTTTTTTTTTTAATCACTCAACAAATATTCTCGACCAAAATTCTCGAGGTTCGGAAAAAATTCAATACATTTAAACTGTCCAAGGTGTGCCGATGAATTTATTCCGAACCATTTGCAAATATTCTAACGAGATCTCGTTAAATTTCATCGGGCGTTCGAGGAGGCCCAAATTATTGGGTCCGATCCCTGAGACCATTGGATCCTCAGACATTCAACCGGACGGCGAATGCTTAAGAGAATTTTAAGGTCGGAAATCCGGATCTGCTGTGCACAAGGCGGATAATTGGCCGGGACATTTAAACGTTGCGTGGAATGTTGCTCGATCATGCGAGCCAATGATGAACGTTGTAATTAGACAAGCAGAATGCCCATGCCCTATTCAGAACACGCGGGAACGCATATACTAATAGTGGCTCGAAAATTTCTGGCTAATTAAGGGAGAATCTGGTTCACCCCTTGATTCGTGTCTTGTTCATTCTTCTATTTCTTTTCTTCTTTATTTTGTTTTCCTTTGTTTTGATACTATGTGCATCAGAGGATATTAATGTGGAAAATATCTTGCGTCAGCTGTGTTAATTGTAGGGGTGAATACAGAAGTTGGTGCGGTTAAAAAAAAAGGAACGCGGACTTTTTAATTTCTCGTTCAAGTTATTTTTCTTCTTTTATTTCTTCGTGGTAATCAGGACTGGTTGTGTATGTTAGAGGGAGGTAATTATGAAAATGGGACGGTCTATTAATTTGGTGAGTGGAAAGTGTTCGATGTTCAATCGTTTGATGTGCATCGCAAATTGGATCACCATTTTTTGATTGATCGCAGTGTTGCACGGTTCCAGCACCGGGTGTGATTAATCACCTGCCTGATAGATAGAAGTAGTGAAGGCGGTAATAAGTTGGCAATTAGTAGATGCCTTATGGATACTTTGGAATCGCTGTAATAATTTTTACACTTTCCATGATTACTCGAATTATATCAAACTTAATACAATGTTTCAAAAATATTAACATATAATTATAATATTAATAGAAATAGTGGCAGCAATGTGTTGGCAACTCGTACCAACAAAATCACTATGCTAAACATTCTCCACTTAATAGATCGCTGCAGGTATCCAGGCATCGCTTTAAGAACCTTAACCAAACAAAAAAATTGGCACAGTTCCCGCGCAGATCTTTATAGTTCGTTGTCCCCCTTTTCCCCCCAAGAAACTTTTCCCCGAGCAATCCGACCGGCATTTGTCGCAAACCGTGCAGGAAGAAAGGAACTATGTTGGAACAGGATATAAATACAAAGTGAGGAGAGCTTCAGCCAGTCGTTCCTATTTTCGTTGGAGAAAGAAAAGAAGAAAACAAAAAGTGGCTCTTTCACTTTTCCAGCCAACCGATGCTGGCTGACGTGCAGCGGGATTTTTGACCTACAAAAAAACAGAGAAGAAAAAAGAAGCGTTGTCCTTGCGCGCCTCGACCACTCCGGCAATCGATTGTCCCACTTCGACGTGAAATTCCGTCGTGAGTCAGTCGCGAATGAAGCAGTCACGATCGACAAACCCCTTTCCCTGGGACCGGGTCGTTTTCAATGGAGAAAAGTTTCCCGATCGGTGGTGGGATCCCCCTGCTCTCTGGCGGAGTGCTTCTTCAATCTGGAGGGCCGTTTTAATGATCAGAGTCCGTTCGTTGCTTTAAAAGATGCCGTGAAATGAGATTTGTCCAGATTAAAGGGACCTCCCCCGATTGCACGGACCTCTTTCAATTCCAGAATCGTTCGCCTCTTCACTTCCCTCCCGGCGAAATACTTGTCCATCGCGTGGCGAGAAGGTTTCTACGCTTTTGCCCCGTTTTCGCGTTCCTCCTTTGCCCTGGTCCACCTGACAGGGTTTCGTGAACTGCGGACAAAATGATATTATGTTCCAGCTGAATAGATTCCCTATATATATCGTGTCCCATTATTTCTTCCTATTACCTCTGTAAAAAGAAAGAAGAAATGAAAGAAAATTCTCTTCATTCTTACTGAATCTCATCCAGTCCAATGGCAACTCTGCCCAACGTCACGGACGTGAACACCAAGTTTCCAATTGTCCCGAGGACTATTCACCAGGTCATCTCTTCTTTTCTTCTTCACTTGGGCGCCCTAGAGAACGTCTGGCACCTGGACCAGGTGGCAGCAAATCTTGCACCAGCCTCGGGCCCTCAATTCCACAAAACGAATCTCAGCTGGCAGTCGTTGTCCTTGTTCATCCACACACGAATCTTGCTTCCGCGTAGCACCCCGAACCTTAACGACCCGAGGAACTTGCTCCAACTGTTTAGCGGTGATCACCGTGATCCCAGAACAGGACGGAAACTTGCTCGCAACTTTCTTGCCGAAGCTGATAACGCGATGGCCTCCAGCCAAGCTGAAGGTAGTCAGGTATCTAATAAGCCGGGCGAAGGCTGGAAACAGCGTTGCTAGAATGTCTCGCGGAGTATGGAATATGATTACAGTGAAGACGTGGGCTTGATTAAATAGCGAGAGTCGAGTTCTTCCCGGGGTATTTCATTATGAAACCGGGGACTGGTATTAACGCGCGGGTTAAAATGGATAATTGAGGGACGATTGTGAATAATTGAGCGCTGCTCGACTTGTCTCGCAAAGGCCAGACAACGACGCGATAACATTTGTGGAATCACCGGCCACGTTGATCAACGTGGAAGCTAAGGAACCGCCTCGGAAAGTTGTTAAATGGAATTACTTCTCCTGGAAGCACAGGAATCATAATAATTGCTTTTAATTTTGCCCGGTTCAGGGACCAATGGTTACACGTGCACGAAGGCAGTCGGATTGGTCGTGCGAACGGAAGACTTTCCGGAGAAAATTGGATAGAAAATTGACCCGAAGGTGGGGGTTGTCGAAGTAAGCAAGAAATTTTCCCGGCGGAATGATTTTGACCGTCGCTGAATTCGTTGCTGGCGATAGGTGTTGATCTTCTGCTTGACCTATTTCGCCGGTGCATCGAGCTGCCGGTGTTCTTCGCTCTACCCTCCGGCGATTTTCCCCGCTTTTCCTCCGGCCTGTTCGAAAAGCGACGGCGGAAAAACATCGGCCGTGCAGTACCTTTAATCCCAGCCAAATTGCCGTTCGGCGTAGTGAACTTGTTGTTGTTCGATTCCCTGCGCTCGGTTTCGTTGTTTCTCCGTGCCGTCGCACATGTTCCATTGTGACATTCTGCGTGGTTGTTTCTTTGTTTTTGGGGGATGGCAGAAGGATTTTCTTTTAGAGCTGGCTCTAGAGATGCGGTCTTTCGTTAGAGATAAACAACATTCTTTTTGATGCTACCATTGTATGGATGGTCAAGTGTCAGTTGTATTTATGTTAACTATGAGAATTAGAGCATTGTATTGCTGGTACCTCTAGTTTTATTATAGAAATATTGCTGGTAGCTCTAGTGTTGCTCCAATGCCTCTAATGGCACTGCTATTTTATTAAAGAAATATTGGTGGCAACTCTAATATTGCTGATATCTCTGTTTTGCGAAAGAAATATTGCTGGCAGCTCTAATGTTGCTCTAATGGCTCTAATGGCACTGCTATTTTATTAAAGAAATATAACTGGCAGCTCTAATGTTTGCTGGTATCTCTGTTTTGCTAAAGAAATATTGCTGGGAGCTCTGTTTTGGGAAAGAAATATTGCTGGTAGCTCTGTTTTGGGAAAGAAATATTGCTGGTAGCTTTATTTTGGGAAATAAATATTGCCGGCAGCTCTGTTTTGGGAAAGAAATATTGCTGATAGCTCTGTTTTGGGAAATAAATATTGCTGGTAGCTATGATGTTGCTCTAATAGCTCTAATGACACTATTTTACTAAAGAAATATAGCTGACAGCTGAAATATTGCTGATAGCTCTGTTTTGGGAAAGAAATATTGCTGGTAGCTATGATGTTGCTCTAATAGCTCTAATGACACTATTTTACTAAAGAAATATAGCTGACAGCTCTAATGTTGCTGGTATCTCTGTTTTGCTAAAGAAATATTGCTAGGTGCTCTGTTTTGGGAAAGAAATATTGCTGGTAGCTCTGTTTTGGGAAAGAAATATTGCTGGTAGCTTTATTTTGGGAAAGAAATATTGCTGGCAGCTCTGTTTTGGGAAAGAAATATTGCTGGCAGCTCTGTTTTGGGAAAGAAATATTGCTGATAGCTCTGTTTTGGGAAAGAAATATTGCTGATAGCTCTGTTTTGGGAAAGAAATATTGCTGGTAGCTATGATGTTGCTCTAATAGCTCTAATGACACGATTTTACTAAAGAAATATAGCTGACAGCTCTAATGTTGCTGGTATCTCTGTTTTGCTAAAGAAATATTGCTGGTAGCTCTGTTTTGGGAAAGAAATATTGCTGGTAGCTCTATTTCGGGAAAGAAATATTGCTGGTAGCTTTATTTTGGGAAAGAAATATTGCTGGCAGCTCTAATGTTGCTGGTATCTCTGTTTTGCTAAAGAAATATCGCTGGTAGCTCTGTTTTGGGAAAGAAATATTGCTGGTAGCTCTATTTTGGGAAATAAATATTGCTGGTAGCTTTATTTTGGGAAAGAAATATTGCTGGCAGCTTTAATGTTGCTGGTATCTCTGTTTTGCTAAAGAAATATCGCTGGTAGCTCTGTTTTGGGAAATAAATATTGCTGGTAGCTCTGTTTTGGGAAAGAAATATTGCTGGTAGCTTTATTTTGGGAAAGAAATATTGCTGGCAGCTCTGTTTTGGGAAAGTAATATTGCTGGCAGCTCTATTTTGGGAAATAAATATTGCTGGTAGTATGATGGTGCTCTAATAGCTCTAGTGACACTATTTTACTAAAGAAATATAGCTGACAGCTCTAATAATGCTGGTATCTCTGTTTTGCGAACGAAATATTGCTGCCATCTCTGTCTTATCGATGAAACATTCTGTCTATCGCATTGCGCAAAATTAATGCAATTCGTAGATTCGAATTTTTCGACCGGAATCACAAATTGCTCAACGGTTTATCTCTTTGCCCGTAGCTCCTAGGATCAGTATTTTTTTTCCTTTTTTTTTCTGCGATGATCCCATTCAATCTCGCCCGGCCGTTTCGAAACGGAACGAGCGATCAGAGACGCAAGATCCCGTCGACGTTTCCCAAATCGAATTCTATTCGTGCACGGTCGCGAGACGGGGTGCAGCGGGGAACACGCGGATTCTACGTGTTCTCTGGCAATTATCCAACCGGCTGGTAACGTTTCCCTCCACCCCCTGCCATCTTTTTTAATTCTCTCTCATTAGCCCTCTCCAGGGTCCGCGCCAACCCGCCCGGAAGTTCGCCTCTCCTCGCTGATTTTTCTTTCCCTTTGTTTCCCAGATTTATTATAGCACAGGAATTTTTATCCCTTCTCCGGAATTATCTCTTCTTTTTCTCAGAGGCGACAGGTGATTTTTTTCTCCCCTACTGAATGCTGGAATTGATAAAAGACGCAATATTAGGCGAGGACAGCAGACAATTCGTGGACGGGGATGAAATAAAAGTGTCCGCGTTATCCTTTAATTGGAAAATGGGCGTAATTGCTCTAGGTTAGGCTGCAAGTAGTATAGGTCGATCATTCTCTTCCGCCGTACAGGGATAGATACGATTTCTGTAAGTGGCGGAAATTGGCGCTTCTATTTTCCTCGGTGTTTCGTAAGAAAGGTGTACAGTGTCAGTGGGTGAAGCTCGAGGCAATCATTCGCCATTATTTCCCCCCCTTCGACCAGTTCGACCCTGTATAGCAATCGATAAATAGAGTGCACGAAAGCGTGCCTCAAATAAGATTATCACACTTGAGCAACAAAAGAAGAGTGGAATTGACGTTAATCGTTCGACACGATCGAGCCGTTTTTGAAACAACCTCTATTTCGCATCATTGAAAATTGAATACTTGTCACGCGTGCCTGTTTGAGGGGTTGAGATTTGACATTTGAGAAAATTAATTTAACGAAAGTTGTTATTACAATATATAATATACGATTAATCCTATTTCGTTTGTATTTATATTCATTTTAATTAAGCAACAAACAATCGCTTTGACGTTCAATACGATTTCTGAATAAGCAGTGGGTGAACTGCAACCCCCAGCCAATATATAATAGTTCCCCTTTCACCCTTCTTTCTCTACGACCGATCGATTTCCGATTCTTCCAGCCTCCTTTTACAGTTCCCTCAAAGTCAGAAGAAGTTCCCTATCGTTCCACTATCAAACATCCACGTGAACTTCAGCCCCGATCATTCAACGAGAGATCACGATTGCTGTCTGAAGATTCGTCTGTCGGGTTCTATCCCTTTCTGCTGCTTTCGAATAGCAGCGATCGATTTCCAGCGAAAATTACGGTGTCAGCTGGTCTCTCCGAAGCCAATCCGCTCTCTCTCTATCCTCTGTTCTGCTATAAAAATATTTAATGCAGTGGCAGTCTTTTCAATTAACGTTTCATTTCTTCGTTAATTCCGTCTGTGCTACTGAAGAAATCGTGTTCGTTCGATGCGGGACGAATTTGAAATTGAATCGTACTATCCTCTGAAAGCTCGCACATGGACCGTGGGATTTTAATGTTTCATGGAAGCCCGGTGTTCTTTCGGATCGGAAGAATGGACGGGGATGCAAGTCGAAACAAGTTTCCGCTCTGTCGATATTAAGTTTCTATATTTCCTGCGAGCTGCGCCCGGCGGAAAGTTTGCTCATAAAAATTTCCAGCTCCGGGAGTTTGGTATAATATCGAATCTGACGCGAGACTTCGCGTGTATCGCACGGCTGAAGCTCGATGCTGGAGAGCAGTCTATCAGATTCACTGTTCGCTGCGTAATTTCCGCGACTTCGCGTTTCGACCCACGATTCCAAGGTGGACCACCAACGTTTCGATTACTGCGTAATTGTTAGAAAATGCGGGGGCCGCGAGCAGACCCACGCAGTGTCCGACCAATCGCGAACCTTTCTACTTAGGAAACCAGTTCCGAGCAGCCCGTTAAGGTTTTCTTCCGTTTGTAAAGCTATATGCAGCTTTGGGAATCTCAGGAAATTCGAGAGGCCATGGTTATTTCGTGGCTATTTCTTCTTCCTCGTTTTCTTCTTTTTCTTCTTCCTCGTTTTCTTCCTTTTTCCTTTCTCGTTTTCTTCTTTTCTTTCTCTTCGTTTTCTTCCTCTTCTTCCTCTTCGTTTTCTTCTTTTCTTCCTCTTCGTTTTCTTCGTTTTCTGCTTTTCTTCCTCTTCGTTTTCTTCTTTTCTTCCTCTTCGTTTTCTTCTTTTCTTCCTCTCCGTTTTCTTCGTTTTCTTCGTTTTCTTCTTTTCTTCCTCTTCGTTTTCTTCGTTTTCTTCGTTTTCTGCTTTTCTTCCTCTTCGTTTTCTTCGTTTTCTTCTTTTCTTCCTCTTCGTTTTCTTCGTTGTCTGCTTTTCTTCCTCTTCGTTTTCTTCGTTTTCTTCTTTTCTTCCTCTTCGTTTTCTTCGTTTTCTTCTTTTCTTCCTCTTCGTTTTCTTCTTTTCTTCCTCTTCGTTTTCTTCGTTTTCTTCTTTTCTTCCTCTTCGTTTTCTTCTTTTCTTCCTCTTCGTTTTCTTCTTTTCTTCCTCTTCGTTTTCTTCGTTTTCTTCTTTTCTTCCTCTTCGTTTTCTTCGTTTTCTTCGTTTTCTGCTTTTCTTCCTCTTCGTTTTCTTCGTTTTCTTCTTTTCTTCCTCTTCGTTTTCTTCGTTTTCTTCTTTTCTTCCTCTTCGTTTTCTTCGTTTTCTTCGTTTTCTTCTTTTCTTCCTCTTCGTTTTCTTCTTTTCTTCCTCTTCGTTTTCTTCTTTTCTTCCTCTTCGTTTTCTTCTTTTCTCCCTCTTCGTTTTCTTCGTTTTCTTCTTTTCTTCCTCTTCGTTTTCTTCGTTTTCTTCTTTTTTTCTTCCTCACTTTCTTCTTCTTCTTCGTTTTCTTCGCTTTCTTCTTATTTCTTCCACACTTTCTTCTTCTTCGTTTCCCTCTTTTTCTTCTTCTTCGTTTTCCTCTTTTTCTTCTTCTTCTTCGTTTTCCTCTTTTTCTTCTTCTTCTTCGTTTTCTTCTTTTTTTCTTCTTATTATAAAATTCTTCTGCAACCAACAACATCTTTTCTTTTTCAGGTGAAGGATCGTCGATGAAGAAGCCTCCAATCTACACCACCAGCATCGTTCCTTCGACTTCCTCGTCGCTCGTCACACTCGAGCAATGAGACTCGAAGGAGCAACGCTCAACTCCAAGCTTCCTCCGAATCGGTGTCCCCGATGAAACTCCCCAGACCAGAAACCCGAGGCAACTGTGACTGTTCCTAGAGCTAGAGATGCCTGGAAACGTTGTCGCATTATTTTTTATCGCTGTAAGAGAGTAGCCTAACGAAAGGAGGCAAACAAAGCGTCCGCCGACTGAGGATAACGCGGTGCCTGGCAAAGCGATGCGGATCCATTGGCTCGGAAGAAGTCCCTTGTCCCTCTGTCGGCTGTCCGTCGTCGCGAGATAAAGAATTCAGAAGATTTCAAGAATTCAGCTGGTTTCGACAGACAGAGGCATAGTACCGAAGACGTTCGATACGGTTTTTAGTGGCCAGTTTCGCCAAAGGCCGAGAAATGACAGAAACGAACGGGAGAACGAGAGCAAACGTGTTTGTCTTGTCAGATATATCGTGCACTGGACAAGCGGGCCCCTGTTGACTGGCGGCAAGGAGAAGATGTGGCGAAGAGAGGAAGGGGAAATGGGCAATTAAAGGAAACATGGACGCGTATAATGCCATTGGCAACAACACGAGGGACCTCTGCATCGCTAAATACAAGAACTTCGTGCCTCCAGATGGCGGTGAGTGTGCCCGGAATGAATTATTACTGTCATGCAAAGTTCGATTGAGTTCGGATACTTGCAACACCGTCCTGATACTAATCTTCTATCCTATGAATTGTCATTGCTATTATTATCACTGGTGGCAGTATTAGTATTATTATTAACAGTGGCATTAATATGGCGAGCATTATCCTTTCGGATCCGACCATTGTTATCTTTACCTTCGTGAAACATTTGACGATGATTCCTGTCCGGGAGCAAGAATGTTTCGCTTATATTACTCTCCCTGCCGCCCTGCCAGAAGATGTTTGAACCAGTTCTGGACTGTTTTGCATTCTTCACGCGTACAGAGAAGCCATTGCGGGCGAGAACTTGTTAGGCAAGAATTCGGCGAAACAGCTCGACGAATGGGTAAACGTTGAGGAAGAGAGGAGGTCGATAGAATATGAAGAGTTAGTTCCGGGAAGAATGCAGCAAACAACTTAACCTAACTTTCGATGTAATAATACGATTCATTGGAACAGACATTAGGGTCGATGTCTTTATTCAAATTTCATCCATTGAATGGAAATTAATTTATGCACAGAGATTTCAGTGTCGCCACAGGCATCGCTGCTTTTATTCCGTCAGAGTTATTAGAAATTGTATTGTCGTGGGCTGTGCTTTGTGTGTGGGTGTTGTCGCGTGTTTCGATATTTTTCTGGCTGTTTGGGATGAAAAGTTCTGACATCTGGGGACGTATGCCACTGTATTATTCTAGTTTTCGAGCCAGTACTGTATTTTCCCACGCTGCAAGTGTCTCTTCTGTTTACGTTGAAAAGTTTATAGTTGAAGCGTCGCTCTCTGATCGGATGGAGCAGGTCTTAAAAACGCGTCTGATCCCGCGCCGACCTATTCTACTTCGCACGAAAGAATATCGATACCTATATTCTAAATAGAACCAATCCACGTGCAGACCGAAAAATAGTATAGCTTTTTCCTCAACAGTACAGTTCATTTCCACTCCAAACAATTGCGAACCAATTCCCTGTCTCTATTAACAAAAATTAGTCGAATTAAAAGATAGACACTGTTAATTCATTCGTCCAGTCGCGATGGCAGCACAAGTAGCCACGCTGATTTGCCCAAAGTAACAGAGCCAAAGCTTTCCAAAGACTGCCTCCAGTTCCAGTATCTACTTCTCCCGAACTTCTTCGCAGAAAATATCCTTGCCCCCAGGGAATCCCCTATTGCAACTACTTCGAACAAACCTGACCTAACTCTGACCCAAACCTAACCGAACCTAACCAAAAACTTGCCAAACCTAATCTCGCGAAATTCACCAAACCTAATCTCGTGCAATTTACGATTGACGCTCAGAATCCATCATTCTCCAGTTCGATTTCGAACAGTCTAAAACCCTGTCGCAAGTTCTTCGTGACACGTGCCTCGACAGTAATTCCCTTTCGCGTGTCTTGACCTCGTCTCTCCATTTTCTTTGCAGAGCTGTGGTGCGAACCAGTGTGGGACTCGTTGCTCTGCTGGCCACCGAGCAAAGCATCGACGACGATCAAGCAGAGATGCCCGTTCGAGGATGGATTCGACACTACCAGTAAGTGTACAAGGCATGCTCGTTTGATCAATGCGCATTTAAATTACTTGTTAGCTGGCCAAGCAACACGTATGATCGCGGATGGTAGGAGGAATATCGACTAACAATAATTAGAATCCGCGTGTAAATTCCACGGTGCACGTTTCACACTGCTGGGGTAGCGTGGGAAGAAAAATGCCGGGGATTTCGAATGGGAACATTGGAGGGACAAGGTGTTACGTGCGAGGGAGATATCTTCACCGGCATATTTCGCACGAAATAGGGCATGTCCTCTGCGGGGGAAGCGTTACAGACTAGTTCGGAATAAAGAAACTTGCCGAGAGGAATGCAACGATAATTATTGCATTCATACTAAATTCAATATGAATTAAATCGTAATAATAATTGCGATAATTATTGCGATATTCCGGGGAAACAGTTGGCAGTGAGTTTGTTAAAAACAGTGGGTTCCTTTAGGCAAATACTAGGACAATAATAACTAGTATCACCGACGTTATCATCAGTGCAATACCAATCCTCATTTTAATTAATACATTCTAGCAAATACCTGCACGTTCTGCCACTGTCAATTACACTCTTAAAACAGATTATCTATTTCGCCAGAAATATCTGGTTAATAGAGGAGTCAAGTCGAGGGTGATGAAGAGCATGTAATTATTAGCTCTGTTAATGAGCTGGGCGTGAAAGTTTAATATGCACCAGCTGGATTTATGTATCCACGGCCGGGGGACTTCTTCTGTCTAGGCTAATCATTATTTCAGCCGCAATTAATGTTCTTTAACAAGGCCCCGGTGAAAGTTTAGCGCGTTCCCAAGTTATTGATTAATTAATCAGCAGTCTGGGCGGTGAAACTTGCCAGATTCCACGCGGCTTGGAAGATATTTGCATGGGAAACATTCGCGAAAGAATTTCGTGTCGACGATCAGAAATTCCTGTATGTTCCTCCAGGCCTTCGATCGGCACAACGGTGCTCCACTTTCCATATTTATTGCTCCTTAATGAAAATTCGCCCGCAAATAACTTTAGACGAAAATTAATCGTATTGAAGGCCGGATTGAAATTCTTCTTTTCCTCGAATCGTTTCTTCTTTTTGCACGCATCAGGGCGGCGGATTGACAGACATTTTTATGCAATATAGGGCTTTCAGAGCACGTACCCGTCAGAGAAACCGTTTCCCCTTTTCCTCGATTGAATATTCATGGACCCCGAGCGGGTCGGACCGTTTCGTTTCTTCGAAACATTAATTCGGATAACCGAAGAGATGTTAATTCTTATTTTTCACCGCGTTTGCACCTTGCGTTTGTATCCTCGTGGACACCCGGGCAACTGAATGGAAGCCACTGCCGTGTGTTCGCCTTCCAATATTCGCTGGAATATTAACCGCCGGCGAAATTGCCCCGGTTTATCGAGTCACGTACTGGAAACAACCCCTCCGCACGGCGTTCGCGACCTGGAATTGCAGTTCGTCTTCCGATCTGTGAATTCGAAATGGCACACGGCAGATGGTGTTCGGTAATTTCAGAGAATCAAAGGGCTGCGAGTGGATAATCGTGCGGGTAACAGACAACAGGCGAGAATATGAATAATCCAATTTCGATTGGGGTGGTACAACAGACTGGAAGAAACGGGGAGAATTATCGCGTTGATTCGTTGTTAATTTTACACGAGTTTACTAATAGTGTAGGAACTTTATAAAAATGAGGGGCAAGTCATCGGGAATCGAACCCGGGACCTTCGTATTACTAGGCACTGACCAGTCCACATACGCCACGGCCCACAGTGGTGCCATTTCAGAAAAAGCTGGCCAAAATTCGTAATTTCACACGATTTTCATAAAAATTGATATTCTTATGTTTTTGGGGTTGCTAGTCGTCTATAACGTTGGACCGATCATTATTATTATTTATTATTATTTACTTACTTATTGATTATTATTGTATTAATGTTTTCGATAGATTTTTTTAAGTAGACGCAAAAAGGCGCAAAGTTTCTCAACTGGATATCATAGTTGACATGCCACTTTATATCAAGAAACTTGTCTTAGCGTGAATTTCGGTGAATAACATGTTTATTTTCCTTCCGGTTCATTAAGAAATGGGTAATATTTATGATATATATTGAGAACGAAATTACAAGGATAAATTCAAAGATATGTTACTTTATTTCTGTGGAAAATGTATGTCTATAACACCTACTTTAATGATAAAATGTTTCACATATAAATTTTTTTAAGATAAACTTTCCCTCACGCATTGAACAAGCTCCAATTTTCAAGATATGCAAGAGCTTGAAATTTCATCAACATTGACGGCCTATATCTCAGTAACCAATCAATATATTTAAAAAATTCAAACGGCATTTGATGCATTGATATATATACAACAAATCTGCTATACTAAAAAACAGCTGCTATATACTTCAAATATACTTGGCCAGCTTTTCGGGAAATGGCACCACTGTGCGGCCCCTGCTTAGGCTTCACTGTTCTTATGTTCCTCTTAAGTTCGTTGATGGAGGCGCCCGATCGCACAATGGTTTTAATTGGGAAATATTTAGTTTACTATTTATTTATTATTATGGGGACAGTACGGCTCTTAATTTTGAAATGAGTTTATTAATAATTGTGATAGGAAATACTTAATTCATAATTTCGTTTAATTTTGTTCGTTTATTTATTCTTACGGGAAACGTACCGCAATCCAAAACGGAAGTGCACCGATCGAGATGGATCCGCTGAATAATTATACTGATATTTACTGCGTGTCGCCAGAGCAGAGGTGAGCTTAATTTGTATTCCATTCCGGCAACAAGTGTTTCTGATTGCTCTGAACACCGTCCAATTGCTTGATTTGAGAAAGCTCTGTCTAAAAAGGAAACGAGCCGAGCTTGCCCAAGGGTAGACGTGGACGTTTAATTCTGACGCGGTGAGAAGGGAACTGGTTGCCTTGTGACCAAGATTATGTCAATATCTATCTGTTGTCAGCAATAAATTTCGTCTCATTTTTATTATAACCTTGCTCGCTTTGATCGAGGCTAATAATTATAGTTGGACAATTTTCTAAATATTATTATCGCAATTATGAATAATTATCCCAAAATTTTAGTATCCCAATTATGCATAATTTTCTAAATATTATTACCCCAATTGTAGATAATTTTCCTAAAATTTTAGTATCCCAATTATGCATAATTTTCTAAATATTATTACCCCAATTGTGGATAATTTTCCTAAAATTTTAGTATCCGAATTGTGGATAATTTTCTAAATATTATTACCCCAATTCTGAACAATTTTCCTAAAATTTTAGTATCCCAATTGTGGATAATTTTCTAAATATTATTACCCCAATTCTGAACAATTTTCCTTATATTTTAGTATCCCAATTGTGGATAAATTTCTAAATATTATTACCCCAATTCTGAACAATTTTCCTAAAATTTTAGTATCCCAATTGTGGATAATTTTTTAATATTATTACCCCAATACTGGATAATTTCCCAAATATTATTAATCACTCCTCAATGCCTTATCATTACAACAACCCTTAGCGTTAGAAAATTTAATTTCTCCAGAGTTCTCACAATTTCTTTCGCTTCATCTTCCGAAATTTCATCCTCAATAATTAGTCAATAAAACTATCTCCACGTTATTCATACAAGTTTCATTGCTTATCACTTTTCCCGTTGAATGCTCTTCAAAGTATTCTCCGCCAAGTTCAAAGTTTACACCTCGACAATTTCATCTTGTCAGTGTTCTCCAAACGTCCCGTAATTGTGCATTTTCTCTGTGGAAATAACCCTGGGAGTCATGTCGAACACTGTACCAGCGATCTTTGATTCCACAAAGGGGAGGACGGTTTGTCTTTTTCATCCGCTTGCCAGATATTCACTTTCTTTCCGGTCGAAAGACGTACACGAGATCCAGCCAGCATCCAGCTGGCATTTAAACGGCCAGAGGAATTCAATACAGCCACTTTTCAAGCGATTCAACGGAGAGAATGTTTTGCGAAAAGGAATTGCACATCGAGCAGAACGGGCGGCCACTTCTTTTCGAGCTGACAATGCGCCCCCTCAATTGGGAACAAAAAAGAAGCTCAAAGCAGACGTATCTCGAAAGAAAAATATTTTTTAATTTGGCGCGAGTTTTATCGCTGCATCGATTGGAAATAATTTTAACAGTTAATTATCGAGAGGAGAAATTACGATAGAATTCCGGGTATCCTGAATGAAATGATGATTCAGCAGCGGAAATATAATAATTTCCGTGCAGATGAAATGTGGAACGAAAATTTCGTGAGGGAAAATTTGTGAAAAATCCAGGTTGGGGAAAAACCGATGAAATTACCAGCCAGCAACCAAATATGAGATGTAATTAATGAAATATTAAAAACAGCAGAGCAGAGACTTTTCTCTGGATAAAAAGGAAGAGAATTCACTGCCCAGCCTAATTTATTTTTCTGACACTGAAGAGCCGTCCTCTGCAAATTTTTACACAACAAATTCCTGACCCAAATGGTCGTTCGCCACCCACGACCTCCAGTGCACGAGGCAGTTTGAGAATGCAGGGAAAAAGCTTGGGAAAAGAAATTTGCATGACGCGGATTAACGTCGGGCCAGATGTGACCGTGTCGTCGTTCTTCTATTCTCCACGGTGTATTCGATTCAGCCTCGTTCCCGTGTCTGAATGCGCCACGACCCGGATGCAAATTTCCACCCCCGTCGTTACAATACGAAACCTGGGCTGCCCTGGGGATTCGAAAGTGTCCCAGACGGCAGATTTAATGCCGTTCGTTGTTGGATCACCGTTCGAATCCGCCAATTCCTGTTCCCTTTTCTTCGTTAAGCGCTCGTTTAAATCGGCGGGGCACCCGTCACTAGGAGACTCAGGGAAGAAAACGTGGACCCCTTTAGAGGAAGTTAATTATATTGACTTTGTTAGCTGTAGAATGGGTCCCCCCAGAAAGAAGAATTACTGAGAGTACCTTGCTCAATAATTCTGCAGCCATTCTATACTCAACAGGCACATAGGAATATCTTCCACGCGTTAATTCTTCAGATACGAAGCTGAAGAGATACTCTTCAATAACATGGGGGTCCCCCAAAAAAGAAGAATCACTGCCATTCTCTGCTCAATTATCCTCCAGCTGTTTTGAACTGAAGAGCCACTTAAAAATATCTTCCACGCGTTAATTCTTCAGATACCAAACTGAAGAGATACTCTTCAATAACATGGGGGTCCCCCAAGAAAGAAGAATCACTGCCATTCCCTGCTCAATTATCCTCCAGCTGTTTTAAACTGAAGAGCCACTTAAAAATATCTTCCACGCGTTAATTCTTCAGATACGAAGCTGAAGAGATACTCTTCAATAACATGGGGATCCCCCCAAAAAAGAAGAATCACTGCCATTCTCTGCTCAATTATCCTCCAACCGTTCTAAACTGATCAGCCTCTTAAAAATATCTTCCACGCGTTAATTCTTCAGATACCAAACCGAAGATATACCCTTCAATAACATGAGGGTCCCCCAAGAAAGAAGAATCACTGACGTTCCGCGGTCAATAATTCTTCAGCCAAGCGGTGCTCAGCAACCGCGCAAAAATATCTTCCACGCGTTAATTACACGTCATCCCCCAGGTGTCCAAGGTGTAAACCGCCGCGTCAGAGCTCTCTTCCCGAAGCATTCGGAGAGTTTACCAGTCGGTCCACTTTAACCCGGGAACATTTTACGGGCCGACACATCGATTCGCAGCCGGGATTCGCATGCACTTACTTGAACTTGCCCCCCGGCCTTCGCGATGCACTTCCGTTTCCACGACGACAATAACGGAGGAGACAGAGCGAATGAGAACCCAACTGCCAGCACTCGACCCACTTCTTCCCGTTTTGATTGCTCTCGATAACGCCGCGGCATGTTACCACCGTCAGACAAATGTCACCGCCCTCTTCGGACTTGTCCATTTGCATTTTCTTCTTCTCTTCTTTGACTCGTTTCCCGGGAACGTCTGAAAAAAACTCTGCGGAAACAGCCAGGACTCCACAGATCAACCGCGGTCAGTTGGTTCACTCTTCTTTGGCGAGCTGACCAAATATCCCTAGGAATTGAATTGCTCAATGTTTCAGCTGGCCTGCTATTTACTCAAACCGCTGAATCCCTGTTTCTTTTTTCTCGCCGAAGCAGACTTTCTTCTTTGACTCGTTCAGAGGGCTTTGTCCGTGGATTATAGTCCTCTGACGAGATTAGTTTGCTCGGGCTTGTGGACCTATTGGGTATTTTAGTCCCGCGTGGAAGAACTCTTCTTCCTCTCTTCTTAACTGCTTCTTGGAGTGTTTGGACTACACTTGTGTCCGGACGAGTGTCCTCGATGATTGCTTCTGACAAATATTTTTGCTGCTTCGTTTTTTACAAATTGCGACGGTTGTAATAATTGTAATTAATTGCACAAACAAGGTGTTATTTATTTGCAAGCAATTCCAATTCAGATTAATTCATTCGCACACCATTTCGCGACACTTCGACGCCTGCATATATGTTTAACAAACGTTTTAGCAAAGTGCAACGGCGGTTTGGCGCAATTAGAAGCAATCGGAGGAGGGCAATCCTTATGTAGCGCCGACAGCTCCTTTCTTCGTCGCGCCCTTGGCTTTGCCGAGACTTTGAAGGTGCAGCTTGAAGAGGAGAATGCAGAATGCACAGAGAGAGAGAGGGTTCTCTGGTTTCGTGGGCTTTAAGAAAGGTTTTAAGTAGGCAGCCAGATAGATAGGCTCCTCTTTGAAAGTTGCCCTTTCATGGAATATTCATGGTCGTTCCTTATTCCTGCCTTTTGATAACGACACAGCCGGTCTTCGTTTCCGTTTTATTTACAATCCGTGTCAAAATTATTCCACGGGCACTTCAATTGCTGCTACTTGGTTACGATGCAAACGAAACTATAGTAAGTCTCGCATCTTCTTCTTTCCGACGACATAACCTCCGCATCGTTATGGTCGCTCGGAAAGAAGAAATTGATTCAGCTGGATCTTTATCGTTTGTGCTTCGCCTTGCGTTTTCTTTTCGCGCCAGGAATTTCTGCAAATCAATACCCGCGGCTTTAAATCAGTGCCACAAACGAATCTCGTTCTGAAAGGAAAACTCAGCCACCTGGGGACAGAGTAATATCATATTTAACATAACCTCGGGCGTTTCTCCGCTAATACAACGAGGAAGAAATACGATTCGAAGACGTTGGACTGTGTAAGGTTGCGGGAAGAAATCGAAGCAAGCAACGCAACGCTTCAGAAATGCGACTTCGTCGGGTTTCGGCCCGAGGAAATTGAAGAAACTTCAACGCGTTGCAGGAATGGCAAAATTCAGACACTTGAAATATATTCGTTCTTTTCCAATTTCACGGCAACGCGAGTATATTCTTCTTATTCGATTCTGTGTTCAATTTAGCGACTACGCTAAATATCGCTAATATAACTAACGCGGTATTATCAATAGAAATATCAATTATTTACAAATAAAATATTAAGTTTCGTCCCTGCCCCCGAACCATCTCTCTCTACGATCAAAATCAAATACAATTCGTGGGCGAAATTGCTAATAATCGGCCCGCTCCCTTTGGAATTGCCCCGGGTCGGGCAAATTTCGGGATTAAGGGGCTCCATTATCACCCCGCCGCGGTGCAAGGTGTTCGCGCAAATTGTTGGTCAAACACAGGGCCGGCGTTAGGATCGATTAGCCCCCGCGTCCCCCTAACCACGACCGGCGTAGTTCAAATTTGTTCACGCCGCTATGAGTAACGCACACCGACGCGCGGAGTGACCGTGATGTTTGTTTAGAATCCGTGGAGAAGAAGTGCGGCTACAACGGCCGGTGGGAGGGTCACAATGGGACCAGCAACGAGGACACACCTCACGGATGGGCGAACTACACGACCTGTCTCACGCCGGAGATGCTACGGTTGCACGGGAAAGTTTACACCAACACCATCGAGGGTAACGTGAGTGCGAACGCCGTGAATTACGGCGCTGAGTCCGAATTTAATTGTTTAATGGCCGTGACTTGGTTTTTTCTTAACGGTCACGCTGCTAACTTTTTTCAGATGAAGATGGACATAGCTGAGAAGACACGGACCCTGGAATTCGTTGGTTTAAGCATCTCTTTGGCGGCGCTGCTTGCTTCACTCGCCATATTCTGTCGGTTTAGGTAAATTAATTTCACGGCTTCAGCGGAAATCGAAGAAGAAGGAACAACAGACTTGCTCTGTTATGATGATACTAGTATCTTGTTTTTTAATTCGAAGGGTTGGTCGACAATTTTTTAATTAAACTCGCGGTGGCAGAAAATGGCGGCAACGCCCTCTAGGTAGATGTGTATATATTGTTCCTCGAAACTGGGTGAGGTCCCCAGCCGGGACTGATCGATAACGAAACGTGGGGCCTTAATTGTTACGACAGATAAGGCCCATTTATCGCGAACAGTTGGAAAAATTGAGAAAACGCCTGTTGGATATACTGCAACAATTAGTACAGCAACAGGGCCAATATAAATCGATATCAAATTAATTCGTAGCGAGACTAAACTGGAAACTAATTAAGTATGCGCGGAAATTTCATTTGAAATCAGGTCCCTGAGGAACACCAGGACCAGGATACACAAGAACCTGTTCGTGGCCATGGTGGTCCAAGTTGTGATTCGATTAACAGTGTACATAGACATAGAAATCTTGCGGAGGAAAACTTATGGCATACAGCGTGGCATAGGGAACACCGTGAGTATAATGCCCCATTTAGCCCAACTATTTATTAGGAAACTATAGTAGATGCCATTGTTTTGGAAGAGTTCTGTCTCGTTTAAATTCAGAAAACATTTTCACCCTCATTTTCTCATTACTCGGGTGATCTCGTGCGTTAGAAAAAAAATTACCATTGCTTTGCGTTGAAAATAGAAAAGAAAATGAGATTGGCGAGGGGCAAAAGGAAAATAGAGGAGGTTCAAGGAAGTCTATGTTTAAAAAGGCCACTTCAGAGGCGACTTTTTTCCCTTGCAGCCTGTGCTGTGCGAGGCCAGCTACGCCCTCCTGGAGTACGCGAAAACCGCCATGTTCATGTGGATGTTCATAGAAGGCCTGTTCCTTCACAACATGGTCACTGGTGAGCGGGGCAACCCTTATCCCTAGAGCATCCCTTTGCGCCCACCGCCATTAAAACCGAGGAGCAAACTTTCCAAAGCCTTTTGGTGGAACTTAGTCGTTTCTGACTTAATTGAAAGTTCGATCCTCTCGATTTCAAGTCCTCAAACTATTATTGTACAAGTGTTCCAACTTGGACAAATTTTACTCCCTTTTAATTTTCTATGCATTTTACTTTCTTTAATAAGGAAAAGTCATTATTGAAGTAATAAGAATAATAATATGTATAGTAGTATGACATCTGGTCGATTAATAATACGAAATAATTAAATTTGATTTAATGATCGAAAGAATTTTTTAAATGTCTTTGGAAAGAACGCGCAGACGGTGACCTGAAACAGTTCACCTCCGAGTAATTGTCCCAGTTTAACAAGTCTCGACCCTATAAAGACCCTGTTTGCTATGAGCCGTGGGTTTGATTAAAAATTCCACAACGAAACTCGAAGTATCCAGCCCTGTTTCGTATTGCTGTTGCAGTGACGGTGTTCCAAGAAAAGTCTTACTACAGGATGTACCGATTCATCGGATGGGGATGCCCCGTGGTGATGACGTTGGTCTGGGCTATTATTACTGCGTTTTACTATCATCCAAAGTCTAAGTATGCTGTGGATTAATGTTCAGTGGTTGACATAAATAGTGTGAATCTTTTTTTTCAATTATTTGTACACTGTACTGTACTGTACATTAATGCTATTAGTATACTAGAGTTGCGAAACAGTGCGGTATTAGGCTGTGGATATGGCAGAGTCTTCGTAGTTTTATAAGAGCATATTAATATATTATTACATACACGGTGCTCTAGTGTGTACTTTAATTATGGTTATTCGTTAATTATTGAGGAAGCACTGTTTGCCTCAGATTCTCCAGATGCTGGTCGGGATACAATCTGTCTTCCTATTTTTGGATCCTAGAAGGACCCAGGTTCGCAGTGATATTGGTAAGCAGTTAATATAATCTTTAATAACTCGCTGAATTCATTGACAAATCGCAACTCGAATTCGAAAACATTTCAATTCTCCAGCTCAATTTTCTTTTCCTGCTGAACATCGTCAGAGTGCTCGTGGTGAAGCTGCGACAGAGTCACACCAGCGAAATCGAGCAAGTCCTGTAAGTAAACGACACAAGAATCAAAAGAATCTAAAGAAGAAAATGTTTGCCCGAAATTTTCTAATCATTTTCTTCATTTCTTCTTTTCTTCATTTCTTCATTTCTTCATTTCTTCGCTTCTCATTTCTTCTTTTCTTCATTTCTTCTTTTCTTCTTTTCTTCATTTCTTCTTTTCTTCATTTCTTCATTTCTTCTTTTCTTCTTCCAGGAAAGCTGTCAGAGCTGCTGTGGTGCTTCTACCATTACTGGGCATCACCAATGTGCTCTTCATGATCGAGGCACCCTTGCACAACGTTAAAAAATTCGCATTATGGTCTTACTCCACGCATTTCCTGCAATCGTTTCAAGGACTATTCATAGCGACCCTATACTGCTTCCTAAACGGCGAGGTGAGCCTATTCTTCTCGTCGAATTTGCCAGCTTAATCGAACAAATAATTGAATTCGATTGGAGGCTTTGTGTGATAATTGTAAATGGGAAGTTGTCCAGCGGAGCATTTGTTGCGGAACTGATCTCGTCTAGCGTGCTTCTACGATCGATGATTAATGCACGACGGTGATTAAACGAAAACTGTCCGAACATGCATTATGCATGAGAACACTGTGGAGTAAACAGTGCACCTATGAGAGTGCCAAGGCAGAATGTAAACTTTCGTAAATTGTATTCGAGGTAGCAATTTTCCGCGTACAAACAAAACGGATCGACCGTTCTTCGCCAGGTGTTACACCGTTTGCAATTTAGAAATTATATGTCGTAAATTGTCGATGTTGAATGCATCGCAATTGTTTATTAAAAAAACGAGACCGTAGGAGATATGTACGCGAGCAGAAGCATCAATTTCGTACTTGAACTGTGCAATTATAATTTGCAATGCACTGCAAAGAATAAAAATTATTCTCCGCTTCGAATAATGCAGAGGGTAAAAAGTTAATTTCTGACCGGGAAATTCATAGGAAAGTCAGAGTTTCAAACTCGTTGAACATCCGAGACAGTCGAGGTCCCATAGAAGTGGTGTTATAGAAGGGGACGAAGTTATGGGAGCCTAGCTCATTGTTTGCCGAGCAGTCGTGGAGAACACGTCGTTTACTTTCCACTTGAATTCCGCTGAAATTATTTAAATGAACGTTGCAACAATACACTGGCCAGTGTGCTGTTACAATTAATCAATTAACTGGCCAATCGACTATTCTGTTCGCAGGTGAGACTCGCGCTGGACAAGACTATTTCCGTCTACCTTTCTTTAAGAGGAACGGACCTGCAGGCCAGGAGACAGTCCACATTCAGTGGATGCCAACCCCAGAGGATTGCGTCGGGTAAATAAACAGATTGGCGTATTCATTTACATCAAATTTATTAATTTACAAATGATTGAATGATTTAATACAGTTTAAGTTATGGCTGCGTATTGTTCAATTGGCAAATTCAGTTTCCATAAACAACTCAATTACTCCGAGGAATTTGTTATATTAAATGCACTGCGTCAGTAATTCAGTTGGACGATTGATGTTTGCCTGCACGTGACGCTTTACAGTTTTCACAAATGTTAATGGTCCCAACTGAGCTGCGTGTCTCTCATGCCAACCCAGTTTAACGTTCCCTCTCTCAAAAAAAAAAATAATTTCCCTTTTTAATTTACGCCTCTACAAATGTCGAAGCCAATCTAGCTTCACTCTATTTTCCTTCTTTCTATTTATTTCGCACACGGCAAATAACGAGAGCAATATTCCCCGGAGTTACGGCAGAACTTTACAGGATTATTTTTAAAACAGTGTCGTAAAACATTCAGAAGGGTTGCCGCGAAAACTCGACGGATTTCAATCAAATTAATGAATGCCCGACTTCCCCGCCACTCGCTTTGCATGCTCCTCGAGGCTCGAGAAGCGTCGGCTGAGATTTCCCGGAGCTGAATCGATTTCGCACGCAATTTAGGAAGCGAAGGCTAGAAACGTTTCGCGAGGGACCAATTTCGATAGAAAGTTCCTTCTCCCAAACGGTTTCACATTAATGGATCGATCCCACCTCGAGCTCCCCGTTTGGGACAAAGAAAAATGGCGTTGGAACGATTATGGTTTCAGTGATCGAGATGGAGGAGGACGAGACGAGATCCAGCGGGTGGACAAGACTGTGCTGTCGAGGTGGGAACACTCCACCGCCGGACCGACCTGCCGAGTGAGTAATGATCGAGGGAAATCCGCGTTTAGGTCATTACCACTATCGACGGTCGATCCTCCTCGCAGCATTTTAGGCTAGTAGGTAAAAACACACGGAACACCCACGAGCCGCGCACGCGCAGTCGCGACGCGTCGCGTCTCTCCTCCCTCGATAGATCATTGACTGCACGTTCCCCATATCGTTTTGCTTGTCCCGCTGTTTCCTTACTATTACTATTACTATTCATTCCGTTGATTTGTTGCGCAGGAACTTCGGAATTTTCCCCTCGAATCGGGAAATATTGTACACTTCGATCGATCAGGTTGCTTTAGCACTGGAACATTCCCCTTGTTTCTTCCATTTTGTGGTTCCCCTGATTGTTTTGATTTAAACAACAAAATTTCTATTGTCATTCGTTGGGAATCTTCTGTGGCGTGCCTTACAGGTTGCACGGGTATTCTTTCGATTGCTTGACCTCTTAGTTAGTAAAGTAATTACCGGTTCTTGTTTAAATTAAAATTTTTGTAAGAACTAAAACATCTGTAACTTCGACAGCTAACTCTGTTACTTCTATTAGTTCCTAGCTTTGCGCGTAGAGTTCGCATGCGTGCCTCACCCGAGTTTCACCTGTAATATGCGTATCACAGAATTCGTGTTTTTAATTAATTTGGATCCCCGGAATATATTGAACGTTATTCCGTGCAATCATTCTCCTGCCATTCTAATCATTATTTCCAATCTATGTTCCCCGTTTTTCGCCAGAGACTAGAACTCTTCTCGGGCGTTTCCAACCTGACATTGTACCTATCCAAAATACAACCGTTTATGTTTCCGTATTCGTCTCACGACCAGTGAAGCGTATGGTCGTCGAAGGCGTTTAATTCTTGTGGAAACGACGGTCATTTCTGGTTTCAGAACAACAGTCTGACCGTGGAACGTCTTTTAACTCCTCAGCGTAGACCGGAAGCTTTAGAGTTTTCCTTAGACCACGACGTGAACGGGCTACGAACCTCTCTAGGTATTCGGAGGACACTTGGGAAGCCCGAAGATTCGAAACTCGAGCCTCCATTCGGAGATTTAATTAATTGTAATTGTTGGCGATGTTTGTTCTTCTTTAGACTGGAAACAGTTGGAAGGGGAGGCATTTTTTGAGACCGGTTTACTGCGTTTATTGTGCGATGGTTGTTGGCAGGTGTAATTGTAAGGATATTTATAGAACTGTTATTTACGGAACTTTGTCAATTCACTGACGCGTTTGTTCGAATGGATCTTTAGATATACAAAGTGCACTGCTGAGAGAGATTGTTAATATTAGATTGCGAGTAAAGAGTCGAAGAGTTTGGAATGGGGCAACTATATGTATCATTTATCATTATTTGTTGTTGCGGGATATTATCGATCGCTGCTAGTAACATGAAATCTCTGAAAATGTCATTAAGATTAATCAAATTAAGAGGCTTATTTTTCCGATTAAAATAGAACTTTTATTGCGTAATGTGTTAGGGTTAGCTTGTGAAAAATTTGTTCTTCGAAAGAAAGTTGGAATGAAATATAGAAAAGAACAGGCGAGACATTTTGTAGATTTAACTGAATATGTGTATCAGTGTCTGTATGCTTTAAAGAGAATTTCTAAAATAATTCATGCTTCAGTGCAATCAATTTTCTAAGAATTTCGTTTTCTTCTTCACCTGGATTCGCCCTCATTACCTCGTTGTTCTCATTTATTGTCTATCGTATGTTTATCAACTATGTCACTTACGAGAAAGTTTCTTAATGAAAAATATATATATGTTTGAGGAAGAGTATGTAAGGGTGAACTGATTTTAAGTGAACGCCTGTTAATATTCTTTGTATAGCATTCTACGAATCTCGAACTGACTACCAATGACGAAGGATACTGTATAACATTTGTAAGCTTTATTAAGAGGCGCAGGGTAAATTAGTTCTAAGGCTAACAAATTAGCAGTCGCGTTGCTTGAACAACTTTGTAGCTGTGCGTTTTTTTAAAATGTAAATAAATAATCGTGCAATCAAGCAAAGTACTTGGTATTTCGTTTTCGGATAAAGAAGAAAAATTTATTGAGAACTCTGGTTGCAGTCTACCAGGGGAAGCGTTAACGACGCGTATTGATCCACTTGCCCTGTTGCGTATTTTTCTCCGTTTCTCTCTCTCTCATATAGTATGGTAACTAGTTTATTAGAAGTCCTCGAAACTATTCGGTACCCTGTCTTGCCTACACTCAAGCATGCTATATAGTATCGCCATCTATGCAAGACCCCTTGAAACTACTACTGTCGGTAATTTATCTACACTCAATGTGGTGTATATACTCGCGCCATCTATACAGGCTTGCTCGAAACTTCCCGTGCTCCTACCTTACCTTAAGTGTAGATATTGCAGGGCACGAGTAGTTTCAAACGGTTCTTTACAGATGGCGAGACTAAAGAGCACTTTTGATTGTAGATAAGGTACCGACACTAGTCGTGCCATTTTTTGGTTATATGTACAAATATCTTTTTATTTATAAAATTAAGTTAATAATGCTTGGAAATCATTTCGTGTTCCCGTTTTCATGTTAATAAAGTGTTAGCAAACTCAGTCTTAAACTCGATATTAAAATTAATACGTATTATACCATTCGATGTTTCATTGTTTGTTTCGTTGTACAACAATCCAGTGCTATAACAAAGGTAGATACATCTGTGAATATTTTTTACTTTGAATACATTTTCCTGCGTGTAATAAATACATACTAATTGGAGTGTTAGTCTTTATTTCGGCCTCGCAGCCGTGAAATTTGGACTAGGTGTACGTATAACCTAACTTTCGATTACTATCTTAGGTTAGGCATTCCTTTCTTCCACTCTTTCTTTCATACCTTCCTTACCTTACGCATTGCCCTATTTCTTACTAGCCGTCTCTTTATTGCACAGGTATTATATATCTTTCTGTTTCGAATTCCTAAGCTTTCATATCTTATTCTACGCACCAGATGGTTTATCGTAACCCCCCTAGCTTTTTCTCTACATTCTCTTAGTAGATGTTCTATCGTTATAAATGTTTCTCCACACAAGTCGCATCTTTTATTCTCTTCTTTCGATCGATATCTATTGTACTTTTGAATGCTTTCAGATCTATCTGCGTTATTAATTGCCAACTACCTATTGTTTCCCTTTTAGTTTGATATTGTCCTATCGTTGCTGTTCTAATATATATAAACCTTTCATTATATTGAGGGGAAAAGACTGTTGGGAGGTAATGTTGAAAAACACAATTAAACGATGGATGTAACACAATATATACTCTTTATTAACTTCTACGCTACTACTGTTCCCAATGACCGATACACAATGAATGACCTCCTCTCCACGACGATCGGCTCAATCGATCGTCCCTTCCTCATGGTGACGCACAGCCCTTGAGATGGTATACGTTAGCTGGCGCCCAAAGAGAACCGTCACTGTATAGACGTGACTATCTCACGCCCTAACGTAAACCACCATGGCCTGAGCCAAACCATATGTCTTACGTAGAACCCCTACAATATCAGGCTCCTTTTATTTTTCTGTTGTATTTCATACTATCCTCTTTTAAAATTCCCTTTATAATTTGTCTCTTCCCTGTTACGCTCTTACTAATCTATTTGTTGTGTGTGCAGGTTTCCTGGGCAAAGAAATGGAGAGCATTGACCGGCGCTTCTCATTGTGCATAAGAGCAAGAAAGAAGATACAAGAACTTTTGCCACATGCTTTAGTTATCCTTTAGCTATAGCCAATTGTATATATTTATTTTATAATCACTTCATTCGGTAGATCTCATATAAATCTTAATATTATTTATATATTACTTTCACAAGTTCTACTAAATGTAGCGAATGTAAAATAAGTTGCACAATTGCTGTAATTGATTCTTGTAAAGCTTCTACATACAAACTATGTAAATTAGTATAATTATACTTAAGTTTTATCTGTAAGATGTGTTGTAAGTAGATTTATAAGAATAGTTCATAAGTATTAGCTTGTAAATTTGAATTACAACATGTTTGTAACTTGTATCTTCATTAATTAATTTAAATAAATCTTCAATGAAAGAAATTCTATTGCACTTTTTAATTTTTCGCCTTACCAATTCTCGTAAGAACCTAATTCCAATTCCTTACACAGGAAGTACCGTGGACGGACTTTAAATGCAAAGTTCTGAAGCGAGAAACTTGTAAAAATTGCCCTATACGTTAATAAAGACAGCAGACCAAGGTTTCTTGCAGAATTTGTTGGCAGAATCTCAGAAATTTTCTGCTCGGAAATTCCTGGAACGTGACGTCATTTCCAAGAATTTCTGCAATCGAAGACCTCCGCGCATATCATATTCTCCTAATACAAATCCACGATTTTCAGCGAGATATTTTTGCCAGAATCTCGAAAATTTTGCGCGAGGAAATTCCTGGAACGTGACGTCATTTCCAAGAATTGCTGCGATGAAAGACCTCCTCGCATATCATATTCTCCTAATACAAATCCCCGATTTTCAGCAAGATATTTTTGGCAGAATCTCAGAAATTTTGAGATCGAATACCTCCTCGCATATCATATTCTCCTGATACAAAGTCCAGATTTTCGCCAGAAATTTCTGCTGAAAAATCGTGGATTTGTATCAGGAGAATATGATATGCGAGGAGGTCTTTCAACGCTGAAATTCTTGGAAATGACGTCACGTTCCAGGAATTTCTGAGCGCTTAAATTTTCTGAGTTTCTGGCAAAAATATCTCGTCGAAAATCGTGGATTTGTATCAGGAGAATATGATGTGCGAGGAGGTGTTCGATCTCAGCAATTCTAAGAAATGACGTCACGTTCCAGGAATTTCCTCGCGCTTAAATTTCGACGACGTTGTATTAATTCTTGGATAATTAGCGCTAAATTTAATAATGTTCAGGTCTATTTTTACAAGTTCTCCGCTTGGGAACTTTGCATTTAAAGTTCCTGCACGGAAGTACTTGTTTAGGGAGTTGGAATTAGGTCCTTTCAAGGATTGTTCAGGTGTTCAAATAAAAAGAGCAGCGAAATTCCTTTCATTGAATATTTATTTAAAGTAATTAATGCAGATACACGTTACAAAGATGTTGCAATTTAAACTTACAAGCTAATGCTTATAAATTATTCTTTTAAATCTATTTACAATACATCTTACAACTAAATCTTGTACCAGTTTTAAACTAACATTTATAAAGTACAATGAACAAGAATAATCTAATACTTACACAGCAGATCTTACAAATAAAACTTATACTAAAAATTTACATAGCTTTATATGAGAAGCTTTACAAAAATATATTTACAACAATTGTGCAACTTATTTTACATTTACTACATTCATTAAAACTTGTAACAGTAATACAAGTAACATTAAGATTTATATAAGATCTACCGACTGTACTGAATGTAAAATAAAATATATAATAGGGATACATAACAGTTAATTGCACAATTATTCTAAATTAATCTTACTCGCTAAGAATTACAAACTATTGTTATATACCGATTCACTAAAAACTAAAGAATAACTAAAGTATGTTGCAAAAGATCTTCTATCTTCTTTTTGGTCCTATGCACAATGAGAAGTGCCGGTCATTGCTCTCCATTTCTTTGCCCAGGAAACCTGCACACACAAAAAATATATTAGTAAATACGTAACAGGAAAGAGAAAAGTTATGAAGGGACATTTAGTAGAAAAAGGTGCGGGGAAGTTTGAACCAGAAGCATAAGAGAAAGGGAGGCTTAAATAGATAATTAGATTAGAATAAGTCAAGCAGGAATAAATTTCACCTAAAGGAAAGCAAACAAAGTGATGGAAAGCCTTAAAGGAAGATACTATGCAATACAGCAGAAAAATAAAAGGCGCGAGATATAACGAAAGGTTTAATATCTTAGAACAGCAATGATAAGGCAATATCAAAGTAAAAGGGCAACAATAGATACTCGGTGCGCAATTAATAGCGCACATAAATCTGAAAGCACTCAAAAGTAGAACAGATATCGATCGAAAGAAGAGAATAAAAGATGCGACCTGTGTGGAGACACATTTATAAAGTTAGAACATCTAGTAAAAGAATGCAGGGAAACAGCTAGGGGAGTTACGATAGAGGATCTGGTGCGTAGAATAAGATAAGAAATCTATGGAATTCGAAACAGAAAGATATGTAATAGCTGTGCAATAAAGAGACGGCTAGTAAGAAGTAGGGCAATGCGTAAAGTAGAGAAGGTACGAAAGAAAGACTGGAAGAGAAGAATGCGTAAGCTAAGATAGTAATCGAAAGTTAGGTTATACGTACACCTAACCTAAATTTCACGGATACGAGGCCGAAATAAAACTAACACTACTATTACTATGTATTTAATACATGCTGGAAAATGTATTCAACGTAAAAAATATTCGCAGATGTATCTACCTTTGTTATTGCACTGGATTGTTGTGCAACGAAACGAACAATGAAACTTCGAGTGGTATAATACGTATTAATTTTAATACTGAGTTTAATACTGAGTTTGCTAACACTTTATTAACATGAAAATGGGACACCAAACGATTTTCAAGCGTTGTTATCTTAATATTATAAATAAAAAGATATGTGTACAAATAACCAAAAAATGACACGATCCGTGTCGGTACCTATCACACTCAAAAGTGGTCTTTAGTATCGCCATCTATAAAGAAGTGTTTAAAACTACTCGTGCCCTGCAATATCTACACTTAGGGTAAGTCAGGAGCACGAGTAGTTTCAAGCACACCTGTATAGATGGCGAATGTATTTGCGCCACATTGTGTGTAGATAAGGTACCGACACTAGTAGTTTCAGGGAGTTGCGTTTAGGTGGAAGTAGGGAGTACGTAGAACTGGCGCGAAAATACGAATGAGTTTGCGCGAAGGGTTGAATGAAAGTAGTATAAGCTATAAGAATCGGAATATACTCCTAACAGTCACAATTTATATAAAATTAAGAAGTATTAAATATGCCTAATTAAGTACTCAGATATTTATGCATTTTAATCGATGCACTTGAGATCGAAGTACACTTTTATTGAAATTTTTCTCGCAACCTTGTATATTTCAATTCGACTAACATATTCATGTACTTCAGAAATACATGTGCCTTTGCAATAAATATAATACGCGTTCAATTCTTTATATTTACACCCTGTTAATAATCATTAAAATAAGACTCGCAATCAGTTTTCCAACACTTGTGATTCCACAGTTATTAACAATCTAAACATCTCCAAACTATCTGAACTTTCGGACGCGCTACATTAATGATCGAGGGTTAAAATTAAAGGTAGAGGATATTTCTGCACAAACGTACGATAATATACTGTAGTATATACATTAAATATCGACAAACGAATTGTCTATACATCGTTTTAGCATTCACTTTACTCACAATTTCAAAGAAATCAAACGAAAAGTCACACAGCGCACTCTCGATCAAGATAATCCAATTCGAGGGTAATGCCCTATTTTAATATAATCCATCACCCATGCCGATTACATCTTACAACTAAATGTCGTACCAGTTTTAAACTAACATTTATGCAACATTAAAAGTACAACGAACAAGTATAATCTAATACTTACTTAACTTACTTAAGAATTACATTTTTAACAATAGCAATTTTTGCGCAACTTTGCGGCGTTTAAAAATTGCCTTAGATCGAATACATGCACGTTCGCGAACACTATTGATGGTAATAATATCGATTACACATCGACCGAAGCTCGATTTCGAATATCGATACATTGTTGCGATTCTGACCATAAAATATCTTGCTGATGGGCGACATAACCTGCATCCAAAAATGTACACTCGAGAAATATTACCATATATTTATTAAACCTAAGCAGCTATGATTCAGCATTAATATAAATTCCGGTGGATTAACGAAGGTAGGAAAATAAATGCACTTCACCAGAATTACAAAACGAGTTTTCTTCAAAAGTATCTACTTATGTTTTTTGAAATCGTAACGATTAAAGGGGTTTGTTTACAACACAGCCTTAAATAAAATACCGTAATTTATGTTAAATAATATCTGTGCGTTGATTTCACAATTCTATCAATTAATATCATTCTTTATTAATTCATTACCGTTCACGTAAAGACCGAATACTTACGTCGACGCTATTTCTAACCTCTGTCACGATGAACAATTAAGATACATCGAGGGAGATAAATATCTGTCACGTCTTAACGATCGCCAAACAAAATGACGGAATATTTAAAACAGCCTGCATTTATCGTGGGAGAAATTGACGAAAATATTAACCTATCCTTGCCACCGGTCTCCGGTGAGGAATACATTAAAAGGGTGGTGTAAGTATGTTGTTCAAAAAATTCAATTGTTAATACGCCAAAGTAATTCCATTTTTCGTCCAATTTGACAGCATAGAAGCACAGCAATGCGCGGACATTGTGGTGGCAGATATCGATAAGAAACGATTTCAAAAGCCAACGATCGACGTGGAACCCGTAAGTTTGCAAGCAATGATTTTACGATTGTCTAATCGCCAATAAGCATGGCACGACCCGCAGTCACAGGGGAGCAGCAGTTGTAATAATATACGCGAACGCAACGTTATAAGTTATCAGGATGCGTGGAGGCGCCGCCGTGGCTTGGCCCTACGCTAGATTGGCAATTGTGCCAAGTGTCGGACTTCTCCACTGTCAGATTGTACGTTAGTCAATTGAAGAACGAGATTCAGACGTTGAAACGCAAATGGAGGCCGCCGAAGATCGAAACGGTTCGTAATACGATACATTTGTCAGCCGTACCCCATGAACATGCTTGCGCTGCTTTCAACTGTACGCTCTTTCAGCCAGATATACATGACGAAAAAGGTTGGATCGAATTCTGTTCAGGTAGTACCGCAGAGACGCCACGAATCGTTCCGACGTTGAACACTATCTTCTGCCTGAACCAACCGATGGTGGAGAAGGTGCTGGAATATCTGGTGGAGCACATAGAGGCGTCGGATAAAATCGAGTACGAAATGGGCCGATGGATATACGCGTTGCTGGTCATATTGGAGATGCCGTTAACACCGGACATGTGTTCCTGTTTGCGCTCCTTGGCCAGGACGTGTTCGATCATGCGTGCGAAATCGGTAATACACGGCACTGAAAAGGCTGCACCACTCTTCCTTTTTTAACAAATCAATTTTATTGCATAAGTGTGTATTAAATTTTCCGTTAACATAAATTCGGTGAGTGGGTCTCGAAGAAGGAAAAAAAAAGTGAACAGAGCGGCGTGGAATTCTGATACGTAATTGAAACGGGCGATAGAAAATTCGTTGGCTAACTAATTCTCTCTACAATTAAATACACATCGTCTAAATTGTTTTGCTTTCCGTTCTTCCTACTTCTTTTCTGTTTTTCTTTCTTTTCTCTTTCAGAAGAAACTGGAAGTACGTGAAATAGGGGCGCTGAATTTATTTATATGCCTAGTTGCGAGATACTTCCGTCAGCTGGACCTGGCCGACCCTTGAGACTCGTGTTCGTTCAAGTGCAATTGTAATTACATTATACTTTATGTACGTTTTAATAAAAATCGATCTTTTGATACATCTGTGTTGTGTTCTCGCGCACCTCTCCCTCCTCCCCTCCGACTTCCGCCGCGATCATTTAAAATATTACTACCGGCTGTCTGGATACAATGGGGCAACGGTTTAATTAAATAAAAGTGTATTAGAATAATCGAATGGTAAGCAAGGAGAGAGAAAAAAAAAAAAATAAAAAGATGTAAGGGATCGGGGGAACCGATGTTATTATTAAGCTATATTCTCTTGGTCCTGGAGCAGCGCGGTCGCTAATCTTTCTAAGTCATCGTAACTAAGGCTATTCACTTTGTTTTTCAGGTCTTTTATCAACTCGTTGACTATTGACTCCGTCTCCGACTCTGTATAGTGATGCCTCAAAACTCTCGACACCTCGTCCCGCAAAAGATGCGTGCCGGACTTGCTGTGCGACGCCTTCCCCTCGCTCGATCCTTCCTCCGCCTTCTTAATAACCAGAAGGTTCAACTTACTGCCGTCCTTGATACCCGGATAGAAACTCAACGGATTCTCGTCTGAAACAAACGATTCGCCCCTGTAATACCGGCGATTACCCAAGCGAACCATTCGCGACGATTTCTTTGCAATCGAGTCGAACCTTACCGGCCAACGTCTTGCCGGTGAGAAGCAATCTCTGCTGCGGAACATCTATGCCCAATAGGTCGCTGACTTTGTGCTTCAACTGAAGGACCGTGTCCGAGGGCAGAATCTGGGGAAACACAGAATCGTGTGAAACGTGGAGCTGGCAAGAATCAAAAGGTTCGTTCGAAACGGATAGGAGAATCAGATTAAGCTCGACAAACGTAAAAAGCGACTTTTGCGTCGGCAAGTTGGTACAGAACAGTTCGCGATACGTCGCCGACGGCCGATATCATTCCGAGCGGTCACGTTCGAGCGACGTTCGTTCCCCGTTAAGTAAGAAGATAAAACGCATAGTTCGGATGCCTGGCACTCACGTCAACAACGCATTCTTTCCCCTGGAGCTTCTTCACGATAACTTTCATGTTGCAGTCCGTTCGACGGGGCGTCCGTGCACCGACACGACCGTGTAAAATCAAATTCCCCGGAAGGGCGAGATCTTTAACGATACCGATAAGGATTGAAGCATTTTATTGGGAGGTTATATTTTGCGACACACGATATCACCAACACACACGGCGTCGCCGCCAACTACTGTTCGACGGAGTAGGGGGTCGGTCACGCACACGTACGCAGGGTGCATGTGTGCGCGCACAGGTAGTCGGAAGGAACCCTTGGGGAACGTGCAATATATAGGTCGATAGCCAGGCGTTATTTATCGATACATGCGCGCCATCAGCATTTTCCGGTTTCCCCGTTCTTTCCTCCTCGTTTTGTTTCTCTGAAGTTCGAGACGGCCCGATCGATTGTGGTGTGTCGCGTGCTCGTCGTGTATCTTTAGATCATCGTCGATGGAATCGGTCGCGTCTAATCGCCGTTTCGCAACTGACGAAAACAAAAGATGACGATGCTCAATCGCGAAAAAGAAAGTCGCCGGATGATTGCTTCGATACGATCTATTAGCGGTGGAGAAATATCGATGGCGGTATCGATCTTATCGATGGTTACTAACATCGAAAACTACCGATAGTACATTTTTACTATCGATAGTTATCGAACACGTGGGTTGACATTCGCAATGCCGCGAATTTGGAAATGTTGATGGCTATAATTTGATTATAGGCATTTGATCCGTAGCTGACGATAGCGATGTAGTATTTTTGTTATTCTTTATATGTATGTGTTACGGTAAATGTGATTAATGCGGTGATTATGTATAATTGCCGGTTATTATATATAATCACCACTAAGTTTAGTAAATGTGATAAATGCTTGAATATTTATCAAATTAAGCGGCGAGTTTATATGTATAGTTCCCAACTCGTAATGGCTATACAAGTGTTGAAAGTCTTCCTTGTTTCGTTCTTAACTGATAAAACTCTTCATTCCGAACTTCTAATATCACCGCTAATAAATTTCGTGGATCACTTCTTGCTCAGTGAACGTCTGGTACTCGTAATTTCACTGTGCCACCAACTTTATTTACCAGAAGGAAATTTAAGATTTGAAACTTTCAACATTTTCTTTGCCTGCGATTCTAAACCTTCTTTAGCACTCATTCTATATTTTCTTACTGGTTCTTGTCTGCTTAAAATATCTGTCTGGATTAAACGGACCGCCGCTTCATCTAATTTATCACATTTACCAATCTTAGTGGTGATTATATATAATAACCGGCAATCATACATAATCACCGGATTAATCAGATTTACCGTAACATAAATCACGTTCCATCACTATCGATGGTCGATGGTGCAACTATCGGAAACTATCGCTAGTGCTGACTATCGATATTTCTCCGCCACTGCGATCTATCGATACTGGGATCGCCCCGTATAACACGGTTAAGCCGAATTTACATTGGTCACATCGAACGGTGTAAAGGTGGTTTTCATTTGTACTACCTAAAATCCTTAAAATGTATTAAAACATACTGTTTCTTCAATTGTTAATATTTCTAATAAATATATTTCGCACGGTACTAAAATAAAAATAGTGTCTCCTCGTTAATTTGTTGAACATAACCTTGTCGTTTGTATTCCGGCTGCGTTGTTTCATATAGCGCGGTATTCTGTAGGTACCTAACTACCGTGTTATACGGGGAACATATATCGCGTTAGCAATTTTGGCGGTTAGTCTGAACGTTGATGTTTCTCTTTTGAGGTTATGTTGTTGATTTCTCGAGCGGCGATAATAATACGAGGCCACAGTTATGGAAATTGAGGATAAAGACATGAGCGACGTGGAGGAGGAAAATTCGATGGATAGTCGGGGAAACGATGAAATTACTTGCAAGGAGGACTTAACCCCTTACTTCAAGGCCTGTGATCACAGTGTTAATAAAGTCCATTTAACAGAGGTATACAATAATTAAATAAAAAAAATGAATATATTTAGCGTATTTTTAACACCGAAATGTTTTCTCGTTACTTCGATGATTTTCTCAAGATCTATATAGTTCTGTGCGAAACTATCAATCCTTAATAAAACAGTGAATTTAACATTGAAAGTGACTTTACGATTGCATTTTAGAAGAGTTTTGCTATTTCCTGTTAGTATTCCGCAAGGATTTTTAAAACTATTGTCAACTCGAAAGAAATTCAATGAAATCTAAAGACGTTACACTATTGCAATAGGATAAACACAATATCGTAACTTATAGATGCATTAACCGATTGCAAACTTCTGCCAGGTGCCGCAGTTATGCAAGGACGAGCCGTGCCAGCTGGGAATAGACGAGGCCGGACGCGGACCGGTTCTGGGGCCTATGGTGTACGGTATTGCCTACGCGCCGCTGTCAAAGAAACAGCTTCTCGTGGACCTGGGCTGCGCGGATTCCAAAAGCCTAACGGAGCAGAAGAGGGACGCTATTTTCGACACGATGTGCCAGGAGAGTAACTCAATGGGATGGGCAGTGGACGTTATATCGCCCAGCGTAATCGCGAACAGTATGTACAGAAGAACGAAGACGTCCTTAAACGAAGTGTCGATGAACTCTGCGATAGAGCTGGCTAAAAAGGTGATAGAGGCAGGTGCAAGGATAACGGAAATCTACGTGGACACGGTGGGCAAGCCAGAGAAGTATCAAGCGAAACTGGAGCTGATTTTCCCGGGAATCAAAGTAACCGTGGCGAAGAAGGCCGACTCCACGTACCCTATCGTAAGCGCGGCAAGTATCTGCGCCAAGGTGTCCAGAGATCATGCTATAAGAGCCTGGCAGTTTCGCGAGGGGTCGATAACGTCCGCGTATGGAAGTGGCTATCCGAATGATCCAGAGACCAAGAGATGGCTGTCCCAGAACGTGGACCCTGTGTTCGGGTTCCCCCATCTAGTGAGATTCAGCTGGTCTACCGCTGAGAATATCCTGAACTCGCAGGCCTTGACCGTGGATTGGGAAGACGCGGAGGATTCGGGGAACGCAAAAGAGCAAAAGATATCAAGCTTCTTCAGCAGGGGTACAACTAAGCATAGGAAACGGCATCAGTTCTTCGCCGACAGATGTCTGTTCGATAATTCGGCGTTATGATCGCCGTTATCGTTTGCGAGCCGAACCTGTTCGGTACCAGTTAACGACCGGAGAGAAATTGAAACTTCCCTGTCTCAGTTGTCGGCGTGAATGCCGCTTTATTACGAGAACATTAAGTTAAAGATAAAAGTCAGTTCAATTTATATACATATGTACAGAGTGCTCTTAGAGTAAAAGTACCTTACGCGAAGAGTGGTAGTACACTCATGTGATACCCGTGGACACTCTATGTCTCACTTGTAATTAAACAATTAGGAATGTTAGTTAGCGCAAATCGTTCTTTGGTAAAACACGCCCCTACACTCGCACACGCGCCTGCCACGCAAGTAACCCTAGGATAACATATCTCTGCGACTGATTAATAGCGACTAGATTGATAAAAGCTACGAAGAAAGAGAACACTCTTCACCTGACTGAGAACTCGCGTGTCCTCCATCCTGCGACTGGACGATAGAAACACTCGTGTACAATTAGATATAAATATACTCGATACACACGTTCCTGTTTTCTCGCTCGGATAATTATTACTCGTTCATTCACGCAGGTCGATTTTCCTTAAAACGATAATGAGATAAGGGACGCAAGTAGAGGAAAAGAATAATTGCGCACACACGCGAAGTGTTTGAAGATAGTTTTTCGACGAATATTGGATTTTAGAGACTACTTTAGACCCCGCTCTTGGAATTGTATCAACGATCGAATAAAAAATCTTTTTTTGCTGTAACCACGATCATGTTCATTTCAATCGATCCATAAATCCGCCCGTACCTTTCTTATAAATATGGGGTTTGAGAATTTGTTCAAACCACTAATACTAATTTATCAGAGAGCAGATACAATGTAGGAGAAAGAATTTAAAAAATATAAACATTTCCGAAAGGCACCGAGAGATTTATGGATATATTCTGTAAGTACGAATTTACATAATCTCCCACCCTCTAACACTCTAATATATTGGCGTATATCTTTGTTAAGTATACTCTTTCGCCTAAGTCCTCGCTAACTCCACTAACTGCGATTATAAAAAATAGAAACAACACGGATAATTTAGTACACCGGGGTCTCCACAAGACTCGGCATGGAGGCCTGAAAACGATGAGCATGAAAAAGGACACTACACCAAACTGTGTCCCCCTTATCGTAGAATCAGTAAACTCGACATCAAGAGTACGATACAAGGAGTTAACGTGCTGCTTCCGCTTCCTGAAACAGAAAATACGGAAAGAAATGTAAGCAACAAATTCGAAGAAAATACAAAAAGAAATGTAAGCAACAAATTCGAAGAAAATACGAAAAGAAATGTAAGCAACAAATTCGAAGGAAATACGGAAAGAAATGCAAGCAGCAAATTCGAACAAAATACAGTTCTAATAGTCTTTGATTAATCGGTTATTCATTGCATGTCTTATCTGTCATGGTTAATTTACCCACTGCTAATTTTATCAACTTTGGATCAGTTACCAACTGCAAGACATACCGACGATTGTTCATTTACCATCGGTAGATTTATCGACTGTAGTGCATTTACCCTCGGTGAATTTTATCGACTGTGGTGCACTTACCTACAGTGAAATTTATCGACTGTAATTCTTTTACCCTCGTTGCATTTTACCAACTATACGTTTACCTATCGTGCTCCTTATTTACAACGACTTTTCAATGCACCCTCATGATAAGCAAGGAAATAAAACGGTTGAAGTCAATGAAATCTACTATCGAGGTCTTCAACACGGAAAGCTAGCCAGTACAGCTTCCAAGTATGCACTATATAGTACCGCCATTTACGCGAAAGATAAAACCGTCGAATGCTTTGAAAAATGTATACGAGGTCTACTATAAAAAAAAGAACTCCACTTACACTGATGATGCCAAAAATGCTTCTCCTTTTTTATCGAGGGCATAAAAAAAGGCATTTAACTAAACTTTTCGAAATGGAAAAGGCTCGAACAAAGGGAAACCTCGTTCTACATTCCCGTACAGCTTCTTCAACATTCTACCGCAAGTTACACCTTGTATACACTATATACTCTTTGCATATTTTGTTTCCTTTTACCTCCTAAGATATGTTCGGCGTGCGTGTGGCCTTGCGCCCTTGTCTCCCTGCTCTCCATGACCGGCATCTTTAGGGGCTTTTCACCCTCTATGCTGAGCTCATTCGATTTCCAATATACGGTCGCTATCGTCGCCAGGCATTTGATCTTCAGATCTCCCCTCTTGAAGTGCTTCGTTTGCAGACGGAACTCCAGACCTAGCACGGCTGTCTCGAGACCCTCGCGATCCACCTCGGTGATGTGAGGTCCCCTCAAGTACTGCGTGTCAACCTGAAACGGCCAAAAAAAAAAAGGAAAAAATTAGGGTTGTTTCTCACGTGCAGGTGGATGCGCGCGTGTCTGGCCGCGAATAGGGGAGAGGCTGATAAGAGGGTTTCAATTTGCAATTCCGCATGGACGAGCGAGGTTAACCCTAGATAACTTGCATTTCACTTACTCCAGGGAGTGCAATGTTTCAAATAATATACAAGGAACATGGAAAGGGCACGCGTGACTAGGCGGTTGAGAAACAACCATCAATGAAACAGTTGTTAAATGTCAACAGAGGGTAACGTCGTTTTCCCGCTGGTCGGATAAATAGATCTTGTCGAAACGAATGGTAAATTAGAGTATAGACGGAAGAAGGGTAACGCTCGATGATTTATCGATAACTGATAACCACAAGACGCTTGGCGGTGCAACGATTATTTATGGGCGCAGCGGTAAGCTGCGGGGCTCTAGCGGGACTAGCGTACATCACTGACGGGCTGTTACTCTACTCATCGCAATAATTAGCCGCTTTAAACGATCCTTCTCGCTCGTTCAATTAGCGGAACACCGTTCCACGATGTAACCAGCACGCTATGTACGCGTTCGGAAAATCAATATACAAAGCAAGAGTAAGGAGGAACGGTCTAAAGGAGTTAATTGGCACGGCTAGTGGAGCAATCGTAAGGAAAGGTTTAAGAGAAAAGCATCACGGGACTTTTCTCCTCGTGGAGTTTCGCGACACTGACCAGTACAAACGTTAAGCCACTTACCGGTTCCCCGTTGATGAACCAGCTGAGCATGGCAGCTGGCTTCGACTTCGCCGAAGTGCAATTGAACCGCACCACGTCACCGACCTGATAACGATGCCTTCCCGGCCTGCCATTGATAACAGGCCCGTCTTCCGGCAGGGCTGCAAGCAGTCACCGTATTTTGTTATTTTCATTTCACCAAACATTTAACCCCCGCCCAAGAATAGAGGGCACGGGTTGTTTGGCACGAGGCAATTTTGTTTACAATTGGAACGGGGGAAATCCCTTTTGAGATGAGACAGCACGAGAGGGTTAAAAAAAGCAGGAAGAAAAAATTCCCCGCGCAGACTAAAATATACCTTACTTTTTTCTGAACGTTAAACGGTACAAAATGGTAAATGTCGCCCCACCTGACAGTGGATGTTTGTGTTGGGTGAAAAAACGATTTCCTGTTCAGCGCTAGGGGAAAGTAGGATCGACCGATTTTCTTACCCACTACCAGCATGTCCGAGTGATCGGAGACCGTTTGGAACGACGGTGCTTCCGCTGACACCTCGCATCTGTATCTCCCTGTGCTCATTAGGTTCACGGAATAGAGCACGACCGATCTTTCCGTCGAATTGTGAATCTGGAAAATAGAACGATGCTCATGGAATACCCGTGCGACCATTTCTCATCCCACGCAATTTAACCCCGCCGGTTCATGGGATTAATCGTCTTACTGTATATATAATCCAACGTTCAGGCCAAGTCTCGAAACCGAGCGATTTTAATTACAGGAGAATGTTAATTTTTCATTAACACGGTGTCGAAATAAATGGAATAAAACAAGCTAGTGATATTTATCGTTCTCTCTAGTTACTTAAAATCTACACTTGCGTTGGCTTTTTTCTGACCCGGGGCCGTTTGTTTCCAACGAGATGGCAATCTTACGAGAAAGCAAGTTGGAAAGGGGGTATCGTGCACACCGGAAACGATGGACTCCAGGGGAAACCGGGCAATAGAGCGCGATAAAAATGAAAAGCGCTTCGCTTTAAATAGAAAGCACCGTGTGGGGTGCAGGGGGTGCATCGGCACGAGACAAGAAAAAAAAAATCAATACGAAGTGATTCTTACGTTCGCCGTGACACCTGGCAGCTGAAAGACGAGCACTGGCGGCCTATCCTGGGGCACGTATCGATAGAACTCGTTGCCGTCTTTGTACCATTTCACCGAATACAGTGTCTCGCCGTCCAGATTAAAGTTGCACTCCAGCCTAATGTTCTGATCGCGGACAACGTGCTGGGGGACAACCAGCTCCAGCATCCTTAACGCGACCGTGTCTGTAACGAGAAACGAATAAAAACATTAGTTTCATTCAAAAGAATTTGACGGGACTTTCATTCGTTTGCTTTACGTCAGGTTACGCCGCGTCAGGCTGACTGACAAGCGATTAAAGTAAGGCTAATGGTTGGGCAAAGTCTATGTTACGTCGGTTAGGTCAAAGCTATAGGGGATTTACCGCGTGTGCACGTATGTCGTAAGATAGGTTAGGGTTTAGTTTCGACTGTTGTCAATTATTTTTAAATCTGCACCGTCATTGGTCGATTGATGTTGACTCGACGTCTCGCGTCACGGAATTGAAGTAACCTAACCTCGAATTCCACATTCGTCGCCGAAATTGATTACGCCTTGAAATGATGGAACTGAAATAACCTAACCCAAGATAGAAGGGAAAAGAGAACCCTGTCAGAGGGCAACGGCAGTTCGGTTGTCCAGAAATTCGATCGCTCGTTCGCGGTTAAAAATTGCGTTCCGCTCATGGAATGAACGAAATCACGGCGGTAGCTTTAGGGGCTCCGTCGAGCTTCGAAATGGGAAAACTCTGGAGAGCAAACACAATCGGGGCGTGAGGGTGATAATCGAGGCTGGCAATGAATCGTTCGGTGTCGCGAATACGAAGCAATTCTCACGCGTGTTTGCTCACCGTTCCCCGCGAAACTGTAGAACAATTCCATCGAATTGCCTTTTAACCTTCCTCTGATCCGATATAATGCTGCGTTTCCCCCCCCCCCCCCGTGCTCGCGCTTTCCACGCGATCTTCCCCGTAATACGTGCACGCGAGACATTCCCTGGAAACCTTTTTACCGGGACACTCTTGTCTCGCCGACGGAACAAATTTCCAGGATGCACCGCGTCCAATAAAATAACTTTAAGGCAACAATTTAAGAAAAGAGAAAAGACAATAATTTCAAGTACACAATGCGTATATATAAAAATAGCAATTACCGAGAAATAAGCGTGAATTAGTAATTTTCTTATTATCTCCTATTTATGAAAATAGTCTCTTCTTGCTGGCAATTTGTCGTCGGAGTAGCGACCCTTAAACTTCGACGGGAATATGCAATTGAAAAATTTGCGTGCAGTCGTTTCGAATATCAATTTATGCAGCAGGCAAAGCCGCCCCTAACTCGACGGGAAGTTCGGCCACGTGGAAGAGTTTGCCAGGAATTTACGGAAGAAATAAAAGGATAGAGCCGTTCTTGTCGCTTATCTGGCAGCACGCTTCGGTTTCATTTTCCTCGGCTTTTTAGCCCCATTACTTTTAAACGCGACGGGCATTAACATCGAATCGGCCGGCATTAAGGCACACTTTGCGACAAAGAGAATTATCTCCTGGAAGAAAGGAATCACATGGAGGCGCCCTGAAACGAGGAAGAAATCTCGGCGTCCCCGCGAATGCAAGAAGAGGCACTTTAGCCGGAAAACTAGTTTGCCGTTATCCTTCACCATGGGCCTCCTCGTTTCCCCGCGAGGGGCACAATTGTACATTGTCCTCCTTGATACAGATTAAAAAGACAACACGGATATTGTAAAACTGTCCGTATTTATTCCCGTCGATAAAGCAGAACTTTGTACTTCTACTAATAAAAGAGACTGTTATTAAAAGGAAACCGTTGAGTCCGAATTGCAACGCCTTCTACAATCGCCTGGCCAAAAATGGTCCATTTCCCTTAAATCTACGTTACCGACCATTGGTCGCGAAGTTGGAAGAAAAAATCTTCTAAACATGCAATCGCCGTCCAAAGATATAAATTACTTATACGCAACCAATTCCCCAGCAATCCGAAGTGTCCAAAGAATCCGGAAAAGGTTTCAAAGACTATCCAACTTCTTGTTACCCTCTAACCTTCGTGTTAGCCAAGTTTCGACAGAGACTAAGGACAAGCGGAATGGCGCGGAGTGTAAGGGGAATAATCACGTGGGTTGTCCCAGACGAAAAAAAAGTGGCACTCTTCGAAGATAAAGGGGTGGAACGATGCGGGCCGCAATATCTGGCCCGGAAAAGCCACGAGGGAGAAGAAAAAGTCTTGTTCCTCCGATTGTCAAGGGTCGTGATTCACAGCTGCAAAAACCGATCCAATTATTCCGCGAACGCCCAGGGCGGTCTTCTTTTATCGGCGCGGATCCGTCTGGGTTGGTGCATCGACCAACGCCGGTACATTGTAACTAGGGGAATTTTTCCGCCTGTGCAAGTTGTCGCTTTGCAATTCGTGCGGAATTACGACTTTGTTCCCGGCCGATGCGCGATAACTGTTGTACCCCGGCTGTTCCATTCCTATTTAGGTCAGACTGATGGGTTTTCTATAGGGACTTTTTTTCCCCCTCCTTTCTTTGGTCTGATCTGAACGGTAACATCTGTTACGGGCGCGGAGGCGATTATGAGACAATTAGTTAAGGATCCTGCGAAGCTGATTAAGGTTACTGAGAAGAGGGTTTTCTTTCTTCCTTTTTTAAGTCCAGGTTTGGATTGGGTTCGGCTGGAACATGGTGACTGTTTTTTTTTTCCAGACCAAACTAGACTTGTGTTTTTTTTTTGCACAGATTTGTTCAGAGTATCGGGAGAGAACAGGTGCAGTGGTCAGCGTGGAATTTGCTCCTGAATTCTGTGGCTAGTGTTTTCACGCTGCAGGGTACTAAGAAAGCCCCGGGATGTTTTCGAAGAAGATCTATGGATCGAGCAAATATTTTTCCATCGGTGTGGAAGTCGCTTGTTACCTTGCAAACGGGAGTGCTTTGCTTCGACAAAGGGTTGCTTTTCGTTCAATCCAGCTGGGTCCTGGGGTCGTGGTACAAGGGCGGCGGTGGCGGTGGCCGAAGAAAAGAAATGGCGGTGCTGTTGTCCGAGGAAGATAGGGAACGAGTGGTTATTAAAGGAGACAGAAAAGGGAGGGAACGATAAGAAAGAAGGGCAGGGCGAGCGTGAATGGTGATGTAAATGGCGTGGCGTCAGTTGTGAAAGGGAAAAGGGAAAGAAAACCGTGATAAGTGTGAAGACGACAGAGGAGAGAATGAAAGAAAGATAAGAAGGCTCGATAACGAGCAGGAGAGTGAAAAGACGAAAGTGGTGGTGGCTGGGGGGAAGGGAGGGAAAAAAAAGAAAGTCGGCTACTGGGAGAAGAAAAGATACGGAACTGTAAAAACATTAGACGTTTCTTTGACGCCTTTTCCCTTGGGTCCTGGTATAGTCATTAATGCCAGATACCATTCACGTGCCTCTTCATTTAAATAATAAAAACGACTGCCAGGTTCTTTAGAATACAGCACAGCTATACATATACTTAACCAACTGATCATAGGTGAGGCGTATGGTCCAGTCAACGAAGGCCTATTGACTCGCTGGTGAAGTCTGTCACACTTGAGATTGGTCCACTTGCAATGGGACAAGACTGCGGTGGTTTGGGGTTAGGTTGGAAGAGCTGTGCAGAGCCAGGGTCCTCTCCCTCAAATCGCGAATTTCTTCAAAACGATGAATGGATTAATAATAATCCTGTCAGAGGACAGCGATAGATAGTGCGATTATATTCCACCAATACTGTTTCTCATCAGCAAACCGCAGAGAAGCCTGGCTTTCCTCATCGGAGGATCGAGGGTACGTGGGAGAGTCTTTGTGCAATCTCTTCAGGTCTATTTCGATCCACCCTAGTGGCAGACACTTGCCACTCTCGCCCTCGGTAACGAGGCAAGAAGAAGTCGGAACCGAAAGTCATGGTCATGGCAGGTCTAGTCATGGAAAGGGTTCGCGTGGGGGGGTGAAGGAGTGAAAGAAAGAAAGAGAGGAAGGGTAGCTTGGGAAATAACGAGTTGGACTGAGAGAACGCCGCGAATATGATTCATTCCCGTTGCGTTAGGAATGATAACTCATGCATATTGAACGGCAGGGGGTCTGATTTGTTCTGTGAGTCAGTCGTTGCACGCGTCCCGACGCCTGCACCGTGTCGGCGTCGTTCCGTGCTCGTCCCTGTGCAATGGTGACGAGGAGGAACAACGATGAATAAGCTCGCACACGGCTGGTTTTATCGTGGCCGGATCGCGCGAGGACTTGAGCTTTCAATGAGAGATGGAGTTCGAGAGATGGAGAGAGAGAGAGGGACGGAATCTACGTTGTCGTTAATTAGGTCGACGACGCCGTTCTTCCTTACCCAGAGCCTCGATATTCTTGGTAATGAACGTGAACCAATTCCGATTTGCCTGGTAAATCGTGACACGGGCCTGGACCACGTCGAAATTCTCCTAATTACGCTTTTAAGTGCGCCTATTGTGCTCGCATGGCGATTAGTCTGTTCAGGTGATAACCGTGATTATAATCCTTATTGCTCTCTCTCTCTCTCTATTTTGCATGCGTTGTAGGAACGAATAAGGGGGAGAGAAAGTATAGCAGTTTCGACACTTGACGATCTACGAAAGAAAACTTTTCGTTTTGCTCTTGCTTTTGTGTGGTTTCAAATTTGTCCGTTTGTTTGGTTGCACGCTGATCCTTTTGGTCCTGGACGAGGGGATATGGGCATGGTGAATGATGGAATATCTGTTGACGTTTCATAAATCGGGGGAGAGACCGGGAGAGACAGGGAGAGACGGGTGATTCCAGTTGTGGGTTAAACCAATGAATACCTTTTGCTAGCCTGTCATTTATTTCCCGGGGGTTGTATTCTTTGGTTCGGATGTAAAAGAAATGCGAAATAACCAGGAAGAGCCAGGGAGAGCCGTGAAGAGCCGAGAGGACTCCCGAGTCTTCCCCCTTGGAATTGTTATGTCTCTGGCTGTTTGAATTCGCTCGTCTCTTGCTTAATGAAACGCGAAATCCCTTTTCAATCACCGGGAATTAATCTTTGCGTAGAAGCAGCGGTGCTGGAAGACAGCAGTGTCCCTTCTTTGACAGTCTTATCAAAGGTGAAACCCCTACCTGATGGAATATGTGTCTAACGCGAATCCCAAGGAGTTGTCTAATTATTGTGGGCCCCCTGTCTGCAATTCTTTTGTCCTCTGATCACCCTTACCAAAGGAGAGTACGTTTCGCTCAGAGTCGAGTGAAGCTAATTAAGCTATCAAAGCGGGACAGGAAATACAATGGCGACCAATCTGGTCTCTGTTTCAATGCGCTATTGGATTATTCGCGGGGACGGGCCACATGGGCGCATAGCAGAACAATCTTAATCCATCTGGAGGCCTTAAAGCGATCAGACGCGGTCGGCGTCGAGTCGACTGGGGGGGGGGGGGGGAATAGAAAGAGAAGAACGAGAAATCCACGTGAACAACAATTGGATCTCTCCAAGATCGCGTCCCCGAAGGAAGCCATTTCTCGCCGAAGGGTCGGTGAAACGAGAAACAGAAAGAGAGGCGGAGGGGCGAACACGTCGAACAGACACGGAGGCAGGGAAAAAGAAAGAAAGAAGAGGAATAGCAGGAAGGGAATCTCGCAGGTGTCATCGCGGTAACCCCTCGGTGTCTGGACAGTCGCTTAATTTCGCCTCGGTATTGCTTTACGGAAATCGTACACCGTCCCATAAACGAAGCCACCTATCTGCCAGCCGCATCGGCTACCTGCTCCCGTTCACCATTGTGAAAAGGGCAAACGGTGTCGTGTGTCGAGTTCTAGGGTCATGACAAAGAGAGACTTATCCCAGGGCTTTTCAACTCCCTCCGATTCCGCCTTCCTCTTTCTGGCCATTAATTTCCCAAAAGTGTAATTACAATTTCGAACGTCAATACAACAGAACCTGTATATAGGTATACATACAGGGTGTCTCTTAACTGTGGGTCTTCCCGGAAATGGGGGGTTGCTGGGGTGATTCTGAACGACTTTTTCCTTGACCAAAATGTGGTTTGCAGCTTCATTTTTGAGTTATTAATAAAGAAACACTGGCCAATCAGGGCGCCCGTAGAGCGCGCGCTCAAGCGCGTGGCTCTCAAACGCGCTCGGTCGTGGCGCGAGCCAACGCGTTTCTTCGTGACCACAACCGAGTGCGGTTGAGAGCCACGCGCTCGAGCGCTCTGATTGGCCAGTGTTTTTCATTAATAACTCAAAACTGAAGGTGCAAAGCACAATTTGGTCAAGGAAAAAGTTGTTCAGAATCACCCCAGCTACCCCCCATTTCCGGGAAGACCCACAGTTAAGAGACACCCTGTATATATACACTTCCCCAGCTATGCTGTTGGAAAAATAGTTATTCACGTGTCCAAAGTTATGACCATAATAGCACAATGGCCGGCCACTCGTAGAAACTCGGATAGTCCTCGGGGCAAACAGTGTAAAGAGCAACATTATTATACCTCCGCCCAGTTTCGCAGAAAATTAACGTTCTTCTGTCTGAAATCAAATAACGAGCTACGCAACTAAGTGGCGGCCACCTGGTTAGTTAACGGCTCCACGGGCGAGTTCTGCCCATGCGAATTTTCACGCGGCTAAGGGTAATCGTGAGAACTGGCCGATGAACTTCCCTTTTGGTTGGCAGTCACTGAACCGATTCAACGCGGAGAGCTGTATCGATGCCCGAGGAAACCATAAGTCGAGAGAAAAACGAGAAGCTCCTTGGAGACCTTTTTACCCTCGCATTCGACACACGCGCCCTTTGGTCACGCGTGGCCATGGAAAAAGGAGACGTTTTAATAATAGTAATAAACGACACTGGAGAGAGAGAGGGGAGGTCCGTTTCGTTTTCCTGTGGGATCGATGACGGTCACGGAACATCTTGATTTATGTGTAGCCGTGGGGAGGACCCCTCGTGAGTGTGCACTTCGCAGATCAAATAAACAGGTAGCAATGGGGTGTAAATGAACGCCTGTTTAGGCCTGGTACATAGATGCGGCCTCAGGGCGTGTTTCGAACCGGCGATTGTAATGGAGGATCACCACAGTCATTAGCAATGATTTCACGGTATTAAATATAGATGGGGAAGCGTCCGATACCTTGGCCAGCCATGTTTCTTCGAATTAACGCAACGAATTGTCGTGGGAGAATCGTGATGACGTTTTAAAATTTGTCCTAAGAGCCAATAGACTTGGCCGACAGAAAAATTGAGTTAAGCAGAGAGGAATAACTGAGTTACGTCTAGGCTTTTAAATAAATAATGCCTGCAGCATTTATGGTCCACGTAAATCAATGAAGGGGAATGCAAAACTGGGCCATCGGTAGGAAAAGCTGCCTTTAACTTTATCTTCGATCACAAACATATGTAATGTATTCGCCCCCAAATATCTATATTAGTCTTACGATATATATTTCTGTATTATTCTTTATCTCTTTACTTCTGTATTACTCATTATCTACTAGTCGCTTAAGGATTCATACGTACACATATTTTTAAGTTCCGATATCACAAATACTCATCATAGAACCTTATCACATCACCGTTTCCAAAACAACTAGTCATACTGCCTACAATCCCTACCCATCCGTAGTCCTTTGTAATTCGCCCTCACCATCCCTACTACATCCTTTCCAACACCCTTTAAAAACCCAAGGTTCCCCGACTCCTCGATCATTATTATCATACTCTAAGTCCAAGCTCCCATCATACAAGTCCAAGTTCGCTCATTATTATCATACTCTAAGTCCAAGCTCACATCATACAAGTCCAAGTTCGCTCATTATTATCATACTCTAAGTCCAAGCTCATATCATACAAGTCCAAGTTCGCTCATTATTATCATACTCTAAGTCCAAGCTCACATCATACAAGTCCAAGTTCGCTCATTATTATCATACAAGTCCAAGCGCACTCATTATTACAATTATCATTCTTACAAGTCCAAGCTCACTTCATACGAAAAGTACATTATCATACTCTAAGTCCAAGTGTTAATAAAATCTCTTAAAAACCGAAGTTGGAAATTTATAGTTTCTCTGTGTCCATTGCACATAAAATTTAGTTGGAATAAACAAAAATAATGTTAAGGATACCTAAAGACCTAAAGACATAACTCGTGGGTGAAGTTATACCATACTTCTTGCCTGGCCAGTTTATGTGGCTCGCCTCGAAATAGGGCCCGGATAAAGGTCCACTGATACTCCTGCGGAATTGCCGTTTTTATTCGACATTATCGTTTCCGTCGAATGCCCGGGGGCTGACCGAATTGTCAGGGCGGAGAAAATGAGCGTCGACTGAGTCACGTTCTTTTTTTTCCGCCTTCCCGACCAGGAAGTATCGAGTGAGTCATTTATAGCCCGATAAAAATCGCGGAATAACAAATTCTGCTGCGGAAGGAGAGCTTCAGTTCCATATCGTATACATTCGATCGAGGCTGTCGGTTGCACAAGGACGTCTCGACGAAAAACGACAATTCATTATAAATTCTCGCAAAATTACCAATGCAAATTTCGTTTGGCAGAGGTAAATAGATATAGGTTAGGTTTGGTTCAATGCCGCTGCGAACTCGATACCGTTCATCCCAATTAAGTCACGAAATCAATTTTCCCAGGTAGGGACTATTTCTCATCGGACCAAAAACCACCGACAGGGTAAACGCATGGCGACGATACAATTTCTCATCCGTTGCACGTTCCGAAGTTTCTGCGACGTCTCGCGGTAATAACGTGGAAGGCGTCGCGTGCTTTCGAGCGTTTAAACGGTGACGAGTAATAAAGGGTGTTGCGGGCTGACATGTAACACGTCGAGGGTCGTCGACACACGAGACGTGCCCTGTTCTCGTGGGATTTGGGAAATTCTAGAAAGCCTACGGTTTCCGCCTGCTGCGTCCATTTTGCATCTGGTAATCGTCCACGTTCGTAAGAAAATTCGTACTACATCGAGGAAGTATAAATGAATATTTCTAAATGATGTTCCAGGCTCCTCAGGCTGTTAGGTTTATCAGAAAATGGGATGGAAATAATTACGATTGCGTTGGGATAACGAAAAAATAATAACCTTGATGGGGAAAATGGTGAGCCTTAAAAGTGGATGCCATGACGGTGCGACGAGGCACGTAGATGGCGCCACAGCGCAATTTCGCATTTCGCGGCTCCGTCCACCCCGCAATAATTAACTCTTTAACTATGTAATTAGTTCTACAGAGGGGCACGATACTCCGGCGCGGTATTACATTCGCAGCGATGAACTTTGCGCCTCTGCTAAAATAATATTTTCCCCGATATCTGTGTCAGCGTTGTTCAGAAATTCGAATTGCGAACCTCGGGCAAACTGTGCGCAGAATTTGGGTTAACCGACGCTTACTCCACGGTCCCGTGGTGTTTGAAATTCGGTAATGACTTTCCATTCGGAAATTCTGGCCACCCTTGCAATTTGGATTCAATTAATTCATTAAGATTGATAGGGTGCTTTGAAGTTGCCGCCAAGATCGAGAACTGGGGATCCCCGGTCTTAAGACCGGTTCGATTTAAATGCGAAATGAAACTCGGCCGTGAGAGACACTCTTATCGGCTGATCCCTTAAGCAGACATTTAAATCTCCTGTCTTTCGCATCCGGGGGACCCCAATTGTTCGACTCTTTGTACGCTGTTAGCTCTTAATCGCGCGTCTCGATTCGCCCGTGTGACCGGTAATCCCCGCTGAAGAATTAAACCGTGATGCGTTCGCCGCGCGGATTAGACCGTCTCGCAACCTCCGGAAAAACTTCAATCCTGCCAAATCGTCCGGCCATGGGACAGGCTCCGTAAGATCCTAACGAATCCAGGGCTAATGGCTTCTTAAGTAAAAGGGGAATACCCAGAAACCACTATATGAACTGATAAATAAAGGGCCCAACATGGTCCTGAGATCTATGTACTCTGTAGACCACGACCAATATGGCCAAATGGTTCCTATTGGTAGAGGAGGCGAGTCTGTCGACGCTCCAAACTAAAAACATAGTCCCAATCTAGCTACTGTCCATACAAAAACATCGCAACTCTGTCAGGACATTCTTTTACAGGGAAAATAAGATTGTGCAACGTTATCAACGCTTCGAGAGCGGGACATATTCGTGGACACCTAGGCGGGGTTCTACCGGAACACGTTCTGAATGCTGCAGGACCTAGGGGCAGGAGGATCGATATAGCGCGGACGACCAACTAGGATCAAACAGACGGTGTAATGGAATAGTCTCTCTTTTGTTTTTCCTCGGTCTGTCCGCAGGCGTCCAGCCGGAAAAGCTTCGCAGTTTGCCGGGAGAAACCCGGTTCGCCAGTTTAATTACCGATCCGATTGCGGCGCCACGTTGGATCTCCTCCGCTGTTGCGACGTGCCAACGTCGTTGCTTTCGACCACTGGATGGCGGGGTGAAAAAAGTCGATGGAGCGGTGCCGAGCGGATTAAACGGAACTGAAAAGCGGGTAGTAAGGAGCCACTGTAAATAGATACGTGTGCCAGAGGCGAGGTGCGGTATTCTTCACCGTCAACGGGGAATCTAGCCACGATCGAACGGGGGTTGGGGGTAAACGAGCTGTCCCTGCGGTTGATTTTAGGATCTCGTTCCAGAATTAACGGTATCTCAGGTGTTCTTGGTAGGATAGAGGTTTCTTTTTATGGGGAGATTAATTCTCATCCGCGCCCGGAAGATAAACGGACCACTATTTACGTTCAAAATAATTGGAAACTTAATTATTGAAGATCGGGGCTGATTTTCGTTGTGGACTTGGAGATTATTAATGACGAAATCGGGATAATAACAAGGAGTATCGATTACATCAATTGTGTCCCTGTATTCATCTCTGGATTTTAATGATAATGGTTTAAAAAAGAATAAAGAGAGATTTCTCCTTAAGGATAAACCTCTACAAAAGACATTTAATGACGGATACGGCATTTTGGTTAGGTTTGATTAGGTTAGGAGATCTGTCCTTAAGGATAAACCTCTGCAAAAGACATTTAATAACGGATACGGCATTTTTTTAGGTTTGGTTTGGTTAAGTTTGGTTAGGTTAGGAGATTTGTCCTTAAGGATAAACCTCTACAAAAGACATTTAATGACGGATACGATATTTTAGTTAGGTTTGGTTTGGTTAGGTTAGGAGATTTGTCCTTAAGGATAAACCTCTACAAAAGACATTTAATGACGGATACGATATTTTGGTTAGGTTTGGTTTGGTTAGGTTAGGAGATTTGTCCTTAAGGATAAACCCCTACAAAAGACATTTAATGACGGATACGGCATTTTGGTTCTAATTCAATTCGTCAGACTAGCCTCGAGAAGCGGAGCGGGAGGGAAGAAGGGGAGTTCCGGCTGTAGAGCGATAAGTTTTGCGGATGCAACGTATCCGGTGATTTGGTATTGTTGGCGGTCGCTTGATGTCAATGGGTGCATGCAGGTAGAACGATACATAACGCCGTCCTTCCGTCGTTGTCTTCATCGATTTCCGATCGATCCTCATTGTCAACTGCTCCTGCCACTGTTCCCTTCCCGCTTCAAGCGTTTCGCTTAAAAAAATCCTCCCCCTGCGACGGAACGCCACGAACATTCAAACACAACGCTGACCCTTTCTGAGGTTAGATCTGAACCCCTCTGAGAGGAATATCAAACGAGCTCCTCTGCTAAAGATCTATTTGTAGGTACGAGGAGATGATTTATCACGGGTAACCAAGAAAATGAACCAATGTATCCAGCGAAAGCTTTCACGGGGGAAATCTTTTTAGGCCATGCCTGGATTTAAGTGGGAATACGATATTTCGTTCCGGCCTGACGAGTATTTATGAATCTTCGACGAAAGACGAGGGGGGATTCCCTTGAAAAGTCTACGCACGATTGCTGCTGCATTAATTATACGAGCACCAATTTTTCGCAAACTTATTTTCCCCTAGTCAGACAGGTTGGCCTACGAAGCTTCCTTGACGCACGTTACCTTCCTTTATGGGCACTGAGATCCGCTACCTACTGTTGTACCAATTATATAGTCACGCCTTCAGGTGTGTTAGTTAATACCGCGAAACTGTCGAGTGGCGCCATTTCTCCGCCATCGGGTAATCCCGGAACATCCTAAGATATTCCGAGCGCCTCTCGTAGTATGAATGCGTAATATCCGGGAAAATAGCAATTAGAGGGAGAAGGTGGTGAATAAATAAAAATGGGTAACAAGTTTCGTCGACGTCTTCGCCTGGGGAATTTTATCGAGGGACTTCTGCTATTGTAAACCGGTTCAGCAGCGCGTAATGGCGGCCACCTGAGAAAATAAAATCGTCGAAATGTCTGATAAATGACGGACTATGACCACGCGTTCTTTACCAAGCCCGTCTACATCTTGTGGAAAGAAAATCCCTAGGAATAAGTGTGATCGACAGCCGATTAATGTGGGGCACAATACATTATTACAGTGCACAGGGCATTTATCGTTGAGATTGGACGGGTTGTATTGGGGATGTTACAAAGGGAGACACCTAGTCACGTTGAAGGAACGCCACCAAACAGAGTTCCACCTCGCGCATGCCCGGGCTCATTTTTCACAACTATTATCATGCACTGGGGGCTATAGACTAACCTATCAGTTGATGCACATTGGTCAGTGATGGATGGAATGCTGGTTACAAGCATGTCATTTCCTCGAACACATACCTCGCACTGCCACTTTGTTCAGTCAACGGGAATGCCATCCACATGAATATGGCAATCAAGAGAGGCAGCCAGATGGCAGTAAAGATAACCGATCTGTGTTAACTATTGCCCCCCTTCCGTCGCCGACAGAATAGTTACCCATTCCTATGAAGCGTACTAGGAACTAATTAGCCCAATATAATACCCGTGTAATAACACATCAATCGTCCAATGATCAAAGGGAAGTCTTACGTCATCAGGATGAACCTGCGCGTTCGTATAACCTGTGGCATGAACTGGAACAAAAAAGAAGAGGAAAGAATAACCGAGACAGTGGCGCCAGTTTTTCGAGATTAAACTCCTGATGCTTCTTGCGGCACATCCTCAGTCACGTGACAGTAACTGAAGTCTAACATCGATGGGGTGGGACCAGTTCCAGGGTTTATGGTTCGCCTTACAACCAAGAACATGTCTGGCGGAGCGCTAGGGAATTGGTTCAGAACGTGTACATGGATTTTCCCTATCTGCTGTGTATTTTTTGCCAGCTGCTATTTCTTACGGTTTATCGTGGCAAGAGATTTACGAGGGACGCGCGACTGGGAAGAGGAATGTTTTTACACTGCCAATCGGTCGGCGTTTTGTTTTACACGCGCGTTTTACGGCCAGGCACGGGCGGCTGTTTTTGCGCCAATTTTTTTCGATCTATCGAATCGGCAAAGAAAGGAACTAGGCGTGACGTAGCGACGAATAAAAGTGTCTGAGTGCCAGTTAATTAATCGCAAGTATCCACTGTCCTTTGTCTCCTCCATTTAATACTTTGCCGAGTTGCACGGAATAATTTTGAAGGTTATTTTTCAAAACAGAGTTCGGTAGGATTAAATTTAAGGGGGGCAGAGGTAATTCAGTGTAAATAAGCAAACGAACGGATTTATTCGCGACAGATAACCCCAGCCAGGCTTGCCTCTTCTTAAATAATCTGAAATGCCTGGAGTGTGCCGGTCCATCGCGGCTGGGAAGTTCGCGCGAAAGTTGGGAAACTTGGCTAATTTAAGGAACTAGGATATCTCAAAAATTTTTCAGGCAATTTAATTCAATAACGATCGCCGGACGAGGTTCGTTCGCGTCTCAAAAAGTGTGAAATAATATTCCTCTTCTCTTTACTTTTTATTTAAGGACCATTACTCTTTTTTCCGTTCAGATTGCTAGCAAATTCCGGGAATATTTTAACATAATTGGCCATTCGACGATCACACTTTGAAGGCGTGCCACACCTGTAAAAAGAGGGATCCTTTATTCTACAACGATTATGGGGCCTGCCAGGGGCAGACCTCCTTGCATGCAAACGGCAACCAGAAAAAGCATTAGATCTCTGTCGTCCACACTCCAGAAACGTATTTTTCATCCGGCATAAACCAGCGAATCTTTCGATCGGAAAGATCGCCGAAAGTTAATAGGGTCTGCATTACCGACCGATAAGATTGGGGGGAATTCCCGATTTGACGGATAAAAAGCTAGTGTAAACAGTGCTGCCGCGTAGCAGTCAGTGGCAGGTTGGTCCGAAAGATATCACAATCTGGAAGTGATTAATGATCACGGTGTTTAATAGGTCTGACCATGGAGTGTCGACCTTTAAACGACCAACGCGAAAGAAATCTAGCCTATAACTAAGCTCTATGGGGGACAAACCTTATGTCTGTTCTTTTGTAATTGATGTTCTATGGTCTTGAAACTAGACAATAAATTAACCTCAAAATAGAAATACCAGCGTTTATCTTTGATTGATCAAACAATTTTATCGACATTATTGTACGCTGAAAATTCATAGGGATCTTTCTTCGTTTTAAAGAGAGGACCTAGAGACCTGTTCAAACATGGGACCCGACAGCGCGGCAGGGATTGAAGCAACGATCAAGCGAGGAATTGCTGTCCGATCAATCCACGGAGCGCAGGTGTATCTTTCCCGGCTATCTTCACTTTATTTATCCGGATCAAGTAGTTCGTCGTTTACCGTCTGATAGCACGGCTCTGCCACCGAAGTTCCGGCGGATTCGTCGTTCGTTTGCACGATAAATACGACGGCGTGGCGCATCGAGATTCTGACCAAAGGAAACTGATGCCAACTCCGCCGTGCAAATATTGGCTCCTGTATAAATGTGCGTGCAGGCAACCGTCGAGGACGAGGACGACTCGTTTCCATCTCTGTGTTTCGATCCGTCCCTCGTGTTACCACCTTCCCCTTGAATCGCACAGTAGTAGACAAAGAGGACACCCAACATATATGTATGCCAGAATAAAGCCTTAATACGTGAGGGGATTTCCCACAAGTCTGACGATAATAATAATCATTAAAATGAACCAGTGGACTGATAACGATATCTCGAACCTGACCTATCTAACCTATAGCTGTACAATGATTGAAGGCAACGGTAAACATACACCGAGGACTATTCGAGGATGACAAGACCTCTGCAATAGGCTGCAACAGTGGCCCAAGTAAATTTCTTTATTATAAATTCCTGTCGCGGGCTGTTATTAGAGAAATTGATTAGGCTCCCTGTAAACGTGCTATCGGCGGTTGGCGATCTACAATTAGGTGGCCATTTGCGTCGCAGAAGCAGCTGCTTTGCGGGATATCGTGATCGGATGCGCGCGCACGTCGCGCTCAAGAATTCACCAGCGCTAGCCAACAGCGGCGAGGGTAAGTACGACAAGCGAATAATACCTGTTCTCCTCTGTATGCCGCGGGAATTTTTGATCTCTCCTTCCGCGGGTGTCACGCACTCTGTGTCCGGTTGTTGTTGCTCGAGAGGTGTGTACCAGGAACGCAACCGGAAGCCTCGATCGGCGTGGGTGTCGATAAGACGTGTTCCACGTGTAACACGGTCTTTGACGTGCTGAAAAACCGCGTTCCCACATTTCTTGGCCTCCGAGGGACGGTTCACACGTTACTTTTCCCAGGACTATTGGAAAATGGCGTGCCCACCGTTGTTGGATTCCGGGGTTGAACGAAATCGTGTTTCAACAATTAATTTTGCAATGAGAGTTTTAATATATTAGGAGTACCGTGGCGAGTGTGCGCGACAGAGTAACGGTGTGGGTCGCGTCCAAAACTATTCTAGTTACAGTAGCTATTCCGCTACTATATATATTGTGGGTTTTAGGGGGGAAAGGCTGACCTTAGCTCTTGTTGTTGTCGCCTTAGCCGACGCGGAGTCTGCCCCGTGGCAGTAGTCATATCGCTGACTACTGCCCTAGTGCATAATATTGTAGGATTGGAAATACTGCGTGAATGTTGAGTACTTCAGAAGGTCGTGCGAATGGAGGGTACAGCGGCCCAAGGGTTCGGGTGGTCGGGACCGACCATCACCGAGGAATGACTCGGGGGTGTGTCCTGAATGAGTGAGCGCAAATGAGGAATAGAATGAAAGAGAAACTAACAAGGGAACACCGCGAACCCTTACTCCCGGATTTGAATGAAACTTTGTAGGTTTATAGAGTGATCCAAGACACAAATAACGGTATGCTTCATTCGTGCCCAATCGCACTTTAAGGGTGTGAAAACTAACCTCAAAGTCAACTCGGCATTTCCACTTTTTCGCGAATATCTCTTAAAATGCATGAGATAGAAAAAAATGTTTTGGGGGAAAGTTTAATGGTACAATGAGGGCTATAAAATTACATTAAGAAAATTTTAAAAAAAGCATGTTTTCTTAGAAACAAAATGTTATTTTTCTCTTTTTTAAACTTTCTTATTGTAAATTTATAGCGCTCATTGTACCATTAAACTTCTCCCCAAAACCTTTTTTGTAAGAGTGAAAGAATATAACGAATGAACGATGCGTGCAAGAGGCAGATCTAGGAGAGAGTTTGAACAGAGTGAAGAGTATCGTGAGCTGAGAGTATTGTTGAGAGGGTTGAAAGTATCGTGTGTGAGTCGTGTGTTTGAGTAACGTCGTGTGTCGACATATTATTATAATAAAGTTAGTGTCTTAATGAGAGTAACTGAAGTCTAATTACACCACCTGTCCTCTATTCCAATCTACGTGAGGTTTACGAAAAATAACTTCTACAATATTGACTTTGACTGGGCCAGAATCCGCGGGCCTTACACTCATAGGTGAGTCAAGGGCTGGTCATCCAACACCGTTTCCTGTCTTCAGACGAATTTTGAATTAATTAAGAGTCACTTAAAAAAACGACGAATCGTGGGCGTCAATTGAAAATGGATGGCAGCGGGAGTTATAGATTATTGAGAGTCCCAGGGGAATCCTTGGATCACCCCTGTGCCTCTGATCAATTCTGAACAAAGGCAGCTCTCGGGCTATTGTTGTTCCGTTTCTTTATACCTCTGATTGACTGTTATGAAAATCGATGAAAATGATTCGGAAAACAGATGTACCGGCAGAGAGTACAATAATGTTTCTTTTAAGCTAGTAGAATTCCCTAGACCGTATAATATGAGCGGCGTTATTTGCCTTCGTCTGCTGCATGCCTCATCAAGGCTGATATTACTTGTTCTACGGTGTTATTGTAAGGATCCAAGCGAAAAGGGAGGAAGAGCTTGCTTTGTTATAGGTAAACATGCCGGGGAACTACCGTATGCTACCTTTTGTGAATACAGAATTTTCCCCTTTGATTTCGCTTCGCAATTGATTCGCCGACAATTTCTTCTTGTCCTTTTTCGATGAGATTTACACCGGTGGCACAATGACGGAGGTTAAACGCGAAATGTATGTACACGATAGCGGCTGACGCACGATGGAAATTAAGGGATAAAGGGGCGATCTCCGCGCTCACCTTTTGCCGCATAGCATTTTCCGATAAGTAGCGGAAGTATTGAAAGTAAATGTTCGGGAAATACAGAGGCGGGAAGCGGTGATAAGCCGGGAATTTACTGGATGTTCCTGAACTCACCGAGCAAAAATAATCTACTTGTTACGACTTGTGACCACTCTATTTACCGAGGAAAAATTAAATTTCTGCCTCGGGACAATCCTATCGCCTAGACAAGAAAAGGGAATAATAATAAAATCTCTAATACACCATTATTCTTTTCGCTGATCACCCAACGTGTGATATATAAGCCACGGAGCAGTCTAATATCTTCCTGCAAGACATACGACGTCGTGACAATGTAACAAGCCGTACTGTATCATAGGGGGAAATGATTTTCACCAGGGATGCCTGATGGGATTTAGTGTTACGTGACCAGGCTAATCGACACTGCACACGCTCGGTGTCTACATTATGGAAGGAAAGAGACCATCCACGTAGATTCATACCTGGGGTGTGGTCGTTTAAGGTCGAGAGAGGAGTGAAAAAACAAATAGGAAAAAAGAAAGGGCAGATCGTCGGTGAAAAGAGTTATTGGCCACTCGTACACATGGTCCTTCAGCTTTGAATTTCGGTCCCGGTCACGCCAGTGTCCACGGCCGTGACGATAAATAGCCGTCTGCCACGCGAGAGCACTGTCGAAGCGGTAAAAGGATATAACCTAACTTATTTATCGCGAAGGCAGATTTGTGCGCAGGGTGGCCAAGGAAATGGCCAATTAGACTGATCAGAGAAATCGTTTTCATTTCCCGCGAATTAATCTCAGTGGCCACCGAAACACTTTCGCCGAGCAAAGATTCCTTCAGGCAGAGGCGCGTCCTTCTACTTAAGGTGTTGCCAAAAAACGCCAGTCTATTGGCAACACTGGCTTCCCATTTCCATAAGGGGATTACCAAAGCGCAAGGCAGGGTCTGATAGAGCTTTCGCGTGGTGTTCAGTTAAACTACCTGCCCCCGAGTAGATTAGTATATTGGCCATTGTATTTTAAACTGACCATTAGAGACAATAATAGAAAACCCAATGGGATTGATTCTAACCGAAAAACTCCTGCGATAATTCTACAGTGTCTATTGAACATTTCGTGGCGTCACGGCGCCGGCCATTTACGTATTAATTCCCGACCAAAGTCACCAGAGCGAAGGTTAAATCGTGATCAACGCCGGCGAATCGCGCGCCATAGTTTTCCATTGAATGTAGTTACCAGGGGTGCACGCGTTAATACGCTGGGATAATTGCGCGTCGTCTAGGGACATTAATCGACGGGCCTAACGAACGGTGGTCGTTGATTAACGGTCAGCCGTCGAATGTTTCGGAGCTATCGACGAACGCGCAGCTTTTCTGAACGATCCCGAGCCGCAACGGGCAGAAAAACGTTCGACGCATTCACGGAGCAGCAGGAAAGAACTGAGCGACAGCGGTGGGAGTTGAAAGAAAAGGAGAAGAACAGTGGTGGGGTTATTGCGATTCTGACAAAGAGAAGGCATTTCTATAGCTTTCAATGGCCGCGGGAAGAGGGGGATACGCTCGGCGGAGGACGAATCGCGGATATATTCTAGCTAGGTATTTCAATATTTCGTAGAAAACGAGACCGTATTCAAAAAAACCGTACTCGAAAAGAGAAAGAAAGAAAAGTGAACTGAACGGCCGCGGGATAAATCGTTCCCTGGACAAAGGCACGTTTTCACCGGCGAAACACACGTTCTTCCGTCGCAATAATCGCTCTCGCTTTTCGTTTTTGTTTTATAATCCCAGAATTACGCCATTAACAAAGTACTCTTCAGCAAAACGATATGAATATCAATTTATACGTATTGCATGTATTTATTCGATGATGCTTCTTCGGTGAAGAATAGGGACATTTTGCCCCTCCCATTTTCCTGGCTACTTGGAACAAGCCCGCACACGTGTCGATGCACACTTGAATTATTCCCTGCGTGATGGTGGATATTAAATTGAAAACAGACGTTGATGACACGAACATTGCCGGTCGTGCTTGGCGATGAGAGACTTCTGATTTATTTAATACCTTCCCCATCCCCGGTGTGCCCGAATGCCCGCGGCAATGGTCGCGTGGGGAAAAACAAGTCGCCGGGAATCACGGATAATATGCTTTACAATAATACATGAACGATGGCCGACGTTATCGTTGGCGGGCAATGATGATGCATGGCTGTGATATACTTCTTCTCATTAGCGTTAAAATGAACGTTTATTTTATATCACGGACAGGATCGGGGTCCTGCGGAAATATTTATTAATATTGCCTGGGGAAATTTTCCGTCAGAAAAGCCACCGTTATCAGGATTGATTAAAACTCGCAAATTAGACAATACGTTCGCAATTCGTTCAGCCCGATGATTCATGGAATATATTTAATAATCTTTTTTTTCTCCCCTTTTGGCCATCATTTATACCCCGGGGAATTTTTCACCAGGCCTCTCTCGTCGCTCTTGCCTAATCTATTTATGTATCTCTCTGCCGAAAAGTTTCACGTTCGAGAAATAAATAATTCCTGATTCCTCTCATGGTGTTCAGAGTGGCGTACCGCTCGCAACGACTGTGGAACTAAATTTAAGAAGTCTCTGAAAGAAGCCGGATCATCAGTTGTTTATAAGGATAGAGAGAAACCGTGTAGGGCTTTCTGTTTGGCTTCACGCTTTGGAGACAGCCTCAATAAGTTTATATGTATAAGACGCGGTCCTGGCATGAATTCTTAAGAGCGCCTGCCCCATTTTTAGGATATGCCCACGGGAGTGCATAAATAGAGAAGTCAAACCGTGATGCAGAGAGATGCTCTCCCTTATGAATGCTCGTATCAGGAAATGTGTATCTCGCTTTCAAAGACTACTCTCGGCTCTTTCCTGTTTAAAGATCTGCCGCTTCAATCTTTAATTCCAGCCCCGCGCACGCTCAAGGAGATTTGTCCCACACTTTTGTTCCCATCCGTTGCCGAGCAAACGCTTGCTTACACACCTGTTTTCATACTTGGAAGGGGACCCGCCGCGCCCCTCCGCGAACAGTGCTCTCGTCGATGCGCTCCTTTGTCCCCGAATTACGGGAAAGTGTTTCGCGTAATGGTCAGAGCACAATCCGACGCTGCCGACTACGTCGTCAACTTTAGGACCAATATTGAACGTTGCTTATATGACTTGGTAACTGCCAACGTAAACATTCGGGAGAATCTTGTGAAGGACACTCGAACGTGACCCACCCATGTTTTGGCGGGGCAACGCGCGATTGAAGAACGGAAAAAAAGTCTCCAGACAATTGCCACGTGGGCCAACAGTATCGTAGTCGTGCAAACGTTTTCAAGATTATTGGCTAATTGATCCGGGGAAACAGAGTAAGTATATATTTGGACAACAGGGGCGCGATTCTGGTAATGGGTATTACTTTTGCGATTATAAATTCCATTAATATACGACGAGCGTTTCGACCGTTATAATACCGTTAAAATTATACTAATAAATTGCCCTGGTAATCCGGCCGTTACCGTGCACGAGGGGTTCTCGTTTTATCGACGGTGTTTGTCGTTTCGCGGCAAGTCTGCTCGTGGCTGCAGAAAATATTCTGGTGCGCCAGAGCCTGGGGTCTGGCTCGGCCATCGAGTGACTGGAAGTGTCACGTGACGCTACTCCGCTGAATAATCCGGAATATCGGGACGGGCAAAATTATCTACTCGTCCCAAAGAAAGAAAAGACGGGAAAGAAATCATAGAAACCGTCGGGGAAAAATCTACAAAGAAACCGTGGAACCGTGTCAGGAGTTGCTGCAAAAGTTACTAAAATAATACTAGGCAGTTACTGAAGAATTCCGCCTGGCGAACTGCGAACAGAAAAGAATGTCCCTCTCTTTCCTGAATTTCCTTCGACACAGTGAACTTTTGCTACAACATATCATCCCGCATTTTCACATTTTCCACGGCACGCTAAGAAATTTTGTCCCACGATTATCCCGCAGACGTCTAGAAATTTTAGACGGGTCATCGTGGCACAATTAATCACTCAGAGTGTAATGGGACACGTGGACTTGAGATCCCCCGTTACAAAGCAGCGGTTTGAAAACCGATGAACAGCAACAGGGACGCGGTTGCAGGGGAGAGACTTGTTTACATCACGGAGTAAAATATTTAGGCACGCATGGCACGCGCGCGTGTATTAGGTTCCGGGGGGATACCACACGGGGCACCCCCCCAAGTTTATTTTCTAAACACGGAAGCAATTCTACCGAAGGGTTGGCATCCTTGGACGTTTCATATGGACCGACTAACCTCTCATCCGTGAGCGCGGCACACATGCACATACCTGGCGCCCCTGTTGTAAAGAGCCTCGACCCACTTTGCCGGTCTTTTTTTCTCGCGGCTCGAAAAAAAGAAGAAAAATGAATAAAACATAAAAAACACTAGATGGAGGCAGAAAGGGGATTGTGCACGAAAGTTTGATTGCATCCTTTCTCTCGTGAAAGAATTAACCGACCGTTATTTCGCCGGAGCATTCAAACGGAGGGCGGAATTTCGTAGGAAAATCGAGCTTCAAGTGTCCCTATTAGTTCCCGGTGACTTAGCGGCGAGAAGATTCCGCAATTAAGCCTGCGGTGAGATTTCGGATGAGTTTCCTAAGTCTCACTATTGGCGGACGTGCCGCCATCTAGGCACCACGCCGCCATTTTCATTACCGTGAAATAACATTGTCTAGACACTGTATAACGCTGCAGACGTTCTTTGTCCAAGCAATTGCTGGACCCGCCGAGATTTCCTATTTATCGAAGAATTATAGGTTCGACGAATTTTGGTCAACGCGTGGATTTATAATTTTCTTCGCGCGCGATGTTCTTAATTTACAAAGAATGTACAGGTTCACCTGGCATGTATACGGCGCGGCGTGCTTCAGGGGAAGTAATTTCGGCAATTAAGCTTGCGGGCAAGACAGGGATTTCAGGGTAGCTTGCTGGCAAATTCGCTGTCATTTGTTATCGTGAAATAATTCAGTTAGGCGCTGTACTTAGTTCTGACCATACCGGGAATAACTCTGCCGCCGTGTCCGCTTCATTTACCAAATTCTCGCATCAAAACCTGACTACGCTTCGAACAAATTCTACCGTCGACCGAACGCCACTGTTGGTTCCACCGTGCTCAAGTACGACGGCCACAATCTTGGGGGAATTTTTCATTCAACTAAGGTTATGTTACGCGCGAAATTCCCCGACAACGGGGAAAGAGCACCGGGGAAATTATTATTCGCGAAATCGGCCTCGTTAACCTGCCGCATCGATCGTTCGTTCGGCGAACGGAACAAAGGGCTAAACAATAGTTCAAACTTGTTCAACCCGGAGAAGTTGCAATAATCGCGCGCGCGCACGTGAACGTGATTAATTAAAACTCGGCTGGGGCCCATCGATGAAAAGACGCGTACACACAATTCCCTAGCACGCCCCACTTCCCCCTGGGGGAAAGGAGGGCCGTGAAGAGGCAAGTAATTCGGTCTCGAAATAACCGGGAAACTAGTGGAGAAACGGAAATTACCGTTCCACTTTCCTACAATGCTCCTAATGCCCCTCTGTTTCGCGGAAAGCTCGGATTTGTCCAATCTTGGACGCGTGTTTTCTCATTAATCTAACACCGTGCTTTTTCCCCTTTTGAATATTAATAATACGGTATTCGGAACCGCGTTAAATAATCGTGCGCATATTTATGCTTCGTGACTAATCAATTGACCAGCGGGATTGCGGCGTTTGTTAACGAGCGGGACTCGTGAATAATTTTGGAAACATATGGACGCGCCGGGTGGGGGATTTAAAAATGTTTCAGTGCCTCCGATTTATAGTGTCTGACTGGTGGAAAGAATTGCGGACAGGGTATTATTTTGTAAAATGTTCGCGACAGGCCGATATTAAAAGACAGACGGATCGGTCTCCCTTGTCGGGGGAGGATATTAAAAACGCGGCTGTGTAGCCGGTATTGAAGAGAACATTTGAATAATCCTGGACGGTGTACCGTATATATTAATCAGAAAAGTAGGTTATTGATCCGCAGAAACTGGCGCACAAATTACTAGTGCGCCGTAACTAGACACGTACGAATTTATGCTAATAATAATAAATAAAAAGGAAGAAGAAAATATGGGCTCGACTCGTTGGCGTTATGAACACGGATTCGAAATTATTTGGATGGCAACAATTCAAAAAATTATTGCTTTTTCACTAATGCATCGCGATACGCCACACAGTGGTTCGAAACTGAAAAATACTAGACATACCTTCAAATTTCACGTATTTCATTATTTATTGATTCTAATTCAAGGTTATAGGTAATATTACTACACGATACTCATCTAAACTTGAAATAAAACAAAATTATTAAAAGAATAAAATAAATAAACATCAAAAAAATACAAGGCTCTATTATGCCTCTCTTTCAGTTTACATACCTTCCGAAGCCTCAAATACTTACTGGAAACATAAAAATATAAAGCATTGTAGAACACTTTTGAGTCATTTTACCTATCTTGCACCTATTTTTGTTGCAAGAAAAACATCAATTTTTCAAAGGGACGGATGCGGACGGATCCACATAAATAAATTTTGCAAACCTGAATCTATCCAGAATGATGAGATATGCGTGAATTTACAAACAAATACAAACAATTTTTGGTATTTACAAAAATGTAAAATCAATATAAAAAATGATAATTTGGTAGCAAAATAGTGATCATGTAAATGTTTATAATTTTCATTATAAGAAGAAAGGTAACTAAAATCATTCCAAAAAAAATTGAACCGCTAACTACTTTCTGGAAACATAAAAATACAAAATATTGTAGAACACTTTCTTGAAATTAAGACAATGTTTGGCTGATTATGAGAAAAATATGGAATAAATTCATAATATTTTACTACATATATGTAGTATGATAGTAGAAGATTTAAAAAATTAACATAAGAATGCAGAAGCAACAAACTTTTTTTTTCAGGTATGCCTAGTATTTTTCAGTTTCGAACCACTGTGCGCCAGAGGGTCTATAATAAAAGGATCGCCTGTCCCATCGAAATGCACACCCATGGGGCTCGTCGTCGGACCGGAAGTTGGGGTTGCTGTCTCAAGGACATCGTTTTGGTAGCGTGGCCATCCGACGCGACGTCATCCAGCCCCGGTCTCGTGTTACGCGTAAATTGACTCATTTTCAATTAACGACGATTTCAAGCTATTAAAGAGACACGCCGTGGCACGCCCATGTATGACGAGTACCATCTGCTGGTGCATTTCAGCGGCACGCGGTGTACCGTGACGATGGAAAAATTTCACGTGTGTCCCTGGCACAGTGGCTCCCAAGTAACCCAACCGCAAAACGAAATCCAAAAAGGGGAAATGGAGAGCGATAATTGTATTAAAAATGCCAGGAACGCGATGAAAACCATCAGACACCTGGGCTATTCGTGACAAACTATATCCCGGGGGTTGTAACCACCCTACGCGACCAGCCATATTACCGAAAACGAATTTGGGAGCCACTGGCCTGTACAAGCCACTCGTCCATTCACCAGCGCACGTGCTCGCTCGTGGGTGTATCCACGTAGCGTCATCAGATGTTTAGATAGGCCAGGTAGCCGGCCAGGTGATGGTCAGAGGTGTCGCCATATGGTAAAAATCTTGACGGTTTATTAATAACAGCCGTTCGATTCCGGCTGTCGAGCCCCTTTCCAACCCTCTCATTAGAATCCAACTTTCCATTAAAACTACCCCGAATCTCGGGTCAAGCCTCGTGTTTAACCCTTTCCGGCTGGCTGTTAAACCATAACGCGCAGACCAACTCGGAAACGCTGCACAGTGATAGTCCTGAACTGTCCTGGCGGCGATCAGTCCTCAACGGGGATCATTGCTCATCGCGGGATGGACTGCGTGGGCACGTCAACAGGCGTGCAACTTTGCACAACTTTGCCCAAGGACCCATTTTCACCGGGGCAAAACACCCTCTTGAACACCTAAGCTTCGTAAGATAATTGTTCATTGGGATCTGGATAACGCCGGGCTGTTTCCGCTTATCGCGACGAGATCAATCGCAATGCCACCTACGCTCTAATTGTCGAACAGCCTCTTGAGCGAGCCAGGTACCATCGTCAGGATGCCAGCAAGTGAAAAACAGCACCGTCAACCGTTTGAGAAACGACCATTCGGTGGGAGGGTCGTTCTAGCAAAGTACAAATGAATTTCCATTCTTACGGTACTAACTACCGCGGACAATCCATCGGCCCGCAGATGTGTAGATCCCGCGGACTCGATAACGATACTCGTTTTCTCGCCATTATCGTTAATGCAACGTCGCGAGAGGAGCACAACCGTCGTCGACGACAACGCGTTTAACAACCGGCCGTACGGTTTCCAAGGGATTTTAATGGAATTGCCGTGAGAACGGTGTGCATGTGTGTGTGTGTGTGTGTGTGTGTACATATATGATGCATGTATCGGCCGAACGAATCCTCTATTCGCAATTCAATTGTAGGAAAGGAAGCGGCATTGGGAAGCCGGCATGCATATCGTTACGGACAACTGTCCGCGTCATTAACTCATTCAGGCTAAGTGGTTCCCCGTTTTTTTTAATCGAGATGCGTGCTCCACCATCGAGCACGTTATCGATTTTGTCCCGCCGGCCACTTCAGCAAACCTATTCCCTTGTCAGGGGAACCGCCGTTTCATTTTTTCTTTTTTATTAAGGGTACGTTAGTATCAGTCGTGGCTGGGGCTAGAATATTAATGTATCCTCTTTGCATAGAAATGACGAACAATACCCGAGCCCAGGGAGCGACGAAAAACCGGCGTTTCGACGACACGATAAATTAACCGGCGTTTTAAAAACACTGGGTCGCGCAGAGAAACGATCAAGAACGTACAATTCGTTTCCAGAGTAGCCCGAGCGTGAAAATGGAGATTAAGTTCGTTGCCAACCGGTTGGTCTTCTCAGACACCAACTTGCATCGTCATTTCCCTAGCAATTAAAACATCCTGTGCCCTAACACACCCCTTGGACCGTGATCGCGTGACGATCCTCCGTGTAACGTCGCATCAAGATTAGGAGTCTGGTTAGTCCTAGGTGAAATCTATCTAAATTGTCTTCCACACTTGAATCCCGCAGCCCTCGGGTATCCGGCAAACTCTGTGGAAGCTCATCAGCGGCAGCGCGATCCCTAACCACTTTAAAACAAACTTCCATCCGAGGGGCCAATCTTCGAGGCATCAAGAAAGGCATCCTTAACCTTGCTAACGAGCGTTAATCCAGAAAGACCGTAGACGTCGCGACGGAGGCGGTAATTGAACGTTATTATATCGTTCGCCGTGACAGAGTGGACCTAGGATTCGCCAGGGGATGGGAGACGACTGGGGAAACACGTCTGGAAAAAATAAGATGCCCGCCACAGTGGGGACCATTCGTTTACGTTTCTCATCAAACGATCCTGGGCCCTGTTGCTCTTCACGGGACACAGGAAGATAAGAGAGAGACAGAGAGCGGGGTTGAAAAATAAGAAGAGAAGAATCATAGAGCGGCTAGAGCTCGGTGGCTCTTTAATATTTCGCGGACTTTCGGCGGAAGATCGATGCGACCTGGACCTCCTACTGTGGATGGTTAAATGAAATTATTACGACCGTCCTCGCTAAGCAGCGAGGAGATACCGCGCTTGCTGACACCTGCACAAAGACGCGGGGGGCCTAGTCGCTGAGAGGACTATCGAATTCTGCTGCGCCGTTTAAAATAATTAGAGGTTCTCGTGTTTCCCGCTGTGCTAATCGAGCCGGGGCTGTAATAGAGGATTTTTAACGTGCAATTTTCCCCACCTTCCCTCCCCCCCTGGAACAAGCGACGAACTTGGGGGCCACAACTTTCCCGACGATCCGCGTCGAGTTTGCGTCAGGTCAGGGTCGCGTGACGATTAAGGGCGTTAGATGTATTTAGATATATTGAATATGCCGAGGGGTGTGGGGGACTGGGTTAGATCCACTCAGGCATATTAAATATACCAGGGTCCTAGGTGTGGTAGCCAAACCTGACGGTGTAGCCAAACCTGACGAATCCAGGCCAGGTGACGCGACTTCAAAGTTAAAAGCTGGCCTATCGAGATCAGGGGTGTTAAGTTAAATAGTACTGTACCAGCCAACGATTTCCAGAGTGCCACGCGTCAGGTATCGAAGAATTTCGCTCGAAAAAATTTCCACCGGAGGCTCGAAATGGTTTCCAGTCGTACAGGAAGGCCGAGCGACGAGATGTATAATAATTCTCCCGGGACGCCATCAAATTATATTAATCCACCTCCATCAGGAAATTGGAGCTCCAGTCGGACGCGTGTGCTCCACTCGACATCTGTTTATCGATCTACCCGCGATACGTGCCGCTTATCTGCGATAGGATCGCGGATGCCTCGTTGATCGGAGACCGTCTTCCACCTTTACGACACATTACGCCTCCACTCTCTGATAAATGGAGGGAGAGGATGGGAAAAAAGAAAGGAATTTCCAAGCCTGGTAATTGGGTCAGAGGCTGCTCGAGGCTGTTCCACGGTTGTTTATCCCGTATCGCGAAATGAGTTTTGGAATGAGCAACGTGGTATAAGGAGGACGCGTGCCACCGATAAGCAGGAGGACCCAAGGATTCGTGGATCAGTTATCTCTGATAGGGTTCTTGGTCCCCATAGGATGCAAACTTCCGGGAATTTTTGGCGAGATACACGCTTGGTATCGAATCACCGGGATACGCTAGCTAGACAGATCTTAGATGAACAGACACCAGTTGTTGCTTCGGGGATCACGATTTTCGCAAGTGTTTGTGACCTGAACTGTTCGCGAGACTCTTTGTTTACGGACTCATGTGCTAGTAGGTCTATTGCGCGGGGATATTTCCGCGTGGTCCAACTGACCCTTTGAACCATCGCCGTCCTTTCTATCGCCGAGCCACCATATTTCAATTCAGTCCAAGGGAGCGCAATTTGTCGGAAATAAAATTCGCGATGGCTTCCCTCGCGCGTGGCGATAGGATGGTTATCGAACAAACGGCGGCCAGTGAGTTTTAATCCGACCCACGCTCAGTCGATGCAACTGCGTCAAAGGCAGACGCACGGAACGGTCTTTTTTTATCCAACGCGACTATCATGGGAAGGAAAAAAAAACCAGAAACCACTCACCGTGGACGAGCAGACAGACGAAGAGCAGTGCCAACCTCCAATCCATGCTTTCCTGCACGTCAGCCTCGCAGCTGTAACTTGTCCTCGATAACAGTTCACCGGTCCCGCACAATGTCACACACAGTGTCAGGCGTGTATACGCGGCTAGATAGTTTCACTGTAAATTCTCCCGGTCACTTGTCAACGAAAGGCGACAGTCACCGCGGGAGATGCACAAGCACCTTGCCAGAGGTAGGGAGGAGTGCAGTTGGAGTTAAGAGGTTTGCCGGACTCCCCTTGACCTCCCTCACGCGAACTCGCACGCGTGACGATCGCGCGAGAGACACGCGTCGCGAGCAAATAGCTGCTGCCGGTCAGGCATTTGGAAGGAACGTATACGTCGCGCGACGATCGCGTGTCGAAGTGTCGCGACCCTAAGCGACCGTGGTTGCCCTCTCCACTGAGTCGTTCGGGTCGGAGGGAGCGTACGAGTAGCGGCGAGCACGCCCGACGAGCGCCGAAGTGCTCGTGTCGCGTTCGACGGTGTGGTGTGCAGGCCGGGCGAGTGGTGGGGAGACTGAGCGAGTGGTGGGGAGACTGAGCGAGTAGTGGGGCAATTCAGGGCCGCCTGGAGATACTACGGCACCCGTTGCGGATCTATCGGGCTGGAAAATTGCCCAGCTTCGACCCGACTAGATTTTCTCGCGATTTCCTTCGAACGAGATCAACTGGTATTCAGTGGGTTCAACCAGGCCACGAGTGACTCGAGCTAGGCTGGGCGTGGGGGCTTCTTCTCGAATTTTTCAACCGCACGGCGAAAGGGAAAGCGGCGAATAGGGGGCGGGTCAGTGACGATGACTGCGTAAATGAGCGGGGCGCCGGCAATTAACTATGGCGTCGAGGGGATCGACCACTGTGGTCCTCTTTATTCCAAATGATTTTTCCTTTGGGGGGAAACGATGTTTCCGATTCTGCTCTTACAATGGGCGGAACGGAGTCCAACGGCGGGCTGTTGTAATTGGTGCCGTTTCCTTTTCGTTTATTTTTCGGTGGGATAATGCCAGGGGAGTTTCGGCCTGTATTTAAATTTGCGAGGCGGCGGAAAAGAAATTTCTTCGCAGGAGCGGGAAGTTTGCATCCCTGCTTTTTATTCGCATTCGAATGAGGACGCGGTCCCCTGATGAGTTAATTAAAATTTTCTTGCCGGGGGAAACCGAAACGAAGGGAAAACTGTGCGCCGTGTTATCTCGAAATTTCTGCCGGCAATCAATTACCTTCGCGCTACGCACTTTGCCGTCGCGCTACGATATAAATTGCGCCACCGAGCGAAAAATAAAAAGTCACGGCGTGGAAAACCGTGGGAGAATCGGTTGAAATAAACTGTCACTGCACTTCAATCGGAGGGTCGGCTTATCGGGGAAGGAAGAGCGGTTATATAAACGTATAAACAAACGGAATCGCGTTAAACCGTGAAACCGCAATAACAAGCTGCTGCAGTTCTCGTCGCGTGTGCAATTATGACCGCACCGAAGGGGTTTGCACCAAGCGATTGCATTATCGGTGCATGTTCTGCTATGCACATGAAAAGACGTCCACAGGTAGTTAAAAAAATAACAAAGGAAGTGCCGATCGATATTTCCCATTAAACAAGAAAATCACGGCGAACCGAGCTGCGCGGAGCAGGCCTGAAAATAAAATGGACGAAAAAAAAGGAGGGGGCACTTGTAAATCTTCGTGTAACACGATAGAGCAGCAAAAACGAGAAGAAAGAGGAATAAAAAAAGAAGGGAAAGGTAAACGATGGCGCATGGCACCTGAGCCCCAGAACGGGCTGTTCCTCTTGAAAAATCGTACTTTCCAGGACGGCGACTCGGGAGGGTCGAAAATTGATTGAAATCGAGGCAGAAATCGAGCTGGGAGCTATTTTTCAATCGGGACGCGGAACAATGTGTCGCTATTTTGCCTGAAAACCGACCAAGGAATCGTAACGATAAATCTCGACTGTTCGGGGACCCTGCAGGAGCAAGAGGGTACGCGCCTGCGCGGGGACACGCTCTGCATTTCCGTCTAAAAACGTTCCATTAGCGGCGAATATTATTTCCCCGTTCCCGCGGTCCGTTGCGATACGCCTTTTTTTCCTGGTCGAGAGACCATCAATAGACATCGATCTTTCTGCCCGCGGCCTCGCTTTCGGATTTATGCACAATTCATTTATTCCCTTTTCGAATAACCGAGTGCATTCATGGCGCCCCTGTTGCATGGATATTTATGCCCGGTATAAAAAATTCGTGTAAAAATTGGGGTACAAATAAGTTACGTTGAACAGCGCCCGGTGTTCAGGAGAATTACCGAAGCCGGGCATTTTATTTATCCAGCATTATACAACCGTTTATCGTGGCCGTCGTTTCAAAGGCGAGTGTTATAGCGCCATGAATTAAGGACACTTAATAACGCCCATCGACGAGGCGAGTTTATCGCGATCTGGCCGCAATGGTGCCGCAACTATAATCGCGATTTTATCTTTAAAGGACTTTAAAAGCAACCACGTCGTAACCTCGCCGTGATCCCCTGATCCCTTCATAAATCATAACACCTCCGCCGCCAAAGAGACGTATATACATAAACCGGGATAACATTATTTTCGAACGATTCGCTACAACGGCTAGCAAAAGGTTTTAAGGTAGCCCTGGTTAGGTTTGGGTTAGGTTAGGTCTTCGTGGATCTACCAATTTTGAAAGAAGCTCCATCCGGGTGAACAATCCCATTCGCACGTGGTCCAGCCAGCCGAACGACGAGGAAGGTTAATTACTGGTGGGAATTCGTTTGGGGGGGTGGGCCAGCAGAAAGCGGTAATTGCAAAACACAAACACTTATCCCGCACCGTTGAACGAGTTAAACAAAAAAAGGGGTGCGGGCCACGGTGACTCTTTCCCACTAATTACGTTTCTTTCTTCTCTTTTTTTCTTCAATTCAACCGCGCGTCCCCGTTGTGCTTTCTACCCCTCGGTTATACACTGGCATAAATAAGATAACTGCGAACGGTGCACTTTATGTCTCGCTAACTTTTCACCATAAACCGTGCGCCATTTGCTCGACGATTCTGATCAAAAAATATATGCGCCTACTTAATTTCCCAGTGAAAAACGAGTCCTCGAATGCTATCGACATTAATCGACCACCCAGGAAGCCGCCCTTTACGACAAGCGGGGGATACCGTGGGTGTCCCCCACCTCCACGCCCCCCTGCCCACGAGGGAAGGCTTCTATGGTGTCACCAGGGAAACCCCTGATATTTGAATCAAGAGTGATCGTAAAGTTCCTTCTGGCAGGAAATCAAAAGGAGATTCAGCAATTTGCTTAACCTCAATTAAGTATCCCCACTCCAGTGGTATGGACTGTTCAAGCTGAAAACATCGACCCAAGAGGAAACCGCTCGCGGTTTGCTACTGCGTCCCGTGAAAACATGGAACCAGCAAATCCTCACTTTCCACAGCGTGTATGAGAAATTGAGTGTGTGCATGGAACACCGCCGGTGGTTTCCACCTTTCTATTCTAATGGGGGCCGATTTAAGGGAATCCAGAGCTCCCTGGCGACGACCCAGGGCCGCGAGGAAAAAGAAATATATAACCTCGTAGGCTATCACAGGGAATAATATACGATAAATCTCGGCTGCGATGCTCCTGGGTTATCCAGATGGAAGGGATGACGGGGGCGCGAGCAAGAGCCCTTGTACAGCCTCCCCGTGTCCAGGACAGGCTGCGAACTCTCCGGGCCCCCGGGGCAACAAAAAAAAGAGGGGAAGAGGGTATAAAAAAAATACAATAGCCGCTGCGTCTCGAAACGGCCGAGCATTAATCCTTTTATCGCGATGCATAAATGTTTGGAACGGTGACAAACGTTTGCCCAGCGGAGTTTGCGTTTTTAATAAAGACATTTTTCCAGGACCACTTTGTCCGACGAATTTCGTTCCTTTTTTAAGTAAGCTTCCAGGAAGGAAGGATACTTTTTTTTAGTTTTTAAGTCTTGGTCACTTCGAAATCCACTGCTATTGTTGAGGCCTGGGTTGGATCCCGGGTAAGGCACGTTAATCGATCAAGCCTAACACTTAAATCAACGTAAGCGTGACGTAAGTTCAAGGCAAGTATAGTTTCGGTCAGGCTGGAGTTCAGAGTACCCCGCAAATAGATTATCCTCAAGTTTGCCCTGCGATTACCGCGAATTACCGCACGTCTAACCCTTTTCTCGTCGCTCGGCTCAAAAGTGTCCCGGGCGAACCGGCGAGAGAAAGGACAGGTCCGCGTAAAAATTAATCGAATGACACACTTGCAAGCCCTACATTCGTTCACATCGCCCCCGGCGTTGGAGTGTAGAGGGTGCAGGGCGATCCCGTCCCTTGGCCCCTCCGAGAGACCATTGTGCGGGCCGGCGAAAAGTTAGCGAGGACAAAAAAGAAGTGACTCCAGCGCCGGCGGACTTAATGAGAAATAATTGAGTTAAGGCGAGTTATTTTAAGCGGAAAAGTTGCCGCCGAAAAGCGTACCCTTGTCAAGCGAATCGACGATCCTTCGTCTAACTCCGGCAAAAGGCGAAAGGGAAATAAAAGGAGAACCTTTCACGGCACGTTAATCGACGGATCGAACGGCGCGGGATTAAATTCGAGAAAAATTAAAAGAGCAACCGGGGCGCGACGAATCCCTTCCAATGGTCCGCCAAAGCCTCCGGGACTTATTTGGTCAGCTGCAAACCATCGGAATTGGGGAACGTCTTCAAAAATTGTGCGCACCTTAGAAGTCATTTCTCACCAGTCAACTGTACTTACCTTTAATTCACTCTCTTTCTTTTATCACCAAATATATAGAGAGGAGTGGCGAGATACCGCCAACCCAGATCTGAACTCGATCTAATAGGTCGGTGCAAGGTCTACGCTACGCCTTCCTATTTTGGGCTTTCGGAAATTTGGCTTCGATCCAATTGCCATGAATTTTTCAGCAGCTCGGTGAACCAATTAAGCAGCATTTCCAAACTGACGGGCGAAGCCTGACGGTGCCATTTAAAATCAACGTCGTGCATTCGGCGACAGGGTTGTTTGCCCAAGTTTCACGGGATTAATCGGCCGTTTCCGCGGCATTAATTGACGGCTAATTGTCAAGCAATAATTAACGTTTCAATCGGGCCAACTTTGGGCCCTCCAGTGCGGGAGCAACATGTGGACGCGCCGGGGAGCAACAATAGGCTCCGTGATAATTAATCGAGCCAGCTCGTTTATTCGATAAACATTTGGCGATTCAATGGCCCAGTCCCGGACCCGTTAATTAGACACGCTTGCTGACTCTTCTCGAGACTGCTGACCGATCTTCGAATAATAAAGAGCCCACCTGAGCCTACTCCGTAGCTAAACACAATACCTAGCCTGACTCCAAACCAAAGCTAAAGCTAAAACACCAGCACTGAACCACAGTCGATCGCTGTTAATAAAAAAGTGGAACGCATATTCAAAAGAAATTTTCCAACCTGTCAATTAGCAAACCCCCAATCCAAATTAAAAGAAGGGCCAAGACATCCTCAGGCTAGAGGGAAGACAATAACGACAAACAATGGCGTGATACCTTCAGCAAAACCCAGGCTGGCCCTAAATTGGAACTATGGCCACTAGCTCGCCAGGGTTTGTAAGGAATCGAAGTCGGCTATTGTTAAACCAAACGCAAGCCACATATTGGAAGAACCGAATTTTCCAACCCCACAATTACAAAGCGGACTGTAAGTAGCGAGGCCTCCGCGGGGTAGAGGGTGGCGAATAATGACAAACGGTGAAGATACTTTTCGCAAAACGATTGGGGAGGCCAGCTGGCAGAACGTGTCGTGCATCGATAGCGTAACGATCGCGTGCTCATTATCCTGGTGGTCGGCAGGACCGTATGTTGCGCATTCCGGTCGCCAACAGAACTCCATATTTATGCCGGGCGGCCGGCCATATGCGTTTAAATACCTTGCACGTTACATGGGCCGTGCGTACGTAGTCGTATACATATACGTGCGCCATGAAAACGGGACATTAGGAGTTCGTGGCTACGTGACTTGGTCCCGATGAAACGGCAAGTCCTTTTTAATACACGCGTGTTAATTGTTTCGTCCTCCCTTCTTCTCGGTTGACCCTTAACGATGCTGACGAAGAGTGTAGTAATATATACACAATATACAGGGTGGGCCACCACATTTTACCACCTAGATTTACGTCATTATTATTACGCATAGCAAAAAATGTTTCAGATGAAGTTGAGAGGGTTTTGAGGGGGACATATTCTGATGATACATTTTTTTTTGTAGGTGGACGTGTGAAGGACATGTGAAGGTCATTAATGTTTTTTTAAATGGAATTATATATTTTTTATTGGATCAGCTGATGCTCCTTCTTATTCTTTATAAAAAAGTATTAATCTATTTGTGTAAAAAAATCATTAGTTTAGGAGATATTTTAATTCTAATTTGTGATTTTATACCCGGATGGCCTACAATGGCCAATATGAGGGATCGTATCATCAATGAGTGTAACAAAATAACAGCAGATACACTACGCAATGTTAGTGAGACATTAACTTCGCGATTCAGAAAGTGTTCTGATGCAAATGGGCGACACATTGAACCTTTTCTGTAAATAGACATTAGAATTAAAATAAGAATATAATTAAAATAAAAAAATTCCATGTTGTAATAAAAAAGAGAGAAGGAGTGCTATGGTTGACTTTGCCAGATGTGTGCAGAGTTGGGGCTTTTCCGTGGTACTGCAGGTATAACGTGCTGCAGACGTGCAGGGTGCACGGTCAAATTCACAAATTAGAATTAAAATATCTCCTAAACTAATGATTTTTGTACACAAATAGATTAATACTTTTTTATAAAGAATAAGAAGGAGCATCAGCTGATTCAATAAAAAATATATGATTCCATTTAAAAAAACATTAATGACCTTCATATGTCCTTCACACGTCCACCTACAAAAAAAAAATGTACCATCAGAATATGTACCCCTCAAAACCCTCTCAACTTCATCTGAAACATTTTTTGCTATGCGTAATAATAATGACGTAAATCTAGATGGTAAAATGTGGTGGCCCACCCTGTATTGTACATTTTTTGTTTTCCTATTTCTTGCCGGCCAAGATTTTTTCGAAGGGCTTCCAAATTTTTTGGAAACACTTGAAAAAATAAAAAGCGGAGAAACAGAATACTTTCGTGGCCGCAGTGAAAACACCGGGCGGTATTTTTGTCACGAATTTTCTAATTCGAGAAACACTCTGCTAGAATTATTCCCCAGGAGTTCACGAATTCAATAACGTTTTACGTCCGTGCCCGGTCGATGGCGGGTTACGCGATAAAATATTTGTACGAGTATCGGTGCGATCGCCGGGTATAGCGGTGTAGCGGCGATATTTTCCCGTCGTACAGGATCTTCTACTAAAGGATTCCTGACAAACTTGCCGGGGGACGCCGTAAAAACGGGCACTCGATGACACAGGGGGAAAAATTTCAAGAATAATATCGATTTTGGTAAAAATAGGTCCCTGGCCTGACCTAATATTCCGCCGGCAATTAATTTTATTTTTAAGTCGGTTATTTGTCATTCGCCAAGGTAAAATCGAGTTTTCAACAAGAAAAATATACAGTTCAATATAAAAACACACGCAAACCTGACCTGAATATTCCCGCGACGATTTATTCGATTTTCAAATAACTAACCATCGTGCTGCAATGAAAAGAAAAATGAGAACCTCCACCTCGCAGAAGAGGGCAGTCTGACCCCGTGCCCTGGAACGAATTTATCGTACTTTTAATTCGGAAAATTAAAATGTCCCACGCGGGTGACGAGCGCACCAATTCGTTAAAGGTTTGGTCCGTAACCAGACAAGCACCGTATCTAAATGGAGACGACAGTTTTGTGATTCTACGAGCCCTTTACTGCGGCGCAATACTTTATACGTCTATTACCCGTATATGGGCGCAGGTCGATTGAAAACGGCACCGTCCCTCCCCCCTCCTGGCCGCCTCTCTATTTCGCCCCTGCTGCTTTTATCCCCTACCCTCGTTTAGGCGTGCATCTCGCGGAGCCCGCATTTCCTACAATTACCCGGAAGGTCCATTCGTTCCATTTGAAAGATTGAAATTTTTTCGAAAACTCCGCGCACCGCTAGGGGGCAGCTGATCAGTGATAACCGCTGTCCGTTTGGGACCAAACAATTTTTCCACGTAATTCCCAGGACCTGGACGCCCCCGGCACGGTCCATATCCGATGAAATTTTCACGGATGAGTCCGCCGAGTCGATCCGATCGGAATCGGCCACGGTAATCTTTCCGATCTTCGGGCGAGACAAGCCTGGATCAAAGTATACTCGAATAAACGGATTATTCGATGAGAATTTCGCCGGCGACGAGTGCCATCCGTCGATTAAAAACAGAATGATTATAATTCCCGAAACGGAGGGAATTACCATTGCCGCGTAAAGTGGTTTGCGGTCCGTCGGTTCCGACCGGTCATCGAGATATTAATACTGATAGGTTCAATAAGCGTGTCCCGGGTCGGACAGCCAGAGCGACAAACGCATCGATAAGCGAAAGGGTTGAACATGTTCCTGCAGCTCTGTGTCTCGCAGAAGGACCCAATATAATATCGCCGAAACCGCGAGACGCCCAGAAAACGAGGGACTATGACTGTGCAGCTCTGGGCCTCACAGAAGAACGCAATATAATATCGCCCAAACCGCGAGACACCCAGAAATAAAAGGACTATGACTGTGCAGCTCTGGGCCTCACAGAAGAACGCAATATAATATCGCCCAAACCGCGAGACGCCCAGAAAACGAAGGACTATGACCGTGCAGCTGTGGGCCTCGCAGAAGAACGCAATATAATATCGCCCAAACCGCGAGACGCCCAGAAATAAAAGGGCTATGACTGTGCAGCTCTGGGCCTCGCAGAAGAACCCAAAATAATATCACCCAAACCGCGAGACACCCAGAAAACGAAGGACTATGGCTGTGCAGCTCTGTACCTCGCAGAAGAACCCAATATAATATCGCCCAAGCCGCGAGACGCCCAGAAAACGAAGGACTATGGCTGTGCAGCTCTGTACCTCGCAGAAGAACCCAATATAATATCGCCCAAACCGCGAGACACCCAGAAAACGAAGGACTATGACTGTGCAGCTCTGTACCTCGCAGAAGAACCCAATATAATATCGCCCAAACCGCGAGACGCCCAGAAAACGAAGGACTATGACTGTGCAGCTTTAACCTGACTCCCGGTAAACTCAATTAATTGATAGCCCCCAAACAACTCCCTCTGAAAAGAAAAAGAAAGGTGGGAAAAAAGGAAGAAGCTGCTCGATAAATAATTCCACGAGTTATTTAGGATGATCCCGTTAAGTATCCCGGCTAGGAACAACGTCCCGGCAACTCGATCCTCGATAGGGAAAACTTTTCTCCCGCAATACACGATCCCGAGAGTTATTTAAGTCCATCATCCGAAACCCCAAGTAGAAAACTCCACCCTCCCCGAGAGGCACGGTCTCTATCTTCGAAGAGCAACACTAATTCAATATTGCATAGAAGGAAGAGGTTTCCAGGGGTGGCGAAAAGGGAAGAAATAAGTTCAACGAGAACGAAGACGAGCGCTGCCCGTCATTGAATACGCGTCGTCGACGGGGCGGGGGGTAGAAAAGGGTGGCGGTGGTGGTGTCATTAAAATGAACAAAGCGGCCGGGGGATCAATACCATCGCGATCCCTCGATTGAATCCGAACGACAGCCCGGTGACATCGCTATTTTTCCTGGCTGGTGGCACAGAGTTGCCGAACTCAAAAACCGTGTCCACGGGGTGCACGTTTCCGGGAAGACGGATCCCCCGGATCCGGTCTGTCTCAAACGTAATTACTCCGCGGGTCCTGGTGCACGCCTCGCTCCCGTCGATGAGCGAAATCTTATCCTGCTGCGCTAACGAGCAAAACGAAACTCTGTTCCTTCTTCCCATCCTTTTCTGCGCCAAACAAAGAGGCGTGTTAACAAAAGTTGACGCTCGTAAGGATAGCAACGGCAGGTTAGAGATGAGAGACAGAGGCAGAGACCAGTGGATAAGACAAGGAGAAGCTAAGCAGGGGGAAGGAAAGGATGAACGAAGTCGAATAGAAAGAAAAGGCTGCAGGAGCGGAGACGGATGGGGGCTGGCAGAGGGACGAAGCAAGATGAAAGAAAGGGGATGAAAGGGAATAAAAAGGAAGTAAAAGGGGGAAGGAGACAGGGTCCAGGTCCAGCCGAGGTGGCTGCATTTTCCGTCGGGGTGGCACGAAGTGGGTCATCGTCGGCCAGAGGGAAGTTCGTAAAAGCGTAAAATGCAAAAGTAAAACGACGAACGGGTGGAGGAGGAAGGTAGCGCTGCCGCTGATGTATACTTCGGTATGATTTGCATAAAGTTTCTCCCCGGCGATCCCGGGAGGACGAATGCAACAACAACGGGAGCTCCGCCGAGAGCCGACTTCGGCTGGCGGATAGAGGGGCTAAGGGAACCAGCGAAGGAGTGAAACAGAGTGCCTAGTAGGCGTCCAGACGCCTACACCGGGAATCCGTTTTTCGCCTGGTTGATTTTCCAACTATCGATCATCATCCGCTTAGTCCGCCTGCCGTGCATCTGTCGTTATTGAAATCCTCGCTCGTTTGTCTTCCGTCCTGAGTAATTACCGGAGCCTGTCGATGCGTTCCTCTTTCCACCTATCCACCCCCTTTCGCCGTGTTTGTTTGCCCCTTTTTTGAACTCTAGCTGTTCACACCGTGTAGCAGAAATGATTTTCCGGAATCACCTCGCCCTTGGCCCCCTCGGTTTAAAATGCATCAGCCTAGCACTGCGCTACTGTGCATACCCAGGCTCTTCGTTTGCTGACAGGTTAAACGAGGAATCATTGGAGGGTTGGGGGGAATCAAACAGGAAGCAAACAGATCGAATAGTCGGTACAGGTCCAAATGGGGGAACAGTTGGTTTTTGGAATTCAATTGCTGGCCCTGAAGTGGGGGCTCCCCAATTTCAAGAATAGGACAATGGCTCGGGGCTTTGTCAGACTCATTAATAAGATCTACGAAATCCTGGATAACGTTAATTGGGCCCGGTGACCCTCATAGCCAATTGACTTTCCACGTAAATGAGTCCGGTCCTCGAAATTGGGCAGCTGCCGTTGTCCAGGGGTCAGGGACAGAAATTCAGCAGATGTTCGCCACGAGATAATTGCCAGCTCGCGCCTTCTTCGAAACTGTTAACCTGCAGACTCGTTTCTCGCTGACGTGCCCTGCTCTATGGACGAATCGGCCACAACAATGGGCCGGCGGTTGACGCCGGTATTTTGGATAATTTTATTAGACAAGACTATGGACTGAAAAGTAGAGAAAGAGGTATGGCGTCCAAAATCTACGTTCCGAAATTAACCTGGAAAAGCGGACAACAGAGTTTTGTCCAAAAGTCAAACGAGACAAGGCAACTCTCTGCTTAATTACACCCCCGAAAGAGTAACACGCGGGTCAGTCGAAAATTGCTTCTCGAAAGAGCAGCGAGTTCGCGCGGGCACATAACCTAAGTGCAATCTCATTAGGGGCGCCTAATTGCAACGGGAGAAGGATTATAAACCTTTCTGGCTTTTGGTAAACGAGCCGGCGCGTTTTTTACGCGTGTCAAAACGCGGCAGACTTCAGGTACGGATCATTTCACAGGCTCACGTCCCACTCGTAACAACGGAATGCCTGTTTTACACGGGTTCTATGTGTGTTGCTACGAGTAGAGGACACTTTGACCAGCAGACTGAATAAACATAACTTCAACCAGGGGGATTACCTCGGCTCCCAGAAAACCTTGCTGTTCAAGAATTAGGATATCTTTTGATAAAAAGAATCAGCTGGAAAGCGAGGAGAAAAATAATTTCACGAACCACAGGTTATCCTGAGAACAAAAATATTCCTATGAACCCACGTGGATTAGAATAAATACAATTGTGATGAAATTTTTAAATAATCATAATTAACTACTTAAGAGTTTTGTGGAATTTCTTATTGATCCCAAACACCCCTATATTTAAATTGGGAATTAACGATCGCTGAAACTAACAGTTATAAAGGATGAAAGAGATCTACTCTTTTAATACGGACACCATGTATAGAAGCCACTGTTTCGAAATGGACGACGGCTAATTTATTTCGCGTCGCGTTTGGAACAATAAAGCCCCGGCCGAAATACGCGAAGCCACGAATTCTGTGGACGAATCGGCGCAATTGGCCGTAAATGAAGGGGTCGAAACGTTATTTTAATCGCAGCGAATCGACTGGGTCACATTAACGCGGCATTATCGGTCCGGTTAATGGGGTCCACATCGTTTAAATGACACGCGTCAATCTTTCCTTTCGCGATCCGGCGTTTACATAATGAATTACAATACAGGCTTGTAGCCGAGAGATCCCAACAAAAACAATATCGCAAGAAGGGGCAATACCTCAAGCATCAGCCCCTAAATCACTTCAACCATTCTATCCTCGAGATTGGTTGGAAGAAAAATTGATACAGCCAGTGTATTAGTTGATAGAAGCAATCAAATCTTGGAAGGAACTTTTGCGCGGCAGAACTGACAAATTTTCACCCCAGTTGTGTATTTTGGGAAGACCAGGGATTGATACTTGGATGCCCATCCAAAACACTCCACTCTACGCTCAACTCCCCGTCCCGAACTCAAATATTCCAGACGCGGCTTCGAATCTCATGATTAACCACGACCAAGTAACTCTGAATCATCCAAGACGAAACAACGCCCGCAGAAAATTACGTAGAGGGCATTCCAGGCCCAAGTTCAGGCCTTCCAAGTCTGTCAGACCAAACCCAAGTCATGCTCTAGGCTAGATCGCCTGTTTTTCACCACGAATCCAAACCGAAACCATGGACAAGCATTTGTCAATCAACCTGTACAAGAAAAAGGTGTGCTTTTTCCAAACCTGACCCAAACCCGACCAAAACGTAACCCAAATCTAGCCCAAGTCAAGCTCTAGGCTAGGTCGCCTGTTTTTCACCACGAATCCAAACTGAAACCATGGACAAGCATTTGTCAATCAACCTGTACAAGACAAAGGTGTGCTTTTTCCAAACCTGACCAAAACGTAACCCAAATCTAGTCCAAGTCAAGCTCTAGGCTAGGTCGCCTGTTTTTCACCACGAATCTCAACCGAAACCATGGACAAGCATTTGTCAATCAACCTGTACAAGAAAAGGGTGTGCTTTTTCCAAACCTGACCAAAACGTAACCCAAATCTAGCCCAAGTCCAGCTCTAGGCTAGGTCGCCTGTTTTTCACACCAATCCAAACCGAAACCATGGACAAGCATTTGTCAATCAACTGTACAAGACAAACGTGTGCTTTTTCCAAACCTGACCCAAACCCGACCAAAACGTAACCCAAATCTAGTCCAAGTCAAGCTCTAGGCTAGGTCGCCTGTTTTTCACCACGAATCCAAACTGAAACCATGGACAAGCATTTGTCAATCAACCTGTACAAGACAAAGGTGTGCTTTTTCCAAACCTGACCAAAACGTAACCCAAATCTAGTCCAAGTCAAGCTCTAGGCTAGGTCGCCTGTTTTTCACCACGAATCTCAACCGAAACCATGGACAAGCATTTGTCAATCAACCTGTACAAGAAAAAGGTGTGCTTTTTCCAAACCTGACCAAAACGTAACCCAAATCTAGCCCAAGTCCAGCTCTAGGCTAGGTCGCCTGTTTTTCACACCAATCCAAACCGAAACCATGGACAAGCATTTGTCAATCAACTGTACAAGACAAACGTGTGCTTTTTCCAAACCTGACCCAAACCCGACCAAAACGTAACCCAAATCTAGTCCAAGTCAAGCTCTAGGCTAGGTCGCCTGTTTTTCACCACGAATCCAAACTGAACCCATGGACAAGCATTTGTCAATCAACCTGTACAAGACAAAGGTGTGCTTTTTCCAAACCTGACCAAAACGTAACCCAAATCTAGTCCAAGTCAAGCTCTAGGCTAGGTCGCCTGTTTTTCACCACGAATCCAAACTGAAACCATGGACAAGCATTTGTCAGTCAACCTGTACAAGACAAAGGTGTGCTTTTTCCAAACCTGACCCAAACCCGACCAAAACGTAACCCAAATCTAGTCCAAGTCAAGCTCTAGGCTAGGTCGCCTGTTTTTCACGACGAATCCAAACCGAAACCATGGACAAGCATTTGCCAATCAACCTGTACAAGAAAAAGGTGTGCTTTTTCCAAACCTGACCGCCATGAATGGTGTCCCTTTTGGAAAAACAGTTGAAGGAGTCTGGAAAGAAAGAGAATTACCAAGGCCACGTAGCTCCCCTCGCAACGGAGGATGCTTCTTACAACAACTCCACCCGCGACGGGGAGGAGGTGTTGGTGGGTTAAGGTGCAGCCAGAGAAGAACTTGGGGGATCCCCGGGAAGTTAGCGACGCGCAAGGCTAACGTAATTGCTTTATCGGGACGACGAAATCCCCGTTAACACGCTTACCTAACGGCTTCCTGGAAGGAGGTCAGGGCCCGGGAAAAATACAGCGTTATCCGCGGCTCGACGTATCTTCTGGACGGCGTCGATCGAATTCGTAGAACGACTCTCAGGAGAGACCAGTCAGAGAGTTCGAGAGGAGCGAGAGGGGATGAACTCGATATACAGGGTGACATGGTGGATTCAAGCGACGAGACAGAGATACGCTAAAAGGAAAGAATCTTGTACTTATCATCTAAGGGGTGGTTCTGTCCAGGGGCCAGATTCCTCGGCGTTGCGATTTCGGGGGCTCAATAATGTGTCACGACAGCTCGAGCGCGCCATTGTCATTGATTAATTTATTACATATAAGGCGAGGAAGGACAATAGGGAAGGGGGTGAAGACAGATAAGAACCGATAAATATTTATGGTGAAAGACGAGCGTCACGTCGGCCTGTGGCTGTCATTTCGGATTCCAGGGGTTGTCGACGGGGGAATCGATACTTTTTCCAGAAACCATTTCTACGCACTTTTCCAGAGATGGATATATAGGCTGACCTTATACTTGGTCGTGATGCTATTCATGGCGCGCAGATCTCTGACAGGGAAATAAATTCGATTCGAAATTGCCAGGCCATCCGAAGGGGGAATCGGCTGGATAAATTTGATGGCGGTGGGGGTGAATGAAAAGTTCCATCAAATTATAGGAAATTTGCTCAGCCCTAACTCACCCGGACCCAACTTTCATCCCGCCCAGATACGCCCCGAGTTAATTCATATTTAGTGATTTTACGACCTATTTGTACAACAACGAACGAACGTTCGTCTATTTCTTCCGCGCCGATAAGAGGCTACAAATCAACTTTAGTTCTCAGCTGAACCAACGTCGATCCCACTTATAGATACAGCTATCGGTTAATTCATATTTGGAGCCTGAACTGCCGACTGTGTAGGAATGGCATTACCCGCACATACCACTGTGCCGATAAGAAATTATAAATCACCCTGTACATCGAGACACGTGATAGTGGCTGGTCCGGGGGACACCACTTAACGCACAGAAATCGCGAGATTTAAGATTCTTTCTTTTTTTACTCGACGAATGGAAGAATTTTTTTCCAAAACGATCGTATTTATCCCGACTCAGAAAGGAAGAGCTCGGGAGCCGAGGATAAACGGGATCCCGGGATCCCCAGTCGCGGGGAACCGATTGAAATTAAACTTCGATGAATCACGACTGAGGAAACGGAACGGTCCCGTCTGAATTCCTTGCTACCAAGGGAAGGACGAGTGGCTAGATAAAATAGGAGGAGAAAAAAGGAAAAAAAGAATCGAATCACGATCCCCCCCCTCTTTCCAGCATGAAACGGGTCGTAATGTCGCCCGTGAGGTCGTTCCGGCAAACGTCTTTATCGCGGGGAAAATGATCGAACACGCGTATCGGGGTAGAAGATAGAAAATAGAAGAGGAAACGTCAAGGAAGATTGCAACACACCGCAGACTACGATATACAAATTTAATCCTGTCATTCACAGCCGTGTCTTTCCAATGCTTCTGGCTGGCTGCTGCGAACGTAGTTTCATATTTTCGAGTCACGCCCGCTGGAACGATAAATGTTTCTAATAAAAACTCTGCCGGTTAAATATCGATTAGGGGACTCGGATGCGCAGGATGCCAGTTGACCGTAAAATCGTTGCGGCAAAATCAGTAAATTCATTCATGCTACGCAGGACAATTCCTAAGTGCATGTTAGCAACGCAGTGGTATTTTTGAATCAGCCTGTAGACGTAGCAACCCGCGTCCGCAATAGACACGTTTGCGTTTGAAATCGGTCAGGCAAGTGCATCCCGTTTTCCGACGCCGAATCTCGACGCTGGGAATTGACGAGCTTTCAAGCTGCCTGCCACTACCCTCGATAAAAATAAAAACGTATCCCTCCGCCATGTTCGACGGGGATCGTCGCGACTTCCGCGTACAAATCGCAAAAAAAAGAAGAGAAAGATCGGTCGGTTTCTTGCTGGTCGTGTTTGCGTTTCGACGCTTGCACAAATATGCCCAGACGGGTCGGGAAATTTTGCTCGGGACCCAAGTCAACGTGCAGCTAGCCAGTTCAATTAGCAAGGAAATAGGGTGAGGTGAACTAAACAGCAAATAGTGAGAAGAAGAAAAATAGAGATGAGGAGTAGAAGAGTCAAGAGAGACAGGCACTAATACCCAATACAGTATTCGCTCAAAAGTTGCGAAAAATAGGTATGCAAAAGTTGCGAAGAGTTTATCCCCACTCCTGGGGGGGATACCCCTAGAGGCGTCCAGAAGCTCGCTTGCCGATCAGTGTAACGCGATCCAGGTTCGGGTATATCGGTGAGGTAATACTAATTCAACGATGAAACGTTGTTATTTCTCATCCTTTTCTTATGAAATTTTTACACTGCACAGCTGACATTTTTCTGATTAAAATGACACCAAACACGATATAATTCGAACTATATTTACTGGCTTAATTAACGTTAATAAGTTTCGACCGCAGAAAAGGGTAGGTAATGAAAAGAAAAGAGAAGCTGCGATCGTCTTTTGGCTTGGCTGCTCGGCCGCTTATCTTTACTCGCTGTCCTTTTCTACGTTCGACGCTGTCGGCAAATTTCAAACAACGTAGGAACAACACGAAAGCTGCGAACGCTCAGTCCCGGGCCTTTCGCAACTTTCGAGGGAATATTGTACTTTGCCAGATAGAGGCAACGAAAGTGTCGCGAAAAATGAGCCCGTTCGAAACGGGCTTAAAGGACAAGCTGCTCGCTGCTATTAGCTTCCTTTCAGCCAGCGGACAAAACGTTAAATCATACGCTCAATATCTACAAACACGCGCATCGGGATCAGCCACTGGTTCACGTGTACCAACAACGTTCGACAAGCGGCACGAAACACGTCGGGTAAAAACGTGGTTCATTCAGCGGCGCCCTTTGTCTCCCGGATAAAAGATCGCCGCGAATAGTTCGGCTCGCGTGAAACAATTAATTAAACGACACGTGCGGAATGGTTGTGCAATCGGTCGAACATTCAACCAGTTCTGTCGCCGTGCTCATTACGGCCTCCCTGTATCGCATTCGCTGAGAGCAAAAATGGTTCCTCGTTTTTTGGGACGTCACCATGACGGAATCATCATTTTCACGCGACAGGAGGATCTTTTCGGAGTGATCGATGCAATTAGGTTACTGTTGCAGCCTACTGACCAATAGGGCGACCGAGACCCGTGAATAGACCCGTGCCTAATTGAGGCCTCTAATGGGATGAGATGAATGCCCCGCTCGAATAGGGAAGACGTTCTCGGAATGAAGAATCGTGGACAGGTATCTGGACGTAGCATCGCCACGTTTTCGCAGGAAAGGCAGCGAGTCGAAAGAAATATTAAGCGGGGAGCGCGAGAGAGCGAGAGAGCGAGAGGTCGAATATCGATTTTCGGTCGCGCTAATAAATAAGCGCATGCGTCTTGTGTCGGGTTATATGGGCTGGTGGAGAAGTACGTACCTCCAGCAGATTCTTCACGCCTTCGGAGCTTAAAAATGCCCCGCTATGGTTAAATCATAGGACAAACACGGTGAACTATCGACAGGTTGTACGCCTGGGTCTGAATAGATGAGGTGTTGATTACCACTGGGGCCTTAGTTGTGGCTAATTGTAAGTACAGTTGAGACAATTAGGCCCGGCTAGATGAATAGTAGAGATACCTCCCTTTGTCTTCCTTAAATCCGTGTTCAATCAAACTAGGTCAGACACTGATACGTACATCAGGTCCTGAGTCAGGTTTGTTGAGTGCTATTAGAATAAAAATTAGACCCATTTGGATGAGTGCTGGGACCAGGTATAGCCCTACATGAAAACAGGCCTAGCTGTGTCTCGATCATGTCTGGTTCCCTTTTTTCGCCTTGATCTTGGTCACAGACCCCTTTCTCCGCGATTCCAAAATTAGCCTAGGCCCCTCAAAGCGACGGTGGCTTTCCTCGGACGGCTTTGCGAGGGGAAACCAGCTGTTGTGCATAATCGTGGGCGTTAGTTACGTCAGCTTTGCGTCAAGGTTTTCGGCGGGCGGATGCTCGGGGCGGATTACCAGCGAATGACATTCGCGGGAAGACGCAAGGGTCAAAGGTCAAAGTAACGCGATGAAACAATGTTCAGCGGTGCTGTTGACCCGTGCGCGGCTGGGTTTATCGACGGCGGCCGATGTTCGCGTAACTGTGAACGCGGCATAATATTATTTCCCCGCGCAATAGACCACTCGCAGTAACCGGAACAAACAAGATAGAAAACAAGCCTATGCATTCGTAATCAACAGACAACATCCGGCCGCCTAACAAAGGGATATTACCTCAACAAGGAACGGCGTGCAAACAGGGAAAACGATATTCCCATTCGCGATATAATGCGCGGCGATAAATGTAGTAAAACGATATTCGATACACCGTGATGCCTGATTAGTTTTCGATACCGACGATCTATCATTCCCATTTTTATTCCCGCCATTAAAATGACCAAACACCATCGTGCACGTCCCGTGCATCCATAGTCCCCTTTAATATCTCGCGACACGAGGAGCAATCCATCCGGAGAAACCTACCTACCTACCTACCTACCTACCTACCTACCTACCTACCGTTCCTACGTAGGTACGTCATTCGTAATATTTTTTTTCACCCTCCATCCCTCGTGCCCCGGATTCACCCTCGGCAAGGAGTTAACAATCACCCGCCGTAATTCGCTGCGGACATGGAATAACGAAATTCCAACGCGAGGCAGCTTTAAAGGGAAAACACTCGTCTGAAGGGTCGTTAGCGTAGGTTTGGCGAGAAAAGTACGAGTCACCCTGTCAGAGGGCCTCGATAAATAAGGAAGCAGTTCGTGGGGCGAGGGAGAGGCACGTTCCGCGAGGTAAAGTCGCGCTATACAGTCGCACCACGTACACCGGGAGTCGCGACTAGCCGCGAATACTCTGCCCCTACAAAAGAGGGTCTTCTCTCGCAGGGTGGCGTTGCTCCGGGGGATGAAACTCATTCTGACGCGTGCAACTGGTACCCCAATTACAGGACTGAGGTCGTTAGTCAATCCTGAAACCCCCGGCTCTCCCTGCCTCTTCACAGGGGATCCACCGGTGTAGAGATGTTGTAGAGGCAGAAGTCTGACTATGCCTTTAGTGTGGAGCCCGATCTACTTCTGGCCTGTAATCCTGTTTGGCCGATAAAAACGAGATAACAGGCTTAATTCCGGCCGATTAATTCTATTGTTGGACGGCCGGGAATCGAAGACACTAAACGTGCCACGTATCTCCCTCTCTGGCTATCCGTCGATCGAGATCTCAATCGGGGGTGTCCCCGGGAGGTCTTATCAAAATTATCCTCGCAAGATGTTCTATAAGGGGCGGGTATTGCCCGTTAAGGGTTCTTATCGCTTGGATCCGTCCATCCATAAGATTCACGCGACACCTTTAAACGATAAACCCTGGGGTACGTCTGGCGTGATAAGATTTTCGGTAGTCCAACGGTGGGGACTGGTGGATAACAATGGAAATAAATTTCACGCTAACTCGGGCTAAAGTGTTTTAGCTAGATCGGCTAGGATGTGACGTCAATTTGGAACGGAATCGAATCGAACGCAATGTATCCCCTTTTGTTTCCAGCGTGTTATTCCGTCATTCCCTTGGACGGAGGCTACGAATAATCCCTAACGATTATTCGTTATCATTTTCGCAACAAGTGGCGCGGCAAGGAACGCAGTCTCGCGCGGGATTGGCGAGATTTTATACGAAGTTCGGGGAAAACGGCAGGATGTATGAATCTGGAGAGCTGTTCCGTGAAACTACGGCTTTTTACGATTATCACCACGGAAGTCCTGGAATTACGATATCCTTTAAAGGAAGCCGATTCCACTGCGCTCCGCTCTTCTCGCTTACGGTAAATTCGAACGGATCAGTGAAACAACCAACATACCACGTCTGTATTCAATAACCGAGTCACCTGGAACTCTGGCAAACACAGCCATGAACTAATTTCAACGAGTTGCCCAACTGATGCAGACTGGGCCCACATTTAACACAGACTTAACACAGACCCAAAACATAACCCATGTAGCAGGTAATCCATGAGCACCGATACGTACTAGCTATGGCCTAGATATTTATTCCAGGAGCCAGAGGAAAAATAATTCCCCAGAAAATCGAGATCATCGAGGAACCAGTATGCGATAGACAGAAACTAAAACGAACGGGACCGACTCGGCAAGTCGAATAGAAGGGAAACGTTTCTACAGTTAAACAGCGCGGAGGAGGAAACGACGGAGAATATAGAAACTGTGTAACCCGGCCACGATATCTCTCGTTATCGTAATTTCGTTTCCAAACGGTGGAAACTCGCGTGCGGCAGTAGCAAAAGTTGACCCGTTCCCGCAGGAAGATCCGGCGGAGGGCGGATTGAATTCAACCAGCTACAAATCGCTGCTTCGACGGCTTTATTTCGATAATCCCCCCTGCTGGCCAGCGGGAAAAAAGAAGATGGGAAATAGGGAAAGTCCCTTCGGGAGCTGTGCAGCCGTCGATGATCGGATCTCCGTAATTAAGCTAATAAGCGGTTAATTAAAAATTGAAGTCAATTATCAGTTCCCACTTACCTACCTGAATCCCGTGCCCCTGCCCGTAATCCTTCGATTCTTTTTTACCAATATCGACAGACGTCCGCTACGTTTTAGAACTGATTTCCCCGCGGGAAATAAAAGGAGTCCATCTCGTTGGACCTTTCGACGTCGAACATTTTGCATCTGGATCCTCCATTGAGCATTTACACTTGGCGAACAAAAGAGAGGAGGAAAACTGTCCTACGAATGTCCTAGATGGGTGGGACAGATACAATAGGAGATGGTATAGGCACGGCTCGTTAATTCGGTTCGAAGAACGAACAACTCTGGCCAAGATACACACAAGTTCGCCCCGTGGAACTGGTCCCTCGTTATCGTTCGTTTTTCCCGCATACTGGGGACCCGAGGACAGAACCGACGAGCACATAATACTATAAGTAATCCTCCGGCAACTTTGCCCATCGCGTTTAACTTCGCCCCGCCGGAATTTATTTCACACTAATGAATTTATCGATCGGCGAACGCGATTTCCTGCCCGCACCCCGGAAACGAAAGGAAAATGAGCACTGTGACCACTCGAGATTAGATCTGTGTTAAAAACGTTCCTCTTGGGCTAGGTGTATCTGTTAGGTCAAGGTCGGGATTACCGGGTCCGTGTTGGGCCTCGGTTAACCGTCTGTTAAGACTGTTTCCATTAAGATTTGGTCTGCGTTCAGTCTACATTAAATTGGGTTAGGTTTGGGTTAGGTTTTATAATAGGCCTATGGTAAGTTCAAACTGTAGCTTTATTAGGTCTGTAGTAGAATTTTACTGAGGTTCAGTTAGGTCTGCGCTAAGTCTGTATTAAACTTGGGTTAGGTTTGCATTAGCTTTGAGTTAGGTGTAGCTCAGACCTGAACGGCACTGTACATAAATAGCCCCTAAAAAGAATGATGCATCAATGAGATTACCCAAGTAAATCCCGGGTGTTTGGCTCCGGGTTATTAGGAAAATTATGTACCCGATAGTTTTATCTCGCTAACTCCCCGGCCCGGACACACTTGACCTTCTTCCGACGGTCGGGATGTGCAAGGGAAAAAACCAGATAGACGACACGATAACGCGAAAATTGCCTGACGATCGTCGAGGAGCGACTTGCTTGTATTTTACTTAGAACGTGCGAGATTAATCAGCGATTTCGGTGCCTATTAACACGGCGACACACACAGCCACTAACTCCCTCCTCTGTGTGCTGTTTCTCAAGTCTCCTCCCAGCACTTTACCTATCTCAATGAGGGATAAAACACCGCCGTCAAATTCGCTCGGCACCTCGGCAAATGCTTCTAAAAAATATTCAGGGAAACGTATACTGGCGGTCTAGTTGGTTTCGGCTGTTCAGCCAAGGCTATGTCCTCCCTCCAACAAGCTCCCCATTATAGTTACTGTACACCGCAAGCTAATCGTTTACTCCTGAATTAAACTGAACTTCGACCCAAGCAATACAAAACTGACAAGGCAAAAAAAAAGAAACTCATTCGACGTATTTTTCGCCTGCTGTTTCCTAACGAACCCGCTACCAAGTTCGGCGTTCATTACCGCCCCCTCTACGCACAGGCCAACTGGTCAAACTGTCGCGGACTTTCGGACATCCCTGTTTGTCGTTGGCCATGCGAACGACGTTATTAAAATTACGCGCGGCCAAGCACGGGGACCCGGTTCCACCTCTTCGCGGCGAGAATTTTAAGTTCGACCAGCGGCTCCCATGAATAACACGGGCCAAGCAAATTACCCGGGCACCCGGAAAACTGCCCGCGGACGTCTCTGTGCAGTGCTGGCTGGCACAGGACGAGCAAATCCCAGATAAGTACAGATATTACAGGCGTGTGCATATTATACACGACGCCGGGCAGAAATATTCGAGTGATTTGTTGGATTCGGGTAACGTGCCGCCTATTCACGGGGCATTAATCGGCTGCACACGAAACGCGACACATTTTCCAACTAATTGACCGCTTCAGCGAATTTTGATATACGATTATACCGCAGCCAGAGTGTTTATCTTCCGACCGTTTAATTCCCATCCGCAAGTGCACAGATCCCCGTTTTCCGTGGCTATTCGTTTAGTGAACTAAGGGGTGGGGGTTGTTTTGCACGAGGGAACGAGTAAAAAATGTCCCCAAGAGATTCCGCGTGGGGAGCCTCGTTCCTGGGGAAATTGAGCTCTAAGATGCGGGGGACACCATCTAAGTAGAGTAGGTCCGTGCTTGGTCCGACAGTGCAAGGACCATATTCTCGCAATCATTCCTGCCCTCTGCCAGGAAGCCTTCCCTCCCGCTTAACATTCAAACAGTACTACATGCCCCCTCATTTCTATGCCCGTTTAAACCGACAAAATCCTGCTGCACCCTAAACAGATCCCCGGAGCCGGATCAGTGTGGAGGCGTCAGGAAATTACTTATACCTACCGGGCGTCCAGTGTACAGGGTGTTACAGCATTCCCCGACACTAAAATCGGATCAACCCAGTCCGCAGGCTGCCGCTGTTGCCGCCGTCGTTCCACGGTTAACTCGGAATCAATCTACGCTACATTATCCCTGGCTCGTCTGCGAAACATTCGCGGCAACCCCTAGCCGATCCTGCCACACCGCCTACAGATCCATTCCTCGATGAAGTAGGGCCACGGTGACATCAGAAAAGAGATGAACGAAGGGAAACAATCAACTGGCAGGAAAAATCCGCATAATTCCTGGCGGAAGAGTTGCCGGGAGCGGCGGGTCGCCCGGAGCGTAGCGTATTTTCTCCCCCCAATTTTGTTAGCGCCTGCACACACACGCAACACGCAGAGAAAGAGTCAAACCCGCGCCCGCGTAGAGCAGGACAGAGGATTTTGCAGCGATCATCGACTTGGAGGACGGCGCAGTCGCCCAGGAACCGGCACGAAACGTGTGTCTCGTTCTCTATCGGTCACGTGATCCCGAGGCCTTGCTCTATCTCTGTCCTCTCCTCTACTCCCAGCTGCTTCTCCACCCTGTCCCCACCACGGATCCACATGGAACATCCCCACCATTCTACCCTTCTCTGTCGCTACCAGAGCAGCAGCACCAGCACCACCACCACCATCAACCAGGGAACATCAGTGGTAGCAGCAGCAGCAGCAACACACCAGCACCTCCTGTCCCTGCTGGTGTGTGCCCATGCCGCAGTAGCTCTCTTGGCCCGTATAGATTTTCAATTAGTCCGCGCGGAACGTGGAAAATAATGTGCCGGTCCGACACCTGCTGACCATCCTCGAAGGTCGTTGTTAGACGTATTCCTCGGCACGGGGAAGTTACACCTGGTGAACGGAGAGGTACGGGCCGGAGGGACAGAGAGGGTGGGGATCGATTTTCATCCCGTGTGCGTGAACAGTGCTGAAGGCTGACAAGAGGATGGCTGGTCAGTGACGGTATCCGCGGATGGTCCATGAGGTCACCAACCAGGATGCACTTCCCGGTGAATCACAGGACTATGGTGTCCAGGCTGGTCGCTTTGGCTGCGTTCCTGCTGCACTCAGGTAGGATTGTGAATCGATGTCTCATGGTGGGCAGAGAAGACTTGCTTTTGCAGTCAGCTCTGACTTGCGGTCAGAACCTGTGGCATCTAGAATCTGGCAATCTCTTTTCCTTGAACGGTGATCATGTAAGTGGGTTAGCTTTGGGTTTCCGTTGGACAGAAACCTTTGGGCTGATCAGAGGACTAATAGTGAGGTCCCTGGTCCTGTTCGTTGAAAGCGACATACTTGGGTTAATTTTTTAAATTTTTTCCATGGTCGATGATCTGCGATGTCCTGGGTTTTCGCTGATTGCAATTCTTCGGGCTGATTAGAGGGGTTGATAGTGAAATCCGTGGTTCTGTTTGTGGGGGGAATAAATGTTTGGCACAGGAAGACTGCGTTGGGTTAACAAACAGGAGTTCACCGGGCTGTTCGCATTGTTTGGATGTTTGCACGACGGCCAGTGAGTTCCTGGCATCCTGGGCACATCGATTTCCGTGGCCGGATAGTGTAATTTGCGTAACTTCTACATCCTGGCCGCGTATGTCTTCTCTGCTCCACGTGGAGATTAATAGACCATCAGTGCTTGGAACTTTAATTCGTCCACCTAGTGGGTACTTTTGAAAGAAGAATTCATTTTGTGGAGGAAAAGTTAATTTCCCAGCGGGACACCTGGTCGACATAAGTATACACGAAACTCTGCGTTAAATATTTCAAGGCTGGTATTTCGTGCAGCGTATTTTTGCAACGAGAATCGTAGATTTGGTTTTGATCGGCCCAAGTCTCTTATTCGAAATGGGGGAGTAGAAATTTCCTGAATACTGCAGAACGCGAGTTTCCATGAGAGAATAGGGGTAATACCGTAACCACCAGACATTTAGATAGGATCCGCTCTGTCGCGGATAGAAATAGGATTCCTGGGACGCGGAAGTCCTCGAGGATAAGCGGAAAAGTGGATAAATTCCGTCTCAGAATAAAATGCTCCGCGGCAGGGTACCACCGTGCTCCCACAATTTTCTTCCCTCAATATTGCACGCCTCCGATTCAAACAACTGTATTTTAACACAGACCTGATCTAGATACAATTCAAACTCCACTGACCTAGCCCAATCCTGGCCGCAAGCTTCGCGTTCTAAATTACAATAATAGATACATTAAGAACCCCCCCCCCCCCCCCCGCCAAAAGAAAGAAACATTAAAACCCAATTTAACATTCTTTTCGCGGCGCGAAAGATTTCGCAAACTTGATTATCCTCAACTACTATAGTCCCTTTGAGGAGTATGTATCTGCAATTAAGAAACGAAGAGAAATACGGTCTTATAAAGCGGTTCGTGACGTCACGCTCGTTTAAAGGCAGGGCCAGGCACGACGACGAAAATGTATTACGATAGGTCGTAAACTCGAGTACTCTAATTGGCTCAATTTCCAATAAAGCCCGAGCCCGTTTAAATAAAACAATGCGCCACGACCACCTTGTGACTCGCCTCGTTCATTCATCCCCTCCCCCCGCCGTCCTGCCGGCACCTAACCTTTCTAATTCACGAACGGTGAAAATTGCACCTGCTTCGCGCGGCCTGATTGCGTTTTTAACAGCGTCGAACGAACGCTCCTAAAGTGGATAATCGCGGTTACGTTGGTCAGCTCGATCCCGCCTAATCGCAGGGCGGATAATTTGGACGTCGGTGAAGTTGAACATTTCGCCCGCTGCGAACTCGCCTTGTTCGCTGACGATAATCTAACGACGTGTGTTTACCATGCGACTTTCTCCTCTTCGCGGGTTCAGTTTAGGCCTCGTGAAACGAAGTCGATGGTAATTGAAATTCTCCATTCTTCTTTTACCCTTCGTTTTCTAGGAATTGCACATTTCTGGCACGCCCCGTGTTTCATTCCGAGATATCGTTATCTGTAATGCGATACTCTAGAGGCTGAGCGCAATTGTCGCGGCAGAAAATTCGATAATTCCTAGGTTCGAAGAAAGAAACACGGTCGGCGCACGCGAGGAGAAAATTAGCGCTCGCGCCTCTACACCGTTTAATTGGAAGTATAAGCGCGTAATACCAGGCGTTAATACGGTCGGTAAATAATCGCAGTATATGTATATCTGGTTGCTGATTAACCTCCCCACTCGACGGCTACGTCCGACCCTCGTCCGATTGCCTTTAATTAAATCGACCGTGCCCGTGTCCGTCACAGAGCACGTGCGAGCTGCGTCGCGACGCCAGGCGTCCGGCTACACGCCGCCGGAAAGATGCAACCCTCCGATCGTGAATGTTTCATTAGCGGTTAACCAACGGGGAAACTTTGTTGAACGACGATTACTGGACCCAAGCGATTCTTGGATTTCCTTTGCTCATAGTTTTTCTTTAGAAATCGTGTCGGACGGATTGAATTAAAAAATTCATGGTATTATCGATTAACTCGAGCTTATTCATTGGGGAATATGAACTACTTTTTCCACGCCTGTACATTTTTAATATTTTTTTAATCCGACGAATGAATCATCCGAAAATATCGCAATGTATCTGAACAGTAACGTTTCAACTCTTTACCCGGATCACGATTTCCAAAGGCGTAATTTCCCGGCGGGTCCATGCGCGGGAAAGTAAAATCAGGTTAATCATGGAAATTAATTACGACCACTCGAAAAGTTGCAACGGTCGGTTCGAGTGCCGTACGGTGGGCCGCTGGTATTACCAGCAACGAGAAAAAAAAGGGTATCGAATTATGAATGGCGGACAATAGTACAAGTTTTGAATGCGCGAGTCGCATTCGTCGATTTATCGACGGCGGGTAAAAGAGGGGGGAAAAACGGGTTGCATTGAATATTCGTCTGGTCGAAAATGCTGATCGAACGAAAACAAAAAATTCGTCGACTCGACGTCGACGACGGGACGGAATTTAATTGTTCCCCGTATCGTTTCCAATAACTTCTGTCTTTATCGTCGGTTCGAAGGAGCGGCCGGGGCAGGAGAGAGACGGGAATTAGGGGGAACAAACGCGCCCGATTAACTGCCGTTCCAAAGAGAGACATTTGCTCAGTTTCACGACGTATTTTCCGTTCGATCGCGGATAATTTTAAGAAGCTTACCGCGTAAGAGGATCACCAGCCCGGGTACAGCGTAGGTATAGGCATCCGCGCGGATCCCCGTCGACGATTCGCCGATGCAACATTTTTAGTTCAAGCCTCGATCGCTGCCATATTCGGGACCGAATGGTTTCCAAACGGCACGTAAGATGGATTACGGAGTCTCGGCAAATTTAAATGGCAAGTGGATAGCGGTGTGAAGTAGTACAGACCTGGTTGTGGTCAGACCTAACCGTCATGCATCGAATATGCGATACACTTGCACTTGCCGGAACTAATTTAACACTAGAACTACCGATAGGTTTTGGTACTATTTAGACAGTATACGTTAGACAGATTATGAACATGAGAATGGTTGAATGGACATTAAATAAAGATATATAATTGTCATTTTGCCTTATTGAAACTCATCATGAACTGCTGCAACAATACCTATATGTTAATAACTTTAAAGCAAGAAATCTAAAACCAGTCATTTTGACTGGCTTGGTAGTTCTAGTGTTAATAATAATAGCAAAAATTGAAGATGAAGAAAGAATAATCTCACCCTGCTAGATCAACAAAATTCGTTTAATCTCAAATAGTGTAGAATAATAAGTAGAAAATCCACGACTATGACCAGACATGGCTTCCACTACTATAATCACATTCTTCCCTAACCTATTTGTCCCAAGCCTAATAAGCCGCAAAAGTACAGCAGTAAAATATGTTGCAGGTATCGTGGCCCTCCGTATGACAGCCCTACAAATCCCGCAACACGTCGTCCTGAACGAGACAGTTCGCATGCAGTGCAATTTCAATCTGGACCAAGAGCTATTGTACTCGGTGAAATGGTACAAAGATGGCCACGAGTTTTATCGTTACGTGCCCAGGGACCTGCCCGCGGTCCAGACGTTCCGTGTATCGGGGGTAAACGTAAACGTGAGTACACGTAACGACAATACCGATAGATCGTCATTGGAAGATCCCTACTATCAACGACCATTCTGACTTCCAGATACACAATTCCACCGAGAGATCCGTGGTGCTGAGCAACGTGAACTTGACCAGTTCGGGGAGGTATCGATGCGAAGTGTCGGCGGAGGCGCCCGCCTTTCAGACCGTGTCTGATCACGCGGACATGACGGTAGTAGGTGAGGAAATTCGACAAATAACGAAACTCGGGAATATCGATGGATCAAGTTAATTCCAGTCGAGCGGGACAGAGTGGCCAATAATATGAAATGGGAAATTGCAATCTTTTCAGTTCTTCCCGACGAGGGGCCACGAATAAACGGCGGTCGTTCCCGCTATCAAGTAGGGGAACTGGTTCGCATGAATTGCACGTCCGCACCCTCGAAACCGGCCGCCCTGTTAACTTGGTTCATCAACGGCGACCCGGTAAGTACCCCATAAAAAAAAGGAACAACCGTCCCCAACGCCTACAGTTCGCTAATTTCATAATGAAAGTCGAGCTACACGCGTATTAGGCCTCTGTGACAAAGAGAAACAATCCATCGCAAACGCCTACGCGAAAAACTTCCTCTAAACTTAACGCTGGCGCCATCCGTTGGCGTGCCGCCGTACTACTGACTTAAGACAGACTTTCTACCTTGCCGACCAATCTCCATGGTCAATATTATTTAGCAAATATAAAGTTAAGAATCGAATATGAATAGAGACACACTAAAAGCAAGGTTGCCTCCTGACTTTTAATTGCATTCGATTCTCGTTCATCGTTATGGAAGAAATCGATGGATTTCAGGCCGATACGCAGTACCTGAAGGGACCGCACATTACCGCCGTGGACGAGAAAGGGTTAGAGACCGCTGTATTAGGCTTGGAGTTTCGCGTCGCCGGCAAACACTTTAAACGGGGAGACATGAAGGTGAAATGCCTGGCGACAATAGCGACCGTTTATCTGCAAAGCAACGAAGAAAGCGTTGAAGGGGACGAGAGGGTCCTGAAGGCTCCGGTTATGGAAAGCAGGGAGACCAGGGCGCAGAGCCACACGCGGAACGATCTGACGAATGGTATGCAACAGTTATCGAAATTTCCATACTTTAGGGGGAACTAATTTAAGTTGATTCTGATTTGCAGGGGGTGAGGGTGTAACAGTGTTGAAGGGGATGATGGTGCTTCTAATCACAGGACTCATCCTGACGCGATAATAATAAGAGTTTTTTTCACGTTGCTTCCTAAGAGTGTAAAACGACTACGTTAGGAGATCGTTCCCATCGTATCTAATACTAATTTTTAAGCCGCGTAATCGTAATTAAATATCATATCGATAAACATGGTAAGGGTGCGTGCAATCGAATATATGTAACGGCAGATCCAACAAAACTCTCTGTGCTGCTATCGTTCATTACTCAAACTCTTTTTGTTTCAGTTTTCTTTCAAACTCTTTCGTTCGCGAAATATTATAATTTTTTTTCGTAGTCAAACGCATAAATTAATTGTAATTTTTCGACGAAAATAGTAATCGAAAGGTAATTAAAAAATGAAAGAGAATCGTTCCAAGTGAGATTGCAAACCATCGCAAGATGGCAGAATCTTTAAAGTTCCCTGACGAATTGATTTAATGGTCAATTTGATTTCTCAGATTTGTGGATCTGCCGCTGTTAATAAACCAAAAATATGTTTTAGGCTCTAAATGTTCTCCCGTGCGGAGGAAATGTCTCGTTTAAAACATATCGATGAAACTGATACGAAAACAGAGGGGGGAAAGAAACTGCTTCGCCGTATAAAATAACGGAGCGAAACGAAGGCGAAAGGAGCATAAATCCGTCTCTCCATACGCGTACATATACATAACATATATCTGTTAGGTCGTCCAGAGGTCTTTTTAGTCGAACGACAAGAAAGTTCTTGTTGCTTTCCATACACATCGATATAATATTATTTTTACTACGATTTTATAAAGGTACTTCTATTTTTACTGCATATCAGTTTTTACACTCGAAACAGAGAGGAGCACCTCGCGGAAAGCTTACTTTTCCATTGCCAAGAACATGCTATTGTTGTCGCACAAAAGCACGGGGAAAACAGTCGCTATTAATTTCCGATAGCTTAGCTGGGTAACGATTTATTTAAATCGAATTGAGATTCATTCATTCGAGCTATCATAAATTATGTCCTTGGCCAAAATAATTTTTACTCGAACCTATTTTAGACATGGGAATATAAATAGAAAAAAAAAGTTACGGTGCAGTTGAAACTGTTTTCGATGATATTTTTATTATTCGACGTCCAGCGCTAATATAAAGATACCCTGCGATACCCTTTAAGGTGTTTCTAATTTTTTCTTTCTCTTTTGTTCCGCGCAAACTGTTCAAATATACGAGGAATTGAGGCGCGTGATACCAAAGCGACGAGGTGAAACGTTTTACGGCAGGAATTTATACTTAAAAGTGTGTTGTATCGATGTTTTAACGAAACGATGTCTTCAACTTAGCATGTTTGTGTACGAATTCTCATGCACGAAGAAGAATGGGGGCTCGAGGATTCGCGAGCCGCCCCTGAGAAACAGATACGAATCGCACATGTATTTCATTTGAAAAAGGAAAACGAGTCTTTCTTGCGAAATTGCCGGGCAACGAAACTGAGGTGAAAAGGAAGAAGGAAATATAATTTGAAATATCGTATCATTAACATGTCAACGTTGCGAGGAAATGTTTCTACTTAAATAAGAGAGCACTGATAGGTGTCTTCCTATTCGAAGCAATTTTACAAGAAAGCTACCAGGTTACTAATCATTGTTGACGATATTTATTGTTGTTTATTGCTAGAACTCTATTCATTACGTATGTACGCTTGTTATTTCTTAACCGATACCGACGCCATCGAAGCGCGCCAAAATTTGAAATCAATTCCTACCAAATCGAGCCGTCATTTTAAGTGTTCCGTGCGAACAGCAACGATTTGTTTCCTTGCTTTTGTTTCGAAGTAAAGTGAAGAAGGAACCGTTGATCTCGAATGTAACAGAGCACAAAACGAAAGCAGAACTGTATTTAAGCTTAAACGAAAAACAGCGTATATGTGTTTCTTATGTAGTAGCGTAACAAAATCCCGGTACTCGTCGTAGCACGTAAGCGTTCGAACGAAATTGTAAATATGTACATACTTTTCATCGTTATTAAAATTCACTATTATAATACCAACCGTCCCTTTCTTTTCCTTTCCGATACGCGTACGATTCGCGTTAACGCTAGAAATACCAAGGTGGTCAAAATGGCTTGTTTCAGATTTCTTGCTTTAGAATTGTTAATAGTACAACCGTCCCTCAATTTACGCGAATATGCGTTCCACGTGGATTTGATTTACGGAAATAAATTATATCGGAAATAAAAGCTAGTAAAAGTTTTAGAAATACATGTGTACATATTTATTTCACATAACTTAACAAAAAAATAAGTAAGACATTTCAGAAACCAGAAGTATGTAAGTTTTATTCGATGTCACTGTCGCTACTGTAGTTCGAAACGATAAGCCTTTTCTTTTTAATTGACCTAAACTCATCATCTTCGTCGCTTGAAATTTTGGAAGTTCGTCTTCATTTTCATTGTAAACGTAAATTTTTTCGGATGAGTTTTTCTCAATATTTTCTGTTACTAAGTTTTCATGAATTTGCTGATATTCGCTGCAACGTTTCATTAAATTTTGACGAAATTTGAAGGCTCGTTGAATGTTTGGACACAGACGAGATATAGGAATAGACAAGACATGCAATGTATTTTTTCGGCCACGATTTCTGGGACCCCGGGTCCCATTACCATTTCCGTGTCACTCGCAACGTTACCCACAGATTATAGAAAACAATGCGAAAATTAAATAATTTTAAAGAATTCTTTTGCTCGTTGCCGTAATGAAAGGCAACAAAGGATATGAAACATTTAATGTTAATTAAAAATCTTTTAACGAAATACAGTATTGTCTCGATAGTTGCGAAAAAGAGCTGCACGATAGTTGCAAAGAGTTTATCCCCACTCCTGGGGGGTATACCCCTAGAGGCGTTCAGAAGCTCGCTTGCCGATCAGTGTAACGCGATCCGGGGTCGGGTATATCTGTGAGGTAATACTAATTCAACGATGAAACTTTGCTATTTCTCATCCTTTTCTTATGAAATTTTTACACTGCACAGCTGACATTTTTCTGATTAAAATGACACCAAACACGATATAATTTGGACTATATTTACTGGCTTAATTAACGTTAATAAGTTTCGACCGCAGAAAAGGATAGGTAGTGAAAAGAAAAGAGAAGCTGCGATCGTCTTTTAGCTTGGCTGCTCGGCCGCTTATCTTTACTCGCTGTCCTTTTCTACGTTCGACGCTGTCGGCAAATTTCAAACAACGTCGGAACTACACAGTTGCAAACGTTCAGTCCCGAGGCTTTCGCAACTATCGAGACAATACTGTATACGATAATATACGAAATATACGATAACGAAAGGCTTTCGAACTTGTCATAAAGTAGCCCCTAAAAGTAAATTCACCAATTTTTGCGCTTTCCCCACCCTCATCGTCCATTGAAAGGGACAGAGAGTGAAAGAAAGGTCAGATACCTACGTATCGGTGAGACAACACTAAAGCAACTATAAAACTTCTTTTTGTTAGCTACTTCGTTCTGCAAATTTTATTAAAATATTGCTGACGCTGTTGTGTTTAAAATAACACCAAACGCGATACAATTTCGATCATATTTGCGTTGATAAATTACAAAAACGGGTTGCAATATGAAGCAAATATGATCGTGTTGTCTCATTTTAAGCATACAAACGTTAACAATATCGTAATAAAGTTTGCGGAACAAAAGAACGACCGAGCATGAAACGCATTCGAACGATCGCTCCGAGCCGAGGCGAAACGCTTTTCGATCCCTCCGAGCCGTGGAGAAACGCTTTTGACCACCTGGTTCTTTAATGGCCTGATTCTTTAAAAACATAAAAGCATACTACAATAATCATGGGTATCTTACAATACAATACAGTTTAGCACTCTGTGAAAACGTTGACCTGAAATAAACCTCCGCGGTCAACCGCGGTGATATGGGAGGAACTCAAGAAGGCAATTAATTTTAATGTTGGGATCAGGAGAAATTGAAAAAATCGCAGCCAATTAGCTCGACATTTTTACCATATAATGAACAATTAAATCACAAAAGTATAAGTGTTAAAATTGGTAACTGTATGGTAAATAAAATCGATTGCCCAGGTCTCACCACGTGGAGGTTGCTGCGAATGGAGACCCGCACGGCCCTAGCCGCGTCCGAACCACCCTCCATTTACGAAAATGATCATTTGTAAATTAAACGCTAGTTCCTTTTGATGTATATTTGCAATACGCTTGATATGTAAACGCTATGCAAAATAACAACAGAAGGATGTATTACGATAAATAGTGTTAACGAAAGCTGAAAATGAAACTTCTGTTAAAACCAACTTCAATTAAGAAATAATGATTATAATATAAATTAGCTTATTCTTTGTTTAAGTAAATAAAATGTACTAAAATGAATCATTGTAACGAAAGCTGAAAATGAAAATTCTGTTAAAACCAACATAAATTAAGAAATAAAGATTGTAATATAAATTAGCTTATTCTTTGTTTAAGTAAATAAAATGTATCAAAATAAATAATTTTAACGGAAGCTGAAAAAGAAAATTCTGCTGGACCTAAACATAAAGTAAAATATAAAGATTATGATACAAATTAGCATATATGCATTTGAAATAAATGCTACCTATGCTCAAGGTAAATGCAATCACAACTTATAAATAAAATTTCACTTCATGATACGTAAGATCTAATTTAATAACATCCTACCTAACTAAAAATCTGAAGACTTATAAAAGGTAGAGATAGGGATACTGCATGATGTATCTTGAAGTTCTTTCATGGAAGTTGTGATCCTGCACCTGAAACACACTAAAACACCTGCCTGGCTAAACATTTTTCTCGACTTAAACATAGCCTGCCTAATTAAAAATCGAATTTAATTTAGGAATTTCCTGTATGTTTAAACAATTACTTAATTTAGAGACACCCTACATGAATAAAAATTGAAGGTTATTTAAAAACAGTCTACCCAATTGAAAATCTAAACAGGATATATTACAATGAATCTTCTTGCATTAAAATCGTACTCTTGCAGCCTGAAACAGATCTAAGTAAATAATAAAATATATAAAAAAACTTTTTAAAAACCACGCTTATATTAAAATGCACTAAAAAGGAGAAAATAATATAATAATTTAATATGAATTTAAATAAAATCATGGCATTAGTGACTATAAACAAAAGCGTAGAGTGCCCACGAAGATTACGTCAATATAGTTTAGCACACCACCCTTTTGTTTACAGTCACTAATGTCATGATTTTATTTAAATTCATATTAAATTATTATATTATTTTCTCCTTTTTAGTGCATTTTAATATAAGCGTGGTTTTTAAAAAGTTTTTTTATATATTTTATTTTGTACTTTTTAGTCTTCACATATCTTGTAATCGATTGTAATTACCACTTCACCAAGATGTTTTGTAACAGGGACAATATTGTGTCATGATTAGATAATTTTATAATTAAAATAACACCAAACACGATATAATTTGGACCATATATGGTCCAAATATATTTACTGTTCACAATGCATTAAATAATTTGAATATGATCCAAATTATATCGTGTTTGGTGTCATTTTAATCAGAAAAATGTCAGCTATGCTATGTAAAGGTTTCATAAGGAGAGGATGAGAAATAGCAAAGTTTTGTCGTTGGATTAGTATTAGCTCACCGATATACCCGAGCACTGATTCATTACACTGATCGGCAGCGGCGCGCCGCGGCGTAGCGATGTGCGTTTGTTTGGAAAAAGCAGTGTCGCTCAACGAGCAGTGCCGTTACAGCTTTGGCATTTTTATTGTTTTGTTTATTATTGTCATTTTTGGCCCCCTGAGTATGGCATCAAGTATTGTCATCGGAAGCAAGTGCGTATACAAAATTTCAGCAAGATTGGACTATGGGAAGTGGTTTAAAATTCAATTACAAGATTTGACGCATACAAGGTCGTTGCGAGCTAATATAAGCCTGGTAAAAATGACAATCTTCCCAATTGGTTCAGTTTATAATACTTCACCTTAACTCTGAAAGTATTTATACTTTTCTTCTTTACTTGAAACAATATATCGATGAATCGATGCATTTGGCAATCGGAAGAGCTGTAACAAATTTATTTATTGAATTAATAATTACGAGAAAGTGGCAGACAATTAAATAGGAAGCATGTCCGACGTGAATGTGTATCATTTCGTTCGAATCATATGATTTCTTCGATTTATTTGATCTATGTAACATCACCTTTGAGGCGCTGATTACATACATATTGCAATGTATGTATCGTACGTACTTGTACCGTATCTTCTATAACTTAATAACTCTGTAACAAACTTATACAGGGTGGACCACCACATTTTACCATCTAGATTTACGTCGTTATTATTACGCATAGCAAAAAATGTTTCAGATGAAGTTGAGAGGGTTTTGAGGGGGACATATTCTGATGGTACATTTTTTTTTGTAGGTGGACGTGTGAAGGACATATGAAGGTCATTAATGTTTTTTTAAATGGAATCATATATTTTTTATTGAATCAGCTGATGCTCCTTCTTATTCTTTATAAAAAAGTATTAATCTATTTGTGTACAAAAATCATTAGTTTAGGAGATATTTTAATTCTAATTTGTGAATTTGACCGTGCACGTCCATAGAGTGTTTGATAAAAAATGTGCATATTTTGGTCCGGTTAGTGTTCCTTCGATAAAGTATGGACCAAGAAGTCCAATAAGACTAAATTTCACAATAAGTAGGAGAGCACGAATTATCAACACAAAGAATTCTTTGCTTGATGCGCAAAGTTAATTATCTTAGGTCTGAAATGATTGACTGTAGGATTTATTCTAATTTGTCGGTGTAGTGTAAGTAAAAATGTAAACTATGACTAAAATTCTAATGCTTATTACTACTTTGTGAGGGAGTGGAAATAGGATATCTTATTGGATGTTAATAGGGGTGGAAGTGGTAAGCGAAGGAGTGCTAGGATTTTTAGGGAAGGAGGTATTTTATGATTTGCACAAGTCTTGAGGAAAATTCCATGTTGTAATAAAAAAGAGAGAAGGAGTGCTATGGTTGACTTTGCCAGATGTGTGCAGAGTTGGGGTTTTTCCGTGGTACTGCAGGTATAACGTCCTGCAGACGTGCAGGGTGGACGGTCAAATTCACAAATTAGAATTAAAATATCTCCTAAACTAATGATTTTTGTACACAAATAGATTAATACTTTTTTATAAAGAATAAGAAGGAGCATCAGCTGATTCAATAAAAAATATATAATTCCATTTAAAAAAACATTAATGACCTTCACATGTCCTTCACACGTCCACCTACAAACAAAAATATACCATCAGAGTATGTCCCCCTCAAAACCCTCTCAACTTCATCTGAAACATTTTTTGCTATGCGTAATAATAATGACGTAAATCTAGATGGTAAAATGTGGTGGTCCACCCTGTATATGAGATTAGTAGCTGTGAAAAATAGTACAGTAGTACAAAGGGAGCATGTTCTTCAAAAATGCAAATGCGCTGAATAACAATTATGAATGACAAATAGAAACATTTACATGGATACTAAGATGAAACAACTTGTTTTTAGTGCTAATAAAAATGGGAGAGGCAAAGGAAAATAATAAATTAGAACATTATACAAATTCAACAGCCAGAGGGGCATTTTACTATTAATTATCGTCCACTCGTTATAAGCCCGATTGAAAACCGAAAGCGGATTGCCTCTTTTTTTCGCAACACTAATTTACTGCATTAATTGCAAAGTCAATCGCGTATGGTGCTTCATTATCTGTAATATAGTATTTCGTATAATATATTACAGAAAATAGGAAAAGAAAAAATAGTAATTCACTGCACCCATAATTTTTAATTCGCAACACTAATAACGGAGAAGTTATGGTAGTCGCATCCAGGACTACCATCAAAGCAATCGCCTTATGCAGCTCAATAGCTGCCTTTGGTGACTCAGGAACCAATTTGGGCATTTCATTGTGTTCGCAACGCTACTTCAAAATCGCGATCATTTATCAACGCAACACTATATAAAAATCTAAGAAAAATATCGCGGTGCTGTAAATACTAATTAAAACCTGTGTATAAAAGAAACACGAAAATTATTATCGCAACGCTAAAAGCAAATACATATCGCAAGTATAATTTAATGTAAAAGCAACTCTGATTCAAACCCGAATCTGTATTAATTCGCAACTCTAATGCAAACCGTATTCAATCGTACGCGATGCTAATAAAAATCGCGATTTGCCCAATGCGATGACGGTGGGCCAGGCAATACTGCCGGCCAAACAATAAACTACAACTACGGCATACAAAAGCGAGCATAGTGAGAAAATAGTAACAAAGAATGACTCTCCATCCTTTGGATGCGGAGCCATTGATAGTTGCCCTCTTGAGCGACAGTTTGTCGGGCCTCTTCGGCATTTAGCCTCTTCTTTTCTTCGAGCGCAATGCCCGCTGAAACTTAGTCTAGGCTCGAGACTCTATTCGCAAGCAAACAAAACTAAATAAAAGGCTAAATCGCGTAGCTAAATGGAACACACGTGGACGAATCGCGACTAACTATAATCGTAAAAATTGCGATTATGGAAAATCGTAAAATTTACGATTAAAACTGTAATCGGTCTTCGCCTACACGTGCAGCCTCGAGCATAACGCAACACGTTCGTTTCGGAACCAAATCGCGACCACGACCGCGAAGGATTCGAAAAGTCGATAGGCAAAGCCAGAGGCGAACGCATTTTCGTTCGCGCCACAGCTTCGCCGTCGACTTTCAAATTAAATTTCCTGAAACAGGTTGAACACGCGAAATATTGCCTACCCGATCAGAGACTGTGTCAACCTGCCCGGCCCTACCTACTTACATCTATCAGGCACACCAGAAGGTATACTACCTATCCTACCTAGATCTATATTTAAAAAATGGCAAAGCATTCACACAAACACACCTCATTCAACGATTCTCAATCAAACACTCGGGTGCAAGAGCCTACACTAGAGAGACGTCCCGGGACGCCTCCGACACCCGAGCTTGGCACACAATCATTCACACTCTAAGGGTACGTACCAGTTCCTGAAATCGGCTGACAAAGGCTAGCGACCATTGCGTTAATTTGCGCAAACGTGTATGCTTGTGCATTACTTTCGTATAAAATATTGAATGCTAAAATATATTGTACATTTTCTTTCAAACAAACACACTTGGTTTGTTCAGTACTCTATTCGTTGCCATCTTTTCATAATTCGTTACGGCATTCTATGTGTATTTGCAATTGTAAAACATATTGCTATTTATGAAATCATAGTATTACAATTTGTTATGAAATTCCCGAGCCGACGCAATTCCACAGCCTAACCACATACACACACAATGTGGAAAATACGTCGTGCACGGTACACTAGCAAATGTCAGCCGCCAAACATTGTTATAAATATAAAAAGCATATGATCATCGTGCCCATTGCCCCTCACTCACCCAAGTAGCACCTGGGCACGTGAGTGAGTTCCTGGCAATCAACACGGAAGGGGTTAACCTGAAAATCCTGATCTAAAAACATGATTATTACACGTAAAATTGCAATAGCTGATAGTATATTTTATTTTCAACATCTTTAAAAATGACTCGACTCTGTAATTTATGAAATAATTGATTTATTAAGAAAAATGACTGTCATTGAAACTGATTTTACTAGAATAAGTAATGCGATTAAGAAATAAATGCAATTAAATGTTTACTTGAAAAATTGGCAAATTATTAAATAAGCCTCAGGTGATTCCTCAATCGAAGTAAATTGTTCAAGATAGGTACTCCGATTTGAAAATCTGCCCGTATACAAAGTGCCTTCTTGTACATAATGTGTAATAAATTTCATACGAAAGGGACTCGACTATAGCATATGAAAATTAATATTAAATACTATCTTTAGCTATGCACACTCAATGCTGATTTTAATATACGTATCGTTGTATTAATTTGTTTTAATCCACGATTACTATAATCATGAAACACTTGCAGCAACGAAGTCGGAGGGCATCCGACTTCTGCACTGCTCAACAGAGAAAACAAATTTTAATTGATTATAAATGCAATTATAAATTTAATATACACTGTCCTCAATGAATGTATATACATTTGTTCAATGTATTTATTAATTTCGTGATATATTTTTATCGAAATAGAGGAACCTACATGAACAGTACTTATTTTATCAAATATTTATTTGAATAAGAAATATTTCTATGGATCTTAAGTTTTTTATATGACAAAACGCGGAGTACGAGAAGGCACATCTAACCTCATCTAAGAAATAATACACAAGAAAATAACGTTACAATTGACGGGTATAAAAATTATACCCGCGATCACTATGCTCGCAAAACTACTAAAAAATACAACCAGTCACCCGTGCCGCTTCGGACCAAACGTCCTACGGCATGATTGGGGACCGGAGGAACCAAAACGCATGCGACTCACTACTTCGTCGATTGCAGGTACCAAGGAAGTACTCTTGGAGGACATCAGGAACATCACCGAGGCAGCCCAATGGAACACAACCGCCAGGAAATGTGCAAACTGTAACTAAACAAGAAAGCAAAGAACATTAAAATCTATTGCTAACTCTACATAATTTAATTCTTCATAGAAAACTGAGAATTGTTTAAAAGATACTTACATTTCTCACTTTGTCAGTGTCGCCTAACACATCCCCTTCAGTGATGCACTGAATCTACTCCGATAGCGAATATAAGAGAAAATCTAAATAAGAGACTACGTGCGCGACCGCAAATTATATCGGCGAACAAATTAAGATTCTACTTTTGCGATTGAAATAATTGCAAAGGAGCACCGGTGCTCTGATAATAGTATTAATAACTAGTACGCGAAAAAAACTGTCTCTAAAATCGCGTGTAGCTAAAGCGTTATCGAAAATTTAATCAGAGCCACTTGCTCTGAAAAACCTAGAAAATTTCGGAGCAAACACTGACTCAACCGACCGCATTGCGCGCGGCCACAAAATTTTCTGATTTTCTGAAATATCGAGTGTTTGTTATCAAATATAGATATCTATTTGTTTTTGTAAGTATTTTAACTGTTGCTGTTTCATCTTAGTACCAGTCACAAATTATACACACCTCGATACTTACCTCACTGAGATGTCTACCATACGTTTTGTCAGCTCGGCGTCAAGTAGTAGAATGACGACCTTCGCCATCGCCCTTTGCTGTTCGGCTATGTTCGACATCCGACTAAAACCAAACACCATTTTTCTTTACGAACGCTTGTGTTTCCTAGAAATATTTCAACGCACGCGTTACTCGATAAGTGGCTTTTTTTGTTTCGCGATATATTGTTGATATTTTCCACGAAAAGCAAGCTTCCCGACCACAGGCAGAAACAAGATATAGCCGAAAATAATGGCTTCTATTATGTTACTACTTATCTACAACGCGACTGTATATCATACAAGTTTTATGCGTGGTACGAATTATAATTTAATAGAGACATATTACTAAAATTCTACTTATTTCCATAAGAAATTTGAGGAACGCTTACCTGTCAGTGGGAACTTGATTTAACAATATGGCGCCGCGTCACTCTGCTCCTGCGCATTCCCGTTTGAAAGTGTCGCGTTCGCGCCATTTCTGATTCAAAGCAAGCGAAAGAGACGCCATGATACAGACTCCAACTGAAATTAGAGACAAATGTATTGAGAATCATCAATATTATAATACTATTGCTAGAAACTGCAGAATATATTGCAAGATAATGGAATTCAGAAGTGAAATACGTATACGCATACGTCAAAGATAATACGTATGTATATGCATACTGGAGTCGATTAGAAAATGCACGCCGCGCGGTGTGATTCCGTTCACTGCACAATATTTACTTAATTTCTTGCAAAATATTCATTAATATTAACAAAGAAACCACAGAAAACTTGAAAGACAGGGAAACGAAAACAATGTATATCATTTCCTGTCTTCAAGAATATATTAGACTATGTGACATACCTTAATTCGACGGGCACTCTGAACACGTCTAATCACTACGAGATCGCTTGGGCGAAAGATGGAGAGTTTTGAAAGAGACTGCGCTGATTGGCTGGTAGCTGATTGGGTGATGGGGGTGATGTTCTTTCCTTACGGCGCGTGTTTTTGAATATCATATCGAACTGAATATTTTTCGTTGCGTTACAGTATGGATATTAGTCGAATAGTAGGATGCAAATATATTTATTACTAATAACTAATAACAAACGCATCTCTGTAATCAAATGTTTGTTGCACTATAGAATAAGTAAACTATTTCCGTCAAACTAATATTTGAATCAATTCCGCGTAAATTGAAGTAAAGCCGCGTAAAACAAATAGTCGCGTAAAAAAGTTCCGCGCAAATTGAGGGACGAGTGTACATAGGTATCGTTGTAGCAATTTATGACAAGTTGTAATAAGATAGAATAACAATTATATATCTGTATTTAATGTCCATTCAGCGACATTCGTGTTCATAATCTGTCTAACGTATGCTATCCGAATAATGCGAACATGTGAATGCTTCATTTGCCAAATCGATTGACTCCACTTTCTGAATTTTATTAAATTTTAATGTCAAAACACTTTATTAGTGTTTATTAGTGTTTTGACATTAAAATTTAATAAAATTCAGACAGTGGAGTTAATCGATTTGGCAAGTGAAGCGCATATTCATGTATCGGTAGTTCGAACTAGATCTAGTGTAAGGTGGAAACACATTGGCATGTCAGCTAAAATACATCACGTTGCATGCGATAGCACACGTAATGTCACTGTTCGGATCAGTGTCGAGTACACAATTGTATCCCATTAAAACATTAACAACTATTACGTGACATGTAATTAATGACATAACCTGCACCATTAATGTTCCAAACAGAGAATAAACACAACAGACTCACCGACTGCCGGCGTGCCCCCTCTCGACGACTGTTGCGCAGAACTTCATCCTGGCCATAATTGACTCGTAGCTCATTCACTTCGCGTGTCACGTCACTGTCACGACCAAAAACACCGAACAACACTCGCAATAATACTTTTCACGTCGGCCAACAACTTCCAACCGCGAAATTAATCGAAGAATTACGGAGCGACGAGGCGGCACGCGTTTCTGCCGTGCAAAATTCAAACTTACAATGGCGGCGTGACTTAGCGACCACGTGCGTCTGATTACCCCCACTCCTTCTCGATCCCGTACTCCAAAGGAAACACGAATAAATTATTCCTCCCGTCCAATCGATATTAATTGTACATTTAATCTACGCGAATAAATTGCTAATAAAGACAGCGAATAATGCATGGAAAATAGTCACGATCATTTCAGCGCGATTTTCTCGTAATATTGTTTGTCAGATCGGTGTCGACATCTGTCGGTAGAAACGGAGTATCATTCGTTATTTGAATTGTCTACTTAAACGTCCGAACGGCTGCGAATATTCAGGGTGGACACGTTGCAATAAGAGTCTATAGAATTCTGTAATTAATAGAAGGGAAAAGTCCGTGGCAAAAAAGTGTGTACACAATTGTTATTGGTAATCTACGTTTCACGTGCATGCACTCGGCAGCTCCGTATGTATATAACCTCTACGCTCCAAGCATAGTAGATATTCCGACAAACACTCTCCGTCCGAGGGAACTAACGAATTATCCAAATGTTTCATTCTTTTCGGTAATATTAATAGTACGCTGCGTTTCATTTTCCACGGAAAGTCTTACCGGTTACGAGGATTATTATGATATTTGCACGAATCGTACTGAACGCTGGTAACCCAGTCGAAATATCCGCGAAACGCTGATAAAACGTCTTGCTTCTTATTTAGATGGAGCCAATGACTTTGGGATCACCCGTCGGGAGCCCTGTGCAAACTCCTGGCAGCCCGATAGCAGCCACGTTCCTTCCAAGCTTCCTGCTGGGCGACACCGCAACGGTACCAAATATCTAGCATCGAGTCTAATCTCGCAACGCTGCGCACGCTGATAGTGATCGATCATTCTCGTGAATTTTCCAGCCGGCCAAAGTAAACCTGTCCAATCCCCAAGACACGCCCAAGCAATTACACATCGGACATCAGTTCGCGACATCACCGTTGTCGCACTACGGAACGCCGGACTATCGTACCAGCCGTCAAAAGGCTGTGTTCGGCGGCGCCAATACACCAAACACGTCTCAGATAGTCACGGAGAGCCATGCCAGCGGGCCACCGACCAGAGGGTTATTCGATTCTTTGGATACGTCGCAGGTTGGATCGCCGTACATGTCGGCAGCCAATCAGAGCATGTCGTGCAATCAGTCCAAGCTGCTAATGAACTCGATGAACAATTCTTTATTCACCGACAACCCGTTGAATCCCAACACCACGGAATCGCAGGGTCTTCTGCAGTGGGTGACCATTTTCGGCTTCCCTCCCAGCGACACAAACACCGTTCTGGCTCACATATCGAGCAGAGTTCGCGTAGTGGACAAGCATGCCGCCCCCCATCCGCAGAGCAATTGGATACATTTGAAATGCGCCTCGGAGCAGGAGGCCCAAAGGGCGCTGGCTTGCAACGGCAACGTGGTGTCCGGATCTATTATGATCGGAGTTATCCCATGCACGGACGAGGGTGTTATAATGGGTTCCGATAAGGAAAACCGTACGAGAACGAATGGGACCGTCAGGTGCTTCTCAAACATGGGACGACTCAATCAATCGCCGGAATATAGCACACCTCGTACGCCAATTAGGATACAAAACGCGAGGCCATTGGCCGCCGGTTACAATCAGAGTCTCAGTCCTCAGTCGGTGAAAGCGCCGGAGAACGTGCCGCAAAAGTCCACGGGTCTAGTCTCCAAAGCGATGGAATACGTGTTCGGATGGTAGACATTCTTTTTTTCGCGAAGTAAATGTTACATGTTGACTCCTTAATGACGAATGTTATTTAATACGTAACTTCTGCTTATGCTTTTATAAAAATTGAGTACAATATAAACACGAATTAATCCGAGAGAGAGGAATTCTATTGGAAAATCCGAGAACTTTCGCTTATATTTTTACTATAACGATAGTATGAAATATAAACCTTTATAAACATCAAATAATTATCACACGATGTTACGTTTTAAGCTAAATGTCTCCTATCAGTACTTCTTCTTCTAGCGCTTCGAAACGAACTACTCGTTGATATTTATGGGGGTTTCTACTGTAATATAATGTGTGGCTTAAAGGGGGGGGCATTAAAATTACTTTGACGACGTTCAGCCGCGTACATATTGCACAGATATCAATTAAAAATGGTCCGCTTCTTAATTATAGACGTATCGTTTAAAAAATAGCAGTAAATTTCTTTTTCCTACAAGCTGGCTGTGAACTTGTACTTCTTCCTCATCTGACCGTATTTGTCGCCGGCATTATACACAGGGCGAGACTTATGACAATGACGTTCGTTTGCAATATTAAAAACGTGTTGTAATCAGTGCGTTCCTCTCTCTTAAATTCAACCTAATATATGTATGTATACATATTATGTTTGTGTGTGTGTATATATATATATATGATCGAAATTGTACACGATTTCTTATAGAAAACAATTAATCACTATTCGAACGGGAGTATAATTAAAATGCTCAAATCTATTCCTTCCCTAAATTCTGTTCACGTGTTAATCACTAATATGGTACAATCACGCGTTCATTTTCTCTTACTAATAAATAAATCCATGTCATCCCACGCGTTGTCCGGTCTAATTAAATTATTTGGGACTCTCAATCGTGGCGCTACCTAAATCAGTCATTTTCGGATACTTCACGTTCTTCGTTTCCAACTCGTCCTGCGCCCACAGTATCATTTTCAGCAGATTGTTCAGCCTCGGGCTGGTCGATTCTTTGTGCTCCATCTTCAGTATCGCTGCGTTCAGATCGCTCGCTATCTACAGTTTCATGGAAAAGCACACTCCGTCAGGCTCGTAACGCGATGAACAAAGTCGACGCAGTCGTCCATTCATTATTAATGGTAATTTACTGTAAATACTTTTTCAACGAACAATGGAAATAAAGCATTCCGCACCGATGACGTTCGAACTATCATTACCTTTTGCCTGTGAGTCGGATGGAGCAGATCGCTGAACGGACTTTTATGAGGTTCCTCGAAGGCGAGCAGAGCCAGCGTACGCTCCAATTCGCACAGCGTTCCAATGTCCGACTCTCCGGCCTCGCTAAGTTTGTCCTGGGCGAACTGCAGCGCCTCCTCCACCTTTCCGGTGCGGATCAGCTCGATCAGGTGCAGCTGTTGCAGATGGAAGTACAGATATCTGTTGTTGTCCAGCAGCTCCGGGTGCAGCTGGTTCACAAGCTCTATCGCCTCCTGGATACGGCCGTTCTGTATCGCCTCCCTGATACGAATCCTATCGTCCAACGAGCTCAGGTCCACCGTTGGCTCCACGCCGGACTCCTGCTGGAACTTCTCGGCGGCCTCCTTGAAACCCTCTACTCGTCACCGAAGCGACCGTTTATCGCGTTGGAATTAAAATGTTCGAATAAAGACGGAAAATAAAACGAGAAATTGGCTAACCTGTAACCAGATAGTTCATGATCAAATTGTTCATGGAGACGCGTTGCGTGTACGAGTTCTCCTCCAGCTTGGCCACCCAGTCATCCTTCGTTATGTTGTCCTGTTTCTCCGGGAAGCTCATCGTTCGTCGGCAATTGGCATCGATCCACGCGGGAATTGAATTGATAACACAGAGGCGTGCTCGGTTGGCGGAAATTCGTCGGAGATCGCTTTATACACCAGCGATTTCGATGAGGCTTTTGACACAACAGCTGATCCCCTTATCGCTCTATGCGTAAATAAAGCGACGACGCGATCGGAGCGCCGCGGCGAAAGGGAAACTCGCTGGAAAATACGCTGGCTATTAACTCCGTGGACTTAAAACGTCGCCCGCGGCGGCGATATCGCTGTTATTTCTCCGCCGAATTGTTCTCAGCGGGGCTGAAATTCGCGAATGGATGCTTCGCGGGTATAAAACGAAACGAACGATCGAAATGACGCCGCGAGATTGACATGAACCAACGTGCGTGCCTCTACAGTACTTTATTTCCCCGTTTACCGCGGCCGCACGAAGGTGGGGTAACAGTTTGCAATCATGGCGGACCCGTTGAGCTTGCTGCGGCAGTACAATGTTAACAAGAAGGAGATCATAGAGCGGGAGAATCAGATCATATTCGGCGAGTTCTCCTGGCCGAAGAACGTGAAGACCAATTATCTGACTTACGGGTAAGTGGGCGTTACGAATATTTTTCGCAAAATCTCGCGGGACAGCTGTAACCTCGAACGGCCACCTTCGTTCGTCCGATACACCCGAGAGTAAGCTCCTATCTATCGGTAAAGTAGTGAACAGTGTAGCAAAGAAGATAACGTATCGCTAGAAATTCTGGGGGATTCAAAGAAATTTTTTTCCAATTCACACAATTTCCATAGTGTCGTATGTTTTCTTTTGGTCGTGCAAACGTTTCGGCGTTCAGTGGAACGAAAATGACACGTACGTGCACCCTCTGTTCGTCGGGGGAGTCTGTGCGAGTAAACAATAAAAAGATACAACTTGTGAGAACGGTTTTCATCGCAGGTCCGGAAAGGAAGGGACGCCGAAGGAGTACTACACACTCGAGTGTCTGCTGTTCCTGCTCAAGCATGTACAGCTCACGCATCCTGTGTACGTGCGGCAGGCAGCCGCCGAGAACATTCCTGTGGTGCGCCGACCGGACAGGAAGGACCTACTGGCCTACCTGAACGGGGAGACGGCAACGTCCGCGGCGATAGACAAGTCGGCGCCTCTGGAGATTCCCACGCAGGTGAAGAGAACGGCGGAGGATGGGCTGGAGAGCGGGTCGTCGAAGAAGCCACGCTTCGAGGAGATGCACGTGCAGAAGGTCAAGGAGCAGCTGGCGGCCAGGCTGGACGCTCCCAAGGAGGCCTCCGTCACGGTGGACAACATCAAGTCCCTCTCGGAGGCGATGTCCGTGGAGAAGATCGCGGCTATCAAGGCGAAACGTCTGGCCAAGAAGCGCACCACGATTAAGGAGAACGACGACATTGGTATGGGGTCGGATCTGCGTGTGATACTGATGGACGTGGACGACACGAAGGACATAGTGTCCAGGGAGAGGCAGTGGAGGACGCGAGCTACCATTCTGCAGAGCAGCGGGAAGATATTCGCCAAGAATATATTTGCAATACTTCAGAGCATCAAGGCTCGCGAGGAGGGCAGACAGAAAGGTCCTGCGGTGCCTGCGCCGATGGTCACACCGCGTTCGACGCCTATGCGTCCGTTGCCGCAGCCAGCTGTGTACAATCGGTACGATCAGGAGAGGTTTATCAGGCAGAAAGAGGAGACGGAGGGGTTCAAGATCGACACCATGGGTACTTATCACGGTATGACTCTGAAGTCTGTAACCGAGGGCAGCAATCCGGCCGTTAGGAAGCCACCCAGCAATCCTTCGACGACACCCAGCTCCGGGCTGCTGCCAACGTCCGCAGCGAAGCTCACTCCGCAGCAGGCAGCGCAGAACAAACGACCCAGCAGAACGCCCATCATCATCATTCCAAGCGCGAACACGTCCCTGATCACGATGTACAATTCTAAAGACATTCTGCAGGACCTTAAGTACGTGAGCAATGAGGAGAAGCGTTCGCAGGGGAGCAAACGGGAGAACGAAGTCCTTCTGCAGCGTAGGAAGGAAGGAGGACTGACTGTTCCGTACAGGGTGGTGGATAATCCGCAGAAATTGACGAACGCAGACTGGGAGAGGGTGGTCGCTGTATTTGTAATGGGGCCGGCTTGGCAGTTCAAGGGCTGGCCGTTCGACGGCAATCCTGTGGAAATTTTCTCCAAAAGTACACACCGTTCTCTGTCGAATTTCATTTTAATCGAGTTTATAAATAACGGTTCTGAACACGTCTCGCTTCGTTTGCGTTTTAGTCTGCGCGTTTCATTTGAAGTACGACGAGATGAGGCTGGACGCGAACGTGGCACGCTGGGCAGTTACAGTGATCGAACTGAGCCGAACGAAAAGACACCTGGACCGTGCAGCGTTGATGGTATTCTGGGAACATCTTGACAAGTACGTATTTATACAGACAATTACTTCATACTTAATCTATACATTTAATCTATACATTATACGAATGTTCCTTTTGTTCACAGACATATGATTAAGAACAAGCCACATCTTCGATTCTAAGTTTCATCTTCATTGGAGACAGACGGTCGTCGTTCGTTTCGTTATTGGGCACGCAATTTTCGCCGATAAGGGACAAGGGAATAATGGAGATCTGTACATATTGTCAAAGAAACTATCTCATCCGTGTACATACATAGATATATAGATGTACAGCTCGAAGAAATGCGGAAGTTCGTCGGGTGCCCAATTACTAGAGCTTACCAGCTAATTAATAAAGACTAACTCCTGTACTGGAACAAATTTGTACCGCAGGAGCATCGTGTGCGCGCCGCACACATTCGAATATAGTTCACTCGCGCAACGTTATTAATCTTTCGATTCGTTTCTACCCATTACGCTGAATTGCAAGATTAATACACCCCCCTATGTAACGTTTCACATAGCGGATCCTTTAAATAATGGTATCGGTTACTCTAGTATAAACTGATGTGCCTATCGATTAAGGACAAACACAGGAGCATACTGGGAGCACGTTTGGTACATTCTCAAAGTACATGTACCAAGGAAAGCGAAACGAGGAGATAAGAGAAGAAAAAAAAGAGGAGGATAGAAAACGAAAAATGTTATATTCACGGTGCGATATATCCCGTGGAACGTTTATCAAGGAACCAAATAAAGAAAGACCTGTACATGTTGCTCATGTAACCACTGTTTTTCTTTTCGCCGACCCGCCGCGTTCCATCGTGCAAATGAAAGAAAAATCTCGACGGTCCAGATTTCGTCCCGATTCCAGGCACGATCTACAGGGTGAATTCCCCGGGGGTCCAAGAGCCGTGTTTTGTCTACAACAAGACCGGAGCCAGTGCAAATGCCCGCGGGGTGTACCGGATATCTGCCGGTGTTTGTACAGACAATTGAATCTTTCTAACTCGATTACTGTCGGGTCGATTACTTTAGCACGCGATAGTTCTAACCGGCTTGCAAAGAAAACAAAATGTCTCCCTTCGAGCCCCCGAGTAAGCGTTTGTAAATAACGTATAAATAACTGCGTTATTTACGGCCCTGTTTACAACGAGTGGCTCGAAACAGCGAGTAACAATTAAAAAGATAATAATAATACTTGGCGCGGCCTGTACTGTTAGAAAATTGGTGTATTCGAAGAAAGAATTATTACTGAAAGATGGTACCGTAGAATTAACACCCACGATTCAAAATAAAAGAAGAAAGAAACGTGTCCTGATCTAGCCCTCTAGCAGGTTTTATTTCACGCTCGACGATCAAAGGTCAATCTATAAAGAAACGAGCTGTGCCATTGGGTCAAGTGATGCATAGGAAGTGCACGCCTCGCTTGGCCCGGCTGATAGCGGTGAGCTTTGAAGATTAGTCTGTCGATCACGGGCATTATATCACCACCCGGTGCATCGTTAAGCACACGTGGAAATTTCACACACGATAAACCGACGACGATTCGTGCAGCTAATCTAGTGTGCCAGCCTTATCAATGCGGGGGGGATGGGGACGTTGCACCAGGTCAATCTGGTAGCAGGGTTATAAATCAGGGGGGCCATTTGGAACAGTACGATTCTAATTGCACAGCGGGTTTCACGGCATGCAACGATTAACTGCTGTGGTCTAATTATGCGAAGAGACTTAACTAAAATTCGTTTCCCTTTAAGACATAGGGTGAGCCACGAAAGCATGGTTAGCTTAAGAAAATTTGTTCAAAGTGATTGTAATAAATATTGTACATATGAAACATTTATTATAATCGCCTTAAAGCGATTGAGAGATGTTATACTAAATAAACGAATTGTTGATTGGCCAGTTAATAAGTGAATAATTCGAGCTGATCAAGATTCGTGGTTCGCCCTGCATAGTGAAAGGTTAATCGTAATAAACCAACGATCGCTGTCGGGCAGACGAAGTACTCAAAGACCGATTCACCTGCTACCAACTGTCCCGCGTGGATATTAATCAGGGCGATCAAGTTATGTTGTTCGCCCTGTATCTATTGAAAACTGTAATTCCCCCTCGATCTAGGGGAATTTGTAGCTGCACTGTGCGCAATTGGGTTGCACACAGGGGATCCCCGGCAATACGGGGGGCAAGTGAAGGAAGCCAGGCCTAGGCGAAAGGTGATCGGTCATCTGAGCGTACACCTGATCCCTCAGCTGCTGTTGCGCGCCAGAATTGAAATAATTATTGTACTGAACGTTCAGAGCGACGCCGTCCTGCTCGTGCTGCCCAGCGTTTTTTAGGCCGCAGTTCGTCGCGTCCACTATACTCTTGGGGAACTGATCGGGGACGATGTTCAGGAGACAGTAGCCGTCCCCGTAGAAGTTCCTCGACAGGCTGGAATATATCGGGGCCAGCATGGTTCCAGCCAGCTGTTCACTGGGCCTGGGCTCGTTGACGCTCTGAGGTGGCCTGAACGCCGACGTGTATGCCGTCGAGCTGATGCCAAAACTGTCGCTGGCGAAGTACTCGATGGCCTTCAACAGGTCCTGGCCGCATCTTTGCAGCACGAGCTGCAATACAGAGAGCTTCGTGTTCGGGAAGAGGCGGGCCAGAGTTTCCACTGACGTCTGAGAAACGCTGGCTTCCTTCGTCTCGTCCGGACTGCTGGCGTTGAAGACCAGGCTCTTGTACTTCGGCGTACCCTCGACGGTGACGGTCTGTGAAAAGATGACCAATATTTTTGCTGATTACGTAGCTAGCAGCGTGGGCCCAGGCGTGGGCCCGGTTCACTGATTCATTCATTGATTAAATTTGTTTAGAAGTCATTAGCACTTGAGGATCGTGGCGTTGGTCCTTCTTCGGCTCCACCACTTCTATGATAGCCTCCTCGGTCCGCTCGTCATCCTCTTCACCGCTGTTCTCCACGACCGACTTAGGCTCAGTGACGGACATCCCAAAGATCTTCCCAGGCGGCAGTCGGTTTAGCTTCTGCCCGGTCGCCACTTTGGCCATTTTCAATGCAATGGCGTCCTCTGCTGCCTGCTGCCTCTTCAGCGCGACCTTTCGCACGACACAGAGCACGGAATTAATTACAGCGTGTCCAAGTGTAGCGGGCCAATGGAAAGTGAAGCTGGACCGGATCATGACTCCCCGGCCAATTTATAAATGGACCCGTCCGCTTAGCCGATACTGCATATGTGTTTTCTTTACCGGCAACGTCAATAGGGATACATATGGGACCATTTGGTACGCGTTATTCCCGGCTGGACCACCCACTGTATTGTTTCACGTCGTCCACATTATTGAGGAAGTCCGACAGAGTGTCGGCTGTTGGACAACGTGTCCAAGATTATTTATGTATTTATTTTGTAAACAGTAAATTGCGAATTATGTTAAATACAACGAATTCTGACAATTGACAATCAGAAATTTCGCAAATTTGACAAATGATTGAATATTCATTCGGAGGCCAGAATGGTCGAATTTCCAAGCAGGTTCTGTTGGAGGAACCGCGCGGCAACGTTTCCATCGAGCGGATCGAGAGGATGGACGAGGTATCGGGTGTCATAATGCCTATGCAAACAGAAATGAAACGCTACACCGAGCGTTAATGGATTTAATTCCTCCCCCCCGTCCCTCGGGTCGATCGACCCCCATCGTTTTATTAAAGGGGGAGATCGAGTGGCACAAGTGCAATGGAAACTGAATATCTCTTTGTCATTAGCCGCCCCTGTTTCTGTTTTTCTTCTTTATTGCAAGAGTCAAGAAGCCCCAACGGGGGACCCTCTCGGCTGGAAAATTGTACGGCCGGACTGGTCTCGTTAAATATCATAGGTGACGACATTGACCCCTTTTCCCCCTATATTTTCGCCCATTGCCAATATATTAAGGGAATATAATACTTCAATTTTTAATTTCAAAGAAATAGAATTCAGAAATTAATTGAAACGTGGAGACAGAAATTAAAATAGTAATGAAAACTACTGTACCTCGCAATTTCAATTTTACAAGCCCACAGGCAAATGAAGAATAATGTAAAATATTAGAAATGTCACTGCTATAAAAAAATATATTTCTCTTTTCAATTTACCTGTGCAGCCATCACCCTCTGTCTCTCAGCGATCAAGGAACACTTGGGGCAGAGGCATTCCCTGTAACGACACTCTCTTTTGTGCCCCCTCAGCCAAGAAATCAAACCATGATTCCTACATCTGGCGCACTTCGGCCTCCTCTGCTTGGGCTCACCCTCGTCCTCGTTGTTCTCCGCTTTACCCTTGCCCTTCCCGCGCAGCATACCCGCCGAATTATCCGCACTGTTCCATAGAATAACCCGCGGACCTCTGCATTCCAAAACACGCCTGGCGAAATAATGCAACGAACGAACGATTTAACGAGGAGGCAATAATCGGCACTCGTACAATTGCAGCGAATAATTTACGTCCAACACTATGTCCATCTATTCAGGACGGTGTTTAAAATGTGGTAATTACTGCGAGGCGAAGCTCGGGTCTCTGGACGATTGTTGGTGAACGACTGAGTGAGCAGCAAGCGAAAAGAAAGCCCGTTCTAATCTCCGGTAGCATTTGGATTTTTCCACGGTGGATCGCGATTGGCTCTGCACCGCGAACACGTTGTGGAACCTCTACGTGATTCCAGCATCCCTCCGGAGGAGCAACAAGACAAACATCCGCAGGACCACCCTTCCTCTACGATTGGCCCGGCGATGTTTATCCACCTCGCCACTCCTCCGCGATGATTCCTAGCCGCCAACGACTTCCACAAACTTTCTGACACTTCCTGGACACGGGGAGTAACGAGACGGGACGCCCTCGATGGCCAGTACACGTCTCCTCCGTTTTGCACAGATTGTTTTGGAATCGAACGATTGATATTTTTCTTAGCAAATGGATTTATCTTTTTGTTGTTACTGATTAAAGTCTGCTGGGGCCATTAGCGACTACCGTGAGATTATGGGACTGTGATCCTGAGGGTTGAAAGACGTGTTTTTAAAACCTATACTTGTGTTGGACCTACATTTTTAGGCGGAATGCAAACCACCAGAACCACGGTGTAAAAAGCACGTGTAGTAAACATGTACAGTGCTGGCCGGCTGGAATCGGCAGCGGCCGGGAATCGAACCGAAGACCGTTCGATTACGAGTCCAGCAGCTAACCGACCGAGCCACCGCGGTCCCTGGATTTATCTCTTGGTAGCGCACCGTGCAATTACAGCGGTGCGTCGATTAACCGGATAGTGATTATCCAAGAGGTCTGATTCACTCGTAATATGGTGTACATGTAATACTAATTGTATTTTTTCAATTTGCAGGTAAACAGTTCCAAGTGAGGGGCTACGATTTTGTGACTTCTGCGTCTGCAAGTAATTCAATTATTTGCAAACCTATTTGCCTATTTGGCCTTCGATTAATTCGAGTTAATCGAGGTCCTGCTGAATGGAAAAAGTTTGGCGCCTGTGCGCAGGCAACCCGCCACGCACCCGTGCTTCCATGGTGATTCTTCGATGAAGAAAAGAAACGATGACTTACTTACCTGATGCAGTGGCATTGTACTTCGAAAGGTATGACTCCAGACTTTCCTATTATTTAAATGTAATACACTGGCGTTCTTCACAGCAGATGAATCTTGTACAACAAAAGAGTTATAGATTTCTGGAATTCTCCGAACTATGAAACACAAGAATATGATGGAACATTTTGAAAGAAATGAGAAGTTCGAGATATATATTGGAAAGATAAAATGATACTTATATTAACGGTGACCGGGAACGGAAGTGGAGTGAGTGGTTGCAGAGAAGAAATTTACTGCCAAGAATCAAGATTGTATAATTCGCAGTTTTATCCATTTTTTTGTTGTTGCTTCGTTTTCTTTCTTCTTGAGTACAGATTTCGTAGCCGGTTAACGGTTTTGAGTGTGGATATTAATAATAATAATAATGAACGAGCCGTCGCAACAATAAATCGGACATTCGATATCGTACTCTGTTCACAATTTTTTTGTTCGTTTTCTTTTTGTCTCGCTAAATATTAAACGTTCTTTGTGCTGTTCTAGACGCACTTCCGCGAGTATACTGTGGAACGCGCGGCCATGATATGTGATTCCTTCGTTTTCATCAGTTTACGATTAATCAAAGACGGGAATTATTCCATTTCTTCCATTTTATCGAGTTCTCGAATTTATATATTTTTTGTTGGATATGATAATGCATCATTGATATGGTTAACTGCGTTAATTTTCCTCCTCTTTCATGTTCGATTCAATCAGAAAATTAATTTCCATCCCCACCTTCGATATAATCGATATGTCTTTTAAATCCCTTACCCTTAAAAATTCCTTTAATTTTTTTTTTTTATACTTTTTGTCTTACATTGGATTTCTGCAAGGAAGCGAAGTGGGCAAGCGTTACTATCTTCTCTCGTGGTCGTTAACGTCATTAAATTGCGTCTTTCTTTCGTAAAGTAAGAAAGGAGACGCGGACATATCAGGAGTGTTGTCTTTTTTTTCATTTTTTTTTTCTTCTTTTTCTTTTTTAAATCGATTCATCACTTAACAACAAGCTTAAGCCTAAGTAAACTCCCATAAATAACGGACAACGTATCGTTTTTTTTTGTTGTTTTTTTTTTTGTTTTTTAATTTGGCACGGACGACCTTTTTGTTCGTTCGATCATGGAACATATTATTCGAAGACGAAATTGAAAGGGCAGGACGTTGATAATATCACACCCCTTAGAACTGGACTCAACCTACGGAAGGAAGAATGAAGAAAAATACGAGTGGAAAGATTTGCGTCGATTCAAGTGGTACGTACATTGAACCGGAAACGTTATTACCGTGGCAAGCAAGTAAACTAAGCCACCTCGACCGATATCAACTATAAAATCCTGATGATTTTTCTACTTATTATAAACTATCTAGTTCCCTTATATTCCTAGGTACGCTATTCTTGGTACAACAATATTCACATTTCCTACTTCCTCTCTCCCCCCCACCGAAATGGATCCGTCTACCCCTTATAATTTCTCATAGAAAAATTTTAATAAAGCATTCTAATAGTTATTCTGGAACCTATAAAATTCATTAATAGTAATTGTATCTATAGAAATCTATACTAAACGCCTCTCACGTAATCGCCGGCTAGTCCCGCTTAGATTTACCTATTTCGTACGAGGCCGTTTTATTATACAGTTTGTCTCTTGATCTTCGTCTTCGAATAACTCAGCCTCGATCCATCTATCAAATATCAAGGTACATCAGACATTCGTGGACACACAATTAAAAAATAAAGCGTAATATCGTACGAGATCCATCGTGGTTTTTACGTGATTCAGTGGTCGTGCGTGCCTCCACAATTTATAACACGATAACAAATTGCTGCTCTCGATGTATATGTGTAAGTACGCTACTGTTCTGCGTCGCGCGAAATCGAAAAGCGCGCGCCCGATCTGCCTGCCGCGGCGCATGCGCGACGAAGACGCGCGCTCTTTGAACGAAGACGAAACTGCGCGACCTCACGCTGAAAGAAAAGTATTTCCTATTAACGTAACGCTTTTGTCGCTAAAAAACTTCCCCGATTAATCCTTAATAAATTCCAAATAGCATATGTGAGGTATAAAACGAAGCACAGTTTCGCGAAACTTCCGGTGAACGGTGAGAATCGGGTACCGAAAGATTTGTAAAAAAATAAAAACCGGCATCGATCTCCTGTTACAAATCGACTGATAGAAAAAACGTATCATAACGCGATAGAAATGTTTGATTACAGTTCGACCCTGAGAATTTAACAAGGATTAATTTTGAGGCTGTTCGTGCGAAACGCGTAAGGAACGCAAGTACGACCTACAATCTCGCAGAAAAGGCGCACAATTTATGCAAATCACACTGATTGGCCCCGAAAAATCATACAGAATACGATTTGTCGACCTCTATAATTCCAATGCACGTGTATATGTCTGTGTATGTTTGTGTGTGTACTCTATATTCCCCCTTTGTCTCCCCCATATTCGTCCCCCCTCTCTTTCTGTTCGTCTACCAGCCCCGGTTCGAGGGCCGATTCCATAAGGTCAGATTCGCCTTTGACTAGACTCCATTTAACCTTGCATCTAAATATAACAGTCAATATTGTACGTGTACATACACTCGTACGAAGGTACGCGAGCGCACGAGTGCACGAATACGTTTTATGCATCGTGTTGCCGAGGAAATCGAGGCTGTTTCCCTTAAAGCGACACTGTGCGATTCGATTCGGAGACAGGGAAACACGGAAGCAGAAATAAGCGTACAAATTAATAGTAGTAATGAAATTACGAAACAAAAGGGAAGCTGTCTATTTGAATCTATTTGAATCTACCCGAAATCGGCCCTCTTGGTATTTAAAATAGTCCGCACACGCATCTGCTCGCATGCTCAACAGTTACGATACAGGATATGTGTTTCGTTCGTGTGAAGACAGTAGTTAATAACGACCGCGATAACGACACTGATCGGTCCTCTATCGTAATATCGACGGGGTAAACGTTTTACCCCCGAGTTTCCCGCGAAATTGAACGTCGCCACGAGTGGACAAAATGGCGGTCGCTGTACAAAATGGCTGGAACCGTAATTCGTTGATATCAATCAGAAACGAGCATCGACAGACTCACTGGTTAACGAAATTATAGACTAATCGCTGTCCGCTCGTGCCTACGTCGCGTTTACTTAAACAAAACGAAAGCATAGACATCGAATAATACAGGAGACGTCGTAATAACGATCGGAAGTATATAGTAATAGAATTGCCCCGAACGAATTCGAGGCAGAACAGTTCGGGCAAATTTTCCAGCCCAATGGGCGTGTACCGTTCTTTAAACGCTCGTTAAACATTCCCTGCGCATTTGTCAATGATAAAACGGCGGCGTATTTTTACGATCGGGGAGGCGCGCTGAAAAGTTTGCTCGAACTTGAACAAAGCGCCTCGTTCGCAACAAGTAAACACCAGCAGCGTGGTAAACGAAAGTCAAGGCGAGGAATAAAACCAGCCCTACGCGACGAATCCCTTTAATTAGCGTCTCCTCGCAAACACTAACACCGTGGTTTCGCCTGTGAACGACATACAAGTGTAGAAAACGCCAAAAATCTGGGTCAACGCGTGTATGTATATGTGCGTGTAGATGTGTGCAACCCCCCTCCCCCTCTCTCTCTCTCTTGTTCTCTTAGTATCACTCAACGCGTCGAGTAATAAATCCTAATTAGCGTCGTTACAAAAACCTTACAACTATTCAACAAAACCCAAACTCGTAACAACTTTTATCTAATTCTGTCGTCTTTCGTTCGCGCATTCGCCCTCTGCGCACCGTGTTCGGCTGAAGGAACCGTGCCACGCCGGTCAGAAGAAATTGAATCGTTTACAGTAGTCTCGGTCGACGATGATTCCCGTGAAAGAGCCACTTTCTTAAACGTCTCACCGCGGTTCACGCGGTCGACACGCCGTACAACAGCGTCGATACTCGGCCGCTCTTTCAATGAAAACCCGCTCGTTCTGTTTGGTGGCGAAAGGGACGATCGGTGTCGTCGTCGGTTCTTGGTCGAGATCGATGATGGCGGTCAGAACGATCGCGTCCCTTCCGTACAGTAAGCTCGAGATAGCCGAACGGATGGTCAGAGTTTGTAACGGTGATCTACTTAACGAGCCGACTGGTACAGAATGAAGTAGTGAGTACATCGCTCTGTATCAAAATTAAAAAATCTATCAATAGTATGGGGAGTAGGTGTGTTCGGTTGGATAGAGATTACAGGCCGCCCCTAATGCTCCGTGCAAACATTTCCGTGCATCGTTCGCGCGTCTATAGATCCATCGGAACGTGATCTTACGGGCGCTCGGTCACACCTGGGAGGATCTACAGGCGACCCAGGGGATTTGTCAACGCCGCGGACGAGCTGCTTGATAATCGAGGAGCATTAGATGCACCCGTGTATGCATGTACTTATATTTAGTTAAGTACGACACGCGATCCCGCAGTTATTCATCGTCCCTTTCGCTCGCGCAAAACTTAATCTAATCTAACGGCTGCTATAGTCGAGTCGAGACTGCCGTGGTTGGTGTTGCCGCTCTCAGGGTCGTATGGATCGGCGACAGTGCCGTTTCGTTCTTCGTTTTCTATCTCTTTGTCGCACACAGGTCGAGCGGCATCGTTATGCTTAGCGTTTGCGAAACCGTCGTTTCCGTTCAGTTACATCACGCAGCATTTTTCTTTCAGACTGATCGCGTTGTGGCTCTGCACCGGCTGCAACGACACAGATCGGTTCTTCTCCAGCATCAACAGGTCCCGAAACAGGGCGTTCACGTTGTAATTCGTCTTTGCGGAAGTCTCGAGAAAGCCGCAGCCCCTGGTCGCGGCTTCCGCTGCACCCTCGCTCAGCGATACCTCGCGTACCGACGGGCTCTCGTCGCATTTGTTCCCAACCTGTTAAATAATGTCGGTAAAGTCACTGTCCCAATGATTCGCCCTCCAATAAAATCATATCTGATCGATAATCGATAAATATGTATTGATACGTGCGTACGACACCATCTATGGAGAAGCGTCAGAAGCGTTACGATTGGATCTCTAACGTATATACATGTATGTTATGAATTATTGCTCGTCAATTTATACAAAGAGCAGTTGCGGTAAATCCCTAGGGGGATACGAGCAAAGGGAGAAAAATGGGGCCGGAGAACGAGAAACAAAAATTAGGTCTTACCAGCATTATGGGTATCTGCGATATGTCTTGTCCTTTAAGCTCCCTAATAATGGCCCAGATCGGCCGTAGTTCCTCGAGGCTTTGCCGTGAGCACACCGAATATACCAGGATGAAAGCGTGACCTTTGCTTATGGAGAGTCGTTGCATCGCGGGGAACTGATGGGACCCCGTTGTGTCCGTAATTTGAAGCGTGCATATGTTTTTATTGCAGCTTATCACCTGAAATATCGCATCACACAATCGTCCCTATTTCGCTCGGTCTATGTCTGTTTCCGATCGCCGTCGGGCACGCTTCTCGTCGCGGCACACAGCACGGGTCTCAACAGTTTCCCCAGCGAAGCGTCATCGTTTTAATTTCCTTTCCGTAATCTGTCCGACCTGTCGCTCGCAAACGGTCATCGCGCATCACGATCGATCCGGGGAACAATTTAAATTTGTACAATTTGAATAATTTATCGATCAACGCGGGTAGACGATGATTCAAAGTGCCCGCCGAATCGATCGATAAAAGCAATCTCCGCCGCGACGTCACCCATGCATCAATACTTGAATTGATATCTATAATCTATACAGGATTTTCATTCACTGTTTATCGGCAATCGATAAATGCTACACGCAAACCTATTTTATATTGCATCGATATTGAGATTATTATTATATTATTATTCAATGGCTCAGACGAGACCTATATCTTCGAACTATTGCAATTTCCTTTCCGGTTTTACACTATTACAGTAAGTCTATCGGCATGCTGTACGCTCTGTCCCTGCTAATGAGCTTCCCTCGTGAATATTGAATAAATAAATATTCTATAGACGAGAAATCGTATTATTCATGCTACGAAAACTATTCAGAGAGCATCGTTAATTAGGGAAAGATAGAATCATTTGAAAGAAGAGAGTATTCGAAGGAACTGAATGAAATATCCAACCCGAACCTATTATCTTTGCTCCCCGGGGATAATGAATTCGAAATGCAGATAAATCGGAGGAAAAGCTAATCGAGAGGACTGTTTACACACGGACTCGATTTCCGCGTGAATCTCGCGATTACAGAGCGTGATAACGGTTCGAAAGATGAACGATTAGAGCAACGATCTTGCATCATGTATGAATCATCGGTGAAACGTCAACGGTTTACGTCACGGCTAGCGACACGACAGTCCCCTCTAGAGTTATCTGATCCGGAAAGTCTGCTATACCACTGCCCGATATACGGCATACCCTTACTACTTGCATCGTCTGCCCGATCCAATTCTACTGATACTGTTAATTATCGTGCACGCCAAATATAACAACATGCGCGAATCTACAATTTCTCGAATGTTTAGAGCCCGAACGAATCTTGATTTCTCTCATCAAACTATAATTAATGCGTCGTTAAATCTCTAAACGTAACTTCTCGAAAAATCAGAACGATCGCCTCCAATTAATTTAGCGTCGCATTGAATCTTTAAGTTCGATTCCTCCAAATATCAGAAAAGTTCCAACTAACTTTCAAATTTTAAACAGCAAAGGCTCGCGAAATAAGACCCCTGGAAACTCGTCGGCCTTACCTGTCTGTACGTGTCCTCGACGGTGGGTATATAGGATTCGCGAAAGGTGCCTTTCACGAAACGCACCACCAGAGAACTCTTGCCGACGCCGCCCGCTCCAAACACCACCACGCGATAGTCGTTGCTCTGCTCCGGCATCCTGACATCTGCCGTCCCGATTATATTAACCCCCGCCAGCCGGGGTCCCTTCACTGTTCTCTCTTAAAACTCTCTGCGACGCACAAGGTACCAAAAATGAAACAAAGAAGAGGAAGAAATTAACTCAAACACCCACAAACGAGTTTTACGTAAAACTTGCAGCAACCCTCCAATCAACCACCCAATCCGATCTGATTATTCTTTTCTTGTCTTATTCCTCTGCTGGCTGCTGTTTACGCTGATCAATATAAATATATATATACCGTTTCCAATTAGCCAACGGTATAGAGACAGAGAGTGTCTCTTTGCAGTAATTTGATGTGCCGCACAGACCTCGAGAAGGCTTAATGCAGGATCCTGGTGGTGTGTACCACGTGTAACGCTTTGACGCTCGACGCGGGGATTATTCGGTGGGAAATAAAAGAGCGCCGATACCGACGACCACTTGACGATCCTCTTATGACCCGTAATCATCCGTCTATACGTGTATGTATTCAACAAGTGACGTTACAGACTCGAGGCCCTTGTCGTCGCCGAACAACGTTTCCACTAGGACGTGCACTCGGCGGCCGATATTTCGAATCGGCTTAAAAGCTTTCCCCCGTGATATACGTCAATGTTTCCATTCCCTGTCCGCGGAACACTGCCAATGATTGTCCAGAAAAGGAGACGGGGCGAAACGAAAAAAGTCAGCGCAGCCAGCAGAGGTGCGTACAGGGAGTTGATTAAATTCCGACCGATCGCCGGTGGAACCACGACCACGGTTAAACGTCGACGCGTCACGAGTCGCATTAAGCGATAAGATCACGATCGCGTTGACCCGGCGATGCGGAGGGCCTGCAGATAACAAACTGTCCGGCGAACCTTCTTCGGACAGCACCGTTGCCTGTACCTCTTCTTTCCCGAAACGATCAATGGGGAGTTTATCTTGTCAAGCGCGACCAGTATCCTTCGCGGAGGACGATCGTCTTCCAGTGCGTCCTCTGTTCTTTAAACTGCCCCTGGTATCCGGTACAAGCGGCAGGGTTCAAAGCACTCTTTCGCAAAGGTTCAAGGAGACCTCGGGCTCCTCTGACGAACGTCCAACGTGCCAGGCCAACGGATCCCCCTTGCCGGGACGAAAACAACTGGCCAAGGATATCCCTGGTGCACCGTGTCCAGACACCGTTCCTCTGTCGCCTGTTAAACGATCAGAAAAATCACCTCTGTTAATTAACGGACGATCGATCGACGTGTGTTCCGCTCGATTTCCAACGGCCGCGGGATCAGCATATTCGCAGCACTACTCTGGCCGCTCGGTGCCGTGAACTTTCACGATCTCGAAGGAAAACGAGGCGCACGCCCTCCGCACCGGGGCTCACCCCACTCCCAGAGGGAGCGTGTGTGTATGTGCGTTAGGTAGGTGCGCACTACGCCAAAAGTGCCAGGGAAAATCAATATCGCGTCCGTGTGCCGCTGCACACGCACGTGCATCGCGGATTATGCGTGTTTTCCAGTCTCTCCCTTTTTCCTTTGCCTGCAGGATTCTCTCCTTGGGAATGCCTCCGTGCTGCGAGCGGACGGCAGCTCGCGCGGTTCGGCAGGTGCATGCGTGTAAAAGAAAAGCAGGCACTGAAAGGATCGGCTGAACGGGGACGTAAGATATTCAAGGAACACTTAGTACGATCAAAGGTATATACGTACTGGCTTTTTTATTGCTTTGCTCAACGATCACAGTACTCACCAGTATTCACTCCGACTCTCACACCGTGTTATAAATTATTCTTATTATAGTTAATCTAGGTTCTAGTGTGTACGACTTATGCGAGATTAATGTACAGCGCAACGCATGGGACGGTGGATAGGTTCGCTTTATAGCACAGCCGACGAAGCGCGCTCCGGTCGACGAGACTTTTGTGTAGGACTGTTATGGTTCCTTCGACAGCGGGTTCTTTATGATTATGTCACTCCCTTCGTTCTCTATGGATTCGTACGTCCACTTACGATTGACCCTGGTGAATAGAATTGCACTTGCAATTAGCGATCCGTCGGTAGACGAGGACGTTAGTTTAAATAGAGGCCGACCTGCATTCATGACTGCACTTCGGCGACCCGCACTTGGCACAGGGAAGGTGACAGCCGGCGCAGGCGAGATTCAAACAGTCGCACATGTCGTATCCGGTTCGCATGTGAATGCCGTGCTCATTGTACAAGGCGTGCCTCTTGTGGCCCTGATAGAGTCGACGGTAAAGCTTGCGTTTCTCTCTCTCGCTGTGCTCCGGGTCGAAGTTTCGCAGGAACTTCTTCGTCACGCTGTCCACGCCCTTTTGACGCGATCCACGTGTGTTTCTCTGCGATGGAGAACCGTGCAAACGACATTGGCAAATTTGTGCCGCGGAGATTGTTAAAAACTTACGCGCTCCGTGCCGGCTGGCGAGTCCAAGTTTTGCTGCGAGGAATTATCACCGGAGGTCGAGTTTCCTGTATCCATGTCTCTCAATCGAGTTTAAGTACCGAAACTTCGATTAATTTCCGCGCGAAGTTTCGCGGAACGAACATAACCTATAAAAGATAACCTCCAATGAAAACAATGCAAATTATAATTCGTGAGAGCAATGTGTGAATGTAATACCAGTATACTGAGGCGAGATATGCAAAATGTAGATATTTACGGTGCAATTGGAATTAGTTTCCTTTAATCACTTTTGTCGCATTTGATTAATGGAAAACAAAACTGACATTTCCAAGAAGTGTTTTTCTTCCGTGACCGAGAACCACGTGTTCTTAGGATTTTTGGGAAGCAATCCGCATTACCGACCGATGTTACGATGTAATTTTAAAGTTTCGAGTGTCGGTATGGCAGAGACACGAGTGGTTTCAAGCGCTTCTCTGCAGATGGCGGTAACAGATATGTAGAACTGGCGCGAAAATACGAATGGAAGTTGTACAGTTCAAGCTTTTCAATATTAGCGTATACAAATTGTACTGTATGCTGTTTCGCCCGTTGAAATTGATAATTTTATTAATCATTTGCCAGAAGTATATATTACGTTAAACAGTATTCACAGGCATTGCCATTAACTTCTTCCAACATTAACGACACTGTACGAAGCATCGATGCAATCGACGTAACGCATCGTTGCCTTTCCCAATTCAGGATTGGCGACGTAATGTGCGAAACGCGTAATCCCGTTGCACGCAGCTCCGTATTCACCGTTCATATTTATTGCAATCACTGCTCCGGTGAACGCAGGGTAGTGCTCAGCAATTCTGCTGATCGCCGTGGTCGCGGCTGCTGTTGGAGTGGCACCGCGACGCATCTCTTCCACGGCGAGAAAGCTAAAAATAAAACATCCCCCGTCATATCCAGTATCTCGATTAATTTGCAATGAATTTCGAAATCGAGCGAGCCATCATTTTCACCTGGGCAAGAAGCGCATCATAATGTCTCCCTCACCGGTACCGGCAGCCGCACCAACTTTCTGGTCAGCGTACGCACCGGCCCCTGCGATCGGTGAATCGCCAATGCGTCCAGGAATCTTGTTCCTGGCGCCATTCGTCGACGTACCAGCAGCTACGTGCCCCTTCGAATCTATCGCCACAACTCCAATTGTGTCGTGGTTCTCCTCATTCACGTACGACACGTGTTCCTCCACAGTGTTCCCCATAGTTTTCTCCGCCCGGTACGGCCCACACGTGGTACTTGGATCTGGCACCACGTTCTGCAGGCAAATATACGCTTTGTTCGGCGTGAAATATAATTTCTTCATCTTCTGGGGGTACGAGTTACCTTCCAGAAATTCGGCTGACAATTATTCGACATCCAGTCGCTCCACATTTTCTTCGACTCCTCCGTTTGCAGGGACTCCTCTTTGAATCCCATCTGCACCGCGAACTTTGTGGCCAATTCACCGCCGATCAGGGAATGCTTCGTGTTGTGTAGAACCTTCCTGGCAACCGAGATCGCATCCTTCACGTTCCTTAACAGTCCTACACCGCCCACGTCCATTGTCACTCTGTTGAACAATTGAGTCGACGATGGGTGACGTTCATTTAAGCGCAAACGTACGGGATTGCATTATCACAGTACCCGTCCATAATTAGAGCGTCCAGAGTAGTTTCCCCAGACTCGTCCGGACTGCCGCCGTATCCCACAGTCTTCCTGCACCTCTGCTGCTCGCAGAGGCAGCAACTTTCCTCCACAGCGTCCAGAGCGCTCCTCTTCTCATGGTTCAGAACATTCCATGCTAGAAATTAAACCACGTTGCATCGATTAACAGATAAACAACGAATTTCTCTCACCTCTCTCCGTTGCCCCCAGATAGTCCCAAGTAATAACAACAAGCGGAATGCTCTTGTTAGAAGCGGAAGCTTCCGTGGCGTACGTTAAAGAGACGCAGGTGATCAGACCCAAAGCCAAAGAGAACTTCATGTTCGTCCTATCGTTATGCAACTGTAGAACGTTATGGAATCGGTTGCCAACTGAACGATCTCTGCCTGCGGACAATGTGGGGATTTATCTCTGGTACTCCAAGCCAATATCGCTCTGATTGCAACATTCACAAAGAATACAATTGCTGATTATCTATGCGTCTGCGAACAGTAATAACTCGCTGCATCTGTTACGTGCATAACAAACGAACGGTTCTCGTTGGAAATTTATGCACGACACGCTGCGACCCTGCAAGGAAATATAAAACGCCACGCAATCGATCGAAATTGCCAATCGTAACATCTTATCGGGTCCGCGGAAAAATTTATCGAGATACGGTCGGTAAATGGATTTTAATCGGGCGCAGACCCAGTCTTATCAACGACGCGTGGATCGTCAAGAATATCCCGACGTAACAGCGGATATCAGCAAATAAAAGGGATTCCATTCTTTCCTCGATAAATAACGCCATTAATAGGACGTTAATAGGACAATAGGACGTAGAATAAATGAATCATGTATCACCATCGAACTTGGAGCGCCGTAATTTCTCGGCCAATGGGGCAACCGACTTAATTTACTGTAATTCCATACGTGACTGCGTCGATCGCCGCGATATGTACTTCTCCGCGTAATTTCGCCCGGGTCACCTGAAACATATATTATCTGTATACATTATTGTATACATTGTACGTTCATTGTACCGGGACAGATCGCGATTCGGCGTTCCGTTGTAAACACGGACAGGGGGTTCGTTGACGCCAGCAGTTCGTCATCGTCGATGCGTCGGGGCGCTCCGTCTATTTTCGTCGGGGAGGCAAGCTGATTTCCCACGATTCACCCACGGCGTGTCTGGACATCCTTGAAGCGCCTGCCGGACGACAATTGGTCGGATCGAAACAGGGGGTGCACTCCCGTCAGATCCAGGGGAGTCGTTCTATCGTCTCCTCCCGATCGTCGCACGTAACCTCCGACGCAGCGGAGATGCCTTTCAAGAAAGACTTGCGACTCCTGTTGAAGCCGTACTATTTCGTGAATATATTCCTCAGCCTGTCGTACATCGTGTCGAAGCGCGTGCCGATTGTCTGCAATTATGTGTTCGCGCAGGCAGAGTGCGAGCTGGACGGGGTGAGTAACGAACGATTTATTCTCGTTGCGTTGTTATCGTCGTGGCAGAGCCTCCGGTATCTCAAGTAATTTACGACGGAATATTTTTGCCCGTTCGTTTATTTCGCTGTTCGTGGATTCCATATCTTCCTTTTTCAAGGAAGCGCGATTTTTCGATGCTCCCAGTTGCGTTGGATACGAGCTAGTAACAGATAGTTAAATCATTCGGTTTTTAAGTCCCGAGATGCCAGAGGTTCTATCGTACAGCGGAGCGGCTGCTTCATGGCGTTCACTGTTCTGTTGCAGAGGGAGACGGAGATCCTGTTTTTCCTTATGATAGTGATAATGATACGGACAAGGAAAACGGGCAGCGTCACTATGATAAGCTACCTGTCGTCCAGCTTCGTCTACACCAAAGTGGCCAACCTGATTCTGTGGTTCTACGCCGACGTTCGCATGGGAATAATATTCGGCATTACATTCATACGTACGCGTTTACTCGAGCCCCCTTTTCGATTCTTCGAACCGACGTGTGTCATGTACGATGTAACGATTGCAGTGTGCGGCTTGCTGTTCCCCGAGCCGACGTACCAGGGCCCGGAGAGCGTGATCTATTTGCGGGGCGCCAGCGGACTGCAGGAGGAGCTGCAACGCGACACCAGGGTGATCTGGCTGGTCGCGTTCTACACTGCGTGGAATCCGGCGTGCGTTAACTTCGCGCCGACCTTCTCCGAGCTGTCAGCACAGTCAGTGACGAAACCGTTCCATGGAATTGTAACTTAACGCTCCTCTCGCTGGAAACAGTCGGTTGAACCTAGATGCGACATTTCAGGTTCGCGTTGGACAATCTGAAGTTCGGCAAGGTGGACATAGGGAGATATCCAGACGCCGGCGTGAAGTACCACGTCAGCGACTCGAGCACCAGCAAACAGCTGCCCACCTTGATTCTATTCAAGGACGGGAAGGAAACTGAGAGACGTCCCTACGCGGATCACAAGGGCAAGCTTGTGAAGTTCTTGTTCTCCGCGGTGAGTGCGATACAATTCTCCATGCCCTCAAAAGGTTACGCGTGTATTAAAAGGGAGGAACTGTTGCGCTTCGCAGGACAACATAAAGGCGGCATTCGATATGAACAACGTTTACAAGGACTGCAAGAAGAATCCGATCAAGAGGAGGGAGAAGAAAACTGTGAAGTCGGAGTGAACCGGGCAGTGTCTTTGAACGTTCGAAGGGATAAACCGATTGCCCGGCTGAGAGAGAAAAGAATATTTCAATCGACGATTAACTTCTACTATGTAGAATGGATGTCTAGTGTACCGGTGCCACGCGCAAACTTTCATTTATAGCCCCCACCCCCTGCGAAGGTCTGTAAATATTCCATTTTACCTTGTCTCGTTACATGCAGTTTCTCGCACCGCTGTGTTCCGTTAGTGTAACGAATATATGTTAATCTAGCGTAATAGAGTAATTTATTATGAGAGACGCAAACGAAGTAACACGAATATTGTTACGAATGACACGAAGTGCCGCGTGCGGAAACCAAAGTATAGCTTCTAGTTGAGCTGCGTACAGATCGTTACGTAGCGTTGCAATTTTCAGGAAATAAACGGTTATTGAAATATTGAAATACACTCTTCTATCAAATGTTTATATTTTACAAAGCTCAGGTATGTACAATTTCGACGGGAAGTTTATCATACAGGTGGCCAAACGACTGTAACGCGTCCGTGGGCCGATTCTGGTAGCCATTTCTTATACGCCGATAGGAGGACTGAAATGAATAATAGTAATAATCCTTATTCTCGCAGTCGCCGAAAATTCGTGTTTGAAAGAAAAAAAGACACACTTACAATTTCTATCCGTCTGCCAAGCCTCCAATAATTTTTCTTTCGACATTATACCACGGGACAATAGTAACTGCGTCATCTCCTGCGTCCGTGGGATTAATCTGAGAACCGATTGTTTTAAGCCACTTTCCTTTTTCGTATCAAGTAGCTTTGCGCTCGATCGAGATATTTTCAAACTTACTTGGCCCACGCTTTGTTAATACTCTGAGGAGTTGATAGTAACGAGGGAACAAATTGTTTCAATTCCGGGCAGACTTTCCCTTCCAGAAGGAAACAGGCGAACCATTTAACACCATCGACGGTGAGTGGATACTGTACGTCCATCACAGGCAATTTCCAGCCTGCTCTTCCAAACGTTCCAGCCAAGCTACACATAACTTTCCCCGCCTCTGTATCATACCTGTGCAAACATAACGACGCGACGAATTCGTTTATAAAATTGCTTTTAATCGGGGGGTTGTTAAACAAACCTTGGCGGTGGGTCCGTCAAAGGTTCCCCAAGGTGGCACAACGAGGGAGCAAATTTTGGTAGCCATTCTGGTTCTATGGCCGTCACGCCACGCATGTACATTTTATTTGTCTCGTATATTTCTTGGTAAACCACCCATTCGGGGCACGTCTTCCGGAGAACGCACGAGGAGTGCATGAACACGGGCTCCTCCATATCTAAAGTTCTAAAAGAGCGCAATAAAGGTTGTAATTTACTTTACCAGGGGAAGTGAACACGACAACGAATTATTTCTGACTTTACCTGTAAGCGTATTTCCATTTAGCTTTGTCCTGGTCCTCGTTAATTTCGTCCGGCATGACCTTCTTCGCAACCTGGTCCGCCATGCCCGCGAGGACTATTTGCCTGAGTAATTTCGCTTCCGTGTCGACCGGGGGTTTCAATCTGAACGCGCAGTTCGTAATGAGAGGTGGAAACAAGGTTTAAATCAGGTTTAAACGTCGAGTTGGATATTTACCGCGGGTCTATGGTCAGATTAAGCTCCTGTATATTCAAATTGATCTCGTTCGTCAGTTGCTGGCGTAGTTTCCTAATCTCCACCACAGCTTTGTGCCTCAATCCGTGTTGCTCGCAGAACGAAATCAGTTCGCCCTTGGTCCCGGCGTATTCCGCACCACCCACGGCTCTGATCAATACCATTGGGTCGCCTTTAAACAGATAACATTAGATAATGCCGCACAGGTGCTTCGCGGTATATCAGCGGAATTACCGAGAAGCAAACTGTTCCCAGCCCCAGCCCAGAATCGTCTCATCTGTCGCCACTTGTTCTTGGAGGCGCCGTCTGTCTCGAACGCCTCGATTAATACTTCCTGAACGGACAGCGCAGCCACCATGCACACGGTGTATTGTAGAAGATTGTGCTGATGGGACAAGGCCAACATTTTCCCGTAACGGGGCGCAACCGGAAACGCGGCGATACTGTGGCCAAGTGGCGTCACTTTGGCGCAATAAGACCCTGGAAAGAGGCATTTTTAACTGCTGACTTTTGGTACCAAGAGCACGCCATCCTTAACGATCGTACCTTCTTTGTCGGGGAGTGGCTGCTGCAAAGCGCCGAGAATCTGTAGCCGTTTCTCGGCAGTCTTCAATTGAACGATATCCGGCGGCGTTGGGAACGGGAAGTTCACCACTTTGTCGATATTCATTACCTTCATTTGCAACAATAAATCGTCCACAGGTTTCCGCTGAATTTCCGACTGGCTGAACTGTTCGAATTGATCGTTGAACACCGCCGAGGAGTACAGCCTGGGGAAACGAGAATTCTTCGTTAACGGGCGCGACAATTTGTTGGAAATAATCGATGAACCGCGTTGCACAATTTTTACCTGTAACAATGCCCAGGTCCGGTCCTTCCGGCCCTCCCTGCCCTCTGATTGGCGGACGCCTTGCTGGTGTAGCAAATTTTATACGTGCTGACCCCAGTTACCTTATCGTAAAGTCTAGTCTTGCAACGACCACAATCAATCACGTACTTTACGTTGGGTATGGTCAAAGAGGTTTCTGCCACGTTTGTGGACACCACGCACAGGCGATATCCTTCCGGCGGTGGATCGAACACCTGCGAATAAACATTCTCTTGCAAACGCATTTCTTTCCATTGGTCGCATACCTTTCGTACGCATCCTTTGTTACCTTCGCCTGTTTGTGACTGGACAGAAGGGAGTACAATGGTAACACCCACAGCGGTTGTGCACTCGCACAAGCTTTCAGGTCGATAGCATCGTCGTCCTCGTCCTCGTCTAATTGCACATCCTCCTCGTCGTCCGCGCCAATTAGATCCTCGTGCGTGTCGTCCGTAGGAATGATTGAGTAACTAAAATGACAGAGGGACTTTTATGGAATTTCTGTTTGTTAAATTAAATTCCGTTCACGTACTCGTCCAGATTAATGTTCGGCAACTGAATCTGCTTTCTCTTCCTTAGTTTATTGTAACGAATGGCTTCCTTGCAACGTGAATCTTCGTTGTCGTCGCTGTTCTCGTTATCATCTGAATTCGTATTCTCCTCGTTCCTCGAGGGATCCGACGATTCTGCTGGTACCTTCGTCTTCTTCCCGACCTTCTGTTTGTTCTTCGCGGAGAAGGCTCCGCGTAATTTTCGCACCACGAAGTTCACTTCCTGTTGCCCTGCGCGGCGACAATAAATTTTGTAGAACCAGTCGGTTAAGTTCGTCGGCAATAAGTGGGTGCTAAGCGTACCTGTTAAAAATATCAGTATACCACCGTCTGGCAGACGAGTGTGTATTTTAATCGCCTTCTTCAATGCATCAGAGACATAGTTGGCACTGGTCCTTCGATTGAAGTGTATGGTGACGGGGAATTGTCTCGATTCCACCGTTATCACAGGTGGCTTTACTTTAAACAATTTGCTATTCCCAACAAACTCCTCCACTCTTAAAGTAGCAGACATGATCACGAGCTTGAGAGGATTGTTCCTTTTGTTACGCAGCGGGACTATCCTCGACAACAGACCAATTAAAATATCCGTGTACACGCTACGTTCGTGAGCCTCGTCCAAAATAATGACAGAATATTTCGTTAGCAAGAAATCCTGAAACATTCAAAGAGAAAATCCTCATGCATTGTACTATAAATATCGTCGATTAAATTCCATTGAAACTGTTACGAACACTTTGGATCTCCTTCAATAGAACACCGTCGGTCATAAATTTACATTTCGTTTCCGACGTGACGTTCCCCTCGAAACGGATTAAATACGACACTTCCTTCTCCGACAGATTCATCTCCTCGGCGACGCGCTTGCTCATAGAAATAGCTGCCACCCTTCTCGGCTCGGTTATCCCGATTAATTTATCCTGCGCGTAACCAGCCTCGTACAAAAATTGTGGCACCTGCGTCGTTTTACCGCTACCTGTCTCGCCAGTGATTATCACCACAGGATTCTCGTTGATCGCTTCGACTATGACCTGCTCCTCCGCCACCACTGGCAATTTCAGCCTGGCTGCCTGAATCTCTGGCTTCCTTCGCAGGGTTACAAAAACGGCTGGCTTATTACTCGCTTCTTTCTTTCGATTGCATGATTTCTCATCTTTGGCGACGGTCTTCGATTGTTCTATTGGCTCTGCATCATTTTCCCTTCGACTGTTATTCTCTGCGGTGTCCTTTTCCTTATTTCCAGCAGGATCCTTTACCTCAGACCCTTCGGTTTCATCTTTAGCAGTATCCCGAGAAGAAGTAACATCTTCGTTTTCCTCTTCGCTTCCTTCGTCGTTGGATTCCGATTCACTTTCGCTGGCTTCCTAAAAGACAATACCGTGTTCTATTCGTTTGTTTCGCTTTGAATAAAATTATCAACGTACGTCGAACCCAATAACGTTTGGATCGGAGACAGCTTCTTCTTCCTTCTGGCCCTGCAGAATCGCCAGTCTCCTCTTTTTGCTACCTTTAATGGCATTTACTGTGAATTCCGCGCCATCGTCCGCCGCTTCTTCAATCGCTCTCGGCTTGTACTCTTTGGCAGGCAATTCCGCTTCCCTGAAGTGACGCTTCAAGCCCTTCGTCTGAACGGCGGTCAACGAAACGTACTGCTTTAACTCCGCTGCCGGTGCTTGGACTTTGGCTAGCTCTTCTAAAAGCTCGGCTCTCTGTGGACGACAATGGAAAATGTTTAAAGCGGTGAGGAATGAGAACAGTTGTGTGGTATTAATCGGTAACTCGACGAAGCTTACGCGCGACTTCTTCTTCTTCTTTTCAACCACCTTCTCCAATTGCTTCCTACGCTTCTTGGATAACAAACGGACGGTGGTCAGGTTCTTAACTTTGCTCTTAGTTTTCCTTTTCTCGCTTGGAAGTACCAATGCGTTGCAGCTGTCGTAATTGTCCTCGCGATGTTTTATATCTATCGAAATCTATTTGGGAAAGAAGGGACGTGTCACAGATGATTCAATACTGTTTTAAATGTACTGTTCGTACAATTGTTCGCAGTTAATATGTGTAATAAGAAGGTTAAAGTAAAACTCGGGACAAGTAATTATTTTATCGATGTATTCTTTCGAACGATATTATATTTGTTATAAACATACCTTCTTGGTCGTGGAGTTGTCAATTTCAACTTCCGTGGCGTTTCTCGCCGTCATGTTGCGTTTCTTCCTTCCCATTTTTAATGAAATCTCAGGATTACAATACTTACGAATAAATATCAATCTTTATTTGTTAAATCGTTTCTAAATTTGTGATTCTTGGCAACTCTCATATTTCAGTCAAGTTTGCGCATTGTCGTGTGAGGTTATATTTTGAACACGTGCGTTACAGTTAGGGCGACATCTGGTATGGTGTCCGCGAAACCAGCTGCGATTGTCGATAATTGTGGTTCCAGAGCACTGTTCTTCTCTTCCTGTCACTCACAACGTTACCGACAGATTATAGAAAATAGGCGTCGTGCAATTATGTGTGTATGAATATGTAATTGAATATAAATATGAGTATGTATATGAATGCTCTCCGTTGCCACCGACGAGATATAAGAATAGACAAGACATCTTATGGACTTTCGTGGCCCAACGTGACTGTCATAGCGACTCAGAAATCCCACGCTGATTTGAGCGTCCTCTGCTCATGGGCAGTGATCACTTGAAGAACTATTATTTACTAAAGTAGTGGGGACGGGATTCATGCGATTGTGTGAATATATGTAAATGCTTTGAGGGGATCAGGACAGCTTTTTCTCGAGCAACGTTTCGGTAGAAAAATTGAGCTACGGTGCCTGGTCGCGCGATGCACTTCGGCTCGGCTCGAGTTGAGTCGAAACCACATCGCGGTGCATGGGGGCAATGAAATTGACAGTATCACGTCAAGCGTCCCGCCTGTGCTGTCCCGCTTTCATTGCGCGGCAAAGAACGAAATAATTCTTTAACGAGGATCGTAGGTCCAGCTAAAACTTAATCAGAACCCGCCGAAGTTCAATAGGCACGACCCTAGAGTCGCAGATCCGGCTAAAAGTTGGTCAGAAAACGTAGAAGTTCAGTAGGTATAACCCTAGGATCGTAGGTTCAGCTAAAAGTTGGTCAGACCCGAAGAAGTACACAGTAGACATGACCCTAGAGTCGTAGGTCCGGCTAAAAGTTGGTCAGAAAACGTAAAAGTCCAGTAGGTACAACTCTGGGATCGTAGGTTCAGCTATAAGTCGGTCAGAACCCGAAGAAGTACAATAGACACGATCCTAGAGCCGTAGGTCCGGCTAAAAGTTGGTCAGAAAACGTAAAAGTCCAGTAGGTACAACCCTAGGATCGTAGGTTTAGCTAAAAATTGGTCAGAAGTCGAAAAAGTTCAGTACGTATGACCTTAGTACAGTAGTACGCACGACCGCGATCGGAGACCTTCGAAGAGTTCGAAAATTGCGAATACCACCGAGCGCGACCGAGCGTTACCGACGCGCCGGCGCGTCGCGGAGTGGGGATGCCGGTGCGCGGCGCACGCGGTGTCACTATCAGTTCAAGCGTCGTACCGTACGGGTCGTCTATGCTGTCGAAGGTTAGCGACATATGTACATCAGCTTACAATACAATAGCATCTCGGGGTTTACTTTATCACCGCATACGCTTGTCTATTACCTTCTATTAATTAATACACGTTTATTTAACAATCGTTTGACTATCGTGGATATCCATTAAACTCTTTCTCGAGTCTCTTTTGCTGGACGCTTGACCGGTCATCCGGTACCACCGATTTTTTGATTCGCGATAACTAGTCGTTTATTAAAATATCGGGTTAATTAATTTATTAGTTTAAACGGTTCTTTGAATATTTATTATATTTTATTACACGATTATTCGGATTCGATGCGGTGTTAAGGTTGCGTTTATTTTCTTTGAAATGTCACTTACATACATACCCAGTTACATATGTTCTTTCGCAACTTTGAATTCGATTCTGATTTTAGCACAGGTTTATCACGTTGCTTTTCTTTTTGTTGCAGGTACAATGGGTGATTGGTTGGTGGAGGATAATATATTGAGGCAGCAGGAATGGAGTATTGAGATACAATTACTGCGATGCATAACAATCAGTCCGATGACCTATGATGAAGGATTGGTACCATTTAACTTATTATCCCAACGGTTTACGTATATTTCTTGTTATCTGGCGATTGGATTTTGGCTCAAGTTTTTTTCTTTCGGTTGAAAGTTATTGAGCAATTTAAACATTTTAGAACTAAACATAGAACTTACAATATGCCACTCGCGATTGAAACTAGAGTCTGTAAATTTCATTAATTCTAAACGAAAAATTGAAATACTTTCATGTTTCGCTGCATATCGGTCGCGATTTCTGTTATAGCTTCACTAGTATTTATTAAAAACTTATAATATCTCTGTGACTTTGCACAAGTACGGTCAAATTGTATTTTCGATGCAGGATTGTCCGCGTACTTACGTACTGGTTGCCATGCACTTGAAGCATGATAAATAGTTTCGAGTCTTCATTTCTACAAGCAGCAACGAAAACTTATAAATGCGCGACATTGCTTACTAACTAAGATCATGATCACCTTTAAAACTCGGACAAAGAACAGTCACAGTATGCTTTTGATAAATCATTTATATTAATCTATAATAGTATATCTTGAATAGACAATTAACAGTAATTAAATTAGAATAATAATACGGTAGTACTTTATTAAAACAAAGCAGTATTTCCTCAACAGACGTTTGACAGGATGAAGAAATAAGAAAGAGATAAATAAAATCAAATGTGTATTGCTTCAATTTCTACCTCCTCACCCTATTTACTAACTTGTACAGATTCTCTTTCAGAAAATTTTGATGACCGCGCGCAATGCGGTCAGTAGAGTCAGTGCTTGCTCCGTCAAAGTTCTTTTTATTGTTTTTAGAGCGAAACCGCTCATAATAATTATAACTAAATATAAATAACAGTAAAGATACGCGAAAGTAGAGTCAGTGTTTGCTTCGAAATATTGCTCTCGCGAAATTAGAGTCACTTTGTTCGTCGATCACAATTGACGTGCGCGATAGTAGTCTTTTATTTTATTTTTTTTTCTTTCGCAATAAGTATTCCGGTATTAGAGTCAGCACCGATGCAGTTCGGCGAGTTCGGGCACTCATCCATCAACTCGAAGAGTAAGTATCTCTGTATTTCTTTAATCTTATTTTACAATGGTCTTTGATAATTATCATGATCGAAAAGTACTCAAAACGCAAAGATTTCAATGTTGTCTGTTCTTTTGAATGTTTCAGAAGCTGCCATGGGCTCAATTGTATCATCATAACGATATTGTTGGCCGCGCGCAATGCGGTTGGTAGAGTCAGTGCTTGTTCCGTCAAAGTTCTTTTTATTATTTTTTGAGCGCAGCCGCTCTTAATAATAATTCAACATAAATAACAGTAAAGAGACGCGAAATTAGAGTCAGTGTTTGCTCCGAAATAATACTCTCGCGAAAAATAGAGTCACTTTGTTCGTCGATCATAACTATTCCGTTTCCTTTTCCGTTCTCGGCTCGGAGGACTGATGGTTAGGGACTTAGTGTCAGCGAGTTACGATGTGCGGGGGCGTGATTGTGGTTCTGGACCCTGGTCACGAGGCCCTCGGTTAGACTACGTTATTCTCTAACATGGGTAGGTTATCCACCATTCTGGAATCGTGGTCGCGGTTCTTGCAATATCCGAGTTGCAGTGTCATCGGGGGGCGGTGTGTGGGGCTGTGATTGCTTTTCTGGACACTTTGGCCCGCCAAGTAGGATATTTATCCCCGTTAGACCACGCCAAGCACACCTTGGGGTGGCAGAAGGCATACGGGTCATAATCTAGAATCGTGGTTGTGGTCTTGCATATCCGTGCCTTAATGATTTCTGTGGCTCGGAATCGAAACTGGTGTTGATGCTAAGTCGTTACTGTCCAGACTCTGAGCCGAGGGCACGCGGGCTGCTCGGTAGCAGTCACAAAAACAGTAGAAATACTGTCGCGAAATTAGAATCACTTTGTTCGTCAATCATAAGTGTTCCATTAGAGTCAGTGTCCTGTTCGGCGAGTTCGGGCTTTCATCCATCAACTCGAAGAGTAAGTATCACTTTATTTCTTTAATCTTGTATTGCAATAATCTTTGATAAATAACCCATTCAAAAAGTACTGAGAGTATAAAGATTTTAATTTTGTCTGCTCTTTTTGAATGTTTCAGCAGCTTCCACGACATCGAGGGAGACGAGCTTGACCGCACCCCTGGTGAGTCTGCAACCGGTGAGTGGCATGCTTTAAAGTTCCTCTGGTCACACAATCATGTCGCAGGACGAAAGGTCCGAACCGACACGAGTGGCTGGTTGTAATTACGTAGATTTTTCTGGCAAGCACTGTGACCATGGGTATATGGAAATATACTCATGAGTAGTAACTTCTTTACTGTTTTATATTATATGAGGATAGGTCTTCTTGTACAACGCGTTTTTAAATAGCTTGATAATTTTAAAACAGATCACATTTAGCATAAAATATATCACTATATATCTTTTTATAATAGAGTCTTTAATTGAATACCTATGAAACGATATTTAAATAGTTATTAATTATTAAATGAATATAAAGTAACGTCCAGTATTCTACGTGCATTAGTTTGTAGTGGAGAAGTCGAATACCATTCGACTTCGTTTATTTGTCAATTGCAATTACTGCACAGTTATAATACATTGTTAGTAAGAGTATAGTCGTTCCTCTTTTTTACTACTTTGATTATATATAAAGTAAAGGTACTTACTTACCTTTTCAATTTGTTGGAACTATCGAATAATTTTATTATTCGATATCCATATTAGTCTTTAGCGTATCAAAATATCAATAAATTCACTTTTTCCGTACAAGATATTAATTAAACCTGAATGTACAAGAAGACAATACGCGAACGGGTAGTTCTCGAAATCAAGGCAATCTACTTTAAAACCAACCTTGCGTTTTAGAAGCAATGCTTTGATGACGGGAACGCCCGAGGGTGTTTCAATTTAATTCAAAGTATATTAAGGTAGAGTCACTGAATAATTTTTCTAATAAAGTAAAGTCATTGCATAATTTTCCTAATAAAGTAGAGTCTTTGCATCACTTTTCTAATAAAGTAGAGTCACTGATTAATTTTTCTAATAAAATAGATTCATTGAATTTTCTCTTCAATAAAATAGAATCATATATTGATCTGGTATACAAGATATGTAGATATATTTAGCCCGTTAGAAAATCAGTTTGTCTTAATCATCTTTTTAGACGAGGATTTTCAGGTTTAACCCTTTCCGTGTTCACTGCCCGGAGCCCACTCACGTGCCCCGGTGCTACTTGGGTGGGAAAACGGTGGTGGAGCACGACGATATTTCTCTAGTTTATAAGCCACAAAATGATTTATTGTTGGCGACTGACAGTGCGTTGGTGTATCGTGCACGACGTAATATCCGCATTGTGTGTGTGGTTAGGCTGTGGATTTGCGTCGTTCGGTATTAAAATGTAGCTATTACGACCAAGATAAGATGTCCATTAATTTAAAACAGAGACATCATTTTTGTCATCATTTTGTTCAAATGCCAAAAAGAATCGAATATACTTATCTATTGCTATCAAGTACCTTATGTATGGGTGCTATTTAATTATTCTGTTAAAAATTAACCGCGGCGTGACTTTTTCCACGCAAACGCAAAGATCCCAGCCACTGTCAGTCGATTTCAGAAAAATGGTACGTACATTAGAGTGTGCAAGTTGTGACAACACCTGGGTGTCGGGGGCGTCCCGGGACGCCTCCCCAGTGTAGGCTTTTGCGCCCAAGTGTTTGACTGAGAACCGTGGAGTGTCGTGTGTTGGTGTGTTTGTTTGCCATTTTTGAAATATAGGTCCAGGTAGGATAGGTAGCATACTTTCTGGTGCGATTGATAGACATAAGTAGGTAGGGCCGGGCAGGTTGACACAGTCTCTGATCGGGTAGGCACTATTTCGCGTGTTCAACCTGTTTCAGGAAATCTGATTTGAAAAGTCGACGGTGAAGCTGTGGCGCGAACGAAAATGCGTTCGCCTCTGGCTTTGCCTATCGATTTTTCGAATCCTTCGCGGTCGTGGTCGCGATTTAGGCTCCGAAACGAAACGCGTTACATTATGCTCGAGGCTGCACGTGTGAACGAAGAACGATTACAATTTTAATCGTAATCTTTGCGATTATCCGTAATCACAATTTTACGATTTTATTTGATCGTGATTCGGCCACGTGTGTTCCATTTAGCTCCGCGATTCAAACTCTTTATTTCACCTTTATAAGTTTTTCCTTGGTTTCCGATTAGAGTCTCGAGCCTAGTTTAAGTTTCAGCTGACCCTTGGGTCCGACGAAATGGAGAGGCTATATGCCGAAGAGGCCCGACAAACTGTCACTCAAGAGGGCAACTACTAATGGCTCCCCATTCTTTTTAAGAATGGGGAATCATTCTGTGTTACTACTTTGGCACTGTGCTTGCATTTTCATTTGTAGAATTTTTATTTGTACTTGGCCGATGGACATTCCGGCCCAACGATACAGCCCTCCCAAAAATATCGCGTTGCTTTAGAGTTGCGAAAAACTTGCGAACGGGTCGAGTTGGAGTTGCGTTGAATGCCACTTATTGCTATTCTTATTGCTAGTTAAATTGTAGTATTTTATAATACACTTTACATTTGAGCTTCTAGTGTTGCGGAAATTGTTTTCGCGTATTGGAACTTTCAGTTCATTTTTCAGAGGATCTTCAATTTGCTTAATTTTGGATAGTACATATAATTTACTGTTTGCTTTCTATTAGTCTTAATAAATAGTGTTGCGAAATGATTGTATCGCGAGTTCCAGTTAGCGTTGCGTTGATTAAAGATCGCGTTTTTAAGTAGAGTTGCGACTACTAGTCCCCATCTGCTTCCAATTGGAAGCCTGTTCCTGAACCAGGAACTTTTTCTTTTCAGCGTTTTATATTTGCCTTTCTTTTAATTTTTTTTTTCTTAATAATTATACGACCTGGAATGTCTGTTGATGGAAGTACTGCTAAAAATTTGCATAAATATTAGTAAATTACTGTGTGAACGAAATGAAAAGAAATGAAAGAAGAAAATAAAAGAAAGAGAAAGGAATAGAAAAGAAAGAAAAGAAAAGAAAAGAAAGAGAAAGAAAAAGAAAAGAAAAAGAATAAAGAAAAGAAAAGAAAAGAAAAGAAAGAAAAAGAAAAGAAAAAGAGCAAAGTAAAAAACAGATATAATTTGCAGAATCTTTGATAAATTGATAATAATTCTAGATAGTAGATTTAAATTAGAGTTAATACTAGTGACTGTTCATTATTGGAGTTTAACTCTTAAATATTTCTTCTTAATTGTTGCAATTCCATCTTAACCTTTTTCTTAGTAGAGCCAATTTTTATAACTTTTCGAGCTTGCTTTGTAGAAATTGAAATTCACTCGCGATATCCATAAATGTTTAAACAAAAATCCTTGCACGAAAAACGTTATTGGCAGTAGTTGGGTCTCGGCATGGTGATAGTGGAAGTTTGATATTTTGCTTCCGAATAATCGTTTGGTGCTTCTTTGTTGAAGCAAAATAGAATCAATTGTAGTGAAATGTGACTACTTCATTTTGGAGTTTTTAATGAACGTGATACCACCATTCAGTTTGATCTAGAACGTACAAAAGAATATATCACTTTGGCCGAAATCCAATTAACTATTGTTATCAAAAAATAGCAGCATTCTGATTTATTAACTGCGCTAAAATTCAGTTATTCCGAATTAAAAGCAGCTTCATTTCGATATAAAATGGGGAGGCTTGGGGATGTCACTAATCCAATGCTTGAGATTGTTACAGATTCACAGATGAACCCAAATATGCTATACTAAACAAACATAAGTACATACGTCAGAGGCTCAAGAGTGGAATATATAGAATACAGATCCAGAAATATTATCAAAGACACGATTGGAAACTTTAAAATTCAAGAGCCAGCCTCGTCGATCCAAATTGTGAGTTTAAGAATTCATTCTTACTAATTATTTACTACTTTACTAATTATTTCGAGTTTGTGCATGTTTCAGAAGCATTGAAAAGAAGAGGATTCATGAAGCAATGTATAATACGAGCACACCCTCACCCCATCCCTGCCCCAAACCCCTGTCCTTATTAACTAATTACAGGTGTTAGACAATTAATTAGGCAGGCCCAAATATAAATCGAACAATATTTTTAGCTCTTTATGTAGGTAGGATTTGTCTGAACACACAATCTTAGATCTTTATACTGGCAGGTTTTACACGAATTGAAATTATTAAACTTTTAATTAGGCAGGGTGTATAAAACCAAATATTGTTGGCAGGTGCTGCAATTTTTTGGTTCGGGTTTCTGTCTTTTCTAGGACACCATGGACCACGAGAGATTAATACGGACTAACCGAAGAGGAATTAAGTATATGCATACTAATACATATATGAGTATGGTAAAGTATCTATTACATTCCTGTGTTAGGATATTATTGAAATTGTTCTTTTAATTTGACTCTTAGATGTTATATTAGATCTAATCTAGTATTTAAGAAGGGAGGATTTATTTTTAAGCTGTGTCTTGGTTTTTAATACAGCAGTGTACACTGCTGTGATAATATTTCGTTGTCTAGTTTTTAAGATCATAGGATATATTTTTAAGAAAGTTCTATTTCAGGAAATTGAATTCTCTTGCAGATTTTCTTTCAGGTTTCCTTCTGATATTCAATTTAGCTTTCGGTCGTGAATTTTCCAAGTTACTCCTCTTGTTGTCTTACTTGTACTACGATCAATTAATGAACGTTCTACAAATTGACAATAATAGGAGATTTTTATTTCTCACATGTCATATTAGAATTAGTTTTCGCGTAATTGGAGGGTGGAAGGGCCGTGGCTAGGGTGGGTCTCCATGCGCAGTAACCTCCACGTGGTGAGACCCGGGCAATCAATTATTTATCGTATAATTATTAAACGTTTAACAGACGTTTGATAATTATGTGGAAAATAATTCGAGCTAATTGACTGCGTATTTTACTTAGGATACAATGTACAATAATGGCCGCTCAATGTTCGTTCATTCCCCCAATTAATGCTCGCCGAGACATCGCCACCAATCCTTGGACCTACTCCGGATCGGAGTATAAAGTATACTCCAATTATTAATTTGGTATTATATATTTTCAGAAAAATCTCGATTAGTGCACTTCGCTCGGGACCGAATGCGAACACTAATCGTTTGCAGACACGTTTATCGCTGGAATTGCCTTATATTAGTAAATGAGATACTTTGTCATTGTTATTAATTGAATATTAATAAGAAATTGCGTGTTTCATTAACGATAAAATTGCTCCAATGAAAAAGATAATTAAAGAATTTGTCTAGTAACTATACAATTAACAATTGTAGTATACAATTATCGTCATTATCTTTTCCATTGTGGCAACTTTATTGTTTGGGTGTTAAAAAAATATACATCTCTTAGCTCAATTTTTTTTGGTAATTTATCAGAAAATAATGTAAAGTATAACTTTAAAAATTATTTCATTTATTGATAGTACAATTGAAATAAGAAAACTTGTTATCATGTGTTTCTTTAATTAAAAGATTTTTAATTAACATTAAATGTTCCATATCTTTCGTTGCCTTTCATTGCGGCAAAGAACAAAAGAATTCTTTAAAATTATTTAATTTTCGCATCGTTTTCTATAATCTGTGGGTAACGTTGCGAGTGACCCGGAAATGGTAATGGGTCCCCGGTACCCAGAAATCGTGGCCGAAAAAATACATTGCATGTCTTGTCTATTGCTTTATCTCGTCGATGCATAAGTTTCTTGGTCGGTATGACAGTCACGATGGACCATTGTACCATTGAATATTCTTTACCATTTCAATGTCACTATCGTAGTGAGTAGTTTCGCGCACTTCCTTATAGATGGCCATTCGATATACGCCGCTAGGCAGCGAGATAAGTAGGTAACGGGACAGAGACAAAATTATGAAGGGTGTTTAGGGGGAAAAGATGGGGGAGAGGGTTAAACGAGACGCATAAGAAAAAGGGAAGAGTGAATTTGATGAGAAAATCTCCTCGATGGCTGAATACGAATCTGCGAGCCATTTTTGCAGTTCCCATTAAAATAAACTGCTTCGAATAGAAATGCATCTTTACGCCGTATGCATAACCTATACGATACGCACCGGCATTGCATCGTCCATTAATTACGAACACTCCGCAAATTAATTTCTACACTGCAATAAATAATGACCCCTCCCAACTGCGTACATTTCCATATGAAAGTATAATCGAAGACCTCGCAATAAAATCAACCATAATATCATCGATTTGCAGGTTATGTTACCAAACGGCCCCAATTAATATATCCTCGTAAACGCGAACACTATCTCCTATTATCCCAAACGATACAACGTTATCGAAATTCGAGTTTCGAATCGTCCCGTCTTCGCCACCGCAAAACCAGTATTCTTATCATTGGAATCCAACTTTAGTTATTCGACGAACGGGGCGAGAAACAGGGGACAAAATTTTCCAAAGCATTCGAGAAACAGCTGATCCATCGATTGTTCAAACGAGCAACGTTCCGACGTGCAGTATATTTATACGCAGCAGAAGGATCGGCAGAAACCTTCCGTTTTCACGCAAACGGAATACAACACTGTCGAACGCGATCCTCGTGAAATCATTGGTACAACAAACCGAAGATGTGCGTTGACGTGTCCCAATGACGTAACGATTTATCTGTTCTACCACCAAGGGGTCGATTCTCGCGGAACGTGTCTTAAGATGACTAGAAGGATACCTTCGTCGAGCTGCTCGAACTGAACGTAAGAAATTGCCACCGATCTGCAACGTTCCGCCTCCCCGACGAACATTTCTGCTCGCCCGATTTTTAGGTTATAACACCGAACGATGTAACGTTTTCGTACGCTACCGATTGTGTACGTCGGACGAAAATGTTGATGTGTCAAGTTGTAATCGAGATCGCGGCCGTTTCGTTGTTTGGCCGCTTTTGCGAACGACCGGGAATGTTTCACGATGAACTACGGCTTTAATATTTCCCAGGCTTCGAAATGATTTGTTGTCGTATTAAATTTCCATTCGATTGTTTCGTTAATTAAGCCGCTCCCGGATCGGTTAACACCGCGAAACGAAAATAGGGCAATTTGTTTCAAATATAAAAAATCCGGGGTGAATCGAGCGCTTGGATGATAAAAATGGAAGAAATTCGAAGGGTTGAGTTAACCGATTTGCCTAAATTTGCTTCAAATATTACAAACAGTCTGTACTTCGAAAATTAACAATCGTACGATAAAGACATACACTGGCATTATGTTAATTCTTTACGCAAATTATTCTTCAGTCGATTAGAATATTTAAATGTCTCCCGTAGCGATAAAACTGTTCTGCGCCACGAGAATCGTGTGAACGATGCTTGTAATTACTGCACTACTTATCTTCAACTCAAATCGGAGCAGAACGCTTTGCTTGTATTCCATATATCCCCTGCTTCAAGCAGTGCTAATAGTTATTTTCATTTATATTAAGGTCGGCTGGTTAAAATAGTACAATCAAAGCACAATCATCAAGATGAGGCTAAGGAAAGAGTTGATTCTGCTCTTGTTGGTAATGTCGGCGGCGTCGGAGCCGGAGATCTCCAAGAAACGATCGGACGCGTCCGACGAAGAGGCGGAGGAGGATGTTAGTTTGGAAGAGAACGCGTTCGAGCACATGCAAGAGCTGAAGGCGTTGCACGACACCATACTGAAAATAGTGCCTGCCTCCGATCCGTACCTCAACGACAAGATCACCAAGAGTAAAGAGGAAGCGAAGAGCGATCCGAAAGCAAAAGACGAGAGCCCTATGATGACGAACGTTCTGACGCACGCGATGATAGCTCGGGCTAAAAATATTGATCTTCCCAATGGAAACCTGAGAATCGAGGATGAATATCCTGAGTCGTGGTCCGAGGGAGAGCTGCTCGCCGTGCTCAACGAGGAGGCTCAGGAACCACTCACGCCGGAGCAACAAGAAGGTATTCAAATCAATGTCGCACGAAGTTTTATGCAGAACTCGACGCAGTTCGATTCTTGTCGAACGGATTAATCGAATTTCCTGCCCGCAGCGGAGCTGCTGTTTAGAAAAGCGCAGAGCCTCTTGAATGCCACACGTTCGAACAAGGAAGAGGCGTACAAGTTGCTAACGTCCGCAGCTAATCTAGGCCATCTCGAAGCCTGGTGCATGCTCGCGTGGGCCCATTTGTTGGGAACTCAAATCGGTTCAGCCCCCTCGAGGCAGAACATTCCGGTGGCTTACAAGATATTCAAGGGGCTCGCAGAAACTGGTCTGCCGTCTGCCCATATGGTACGCAAACTTCTGCCCGTCGTAAACATAATATCAGCTATCCAATTTGTTCTGTAACCACGTTTTGTTAAGTCGTTTTTGGAATTCAATCTCTCGTCGTACGATAAACACTAATATTAAGCACACTGTTCGCCAGGGTATGGGTTTTTTGCACGCGACAGGATTGGGTGGAGTGAATGCTTCCCAAGCAAAGGCTCTGCTTCATTACACAGTAGCAGCTCTTGGCGGGGACACCCGGGCACAGATGGCTCTCGGTTACCGTTACTGGGCCGGGATCACAACGCCAGCTTCCTGCGAGAGGGCCCTGGACTTTTACCGCAAGGTGGCCAACAATGTCGCGGAGGAGGTTTCCCTCAGCGGAGGCCCGGTTGTTCAACGAGTAAGGCTGTTAGACGAGCAGGAGAATCCGGCGTACAGTTCGGGGATCTTCGACCAGGATTTGATAGAGTATTATCAGCTGCTTGCGAAGAAGGGGGATATACAAGCGCAGGTGGGATTGGGACAGTTGCACTACCAGGGCGGAAGAGGTGTACCGCTGGATCATGAGAGGGCATTGCAATATTTCCAACACGCGGCTGACGCCGGCAATCCTCTTGCCATGGCTTTCTTGGGCAAGGTATTAAGCGGTTACCATCATGAATCACGTATCCCGCGTTTCAGTCGTGATCGTTCTTTCCCGACGAATGTGTAGCTCATTCGGTTTTGTCGGTTCAGATCTATTTGGAGGGCAGCGACATAGTGAAGCAGGACAACGACACGGCGTACAAGTATTTCAAAAAGGCTGCAGAGCTTGGGAATCCTGTGGGCCAGAGTGGCTTGGGCCTTATGTACCTTTACGGAATGGGTGTCGAAAGAGATACTGCGAAGGCGCTTCAGTACTTCAGCCAGGCGGCCGAACAGGGATGGGTCGATGGACAGCTTCAACTTGGGAACATGTATTTCAGTAAGCTCTTGAAAAACGTTTTCAAACGAACATACCCCGCACATGCAATTAGTTACATCGATTCGGTTATTGCCTCGCGACGATTTAGCTGTTCGAATGATTGACCGTTCTCATAGGTGGCACGGGGGTTAGACGAGACTACAAGCTAGCGAACAAGTATTTCAATTTGGCTAGCCAGTCGGGCCATGTTCTGGCGTTTTACAATTTGGCCCAGATGCACGCGACTGGCACAGGCATGATGCGCAGCTGTCCAGCCGCTGTTGAACTATTGAAAAATGTTGCCGAGAGGGGCAAGTGGAGCGACCAGCTGATGGCTGCGCATGCAGATTACAGAGAAGGCAGGATAAATGAGGCCTTCGTTAATTACGCTCTGCTCGCCGAGATGGGCTACGAGGTGGCCCAGAGCAATGCCGCGTTTATATTGGACAAAGGTGAGACTACGATATTAACAGAGGAGGAGGGACTGACCAGGGCACTGTCCTTGTGGGCCAGGGCCGCTGCGCAAGGATATGCTGTCGCGCAGGTATATTCTTCACTTAATTCTGCATCGCACGTGGTGTTCCCGCGATCTTAAGTCAAATCGTAAACGCTATATCGTTACAACGTTAACGTATAATCGGCAGGTGAAATTGGGAGACGCTCATTACTACGGTCGGGGGACAAAGGTGGATTACGAGGCTGCGGCCAGTCACTATCGATCAGCATCTGACCAACAGAGCAACGCCCAGGCGATGTTTAACTTGGGATACATGCACGAGCGTGGCCTGGGACTTACGAAGGACAGACACCTGGCCAAACGATGCTACGACCTTGCTGCTGAAGCTAGCCCAGACGCCAAGATCCCCGTGGCGTTGGCCCTGATCAAGCTCTCGTTTTTATTCGGCCTGGATTACCTCGAGGAATTCAGTCTCGATCATCTACACAAATGGGACCTACTGTTGAGCGCGAACTGGGACCTCTGCCTCATCGGACTCCTTACCGGCATGCTCAGCTTCATTATTTACTTCCGCAGGCCACAGCCACCGCCTCCGGCTAGGGTGAACTAGCTCTGCGGCTATCCTCTGTTTCGAGACCTTCTTTCCCCGCTCATTCTTTCAGATGTTGCCGAAGTTTGTTATTGATCGTTCGTAAATACATGCACCGTACGTGCATATCGACACGTTTGTTTTCATTGAACCACCTTTATTTTGCACAAGATAAGATCGAGGCTGCGGCAAATTTTTGTTCGTTTCGGTTTTCTTACCGTTCAGATGTTTTAGTGTTTATGGCTCTAGGCACCGAACAATTTATAATTATCCAATGAAACTTTTTACATCGGCAGGCCCCTTGCTCGTTGTGTTGATTGAGCGTTCTTGAAACCTTCGATTTTTAACTCCAGAGGCACGCACGCTGATTTCCGTTTTCGTGGCGCGAGAAGTGGTATTGTGTTTCGAAGAACATTTCCGAAGGCGTATTAATGTGAAAACTGGAAACATTCACGTGGCTATGAATTGTGGATCTTTCGTTTCTAGAGACTGCGTTTTTCTTTTAATTTTTAGATTGCGAAATGTATTTGTAACTTGATTCGTTTCAGATACCTTTTTTATGTTTAATAATGTATATGTATGTATTATATTTCGAGGAATATATACATATATATGTATGCGTAAATAATAACAGAATCATGGAAGAAAGTGTAAATGTTTGCGAATGGAGTATATAATGCTTAAGGTCGATGATATGCGATTTTTTTTTACATTTATTTATAACAGGTAAGTTCTTGAGAAATGTATCGTTATCGTCATAGATATACAAAACTATTAATCCGTTGTGTTCAATCGACGAATAATTTAATTGAAGGATATAAGCTTTTTTTCGATCGCAAAATAAAGAAGGAATTTATTATGTAGAATATTTGATTTTATCTAGGATATAATTGCGTGTAAGCAATGTTGCGTTATACAAAATTATATTTCTTGACTAAAATTGTGAATACTTGTATAAAGATACATTGTTTCGTACATTGATGTATAAATGCCCCTGGCAACAACAACAGCAATGTTAAAAAATGTATTATTTATTATTAGACATTAATAAATTTTATTAAAATTCTTAAGTATCAATGTCAATATTATTACAAACAGTGTGTTATTTTATTGCCCGACAATGATAGTATGGGTAAAGTTTAGTAAATAATTAGATCGAAGTTTACGCTATTCTATTTTATATTTCATGGTTTATATTTATGAATGGATTTCATTGAGAGGAAAGAAACGTTAAAAGTACTTTCCGAAGAATAATTCGATGAAAATGATAATCTTGAGAATCTCGTTACCGTGGAACTTACGGTTTATCGATTTAACAACTACGGTGTCATACATTGTCCTTTCGTGTAGTATGAAAACATTCAAATTATTCGTGTTAGGTCTGTCGTGAAAATCGAGGAAAATGCAACGTGGAAGAAGGAAAAAGGGTAAGGGGACGAAGGTGAAAAAGAAATGCACCGACGAAAGAGAGACTCTGACTTATGAACAAGAGATTTTGGATAACAATCGACAGTTGGCACGGTAAATATATGTATTCGTAAAAGGCATTTAATTTGTGTGCGTAACTTCGATATTACTCGTTTCTCTTATCTCTGTTCCTTACATACAGAGTGGTTCGAAAAAAAGTATCATTATATTTTTTATAATATAAAGAAAATTTAATAAAACTATAACGAGAGAGATTTTTTAATGATTCTTTAACGCATTTACATAGAAAAACATTTGTAATTTTTGTGAAATAACGAAAATATTAATATCGAATCACAAGTAATTCTCACTTGATATATTTTTATTCACAAGTAATTTTGTTCGCAAAAATTTGTAAAGATTTCAATCTTTATTGAATATAATTCTTACAAGGATAATTGGATAATTTATTTTCTTAAATCATCTTTCTTATTAAAAACATTACAAATATTACATTGAATTAAAGAATTGCGAATTGGAAATGATTCGTGAATAAAAAAAAACGGAAATAAATTAGACTAAGAAGTCGAAATGACGAACTGGAGGAACAAGCGGAGGTCATGAAAGAGAAGTTTCAACAATTGGAGGAAGATCGGGCTGATATAATTGCACATTTAAAGAGAAACTTGGACGAGAAAACAGAGGAAGCCAGCGAGCTTTCGAAACGGCTCACGGCTTTGGAGGAACTGCGAAAAGACGAATTGGCTGTGTACAAAAAGAAGCAGGAGGCGATGGCGCTTGAGTATCGCACGATGCAGAACAATTTGAGCGCCGAAGTTAAATTAGTTGGTGAAGTATAGAAAACATAAATGTATACACGCGTATACAAATCGAACGGATTTGTAATCGCATAGAATTATTAATCAGCGTAGCTTAAATACTTAATTTGACTGCTCCTGCCAATTCAGTTTGAAATAATTATTTTATCACCATTCATTACAATAAATAAAACAGTCAGGTATATCGGTAGTTCTCAATTTTTGTATACGAAAATCTTGGCGAGATGAATTTCGTTATTATAATAATCATACATTTCGTGCAGCTGGAAAATTGAATGCACTGGAAGATTGGCGATTAGCTCGACTGGATCTAATGCAGAAGTTCGAAAATCAAGAGAAGGAAATGGCTGAGCAAGAGGAGCGCCACCGAGAAGCACTATACAAGGCTGAGAAGTCTGTAGTAGTGGGGAAATCATTGTACGTGTTATTAAAAAATTCAATTACACCAGAGACGTTAATAACTATATATCGCATAGAATGTCCCTGTATTCTCCTTTCTCTATTTTCTTCTAAATAACGCCCTGCATTTATAAATAATTATGCAAGTCCTCCTTTTATTTAATTCACTGCACATGGCATAACTTAAGTTGTTTTTCATCGTTCACACTCTACTATGGATTCGAGTTAAATTTGAATAATTTATGTACTGTAAAATCTACTCGACAACAATACGAATGCACAGATTGCAGAAAGAGATGGAGGAGCAGTTGCAAGTGTTGTCGAGGAGACTTCTCAAGGCTATCACGCTGCGAATATCCGATGTCATGAATCGTGCGATTCGTGAGAACGTGGTGTTGAATCGCGATCTTGATAAGTTGCTGAAGACCAACAGAGAATTGGAGAGCGTCAACATCGAGCGGAAGAAAACGGAACAAACGTTGAGATTGAAGTGTGAACTGGTTGAAAACGAATCGAACATAACGTTGAGGAAAACTTTGAGGCAGAGGGAGGCGATTCATCAAGCCGCCGAGGTGAGATTCTTATTTGCGTTAAACGTGAATAATACTTTGAAGCAAAGACCTACAATTTTCGCAGGAATTTCAAAAACTTATTGCCTATTATTGCGAAGTAGAAGGAAACAATGCTCGTCTAAGCGAATTGCAATGTGTTTTGGAAGATATCATTAAACGAAAAGACAAGCTGCTGGAAAAGGAAATTAAACAATACGAGAAGAATATTTTATTGGTGAGGAACGAAAACAAAGAATTGCTGGAACAAATTCAGGACCAGGAGAAACAATTCGCGGCTTTGAAAGTTATTTTAAACAATGCCAGGACTTTTCTGAATGAGGCTTTGCAGGTAATAATTATTTTTAAGCAGTAATTAAATTTGATCGATATTTCGTGTCATTGTTCTATTTTTTTTACTAAAAATTGCGTGAAAATCGAGGTAATGGAACATGGAAATCAATCTTTATTTTAATAATAATATTATTATTTAATAATTTATTTTAATATTAATAATAGAATAAAGTTTTATATTATAATATTGAAAATGTTGATACTCTCTGTGTGTTACTCCTTCAAAAAATTTCATACACATAATTATATAATTATTTTAGTATGTAAATACTGTCTTTACAGGTTGCAGAAGATGCTTACAGAAATCACCAATGTCTTGGATGCATGGGTAGAAAAATGCTCCATTCCCTAGTGGAAATATTAGACACTGACACTATTGTTAATGCTGTAAATTACAGTCCATCAGAGGTACAAATTTTTATTCAAACCCTAATAATCTTAATCGTAATAATCTTTTCTGTATTTCGATTTGTTTGTCAGTACAAATTGTACATATTTTGTAGATCGACGATATCGACTGCAAGTACACATTGGGACGTTTGGGTCTTATTGAACGAGTGATAGATAATGGAGACCAGAAGCAGGAAGAAATCATTGCAAAAAATGAGGAAGATATTTACGAAGAAATAGAAGGAGAAGAATTGCAAAGCAGTTCGGGAAAAATACCGTCTTGTTTGCTGAGTGACATCAGCTGTAGTATTTCATCTCCCAAGGAATAATCAATGTTTTATTGCAAATTCTAGTAAAAATCAACCTGTCGTTCCGTTATATTGTTATGTTAAATTATTGTGTTAAATTATATAGAGAACTGATTCTATCCTACTAAAAAGATATAAAGCTAAAAAATGTCCTATTTCATTTTATTATATTTATATCGAGAATTCGACGATCATAATTAATATTATAAAATTTCAATAATTCCACCGCTTTAAACTGTTAACATAATATTTAACTGACTATTGTTTTACATTTATAAATCGTATTATATAAAAAAAAAGTCGCCGCGCATATTTAGCGCGTTTACTGTACGTACACGTATTCTAACGAGAGTAGGATTAAAAATAGTGATGGGCGCCATCGACTAAAAACTATCGATTATTCGATAGTACCCAACTACTACTTTCATTCGAATGATTATTAAGACTATCGATAGTATCGGCTAACGACTAATTTAGTCGACTGAATTTAGTTACTTAAAACTATCGACAAAATTCAGTCGTTAAAACCATCGAATGATTTAGTCGTTTGGACTTTGGACCATCGACTGAATGTAGTTACTAAAAACTATCGACGAATTCAGTCGTTAAAACCATACACGGGTAATGCAGCGAGCTGTATATCGACATAATATGGGCCAAAACATGGGTGTCAAAGGCCTCGCTTAATTTCCTTATATGAGAATATTTTCAGCTGGGTGAGGGCTCATTCGAAAGAGGATGGTTAAACGCGGCGCGCGGCAGAGGAGTTTCAACGAAATTGGGTTGATATCTAATAATATGAGTGATCAAAGTGTAACGGAAAGTTGATTGTCAGTCACCGATGACTGACGCGGCCTGAACGGAAAGTTTAGTGTCAGTCACTGAACGGAAAGTTGATTGTCAGTCACCTATGACTGACGCGGCCTGAACGGAAAGTTTAGTGTCAGACACCGATGCCTAACGTGGCACTCAACGTGTTAAATATATCGCACGCTGGTTCTCAGTACATCTCAATCCACTCCCAACACAGCCTAAACCGAGAGTGCCGAAAAGTGATAAGCATGAACAATTCATTATAAATTACATTTCTGGATAGTGTTTGCTATGTAGCCTCGAAGCAGCGAACATTAAGTGGGCATTACTGTCCACTGTATTTATTTATTTATTTTGTTCTTATTGCAATTACTTTTGAGTTCTCGTTTCTATCTTTGTCTCTATCTGCAGCTGTAAATATTGTGTATTATTTATTGCCCTGCTTCTTATGTAGACCCTTCTGTTTTCTGACCCTTTCGAGATAATTCATTAGTAACATAAATCATATATGTTTCACCTAGAGAATGACATTTTCTTATTTCTCAAGAAGCCTTCTTTTTTATAATTGAAATACCCGTGTATATATCTTTTAATTCATAAATTAATTAATATCTGCAAAGATAAATGTACTAGAATCTACGCGGGTCTCTGCCATATCTACAGTGCCTGCTATGGTTTCGCCATCTATACAGAACTCCTTGAAACCACTCGCGCTTGCTATGGTAGTTCCATCTATACGGAACGACTTGAAACTACTCACATCCCTCACTTACCATAAGTGTAGATATGGCAGAGGCCCGAGTAATTTTATTCACATCTGTATAGATGGCGATACTAATGACTCTAGATAAAGCAGGCATATATACAGTTTCGAGCAGTTCTGTATAGATGGCGAAATTAAAGCCCACTTTGAGTGTAGGTAAGACAGGGATGCGAGTGGTACGTAAATTCAAGCACCTGTTTACAAATAGCGGCGCAATAAAGTTCATAAAAGTCCATTTATGTTTTCATTTATAAAATTAAGTTGATAATGCTCGAAAATCGTTTTGTACTCTCATTTACATATCAATAAAGTGTTAGGAAACACAGTGCTACAATCTACATAAAAATTAATATTTACGGTAACATTGCAAGTTCCATTGTTCATTTTATTCTACAACAATCAAGCTCATTAGCACAGGTTAATGCATTTGTGAATATTTGTTCCTTTAAATAAATTTTTCGGCACGTAATAAATACTAATAGTAGTAGTATTCTTTATTTCGGTCTCGCAGCAATGAAAGTTGGGTTAGTGTGCATATAACCTATCTTTGCATTCCTATATGAACTCTTGCACTCTCATCTTCTGCTTTGCTCTTCCTTTTCATACCTTCTCTACCTTATGCATCCCACTATTTCTTGTCTCTTTATCGCACGTCTGAATATCCTTTAACAATCTCTCTATCTCCTGTTATATACTTACTAATATATTTCTTTGTGTGCGTAGGTTTCGTAGGCAAAGGATAAGGAGCATTGATCGCCAATTCTCATTGTGCATAAAGAGTAGGAAGAAGAAAGAATAACTCTCGCCGTATACATACTTCAGTTATATTAAATTGGTTTTGTGGGATCGGAAGGTGTACGCAACGAAAGCTGATGTAAGTGTAATACGTGTCTAAATATCCTTTTCTTTCAATAAATGTTCCTGCGTGTAATAATTACATACTAACAATAGTATTCCTTTTTATGTCGGCCTCACAGCTATGAAATTTCGACTTAGTGTACATAGAACATAACTTTAGATTACTATCTTAACTTATGCATCCTTCTCCTCCACTCTTTCTTGCAAACCTTCTCTACTTTACACGTTATCCCATTACCTATCCCCTTATTTCATTTCGATTATACATTTGGTCTTTAAGACTCCATCACTTTCTTTACTTCTCTTTTCATCAAATACATTCATGTTTGCTTAATTCCATTCCTTTTTAAATAATCCCCCCCTTTTTCTTATACTTCTTGTGTGGTCTTTCCCTATTTTCTTTTCTTCTAACTATCCTTTAACAATGTTTCTTTCACCTGTTACATACTTACTAATATATCTTTTGTGTGTACAGGTTTTGCATCCAAGGAGTAGGGAGCATTAACCAGTGCATCTCATCATGCATAAAAGCAAGAAAGAAGACAGAATAACCCTTGCCACATACATTAGTTATCCTTTAGTTATAGTAAATTGGTTTATAAAAATAGTTTGTAACTATTAGCGCATAAGATTAATTTAGAACATGTGTGTAATTAACTGTTATGTATATCTATTATATATTTTATTTTATATTCATTTTATTCGGTAGATCTTATATAAACTTTAATAGTACGTTTATTACAAGTTCTACTGAATGTGCTAAATGTAAAATGAAAGATATAATAAATAATTTACATATGCACCAGTTATACAATTGCTGCAATTTAAATTTATAAGCTTCTGCATGTAAACTGTGTAAATTTTAGAATAAGTTTTATCTGTAAGAATATGTATTGTAAATTAACTTCAAAGAATAGTTTATAAGTATTAGATCATTTATATTTATAATATTCTTTATATTATATAAATGTTAGTTTAGAAATGATACAAGATTTACTTGTACGATTAATTGTAAATTGATATATAAGAATAGTTCATAAGTATTAGCTTGTAAATTTGAATTACAACATTCTTGTAACTTGTATCTTCATTAATTAATTTAATAAATCTTCAATTAAAGGAATTGTACTGCTCTCTTTATTTTAACACCTTACCTATCCTTGAAAAGACCTGATTCCACTTCCTTAAACAAGAAGTACCGTGGACGGACTTTAAATGTAAAGTCCTGAAGCGAGAAACTTGTAAAAATAGACCTGAACATTATTAACGTTGGCGCTAATTGTTAAGGAATTAATACGTCTGGATGGGAGCTCCTCAAATTTTAATTCTCGGAAATTCCTGGAATGTGACGTCATTTCCAAGAACTGATGCTATGAAAGACCTCCTCGCACATCATATTCTCCTGATACAAATCCACGATTTTCAGCGAGATATTTTTGGCAGAAACTCGGAAATTTCAACGCTCGGAAATTCCTGGAATGTGACGTCATTTCTGAGAACGAATACCTCCTTGCATATCATATTCTCCTGATACAAATCCACTATTTTCGGCGAGATATTTTTGCCAGAAACTCGGAAATTCCTGGAACGTGACGTCAGAACTGCCGGGATCGAATACCTCCTTGCACATCATGTTCTCCTAATACAAATCCACGATTTTCATTGGAAATTTAAGTGCCGAAAATCTTGGATTTGTATCAGGAGAATATGATATGCAAGGAGGTATTCGTTCTCAGAAATGACGTCACGTTCCAGGAATTTCCGAGCGTCAAATTTCTGGGTTTTTGGTAACAAATATTTCGCTGAAAATCGTGGATTTGTATCAGGAGAATATGATATGCGAGGAGGTCTTTCATAGCATCAGTTCTTGGAAATGACGTCACGTTCCAGGAATTTCTCAGCGCTTATTTTAATAACGTATAGGGCCATTTTGACAAGTTTCTCGCTTTAGGACTTTGCATTTAAAGTTCGTCCACGATACTTCTTGTATAAGGAATCGGAATTAGGTTCTTTCAAGGATTGGTAAGGTATGAAAGTAAAAAGAGCACTGGAATTCTTTTCATTGCAAATTTATTTAAATTAATCATTGAAGATACAAGTTACAAAAATGTTGTAATTAAATTTACAAACAGATACTTATTAACTATTCTTTTATATCTATTTACATTACATCGTACAACTAAATCTTGTATCAATTCTAAACCAACATTTATGTAATATAAGTAACACTATAAACATAAATAATCTAATACTTATAAACTATTCTTTGAAGTTAATTTACAATATATCTTACAGATAAATCATACACTAAAATTTACGTACTTCATATGTAGAAGCATATAAAATTTAAATTACAGCAATTGTGTAACTTGTGAATATATCAATTATTTATTATATCTTTCATTTTACATTTAGCACATTCAGTAGAACTTGTAATAGTTATATAAGTAATATTAAAGTTCATATAAGATCTACCGAATAAACTGAATATAAAATAAAGCATATAATAGATAACATAACAGTTAATTACACAATTGTCCTAACATAAACTTACGGGCTAATAGATACAAACTATTTTTATAAACCAATTTACTATAACTAAAGGATAACTAAAGTATGTTGCACAAGTTCTTCTACCTTCTTTCTTGATTTATGCACGATGAGAAGTGCCAGGCAATGTTCCTTACTCTTTGCCTGTGAAACCTGCACACAGAAAAAATACATTAATGAGTATGTAACAGGAGAAAGATTATTAAGAGATATTTAGAGGAAGAAGAAAGAAAGGAGGGGCAAGCCAGAAGCATAAAGAGGAGAGGATTATTTGAAAAGGAATGGAATGCGTCAAGTATGAGTCATTTTGACAAAAGCGGACGTAAAGGAATTGACGGAGATTCTCAAAAGTAGAGTCAATCAAATGCAACAGCAGGAACAAGGCAGAAAAATAGGGAAAGCAAGATACAATGATACGTTTAAATATATTAGAACATCAACACTACTATGGTACTTAAGTAAAAACGGACGAGGGCGCAATTGACAATTAGCAACGCAGGTGCGAGATCCAAAAGCATTAAAGGATGAAATAAATATTGGGAGAAGAAAAAGGATAAAAGATGTGACCTGTGCATACAGAAATTTGGAACGTAAGAGCACCTGCTAACAAAATGTACGGAAAAAGATACAATAAGACATAAAAATAACTTAGGAATTTGTAATTAAACAGGAAGGAACGGAAAAGATTTATAATAGATGTGCGATAAAGAGATAAGAAATAGTGTAATACGTAAGGCACAGAAGGTATGAAAAGGAAGAGCGGAACGGAAGATGAGAGTGCAAGAGTTAAGATAGTATTGTAAAGATAGGTTATATGTACACTAACCAAACTTTCATTCCTGTGAGACCGAAATAAAGAATAATACCACTATTAGTATGTATTTATTAAGTCCTGGAAAATTTATTTAAAGGAAAAAATATTCACAAATACATTTACCCGTGCTAAAGAGTGCTTGATTGTTGTAGAATATAATGAACAATTGAACTTGCAATGTTACCGTACATATTAATTTTTATGTAGATTGAAACACTGTGTTTGCTGACACTTTATTGATATGTAAAAGAGTGTACGAAACGGTTTTCGAGGATTATTAACTTAATTGGATGAATGAAGACATAAATAACCAAATTTTATGAACATTATCGCAACGCTACTTATAAACAAGTGCTTGAATTTACGTACCACTCGCATCCCTGTCTTACCTACACTCAAAGTGGGCTTTAATTTCGCCATCTATACAGAACTGCTCGAAACTGTATCACCGACGAGATATAGGAGTAGCCGAGCATGCAATGTATTTTTTCGGCCACGATTTCTGGGACGCCGCGTCCCATTACCATTTCCGTGTCACTCGCAACGTTACCCACAGATTATTGAAAACGATGCGAAAATTGAATAATTTTTAAGAATTCTTTTGTTCTTTGCCGCAATGAAAGGCAACAAAGGATATGAAACATTTAATGTTAATTAAAAATCTTTTAATTAAAGAAACACATGTTAACAAGTTTTGTTATTTCAATTGTACTATCAATAAATGAAATAATTTTTAAAGTTATACTTTACATTATTTTCTGATAAATTACCAAAAAAAAATTGAGCTAAGAGATGTATATTGTTTTAACACCCAAACAATAAAGTTGCCACAATGAAAAAGATAATGACGATAATTGTATACTACAATTGTTAATTGTATAGTTACTAGACAAATTCTTTAATTATCTTTTTCATTGGAGCAATTTTATCGTTAATGAAACACGCAATTTCTTATTAATATTCAATTAATAACAATGACAAAGTAAATCATTTACTAATATAAGACAATTCCTGCGATAAACGTGTCTGCAAACGATTAGTGTTCGCATTCGGTCCCGAGCGAAGTGTACTAATCGAGATTTTTCTGAAAATATATAATACCAAATTAATAATTGGAGTATACTTTATACTCCGATTCGGAGTAGGTCCAAGGATTGGCGGCGATGTCTCGGCAAGCATTAATTGGGGATATGAACGAACACTGAGCGGCCATTATTGTACATTGTATTCTAAGTACAATACGCAGTCAATTCGCTCGAGTTATTTTCCACATAATTATCAAACGTCTGTTAAACGTTTAATAATTATACGATAAATAATTGATTGCCCGGGTCTCACCACGTGGAGGTTACTGCGCATGGAGACCCACCCTAGCCACGGCCCTTCCACCCTCCAATTACGCGAAAACTAATTCTAATATAACATGTGACAAAGAAAAATCTCCTATTATTGTAAATTTGTAGAACGTTCAGTAATTGATCGTAGTACAAGTAAGACAACAAGAGGAGTATTTGGAAAATTCACGACCGAAAGCTAAATGGAATATCAGAAGGAAACCTGAAAGAAAATCTGCAAGAGAATTCACGTTCCTGAAATAAAACTGTCTTAAGAATATATCCTATGATCTTAAAAACTAGACAACGAAATATTATTGCAGTGGTGAACACTGCGGGCTTAAAAGCTAAGACATAACTTATTTAGATTAGATTCGAATACGCCCTGCCTGACTAAAGAGCTAACTTAAGACTAGAATCACCCTACCTAGTATAACATCTAACAGATCGAATAAAAGAACAATTTCAATAATATCCTATCTACATAGAACTGTAATAGATACTATCCCATACTGATGTAGGTATGAGTAACATATACTTAAATCCTCTTCGGTTAGTCCGTATTAATCTCTCGTGGTCCATGGTGTCCTAGAACAGACAGAAACCCGAACCAAAAAATTGCAGCACCTGCCAACAATATTTGGTTTTATAAACCCTGCCTAATTAAAAGTCTAATAATTTCAATTCGTGTAAAACCTGCCAGTATAAAGATCTAAGATTGTGTGTTGAGACAAATCCTACCTACATAAAGAGCTAAATGTATTGTTCGATTTATATTTGGGCCTGCCTAATTAATTGTCTAACACCTGTAATTAGTTAATAAGGACAGGGGTTTGGGGCAGGGATGGGGTGAGGGTGTGCTCGTATTATACATTGTTTCATGAATCCTCATATTTTCAATGCTTCTGAAACATGCACAAACTTGAAATAATTAGTAAAGCATTATAAGAATGAATTCTTAAACTCACAAATTGGATCGACGAGGCTGGCTCTTGAATTTTAAAGTTTCCAATCGTGTCTTTGATAATATTTCTGGATCTGTATTCTATATATTCCACTCTTGAGCCTCTGACGTATGTACTTATGTTTGTTTAGTATAGCATATTTGGGTTCATCTGTGAGTCTGTAACAATCTCAAGCATTGAATTAGTGACATCCCCAAGCCTCCCCATTTTATATCGAAATGAAGCTGCTTTTAATTCGGAATAACTGAATTTTAGCGCAGTTAATAAATCAGAATTGATATGAAAAATACTGCTACTTTTTGATAACAATAGTTAATTGGATTTCGGCCAAAGTGATATATTCTTTTGTACGTTCTAGATCAAACTGAATGGTGGTATCACGTTCATTAAAAACTCCAAAATGAAGTAGTCACATTTCACTACAATTGATTCTATTTTGCTTCAACAAAGAAGCGACAAACGATTATTCGGAAGCAAAATATCAAACTTCCACTATCACCATGCCGAGACCCAACTACTGCCAATAACGTTTTTCGTGCAAGGATTTTTGTTTAAACATTTACGGATATCGCGAGTGAATTTCAATTTCTACAAAGCAAGCTCGAAAAGTTATAAAAATTGGCTCTACTAAGAAAAAGGTTAAGATGGAATTGCAACAATTAAGAAGAAATATTTAAGAGTTAAACTCCAATAATGAACAGTCACTAGTATTAACTCTAATTTAAATCTACTATCTAGAATTATTATCAATTTATCAAAGATTCTGCAAATTATATCTGTTTTTTACTTTGCTCTTTTTCTTTTCTTTTTCTTTCTTTTCTTTTCTTTTCTTTTCTTTTCTTTATTCTTTTTCTTTTCTTTTTCTTTCTCTTTCTTTTCTTTTCTTTTCTTTTTTTTCTATTCCTTTCTCTTTCTTTTATTTTCTTCTTTCATTTCTTTTCATTTCGTTCACACAGTAATTTACTAATATTTATGCAAATTTTTAGCAGTACTTCCATCAACAGACATTCCAGGTCGTATAATTATTAAGAAAAAAAAAATTAAAAGAAAGGCAAATATAAAACGCTGAAAAGAAAAAGTTCCTGGTTCAGGAACAGGCTTCCAATTGGAAGCAGATGGGGACTAGTAGTCGCAACTCTACTTAAAAACGCGATCTTTAATCAACGCAACGCTAACTGGAACTCGCGATACAATCATTTCGCAACACTATTTATTAAGACTAATAGAAAGCAAACAGTAAATTATATGTACTATCCAAAATTAAGCAAATTGAAGATCCTCTGAAAAATGAACTGAAAGTTCCAATACGCGAAAACAATTTCCGCAACACTAGAAGCTCAAATGTAAAGTGTATTATAAAATACTACAATTTAACTAGCAATAAGAATAGCAATAAGTGGCATTCAACGCAACTCCAACTCGACCCGTTCGCAAGTTTTTCGCAACTCTAAAGCAACGCGATATTTTTGGGAGGGCTGTATCGTTGGGCCGGAATGTCCATCGGCCAAGTACAAATAAAAATTCTACAAATGAAAATGCAAGCACAGTGACAAAGTAGTAACACAGAATGATTCCCCATTCTTAAAAAGAATGGGGAGCCATTAGTAGTTGCCCTCTTGAGTGACAGTTTGTCGGGCCTCTTCGGCATATAGCCTCTCCATTTCGTCGGACCCAAGGGTCAGCTGAAACTTAAACTAGGCTCGAGACTCTAATCGGAAACCAAGGAAAAACTTATAAAGGTGAAATAAAGAGTTTGAATCGCGGAGCTAAATGGAACACACGTGGCCGAATCACGATCAAATAAAATCGTAAAATTGTGATTACGGATAATCGCAAAGATTACGATTAAAATTGTAATCGTTCTTCGTTCACACGTGCAGCCTCGAGCATAATGTAACGCGTTTCGTTTCGGAGCCTAAATCGCGACCACGACCGCGAAGGATTCGAAAAATCGATAGGCAAAGCCAGAGGCGAACGCATTTTCGTTCGCGCCACAGCTTCACCGTCGACTTTTCAAATCAGATTTCCTGAAACAGGTTGAACACGCGAAATAGTGCCTACCCGATCAGAGACTGTGTCAACCTGCCCGGCCCTACCTACTTATGTCTATCAATCACACCAGAAAGTATGCTACCTATCCTACCTGGACCTATATTTCAAAAATGGCAAACAAACACACCAACACACGACACTCCACGGTTCTCAGTCAAACACTTGGGCGCAAAAGCCTACACTAGGGAGGCGTCCCGGGACACCCCCGACACCCAAGTGCTGTCACACAACTTGCACACTCTAATGTACGTACCATTTTTCTGAAATCGACTGACAGTGGCTGGGATCTCTGCGTTCACGTGGAAAAAACCACGTCGCGGTTGAGATATTTAATAGATATTTAATAAGATAATTAAATAGCACCGATACAAGAGGTACTTGATAGCAATTGATAAGTATATTCAATTCTTTTTGGCATTTGGCCTCTGTCATCTTAAATGACAAAAACTTCGTGCCCAAGTATAGTAGGAATTATTGAAGCAAATAATACTAAAAATGATGTCTCTGTTTTAAATTGATGGACATCTTATCTTGGTCATAATAGCTACATTTTAATACGGAACGACGCAAATCCACAGCCTAACCACACACAGAATGCGGATATTACGTCGTGCACGATACACCAACGCACTGTCAGTCGCCAACAATAAATCATTTTATGGCTTATAAACTAAAGAAATATCGTCGTGCTCTACCACCGTTTTCCCACCCAAGTAGCACCGGGGCACGTGAGTGGGATCCGGGCAGTGAACACGGAAAGGGTTAAACCTGAAAATCCTCGTCTAAAAAGATGATAAGGACATACTGATTTTCTAACGGGCTAAAATACATATATATGTACAACAGATCTATATATGATTCTATTTTATTGAAGAGAAAATTAAATGACTCTACTTTATTAGAAAAATTGTGCAATGACTCTACTTTATTAGAAAAATTATTCAAAGACTCTACAGTACTTTAATATACTTTGAATTAAATTGAAACATCCTCGGGCGTTCCCGTTATCAAAGCATTGATTCTAAAACGCAAGATTGCTTTAAACGTTGATTGCCTTGATTTCGAAAACTACCCGTTCGCGTATTGTCTTCTTGTACATTCAGGTTTAATTAACATTTTGTACGGAAACAATGAACGTATCGATATCTTTAAACGCTAAAGACTAATATGGATATCGAATAATAAAATTATTCGATAGTTCCAACAAATTGACAAGGTAAATGAGTACCTTCACTTTATATATTATCAAAGTAGAAAAAGATGAAATGCTACACTCTTACTAACAGCAATAATTATGCAATTTATTCTAACTGTGCAGTCATTGCAATTGACAAGTAAACGAAGTCGAATGGTATTCGACTTCTCCACTACAAACTAATGCACGTAGAATACTGGACGTTACTTTATATTCATTCAATAATTAATAACTATTTAAATATCGTTTCATAGGTATTCAATTAAATACTCTATTATAAAAAGATATATAGTGATATATTTTGTACTAAATATGATCTGTTTTAAAATTATCAAGCTATTTAAAAACGCGTTGTACAAGAAGACCTATCCTCACATAATATAAAGCAGTAAAGAAGTTACTACTCATGAGTATATTTCCATATACCCATGGTCACAGTGCTTGCCAGAAAAATCTACGTAATTACAACCAGTCACCCGTGTCGGTTCGGACCTTTCGTCCTGCGACATGATTGAGTGACCAGAGGAACTTTAAAGCATGCCACTCACCGGTTGCAGACTCACCAGGTGTGCGGTCAAGCTCGTCGCCATCGAAGCCATGGAAGCTGCTGAAACATTCAAAAAGAGCAAACAACATTAAAATCTATGTATTTTCAGTACTTTTGGAATGTGTTAATTATCAATGATTATTGCAATACAAGATTAAAGAACGAAGGAGATACTTACTCGTCAAATTGATGGTTGAAAGCCCGAACTCGCCGAACAGGACACTGACTCTAATGGAACACTTATGATTGACGAACAAAGTGATTCTAATTTCGCGACAGTATTTCTACTGTTTTTGTGACTGATACCGAGCAGCCCGCGAGTCCTCGGCTCAAAGTCTGGACAGTAAAACGACTTAGCATCGAGACCAGTTTCGATTCCGAGCCACAGAAATCATTAAGGCACGGATATGCAAGACCACAACCACGATTCTAGATTATGACCCGTATGCCTTCTGCCACCCCAAGGTGTGCTTGGCGTGGTCTAACGGGGATAAATATCCTACTTGGCGGGCCAAAGTGTCCAGAAAAGCAATCACAGCCCCACACACCGCCCCCCGATGACACTGCAACCCGGATATTGCAAGAACCGCGACCACGATTCCAGAATGGTGGATAACCTACCCATGTTAGAGAATAACGTAGTCTAACCGAGGGCCTCGTGACCAGGGTCCAGAACCACAATCACGCCCCCGCACATCGTAACTCGCTGACACTAAGTCCCTAACCATCAGTCCTCCGAGCCGAGAACGGAAAAGGAAACGGAATAGTTATGATCGACGAACAAAGTGACTCTATTTTTCGCGAGAGTATTATTTCGGAGCAAACACTGACTCTAATTTCGCGTCTCTTTACTGTTATTTATGTTGAATTATTATTAAGAGCGGCTGCGCTCAAAAAATAATAAAAAGAACTTTGACGGAACAAGCACTGACTCTACCAACCGCATTGCGCGCGGCCAACAATATCGTTATGGTGATACAATTGAGCCCATGGCAGCTTCTGAAACATTTAAAAGAACAGACAACATTGAAATCTTTGCGTTTTGAGTACTTTTCGATCATGATAATTATCAAAGACCATTGTAAAATAAGATTAAAGAAATACAGAGATACTTACTCTTCGAGTTGATGGATGGGTGCCCGAACTCGCCGAACTGCATCGGTGCTGACTCTAATACCGGAATACTTATTGCGAAAGAAAAAAGAATAAAATAAAAGACTACTATCGCGCACGTCAATTGTGATCGACGACTCTAATTTCGAAGCAAACACTGACTCTACTTTCGCGTATCTTTACTGTTATTTATATTTAGTTATAATTATTATGAGCGGTTTCGCTCAGAAAATAATAAAAAGAACTTTGACGGAACAAGCACTGACTCTACCGACCGCATTGCGCGCGGTCATCAAAATTTTCTGAAAGAGAATCTGTACAAGTTAGTAAATAGGGTGAGGAGGTAGAAATTGAAGCAATACACATTTGATTTTATTTGTCTCTTTCTTATTTCTTCATCTTGTCAAACGTCTGTTGAGGAAATACTGCTTTGTTTTAATAAAGTACTACCGTATTATTATTCTGATTTAATTACTGTTAATTGTCTATTCAAGATATACTATTATAGATTAATATAAATGATTTATCAAAAGCTCTCGCGATAGGAAATCGATTGTTAGATAAACGCGTATTAATTAATAGAAGCTAATAGTCAAGCGTATGCGGTGGTAAACTAAAACTCGAAATGTGATTGAATTGTAGGGTGATGTACATCGCTAACCTTCGACAACATAGACGACCCTTACGCTGCGACGCTTGAACTGATAATGACGTCGCGTCGCGTCGCGTCCCGAACCTCCCCACTCCGCGCCATCGCGTCGGTAGCGCTCGCTCGCGCTCGGTCCTATTCGCAATTTCCGAAAATCTTTCAAGGTTTCCGACCGCGGCCGTGCGGTCTACTATCCTTGGGTCACCTTTTCGACTTCTACTGTTTCTGACCAACCTTTAGCTGGACCTACGACCCTTGGGCCATACCTACTGGACTTCTACTGTTGCTGACCAACTTTTACCTGGACCTACGATCCTTTGACAATACCTACTGGACTTCTACTGTTTCTGACCAATTTTTAGCTGGGCTTACAACCCTTGGACCATACCTACTGGACTTTTACTGTCTCTGGCCAACTTTTAGCTGGAAACAGAAAACGGAGTGAAGCAAAAACGGAATGAAGCAAAAAAGGGAACGAGAGGGGAAAGTGCAATGCGCAGTCAATTCGCTCGAATTATTTTCCACATAATTATCAAACGTCTGTTAAACGTGTAATAATTATACGATAAATAATTGATTGCCCGGGTCTCACCACGTGGAGGTTACTGCGCATGGAGACCCACCCTAGCCACGGCCCTTCCACCCTCCAATTACGCGAAAACTAATTCTAATATAGCTTGTGAGAAAGAGAAATCTCCTATTATTGTCAATTTGTAGAACGTTCATTAATTGATCGTAGTACAAATAAGACAACAAGAGGAGTATTTGGAAAATTCACGACCGAAAGCTAAATTGAATATCAAATGGAAACCTGAAAGAAAATCTGCAAGGAAGTCCAATTTCCTGAAATAAAACTTTCTTAATAATATATCATAGAAATAATAATATATCATAGAAACTAGACAACGAAATATTATCACAGCAGTGTACACTGCTGTCTTAAAAACCAAGGCACAGTTTAAAAATAAATTCTCCTTTCTTAAATACTAGATTAAATTCAAATGCGCCCTGCCTGACTAAAGATCTAACTTAAAACTAAAATCACCCTACCTAATATAATATCTAAGAGTTCAATTAAAAGAACAATTTCAATGATATGCTACCTAAATAGGAATGTAATAGATACTTTATCATATTCGCGTAGGTATAAGTATGCATATACTTAATTCCTCTTCAATTAGCCCATATTAATTTCGTGGGCCATGCCTTCCTAGAACAGACAACTGGCAACAATTTTTGGTTTCATTAACCCTGCCTAATTAAAAGTCTAATAATATCAAATCGTGTAAAACCTGCCTGGACTTTGGACCATCGATACATTTACTGAATTGTGTATATGTATACACGGTATATGCATGATATTGGAGAATCTGCCGATAAACAGAATTTAAGTTGCGGGAGTTTTGAATAGATTTTATCATGAGGTTGAAGATTCACTATCAAATATGTGCCTTCGATAGCGGTATTGAATAATTAATTCATTAAGCATGTGTAAATTCAATTATGCATAACGCAAACTAATGCAAACCTTTTAATCATTTGAAACTCAGAGCAATATTAACCGATTTTAGTAACATTTTCAACATGTATACTATTTACTGATATTTATAAAATGCAGTACTTTAATTTTTATTAAAGATATTATGTAATTTTCCCAAATATCTTGTAAACTAATCCTTTAAACTTTTCAGAATAAAGCAAATCCTTCCGTTTAATTTTAAAAAAGGCATTTAGTTATTTACAGTGCACGAATACTTTCATCCTCGCTTTTACATTAATAAGAAATAAGAAGTTTTAAGTATCAATAAGAAAGAAGATGAGTCGATTATAACTTATAACGTATATGGTATATGTATACTATACAATTTCAGAATTTGGCTCGGTCACTTGAAAATGTAACATCGAAAAATCGAATGAGTACGGGAACAAGGGATGGTTTAGTATTTCTGACGAAAATAACGGTCATTCTTTAGTTCGTTTCGATGTTTTATATATTTTATATTTTATTGTTTATTATAAAAATAACTAATAATATGTTTATTATTAATTTTAATACTTTGCAACATGAAATAAACGCACAATCAGCTATAAAATCCTTAAAATCCGAAATTACAACATTATTAAGTAATGAAGAAAATTATGAAAATAGATCGACAAATTCCTTACATTCCTAATACAGCAATATTTATATCTACCCTAGGAAAAAGAAAAAACCACTTCAATTTTGATGTAAAAACATTAATTAATGCCGTCATGTTAAATAACTGTCTATCTGATTTTAAATTTCAAGAACTGAGTAAAACCTTATATATAACCTAATTGATTCTCACAAAATATTTAGAACTGTTAATTTTTAAGTGCCAAAATAAAATAGTTTATGACAAATTGAAATATTATCAATTGGTTAAAAAAGAAACTTGTTGACCTTTTATATTTCTGAAATTCTAATTATGAACTGTAATAAATTTACGAAAAGTAAATACACCAATATTTCATGACATAGTTCAGACTCCAGACATAACCAATAAGCGAAAAACTATCGACTAATTATTCGATAGTATATCGTTACTAATTAGTAATTAGTCGATAGTTTAAATTAGTCGATGGCGCCCATCACTAGGTAAATACAATTCAATCCTGAACAAAGGATATAAAATTCTTGAAATAGCAGAGTCTTTCGTACGCAAGATCACACCGAAAGCCAGTCTTTAATCACAAAATACTATCGTTATCGTCAGTTATGGAACAAATGCCTATCATGAAATTACCAAACATTTTTAAATTCGCGGCATTACGAATATCGACCCACATTTTCGATAGCTATCGATAGTAAACATATATTGTCGATAGTAGCAACCATCGATAATATCGATAGTGCCATCGATAATATTGATAGTACCATCGATAATATCGATAGTGCCATCGATAATATCGATAGTACCATCGATAATATCGATAGTGCCATCGATAATATCGATAGTGCCATCGATATTTCTCCACCACTACAAAGAAGATGTCTCACAAAACAAATCAGGTGAGGTCTGTGCAAAACATTTTCATAAATAACATTTTTCTCATACTAAAGAAAACCGTTGTTAAAATATTACGAGGTAACATTTTACATTAATCACCGTAAATATTACTATATTGTCCTCGAAAAAGAAAATCTCAACGTTTTGCGATAAATTCGCCGTTTTGTTTACTCTTCAACAAAGATGTATTAAAACTTTAATTTTTAAACGTAAGAATAACAAAAAAACCCGAATAATTTAACTGCTTATATATTTAATAACAATGGGTTTCGAGATTAACTGCGACCGAGTGTGTTAAAAACAAAAGGAAAATTCTCAATAATTTTACCATTGCAAACTGTATAACGAATATAACAAATATTATGCATTTCCGTTTGCAAAAACAAGCCAATCAGAAACAAGAAATCTAAGGAGAAAGAAGGAAAGGGGAAGAAAAAGGAGAAAGGAAAGGAAAAGACAGAAGTGAAAGAGGAGAAGTACTTCGACGATATCATAGACGTGGACGAAAATACAGCGAAGGATTTCGAATTTCTCATCAACGCGCCGGTTTCTGAAGATGATCACTTCGTCTTCAAATCGGAGCGAGACTGGACCGTAGACGTTTCCAAATACACCGAGTTCTTCACGCTCGACTTGAAGGCACTATCAGCTGCGATCGAATCGATTCCATTCAACGAGAACGTCGATATCGACAAGAAGTACTTCACAGTGAGTACAACTTACGATAGCGTAATCGGCGTTACAAGCGTTGAACACCGTCTGAATATTTCAGGACGACCAGCTGACAAATATTTATAACAATGCGCAACGTGGAAAGGAGAAATACAATAAAATATTAAGCAGCTCAGAATCGAAGTGTCCTAAAGATACGAAAGGTGTAGACAAGGCCAAGGATTCCCTAGAGGAAGATTTAGACTTTCTATTATCACTTCAAGAACCCATTAGCAATCTCTCGTTGAGCGTGAAACCTTTACCCACTTCTTACAACGCTGGTATGAATTCGTGCAAACAGCGATAGAAGAATCTATTCGCTGGTTCGTACTGATAAAACGCATGATTCTCTGCAGATTCCAGAATAACGGCTGGTACGTCTAAGGCCAGCACTTCCACCAAACCATTGGACCTAGAGAAATGGCTGGATTCTGTGTTGGATGACTGAACGTGAGTTCCAATTACTGTCTATATCCTAATTCTAAGAATCTCTTGTATAATATTTTTATAAACGAGTTGCTAATAAACCTTGTTCCTCTCAGCTTGACTTCTTCTGTCTTTGCAACGATTAGGAATCATTTTTCCTGTCCAACTTGTGCTACATTGCATTGTTTGGTCAGTGAAATATCAATCGAACTGAAAGTATAAAACCTTTCCAATATATTTTGGCTGCCTCTCGTATAAACGTTTGAAACTTTACAAAAGGTATAACAATCGTAGATATTTCGTGTAGCTCTATTTTAACGATTACGTGGTTGAGTTATGTATATAAAAGCGTTACGAAACACAAAATCGTAAAGCCGAATGACCATCGTTAGTTAACAGAATCGGCGTGACTGGAAATTGTCTTCCCAAATAATTCTTTGGCAATGTTAATCGATAAAAATGCAGAGTATTATGTATCTTATAGTTTAGAATACTAAGTTAACCGCCGAACTGCATATTCAAATACTCCTTCATTTTCTCGTAAACTATAAGCATAATGGCACCGCCTGGCCCCAATCGTAATATCTTTGGCAACAAACCTTTGTACAGCGCGCCGAATCTAAAATAAATCATTGATGAACAGATCGATTATTTGTCCCTTGGCACGCGACGAACGAACAACATAAACGCAAGAAATTCGCAGACTGTTTACCCTTCGATGCGGTAAACTATGCAAATAGTTCGCAAGGTTCCCTTGTATTTAATTTGGCCCTGCGGGCCTTGTATACGACTCTTGGCAACGTCGAACGGTATGTTCAAGCAAGACGCCACTGTACCAGACACGAAACCTACAGCGAACTAAAAGAAAGGCACTCACAGATTAGATTAATATCGATACGATGCCTCATCGTATTTCTCATAGGCCAGAATATTTTCAGCGTTACTCGTTCATTGAGTTCGATTATAGACAGACCGAATCGTACCTTCAACACTAGTTCAGGAACGTATTCCTTTTGCGTCTGCAGTAGGGGTACAATCGAGTTGTAAATACCAAAGTAGAAGGCGTTGAAAATACCATTTCTCATTATCGTAGCGGATAGACCTTTGTTAAGGCCATTCAGTCCGAAGCCTTGTTCAGAAAGAATACGCCGCGTCACAGCGAACGTCGATGGACTGTCACTGATGTGTCTACGATTCGATTGCATTTGTACTTTAATCACCTCGAACGGATTTACCAAGATTCCTTCCGTCACGCCAGTTAAAAATCCGGCGCAGAAGAATGCCTGGATTATTCGCAAAGCAGCATTACAATCTGATCCGGCGGGCTTTCATTGTGCTGTACGTACCGTTTGCTTTGGCATGTGGTCGTTGAAAACCTTCTTGTACTGTTCGAACGAGAAAAACTAAACAGAAAAGGAACGAAACGGAAGAAGCATAGCAGGCATCTCGGATACTCCGGCGTTGCTTTCTCAAAATTTGTAATGTACATACTTTCACGGCTCTCTTAGGCGTTTCCATGATAACCGGTGGTAATATACCTTTCCAAAATGCGGCGAGCCCCTCCATTCTGTACATCTTTCTCATGCAATCGCCGATCCCTATTGCAGAAATGTAATGCAACCAAAGAGAATGAGTACAATCGTTTGAAAGTATCCCGAAAGAAAAACAGTAGAGTACGCTGGGGAAGAAATGGGACAGCCGGAGATATGACTTTGAAGTGAAAATATGTAGATAAATGAACGGATACAATGCCTGTGTAGTAAAGAGCATCCTGCGTTCCCATTTTCACTTGCAATTGGAAGCGTGTCTTAATTAGATCCATGGGGTGCATTATACAGGCCTCCACGAACCCTGCGGAACCGCCTGCGCCAATTTGTATGGCAGCCTCCTGCAGAAGACTCTGCTTGCGTTGGACAATTTCTAAGTGGGCCATCTTCTTGCGCTTCGATTTGCTTCCTGTACTTTACGATTTATTCCGTTCCCTTTTATGGAAGCATACTTTTATTCCGCCTTCGTAGATGGTCCTGGGGTAAATTGAAGTTTATTTGGTTGCGATTAATAAAGGTCGCCGTTCATCGTGGAATATCGCTTGTAATATTGCTTTAATGTATTTTCGTTGCGCGTCGAATAAATTATTGTATTTGGTCCCGGGAAAATCATTAACACGTTGGGTGCCACGCCGGTTTTGCCCCGCTTTCCGTTTAGGCCACACGACGCGACATGCGCGACGGCGCGCCGCGGCGTAGCTTAACACTGTGAAACAGCGACGCCTGAACGAAAAGTTGAGTGTCAGTCACCGATGACTGACGCGGCCTGAACGGAAAGTTTAGTGTCAGTCACCGATGCCTGACGTGGCACTCAACGGAAAGTTTAATGTCAGTCGCCGATGCCTGACGTGGCACTCAACGTGTTAATTAATGAAATTTCCGAGTGTTCAAGAGAATACGTTCGTAAATTAATTCCGTCGAATAAAGAATGGCGATAATTCCGAAAAAGGACAAATTAACTTTTACGATGGAAAGGAAGATTAATTTCGAATTGGCATATTCACGTAGAATAAGTAAGAAAATGAGTACTCAATTTTTGTTCATGCGAACGTGAATTGAAAAGAATATTACTGTAATACTATCGAAACGAATATGGAGTGATCGCGGGAACTTTGGTATCCGATATCACGGTGACATTGAAAAAAGATCGATTACAAACAAAATTACATAAAAATGCAAGAATGAAAGATTGCGTGATGTGGCAATAACATCTCGCTATCTTTAATGTATTACGCAATCGAATATTTTCCAATTCATTCTTCTACGAAGCGAAAGCTTCCAAACTGAAGCGATTAGTTTCCACAGGTATTGCTGTCATTACATACTCTATGATGCTTAATAATCCTCTCTTTTTAATTAATCTGATTATATCACGATTCTATATTATCATAATAATATCATGCGTTAAATGCTTCCGAGATTTTTTATTAAATTCGATGAGAAGATAATCGTCGAGCTTTTAAATCTAAATACATTATCAAATATTTAATCGTACGTAGTTAATATTTCATGACAGACTTTCAATCGTTAATTGAGTTATCGTATATATAAATAAATAATAAAAAATGCAATTAATTCAACGTAACGGCACGTAATGCATTAACAGGCTAGAAAGTCCAATATATTAGTAACAGGAAATACAATTAAATTTCAATAACAAGCGTTTCCTAATACATTGACTGGTATTAAATGAAAATATCAAGACTTTTAATCGAAAGTAATTTAATATTCTCGAACTTAAGTTGTATAGTATAGTTTAATTTAATTATAAAAATAGTTACCCATACACAGAGTGCGGCATCTTAAGCTGACTATAATAACGATATCAAAAAGAATATTGTCCTGTACGTTCCACAATCTGCAGTTTCGGTTGAATAGTTTTATTCATGAAAATGTATTAACGTTGGAGGCATCAATGGAAACAGAGACTATTCATTTCCTCATTCTATCTACAAACATTGCCCGCTCTCCGACGTCGTAATTATCGTTCGCTATTGAAACGTTCTTTATATGTAAAGGGCGATAAAATAATAGCAAAGATGACTGTTAACAGCTTCGACGGTGTACCTAAACAATGGAAACCGTTAACAGAATCTTCAATTGTACAATTCTACAAAATTTGACCCATATTATTATATTTTGAAATTCTATTTTACTAGTGGAAAAAAATTCGAACAATTTAATCTGTACATGTGTATATAATAACCATCTTAAACATTATACTGAAACCGAATAATGAATCGTTTTCATCGAGTACACCCGATATACATTTTCATTCGTGCAATTGCACTTAATCCCTTTCAATCGTCAGATTAAGTCTCGTTTAACCCTAGATAACTAGCCTTTCGTAAAAGTGGCAAAAACCGGGCGCTTACTTAGTTATCTGGGGTTAAATCGATCGTAAGATCGATAGAAAAAAAGTGAGGTTAGTATCCAAAATGATTGTTACGTGTTAATCAACAACGTTATTATCATCGACGAAGGGCAAACTACAAAATCGAAACACCGGGGTTAATTGTTGTTAATTGTTTCATAGACAGCGGCGGTTATAAATAAAATAAATCCAGCACTGAATCGTGTCCGTTGCGTAAATGATCGCACGATTGGACCTATCAATCGTATAGATAGTAAATACTTTTATCGGTAGTGAAAATAGCCGCAGAGATAACAATGATTTCTTTGTCCGTCTTCTTAATGTTCCGTTTCCCCGAAGTGTAACGCGCTCGGAACCTTGAACCATTATCGCCCGCCATTTTGTTGTTACATTTCTAGTGTAGTGCTGTCCAAGGTTCGCTCGCGGTTAGTTTTGCGGTCCCCCACCCTTAGCCGCGTTGCTATGGAAACGCGCGACGCCACTACTCGATTCGTTGAGAAAGCAGGAACATGCGCGCGAGGAGTGCGCACTGGCATCGCGCAAGCGCACCGCGTACAAAGAATAGACGGTGGGGAAAGCTGGCGCGTGAGGGGCCTTACTGTTGGACAGTACTCTTCTAGTAATTTTTTCATGCTGTCTCATCGTCGTTAGCAGGACCGGCGCTGAGGTGCTTGGCGCCCTTATGCAAGAATTTGTACGAGGCATTAGAATTATTGTTATTATAATGTTCAGCATCAATTGGTTACTTGTAACTGTAATTTAAATAAACAAGAAACGTAGAAATATTTCAGTGCGTTTATTATTCTTATGGCTCTTGCTATAAAACTCTCCGCGATTTCGGTATTACCAAACATGAATAAGTTCTTCGATATTTCATTTTTCATACGCATCGTCTCCTGTCGAGAACATTTGCTAAATTTACCTAGTCTTTGTCGTGCTACAGTCGGTCTTAAATAATTTTTAATAGGTTTCAATCTGAAATCTCAAATAAGCTTCTTATTAACATGATGGAATCTTATTTGCACTGATGAATGGCAAAGTATCAAATGAGTTTTTCTCTTGTCTAATTCAAATCCAAGTAGATTTTTGAAGGCACATATTTCGCCGCACAGATCATTTTTACATCTTCGTTATCTTCATCGGTTAAACTTATGTCTAAGTCCTGAAACTTTTTGTGAAGATCGTCCGTGGTTCGAATGAATTCAAATTGTACAGACATTCGGAACGATTATTATGACCCTTCGATCTTCCAATCTTCCGTTTATGCGCCGTCAATGTTGTATCCAAAATTGCGTAGAAAAACCTCTGTGCAAAATGTACCTTGTGGCGACAGAAATCTCCAGCCAGAAAATTAAAAAAAATTCTCCTGCGTCCAAGATGCCCCCTTCGTTGGCGTCCTTGGCATTAAGCGCCACCAATGCGTCTATGACTCGCATAATCTGCTTACTTAGCGCGCTCCGTCGGCCCTGGTCGCGAGTCGTACCGGCGACGATCAAATAGACTTGAAGCGGCGGTCAACGATTAGTCGCTTCGTGGACTCCCTTTTTTCACGTCACCCGTTAGAATTTTTAAACGGTCGAAATTTCAGTGAAATGGAGGTTAGACGTAGAAAGGTTTGTATTTTCCTCCTTTTTTCTATCGAATTTGCGTTAGCGGTATATGAAATGGACGAACATGTATCCGTTGTGTAATATCGTTCAAATTAAAATAAATAATAATCGGTATATAACCATCAGTGTAAAGGGACTACAGTTTCCCCGCAGGGAAAATCTTATTCGTTGATAAGGATTAGCGTGTAGATCGTGAATTCTTGATTTTTAAGTAGACGTAGCTTGCACGGTTTCTTTTTTTCGGATAATTCGAGCTCAAGTTGTCTTTCATTTTGACAGCACGATTGATAAATCATGTCTGCTAATAGCAGGGTAATTACATAAGTTTTCGAGGGAAATAAATTTGCATACGCGAACGCGCGATTGTAATTCCGTAAATGATAAAAAGCAATGGCGGTTATATTTGAATTTCTAATCTATACGACTATAGTCGTGTAAGTTACTTTTGTAAACCATCGGTTCCGTTACAATTGCATCAACGTTCAATTGAGATCGTATTATTTTGAGTAAAATTCTAAAATTTCGTTCTCTGTTTACGGTACTAGGAAACGTGATTTCCCCAAATTATCATACTTCATCGAACAGATAAAGAGACGCCCCACTACCATGCTTACTTTCTTCCGATAGATAGACATCCGCGCTATTTTGTATCTATTTGTCAAACTGTCCGAAGTTCTAATCTAAACATGCTTTTTATCTACGATTGCATTCCGCAATTTCTAAACCGATTGCATCATTTCGAAACTTCCAAAATTCAGCGCGACTGCTAGATTTTGAAATTTCCGCGGTTCCCGCGAGCTCGCGATGCTCTTTTTCCATCAGCAATTTCGCCGCATGAAGAAACGAAAACTGCCTTCGTTGTCTATATCGGCCGTTTGTATTGCATTTTAAATGCAATATATTCCCGTAAGTCTCATGTTCCTCGTACTTTTCCCTGTTCGTTCGAAGCGCGTTAACCAGCAATTTATCTGCGAGTTTCGTTCTGTTCGAGGTTATCCGCCGCTTCAGGTGCATAAATATTCGAGAATTATCTGTCCGGTCAGCTGTTCGTAATTTACCTGTACTTTTAACACTCCTCGCAGGAACGTTCTTTCAAATAATTCGGTTTTACGGCGATGCCACTTACCTTATCTGTCATTTGTTGTCGGGAGAAAAAAAAGGATCGATTACTTTACGTCGCGCTTTCCACGGCCGCGAGATAAATAAATAAATGACCGCACAATAAAGACAATAATATGGTGGCGATTTGAGAAACCATTCTTGAATTAATTTCTCGGGAAATCACTTTCGTGTTGAATGTATATTCGGTTCAAATCGATTTCGTTGATTTTCGAATTAAATTTCGAGTCGTCGAACGATTTGTTCGTTCCGAATACCTGCTTCCGTTGCATATTAATAACAGGTGTAATATTTTCAGTTGAGAACAGACGATGAAGACAGTTTCGAAGCAGACCAAAAGGCCAAAGGCAAGAAGGGCCACCCGGGCAGAAGCTATTTCGTTATCGTAGCCTTGCTGGGGATACTTTTCCTAGGATACATAGCGATAGCGTACGATTAACATTCTTCTACCCGTAACTCTAATCTATCGGCTTATTGCCGCGCACTGTTCGTTCCTGAATTAAGTCTGTCGTCGTGCAACATACGCCTGCATACGTTTATTTAATTGCCTTTCTGCAGGTACGACTTGAAGCCAGTCGGCCTCGGCAGCAAGGCGATCGATACGCTGGCCTTTTCGTTCAATCTGCAGAAGCCATTCTATGTTGTGGTGATCGACGCAGGGTCGACAGGCAGTCGCGCCTTGGCCTTCAGCTTCCACGAGTCGATACTAGGTGGCAATCTGATTTTAGACGAGGAACTGTACACCGAAACGAAGCCGGGCGTCAGCGCTTACGCAGAGAAACCGAGAGACTCGGCCAAATCGTTGACAGTTTTATTGGAGAAGGTGAAGAAAGTAATTCCGCAGTCGGAATGGCATCGTACGCCTCTCAGCATGAGAGCCACAGCCGGTTTGAGGCTCCTTCCTGGACACAAGGCGGAGGACATTCTTCAGGAGTGCAGGAAGTTGTTCGAAGACTCCGGTTTTCAAGTACGCACTCGTTAGATCGTTTATTAATAATACAGTTTTTCTTCCAAATCGTAGATTTATGTCTCCTGCACATCGTTTCATTCTTCGATAGTTATCTGCGTTGATTTGGTTCGCTTTCATTTCATTGCTGTCCCTTTTTCTGTCTGCGAAGCACGAGTAATTAAGCGTTCTGTTAATTGACGTGTCGAATGCTCTCTTCGGTTACGATTTAACGGAGCAGTTTAATCAGAAACGATTCGAATGATAAATAAAAACTGAGGAAGCTATTCGATACGCTAATTGAAAGAAGAAGCAGCTTCTTATTATCGAACCTTTCGTTTCAAAGCTGCCTGGTTGCGATTATTTCGTTTCCTGATGAAATAAACTATTCTTTCTATTCTCTTCGGTAGGATTGCGCACATGTTTCTTCTTCCGGACGAAACTAGATGTATGTAAATAGATCAGAATAACGCACGAATTTCCTACGATTCCTATAAAACTTACAATTGTCCGCACCTTTCGCACAAACTTTAACATCGTTCCAATCAACTACGTTACTACTCGCGATACATTTTTTTTATTCGTGCAGTAAATGCCTGAAACTGAAGAGATGCTTGTTCGCTATTAATATTCGCCCCCGAATTTCAACTAAACAGACGTTCATCGCCGTAGGTATCGAAAAATGCAATCTCTATAATGGAAGGCACTGACGAAGGGATTTTTTCCTGGTTCACCGTCAATTTCCTGCTGGAAAGATTCAATACGCACAATCCTGGCAACACAGTCGCCGCGCTGGATCTTGGCGGTGGTTCTACTCAAGTGACATTCTCGCCTAATCCTGAACAGGTACAAGCTCAACAGATAACGCGAATAATAATAAAAATCTCTCACGCGTGTAAATTGTATCATGGAATCCAGCGAATTCGTAAACGAGAAATTCTTTCGAGTGAATGGAATTTGCCCAGCAATTTTCTGGTTTTGATCGACGAAAATTAAAATTTGTTCCATATTTCTACAGGAAAAGAAACTGGACGGACACGTATACTCCGTTAACATATTCAGCCACAACATGAGCGTGTACACGCACAGTTACTTGGGCATGGGGCTCATGGCAGCGAGGAAAGAGATCCTGACGAACGGAATGAATCCGGATAACGTAAACCAAAAGGCCGTTACCGAAGTACGATCTGAATGTGTGAACCCAATAGTTACCACGGAATGGAGTTACGGAGGACTTAATTATCTCGTTAAAGGACCAGTGAACGGAACGCACAAGTTGATTAAAACGCAGAACTTTGCCGGCGGCGAAGTGGACAGGCCTATTGTCAATTTTCCCGAGTGTCTTAAAATTGTTCAGAAATACATCGGCAGGATCAAGAATAAGCCGGAGGGTTTAAAGGAGCACGAGATCTACGCGTTTTCTTACTACTTCGAGCGTGCCACGGAGGTAAATTTTAAACACCAGCGAAATTGAGATTATTTTATTTCATGTTCATCCAAGACACAACTCTTAACAGAAATTAAACAATAACTGTTCTCTTGACTTTTTCGTTTTGGTGATGAACCAATTGGAGATGAATTTTTGTAGAAAAATAAGGAAACAAATTTGACTTTATTTCATGAATGTTTCAGGTTGGTCTAGTCGATCCATTTTTCGGCGGAGTTATTCAAGTAAGTGCGTTTCTAAAGCAAGCAATGGACGCCTGCGATTATCCGAATACAGACCAACCGTTCATTTGCCTGGATCTAACATTTATTTACGTTCTTCTACGCGATGGATTTGGCCTGGATCCCACAACGAAGCTTTATGTAAGTATATAAAGAATTCGACAAAAAGTTGGTCGGCAATTTAGAAATCCTGTTATCGAAAACATCCGGGATTTACTATCGCGATAAAAAGTGTTTTTAATAACAAATCGCAATAATACTTCGCTCGCATTATTATTATTAAAGGCTGCTCACAATATTAATAGTTATTTATTGTTGTCTATAATAATCATTTTCATTTTCCATCTAGCTTTACAAAAAGATCAGCGGGCACGAGTTAAGCTGGGCTCTTGGCGCCGCCTTTAACATTATCCAAAATGGTCTTTAACGGATCGGGAACGTAGACAAAGGAATTACACAAATATTTTTGCACGAAATTTAACAAATTTTTTAGAGAATTATATATTCACCAAGACCACTTGATTTAGCTAGGATGCATTAATTTATTTGCACGTTCTGCGTTTTTGTTATTCTATATCCCGAGTTGCTCGATCTTGCACACTTCCGGGTCTTCGAAAAATATTTCTATCGTCAATTGTTGTTAGTTTGCTCAGACATTGTACATCGAGCAGCTGCAGTATTAGAAAATGTGAACAAACAGAACAACTTGAATTACACAAGCACGGAATGTATACGTAGTTTAAACAACTTTCAAACGGTTTGCGTGTCGTGTTCGATTATATCTTCTACTGCACGTAGAATCGACAATTTTATACATTACGATGGGAAATATTTTCCCTTAAATTGAATTTTCTTAAGAATTTCCCGCATTCTGACGAATATCAAATTGTTTTCTATTTACAACAAATGATATTAATTTTAGATGAATGTTGAATTTTATTGTACTTTTGACTGGTTTCTAGGGTAATTTTATTCGCACATCGTTTAAATTGTATATATCTTCGAAGACAAATTCGTTTACCGTAATAATATACTGTAAACTTTATTTTTGTACTTTAGCGTTCTTCGAATATTGAAGTTGGGTCACAGCATGAGAATTGTGTTTTTCTCTAGCGGAAAATAAATAATTTGCAAGTAGTTGAGAAGTTGCATAGAATAGTGCCCGAGGAATTTATGATGGAAGGGCAAATTTTGGATTGTTTATTTTACATTAATGAACAAATCTCATACGATGACCGAATTATGCTGTGTTCTAAAGTTGCAGCAATTTTTATTCCGAAATTTGTTATTGTATACCAAACATTTCATCCATTGTATTGTAATTCCGAATTGTTCGATGAATGTTCGATTGTATTTGCAAAATTGTTATTCGATTTGAAATATTTTTACATTAAAATATGATTGAACCATAATATTTTTTACAATGTATTATATCTTTATTACCCAAATATTATTAAGTGTTCAATCGTGATTTGTGATTATGAAAAAAATAGATATTAATTACAACTATAATTAAATACATCTAATTACGACTGAAATATACGAAATGTGTAATAAAACGGAATACCAGTAATATTTCAATTTTTATGTAATAATTACCAGGCCAATAATTTTCGTAAAGTAAGACGATACAATTATATCGCTATGCAAATTAATTAATGAAGAATTATTGCTCATTACATTGTCTCGAACGTTGTAATTAAAGCATTTCTTAATAGCTCTGGCTAATTCTCTAGCTCGTGAGTGATTTCACTAGCGTATCATAATTATTTGTAAAACGAACTGACGCAAGGTGCATTAATTAAGTCTATTCACTCTAAACTGTTTATTAGCATTATCATTAATAAACTCAATCTTCCGTAAAAATTCCTCTCAACAAAATAATTTCCACGGGCCGCTGGTTCCCGCCGGAACGGCAGCCATAACAACGAATGCAAAGGGCCAAGCTCGCAGTCATTCAAAAATAATGCATTTACTCATTCAAAATTACGTTTCATAATTTCGTCAATTAAGCGCGGCAAGGTAATCCATTCAAATGGAGATAATTATGCAAATAACGCAATCTGGAATTTTAATGGCGTCCCATTAAACCAGGCTCCCCATTTCCTCCCACGCGGACGAGCCGCGTCTTAATCTAATTCCCTCCGAATATCTTGTGTAATGGCAATTTGCTGCGGAACAATAATGAACATAGTACTAACACGGCGACAACGGAAGCCGATAAGAATGATCAGGCGCAAGCTAGAGAAACCCCGCGAGATAAATTTCTTACAGGGACAACTAAAACCTTTTGGGATTTACTTAGGGGAGGTAATCAAAGTGTTCACAGCAGCCTCCCCTAATGTAAATAATTACTCTATTTTTAATTGCAGTCGCAAGTAACTAATTCATGTTGAACATTATAATAATACATAATAATTCCGGGACACCATATAGACTCTTGCATAAGGGCGTCTAATGCCGGCCCTGTTGCTTATGGATGCAACGCGCAAATGCGACCAGTGAAACAAGGAAGAAGAGGATCTAATCGAGTGAAAGCTAAGGTCAAAAGGCCAATAAACGTTCCCGGTCGAGCCGATAAAGCTGCATAATAGCAAAATACCAATTGCGTTTCTCTACTTTCCTTTTTCGTATTCAGCGTCTACGGCACTGTTTAACACAGTATTTCTCAACCTTTGTCGTTTCCATCGCGACACCCCTTTCGTAATATTCAAATAATCCACGCTTTCCCCCTGTGGAAACGCTTTCCTCTGCACATATAAATTCGACCAACGTATTTTCTTCACGCGTCCACTAATAAGAATATTAATAACATCAAAATGTCCCCCCTTCGAAGACATTAGACTTTGAACCGGGTTTTGCTCGAAATGCATTTTCGAATTTGGCGCGACAATTGGTTCGAGGGCGATTTTGATAGAAAATATTCGATTTCGATGATTTCCGTATGGCGGGAGAAATTTGAATTTGAGATAAGTACCAATTAAAAACAGAGAACCTGACAATTAAGTCAAATTGTTTGTTAAATAATGTCTATTGTTTCAAATATTAATTGCTAGAGTTTCAATCAATTCCGGATGATTCGTTAATTCTAAGTTTCACATGGTTTCTATGTTTCACAGTCATTTCAACGCGATAATTGGCTTTATATATGATAATTGAATTTCAATCTGTATAATTGCTAATTACCAAACTCCGAAGAAAGTATATGTACGAACGTGATCGTGAATGAAAGAAGGGTAAAAATGTGGAAAATAATTATCTTCAATGAGACTATTTTTGAGATACAAATTTCTGAAGCTCTTAACACCAGAACTACCGATACATTTTGGTATTATTCAGATAGCATACGTTAGACAGATAATGAATACGAAAGTCGTTGAATGGACATTAAATAGAGATATATAATTGTCATGCTATCTTACTAAAACTCATCATAAATTGCTGCAACGATACCTATATATTAATAATTCTAAAGCAAGAAATCTGAAACAAGTCATTTTGACCCCCTTGGTAGTTCTAGCGTTAAAAATTGTTAATTCTGTAGTTAATTTTGTTTCCACTTAATAATATTATTAATTACTATTATTAAGCACTGCTAGATATTGTTAATCATTAGGAAATATTCTAACAAAACGTTCTCAGTACACAGATCGATTTTAATTCCGTAACACGGCGAGCCGGTGGTGAGGTTGGCGTGTGTGATTTATGGTCACTCTCCGCGCAGGTTATGCGTATTTCAAAACGAGAATGAGTGCAGGACGAGGTCATGGAATGTAGTACTTGCAAGAAGCAATCTCAGGTGCCTAGAATTCTCTTCGTCGGCCTCGACAGAACAATTTTGCGAAATTTAGAGAGGAATAGGACACGGGTGAAATGAAATACAGAATACGGCTATCTAGTCCAAATTTCAATGGTCAGCAGCGAAAAACTAGAACAGCAAACAAGAGCCTGAGCTTCATTAAGTATGAGAGGCACCTTTTCACTTACTTTAACGTAGCTACGTTTGTCAGCGTGATTTACTGTAATATTTTTTTCGTGGGAAAAACAAAAATGATCCAAAGAAAACAGCATTATCCGCATTTTTGTTTTTAAATTTGATTGATCATCTTACTAATGAATAATTGAAATTAATGTAATTAGCAAATAATGCAGAGCTCTCATTTTCCATTGAGTTTTCCATGAATTGCTTTTTGCAGAATTGTAATTAATATTCTATTTGCTCGTGTTTGAATGAACGCGAGATATGTAGTTCGATCCACAATAATTATTTTTTATCGCCAAACCAGTTTTAATCGTTGCAATCTGTTCTATTTCTATTTCGTCATCCGATTCGCATAACTGTAAATTGTACCACTTTTTCATTGGTCTGTCCAGTTGACAATAGATGAGCAAGCGGTTATTTTTAGACTTCAGATCGAGCATACGCACTAATAATAGTATTCTATAATTGGTTTACCCAAATACAGAAATAATGAAATCGCTAAACAATTAACCATTGTAATATACGACCAAACTCGATCGCTAAATTAAAACGTCGCGTATAAAGCCTTATCTTAAATACATAATCCCAACCAGGGAACAAGACATAATAAATATGTACGTACACATCAGAGAAACGGAGGATACATCTTAAATCAATTAACGGACCACTGTCCAACATGCCCCAGATTGTAGTTAAATCGACAAGAACAAGCACCTTTCCAAATTGAATCACATTGCCTATTGGAGATGAGAGGGGTGAACACATTGTGGCGCGAGCTCGCTACATCTATCGATCAGAATCCTCACTTCTCATCGAATTATCGACTCGACAAAGACGAAGAAGAAACGGAAGAAGGGTAAGAAGAGAAAGGAGAAGGAAAAAGGGAGCGGACAACGATGGAAGAAAAAGAGGATACAGATGCTCCGTGAATCGAGGCGAAAGCGGAATGCGTCAGCAGCGTCGTGAAAGGAAGAAGGAAACGAAAGCGTGATCTCTCTCACGTTCTTACGCAGCTGAGAAGATGCTCTCGTAAGAAATCTAGCCTGATGAGAAACCCTGGAAAACTATCAGGGGTAGAGTGACGTAGAGGGGAGCGTAACGTCTGCCGAGAGGCAACTTTCACATGGACGCCTCGCGAAGCTCCTTTTCGGCTTCCTGCGACCTCGCGGGACCAAAGAGTAACACAGTCGGACTTCGGTAACTCGATGCTCCGAGGGAGAACTAGAGATCTTACGATCGCAAATGTTTCGTCCCATCGAAGTTCTCGATTAACAGAGGTTCGACGGACGAAAGTGGTTTGTGCTTCTCAGCGGAGTGGTAGTAAACGAGGAAAACTCTGCTCTTATAGAAGTTCGGGAGTTACAGGGATTCGACTTTACGGCATATATGTATGTATGTATACGTAGTGATGCGACCGCTATAAGGTAACGTGAAAAAGAGAGCCACGACGAACGGACCGGCTTGAAAGGTCATTCATCGACCTCCTTCGAGAAAATCGAAACGAATTTCGACCTGACCTCCTTGTCCGCTTTACCTTCTCTCTCTCTTCTTCTGGCGGGGTTCAGTTACCCCGAATCGCGGCGATCGTTGCTTTACCCTTGATTCTTTTCCTCGTCTGCTCGCATCGGTCATCACGGATCGGCCTTTCACTGATCATTCTCTGACTTGCAGTTGACGCTTTTGGGCACAGAGAATAGCCCCTGGCTGCATGATACGGTTATACGCTCCTTAACTCGAACAAAGTGTAACGATTTTTACTTGCTTCTTCAGAATGTCCTTTCCTTTGCTAGGTAATGTTTGCATTAAATTCGAGGTAGGGATAGGTTTGTTTACATGAAGGGACAAGCGGAATGATAAGAATTCCGTATGGAAATATTAATGAAAAGTTGAATAATAATTTCGAGAAGGGTAACTTCAAGTCTTTGTTAGGCTAGGTTTGGATCGGGCACAGTTATAACACAGCAGATAGGTATATCTGAGTAATTGTGAATGGAGAGCTTCTGGTGAGTGTACTTAGGGGTCGTCATGGGTCATTGACATGGCGGATAATTCGAGACGTCTGCAGGATGTTGATTGGAAAGGAATTATGAAACAGTATGGTGCAGGTGTTGTTTAGTATTGAGAAAATGGTTATGGGTTACGGATGAATCATAGAAAGTTGTAAAATGAGATTTATGAAATTACAGGAGAGATCGCATCGAACGGATCGGGTAGAAATATCTATGCTATAATCGAACCAATCACTATAGACTATACAGTCGTAAATGAAAGATGTTCTTTCTTAAGCAGCTCACGGGAGTGGCAGAATTTTTGTCCCAGAATTCAATAATAATGTAATATGTAAATGCTGGAAAATTTGGACCCCAAGTTATACCATTCGAATGGCGCTTTCTTCTAATTAGAAACGAATTTTTAAGCGTTTTCTCTCGCGTCTACAGATTTGTTCAGCATAGCCGCGAATATACGGGAAGAACTTTCTTCAAGGAAATCATCAATTTTAGAGACACTTTGCATACATATTAGACAGAATTTTGAAATAGAAAGTGCTGAACCGTGCATCGGAAGATAACTAACTACTGGACTGAAATCGTCCTATAAATAATATTACATTAACCTGCAACATGATGGCTCGACCAAACGCGAATTAGCAAAAGGCGCTAACTTTCCAGCACAGATATTGCAATAAATATTCGTAATCCAAACGAAGCACAAAACATAATACAATAATCGTAAATACCGAATAAAACAATTAACTCCTAGACAATCTTCACTTAACCCTTATGTTAGCAACCAAAATGGAGAAGAAGTTCGACGCTTAGTTATTCAAATGATTTTGCATAAGTTTGTTTTCACCAAACGTGAATTGACGTGAAATTGTTCGAAGAATCGAGATCTAGAGCGGTTTTGCGATATTTATTCAAGAACATATAAAAATTATTCAAGCAAATATAGAAATGGGTGATGAGTGTTAAGCACTACCACGCACTACCCATAAGAAGTTCATTGACCTTTCCATCGAAACCTCCATCCAAATTTCTATCAACCACTTGCTTTCACAGCCTTTACAGGACCGCTGAAGCGTATAATAATAATAATAACCCTTCGCTGTTCCAAGATTTATCACCGTGCAGGTGCACTTTCTCTTTCACAAAGCCCGCCAAAGGCGTCGATTGTACACACGTACACCCTTGGCCAACGCTGCGCGCGAAAAAAGTCGTCGAAACAGCAGCACGATCAAAAATGGCGATTCGCATAGAGAATAGCACCCGCGGAAAAAGGCGAATCGGTTCGTGCAAGAGGAAAGCGTCGATTTCCGCGTCTTCTTCGGGAAAGGTGTTGTGACGCAAGCAGGAGAAACTTTCACTATTCTTTAAACCGCCGCTAATCAAGATGAAGACGACTAGCAGATGCTCCCCTTTCCCCTAACCCCACTCTTAGTCAGTGCGAAGTCGTTCACCAAGAACGTCTCCGAGGTCGAGACACCTTAGGCGAACCTTCGCCGATTACTTGCGTGGAAATGGAAGCCTTCGATCGCTGCTGGGGTCGTCAGACTGTAATAGACGCGGCGGCCATCTTGGAAGTATCGTGAGTACCGAACGATTTCATTAGGTGGCTACTATTTGCGCGAATTATAAACAGTCGAGTATAGTTGGTACCGGGTTTTCCCGTTAAGAGGCCCACCCAAATGGAAGCGCATCTGGGCCTATATTTGGATTTTGTTTTCCAAATAGAAGCCCGTGGGCCTTTATTTGGGGACAATATGAGGACCTTAAAAATGCAAAAAGCAAATACAAGCCCATGGGCTTCCTAACGGAAAAACCCGGTACAGTTGAAGATATTTGTATTTGTCCGAGTTTTGAATGTAATTCAACTTTGGAATGTAGATCTTCGTTTTGAACTAAAAGTATTTGGCAATTATTGGTTGGAGTATCCGGGAAAATTCGAATCTTCACTTCAGTAATCTGTAGTAACTACATTACGTCGATCAGTCTTTCTGCACAATTCGTTGCACGCTCGGCGAGTAATATCAAGCTTCGTTGCCAAGAACAGTGCAAGTTTGTGTGCAGCTGATACAAATCTTTCGACGACACGCTCACGTGACGCAATAATGACGCGTTCTCGCGAGCATGGCGGCTCGGTGGACCACAGGGGGAATTCCCACACGGGGTGGCGTGGGCCAGAACGTTTCCTAGCTTGTATAATGTTTCAGAGAGCCAGGATTCGTTGCACAATGTGCCGTTTACATGCCTTATCTCATCATACGCAGAATTAAATGATGGAAAACCATGCGGCCGCTTGGTTTCTCTTTATTCACGTGAAACACGCTGGCCATGGTATAGTACACAAATTAGTATTTACCACCTGGTTAACGTAATCGTAGATTCTGTTTGGCAAATGTGCGAAAGCACTTTCGAAACGGTGGCTAGAATGTCGTTTCCATTTACATTCGATTTACAGAGTGAATTTTCATTTGTTCACTGTTTGCTTTTTACTTATTGGGGCTGTTTTATAGTTTCTTGAAATTGCTTTTACGCCTAGGTTAAGTAATATACAGCGCAACAATGCCTGGTTGTAGTTTTGGATTACTTTTGGATTTCAGTTGCTATATTTATTAATTAGAAATTTTAATTTTAATGCGATATTTATTTTTGTTTCGTTTTATTTTAACATTATATATTGTATTAGCTTATTCAACTTCTTGTATGTAGTAGTACTTCACGTAAAATTTGCAACGAATTTCTTATTGAACATTCCTTATCTTTTTTTCCAAATTTTCTATTTCCTTTTTAGACGCAGGTCCAAACATTAACATTAATTGTGGGTAGGTGTTTGGAAGCACGTAACATAGGTGCAATACAAATATTTCGTGTGAATAATTAATGAAACCAAATAGAGAAACTTTTGTAGGTGTATTGTAAATTGTGTTTCGCAATAGATTGCTGTTTCGATCTCTTATAGAGTTCCATTCCAATCATTCCAAGGACTTTCTCTCAGAATAGGCAAATCCTTCTAGTATTATGACAAAGAGCAAGACAAACGCTCTTTCACCTGTCGTTTTGAATCACCTTGAAATTTTGTAATTCCCGAGTAGCCCACACTACTGTTAAAAATTCTTCTGTTACTATAAAAACGATTATCGATCGATCGTTTTCTTATCCACAGCGTACAGATTTATTAACACTTGTAATTAATGAATTTAAACAAAATTTGAACAATAATGACTAGTTAATAAATACAGAAATTTTAAGACAAACAACTATGACATCTTTTAATTTATAATCGTTTGCACAGTATTTCTGCGGTATTAGGAGAAACAAAATGTGAGAAAATATTAATTTTAATAAATCGATTGTGAAACAATTTTATAATTTTTCAATCCTTATCCTCTACACGATAAACGAAAGGAAAATAGAATATTACAGTAGCAGAACAATATTATTTAAGCTACTTTCAACGTTACCCCTAAGATATGATTACTGTAATCATTGTCATGAGATAATCGCAGGCCACCGGCATAATTGTCATTGATCGTTATCTCGACAGTTACTTCAATCATTGCATCATCATAATAGCGGATATTACGGTTTCCACTCTGACAATGCGGCAATGTTTTTCAAACAGTTACTGACCAGACTATGTGTTTACATATTTCTAACCTGTAATATCAGTCGAACGTATCAAACGCTCCAGTTATATGAACGGAAACAGTTTGTAATTACTTAATACACCCTTTTCGCCTATAAATAATAACAGCAAGCAAGTTTCTATTTCTTTTTTGGTACCCTTCGGTAGTTGTTTGCAACTCCAATGCAAACTTTTGCTTCAGAGTGCAGAATATATTAATGTAAATATCGATTATGATATTAATAATAATAATATTTATCAATCATTATAAAGTATATTTACTTGACTTGTATATGTATGGGGCCTGCAAATCTGGACCACTATCTTGCATTCACTTCCATTTCACTACACTAGAACGCGTTGGTTATTTCTGATAGAAAGTTTATTTTGGCAAAACGCGGTGATTTTTAGTTTTTCAGTAAGCACGTTTGCCCCCGATGGCTGATTTCATACCCGACTTTCTCTGGCCCTCTTAAACAAGTGAAAAGGAGTTGAAATGGTAGAAACTGAAAGCTCACGAGTTCCTCTGACCACGTTGGCCATTACTGTCGAGCAAACAAGTGGAAGATTTAGCACTCGTGCTTTCACATTTCCTTAATTTGCAGGAAACAATTAGTTACACAGACGGCGTACGTATCCGATGCTTGATTTCACTGGAAATCAATACTCTGGTGACTTTTTTAATTAGGTTATCCCGTTACGTATTGTAACATTGCATACTATACCGTTACTAAGCTAGAATTAGTGTTAAACCACTTAACCTAACCATGACTATCTAAGAAAGGCAGGGGTCGAAGAACATAAATCAGTAGACCAACGTTTTATGTAAAAATACATAAAAAAAGCTTTATTTCGCCACCGTTTTCTTGCAAAATGTAACGTATAAAAAATATTTAATCCTAGATGTCGTCGTCGTCGCCTTGGTTATCATCGTATTCCTAATCTTCATTAGAATCACCATCATCATCATGATCGTCGTCGTTGTAATCATCATAATCATCATAATCATCGTCATGATCGTGGTCATCATCCTGGTCGTCACGGTCATCATAATGATCGTGGTTGTACTTGAGTAACTCTTGCTAATCGTGTAACACCGAATCGCGAGCAGGATCCCATTGGTACCATCGATTCTGCCATCGATCGTCCTGTTCCTGCCTGTCGCCGCGGTCGTCCACGAGGGATCACAGTGTGTCGCGTCCAATAGGGTCGCCGTTGAGCCGTGGCTGAAGCCTAGGCCGAAGCCGTGAATGCGTGCGTGTCGCGGAGCGTAGAAATGGGTCCGATTGCGTGTAGAGGAGGAGCTGCGTGGGTTTATAGGGCATTTCAAGTGACTAGTAAGGCCCCGAAGCGCCGGGGGTCCCGTATGACGTGCTGGGCCCGCTTGGGCCGCTGCTACCGTGTCCGTCGATTCCACCGCCGATTCCACCGCCGATTCCTCCGCCGATTCCTCCGCCGATTCCTCCACCGATTCCTCCGCCGATTCCACCGCCGATTCCACCGCCGATTCCACCGCCGATTCCAGTGCCGCCACCACCGCCGGACGTAACCTCTTTCTGTAATTTCAAAGAGACGTGAGTTTTGAACTTTAAGGAGATTTGGGTTGGGTTTGGTTTGGGCCTCCCGTGCTCTGGAAACTGGTATACTTGTAAATCTTTGGAATCAGGGGGATTGGGAACTGACGATTGTGAAACTGGGATTTTGATTGGCTTTGAAAGGTGGTAGTAGGGTAAGATGGTTTTCCCCGGACTTGGGGGACTTCGGATACGAGATTTTCAACGTCCTTACCTGGGTCTTGTACTTGATGAAGTAAACCTCTGGTTTGCTCGGTTGGGTGGGTGTAATAGTGGGCAGGGTGATCTCTGGCGCCTCTTCCGGTTTCTTAACCAAAACGTAGATCAGAGTCTTCTGTTCGTCTTGCTGGGGAAGGGCTGGGATAACAGGGGCAGTTGGGGTTGGTGGAGTGGGTGCCTTGATGAAGATGATCTTGTAGTGCTTCTGGGAGGGCGCGATTGGCGCGATTGGTCTGATCGGCCTGTCCTCAGGTGCCTCTGGTGGCGGCACGTGGACGTAGATGTGTTTCTGGATCAGGGATCCACCGCCGAATCCACCTCCGCCTCCAATGCCTCCGCCGAATCCACTTCCGCCTCCAATGCCTCCGCCGAATCCACTTCCGCCTCCAAGGCCTCCGCCGAATCCACTTCCGCCTCCAATGCCTCCGCCGACTCCACCGCCGAAACCGCCGCCGAAACCTCCGCCGAAACCGCCGCCAAGACCACCGCCGAGTCCACCTCCGTGTCCACCGCCGAGTCCACCGCCGAGTCCACCGCCAAGTCCACCTCCGTGTCCTCCGCCGAGTCCACCGCCAAGTCCACCTCCGTGTCCTCCGCCGATACCGATGGATCCACCGCCGATCCCTGTGGATCCACCACCAGGTGCTCCGTAGCTGGAGCTAGGCTGGGAGTAAGAGTAACCTGCCTCGGGCCGTGCCATGGCCGACGCGGCGAGAATGACGATCTGCAAGTAGAGAGTGTAGAGGTTAGGTTTGATTAGAGAGGTTTGTTTCCGGGCTAGGTTTGAGCTGGCAAGGCTTGTGCTAGATGGAGCAGTTAGCGCTTGGCTGTTGTTGGGCTCTCGTAATCGTGAGCCTCGATGGGATCATCCTGTCAGATATATTAATGTTGACTGTGTACGATTGTACGTATCTATTAATCGGCTTCTGGGTCGTGATCGTCCCCACTAGTCCTCTACTTTCTCTCATACCCTCTCCCTTTCTATGCTCTCCACGAATTCTCATTTTACTTTTCTCCCTGCCTCTTTCTCTTTCATCTCTACGAGTCTCACGTATGTGGGTATTACTTTCACGCGGAGACAATTGTCCACGATTTATCATGCAATTCCTTGCCCTCCTTCCTCTCCTTTGGTTCTCAATCAAATTGCAACGAAATCTCCAACAGTTTGGATTAAGTCACTTACTGGATTCATTGTTACTATCATTGTTATTGCTAATGGTCCTAATTGGATTTTAATTCGAGTCTCGAGATTGTTTCTGATATAACTATTAAATCTTGCAGAGGAGGCAATATATTTAAAATGAAATAATATATAATAGAATATTTATGGAAATACTTCTAACCCAGGGAAAATAAAATGGAAAATATAAAAAGAAAATTTAGTCGAAGATATTAATACTACTGAAAGGCACACAAAATAGGAAATGAAACAACTTGGAATAAAAAAAAAATTCTTCGATAATTCAGTAGAGAAAGATATGAAGAACTCGACTTGGTACGAGGCAGAAATCGGTGAAAAGGAAGTAGAAAAGAAATTCGATACAGGAAGCTCGACCAGAGAGATGGTACATCAGGTGAACCGGAAGTGGACGTCGATAGGCAAGGGTTCAGTGAGCGTAGGATAAGTTGGAATTACGAACTCACCATGAATGCCCTCATGGTTGCTGCTGTTCCTTGGATTTGAGGACTGATGCTCTACAGATGCCACGGGGCCCCTTTTATACCAACCCTGGCCCCACTCGCATCTCGACCCATCACCTATGCTGATGAGACCGCCTGGCGAATCTCTTTCTCTTTTCCTCTTTCTCCTCGCCACTGTCACCGATCTCTTCCCAAGACTTTTTTTTCTCTTTTCGTCATTTTTTCCTCCTCTTTTTCCCACCATCGTCGATCTCCACGAACGTGCTTGATTCGGACCCTAGGGGACCCTTTCGTTTCGGACGACTCCCGTCCCTGAACCTTGAGGATTGCTCTTTGTTCATTGATAAACAGATCGTTTTGGTCAGTGATTGGATTTTTTTTGAGGGGATCGAGGATAGGCACTTTCTAAATTCACCTAACGCTTGGCTGTAGTGATTCTTGTGGAAATAAGGTTTCTTAGGAATAGAGAGAATTTGTTGGTTTGCGTAATGAGGACCAGTGTGGGCTGTTTTGGTGTACTTATGTGGGACTACACAGGGTTGTCCCTTTGGGGCCCTCGTTTCTGTTTTTGCACGGTGGATGGGTTGTATTGGGGAAATAGAAGATTGGGCCCGGACGTGAGGATTGGGTGCAATTGGGCCCGTGCCGCGAGAACTCACAATCAGTGCAATTGGGCCCCTTGGGTGGTTAGAGAGTTAGGTCCCACTTTTTTTGGTATTGCGGAAATTGAAGTCTTCCGATGGAAAATTGGGTCTTATATTTTATTAACGCAAAAGAAAATATATGGAGGTTGAATTGGCAAATGAACGAATATTTATTTTACTTTCTATTCCTAGAATGTATTTTTCATTTCCAAACAATTTTTTGATTAAATCTTTGCTTGATTCTGATTGGTTCGAATTATTTTTATTTTATTTCTTTCGTCGAATTCCGAACACTATGCAACTTTCCTTCCAGTTGAACTAAATAAACGAAATAATAGATAGTTGGTAAATTAAAAACTTAAGGAGAAATAGCAGAGGAAGTTTCAAGTCCAGAGGGTTAACTTTAAATTAACAGTTTTAAAAAATCGTCGGGCGAACTGTGTTAGATCAAAATCGTGTAAAAAGATTTCCATAAAAACAGAATTATCTGTAGCTAAATCAGTTTATACCTCAATAGAAAGGTTGGTAGAAAATTAATGTGATAATTCTGCTGCAGCTGCTGCGTCATGTTGTATCAACTGCGTAATAAATTGTTTTTGTTGAAATAATATTTTAAACGAACTTTGCGATATTTGTCTCTCGTAAAAGTTTTATACAAAAAAAATGGGAGGAACAGTGAAATAGGAGTATCGTAGGAGTGCAATTTAAATTTGAAAAAATATTGCACTGCTTTTAACAGACGAAATGTAAAATGAAATTGTTCAATGGGAAATTTCAATACAATTTTATAATAATTATTATAATTTTTTAAAGTAAACACAAGGACTTCGTTTGAAATAAATCGATTTTTATTAATCACATTTTATATTCATGTTATAAACATTTGATAACACTCTGCTCGCTGTAACAGAAATAATATTTTTATGGTAATATACCATTCCACAATTCTTTACAATTAATTCGTTCAGGCTGACGTGATCGAAACTATTCAGAATCGCAGGAACAGAATTTCTTTGATTCCATCTACTACGTGTCGCTTATTTAAACATAAAGAACGAGAAAGTGTGAATTATCGCGCAGCATTTGAGCTGCTAATCGCGTACATTATATGCCGCCGTTGGACAGTTCTTCAAACTGACTGTTACGGCTTGAGAAAACCATCAGGCTTCATTTTCTGTCCGAATTTTTTCATTCGACAAATTAGACAGACACAAACCCAAGCACGTTTTGCCAAAGTATAATTCTGCAATCACAGAGAGCTTGACAATATTAAAAAAAAAAAAAATAGAAATGAACAAATTGTATTTGAATGAACGGGAAAGAAATATTCCCGTTGCTCCATCGATCAATGATTAAGAAACGAATCCATGCCCCCCTCCCCTGGTGCCAAGCACGGTAGTCCTCTCTCGAGATTTAACAATCGAATGATAGATATAATCAAGGCGATGCGTGAGATCGTCGCGAAAGAAAAGAAATAAAAAGAAAGGAAAGTCACGCGTGCGTCGCGCTCACGAAAAGGTAAAAAAAAAAAAAAATGATTTGGGTCAAATTCGTTTTCGAGGTTCCCTTTCTCCGTTCGAGGACGAGACTTCCTCGCCAGGAAGTGGAGGACTTTCAGTTTCGTAACGCGGAGATGAGCGCGATACCTGTCGCCTGTGAATCGTCATTGCTTTCCGTATTTCGCGGATCATCGAACGAAACCGTGACGGTGTACGTTAATTGGTTCGTAGTAAAATCGGTTTCGCGCTAGCGTGATAATTAGCAGGTTCGAATTATCGTTGCGATAATTTCACTTGAATATTTTGAGATTGTGGTGAAAATTTGATTGAAATTACGGGTTTATTATGGTGAAATATTGTAATGTATAATTGTAAAGTATTTCGTATACGGTGCGGTATGTTCTTTTGGTTTTTCGAGTGCTTGTTCGTTCGAGAGTTTTACTTATTTCTGTGGAAAGGAGGAATAGGTTTTATGTAGTGAAAATTGTAATTTGTCTCCTTTATTTATTTATTTATTTTTGCAAACGTGTGCTGAGTGTGCGAAAAGTTTAGACTAGTTTTGATGTAACTGTAATTATTCATTGTTGTTTATACAAATAAAAGTAGGGCGATTTATTGACGTGCTCGTGATTTCATTTACTTAACTACGTGCCTATTACGTTTTTTTAATTAAACGGTCCTAATTGTAACGTAATTCAAGCTACTGCCACGAAATAAGATTGAGAGATAAGTGTAGTGGGTTGCGTCTATGAAATTCAAGTATGCGTGACGTGTTACGGCAATTAATATAATTTCACGACCTTGTGCGCGCAACGTTTCCATTTATTCTAAGCTGTGCGAGGGTTACAATTGTAATACGATTATTTCCAAATAATTTCTAGTTTAATCGTTTATCAAAGTGGTAGAAAAAAAATGACGATAGCTCCTCACATTTAGTGTATTTAATACTCCAGAAAAACTGCGTTCAGTGAACGCCGTTCACCCAATATGAATTTTATGTATATGTATGTACAGTTATCCCCCACACAACACGGTCTTTAAGTTTGTCAAATCTCGTGTTACGCGAAACCCTAATGCAAAAATTCAGGATCCAAAATTAGCAAAGTTTTTCAATTCTCTAACGTTGTAGCGTTGTAGGATCACCGTGCTATAGCAGGTTACACGAATTTTAGGACTGCCTGCGTTTTGTCGTACGAGGGTGGTCCGATTATCGGAGCGTGCTGTAGGGCGGTCCCACGGTTACACGGGGGTCTCCCCCTGTCCATTTGGGAACCACTGCGACAAGGAATCGCAAGAAAGAGCGGTCGATTTAATTGCGGCTCTAGAATGAGACATCCCGTACACAGATAGCGTACAGAGCGTATAATAACGAACGGAGCACGTAACCAACCGCGTAAGTCTGGTGAATGGGAAAAGTAATGTACCTAGAAGCTTCTTCAAGTTACGACCGTGTCTGTGTAAGTGTGTTCACGTGTGTGGATCAGTCAACGCCGGACGTCCCGCTAGAAGAACCGCTCCAAGGTAGAAAGGTACTTGGATTCCATCGCCCGATCGAAATGCGGAACGGCCATGGGTACATCGAGTTGAATCCCAGGGCGAGTAAAAAGCGACGGCGAGTTAGAAAGGGAATTTTCAGCAAGTCGAAAATCAGTTCAGTCTCGTAATCAGTAGTAGTTATCGTTTCTTGCGTTCTGCTGTATTCGTGCACAGACCGTTCGTCGATCATGCATTTTCGTAGGGTGGGATCATTTCCAATGAAACGATGAAAGCTATTTCCAAAAGACATCTCAACGTTGCTCTCCTTTTATGTTCGTGGGTTCCTACCAATTTCTGGCAACGGTTCGTCAAATATGGTACAACAATAGCGATAACAAGAGTTGTGAAACGAAATAATTTTCGTAGTGAAATTTTCGTCGAAGATGAATCATGGAAGAGCGTGTTTGTAAATAATACATGTGAAACGGTCATGGGAACGTGGCGTAGAATCTTAAAGACAATAAAAAAGCGACAGTGCATTAGAAAGGGAATTTGCAGGAAATCGAAACTGACACCGACGTGTCGGGTTACGTTGAACATCAATTTCTCGCCGCGTTTCGTTCGCCTGCCAACGAAACCGACGTTATGATAACAATGAAAAGAGTGTTGTATTCTCGAGCAAATAAAATCAGTCGAATTAACGTTCTTCCCGTTTTCCTTCCCCAACCTATCGGTGGAATTAATTCGCCAATTTTAATCGACGTCTCCGTTCTGTAGGGCAACGCTCCGCAACTTCCTCCGTCCTTTCTATTTCCTAAAACGAAACTGACACAGGATTTCACCTTTGTGTACGTGGCCACGCTCGTGTTTGCAATTGCAATTGCGCGCATCGCGCTCTCGGCGTGCATGCACAGAGATTTATTTGACCGTGATTCCGTTCGGTTCATCTTCAACGCGCGGTTACGGTTAAACGGTAATATCTCTTGCGACTCGAGACTGATTTATCGACGGATACACAGACTTACGTCAACAGTTGTATTTCCTGATTTATGAAACGGAATTTAAATGCCGCGAGACCGGATGATTTATTGGCGAGCAGGCAGGATAATCGAATGCGGTGAACTTGCTTAACCCGAAATGCTGTTGACGTTAATGCCGGTCGTATATTTTTGGTTTTAGCGAATGTGAAACTGCTTAGCCCGGTATCTGTGTAATTCGTATCGACACCTTGTATAATTATATCAGGTTTATTCGTGGCAGTTGGTGCATATCTTATATCGCTCGTATATGTATTTATTTGCCGGTTAAAAATCGTGAGATTGATTTGGAATTTAGAAATCGTGAAACTGATTGGATGTGTTCATTAATTTCGGGATCTTCTGGTAAACGAAACATTTTGAATGATGGTACCGTTTAATTAAATATTGTTGCAATTGTTTATGTATTGCAACATTTTTATATTTTATACGAAATATGATATTTATATACTTCCTTTTATATTTTAATATTTACATATACATTTATTTGTTAAAATAAGTTGGTTTTTTTTTGCTTTTTTAATTAAGTGTTTTTAAATAGTCTTGCAACAAATTATGAACGTTTTTCTTCTATTCTTCGCGAAAATTATGATTTAGCTACGATTGCAGTAACAGTATATAAAGTATCTCATCATCTCCATTATGTTAATGAGATGATAAATTGAAATCACCACTTCACATGCCATAAATCAGTTTGCAGAATTTTTAAAGCAAAGTTAGAAAATTCCAGTTTTGTAATGTTTTTTTTTTAATACAGTAATAATAAATATTGGTTTCTTGCTTCCTAAAATTGCTATTTAAATGTTTGTATTTCATTCTGTTTAAATTAAATTTAACATATACTTTAAATCTTCGAATCCAAAATCTTAAATCGGCCAAATTGTATAATAATTTGAAGGGTAAATTTAGTAATATTAATTTTATAATTGTATAATAATTTGAAGGGTAAATTTAGTAATATTAATTTTATAATTGTATAATAATTTGAAGAGTAAATTTAGTAATATTAATTTTATAATTGTATAATTGTTTAATGGGTAAATTTGCAAAAACGAACAAAGATGCGTAATAGGATGCGCAAAAGTAATAGTGACTGTAACGATGTCAGTACTCCCGATGAAAACAGGTATCTTTTTTTTTTTATCAGATCTGTATGTGAAACGGAGTCATGGGAAAACGGAGCAGAGTCTCATAGTGCGGTTCGTCTTACAAAAGAGAGACGATGCAAGCGCGTTAGAAAGGAAGTTTAGTGGAAACGTGACGCTGTACAGTGACGTATGCGGGCGAAATAAAATTCCCTTTTATGGAAAAGGTTCCACGAGCAATCCAGGTGAATTGAAACGTTTTTCTGGCCATCGGTAGTAATTAGAGGAAAGTAGGTGTTCAGCGTGATAAACGACGTTTCAAACAATTTACTGTAAACGTGCCCTGGTCTGACGAAATAGAATAATAATGTTTAAAAAGTTTCAGAGGCAATTAAAAGTATCGCATATATTAATTCAATTAAGAAACAATTCATTCATTTACAACAATAATTCTCGACAGGGCTAAATGAAACAAATTACAAATAACTGATTTATTTAGAAGTCTGATCCAAGTCGATTGCAAATATTTATTCAAGCCAATCGAATTCCCACAGCAAGCGATTTAATTAATTGAACTATCCCAGCGGCTCTTCGCTTCCACGGGAGAGTGGAAACTTGTCAATTAAATCGATCACGTCGCGATACAAGGATTCCAGCTCGAATTGTTGTGCATTTATTGCGCCCCAATTGGAACCAGAATGTAGCATCGTTTCGTCGAGTTACATGCCGCGCTTTCATAATTCAATTTGTAGTCGACCGCCTCTAATAAAGTGCGGTGTGCGCGTGCGCGAACGGCGTTGACCGAGCGGAACAGGATCGAGAAGTTACGCAGAAGTTTCTCGAGCCGACAGAGTCACGCAATCGTTGCACCGACTGTGGCAATTTCCAAGGATCTATTTATCTTTTGATGGTCCTTTTAACGGTGCAACCCACATTTCACCTGTTCGCAAAAGCCACTTGTTATTATTTATTTAAACAAAAATGCCGCGCAGTACGATGGGAAATCACAGAAAGCGGTGACAAAAACTACGCCATCTATTAAGTCAGTCACCTGTTTTGGTGGCTGTTGGATTATTAGAGACACGTTCTGTCTGGATCGCAAAAAGCTGTTACGCTCGTAAGAGGTGTTTTTTCCCGAACGTCTCGTTGCAACAAAGTGTTACGAAATTAATGGAACAATGAATTGTATAACTGTCGGTAAGGCGTGGTTCAATGTCTCGAATTCCTCCGGATCAACTATTATTAGTTAACAAATCCTTCGTAAATATAGGGGGAACTTTATTTTGCATAAAAGTTTTGTCACTCTGGATCTAATTTGCTGATTAAATTTAACTAAATGGTGGCTGAGCGATATTAATTCCTTCTTCTCGAAAATTCGCCAAATCTGGATTTTGGAAAATTGACCCTATCTTTTGCCATTAATTAGAAACAAACAATTCGCTAAACTGTTGCAAATTATTTTGTATTAAAGTTTATTTTTACGGAATAGCAATTCTGGCTAATTGAACGTTGAAAATAGTATTTTTCGGTGGATAACACATCTTTGGGCAGGTAAATTTCAGAAATATCAATTTTCGTTAATTTCGATTCTTCATTTGCTGGCAATAATGAAATCTCTTCACTACTATCCGATACGTGTCGCCGTTGTGAGCCTAAGCGGAGCCCATTTAAAATTTCCCGCCTCGAACGTATCGCGGTATCTACGATACATAACCAAAAGAGCGCGTATTGAGGTTATAGTTCCCCATGGTTGTACTCGCACACCTAAAACTGTACTGCGAATGAATGATTCGGACAAGAATGCCCAAATAAATGACTTGTGCGACAGTTTTAAGTTTCAACACTCTTCGAATAGGAAGGAAATAATTAAATAATGAATAACACTTTAAGGTTACGTTCAATTATTAGACACATCGGAATCCGAAGTTTACATTCCGGCAAATATGTATTAGACAACGACAATAGGCAACTGTACGAAGATATTTTCCCTCAAATTTGCGAGTAAGTAATATCGTTAAACAATTCTTATATACAATTATTTTCATTGTATCAATTCATTGTTACGAAGTATCACGATTTTCAACACGGGGTATTATTATTTTCGATCGATTTAAAATCGCGACGTCCTATTCATGTGCGTGCGCAATGTTACGAGGGAAAATAATTTTCCAGGGCGGACATAAAAAAGCTGTGGCAGTGGCCTTCGCAGGTTGTCTACTCAGGGTTCGATCCGACCGCGGAAAGCTTGCACATAGGCAATCTATTGGTCCTCATCAATCTTCTGCACTGGTATCGCTGTGGACATCAGGCGATCATTCTATTAGGAGGGGCGACAGGTTTGATCGGCGATCCGAGTTACAGAAAGTCGGAGCGAGCGGATATGGAGCAGGCTGTCCTTCAGGAAAACTTGTTGGGCATCAGGGACGACATCTGCAGAGTCATCGAGAACCACAACAAATTCTTCCATAGGCGAGCTTTCACTCTGCTGCCGATAAAGATTTTGAATAATATGGAATGGTACCAAGACATGAATCTTACCTCGTTCGTCAAGGACATTGGAAAGCATTTTAGGATGGGCACGATGCTGGGTCGAGCGTCCGTACAGTCCAGATTACAATCGGACAGCGGTATGAGCTTCACCGAATTCTGTTATCCGTTGTTCCAGGGGTACGATTGGTTGCACTTGCACAACACGTACAATTGTAACTTCCAAGTCGGCGGACAAGATCAGATGGGAAACATAGTGTCGGGCTACGATTTGGTTACGCGACACGCCAAGAAACAGGTTTACGGTTTGACATTGCCATTGATTACGGCGGAAGGTGGGAAGAAGTTCAGCAAATCCACGGGCAACGTGGTTTGGCTGTCACCTAGGAAAACGTCTAGCTTTCAGTTTTATCAGTACTTTATTAGAGCTGAAGACGCTGATGTGGAGAAGCTTCTGTACTTCTTTACGTTTATACCCGTGCCGAAAATCAAAGATATCATGGAGCTTCATCGGAAGAACCCGGAGCAGAGGATTGCGCAGAAAGCATTGGCCGAGAAAGTTACGTTACTGGTTCACGGAGGTAAACTGACACAAATTAGCAAATTTTGGGAATGTTACGTTACGTCGAGGGATTTTAATACGAAGTTTCGCCGATGTATTTTAGAGATAGGGCACAGTAATGTTTGATCGTGTTTCATTTCAGATCGGGGACTGACTGCTGCGAAAACAGCGTCTGCTGTACTCTACGATAAATCGATCGACTCGTTGGCGAAAATGAAATTACGAGATCTGTTGCAGATATTAGACGTGAACAGTATAACGGAAATTATCGCGGAACCAGGGATAACCGTGTTCGAATTATCTATGAAATCGAAATGTTTCAAAACGGACCACGACGCGAGGAGAATTATCGAAGCCGGTGGTTTTTATATTAATTATCAAAAGGTTACGAACACGGAGGAAATGATTGTGCCGGGCATACATATAATGCGCAATAATATATCATTGCTTAGAGTTGGTAAAAAGAATTATCACGTTGTACGGTGGATGACTTAAATTAGTTCGAAATTCCAGTATCCTCCTGAAAATAGTGAAAGTTACTTTGCATCTTATAAGTTTAGACACTTTTGAACCGCGTCGTTGATTACGGGGTAAAAGAGTCAATGTTCTTATCGCCTGAAGACGCAACAAAGAATGGAGACATTAAAAACTCAAACGTCAACATTGAAGTTGGGCCGTTCTATTATTTTTCTACCCGATTTCTACGAACCTTGAATCAGAATTTAAAGAAACTGATGCTGTCCATAATTCATTGTGAATAGTTACCCATACTTCTATGGTGTCGACAAAATGTTTGATGCTTATTAACCCTTTAAGTGCTTATTAAAATTACGAAAAGTGGTTAAAAAGACACCTATTTTTTTTAAGACGTAAAAAATATTTGATATAAATAATATGAAAATATATGTTTTTTCGGACAATTTGCATGTTCATTTTGCTATCGCATTTACCGCGATACATTCGCTTTGCCCGTACAACGTACGAGTCACTTAAAGGGTCAAACGTGGTCCAATACACTGGAACTTAGTTGAAAAAGTAAAAGCCAATTTCCCCGGAACTAGACCCAGCCGTGTTCCAGGATATTCCGTGGAAAGAACGAAACGCAAAAAGTAAAATTCATATTTATTTTATTTAATTATTTTTTGCATCATTTACTCCTTGCCTCCTTGGTTGTTAACGAATTAAGTTTCGTGGACAACTTAAAGGGAAGGTTCAAGCGACAACATTCAGATCCTCCACCTCCTTGTGATAGATGACAACATCCTTGAATAGCATGTTGAACGGCGTAAAGTCCAGGGCATCGGCGGGCCTATCCAAGGGGAATCCCATAGGACGGCCATCCAACACAATATTGCCGAAGACTGGAGAGTCGACGACCACGGTATTCGATTCATAAACTGGCGAGACAACGAAGAACAGCTTGTATTCCATTCCTTCGGGTGTGCCCCTTGGCAGGACGAGTCTGTCAGGGAAACCGTACGGGTGTGTATGGTACTTGAAGGCTGGACCATTGTCCAAGCTTTCAATGACCTTCTTGTACAGCACCCTACTGGGTGTTTCGTCGGGTACAGTGTAGATCGAGTGGTAGCTGTGTCTCTCAAGATCGTTGGTGCCGACCTTCACTGTAATGTGAATAATTGCAAAATGTAAAACACGACCTTGCAACGGGAAGACTATGGCGTTACAGGTGTCAGCATGGGACAAAAGAGACTGATTGGCAGCGACAGGTACTTTAATACGAGTAGCGATCAATTTGATGGCAAGTGGAAGATCCTTCTGGGACTAGAGTACTGACTTTAACACCACTGTAAACGTTCCCGGTTTCAAACGACAAATAAAAGATGCACTCACCGTCAATCATGAATTGGTCCATCTCCACGAAATTGATGTAGTTGTCTTTCAGATCGTACTCGTTTCCGAATTTGTCGTATTTGGGCCCAAGGAAGATACGGATCACTGCCTTGGTGCTCCTGTCACTCCTGAGCTTGATGTAGTAGGTAAATGGTTTGTGGTTCAAGCGCTGTTGACGAGCCTTGGTGATGCTGCTGTCGGCTTCCACCTGGCTGCGGATGGATACTCCGTTGTTCAGCATGGAGTCGAATTTGTCGAAGTATGTGATCAGTTTGTCTACGCTCACGGAATCGATACGCACACCAGTGAAGGACAGCTCTTCTGGTTTGTATGGGGGTAAATTCTCCTTGTATCTAGAAAAAAGACGTAATGCTGAAGTAGATTGGGTCAGGTTTGATCAAGTTTGGTCATGTTTGATCAGATTTGATCAAGTTTGGTCAGGTTTGAAAAGATTGGTTTTTATGCGAGGGAAAAGACGCCGCACCTGTGGTAGTAGCCGAGAATGTTCCTGTACATGCCGAAGAAGATTGGGTCCCTAAGGCTCGTGCAGAAGAGTTCAAGGGCGGATGGGATTAAGTGGTATTGGTCGTCCGACTTCATGCTGAATCCGAAGACTCTTCTGCTAAGTAAGTCCAAGCTTCCGTAGGTTTGTCGGTTTATAGTGTCAGCGTTACCTTGGACGATGTTGCCAAGAACGTTCAGTCCATTGTCGACGTAAATGTTCACTTGTTTGCCCTTCGAGTCGATAGCAAAACCGGTGTCGATGGCGGTCGCAATTCTTGAGTGAAGATCCTTGATTTTCTGTAATTTGGTGTCAAAGGAACCTTCCCTTATGATTGATCCTTGGCCAGACAACCGTTTCCAGTTTTCTTTTTTTTTCACGCGCCCACTACTCTTTTATCCGAAGTCAACGAAAATGCCTACCTGGGTGTACTTCTGTACTTCAACAGGTACGACGTTGTGTGTGTCTCTGTCGGGTAAACGAAGGCCGTTGCTGTAGTGCATGGTAGGGTGGTATCCAATGCTAATAGGCTTGTCCAAGCTCACGGGCAAAATTTCACCCAGTCCGTTGGACAGTCTCTCAAGGTAGTATCTGTGAATCAAATGCGGAGAAGATTATCGTCTCGTCCCAGGTGGTAACACAGCAGAATGTAAAGATTCAAGAGCTAGCGTTCGAGCTGCCAGTCAGTACTCTGCCGATTTTTATATCCGCAACACACCGTACCTCGTCATCAATTGCTTGTGCATGAAGAAGTAGAATTCACCACGGATCTGTGGTTGCAAGTTCTTTATTTTGTAGGATGTAGACATGAATACTGGGAAGTGGTGGTTCATCGCGAAGTAGAATGCGTTCAGACCAACGTCCTCGATGAAGTAGTTCACTGCCTGCTCTTGGACGTTCTCTCTGGGCACGTAGCGACCGCTGTAGTTCGTCGGAACTATGTACGTGTCGATGTCACTTGGAGGTTTGATCACGTTGGCTGTTCAAAGCGGAAACATTTATATCATAAGCAACCGGCCGCGCGATCATTATATTGTAATGTACACTCCTTTATTCCACTCTTTTATAGTCAGTTAAGTAGAACCGTTTTACGGGGCTGAATATTGTTTCGTATCGCTGACCTGTGTCACCCATGGCGATGTGGTAGGCGTTGTTCATGGCGTCTTCGTTGAAGAATAAGTGCGGCAGGACTTCGTACAGCGGCGGCATCTTGACGAATTTGGTGTCGGGACGGTGGATCATAGCCACGCTGAAGGCGTATGTGAACATTCCCTCGTTCATGAAGAATCTTGCAAAGACAGCGGTGACGTAGAACGTCTCGTAGTCCTTAGCGCTGATCAGGATGCGGTAGAGCACCACGGCTTGCCGGGATGCTTCCGGATCCATGACGGAGAACACTTCGCCACGTGGGTAAAATAAGCCATTCTTCTGGTGCTTAACCAGCTCGAGTACTGCTTCCTGCGAACGACATTATTCGTGAAATGCTTGCGAGAGAATTATATACGGGCATATTGGCGGGGCCCAGAGACGACAACAGAGGCGTAGCAATAACAGGTGGGCAATGTAAGTTGGAATGAATACCGCATTTCGAAGACGCGGTATAGCACCGCTACTGAAACTAATACAGCAACGTTCGGATATATGGCCAGTACCAGGAATTGGCGGGGTCAGATCAGGTCATACAAGTGTACAGATTTGTGGCCATGTATCCGGACACTACTATATGCTGCTTGAACGTTCTGTAGCAGCGCCATTTACAGTGGTTCTTTCAAATATATCTGCTGGCAAAATTTGGCCCCACTTGTCCACACCGCTGTCAATGAGAATTGCCGCTAAATGAACTTACCTTGTCATCGTAGTTGTGAATGTTCTTCTCGAGGTCGAAGTTGCGTGCTATTTCGTAGAGCTCCCCGAAGTAAACGGTGGGTTGGTCGACGTGAAAGAAAAGCTGATAGAGGTTCTTCTGCTTCGTGAGGTAAACTGTGTCGGCCACCTTTTCATCGTCGGGCGGGCGGCACGATATCTGGGCCACCAGGCAGAACACTGCCAAAGCTACGAACGCTAGCTTCATCATCTTCGTGAACGTTGAAGCACTGCTGATGGAATCACGCCGTTCAGCGGCTTATATACACCGTCGAATGGCCAGGTTTTCGATAAAACGAAATCGATAATGTGTATCGGGGGTCGATACAGGATGAGAAGGTCACAGGGGTTGCGAATTTAATCGGTTTATCGTACGCTCGTTTACGTTTCGCAATTTTCGGCCACTGATAGTGCATGCTTCGGCTCGGTTCATTCGATCGACCTGGTCGCAGTATTTTTGCCATTTAATTAGCGGACCGCGAAAGTTTGTTACAAATGTTAGTGCAGATTACATTTTTATGGAAGACAGTTTTGGAAAGAGAGCCCCGGAAGGAATAAGTTTATTCTGCCATTGAGAGGTCCGCAAAATCCAGTTTTTCATTTTGTATAACGGATACAATGCACTTTGTGCATCCATCGGTTCTAATTAATTTGATTAATATATTGCTCGAACTGCTCACATGGCAGAAGTGAAAGAAATATAGTGATACATAGTAACATAAGTCCTAATAATAAAAGGCAGATATATTTAAAATGTAGTATAAAATATAAATGTATGCCCGCACTCTATTTGTTACAGGGTAAGTGAATTCGGCAGATGAAAATAGTTTATATATATATTTATTCTTTCAGTTAGTTTATTGGTCAGTTCATCCAACGGGAAACAAATTCTAGGTATATGTATTATAAAGCACATTAATTTGAGGTGTGTAATCAATGTGACGATTCTCGTGCTGCAAGTAATATAATAGGAGTAGTAGTAGTAGCAGTAGTAATAGCATCAGTTACAGTAGTAGTATGTAGTAGTCTAGTAGGAATAGTGTGGGAGTAGTACTAGTAGCAGTAGTGTAGGAGCAGTCTAGTAGCAGTAGTGTGGTAGTAATACGCGTATTACGCATTTCACATTAGGTTCCTGTTTGTACTAATAGTGTGATGCTGTAAATAAGTCTATAACTTAATTACCATTGTTCGATAATTATTATTACTTTGTTTAAGTGAATTTTCTTAGACTGTACCTATAGGTGCATATACTGATAAAATTAGATAAATTAAATAAATATATCCAATACTTTATTTCATTCTATTTCAAAGTCATATTCTTCGCGTTATTTTTCTCCGTATTTGCTTGTTGCCGGTGTACAATTGTCGTTAACATGATATTCACGATTTTATTATCTATACGCTCAATAATGGTTGGCGAAAACAGAAAATGAAATAAAACAGATTATTTATTTTAAGATTTTGTTCATCATCGTCGCACGCTTTGATACAGATTCGCAATCGTGACAAAGTACGGCAAAACTCTTTGCTTACGTTAAGCATTAATTAAATTCGTTACATCAATGGGAAATTGTGAAAAATGGAATACATTACATCTTGGAGGCTGTGATTTTTCATTGAATTTTCCTTATTTATCGATTTATTTATTGAAATCGTAAATTCCGATAAAAAAGTACGCTTACTTTATCGTTTAAAATTTGCACTTAATTATTGTACGTAATTTCTCTCGTTTCATCATCTGCAGACTATTATACCATCCATTTACTGTGAAACGTAGGAATATCTGTAAAGTGTTGTTGAAACTTTATTGTTTTGACATAATGCATGTATCGCTTATCCACGTTACGGGGGATCTAATGATAGTGCAGTACAACACCATGGAAAAAATAAATCGCATAACAGATTAATTTTGACGATTCTGTTTACTGTAATTGCCTGTAATTGATAAGAAAAATAGTCTCGTCGAATCGCCGTTTATCGATTGCTCCTTCACCTCCGATATCGAAATCTGTTTCGGTTGAATATATAGCGCGATCGAAATGTAAGTTAAAAATCTGTCCCATCGGTTTCACGAACCTATGCGCTTACGAATCAATCGTAATCACCATTCCTGCGTTTAGCAGGTCACGCAATTCAAATATATTGTAGACATACGATAGTAGTAAATAAATTAAGGATTACAAATGTCATGTTAAGAAATTGCCATTTTGACTTCTTCAGAAAATGAAAAATTCATTGGACACCCTATACATAACGACGCCAGTGTTCGCCCACTAAAAAACCCTAGAAAAGAACATTGATTCCCTGCTACGTCACACGATACGTTGTTGCGAACTTGTCCTTAGGGAATTCTTTAATAGTGGGTTCGTGCGCCCGTGGAGCGCTAAAGCTCTCTGCTTGTGGTAGAAAATTATTAATGAAATGAAAAGTAAACTTAGAACAATTTAAATAAGAATAAACTTTAAATAATTGATTAACAAAGCTTAGAAACTTTAGGAGAACTTTAATTAAACACGCGTGCTATCGCCTTTGTAGCTTACGATAGAAGTGAGAGTCCAAAAGGGGCTCTTTCAACTCTTAAGATTAAAACAATTAACGACTTTGCTTCTCGCCAATTAAAATTAACGTAAGTTTAACAAATTAATTAAAACTAATCCTATTGGCTAATATTTTTAAATTGACAGCTAATCAATAAATTACGAGCATTTAACGCCAAAGCAATGCAATTAATGACATTTAATCGATTAAACAAATTACATCCGCATTGCTTTGACTTCGAAACATTGCAATTTAAATTCCACGCGCATTGGTTCGCACAACGCTCGATAGAGGGGGAATTACACAACACAGCCATGTTGCCTCCACTGATTAAATGGTTAGCTGGTGGCACCCCTGCCTCTTCGCAAACACGTGGACTCGTGCACGAAGCGAAGTTGCTCCCATAAGAAAAGCCTCGCCGCGGTTCATTCCTGTTCGAAACACATCGTAGTTCAAAAATGGCGAGTACCGCCAACTACGCTTTTTCCGCCGACGGTGAATATTTCGCTTACTGCGGGAACGACGGGAAGTTGAAAATTTGGGACACCGCCACCGGACGTTTAAAGCAAGAATATGTTTCCAGTTTTCATCTATCGTCACCGTGTTGTGTTTTGGCCTGGCTTTACGTCAGTTCACGGGCAACGAACACCTCGGTGAGCCATGTGCTCCTCTACTTTTACATTTCAATAAACGTTCAGCTTACACTCTCCTGTGAACCGCCGCTTTCGCTATAATGATGCGGCGAGATATCTCTGTTGTCGTACACGTCGTTAATCGCCACCGTAGATGTACGTCTCGATTCGTTCTTCTCTGAAGTACAGTTTTGGAGGTTAGGATATCCACGCGATTTACGCGGTTCCGTCATTGGTACGCGAAAGTAAAGTTGAAAAGCGGCCTTTTGCGAAAGTACAGCGAATTATAGATACATTTTATCTCATCAGTTTGTTCGTTCGGTTTGTATCTGCTCTCAAATCGTTCGCCTTCGAGAAGTTCGAATTTTGGGGTTAGGTTTTTTTTTTAGTTAATCGCTCGAACGTCTGTTGTAATAGACAACGATCTATCGCTGCTAAAACGTTCTCCGTTGTCCGATCTAAGTCCACCGTTTTCACGAGTTAACTTAGCAGTTGCTTTGTAATTCAATCGCACGAATGAATCACTTTTCACCATTTTATAGGTTATAACATCGAACATAATACGAAACGAAGTAACTGCTTTCATTGCCGCATTTCTCGATTTTTCAAGCGCCAATATGTGTTTAAAATGTTTTCTAACGCCGCATGTAACTCCCTTTCGTGTTATTTATATGTCTTTGTATTTCTTTCGCTCATATTGATAACATAGATAACGATTGCATGAAATCGAGTCCTCCTAGTTTTATGTCTATGAAAAGAAGGACACCTTTGGAAAGGACTGATATTTCAATCTGTAGATATTCGTTTGTAATTCGATTAGCCAAATTAATTGCAACATTCATGCTAGATCGTACTAAACGTATCAAAAATTATAAACACGTTTTGTTCGAAGAAATAGATCAATATCGGAAAGAAGCGTTTACCACAGTGGAGAATTGTTAACGTCAAGTTTCACATGAGATTCGATTAATTCGCTAATAATATGATGTTTTAAAAATATTCACCCATGCCATCACATAATTTTTTAGCCGTTGCCATGGAAGAAGCGCAGAAAGAAGTCGATTTCGGAAGAATCGAGCCAAAAGGGGGTCGTCGCGATGGGTTCCACAAATGGAAAGGTCACGATTTACGATACGGCAACGTCCTCAGTCACTGCACAACTAGACGGTCATTCCGGCACGGTTACCACAGTTACCTGGTCTGAAAGCGCCGGCTTATTCACCGCTGCCGATGATCATCATATCGTCCAATGGAATCTTCAAGAGAATGGCGTTAAATGTAAATGGAAATCGGGAAAGGGGAAGACGACGTCATTAGCGGTTTCAACGGATGGGAAGACATTGTTGTCGGGAGAAAGAGTCATTAAGTGGTGGGATCTAGATACGAAGAAATTGTTGAGGACGTTCACGGGCCACGCCAACCAGGTGACATCTTTGTGCACCGTTAAAATGCCATTCGGAAACAGTTACGCCATCAGCGGAGCCAGTAGCGACGGCTGTCTCAGCGTGTGGGCTTTGAATGAAGTAAGACTCGTATTCTCGCCTTTCTTTATCAGTAATATATGTTTCCAAGCAATTGTTCCAAGAACAACAAGAACCTTTTGCTCGTTAACTGCGCCTCGCACTCTAATAACAAAGCAAATTATTTTCAATAATTCGCGACACAGTTGTTCCCTGTGCCACGGGTATTAATGAGCATCCGGATCGAATAAATTAGAATGCGTTCTGCTAATTGAACAATGGAAAGAACGGGAAAGGGTGGTAATCGAAGCAAACATTTTCAGGAAGGTAACGAAAGGACACCTGTAGCGAGCTTGGCCCTGCAAGACGACCCACTAAGCGTCTCCACGCACGTATCAGAGAACTCTCAGGTAATGGTATCTGTGACGACTAGGTCCGGACAAGCTCACCTATTTCAGTATCAGCTGAACGGTCGATCGAAACCATTGAAGCCGAATTTAACTATCGCCGTTGCATCTGACGTAAGCCAGAGGGATAGTGTCCAACAAATTTCTATCTTAAACGCGAGGTTCACGGAGGACGAAAAATTACTGCTGGCATACGGAACATATCTGAATCCTATATTCGAAAAGGTGGCGCCGGACTTTTCCGACAAGGTGCAATGCTTAGTACGTTCGGAGCATAAAAAGAATAGCAAAGATAGAAAAGAAGAAATTTCGAAAGTGAAGTCTACCATAATCGAAGATAACGTTGAATATCTTGCACCAGGTATCCAGTGTCTTCGTATCCGAGCAAAGTTATTTTTCACTTCATTTCTCTTTTCGTATAAATTAATCGATTTTTCCAATAGGACTCGTGGAGACCGCACCTAAGAGGATCAGAAGCGCGTCTGGATCGCAATTGTTGTTGAAAGACAGATTGGAAAACTTAAGTCTGAGCGCCGCTAGCAGTGTTACGGGGAAAACAACGACCGCCGGCACCAATAGGACGCAACTCTTGATACAGGGATTGAACAGCAAAGATAGAACTATTTTAACCAATATTTTCCTTACGAAGAACGAGTCTATCATTAGGAATACTATTGCCAAGCTACCGATACAGGCGATCGGGCCGCTTCTCAAAGAGCTCACTGTACTACTCCAGGGCAAAACTTACACGTAAGGTTTCGAATCGTCAATTTCAATTGCTATTATAAAAGACCATTTTTTTTAGTTACCTCGGTAACTAAATCGAACTTATCGTTCGTAATGATTATTCATAAACAGAACAGTTAAAAATACGTATCTCAAAATCAATTCATTTTTTCCAAAATTCCTGCAACATTTACTGACGATTACATTACGTATAAATAGAAATGCAGGTTTTGTCGCTGATTCTTATCTACGAGGCATAGTGGCGACAGTTGGCGTAGGACGCCCTGTATACGAACTTATATTTTATTTTTAATAATTGTATTACATCGCAGGAGTAAAATCGCTGTACGATGGTTGGAGGCGTTATTGACTGCGCATGCAGGACATTTGCTGGCACAGGCGGACCTAGTGGAATTATTCGCACCGATTTTAAGTATGATTGATGCCAAGTTGGCGCTCTTAACAGAGCTCTCGAAAGTAAAGGGTCGGGTATCCCTAATCACTGGTCAAATTTCTCAGACGGTTGAGGACCAGGACAAGGACATTGCAGAGAATTGCCTTATGTATCAAGATACAGGTTTGTCACGAAATCTTCGCTCTTTATGATAGCCACTTAGAAATCGAAAGTAATTGATCTGTAATGCAAACAGATTCATCGGACGAGGACGGTGCGATCGAAGATGAGGAGTTAGAAAGTGAATCTGGCGACGATTGGGAGGAAATGTCGAATCAGGAGGACCAAAACGACCAAGACGATCAGGAAGAGCAGAATGACGTGGATGTCAGAACGACAAATCCTGACAGTGACGACGAAGAGTCGATGTCCAGCTGAATATTAATATAGGTAGAATTTTTTTTTAACTATGATTAACGAACGGCTGAATGCGACTGAACATTCTCACCCCTTTCAAAATAAAATTCGTCAGGTTGAAAATGGTAGTTCCATCGCAATTAATAAAAACAACGACTTCCATTGCATCATTCATGAATGATGTTAACGCCTGGCGAACTTACTAAGGATTAAGTTTATTCGTTCTTTTTCTTTTTCTTCGCAGTGAACTTGGGGTTCCCGAATGTGGAAAACAGAGAGAAACCTCGAAATGTGAAATAAATAACGTTTTTCTACAAAACCTATTAATTTTGTATTGTTACCACATACATATTATAAATGAGAAATGGGTTTTGTGCATCCGATTCGAAGTTCAATTTCGAACCGCGGAACCGCAGCAAAATCCAATTTTCAATGTGAAATTCGAATCGAAGTAACCATAGACGCTGTAAGAGAAAAGATAATTTTACGATTAAGATTGCAGGAGAAACTTTCCATACGAAATAAAGACAAACTGTTACGAACAAAACCGAGGCTGTGGCAAATTTAATATTAGCGCGTCGAAAACAATTAATTCGCGCCGCATGGGCAACCTTTCGCGTTACACATTCAAATTTCGCGCCCTCTCTCGTCTGCTGTCATCTCGCCAGGTTAACCCAGCGACACTTTTAGGTTAGCAGGAGCAGACGATGAGTTGTACACTTTCGTTTGAATGTTTTCAACAACAAGTTACAGCGAACGCGAAGAGTCTTGCGGATTCGTTTAAATGAACGAAAATTGGTAAAAGTTCGGCGGCCGGTTTACTATTTTAAACAGAATATTTATAAAATGGTGAGTAGAATATACTGAAACACGAACTGTTTGATATAGGTTAGGAAATTAATCCTTGTCATTGAATTCTTACTTTTTTCGGCATCATTCATATTCACGTTTCAGCCAATTTTAAAACACGACGTCGAGCTGCCGGCTTCGGTTCCCGAATTGCTGAACGAAAAGCATGCAAGCTTTTTACTCGCTTATGGTACCGACAAAGATGAATACGTAAGTAGGGTAACATTTCCCGTCGTTTCTCTCATCTCATGCTCCGCAGAGCCTTCCACCGATAGTATACGAAGGAGCGATAGTCATTTGTGCAATGCATCAATGTAGATATATCGGCGCGCTCGCCACTAATTATAACACATCCTATGCAACGCGTCGGCGAACGTTACGTAACGTAGCGTTGACAATTTCCAGATATACTGTATGACGGAGCACATGAGAATGTCCGGTATGTACTGGGGGCTAACGGCGCTGGACCTTATGGGCAGGCTCGAGCGGACGGACAGGAACGAAGTGCTTGAATTCGTGGCGCAATGTCAAACGGAGAGCGGCGGCATTGCTGCGAGCCTGCAGCACGACCCGCACATTCTGTACACTTTGAGCGCGGTGCAAATACTTTGCACCTATGACGCCCTGGACACCATCGACGTGGAGAAGGTGGTGAAATACGTGAAGGAGAGGCAACAGCCGGATGGAAGCTTCACCGGGGATATCTGGGGCGAGGTCGATATGAGATTCTCCTTCTGCGCCGTGGCAACCTTGTCCCTCTTGGTAAGCAGTACAACTGGACGGGTTGTTGTAGAAGCAATGCATTTGGATAACCGGATGAATTGACGCACCTAGAACCGAGAACTAACGGTGCACTATTTTAGCATCGACTGGACGCGATAGATGTGGACAAGGCAGTAGAATTTGTGATGAAGTGTATGAACTTCGATGGTGGCTTCGGCTCGAATCCTGGTGCTGAGAGTCACGCTGGTATGATTTACTGCTCGATAGGACTGTTATCAATAACTGGTAATTCCATGCTTTTTTTCATATTAAATTATTAGCGAAATAAGATCGAAAGTATTCGATATACAGATTCTCTTTTCTCGAGCCGATTTTAGTTCAATCAATTAGTAAAATTTCCGTTTCTATGAACGAGAAGATGTATTTCTCTACTGGTGATACGAGGTTCCTTTTAGTACTGTCGCGTCTCTTTTTGTATGTACAGATAATGCACGGAGAAATGCTGAAAGTATTCACGTAAAATACTAGTCCTCATTATTCGTATTGTAACATGAACTATATTGAATGTCGCCAGGCAACCTTCACTTAGTAGACGCAGATCAATTGAGTTGGTGGCTTTGCGAGAGACAGCTTCCGTCCGGAGGTTTAAATGGGAGGCCAGAAAAGTTGCCGGACGTCTGTTATTCTTGGTGGGTCCTTTCCGCGCTCACAATTCTGGGACGTCTTCATTGGGTTAATAAAGAGCAATTGGTAGGTGCTTCTTGACAGAAAACCGATCGTCTTACCCCGAGATTAATTATAATTGTTGTTTTCCAGGTGAAGTTCGTGCTCTCGTGTCAGGACGCAGAGTCAGGTGGTTTCAGCGATCGTCCAGGCGATATTGCCGATCCCTTTCACACCCTTTTCGGTTTAACGGCGCTCTCCCTTTTGAACGCCGATTACCCGCTGAAAAAGATCAATCCAACGTATTGCATGCCCGAATACGTAATACAAAGGTTAAACCTGAAACCGTCTAGACTCGATCAAACCAATTGACACTTAGCTAAAGTACGCTAACTTTTTACTTTTTATTAAACTTAAGCATTTTAGGAAGCGATGCAACAAATGGGAATATAAATCTTTACACCGTTAATCTTTTTCACCGGCTATTCTATTTATTACTTCGTGCAAAGTGTTCCTTACTTTTAACTCGAATCTCCTCGAAATGTAAAATCGTAGAGTTTTTTTTTAATATATTATCACGAAATAACGTACACAGGCAACCCTGCTATAATTGCGTTGCCTCGATTGTGACCATTTTATTGCACTATTTGTACAACTGTATTTAACAATTGCATTTATTAGACGCACGAACAAGATCAACTGACTGCAATAAGCGAAAAGAGAACGAAAAATCGGAGTTAGGCCAAAAGTAGAACACTCTTCAAATTACATTATTAGAATCGTCGATGTTTTTTATTCTTCGAAGTGTAAATGTGCGATTTCTTTTGAGGGTGAAAAATCGTTTGTATTTTTCGAACATTAAATAATCTAATGCAACACGTAACTATTACGTAAATACCATTGCCAACGGGCGTTTGATAAAATGCCAATAAGGTTCCTTTATCAAAGTATGTTTATTTGTTTTCATTAATTCATTAGTTCCTGACGATGTTATATTAATCGAAATTTGTTATCAACTTTTTCGACAAATCCTGAAGATCTTTATAGGCAGATTTATTAGTTGTGTTTGTACTTCTGCATTCTGTGGCGTATTGCATTCTTCGAAAATGAGATCATGAGATTCTGAAAAATATAAATTTGTATATATACATAAATATATATAAATTAATGGAAAATACCTAGTTGCCGTAGAAACTGTGAGATAGTGTCCACATTACGAATCGTCGCAGCAATAATGGCGAATCGGTTTTTAAACGATAGAAATATTTTTAGTCCAGACACCAACGCATGAAACGAATCCGAATCGTACAAAATATCTGCCCCAATTATTACATCGGGTACAGTCCACGGTTCCTCTACATATTTATCAATATCTTCCCATCGTAGCTCCATCACTCGGACGTCCCTGTTATTGTACTTCATTCGCAATTTCAATCTGTCGTGCTTTAAATCTTGCTGCGCATCTTCATTACCGTGCAACAGATTAAGCTTGACGTTCTCCGCGACCATACTCAGCACGCTTTTGTGACAATCCGTGAATACATACTGCTTTGGCGCACAGTTCTTAATAACGCACAATCCTGTCAATCCAACTCCGCATCCAAGCTCCAAGACGCTCTTCTCGTGGAGCCGGCTTCTGTTTTGTACGCACCATTTGCTCAATTCGATTGCACCCTGTAAAAAGCGAACATCGCATTACCAACGGAAATTGTTCAGTCTATTCGATTGAGAGTACCTGCCAACTGCACAATCCGGTTGTGCCCTCGGATATGATATTCGTGCTCTCGCGTATACTAATGACATTGTCTTCCATGAAATAATGTTGGTAGTGCACAGTTTCATCCGTCACGGAGGATATTAAACCGCAGTAAACGGTATAAATACTGTCGCAAACTTCGCCGTTTTCGTTTTCGATCTAAATTAGAAAATTGTGGTTCAGCTTCGAAGGATAAATACAAATATCTTTACGTGAACGTTCGTATGTATTTACCTTGTTCATGAGCCATTTTAGAAACGCTCTTTGATAAGATCGTTTTACTGGATACCTCTTGATTAAGTCACTGTTCACGGTGTTATTCAAAATCGCCAGCTGCTCCTCGAAGTTATGCAGACGACCGGCGCATTGTTTGGGAATCTGAAATGGACGTAAATTCTTTGAAACGTTGGGGAAAATATTGAAGCGCCGAGTATGAAGTTTTGCGTACGAATGTGTCCAGTGTATTTATCGGTGCGCAACGAAGGAAATGTTCGGCTAAATCGTTTATATTAAACGAATTGCAATTCATTTTATTGCTAAATGGAATCGCGTATTTAATTATACGTGTGCCATTGAAATTTTTGTACATTCGTGACGACAAGCGCACATGCTTCAAGAGTACTGACAATATACAAGCTTCGATATAAAATAGCAGAAAGGTTGCTGTAATTGAAAAGTTCTTAATTGAAAAAAGTTACGTTTATTTGTCAACATATTTATTGCAAGAAGAATAACATTAGGTTCATTATTGCAGGTTGCAGGGGCAACACTCGCAATCAGTCGTTCGACTGAAAGATAGTGGTGGAGAAATATCGATGGCACTATCTATATTATCGATGGTTGCTACTATCGAAAACTATCGATAATATATGTCTACTATCGATAGTTATCGAAAGTGTGGGTAGATATTCGTAATGCCGCGAATTTAAAAATGTTTGGTAATGTCATGATAGGTATTTGTTTTATAACTGACGATAGCGATAGTATTTTGTGATTAAAGACTAGCTTTCTGTGTGATCTTGCGTACGAAGGCCTCTGCAATTTCAAGAATTTTATATCCTTTGTTCAGGATTGAATTGTATTTGCCCGCTTTCAGGAGGGAGCTACTATATATATCACATTCCATCACTATCGATAACTATCGATGGTCGATGGTCCAACTATCGGAAATTATCGATAGTGCGGACCATCGATATTTCCCCACCCCTGCTGTACGTGCGTACTGCGTGCAAAGGACGAGTGGTGGGGGAAGAAAGCGTGTGAGGGGCCCCACCGCCGGACACCACTGATCTAATGTCACCCCGTTCTTTGATTCTGGTCCCAATTATGCGCATGAACCTCTCGCACGACGTCGAGGTGTACAATTAATTACCGCGCACAGGTGGACGTTCAATTAAACGACATTCGCCGTAAAATGTGAGTTGTTCGCCGAAACGGGCAGCATGACATTAACGTAGCGATCGAAAAACCGATACTGCCCGACATGGACTACGATTGTACTCCTTAATCCCTATGAATTACTACAAATCGAGACCGATTCGCAAGGTGAGACATAGGTCGCCGTTAAACCGTGGAAATCCGAACGACCTGCCGCTATTTTATAACTATTTGCAATTGCGTCGACAGTCGTGACGATAAGCAACACAATGGCCTCTGCCACGGAACAGCAGCAGCAGCAGCAACAACAGCAACAGCAGCAGCAGCAGACCACCTTGGAATTCTACCAGGCGATGGCCGATTTCAAGAACATGTTCCCCCAAATGGACGACGACGTTATAGAGGTGAAGCGATTCGATACAGAAACGAACAGGCTCGGAAGGAAATTTACCTTACGCGCTGATTTTCCAGGCCGTCTTAAGGTCCAATCAAGGAGCGGTAGATACGACAATCGACCAGCTACTCACCATGAGCACGGACAACGAGAACGAGAAGATCAGAAGCGAACTGGAGCAGAGCGAGAAGTCTCCGGGCACTTCTAAATCGCCGCCGATAGATCCCGCCGTGTCGTCGAAAAGTATACGGAAGTGGCAACCCGCTTTACTAGGACCGCTGCCGGACACGTTCCTTAGACTGCCGCAGCAGGCGTCCGAGGACAATTTGGATCCGTTGCACCTGCAGGAGAATTCGATGCTGGAGGACGAACGGATTGCTATGTTCCTTCAGAACGAAGAGTTCATGGCCGAGCTACGCTGGAACGAAGATTTCTTGTCCACATTGGAAAATGGTTTGTCGTAGAGTAGTGGCATTTATCGAGCGATGCGATCGGGGAACATGAACGGAGATACACCGTTTCTCGTTGCAGATACAAAGGAGCAAGGCGCGGACCCGGAAAAGTGTGACGGCCAGATTACCCATGACGACGAGGATCTTTTTAAGGAGCGACTGAAGAATATGGGCAAAGGTGCGATTCATTACCATTATATCCATTGCGTTGAGTCTGAAATGTTGAGGAAAATCATGTTCTTCTATCGTTATTTCTAGTAACACCCACGCCTATCTGCAGAGTGATAGAATCGATAACAAAAACGGCGACGTTTGTTTTTACGAGAGGCGTCGTATAAAATTTCCTTGCTATTATTATTATTATTATTATGTTTCAGTGTCTCGGCGCAAGTTCGCACAACTTACCAAAGTGTTTACGCGCAGTAAAAAACGTGGCGGTAGACAGTTGTTACCGCCAACTGCATCCTGTGACGATTTACTGGGCCCAGAGGACTCGACTAGATTTCAGTCATAGAAGCTACAATTGTTTTCCCTAGGTTTCGTCAGAAGAGTAGCAAAGATGGTTAACGAATACTCGCAGTAATTTGTCGTTCGCAAGTGAGCAAATGAAAGAAAAGAGGAGGCATATCCACGTTTCTAACTGAACGAGAAAGAGACTTAGGTGGAAGTAGTTGTTTGTCCGTGCAGATCAGTTGAGTTATAAATCGTTTAGGAAGGTTCGTGTCCCGCGCAATTGAGTAACACGTTAATATTTATCGAATTGCTTGGGTAACGCTGCAGCTCGAAAAGCTAAGAATGATCAAAAAAGTAAGCGAAACATAGGAGGGATAATCCTTAGACGTTACCCCCGATGGGGTGTAAAGCTACCGAACGTTTCGTATTTTAATAATATACTACGAATAAGTAAACACCTTACATAGCAACGGTACAATAATTACCAACAGTCATACTGTTTTGAATAAGTGTCTTCGGAATTTTGATGAAAAATCCGTTTCTTCTGTTTTCGTTTGATCATGGCACTGTGAATCTCCTCATTCGAAGCTTTACCGTGTGTTGTTCGCGATTCATATAATTTATATATATTTATATTTTTTACTACGTTTTTAATTCGATTTTTGATATTGTTTTATGAAATTTATAATTGTTACCTGTTTATCTTTTTTACCAAAATTTTGTTCGCAGTTCATATTTATTTAATATACGTGTATAGCGCGTACTCGCGATAATTGAGAAATGTTAAAATGTGGAGTAAATAACATTTACGAGTAACGATTGAATAATATTTAGCGCAGAGAAATACGCATTCACGAAAAAATCGACGTAAAACATTGAAAGTAACGTACAGGATTAGGAGAAACTTGCGAGTTTGTATCCAATTCGGTGGCAGCGTTAAAGTTCATCCGGTACGGCGGTGTTATAAAAGTTACGTTGAAATTCGCTGACGCAAAGGCGAAGTTCTTTTTTCTATGTATAATTGCGTGCAATAATAATGCTTTCGTACTTATAAGTGAATCTCCGCGAAGGACTTATCTATTTAGCGTTGTAAGCGTAATGAATTCTAGTCTGTTCGTCTAGCCATTACTTATTTAAAAAACTGGAATCGTTTGTGTAAGTAAGAGTAATTGAACGCGATACGCGGCCATGGGCGTGTGGAATTAAGCTTAAAGGCAGGAATTACATATTATTATGTACATGCAAGCTACGTAAATGGTTTCGAGCGTTCCTTTGACAAATCAAACTTCGTTCAACGCACCAATCTGTATTCTTATTCCCCCGATATTGTGTTATACGGATAGAGGTTACGAACGGGTTAAGGAAATAAAATGAAAGAAATTTATATAGCATACGAAACGTTTCAGGACTATGATTTCGTGAAACGTGTAATTACATTACAAATATACAATTGGACTGTCTTCATATATACAATAGTAACGAAAAATACAAAAGGAAAGTGTGCAACGTTCGGCAACGTTATCGAAAAGGAACCTATCACTGGTTACCGCATTATCCACCGTGAAATATTACGTGTCAGACTCTTTAAAGAATACCCTAGCTCCCGACAGACTATAATACAATAATTGGAATTCATCGCTCCTCTCGCCTAAGCGTTTCAACGTTAGCGCCCTGGTTTGCTGCAATTTCTCGTCGCCGCTGTCGTTCTTGCCCTCAGCGACTCCCCTTTCGGCAGCAATATGCTGTTCCACCGTTTGGAACCAATGCAATCCGTCCAATTCCGACGACTGGCTCAATAGGGCATTTATATACGCGATCCCCATCGCGAATCCGTCGTCGGTGAACGCTGCGCCCACGTAATTCTTCTTGAACATCTTCTCCTTATTCGACACCGCGTTGTCCACGAAGCTCAATGTCAACGGCGGCACGATGGCGTAGAATTGTTGCAAATGATAAGAGCCGGCGTCCCGAAACGCCGACGCGAACACGTCGACCAGAATTTTGAAGTACTGTATCCCCTCCGTGAAGTTTCGCACCAGATTTGCTATGTCGTTCTCCAAACACTTGGCGGCCGTCTGCGTGGTCGCGCTGTAGTTCAAATTTTTGCACAGCAACTCGAACGGCACGGACGAGTTGATGTTCGGCAGGAACGAGATAGCGTTCGAGCTCGCGTGCGATCCACCTGACCTGATCAAACGGACGTAGCCCAGCGCGTTGCCGATTTGCGTGATCAATTGTCGAAATTGGTCCAAGTAGCTCATGCCGTCCGCCGTCATGCCCAGTTTCCTGATGCCCTTCTGAAATTTCTCCGCCCTTTCGTAGGTATAGGGTGACGCACCTTTCTCGCGTTGGGCCTTGATGAACCGTATGTCCCGCATTAGTCTCGACTTGATGTGCTCGTCGAATAAGAACTGCGAGAACGTGTGCAGCTTCACGCGGAGGAACTGGTACACGAAGTTAACAGTCGTGCTCATTATGCCAGTCCCGTGGCTTCTGATTGAATTGGCTATGTGACGGATGCCTATGGTGTTCAAGTGTTTATTGTTACTGGTGTGCTCAACGAAGGTTTGCGTGTTCAGATTGTACAAGTACTTGGAGACGAACACGTGGATATTTCTCATAATCTCCAAAGCGTCCAGACCTTGCTCCAGTGTTTGCGTGGGCAGGTGATTTTGGACGGTGTCGAGGTTCAGCTTGTAGTGGGCCAGCGCGTGCATTATTCGATAGGTTTTCCAATCGTGCAGCGCGACCGTAGTTAGATTGTAAAACATATCGTCCAGGTAATGCTCTATGAATCTCTTCGCATTGATCATGCTGTTCGCCAGAGGCAGTGGCAACGATCTCACTATTCTACCGCCGTCTTTCGCCCCGATATTAAACGGATTAGTGGAGTCCAGCTTTAAATGCGCGTGGACGTGAAGTCGTAAGTTCGTTTCGATCTCGTGGCAAATGGGCTCCAGTACGTTCTTAGTTAGCATGTCTTTCAACTGGGCGACTCGTTTCTTTTTCAACTGCTTCCCTTCCTGCTCGCTGATCGTACTGTTAAACGCGTTGAGCAAATGAACGATGTGGTTTATACTCAAGTTGCTGTCGGTTACGGAGGAGAAGTAAGCTGGAATGATATTTTGGTGGTGCAGCAGTATCGAGTAGTCGCAGATCTCTGTGATGATGTTGTGCAGTTCGGCGACGGTGTCGTAATTGTCTAACAGGAACCTCAGGTTTACCATGGTCTCATCTTTGAAGGTATCGCTTAATTGAATGGCGCACGTCAGGGCGCATCTGACTAGCAATCTTCTCTCCGAAGTCGCGGGGCCATTTAACAGTCTCATGCTGAGACCGACCAGCGACAGGGCGTCTAACTTTTTTTTGCTGTAGCCTTTGTCCTTCTGAACCAAACTCCTGCGCGCCGTCTCCAAAGTGAGCATCACGTAGTAGCTTATATACTGTAGCACTTGGCTCTGCGATTGCACAATGACCGGTCCCAGTATGTAGAAGGTGGTCTGCAAGGATTTCTGTATTTCTATCAATCTACAAATCAGTTGAACGGTGCTGCGATTCATCGGCTTGATGAGGACCGCGTGCATGTTCATCACGAAGGATATAATTTCCTTGATCTGCGACAGTATAATGACCAACTCTACCAACAGGGTCTGCTTCTGCCCAATGTCCGAGACCTGGAGGTCGGCCTTCATCAAAATGTTCTGCATGTCGATGCGCCACGTTACGGCCCGTTGAATTAAATTGTTCACCATCTGCGACAGTTTCTGCATTCTCGCGCCCAGTATCTTCTCGCCCGTTTGCTGGCTGACCACAATGCCAGCATCGTTCGGCATGAAACCGTTCAAGAATTTACTCGGGATCCATATAACGTTTCCGATCAACGTTACGCCGTACAGCTTCTTGTTGCACTCCAGCACCCGTTTCACCAGCTTTCTGTCGCAGCTGCCGAACAATTTGGTCACCAGAACGACGCCAATGTTTATTCGGACCCAATTCTTGTTTGATAACGTGTAATCGTTCGACTTGTTCTCCAAGTCGAGCATCAGGTTCTTCAAATAGGTGGTAATCTGTTCGCACATGATGTGTCCCTTGTTTACGTCCATCACATGTTCGATCGTCTTGGCGAACAGCACCTTCTTTAGCAGGCATTCCTGCAGATCTTTCAACAACTTATTGAACATGTGCAGTTTGGATTCGCTTATACCGAACTGGGCCGGATTGTGCATAATGGATCGTACGTTAATCCTATACTTCTTCCATTCCTCCAGCAGCGTCGGTTGAGACTCCACGATCTCGTCCAGTATCAGAACAATGACGAACAGGTCTACGAAATGTTCTATCAGCACGGGTAAATAGATATTGTCGAAATCGCCCGACAGACTGGACAATTGTTCGGTCGTCAGGTGCGCCACCGTCCACACTCTATTAACAAAGATGTACAGGTCCTGCAAATCGGAAAGAAGAGACGTAATATTGCTGTGATCGGCCTCCGTACCTCTTTCACCGTGAATGAACAATTTCTTATAGAAAGTCTTCGCCTCCGCCTCGAGCAGCTTTATTTCTCTGCAGGTGCCGGCCACCGCGGCTAGCAACTTCGACAACAGCTTATTCTCCATTTCTATTAGATTTATCAGGCCAATATCCTCGACGGGTTTATATACGAGTCGGAGGGGGCCTTCCATGAAATACTCCAAGGTGGAATCCCGCTTCCATGTTCTCTTGGCCAGATCCTCGAAGAACTGGCCGTACTTTCTTAAATGCATCGAGCCGACCGCCTTGTATATGGTCTCGTCTTTCTTCGAGCTCCATGCTGACGGTTCTATCATTGTTACGTTTGCTTATTATTACGCTAGCCAATGTACATACCTCGAATTATCGTCGGCTATAGCAACAAAGTGATACGTCATATGTGCAATTGTAAATACGTATCATGTCGGTTTAATAAATCGTGCAGCCGTTTCGTTCGAATCCCATCCTTTTCATACGCAGCGCTTTCGATAAAGGATGATTTACGGAAAATCGTTTCAGCATCACTGATAGCACCACTTGTTTATCTTTAGCATACTTGTATATCTCGCATTTCTCGAGAAATTCATAGTTTAACGCGAGTTTCCATCGGTGGATAGATTCTTCAATTTATAGCGAACGACATTCGTGTAAATAAAAATCACGATAAATCTTTCAATGGGGCGTACAAATTTTTGTTCAGCGACCGAACAATTTTTTTAACTTTTTCTGCATAAAAACATCGATGGTTTCGATGCTATCGATCTCCAACTATCGCTGGTACATATATCGATGTATCGTTAAAAAATATCGATGTTTTCAAAATGTCCGTGTATCGATAAAAAAATATTGATGTATCGATAAAAAATATCGATGTATCGCATTATATAGATATTTTCAGAATGTCGACGTATCGATCAAAAATATCGATGTATCGAAACAAAACATCGATGTTTTCAAAATGTCGACATATCGGCGGAAAAGCCTCGATGTTCGCAAAATATCGATATATCGACGGGAAAACATCGATGTTTGCAAGATATCGATACATGGTTGCCACTTGTAAGTCACCTTTGTATACAAGTGAACTTGGATCTTCTCGCCTGTACAAATGTTATTCATCGTTTAATTATCGAGCAGTGAATATCGCTCGAAGATAAAAATGGATCCTGCGACGGACCCGGGTTTGTACAGGTTAGAAGGGACCGACAAGAACGAAGCAGGAGGTCTGATTATTCGTAAGAAACCCTCCGATCACACGTTTAAGAAGCCTCAGGTGTCCGTCCTCGGTCTCGACAAACTAGCGAAGAAAAAGAGACTCGAGAACGCGCAGGAAATTGGCGGGTCAAGGTCCGAATCAGGCTCGTCGAAGCCGGATGGCAAGGAGAGAAAGTACAGGTCTTACGCGGAGGAAACTCCGACGTACACCGGCGGAGTTAATACAGAGGCGCAGAAGCGATTGGAAGCGAGATTGAAGCGTCAGAGGCTGAGCGCGCAGGAGAACAATCACAGACGGGATTATAGGGATCGAGATCGAGATAGGGATAGGAGCAGAGATAGGGACAGGGACAGAGACAGGGGAAGAAGTAGAAATAGGGACAGCGTCAGAGATAGCAGCAGGCAAACGCCGTTGAGGTTCAAAGACGAGCCGCAGACCCCAGTATTTAAAACCAAGGTACCCGTCGGGTTCTACGCAGTTGGGCGTAGCGATCTGTTGTAGAAATCCTAAAGTATATTCCCGTATCTCTTTTCTTCTCGTTTATAGGACCCAACGTACAAGAGCAATTGGGACGACGACGACGACGAGGAGCCAAGGAGTTCGAGTTGGGATCATCCGACGCCGAATCTTTACAATACCAGAGATGGACGAGACAGTATGAGGAGCGAATTTACACCTTCCTACAAGTACAATTCTTGGAATAAGGATCGCAAGGCCAGTGGGGCCACGCCTGGTATCGACGGAGAGGAAAAGGAACTGTGGGAAGAGGAGCAACAAAGGTAACGGTATCCATTCAACCATTTAGCACTGGGCGTAATAGTCTCGCAAGCATTAAAATTCTGGACGTTGTCTTTCAGACTGGATCGAGAATGGTACGCGTTAGACGACGGGGAGAATCGCGCGTTCGGCGACGTGTCCGAAGAGTACACGCGGAAGAAAGAAATGGAGCTGGAGGCGAAACGGCAGAAACGTCTTTCTGCGCAGCAGCGACAGATAAACAAGGACAACGAGCTATGGGAACGCAATAGAATGTTGACGTCTGGTGTAGTGAGTTCCCTGGACCACGATGAGGACCCCGACGACGAAGGAGAGACCAGGGTGCATCTGTTGGTTCACAACGTGGTCCCGCCATTTTTGGACGGTAAAGCCCTTCCCTTGCATTACCTTCTATAATATTTTGATAATAGTGGAATGCCCAAAGAACGTCATTGCGTTGGAAATAATTTCAGGGCCTCGGTGGCTCGGTGTTTGGGGGCTGGCCTAGTGATCGACAGACAAAGAGAAAGAGGAAAATATACTAATTCTCCACTGTTCAGGTCGAATCGTGTTCACCAAGCAACCAGAACCAGTCGTGCCAGTTCGGGATCCTACGTCCGACATGGCTCTTGTGGCGAGGAAGGGATCGGCTTTGGTGCGGGCGTACCGCGAGCAAAAGGAACGAAAGAGGGCACAGAAGAAGCATTGGGAGCTCGCTGGAACTCACATCGGCAACATAATGGGCGTGCGCGACAAACACAAGGAGGACAGGGAAGATCCTGGCCAGGAAACGGACTTCAAGGCTGGCCAGAAATATGCACGCCATATACGGGGCGACGAGGTTACCGGGGAAGCCAAGTACAGACTTATACAGCTCCAAAGGAGGACCCTGCCGGTGTTCGCCGTGCGTCAGGTATTGTTAAACGTAATCAGGGAGAACAGCGTTGTTGTCATCGTGGGCGAAACTGGCAGCGGAAAGACCACGCAGTTGACGCAGTATCTGCACGAGGAAGGCTACAGTCGTAACGGCATGATTGGGTGCACCCAACCGAGAAGGGTGGCCGCGATGTCTGTGGCCAAAAGGGTTTCCGACGAAATGGCCACCACCCTGGGGGACAAAGTCGGATACGCCATCCGTTTCGAGGATTGCACCTCGAAAGACGTATGTACACTTTTCGCGCGCCGAACGTCGCACACTGGTGCAAAATCCCCAAGGCGTGGCAAAAATTCGTTTTTTTTGGAAACGACATTTTTTTAAACTTTCATCATCGAGATATTATTTAACGCGACAAGTACTTTACTTTAAATTAAAGAATTTAAACGAAATATAAAGTTGAAAGCCAATTATTAATTTTTTCGTTTACAACTAATGCCCTTCGAGTCCCACCAACAAAATTTTTTTTTTGTTTAAAACTAGACATAATTACGAACATTACGACCTTATTTCTAGCGAAGTTGCAAAAAGTTGCAGGAGTTTTTAACAGTAGAATGTTCGTAATTACGTCTAGTATTAATTAAAAATAAAATTTTGGTGGGACTCGAAGGGCATTAGTTATGAACAAAAATATTAATAATTGGTTTTCAACTTTATATTTTAAATATCTATATGATAAAAGTTTAAAAAATCAAGGATTATACTCAAAAACAACAACAAAATTTTCTTAAATAACATATATCGCAGTTGTTTTTAATGTTAGTTTCTCGTTTCAAGATCGATGTATTTTAATATTGCCGTAAATTTTTTTTAAAAATTATCGTTTCCATAAAAAACGAACTTCTGCCACGTTTTGAGGATTTTGCACCGCTGTGCGTCGTCACTTGGCGACAAACTAAACGCGATTTTAATTCTGCCCGCAGACCGTGATCAAATACATGACCGACGGTATTTTATTGAGAGAAAGTTTGAGGGAAGGAGACTTGGACAGGTACAGCGTGATCATTATGGACGAAGCTCACGAGAGATCCTTGTCCACTGACGTTCTATTCGGTCTATTGAGAGACGTAAGATAGGAGAATATCATTTATCTAACCGAGGCTACCGTCTAACGTCTAACTCTGCTTGTTTCTCATTAAATGCGAACGTAGGTTGTAGCCCGACGGCACGACTTGAAGTTAATCGTGACATCCGCCACGATGGACTCCAGCAAGTTCTCGGCGTTTTTCGGAAATGCTGCGACGTTTCAAATACCGGGGCGCACGTTCCCCGTGGAGGTGTTGCACTCGAAGAACTCCGTGGAGGATTACGTGGACGCAGCGGTGAAACAGGTACTGCAAATACATTTGCAGCCGCGTTCCGGCGACGTATTGGTGTTCATGCCGGGTCAGGAGGACATCGAGGTGACCTGCGAGGCGTTGAAGGAACGTTTGGCCGAAATAGAATCGGCACCGCCGCTGTCCATCCTTCCTATTTACTCGCAGCTGCCCTCGGATCTGCAGGCGAAGATTTTCCAACGGTCCGAGGGGGGACTGCGGAAATGCGTCGTAGCCACGAATATAGCCGAGACCTCGTTGACCGTCGATGGTATTGTGTTTGTCGTCGATTCGGGCTACTGCAAATTGAAAGTGTACAATCCGAGAATCGGTATGGACGCTTTGCAAGTCTACCCCGTGTCCAGGGCGAACGCCGACCAAAGGGCGGGAAGAGCCGGGCGTACCGGACCCGGCACTTGCTTCAGACTGTACACGCGGAGGCAGTATTTGGACGAATTGTTGCTAACCGGGGTACCGGAAATTCAGCGTACCAATTTGGCCAACACCGTGCTGCTACTGAAGTCCCTCGGCGTCCAAGATTTATTGGCATTCCATTTCATGGACCCCCCGCCGCAGGACAATATATTGAACTCTTTGTACCAGTTGTGGATCTTGGGCGCGTTGGATCACACGGGACGTTTGACGCCGCTGGGACGGCAGATGGCCGAGTTTCCATTAGATCCGCCTCAGTGTCAGATGCTCATTGTTGCCTCGCAACTCGGCTGCACCGCGGATATACTTATTATAGGTAAGAGATTTGGATGTTTTTTCCATCTGCTGGATATCGGGCGTAACATTGCGATACAAGAAGGGAATTAATCGGCGTTCGTTTATAATTAACGAAGAGATATCTTACTTCCAGTCTCCATGCTGTCAGTGCCTTCGATATTCTACCGGCCAAAAGGCCGGGAGGAAGACTCCGACTCGGCCAGGGAGAAGTTCCAAGTGCCAGAGTCCGACCATTTGACGTACTTGAACGTGTACAATCAGTGGAAGGCGAATGGCTATTCTAGTTCGTGGTGCAACGACCATTTCATCCACGCGAAAGCTATGCGTAAAGTGAGGGAGGTCCGGCAGCAGCTGGAGGAAATTCTGAAGCAGCAGAAAATGGAGGTGGTGAGCTGTGGCACGGACTGGGACATCGTACGTAAATGCATTTGCTCGGCCTATTTCCATCAAGCGGCCCGCTTGAAGGGTATCGGCGAATACGTGAACTGCCGTACAGGAATGCCCTGCCATCTTCATCCCACGTCGGCCCTATTCGGTATGGGGTTCACGCCGGACTACGTGGTCTACCACGAACTCGTGATGACTGCCAAGGAATACATGCAGTGTGTGACTGCCGTCGACGGGCACTGGTTGGCAGAACTGGGACCTATGTTCTTCAGCGTAAAAGAAACCGGAAGAAGCGGACGGGCCAAGAGGCGCCAAGCAATGCAGCACCTGCACGAAATGGAGGGTCAGATGAAAGAGGCGGAGGAAGAAATGAAGGCGCGTGCACAAGAACAGCTCGAACGGGAACAGGCTTCCATCAGGAAGTCAGTAGTTTCGTACATTTTTAAACTGGGTGATTGAAAACAGGGGTGACAAACTTATAGTAAGCGATTGGAGAAGTACGTCGATCATTCCCAACTTGGCACGCTGAGAATTAACAAAAGATTTCTCCATTTCTTGCCATCGTGAGATTATTAATTTTGCATCGAAAGTATTGATTGAAGCATTGTTCATTGACGTTTTGTCCTCCCGATCTATACTATAAGCCCATACAGTTTTGAACTCCTTTTTTTATCACTCTGTATATTTTCCGTGGTTAACGTCTCGTTACTAATTATTGTCTTGCGTTGCCAACAGGAAGGAGATATTGACGCCAGGTATCAGAGAACCAGGAACTCCAGCCCCGTATCGTAAAACTCCTGGTAGGTTGGGCTTGTAATTTTCTAGCAGTAAGATATGTAAATACGAAGTATTGTGCGCGTTGTAATAAAGATTTTGTATTGGTATTAATGGAATGTATTACGAATGATTGTTGCGAGTAAAAATACCTCCGCGCATTCGTTACTTTTGAAATATGCGCACTTATTATTGTTGATTGTTCCAGTTACTGTATTTTGCACAAATATATGGACGAATTCTTTTTTTTATAAGAAATTTACGAGTAATACTCGGACGGTCGTTAGTATTTTTTGACTATCAATTTTCTATTACTTGGACTACTACCTAGACTATTATTCGACTATAAATCGCTGATCTTTTCACGCCTACTTATTTAAATAACCATGCAAGATGTGCCATAAAAGCAAGCAGTAGACTTTACGATATTTAAAAAGACGAAGAAGGCAATCTAATAATAGTCTATCGAACGGTGCAGGATTTATGTTTTTCGGGTGCATCTAAAAGTAAAAGAAAAGCCACATTTTTGTATCAACATGTTTTATTAGCATTGATACGTTTTTCCTTCCACACCAGTCACATATAGATACACTTATATTATACCGATCTTGTTGGCTACGTCGAGCGCATCGTAATCACGAGTCAATCGAACGTACGCCTTCTTCTTACCGTCCGGCCTGATTAACGTGTTAACTTTGGCGACATCGACGTCGTACAGCTTTTTGATCGACGTCTTGATGTGGTACTTGTTTGACCGCGTATGAACAATAAAAACTAACGTGTTGTTGTCTTCGATCTTCTTCATAGCGGCTTCGGTGGTCAATGGGAATTTGATGATATTGAACGCGTCCATGCTGGAAAAAGAGGGCGAGTAGAAAATAAAACGAAATCCTTTAACTTTCATTTCACTGAAATCGAAATATTTCCAGATCGGCTGAACGCTTACCGATTTCTGTTCGGAACAGATTTCCGCGCGTATTTCGGATTCCTCTGCGGCCTGAACGTCTTTGGCCGATGGAAGTGCACCGATGTCCTGATCTTCCTCACCCTCATTCCGTGAACACCCATCAATACCTGCGGGCGAATGCGTTACAAACATATTAGCTTTGCCAGCGGAATCACCCTAAATCGCTTGATCCACGCAGCTTTATAATTCAGTGGTATTTTAAGATTTTATCATAGCAGCTTCTAAGAGATTCCCTGATATCTTTCATCATGTATAAAAGTGCGATCCGCACGAATTCAACTCAGTGTACGTATATAGGGCGCAGATTGTACGCGGACCTTTTTCTGGGCCTTGAGCGCCTTCTGAAGAGGAACGGCGGGCTTTCCGCCCTTGGGCGTCTTCTTTGCCGGCTGCACATTCTTCTTGGTTTTAGCTGCGGCTGGCTTCGCGGCGACCTTCGGAGCGGCCTTCGCTGCGGGCTTGGCTGCCGGCTTCGTGGAACTGGCTGACTTCGCAGCTGCTGGCTTCTTCGCAGCGCCAGACGCCTTCGCAGCTGGCTTGGTCACCTTCGACGTAGACGCAGCTGTGGCTGGCTTCTTCTCCGCCTTCTTCTCCGACTTCTTCTCAGCCGGTTTGCTGGCTAAAAGTAAAACGCAAAGTGTCAGACAATTAAAATTACTGGCGAGAGGTTGAACGTGGAAATTCGAGGTTATGTCGAACATAAATACGCGGAGGGACGTGTACGTATTTAAGAAAACTCATTCGCACGTTCGTTGCTTTACGTACACCTGGACGAATCGCGTCGGAAGTTTGTAAGGTCGTTGGATAACGCGACTGTACAATTGCCGATGCTTATATCTTCCCGTTTCTTTCAAACAGACGCAAGACAGCCGACCAACCACATGGCCGAGATTGGAATTCAACACGTGTTTAGGGGAGAAAACATTCGCGTATCACGCACATTATAAGTCCATCTTTGTCTGTTGTCTGTTACAGTTTCGCGTAACGTTTTTAGAAACGGTTTTCAACGGAATCTACGTTGTATTAGCAATTTCCTAATGTACCTGATTTCTCCGTGGGCTTCGGTTTGGGCGCCATTTTACTAAAAAGAGCGACAAGCTTAACCGGAAGGAGGCATGTGGAGGATCGGCGTACTACGTTGATCGTTGACGCCTCATGGAAATCAATATCTCGATCATTATGTGAATGCTTCACTTGCCGAATCGATTAACTCCACTTTCTGAATTTTATTCAATTTTAATGCCAAGACACTAATAAACACTAATCAAAAATAATAAACACAAAAAATTCAGAAAGTGGAGCTAACCGATTTTAATTTTAATGTCAAAACACTTTATTAGTGTTTATTAGTGTCGTGGCATTAAAATTTAATAAAATTCAGAAAGTGGAGTTAACCGATTTTAATTTTAATGTCAAAACACTTTATTAGTGTTTAGGCATTAAAATTTAATAAAATTCAGAAAGTGGAGTTAACCGATTTGGCACGTGAAGCATTCATATGTAGTAAAATGTATAATAAATCGCGAATTTTGCGTATTAATACTTGTGGCCTGTATTAGGGTTTCAATAATTTTATATGTTTGGGAATTGCAAACGCAATTTTTATAATTGTCGTTATTATTGTTAATATTATTATTATCATTATTATTACTATTGCTGTTATCATTGTTGTTATTGATATTAGTATTAGTATTGTTAGCGCTATTATTATTATTATTATTATACGTTTGGTTCGTAATAGTGGAGATGGATGCAGGTGCATCTGCCGTAGCAACCAATGTTTTTGTTTCGGCTAATATTACTCATGTTAACGATGGATGGACGGCTTGTACGACGAATATACTTTATCGGACCTTTCGTGAAACTGTTTGGCAACTAACTCGCGCGTAAATGCTAATAAATAATTAGAAGAGGGTAACATTTTTTCGCACACGATGTACACGCGTGCCGTCGAAGAAGACGTTGTAATAAAATCGTCGGTTGAATAATTCATAATTATATATTGAACTAACGCGCGTTTCGAGTATTTCGTAAATACAAAAGTGAATTGTGCATGCATGTGTAGCTAATTAATTTTTAACGAGTAAACAGTGTAAACAATGTTGGAAACACGTTCGGCTGTTTATAAAATGATTGAAGTGGCGCGGGACGACAGACAGGTGAGTTTAACAAAAATTTCGCCCTGTTTTTTCTATAAATTTGCTGTGTACGCTTTTGATGCATGCCTAGAAGGAGTTTGAAATTTTACAGTAGCATATATCGAAGTAGTATCGATAATTCGGTAACTCTATTGAGCGGACTTCCGGTAGAAGCAGAGTTTGAATTCGAGGTAAAGAAATTTGCAATTTTCCCGCTGATTTGCATTGAATTTTTTTCTTTTTTAGATTAATAAGTGGCCGCCACCGTTTTCATCCGACGCAACGGAATATAGTGAAAGAGATTTTGACGCGATTGTTAAACGTTCGTGCAAGACAAAGGGTTTGGCAGTAAAAATGTCCAAGGCAATCGTGATCGGCGACGTTTCGGTTGGAAAAACGTGTTTAGTAAACCGGTAATTATACTTTCTATGCCTATATCCAATTTATCCAGTTTATAGTAAATTATTGTTACAATAAGTTCTGTACTTGTTTCTGTACGTATTTACCGAGATAAGAAATTTAATTGTATTCCAGATTTTGTCACAAAATATACGATAATAACTATAAAGCAACAATTGGGGTCGATTTCGAAGTGGAAAGATTCGATGTTCTTGGCGTGCCATTCCACTTGCAAATGTACGGCAAATTACGTTGTGTATATTTCAATATTTAGTTAATTTTAGCATCCAATTTATTTCAATTTCAATGTGCTCCCGATTCGAAATTAAGAAGGAAGCAACCGAACCGGTAGCACGTTGTATAATTCCAACGCAGTAATAGGTTCGATCGATTTTCATGTATAAAGAAATTTCCCGGCTGATTTCAGATGGGACACTGCCGGCCAAGAGAGATTTAAATCCATAGCTGCGTCTTATTACAGATGTTCAAATGGTACAAATGTCCATTATTAATACTCGCCAACAAGCATGTAGATTTATGCGAGCAATGTTACGATTAATGAACGTTATTAAAATAATGTTAACCGTGAAAATGTTTTAGTGATCATGGTCGTTTTCGATCTGTCCAATTTGATATCCTTGGGACATTGTCAACAATGGCTGAACGAAGCTGCGCAGAGCAACCAAGAACCTTACCATATATTTCTAGTCGGCACGAAACGAGATTTACTGGTGAGTCGCGTAATTTGTTTAATGCGGTTTCGAGATTTCCATTCGCTGAAATAAAATATTCTTTCCAGTCGAATCAGGTGTACGGGATAATGGAGAAGAGGGCCGCCGAAGTGGCGCGAAAAATGAAAGCAGAATTCTGGGCGGTTTCTGCTAGGACCGGCGACGGTGTATCAGAATTGTTCAGTAGGACTGCCGCGTTATCGTTTCACTCGATGCTGCTGGATGAATTGCGAAACGCGAAACCGGAATCGATTAATATTGGCTCGGATTTAATAAGTATGCAGCGTTATATCGTAATCCAACGTGATTAGAACATTCGAATACGTGCATATGTCGAATCAGCGCCTAAGGAATTACATTTTTCTTCTCGAATTAACAAACTTTATACTTTTTAGGCGTAAAGCAACGGGAGGAGAGAATGAAATCGAAGAAAAGAATAAACCCATGCTTCGATTGTGTAACCTGAAAAATCGTGTATTAATATAAATCATAAACAACGCGTCCAGTGCCAGTGGTGGAGAAATATCGGTGACACTATCGATGACGCTATCGATATTATCGATGAGACTATCTATATTATCGATGGTTGCTACTATCGAAAACTATCGATAGTATATGTTCATTATCGATAGTTATCGAAAATGTGGGTTGATATTCGTAATGGCACGAATTTAAAACCGTTCGGTCATTTGACGATATCATCAAACACAACAATACCTGTCTATGCATTTGTTCTATAACTGACGATAGCGATAGTATTTTGTCATTAAAGACTGGCTTTCCGTGTGATCTTGCGTACGAAAGAATCTGCAATTTAACCGTTTGAGTCCCAAGCAGCGCGATCGTGCTGTTTAGATTTTATGTCGAAAGGACCCAGTACATTTATACGCTACGGACAACTGACGGTGCGCCACAGTCTGTCGAAATAGTGCGCTCAACTTTTCTGACGCATGTACATCGCATCGCTGTTTTTTTTAATGTAAATAATACAAACAATATATTTTTATTTTGTTGTTACCTTTTCAATAATTTTCAATACAAGCATATTTCATTAAGTAACACGTTACAAATTAAACAGCTAAAATTGATAACATGGGTGTTCATCGAAACATATTGCACGAACTCCTAAAACGAACATAAATTCAGACATGCGCTATCGCGCCGCTTGGCTCTTTTTTCGCAATTAGTTCAGACAAGCGCTATTGCGCTGTTCGGTACTTTTCGACAGCGTTTAGCAATGATCCCTGGGACTCAAACGGTTAAAGAATATCCTTTGTTCAGGATTGGACTATATTTGCTATATTTGCGATCACATTCCCGTCACTATCGATAACTGTCGATGGTCGATGGTCCAACTATAGGAAATTATCGATGATCGATGGTTCAACTATAGAAAATTATCGATGGTCGATGGTCCAACTATAGGAAATTATCGATGGTGCCGACTATCGATATTTCTCCGCCACCAGTCAGTGCGCGAGCTGTATCGGGATCTCCCACTCTCGGTCACGTTGCCATGGAAACGCGCGACGCCGCGGCACGAGTTCATCTCACGCATTGCTCGCGGCGAGTGCGCAGTGGCGCGTCGCACGGGTGTCAGCGGCCATATTGCCCCCACTCCTCGCAACCTGCACGTCCGATGAAATCTCTGCTTTTCCTTTTCGTCCATCCACCCCCCTCGGGCGCAGATCAACTTGGACGTATGGCGTAACCGGGGGCAAAAAAATCACGGTCCACCGGGATCGACAGATTCGGTAGACAGAGCCGACGCGGCGGCACGATTAGACCCCTCGTCTGTTCGACGTCATAAGTGTACTCTCCGCACGCACACGCTGCCACGTATGTCGATTTTCCGAAGCGGTGAAACCGGTACGGCCACATTGTTCTTTCACCGCAGGTGCAACGAACCGAATGGAGGAATCGAAAAGACGAGGTGCTGTCACGTGTCTATTGTGCATCGTCGATTGTTAGCAATCGGATCAGATTAATTGGAGGACGCGCGGCTGTTTTTCTAGACCGTTCCTTGGCGGACCCTTCTGCGACTGCTTGATCGGTAAGTGTGTGTGGGTGCATTCCAACAGGTGGTGGACGTGATTGTATTGTAGCGCGAGTCCATAGATCGGGGGGCAAACTTCGGATCGAGCAAGAATGAAATATATGAATGACTCGTGAAATTTGTGATCGCGATTCTCGATTATCACGATATGATAATCTATGGGTTGTAACATTCGTCGCCCTCCAGTGTAATAAATCTGTTTTCGGAGTCGATGCATTAATCAATGGCATCGCTCAACCTGTTCTTCCAACATCAATTTCTTTAATGATAGGTTACTCGTTTGATATATTCCGACGATATACGCTATCGCTCGCCCAGCTAGATAAACTTTGCTTCACGGAATTATAACTGCTGTTGTTCACGCAGCTATCTCATTGTTAGGTCTAGTGCAACAAACAGCAACTAGAAATTTGGTTCAATTAATCACGTTAATACAAAGTAGAAGTTTGAGGCGATGGCATGAATTTGTTGAACCGAGAATCTAAGCAGAGACTGTTTCTTAGTGCCGCAGCAATGTTTCACTTATTTGAGTTGTAACGTAGTATGTACATTAACAATGAAGAACAATGTACACATTCCTCTGCAACTCTGGTTCAAATACAATTCTGTAGCCTGCTCTCAATATGCTCTTGCGTACCCAGCGTACAACTTGCAAGTCTGATCGTTGCCTTTGACAAACCTCTAAAGATTTGTTTATCTAGACCTCAGTGTACGGCATCGATTTTTACTCACAGATCTAGATTTTCTTTCATTCTTTAATTCTTTCAATTTATCATGCAGTGTGGCAACAGTGCAGTGTAATGCATCGTGAGTAGTAATTAATTGTGGACAGGTATACACACGATAATTAGCTACGAGACGAATAACATCTTACTAATATATAGCTCCAGTTCGATAAATAGTGTTAGCAATGAAATTATTCATCTTTTTTTCATCGTCGCGTATTTGTATAAATACGTTCTTACCGTTACCGGTCAATTCGATTTCTACGATACCGATCGATTGACTTGCGAACTCTTTTTTACGACGCACCATTCGCGCAACGCTACGAAATGTGCACTGGATAATATTTATCGCTTATCACGCCAATTAGTTGATAAATGAGTGTAATGTTTTCAAATGACATTCGCGAACAGTCTCTAGGTAACATGTATAAACGCTTACGCGACAATTTTGACATATAATGAAAAAAAACTGCTCGTCCTTTCCACGTTCTCAAACACGTGTCGTGGCCGACGTAATTGTAGCGTCTTTCAATTAAGCATGCCTCATTGTACGCGTATTATGTATACACTTACGTTGAAAGACCATACATAACCTATGCACCGAGCGACACGTGGATGATGAAATTGAAATAGCTATTGACATTGGACGTATAAAAAAGGACGTGCAATCGATACGGTGGCATTTAAATTTCTCCGCTGCCCCGACACATTCATCCTGTCGTTCTTTTCTTTTACGACTTGAATGTCGAAATCACGAAATCGCTTCCTCGAGGTTATGGCCGTCAGCTGGCGACTTGCGTGCAAGCAGAATTTAAATGTCCGCCATTATGTAACATACGAACGGCCTTGACCATGGAAATTCATCTCTGACTATTACTGATTCTCGATGGGTATCAATGAACGTGCCACGTGGTTTTTCATCTCTATTAATCTCCCATTCTGCACGTGCTCTAAAAAAAACTGGCGGCGACGAGTTAACTCGTTATGTCCGCGTTCAAATGAATGATATATCGTATTTGGGCTTTAACCTAACCCTTTAACCAGGGACGACGAGTGAACTCGTCATTGATAACGAACAACTGTGGACTGTTAAAGGTTGTCATAATGAGGTAGCGTAAATGCAATGTTATGTAAACCAAGACAGTGTAAACGTGTTACGCAAAACGTTACAAATAATGCTATCGCAAGTCGAATCGTAAACGTTTCCCCACCTGATTCATTCTTGGATTCATTGATACCGAGTAAATGTAGATTATCGCCGTTGTTTGATTTAATAATTTAATCGAATAATGTGGTTACATTAGTTTCACATGCCTCAGCCTAATAAAATTGAATTTCCTCGTGTAACGTCGGACGCGATCAAACGCAGAAATGAACGCGGAACAGAAATCCCACTTTTCATTTTTCTTGTCGCCTTTCACTATCTCCAGTTAGGAGATAAATTAGTTATATCGTTCAACGCCGATGTCTGTGCTTCCTGTTTATCGATGATTTATTTCAATCGATCTGACTTTACTATAAATTCTCCCCGTTACTCTTATCGCAAAAAGTTAAGGTCTCTCCTTCGATAATAATGCATATGTCCTTACAATTAGATGCAAACAAGTTCGCAGAACAAGCAGAGTTTCCTTATAGATATTAATCCACATAAAAATCTCCCCTATCGAAAATGTTATTTGGAATGCAGTTTACGAGGCATTGCTAAACGCAATAATGAGAACGACAACTCTATATATGTATACTTTATATCGCGTATGATACACGTTGTTACATTTTTATTCGCATAAATCACATTGTATTGTCTACAGTGTACGTAATTGTAAACTGACCCAAATCGGTCCACGCCGAGCAAGGCTAATTAATCGTTAAGGGGGTGTTCTTCATTGGACGCGTCGTTTGTGAGTGATTTTTTAAGTTATCGTATTGTTACAATACAAGGAACTGTATGCATGTTTGAGTATATTTCAACAATTTTTATGCACTTATCTTTATTCTTATTTTAGACACTGTATGCTCCCCTACAAGTGTCCGTTTAAAATTTTCTTTACTCGAATTCCATAATTTCGTAGTCGCCCCTTCCTTTGGGCCCTTTAATGTCCGATGGCAAGGAAAAAGGCTCGAAAGATTGCAAGAAAGATTTTCTAGGTAGTTTATGGTAAACAGGGTAACGGCAATCCTTTCCTATCTAACAGTGAATCTATCCCATCCGAATAATGGACCTAAACGACTTTCATCGTCCCAAGTTATCCCGAGGATCATCTCGCGTATCGCTGGCTGACGTGGGCAGGTTGGGCTAGGGTCCCTGATCTGTTTCAACTCGTTTCCACCGAACCGAAAAATCGGTGACGGAATTTTCGTCCCTTTATTCTAATGTCATGTATTTATACACTTTTTGAAGAATAATTTTATAAGAGACGGCGCTTCTGGCGCACTGGCGTAGCCATTGTCAAGTTCCCGTACACTTTTCGGGAAAAAGCCGACCGTCGCCCCGGTAATATTTCCTCGAGTTACATAAGCCCGCTCGAACGGACCGAGTAAGTGCAGTACAGTCGGAGGAACCAATATGGCGCCGTCTAAGCTGAACCATGCATCGTGTAGTCACATACGTATCGTATATGACGCAATGCAGTTTACCTGCAAGCAGCGGAAAAAAACCTGGACGATCTACACATACGGCCGCACGTTCATTGCATGGACAGTAGGGAGACGCGTAATAAATGCATGTGGGCGATCATGTTTCCCTTCGTTGCCGCCATCTACACCGCGCGTGGAGTCCTACGTCAACGTCCGGCTAATCGCACGTCATGTATTTTGACGCGCATCGAACGCTGGAAGGTGCAGCGCGCAGCCATGCGCAGATGATCTTTCTCCGCACTGCCCTAGGTTTGTAGTACGTGCGTTGACCTGCGCCCGGCGTGCAGCTCGCTGCAGCGCAGGTGACTTTGCGCCGCGCCCGCGTCATCCAGCGCTCAAATTCTATTAGAAACACCTTTGGGTTGACCCTTCGCGACCTTGAAGGAATGCTCGAGGTCTTTATCGCCCTAAAAATCATGTTTATTGTTATCGTGAAAAAAAAATCACGTGGCCACTTTATATCAATTTCCCCTAGTAGACAATCCTAGATAGATCGGAGCTTTGAGCCGCACAAATTACAGTTAATGTCGCCGACGTCCGTTAGCGTTCCATGCTGTCTGACGTATATACGCTGCCTTTGTACATTTGCACGCGTGGCTTTACGTCCTGTATATGTATACACGTGTGCAGGGGGACGCGCGCGGGGCTAACAAGATCGGCAATGACTTGTCAGTTTCACGCTTTCCTCGTTCATAGTGCAGACGTATCTCATCGGCAGAACGTCGCGAGCTCGTGGTCTTCGCGTGTCCGCTGAAGCGTGCTGTATTATTTTGGAAATTGTTTGTGAATGATCGACGCGCAAGTTGGCCGCACCAGCCCGATCGTTTCGACCTGATTACAACATTTTCCCGCAACATGGAATTACCGGTAAGCGTAACGTAAGGAACGCGTGCGAATTTTTACGATCTTTTCCCGGTCGATAAAGGAGCTTTCCCAAATGGGTAGGTCGATTGAATCAAGTGAACGTAAAGTGACGGCAACTTACATTCGTCCATTTTCCTCGATTCCTCGTCAATTATTGTATGTACAAAAGACGTCGATCTTTGTTGGGATTCTAAGTCTATTGAAGAAAATTGCTTTGTGCAGCGGAAGGAAATATGCATACAGTGGCCACTCGATGAATTTAAGTTTTGTATTACACGGTTATAAATGTTAGATTAATGCGATTCTAAGTACATAACATATATTTAATAAATCGCTGCTAGATACATTTATATCGATTCTTCTGGCGGTTTTTTTCCTATGAATATTCAGAAACGCGTTCGCGTACGTGACAATTGACGCTGACGCACGCCACATTGATGATATTCTACATAATCATTAGGCTTTAAGGCAGGGGTTCTCAAAGTGCGGCTCGCAAATCCTAGAAATGTGCCCCGCGATGTCAGATCAACCGCGATCTTGAATTTATAGAGATAATTTTTGTAAAGGATTATCTTCACAGGGCTTTCCAAAATTGCGCGGCATTGCTCAACGAATGTTTTCATTATTTGGAAGCATTTATATTTATATTGTGGAATTTACAATTTGGCCCACTTAGGTAAAACTTTGGAAATCCCTGCTTCAAGATAACCATAAATTCATGTAGTCCCATTGTGTTTGCGTTATCAACTGACAGCAAACAATGGGATCCGACAGAGTTCACACTAATTACCATCGCAGAGATAAAGGAATTCCTTGACGGCGGTTTCGATGTATCCCTTTGAAAAGGAAGAACGAGAAATTAAATGTGCCTGTAGTTACTGCACGTTTAAGCACTTCACAATATTATCATATCGCAATTGCAGATAGTAATAATTCTAATAATGCTTTAACAATTTGCTACTTCCTTCGCTCTATTATGACTTCGAGGCACTTTGCACGAGAGTTAACACTAAACGTACCAAGCGCGGTCAAATGACCCGTTTCCAAAATTTACTTTAAATTAAAAAAAAAGTATACCAAAAAGTATACTTACAGTTTACTTAGTATACTTTTATCTCCGGTACGTTTAGCGTTAAACAACTTTAATAGAAATTCGAGGGAGGAAAAATTAAATTTATCGCGATCCTTTTGAACGGAAGCTACGAAAGTGCAAGTAATAGTATATTTGGGGCACGATGAGTCTCGTTAATGATCTTTTGTCGTGTATCTTACAGCACATGCGGCCTACCGTGCATAAGTATACGTATTTACAAACGGCCCGTAATAACCGTTTTTGGCGGCACACCACGCACCACGCCATTGCATAATACAATGTATTTGCTTGTATTCTGAAAGTCATTCTTTCACTAAACGTCTGTGTGAAAGTAACGATTACAGTCTGACACGTGTACAAGATAACGTATTTACTGGGGAGGTGATTGTTTATTGCTAAACTGCGAGCGTAAGGATGAATTGGACGATTGAATAATCTGTGATAAAACAAAATGGCGGCGCAGTTTGATAAGTGCTTCGGCGCTCACGCGTGCACGAAAAATGCACTCAAATCGAAGATATTCCATTCATTGTTATGCTCTTTGATTATATTGAGCGTACAATAGTAATAAATATATTACAGAATGAGTAGAATCTAATTTTCAAACTCGTTCAATATGAGTTGCACGAAAATTTATATACTTTCTTTCTTAAAGTCGAAACTGTTTAGTCCAGTATGCATATTCAATTTACTCTGTCTGTCTTAACCTTAGAGTTTTCAGCTCTGTGTTGACACAAGATAGTTGATAATAATCGTTTGATAAAGAGCGTGAGCGATACAGCAGCAAGCAGGGTAAATTGGAAAAAATATATATCTCATTGGTCTATTTTGCTATTCTACAAGCTGTCTCATCGATCAGGGTAATCGTTCGACTAAGGTAGTAACTCCTGGAGGATGTCACTGGTTTCTTTTTTAAGTACTTTTTTTAAGTACTCTAGTACTTAACGGTCGTAGATAACATGGAAACATTGATAATAATATCATCGTTCCGCCGTATACAGTTTCCGCATGTGTGCTGTAGCGGCCATAAATGCGTGAAATAATATATTAAACAAATGTCTCATTTCGTATGAATATTTTGATATTAACAGCTTCTGTCGAAAGTTATTTTCAAATCAGATCTGGCGACAATTAAATTATTTGTATCTTCTAAGCAAATCAGATCTGGTTTGCCACTCAAAGATTTCCATAATTGTTTCCCTTCTATTCTACCTCGGAATAAAATTTCACCAGCATGTACATAATTACGCAAAATAGCGACCAACTTCATTCTCAGTCGATAAGGAATAGTGAAAGTCATTCTCAGAATAACTGATATTATTCTTTTGGAGATTTATAAGCCAATAGAAAGATCCTTATCAACCTCCAAAAATCAACATAAACCTACAAAATATATATGCCTATCTTAACGATCCTAGTTTTGTTACCCAGCTGATCGAAGTTCGTGAGATAACGACCACGAAACGAGCAGCAAATATCTTTGATTTTCTACAACGCCCACACGCGAGAAAATTAACGATTTATTTATCCCCCATCATCTCACAGCCTTGGTGAACCGATAGTACCTACTTACCATAAGTCACAAATAATACATTTGGTCACATTCGTTCGATCGATAAGAAGATCAGACAATATAAACTCCACTGTGAATCAGTGACACTTCCATCGAACAGTGACTCCATCAAAATTACTATTGCCACTCTACATATATCGAATGCAAAAGCCGTTCAAAGGCTGATTGGTATCGCTCGTCGAACATTCGTCAATATTCGCCAATATGGGGATAACGGGACCGCGAGCCCCTGCCTATAGGCAATCCCAAACACACAATGTCCGAATCTAGTTATTTTAGTAAGATCTAGTATAAGTCGCAATGGAAATATGTGTGGAAATATATTTCTCGAATAAGAACTGTATTGTTGGTTAAGATGTAAATCACAGGGGCGATAAGATAATAGTTGACACGCTATTTCTTATTGAAAATTTCGTTGAAATTCCTTAGACCAGTGATGAGCAACCCGTGGGCCGCGGGCCACATTTGACCCTCCAGCAACGTTTGCCTACCATCTGGGTGCCAACATTCAGATGGTCCGTAATTTACCATGCACAAAAATATATGTACATATAAGTACCTGCTTATATTGGAATATGTGCATATATGTATATCACGGCGTATACAATGCATACATTACTAATGAAAAGTAAATTAAATTGAAAAGATCGTTTTACTGCGAATGTATGCAAGAAATAACAAATTCACCCCATCAAATAAAACTGTGTGATTGGTATATTGAAGTATTTAATATTGCGGCCCGAAAAGGGGATTTGGTTGCCACTTTTGGCCCACTGCGAGCCACAGGTTGCTCGTCACTGCTTTAGACGAAGGATAGACGACGTGTGTAGCAGGCTGCGGTACGCCAGGCGCCTGAGAATGATATTTTCAAAGTTTCTTATCCGAAGAACGTGTTTTATAGTAATTACGAAAATTTGTATACCCGCGGCGCCGAATTTTTATGATTTGTCAAAACGATTAAGTAAAAGTTTCATTTATAATTTATAATTGTTTGATTTATTAATTAAGTAAAAATTTACGTAACAGTTTTCCCTACGATGTGTAGAAGGTGACATATCAGTTTTAAATGAATGCTAATATTATGTGTATACGAAATATGAGGGTATTCAAAGTATAATTCCATATAATTAAAATCTATTTCTTACAAAGATAATTCGTTGGAAAAAAGTGACAAATGGCATGAATTAAACAAAAATTAATGTGACTAATTGCAAATGATTTTCGAAACAGCAATTACGAACGGCAATTGGCTAACAAAATTACTAAACAATTCTTCAAATGAACTATATTTCTATAAGTTTGCCATAGAAAATTATTTCCGTCGCTAAATATTCATCTTGTCCATACGTTGCTGTTTACTTTTCGAGAAACCGGAATTAAATTTTCTTACCATTTTTCAATTTCAATGGGTAGAGCAATTATTGTTCGAATGGCATGACGTGATTCACACATCGTCGCGTTTTTTAGCATAAGAAACACTCGCCACGCTAGACACGTCAATTGAGGCCAAAGGGCTAATCCAGGGGTCACAATCGCGATAATTACATAAGAAAAAAATATTTTTAACTTGGCCAGTGCTTCCAGTTAAAAAACTAAATCAGCGGGCAATGACGAGTGATTCAATTGATCGACGAAATTGATTGTTAATTGGCGACTACGAGTATTAATCATTAATCATCGAGATATTCGATGCGTCTACTAAACTCAACGTTTCTTATTCTTCGGTCGCAGACTGTAGACGCATCGCAGTCTAAAGCAATCAGGATGGCAGGTTCCCCAGTGCTGGAGAACGAGGATAGAACCGAGATTCTCGATGAACCGCTGTTCAGCACACTGGACATCATACTCCTTGGGGCCCTTTTAGCAGCTGCGTTATGGTGGTTGATGCGCAGAAACAAACAGGAAGAATATACGCCAGCTGCTAAATCCTATTCGATTCAGTAATTATCGTTTTCGATCTTTAATACATATTTAATATTGATATTAACACGTTGAGTGGCACGTCAGGCATCGGTGACTGACACTAAACTTTCCGTTCAGGCCGCGTCAGTCATCGGTGACTGACACTAAACTTTCCGTTCAGGCCGCGTCAGTCATCGGTGACTGACATTCAAATTTTCGTTCAGGCGTCGCTGTTTCACAGTGTTGAGCTACGCCGCGGCGCGCCGTCGCTCATGTCGCGTCGTGTGGCCTAAACGGAAAGCGGGGCAAAACCGGCGTGGCACTCAACGTGTTAATATTAATTCGAGTTAATATTTAATATTCAATTTTCAATATTAGCGTATGCTTAACATGTTCAGTTTGAAACAAAATTATATGCTTGTCAATTAATTGGCGCGTGTCTCATATGAAAATTATCCACAATAATATAGGTCGAATATATGAGGGGAAATTTTCTTATTAAAGGCCAACGCTGTTCCCCGCGGTGCAGCCCTCGGAGAATTCTTTCATAAAGAAGTTGAAATCTTCCGGAAGGAGTTTGGTGGTGTTTTACGGCAGCCAAACCGGAACCGCGGAAGAATTCGCCGGTAGACTGGCCAAGGAGGGCATCAGATACAAAATGAAGGGCATGGTCGCCGACCCGGAGGAATGCGATATGGTACGAATAAAACACTTGGCGCGCTTTTTAGCTTGTATTTTGTGTAAACAGTAAAGTCTTATCTCTTCGAATAATTCGCTTCGAAAATGCTGGATTTCATTCGCAATTGTAAGTAGCGTCTTATAAAATACAAGATACGTTCCAATTAAGTTAATTAAAGTTTCGAGCCAAGTACAATTGCTTGAAACGTATCTACCGCGGCGTGCTGTTAGTTTTACGAGTCTAAGATGTCCACGACTTATTGCAACAGGAAGAACTAGTGAACCTGAAAACGATTCCGAACAGTATGGCAGTGTTTTGCCTAGCCACGTACGGAGAAGGCGACCCCACGGACAACGCTATGGAGTTCGTAGATTGGCTGAAAAATGGCGATGGCGATTTGAACGGACTGAATTACGCTGTAAGTAGCCGACAGCCCCTTACTTACTTTAGTCCAATCTAAAAGAAATCGCACCCAACCTAAACCTATTAACGGAAATTTATCTACATATATGCCTCACGTACGAATAACTCTGACGTAGCAACGCCGCGTGCAGCGCGGAGACTTATATTTATTTTCGCGAGATGGCGCTTGCACAGCGGCGTCCGCAAAGTGGCACCACGGACGAGATATACTCGCATATTTCGTCGGCGATAGTATATACATATTGTACTATGCATTCGATACATTATCGTGCCACGTATCGTCGAGAATGACCAGATTAAATTTTTCATCGATGATTTAGAACTTCTCATTTAGGTCGCGCATGTTTCGCTGCAATATGCGTGCAAACTATGAATGTTACGTAACCGATTGACATCGTTCACGCGCACAGTTAGATAGCAGTTATATCGCAGCGTGACGTCGACGCTATTTTAGTCAGATTATAAAAAAAAACAGTGCTGTGATCGGTACAATTGAATAGCGCGATAGCGGCGGAGTTTCTTTTCGTACAATCTCGCGATATAGCGTGCACGCCTCGAGGTATCTGCACGATGAACGTGAAAAAGTTCGATAAACTCCTCCACGTGCTGATTAAGTACCACAGGCACGACAGCGCCGCCCGGCGTCGACTCGCAACACTACTTTACCCGCGACCGCACGAGGTATTCAAACACGATTCTTTTCGCAATAAAGAAAAAGTACCTTACCTTACCTTTTCTTTATTATGTTATCTTAATCTTCTTTTTTTCTTTCCCAAGAGTCTTCTGTGACTCGGCCTGTATATTAATGTCTGTACACCAGAGCTGGGCAAATTTTATTTCAAATAAAGATAATGAGTTAATTATTGAAAATAACATTATCTCAAATAAACCCTATGAAATAACTATTTGAGAGGAATTTATTTGGGTACATTTATTTTAAATAATAGCTTTATTATAATTTATTTCGGCGTGGTCATTTGAAATAAACTTATTTGAAATAATTAGGAAATCATACTGTATATAATACAGTGTAATATAATTTATACATGACTATATACCGAATTAATACTTGTAATCGTAATTATTTAACAAAATTACCGTAGACAATACTTTCTTGGTGAATAAATTAGAGAATCGACGAAATAATAATTGACACGTGTTATTTGACATTTGAAACACTTATCTCAAATAAGAAAATAACTTGTTCTTTTATTATTTGAACTGATATGTTTCACAAAATAAAAGAATACACAATCATTTGTGTATTATACCTTCCTCTCATTTTATTTCCCAGGTATTCGGGCTTGGAAATAAAACGTACGAGCACTACAACGAGGTAGCTATATACGTTGATCATAGATTGGAGCAACTCGGCGCAACACGCGTGTTCGAACTTGGATTGGGAGACGACGATGCGAAGTGAGTATAAAGAACTTAAAATTCACACTAATTTGCTGCTGACAATTTAACACGTTGAGTGCCACGCCGGTTTTGCCTCGCTTTCCGTTTACGCCACACGACGCGACATGCGCGACGGCGCCCCGCGGCGTAGCTTAACACTGTGAAACAGCGACGCCTGAATGAAAAGTTGAATGTCAGTCACCGATGACTGACGCGGCCTGAACGGAAAGTTTAGTGTCAGTCACCGATGACTGACGCGGCCTGAACGGAAAGTTTAGTGTCAGTCACCGATGACTGACGCGGCCTGAACGGAAAGTTTGGTGTCAGTCACCGATGACTGACGTGGTACTCAACATGTTAATAGCTATCTATTCACCGACTTAGTAAACCTTCACGTCAGTCGCGTCCTTTGCAAAGCAACTAATCGGACGCTTGTATAATCGCAGCATAGAGGACGATTTCATCACGTGGAAGGACAAGTTTTGGCCGACAGTCTGCGAGTTCTTCGGGATCGAGGGTGCAGGGGAGGACGTGAGCATCAGGCAGTACAAGCTCACCGAACACGTTGACCTACCGGCGGAGCGTATCTACACCGGTGAAATAGCTCGCCTGCATTCCTTCCAAAATCAGAGAGCGTACGTTCTGTTCCAGAAGTTAACACTAGAACTACGAAGCCAGTCGAAATCACTGGTTTTAGATTTCTTGCTCTAAAGTTATTAGCATATAGGTATTGTTGCGGCAATTCATGATGACTTTCAGCAAGGCAAAATGACAATTACGTATCTTTATCTAATGTCCATTCAACCATTTTCGTGCTCATAATCTGTCTAACGTATACTGTCTAAATAGTACCGAAACCTAGCGGTAGTTCTAGTGCTAAAGTCCTGCAAAATATTCACCACGAATCCGAGATGCACTCGCAAACGATGAATCTTCTTCCAACAGGCCGTACGACGCGAAGAATCCTTACCTGGCGCCGGTGAAAGTGAACCGCGAGCTTCACGGGCCCACGTCGGAAAGGTCCTGCATGCACATAGAGTTCGACATCGAAGGGTCCAAGATGCGTTACGAGACCGGCGATCATTTAGCGGTGTACCCTGTAAATAGCACAGAACTAGTGAATAAAATTGGGGAGAAGTGCGGCGTTGATTTGGACACGGTGTTCACCCTCACGAATACGGACGGTAAATGTGGAAATTGTTGGCCGTTTGACAGTGCCCGGCTATGTACTAATACGTGTCGCTTCGTCTGTTACAGAGGAGTCCACCAAGAAGCATCCGTTCCCCTGTCCGTGCTCTTACAGAACCGCCCTGACCCATTACATAGACATCACCAGCAATCCGCGCACGCATATCCTCAAGGAATTGGCGGAGTACTGCGGCGAGCCGGAGGACAAGGAGAAATTGAAATTAATGGCGTCGACCAGCGCAGAGGGGAAGGCAGCGTACCAGCAATGGGTGGTCCAAGAGAACAGGAACATCGTGCACATTTTGGAGGACATTCCAAGCATAAAGCCGGCTTTGGATCACTTGTGCGAAATTCTACCACGATTGCAGTGCCGCTACTATTCCATCTCGTCGTCGCCCAAGGTTTGCTCGGCGTTTTTGTCCTTATCGCGACTGCGGAGCGAAATCTGCATTCCTCGCGAAGGGTTCACGAGAATTGTTCGATTTCAGCTGCATCCATCGACGATCCACATTACCGCCGTCGTGGTGGAATACAAGACTCCGACGGGCAGGATCAACAGGGGCGTGACTACCAGCTGGTTAAAGGAGAAGCATCCGTCCGATCCACCCTGCTACGTTCCTATTTTCGTGCGCAAATCGCAGTTCCGTTTGCCGAGCCGAACGGCCACGCCGATCGTCATGGTCGGCCCGGGCACCGGTATAGCGCCGTTCAGAGGGTTCATACAAGAACGCGATCTTGCTAGGAAAGAAGGTAACGCCCGCTGAAATTTCAACCCACTGTGAACTTACGGTTCTCGGTATTCAGAATGAACGTTCGAGACATTTTCTACCAGTGCGCGTAAATTACTGAAAAGAAATGTTCCCTTCAGGGAAAGAAGTCGGAGAAACGGTGTTGTACTTCGGATGCAGAAAGAAGGACGAAGATTGTTTGTACAAGGAGGAACTGGAGCAGTACGTGAAAGACGGCTCTTTAATACTGCACACCGCGTTCAGCAGGGATCAACCGCAAAAGGTGTACGTGACGCATTTGCTGGAGAACAACAAGGAGGAGCTGTGGCGAGTTATCGGCGAACAGAACGGGCATATTTATATTTGCGGGTGAGTGGGCTAGTTGTGTCGATTATCTCTATTTTTATTTATTTATACATGTGTTCGTAATACATTTGTTCACGTGTGTTTAACAGCGATGCTAAAAACATGGCGCGCGACGTTCATAATATCTTATTGAAAGTCGTGATGGAGAAGGGGAAGCTGTCCGAGATCGACGCCGCAGATTATATAAAAAAGATGGACTCACAGAAACGTTATTCAAGCGACGTATGGAGTTGAATTCTATCGTTTAATTTATATGTTAAATTTGTTACACGGAAACTTTGTATGCCTTTGTCGGGAGGCCATTCGGTAATATTGTCGTACACCCGTACGATGCGCATGTAATCATTGAAAGTAACGATTTATTATTACAGACGTACAACGGAAATCAAACGAACGCAAATTGTATTTATTATACATAAGTAGCTAATGAATTTTGTATAAAAGATAAACGTTTACTTTATTTTCTTTGTACTTCACAGCGTTGTAGGCTTGCAACGTTGAAACTCTTATGGTTGGCTATACGGTGCAATAATGATTAATTTCAAATGTACATTTTACGCTCGACAAGTGTGCAATAATTGCACAGATACTATAAATTAAACGCTACCGGAACACAAATATCATGGGGTGTAATAAAACGAATGCGATATTTTGCATGCTAATTTTATATAAATTAATGATAGTTACACTCTACGTAAATACATTTCACAATGTACCCTAATTATTATTAAAGAACATAACACATGAGGAATACAGAAAGGAAAGTGTTGTTAAAGCTATTGTGATAAAGAAAGACATACTTCCGAAACGACTGTACAAAAGTTTATTATACATAAGGATCATTATTCTTGTGTTGAAACGGAGAAGCTAATAAATAATGCTGTTAACAAATGAAAAAGAAAATGTTCACTTTACACTTCTTGCGAATCAGTTATTGTAACTTGCACATCTCGACGTCATGTCGATACACATATTCATTCTATTGCATTTTATGCAGTTGCATATTGAATTATTAAAATTTTCCGAAATGCACTCACGAATTTTACTTACATTGCGGACCTTACTATCGACGAGATGTATCCTGTACCTCAACTGTACCTACAGTTACAGTAGGCATATAGCATATTTAATCATATTTAATAAGCATATTTAATCGTTCATTTTATATAAATCGTGAATCTTAGAAGTGTATTGCGATTCTTATAGTTTATACTACCTTTATTCGACCATCCGCGCTAAGTCATTCGTATTTTCGCGCCAGTTCTGCGTATATATTATCGCCATCTGCATAGGCGTGCTTGAAACTACTCCTGCTCCTGCCTTACCTTAAGCGTAGATATGGCAGAGCCCCGAGGAGTTTAAACCACTTCTTTATCGATGGCGATACTAAAGACCACTTTCGAGTGCAGATAAGGTACCGACACGAGTAGTTTCATTACCTTCATTGGTAATGCATTAGCCAATTTCTTACTCTTATCTCTTTATCGCACATCTGTTATACATTTTTCTCATTCCTGTCTGTTTCATTTCAAACTCCTTAGCCATACTTATTTCTTTTTATCTCTTCTTTCAGTCAGCACTGCCTCTATCTTAACGCCCATCTTCGTTTCCTTACATTCTCTTACTAGATGTTCTATCGTTCGAAATTTGTGTCCACATAGGTCACATCTTTTATTCTTTTCCTTTTTATAGTATTTATTTCATGAAATGCATTCATTAATGTTTGCGAGTCTTATCTGCATTATTGATTGCTGATTATGCCCTCTTCCGTTTTTATTTATGTACTGTAGTATTGTTGCTGTTTTAATATATTTAAACGTTTCATTATACCTCTTGCTTGTTGTATTTTTCTGTCTCGTTCCTGCTGTTGTATCATTTCGTAGTCTATTCTTTTATGGCACACTGTCCTTCCTTTATTTTCCCTCTCAACAAATTCGCTCCTTTCCTTAACGATCGTTCAGTCTCATGTTACATACTTACTAATATATTTGTTGTGTGTGCAGGTTTCGTGGGCAAAGACTGAAGAGCATTGATCGGGACTTCTCATCGCAGATAAAAGCAAGAAAGAAGAAAGGATAACTTTTGTCATATACTTTAGCTATCCTTTAGTTATAGTAAATTGGTTTATAAAAATAGTTTGTAACTGTTATTAGCGCATTCGATTAATTTAGAACAATTGTGCAATCAACTGTTATGTATATCTATTATATGTTCTATATAGAATATAAAATATTTTATATTCAGTGCATTCGGTAGATCTCGTATAAAATTTAATATCGCTTTTTTACTACAAGTTCTACTGAATATCGTAAATATAAAATGAAAGATATAATAAACAATTTACATGTGCACAAGTTACACAATTGTTGTAATTTTAAATAAGCTTTAGCATATAAAGTACGTAAATTTTAGTATAAGTTTTATCTGTAAGATATATTGTAAATCAACTTCAAAGAATAGCTTATAAGTATTAGATTATTTAGGTTTATAGTATTTTTAGTGTTACATAAATGTTAGTTTAGAATTAATGCAAGTTGTTCGAAGTTTAGTTGTTCGATGTATTGTAAATAGATATAATAGAATAGTTCATAAGTATTAGCATGTTAATTTGAATTAGAACAGTTTTGTAATTTGTATCTCCATTGATTAGTTTAAATAAATGTTCATTGAAAAGAATTCCACTGCTCTTTTTATTTTAACACCTCAAAAATCCTTGAGAGTACCTAAATCCAATTCCTTACACAAGAAGTACCGTGGACGAACTTTAAATGCAAAGTCCTGAAGCGAGAAACTTGTAAAAATGGCCCTATACGTTATTAAATTTTGAAGGAGCAAATTCTAAGTCGTCACTTCTTGCAAAATTGATTGGCAGATGTTCAGAAAACTAAGCGCTCAGAAATTCCTGGAACGTGACGTCATTTCTTATAATTTCTGCGATGAAAGACCTCCTCGCATATCATATTCTCCTGATACAAATCCACGATTTTCGGCACTTAAATTTCTACTGAAAATCGTGGATTTGTATTAGGAGAACATGATGTGCAAGGAGGTATTCGATCCCGGCAGCAAAATTTCTGAGTTTCTGGCCAAAATATCTCGCCAAAAATCCTGGATTTGTATCAGGAGAATATGATATGCGAGGAGGTCTTTCATCGCAGCAATTCTTGGAAATGACGTCACGTTCCAGGAATTTCCGATCGAAAAATTTCTGAGATTCTGGCAAAAATATCTCGCTGAAAATCGTGGATTTGTATCAGGAGAATATGATATGCGAGGAGGTCTTTCATCGCAGCAATTCTTGGAAATGACGTCACGTTCCAGGAATTTCCGATCGCAAAATTTCTGAGATTCTGGCAAAAATATCTCGCTGAAAATCGTGGATTTGTATCAGGAGAATATGATATGCGAGGAGGTCTTTCATCGCAGCAATTCTTGGAAATGACGTCACGTTCCAGAAATTTCCGAGCGCTTAAATTTCTAGATTCTGCCAACAAATTTTGCAAGGAATGAAGACTTTGAAAATGATGGAGAATTTCCTGCAGCCAAGTTTAATAACGTATAGGGCAATTTTTACAAGTTTCTCGCTTCAGGACTTTGCATTTAAAGTTCGTCCACGGTACTTCTCGTATAAGGAATTGGAATTAGGTTCTTTCAAGGATTGGTAAGGTATGAAAATAAAAAGACCAGTGGCATTCTTTTTATTTAACATTTATTTAAACTAATCTACAAAAATACGATTTACAAAAATGTTGTACTTCAATTTTACAAGCTAAACCTTATGAACTATTCTTCTGCATCTATTTGCAATACATTGTACAACTGAATCTTGCCCCGATTCTAAACTAGCATTTATGTAATATAAAAATACTATAAATATAAATAATCTAATACTTATAAACTATTCTTTGAAGTTAATTTACAATATATCATACTAATAAACCTTATACTAAAATGAATGTACTTTATATGCAGAAGCTTATAAATTCAAATTACAGCAATTGTGTAACTTGTTGCATATGTAAATTAATTATTATATCTTTCATTTTATATTTAGCACATTCAGTAGAACTTGTAGTAAACGTAATATTAAAGTTTATACAAGATCTACCGAATAAACTTAATATAAAATAAAATATATAATAGATATACATAACAATTAATTACACAATTTTTCTAAATTAATCTTATGCCATAAGAGTTACAACTATTTTTATAAACTACTTCATTATGACTAAAGTATGTGGCATGAGTTATTCTTTCTTCTTTCTTGCTTTTATGCGTGCTGAGAAGTGTGTGTCAATGCTGCTTACTCTTTGCATAGGAAACCTGCACACACAACAAATATATTAGTAAGTATGTAACAGGAGAGGGAAAGATTGTTAAGGGTTATTTAAAGGAAAAAGAAAGGTGCAAGGACCAAACCAGGAGCATAAGAGAACGGGAGGATTAATTCAAAAGGAATGGTATAGAGTCACGCAGGAATAAATTTGATAAAAAGCCTTCATGATAAAGGGAAAGAAAGGATGTGATGGAAAGCCTTGAAGGGAGATACTATGCAGATGCTATGAAATATAATTAAATTTTTATAAGTCTATACCATCGGCTTTTATAAAGAAGTTCATGAAACAACTCGTGTCGGTACCTTATCTGCATTCAAAAGTGGCGCCTAGTATCGCCATCTATGCAGAACTGTTTGAAACTACTCGGGGCTCTGCCATATCTTCGCTTAAGGTAAAGCAGGAGTAGGAGTAGTTTCAAGCACGCCTGTACAGATGGCGACAGTATATACGTAGAGCTGGCGCGAAAATACGAATGACTTAGCGCGGATGGTCGAATAAAGGTGGTATAAACTATATAAAATCACAATACACTTCTAAGATTCACGATTTGCATAAAATGAATGATTAAATATGCTTAATTAAGTACTTGGATATTTATGCATTTTAAATTACCTATATTTCTACAAATTGCCTTCGCTTTTATTGGCCCTACTGCACAAGACCGAGTTCCGACCAACTTCATTGTTTATTTTCGTTCTTTTCGAAAAATGGCATGCCATTCAAGTTATATACCAGATTACTTTGCAATAAATGACATTATATCGTCCGAGGAACGTATATCGTGCAAGCTCGAGGTGGATCTTCCTGGCCTAGGTAATTATCTCCTCGTCACTGTAAGTTACCACCTTACTTAATTCCTTCATTTTAATTTCTTAATTCATGGACTCATTCAAGTTGTATTTCGAATCAATTGTGGCACGTTCTTGTGTGTCGTACGAATTATCCATTTCGTTCGTTGCAGAGTATTCGTAACCTACGTTAAATACTAAAAAATTCAGATCCTCGATCGTTTCTCATAGTCGACAATGTATCCTTAAAAATTTAATCCACCAATACATTTCTACCAAATTTAAATATCGACTGCCACACAGACTTGCGAACATTTCAAAGATAACAATAATCCTCACGTCGAGCACCGATATTAATTTCAAACGCTGTTTCTCCAGGTTTCTTGACCTCCTCGTCTCAGTCCGCAGACTTGAAAACAGGAGCGGAAGTCGAATTTCCATTATGGTTAGCAGAACAATTGAAACGTTTACAAAAGCCGGCGGTCTCCGTCGATTTGCCTAAAATATTCAAGGACGGATACAGGTTTCGTTTCTAACATATATTACAGCCGTTCATTGCAATTTTCCATTCCCGTGGTTTCATACTTTTCATAAAACAATAATTCCTTGCTTTCCGCATCGTCTGTTTACCTGCGAACAGAGAGATCTTGGAAGCGGACGCGGACGCTATTGTTTTAAGCAAATGGAGCCCGTTCTTCTACGAGCTGGGGATGCACGTGAGAAAATTCAACGACAGGGAATGCGAGCAAATCACGGAATGCCTGATACAGGTAATCCATCGATAAAGATTCGACTAACTCGCAGGAGAGAATGTCTGCGAAGCCAGTTCGGCGTAAGAGCATTATTGCCAAGAATTAATATCGAACCGAACTGTTCGAGTTATTTGGAAGCAGCGCAATTTGGAACTAACATAAGTTTCCCAGGCTGTCGCAAATGATATTTCAAGGAACTTCGTTTCCAACTTTCAGACATTCAAGTCTCGCTTTCGCTTCGTTATGGAGTGGTCGCAGGATCCACTGACCGATCCTGCGTTATGCAATCAGCTGCCCCGACTCGAGAGGGATCTGTTTGCCACTGGAAGAAGGGCGGAGGCTCGACTTTTAGAGTGGCTGAAGATGGGTACGAACAGTATCCTTCCCTCGGAGATCACGGCAAATTTGAAGAAACGAAAGCGGATGAACTATGAGCTGGACTAGACGTCTTTGTTTTATAAAATTGAACGCTCGAATGGATTTCTGTCCGGTAATCGTTTGTAAGATGTTTTTACTTTCACGAGGATCATTGTAATGAGACCGAGAATGTAAACGCAGTGGAACGAACGAAGGAGCTGTATGTAAAAATGGTCAAGTAGGCGAAGAGTAATGTTTAATAATTATAACCGAGCAGCGTAAAGGGTATGATAAGTTTTTTGTTTCTTATTTTATTGTATCTTGAATGTACGCGTACTGTTACTGTAACAGATATTTCACGAATCATATGTAGTTAATGCAGCGAGTGGAATAAATTTTAAAAGGAAATTAATGTTTTCGTATTCGTTGGTTTCAGGTGCCATCGTTTCGTTGATTAGTATTTAGGGTGTTTGTTTTATCATTGTAACGAAAAACAGTTCTTATCGGCGATTCATGTATTGCAATAACAACTTTCGAATTGTTCGAAAAATAATTGAATTTTATTCGCTCCAGTTTCCGGTTTGATTAAATACATTATTCTACGCGTCGTTTGCAAATCGATTTGTTTGAATAATACCCGACGAAGAGAAACCGTATCGTATTACAAAAATGATATATCTATATTATTTAACAAATTGTTCGCAAGTTAATTCATTAAAAGAATACCTAAAAAAAAGTGCATCGTGGTGTAAAAAAATAAATCGACGAAAATTATTGCAGAAACTCGTGATGTATTTTCGTTTCATTTATTTAACTAGTCTCCTTTGTTTATCGGCGAAAATATTATCACGTTCACTGATTTAGAATCTACGCGTGCGCACACATACACACACCCATACACACGTTACATAGAAAATTATTTATTTATATATTATAATTTGTATCATAGATTAATATTAAATAATCAATGTTAAAACTTAGATATCGTATTGCTAAATTAATTACCCTATTGCTTCCTTTCCGGCCATAAATACAGAAGTCGCGATGAACATTTGGAATTGACTTAATTTATTAGTTCGTTCTCCTTCCATATTTTCATTACGAAAGTGCCGAGGCGTGTAATGAATTCGAATTTTATTAAAACATCGTATCCAGAACTGAACGTTGATTGAACGTCGAGTTTAAGTGTATTGGAAATTTGGAAAATAATAGCCGTTCCAAATGCACCAGGACGTTAACAAAAGCACGCGTACTCCTTAGCTAAGATAAACAAAAAAATTGCATTGCAATGGCGTGTGCTCCCTTCTTTGTTTGCGAGAGGTGCTAAACTACTTCGCTAATTATTATTTTTGATTTCTTACGTGGAATGTCGTCTGTAAAATTATTCCAAGCGATGAAGTAAGATTTAAAGAGAAAGAAATTTATATTACGAATGTATTTATAATTATATATATAGTAATGGATTAAAAGAGTACAATTTTGATTTCGTCCTTAACGATTATAAGGATTAAATTGATTTTGAATATTTATACAATTTCAAAACATCGTAAAATCCATTTTCCTTTCAACGTTCCTCTTATAAACGTTGTTCGCCAGTGTTACTAAAACATTTTTTAAAAATAATTAACAAACATTTGTTGCTATCAGTATATCAAAATTTCTTATAAAAGAAAGTGAGATTAAATTGTAACCTGGAGCCTAGTGAAAGATCCAATGTTTTTCCAGTCCAATAAATATTTCTGTATTTATTATTTATCACGAAAATCAGTGAATCCATTTCCATTGAATGTAATTTGATTTGCAGAGCGTTGAACGTTTAGAATTACATTCTTTTTTACAAAAGTATGGCGAAGTAATATATTTTCGACAAGATTAATAAATGAACAAAAATATTTATGTGGTTTAGAAATATCTGCTTTCGAGGCAGTACTAATTTTATCGAAAATTTTAATTTAAAATAATAAATAAAACGTGGGAGAACGTTTTATTTACAATTTATTCTGTATAAAATCTTTCAAGGTCTATTATTACATGATTTTCTCTACTGTAAATATATAGACTCTTTTTAAACAGAAAACTTAATATCTGTCGCATATTAATAATCAATTATTCCGACGAATTTCAATATCTGGTTTCCACCGATAAAAATAAAGATTTTACCGCCGGCAACAATAATAAGTTCGATTAAAATACAATTATTATTAAAATCATAATTTTGTACACAATTTCTATTTCTTGCAAATCGATCGGAAATGTTTCTTCTATTTGCAACGTGATTGTCTGGCAGACGATATTAAAATGATCTGTTTGTCGAAGAAAAAGGTCAATGCATACACTGCTGTCCATAAGTATTAGGGCGAAGAAAGATTTAAAAGTTATTTCATTTCTTCGGTGAGTTTTTTCAATATCACTTGTTACGAAAACAAAAGTATACGAAAACGAAATAAAACTTCTCTGTGATCTTCAATTTATTTCGAATATTTTTTCAAATACACGCACACTCGGCAGGTGCTGTAATACTTACGGACGCAAGTGTGCGTTTAGCATAACTTGTTCCTAAGAAAATACTATGTACAGTGTTTATCTAAAAATCTTGTTCCACTCGATTGGATAAAAATCGAGGGCGGTAGAAAAATATTCGACATTGCACACCGTCTGAGAATTAACTACAAAAATATATAAAGTATTCTTTGTTTATAAAAAATATTTGTAAAAAAAATATTCGATTATTATTACAATCGTTAATTTGCTGTTTATGTATATTCTGTATAACAGGGGTAACAAGATATTTACTGTGTTAACAAAAAAATATTCTCTCCAGGAATATATTATAAATAATATAATTAATAAACCCTTCGCATAAATAACAATTACACTTACTCTAGGCGAATATAACAATGAAAGTTAATTATTATTCTTGCATTCTAGAAGAGTGGCCAATCCGAAATAATATTCTTGCACAAAATTAACACTTTGGAATAAAATAGAAATTTGTGACCCGTTAACACGTTGAGTGCCACGCCGGTTTTGCCCTCGCTTTCCGTTTAGGCCACACGACGCGATATGCGCGACGGCGTAGCTTAACACTGTGAAACAGCGACGCCTAAACGAAAAGTTGAATGTCAGTCACCGATGACTGACGCGGCCTGAACGGAACGTCTAGTGTCAGTCACCGATGACTGACGCGGCCTGAACGGAAAGTCTAGTGTCAGTCACCGATGACTGACGCGGCCTGAACGGAACGTGTCAGTCACCGATGACTGACGCGGCCTGAACGGAACGTCTAGTGTCAGTCACAGGTGACTGACGCGGCCTGAACGGAAAGTCTAGTGTCAGTCACCGATGACTGACGCGGCCTGAACGTGTTAAAGGTCTTACGATCGATAATATATAGCTGATTTTAGAGATAATATAAATTTCGAAGATAACGAAAATATCGATACTCTATTAAATCGATCGAAATTATACAAATTTTAATAAAATGTCACTTTTTTTTCTCCTTTTCTCCTCCTTCTACAAGTCGAATATTCATTTGCCTGATTTCGATAATATTTCTCACATACAGCGAACAAGTATTAAATATTATGCAGGAAAATTAAATAAGACGTCATTTTACAATCTGGTTGAATCGTTCGGCAACAAAATAATTACCCCTTTGTCACCAGATCTACCGACAATTTACTTAATCGTACGATTAAGATAATTAAGGATTAATTGAGCAATCGATTGAGCGTGAATTTTTCTGATGACTTTCTTTCCTCTTTATATAACCAACTCAACTGTACTCCGCCGAACAATGCAACATGAATTCTCGAAAACGTGAAGAAATTTTGCACACAAATGTTACTTGACTCATTGGGGACAATCTAATAGAATATTCCTATTACCGCCAGTTTATTACGCGTTTCATTCGCTTAACAATTTATTGTCGTTGCTGTTAGTGCGTTAGTGCTAATGACGTATGCACACTAGTAGAAAAAACAAGTGGAGGTCTCACCGCCAGGCGGCGCTGCATTAATCAAATTCGAAATTCGATTGCAAAGACACTGGAAAAACTATTGTTCAATTGTTCGTTTAATATACGTCGTTGTACGTAATGGAAACCGCGTAATAAAGTGTCGAATATTCTATTTAATTTGTCCAATCGTATCGAACAATATATGTACGCGAAATTTGTTCGTATTCTGAAAAACTATAGAAGTAATCGGGTGTGTTCACTTAAACCGGGCATACTGTATATAAATATAACGTTTGAATAGAAAAAAGAAAAATCGTGGGTCTATTTACTTGTATTTAATAAGGGTTATCGTTAGCATTTAAAGGCCGCTCAAAAAAAGATCACCAGAGATCGTTTACGAATCTTCGTTCCTTGTCAAAATAATATTAAAAAAAGAAAAAAACGACTCGCTCTTGCATTTCGGGACCTTCAGTAATGCTTGGAAAAAGGTAGCTTATAGTATTTCTTGAGATCCTTAAAAATGTTTGAAGAACAGTACTCTGTATAATCCGCCATCTTGAAACATCTCGAACGAGTCCCTTCGATTCCATTCGCAACACTTTCACTTTAAAAGCAGTTCTCTTTATGTCCACGAAATCATTCGGATAGAGAATAATTTCATTTCCGAAGGATAAAGAAAATCTTGTACATTCGATATAGGATTATTGCGTTAAAAATTCGTCAAAAATTGCTGAAAAATGGTGTTTTAACGCGCATGGTCCATTAAGTTCACTGCTTGTCTTCCTCGTATTTTTCTCACTATTTTTGGTAACTTTCAAGTCCCCCTAATATTTCTAATGTTCCGCGCGGTCCGACGTATCCCCCAATATTTGGCTTCCGTTCGAACGTTTTCAGATTTGTCGACCATAGTCCCGCACGCGAAATGTTCTCGCCCCTAGATAATTATTGTCCGGTAATGTCTTCGCCCATCTGGATCGTCGAATATTTCCCCAAATATTGACCCAGTAATTCTCAAACATGCAAAACTATGTTTGAATTGAATAAAAAAAAAAAAATCAACAATTCTTGATCGCACACACGATTGATCGATCTTCCCTCAGTCTTCCGAACTTCCTCAATTTTAAACAGTTCCTAAGTCCTTGTCTAGACAACCCAAGTTCATAGGGCTCAGTAATTGTCCATTGAACAATAGTCCAACTTCTCGGGGACATCGCAAAATGTGCCTAGCGTCGCCGCAGACCCTCAGAACGTGGATTCGCTCTCTAGACTGGGCTCCTGCTTGAACATCCTGAAGCCGGTTACGCTGGTCACGTCCTCCTGGCCCTGTATAGGCGTCAGATCCCTCAGGATCATCACAGGACTACCGCTGGACAGCATATGGTCCTGCGGACTCAACGGTGCTGCATTGGCCGGCGTCAGGGGGCTACTGGGACTCCCGTTGCTGCTTACGTAACTGCCAGGGGCATTGGAGATTTGAATAGGGGTCACCGCGCCGTTGATCTCCGCCGTTGCACCACCTAGAAGCATCTCCTGCAGCAAATTGTCGATGTGCGCCACGCCGAACAGCCTGACGAACTGAATCTGTTCGATCATCTGCCATGAGATGGACTGCAGTGCTGGTAGAGTTAGGAGGATCTCCCCGAATCTGCCGCGACTGTCGTACTGGCGATCGCTGATATAGTCCTCCAGGTTGATCTGGATTTGGTAACGCAGCTGCTTGATCCGCTGTGGTTCGCTCAAGCCCTTTGCATCTGCGGAGCAAAGGAATGCCAAAGACGTTAGTTCAGGGCAGGGCAGGTCGGGGATTGAGATTGGTCGGGGGGGTTCGATGGGTGAAAGACTTCACGCTAGACGGCTAATGAGGATATAGAAACTGGCCTGGTCTAACTTCCCAGAGCGACGTAACAGTTTGCTCACAGATATTTATTGTTCTTGGAATACAAAGTTCTGTGGACCTATCCCTCGTTCATGATCAGCGTGTTTCGATGGACACGAAAGTGTTTATGTATTTACTGGGCCCAGGACCGTTCCTGGGTTCTTGGCCGCCCAGGTGCAAAAACACTTCCGCCGCTCGTATTAATTTAATATTGGCCAAAATTTTACATATACTGAACGATCTGTGGTGACCCCTGGGTTTGGTCGCCCAGGTGCGGTGGCACCTTTTGCACCGCCATCAGGAACGGCTCTGACTGGGCCGCGATTGATCTCTCACCGCGATTGATCTAGGTAAGATGAAGGAACCGAGAAAGGCCGTGATCGTTGCTAATTTGTTCCTCCATGGCGGCGGTGACAGCGCGCCAAACGTCAATTAAATCTCATTGAGACAATCGTTCTCGCGTGCCGGCAAATCTTCGTCGAATGACACGCAAATTCTACGCCGTCTCGGACGTGACAGAACGAAATGGGGCATTGCCGGAGGTTATCGTGGCCTCTGGGCCCAAGATTATCCAATGCGACTGCCGGAAGGCTGCGTCGTTTGAACGAATTGGGCCGGGGGCTTGGGTTAGGTTTCGCGAAACTTCTTACTTGGATCGAAAAAGACGATGGCCTTCAAGCATGCGAACTCTGTGTCGTCGATTTGCACCTCGTTCAACGGCTTCACCAGCTCGTCCATGATCCTGATGCCGACCTTGCTGATGTCCAGATCCTGATTGCGCCCCTCTGAGGACAAAGATATGACTGATAACCACGGTAAACCGTTCCTATCGGCCTCGATTACCAACCGACTGAGCCCGGGTTGAAATGTGTGAAGTATTAAGAGAAGCTCGAAGGAAGAAACCAACAACCAGAACGTTGAACGGACACCATGTCTGCAGCCATGCTACTGCGACTTGCAACGTGAAGGCCGGACTCAGTCTACTAGCTACTACCCGCAACTACCCCGCGTGCAATTTATTTAACGAGACCGTCGATACTTTTTATGAATACTTGTTACGAATCAATTCCTTAACCCTTTCGGCACGGCTAGCCTCAGCACTATACATAGATATACTCAGCAGTATGTACAGGATCCGGCAGAGTCTCTGACCACGCTTTCAATGGGAGGTTACTGGTGTGATTCTGAACAATTTTTTCCTTTACCAAAATGTTGGTTGAAGCTTCGTTTTTGAATTATTAACGAAAAACACCGGCCAATCAGGGCGCGCGCCCAAGCGCGGTTGAGAGCCACTCGCGCGAGCGCTCTGATTGGCTAGTGTTTTTCGTTAATAACTCAAAAACGAAGCTTCAGCCAACATTTTCGTAAAGGAAAAAATTGTTCAGAATCACCCCAGTAACCCCCCATTAAAAGCGTGGTCAGAGATTCTGCCGGACCCTGTATAAATAGCTATTAAATAGAACATCTCCCCAACTAATGATTTTTCGAAATTTGCTGGGGATAAATAGCTGCATCTCGACTAATGCGTTCAAAATCATACGGCTGCGTGTTGAAAAAGTATGTCACGTGGTGTGCGCGTCCGTAACGCGAATGGTTACTGCAGCGGCCGTTAGTAACGAAAAGGTTAAGCGATTAATAATATGTACCGATTGGTTTTGTCTTCGTCGGTTCATCGATTGTCTCGTTTCCCCCGTTTTCAGTACTTTAATTCCATACTGGTGGCGATGCAAATGTTAGGTGTACAGTACAGTGTTCCACGAAAGTTCGACAGGGGCCGTAACAAACGCTTAAGGCTAATTTACATTTAACGACAGGCGTGATAAACGGATATGCCAACGGATGGCCGAACTTTCGTGGATCGACGTGAAAGGTACACGTGGAAATGTTAGTCAAGATTGAAATTAATAAATATTGCTCGCATGCATGCTGTTATCCACTCACCCCTATCTTCCGAATCTTTTATGCCAGACCTACGTTATGCAAAGTGCAAACAGAGAATTGAAAAGAATCATTCGATTGTATTAAGCTGCTTTGTTTATTATACTAGTTCGCAGTACAACATATATGGATTACTATGAAAGTAGGAAATTGGGGACAAATTTTGTTTTATGACGTCAACTGGAAATTGAAAATAATTCGCCTGACTTTTCGGGAAAATTTTTGAAGCATTAGCTTTTCACCAGTCGCTTTGAATTTACTTTTTAGCAGTGCATAATAATGTCTCACGTGATTTATACAAAATAATGTTTTATTTAGTGATACGTGAATTTTGTTCTGCTATAAGAGAATTGCAATAACATTTCTGCAATGAACTACTGAACGGTATGAAGATTTATTGGAAAAGTATGGATTTCGATAGGGAAATGAGTTTCGAAATTTCGAATCTACGCTGATACCGCACGATTCGATTTGCAAAATGAGATATACGCCGGGGAATTTCATTGGAAAGGAATTAAACGCAGCGCAGATAAAGCTACTTTAACGAGATTAATATGTTATCGCAAAATTTGAATTTTTTTTTAATGAACTTAACAAAGCAATTACGCTCAAATATATCAAATAGTAGTCTACAATATTTATAAATCATTTTATTGAAACGTGAGAAATTACTGCTGCCTGAAAGCTGCGTTTTTCTGAAAACTTAATTACCCGCTGCATTAATTAATTGAATGCTTCACTTGCCAAATCGATTAACTCCACTTTCTGAATTTTATTAAATTTTAATGTCAAAACACTTTATTAGTGTTTATTAGTGTTTTGACATTAAAATCGTATAAAATTGATGTTTCACTAATTCGATTGCACTAGAATTTTCTGAGACTCTCCTAATATTTACGCACGATTAAATGTGCAATGCCTCGAAAATATTTTGAAACTGCGGTAATAGTGTAACGTTTGTAAGCTGTAGCAATAATTGAATGCTTCACTTGCCAAATCGATTAACTCCACTTTCTGAATTTTATTAAATTTTAATGTCAAAACACTAATAAACACTAATAAAGTGTTTTGACATTAAAATTTAATAAAATTCAGAAAGTGGAGTTAATCGATTTGGCAAGGGAAGCATTCAATTATTGCTACAGCTTACAAACGTTACACTATTACCGCAGTTTCAAAATATTTTCGAGGCATTGCACATTTAATCGTGCGTAAATATTAGGAGAGTCTCAGAAAATTCTAGTGCAATCGAATTAGTGAAACAATAATTGAATGCTTCACTTGCCAAATCGATTAACTCCACTTTCTGAATTTTATTAAATTTTAATGTCAAAACACTAATAAACACTAATAAAGTGTTTTGACATTAAAATTTAATAAAATTCAGAAAGTGGAGTTAATCGATTTGGCAAGGGAAGCATTCAATTATTGCTACAGCTTACAAACGTTACACTATTACCGCAGTTTCAAAATATTTTCGAGGCATTGCACATTTAATCGTGCGTAAATATTAGGAGAGTCTCAGAAAATTCTAGTGCAATCGAATTAGTGAAACATCAATCGATTTGGCAAGTGAAGCATTCAATTATTGCTACAGCTTACAAACGTTACACTATTACCGCAGTTTCAAAATATTTTCGAGGCATTGCACATTTAATCGTGCGTAAATATTAGGAGAGTCTCAGAAAATTCTAGTGCAATCGAATTAGTGAAACATCAATTTTATACGATTTTATTTATTGAGATTTTAAAATATACGTAATTTCTAGTAATTTTTCGAGATCCTATCTGGCAACGACATCGTCAAGTGAAATAATACGATGTAATCTTTATTACAGCGAGATAATACATTCGGTTGTCTCGAAGTGTACAAAATGTTATCGACAGCCTACGAGAAAATATATTTTGATACGATAATTGATTGCTGATAACGTTACTTAAGAATTTATCCCTCAATCCTTGGTCCGAAAAACAGAACTCTTAGGAAACATCAATTTTTAAGGTACCAGTAATATTATAGTAATATTTGCCAATTTTAAGCAAGCCTTTTAGTTTCGAAACTGTGTAGAGTAGCAATAGAAATTTGCCAATAATTATTAAGATAGTCCAGCCGCGCGTAATTTTATATTTTACTTTCTTAAATCAATAAACATGTTATCTACTTAACCAAAGCAGTCTGATTACTGAAGCTGTTCAATGAATATTTCTATACGATAATCGAGTTAGTATAATTGCTAACAATTGGTGGTTAGTTGACCAATCTTTTGTTAGTGTGATAACTTAAATATACTTGATGTTGCTAAACAAGCATTTCTTCGCATGTAACCAACGACGACGACTTTTTCTAGTTTGTTACTTAATAGTTACTTCTCGAAACTTTTCCACCAGGCATACCATAACCTCCACCATTACCAACTCTAAAATGTAATGGCACCGCAACAATTTTCATAACTACTCACGTGTTACTTTTATTCGCGTATATTAAACAAGGTACAACAATATAAATCGTTTGAATAGTTAATTATTCGCCACTGTCGTCGTCAAGGGTTTTGACACAAGGAAAAAATAAATAATATGAAACAAACACTAAACCAATACCCGATGAAGAAAGCTCAGAAAAACGTACCAGGGCAGTTCTTCGTGATGATACAGTTGTTCCCAAGCAGAAGTACATCCTTCAGTTGCATGCTGCGCCTGGCGACACCGAGAAGAAGATGTTCACCCGCGTGGGCCCTAAGGAGTGCCACCTGATCGTCTAGGGTCAACTCGCTGAACGCGGGTATGTACTTGGCCCACTCAACCAATATTAAAAGCTGTTGCTTCATGCTGTCGCAAACATCGTTTATATTTGCGATCTGCTTCGTGCTCAGGTCGATGTCGCTGTTGGGGCTGCCTAGCTGTTGAAACAGTACCTTAAATTAATTTCTATCACTATCTAGGGAATTATCGAAGGAAGGTTGCGGTACGGTTGGCAGAAAGATATATATATATATACAATATACACACACAACATTGTGGTGGAACAATTTATTGAAGCATTTTAACGACTGTTTCGCTCGATTTTGATGGTTGTAATTGCAAAGGACGACTGCGATCCGATTGTATTCCAATCGGCGCAGGATTTAAATAAATTTAATTTCACTGACTGCCACGAAAATGGCAATTTCGTCGTCGGCAGTACGAAAAAAAACAAAAATGACCGGATGTCCGACCGTCTGGGCATTTGCATTAAGGAGACTGTATTATTTTCACGGCAACTTATTAATTCTTCCCCTTCCCAGAATCGTTGAGGCAACAATATCAAGTTCGTTTCGTTAAATGGATTCTCCGCTTAAACAAATTGTGATGGGATTAAAAATTATTCGGCCTGACAACGATAATTATTTGCCCTACTAAACACTGTTCTAAATTCCCCAGGGATTGAAATTAAACGAAACGGGAGAAGGAAAGAATAAAATCTCAGTTGAACGACTGAAATTCAGTTAATCTTCGGCTCCGTGCACAATTATTTGCCTAATTCAAATAATTCATCCAAACTGACCTCGAGGGCCGCGCCAACTTGTCTGCTGAGCATTTCCGCCTGCAGAAGGGAAACAACAGAAAGTCCACTTCCGTTGCTGCTCTGCTCCTCGTAGCTCGGCCTTCGACAGCTTATTCGATCCCTTTCATTTTGCACAGCTGCAAACGAGTCGGATCGAAATAAATAAATAAAACGATATGAGGTGGGTTGAAGCGAGCGAGAAAAAAGAGACTCATCACTGGGCAATACTATGTGCATATGTGCTTTTATAATGACGATGACGACGGTGATAACGATGACTCGAAAATGGTTGACTTATTCTTATAAATTTATTTACTCTTTGCTGATACGTTCGTGTTGATTCATTTATTAACTGTTTGACGAGAACAGGCTGCCATAAGCAATTCCTTTGTCACATTTTTTTTTTCGGAGCGTTGCGTTTAAAAGTTTTACACGATATAATACAATATTATTGGAATACGTATCTATTACATTATTATAATAATTATAATATTAGTTCTTCGGTGTATAATGTAATTAATGTTTCTTGATAATTTGATAACATTGTATTGTTTAAAAGCTACTTTAAAAAACATAAATATATATTTTCCAAATTTACGTCCGGATTTAATAAATTATAAGCGACTGTATTGTTATTAACGTGTTAAATAATTGAGACTGACGATTGTGTTATTAATATTAACACAAACAAATCTCATTCTTCGACGTCCACGGTAAACAATATTGTTCCCCACGTTTTTTATTCGATTATTTATACGAATGCATGCTGTTTTGCGTTGTCACGCTGTTCGGAATTTTTCTAATGAAACGTATTTAATCGAAAGCACGATCCTTTTTTATTCCGCTGGATCTGGTTTAATTGGATAATTAATTGGACAAATAAACGAATCTCGTTCCTATAACACACTATCAGATACCATACACGTGATATTATTCCACAGAGGTGGAAACTATGGATTGTCAATTAAACAACTCAAGGTGAACCGCCAGTTCACTAAAAAGGAAATAAAACGTCAACTTGTTCTTGTTATGTTTCTGATCGGTATCAAAGACACGTGCAGATAGTTCCATTTTTAATGGTAGCAGGATTGGCCAGGCTGTTTAAAGACCGAACTCACGTGAAACAAGATATTTTGTACCGCAAAGTGTATCGTTCGTAAGTTATTAAATAATGATTAACTAATTAATGTTAATCAATTGTATTAAATTCGTTTAGAAATCGGGGCCGTGATAATAATAAAATTAATTATAATTTATTAAATGTAACAATGTTTCTTAATACGCGAGAGCAACATTTATTTTAATTCTTTGGCACATAGATTTCTGTAAATATTTAAAGAAGGGAATATAGAAAGAAAGATAATGTGTTTAAAAAAAAAAATGCAAGGAATAATCAAAACTTTCGATTTTTCAATAGCGTGAACCGGAACAGAATTTATAAATTAATTTAATTGATTATTGATCGAAGATCGAAATATTCTCGGGATCTTATGGAATTATATGAATTGTATGCGAGAGCAGGCAAATTATTTGTCGGGAATAAAGGATGAAATCAAATTTGTTAGTGCTCACCTTCTTTTTTCATGCCAGCCTTAAAACATTTTCTTAGTCTGCAATACCTGCACTGGTTCCTTTTGTCTTTGTCTACTACACAGTTTCTACTAAATCTGTAACAAAAAGCAGATGCAAGTTTTTATTTTCTTTATTCGAAACAATACTGTAACAAGAATAAAATTATCGATGACTTTGGCAAAATTAATTCTTCAACCGACTTTTTCATCATCTGACGAGAACTATCTACACCAGAGCTTTCGAACCCCTTTTTCAATCACCCTGTATACATTCGGTAATGTTTGTATCGTTAATATTTTGCAACGAGATTGCGCAACACTGTTTACTACTTAACGATATTATGCATTGAAGCGGATTCGATATAATCATGTATGCACGTTTTATCGTGGCAGTTTTCATGAATATCGATTTTAAAAAGAGTCTCTTCTAACACGCAAGTACCACGATAGCAGCATGTATAATAATGGTAACAACTGTCTCGTTATTATTAATGGCAATAAAGCACTTCAAGATACGAAACGTTGTAGACAGGTATTGCGTAAGATCATTGCGAATCGCCGAGTTTACAAATCATCAATACATGCTCGATTTATCGTTTCTATTCCTTATCGAGTTGATTTTTTTCTCTCACAAATAGTTCGTTAAAAAATGCTGACCATATACGTTGTGTGCACGGGGCCAGAAGTTTTGTAACACGTTGTATAATAATGAAGTGAGAATTTCTGAGGGAAATTGTAATCCTTTATTATAAAGAAAAAGTTCCAATACCTGCAGGTATAGAGGTGGTTCTTCCTTACCGACCGCCGGAAGAAGCCTTTGCAGCCATCACAGGAAGCGGCGCCATAGTGTTTTCCGGTCGCACGATCGCCACAAATCGCGCAATGTTGGGAAAGCACACCACCGACGCCTGAGCCTGGCAGACCGAGGACAGAGCCCCCAGCTGCCCCTGCGCCCATGCTCAGATCGGCATCTGTAAAAAAAGAAAAGGAGCTATTAGTCCTGAGCTTGCGGACAAGTGAATTAAAAACGATGATCCAGGTTCGATTCAAGCAGCGTCACGTTTCAAATTGTTTATCAATAAGTGTGCACCTGCTTGTCTACACATCAATCAAGAGACACGGGATATCTCCGCTTCCAATCTCCCCAAAAGATCACCCAGCTGTTTATCATTTCCCCATTTGCTTTCTTACTCTCTCGTATCTCTTCACATGAATTTGTCGTTCCGAACACCCTACGTAATTTCGTCCAATATTGTCAAATTTATTAAGTAGAAAAAGTATGATTCTCAGTTTAACGGAGTTAGCTGAAAACATCCATTACAATCGTTGCTCCATATTGTCTAACTATTATTATTATTATGATATGGAAGATGTCGGCGCGAATTCTATTTTAATAAATAATTATCATAAATATTATTCATTCACATAAAAATATGCAACATAAACTCATTAACGTAACTATAAATAGCATAGTACTTTCACCAGTTACAGCCAAAATTATTCCTTTCCCAATACTTATTTAGACATCACTCAAAGTAAGGAACAGCGATAACAAGTCACTGACTTTCACCCGATGCAAATATAATCGGCGAGTTTAAAAATGTTTCACACCTATCGGTATTTAAGAATACATTAAACAGAGAATCTATAGGGGCGTAAAGATTGTTGAGCTCACCTAAAATCATAAATGGAATAGTAATATAGCTTCCTAAACCTAGTTCGACCCAGTAAGCAATGAGGAATACGCGATCCACTTTCGAACAGAGACACAAATACAATGTTAGCTCGTGTCATTGCTCTACGAACGATTCAGAATAATTCTTGTACATTTGTTCCATCCTGGAAATGTTTATATAAAAGGATTGCCAATGGTATAAACACTAGGCATAAACTTTTCGTAATGAGAATAACCTTACTTTTTCGGTCGACTGAAATTTATGTAAAATAGCAATAGATATCCGCATTAAAAAAAAGAATTTCATTCCATTATTTGTTGCAGACATAAACATGATTGTCAGTGGCCTCCGCTAATTGCCGATAACCCAGAACTAAATTATTCCGTTGCCATTTCAATTTAAATTTCCCGCCCAGTCATCGGAGCTAAAATTAAGCGAATAGATTACTCTTATTCAGCTCGTGTTAGATTCGATAACCTATATAATGGGGTAAGAATTTTCCTAAAACGCAGATAAAACGTATTTGAACAACAATCGATTTGAGTCGATAGAAACATAACCTAGCTTATGACAAAGGGGAGGAATAGGGTAAACGAAACGACATCCGAAATCTCGTTTTGTGAACCAGAATCGTCCCGTTATCGGTCCTAACCGCGTATAAATAACGATATTTCAGTGATAACGAACGCTGATAGGTCGATCTCTTTTTCTAGCACTTTTTCTTTACGAAACTACTGCTCCCAATAAGTCTACAGAGATAAGTTTCTTTTTTATCAATCGCGCACAAAACTACGGTCGTTATTTTCGTTGTCTCCATGGAGAAATTCTCGACCCATTATAAAACTCAAACTTTCCAATATAATTCATTCCAAATCTTTTGGACGAATTGGGAAAATTCACGAATATTTGATTGGTCATTTTTAAAGGAAGAAATATTTTTTAAAGAGTCCGACATTTTGGTAAAATCCTCATTCCGACCAAATATTCAGAAATCATCGAAATTGGTGAGGTGGTCGCTAATCTACAATTAACTTATTGTTAATACTAAATTTTATCTATCCAAAATACTATTTCAACGAAACTAAATTAACCAAATTTTATATTATGGCTATTCTGAAATAATTTTATTCTAATTTTAAAGTAAATTATTCTTTGTGTTAAGAAGAACATTACAAGTAGCATCAAATCTTTGATAGCGTTTATAATGTGAATAATTCTACTTTCGTGAAATATTCTATTTTTGAGAATTGATCTACTTCCTATTACACAAGCCACTTTATCTCGAACACAATTATCGAATTCTTAGGTCCTGTTTCCACAATGATACAACTGAATCGCGTGTTATTTCGACATTGGTGTCTCTTCTATTTTTACGATGTTAGTACGATTTCTTAACGACTATCGCGAACCATCTTAAAAATAACAGAAAAACAACAGAGAATAAATATTCGCGCGTTTAATCCTGCTTCATATTACGTACCATTTGAGACAACGAAAATGAACAATTTCGAGCCTATGTTAGTTGAAAACTTATAAGCTCCACAGTTCGACGAACACTTTTAAATAACAGAAGCACATAACACAAAACAAAAATCATGGCTTTATTGTGGCGAGGTGAGAATGCATATCAGGTCAGGTCACCGCGGGGTTTAATTATTCAAAGCATTTAAAGTCCTTGGGATAACTAATATTTGAATATTCGTGATAAAGCATTGCAAAAAGACCTCGAGCATGCAACGACATGCAGATAACGTTAAATCTTGAAGTCTTCATTACCATTATTATTCAAAGTAATGATTAATTCGTTTCTGGCGTTGTTATAATAATTATTGTATGGATACTGGATTAATAAATAATTGTTAATTTACTGAATTGCTGTATTACAATGTAGCAATTGTATATTTATGTACAGAAAAATTATTTGACACGTTTTGCGCGCGATAAATCAACTAAAACTGCGTTTAGGTCGACACATGTGTCGGCCAAGCGTTGAAGTTGTCAACCGGTCTTTTGGTCCCACCATATTTCCCAGAGTTCGACGCCCTCCAGTGCCATCTAGTGGAATGAGTCGATTTAAATTTGAATTTAAATGCAGAAATGTACAAGTTCGCTTTTACGTAATTATAATCACAGGATTTCATTAATTTGTATTTCAACTGTCGCTAACAAATTTAACTGCGAGCAGTACAGTGAAACAGAGTAGCGAATCGAGTAAATGATATTCAATAGACAAGAATAGCTTTAAGGAGGAAAAACGAGATCGCTGTAAAAGCGTTTCGTAACGAGATAGGAAAAATTATGAATATTCAGCCGTGTGGAAAATGGTATAGTAATAAAACCTAATGAATCGAGCTCGTTATAAATTATTCCAAGGACCGATGCCGCGTGTGTGTGTGTGTGTGCGTTTTTCTTTTTCTTTCTTTCCTCTTTTTCTTCATTCTTTTTTGTTTGCACCTGCAGTAACTCATGCATAGAGGTTACGTCTGATTCGACAACAGGGAAAAAGAATTATTTCGCTATTTTTTCGTCACCATCCCTCTGACCTACTGACATCACGCGTACGCGTGCTTATCTTGAAGATTTTCCACTCTTTCTGACCGCGTTAGATAGGGGAGCCCTTTGAATAATAAAAATGGCCGCCATTCGCCGTGGCTCCATCCAGCGATTAAGAACACAACTTGTGAGAAAGAATGCGTGTATAAATATTATTAATAGTCTCACGGTGCGGCCGGCAGTATTTGATAGACGAATTTCACAGGGATTTGTGAAAATTCTCGAGATCAAAGGAAACCAGAAGGTAGTGAAAAAATATATCGGCGAGTTTGGATGCGGCTGAAAATAAAACCGGCGGAGTAGTGCGCGACCTTGGCGAAAAGAAGAAAAAATAAAGGAAACCATCCGACTATTCGAATTACTTTTGCAAAACCTTCGTGACGATAATTTGAGCATCTTTTTTTCCCCCCAGTCTACTTATACGGCTGTCACGCGAAAGAAAATTAATAATACTTGACGAACTAATAATAGAAGGACGGCATGACGAGCGTGTCCAATGAAACGGGAGGGAAAAAAGTAATTGATCAATCGCGTTAGGAGTACTTATTTGAAATTCATAGCGAGCTCGAGTTATTATCAAACGTTTACCGACACGTGTGCCAAGAAATACAGAATCTGACTATAAAAATCATCGATGATGATATGCCATCTTGAATGCAAGATTTAGATTTTATTGTTCTTATTTGTTTTATACGGGAGAAATGGGGTGTGCATTATTTTACTTTTAATTTTGTGCAGATTAAAATCTTTTAACTTAACAAAAGGAAAATAGTATCTTAATAATAGAATTACGAAGAAAATCTGGTTCCGCTGTTTTAAGACCATAATCTTGCGGAAAAGATTTTTGAGACAAAGTTATCGTGCAAATTTCATGTTTTAAATAACAATATGGATGTCATGATTAAAATGGCAGCTGGCTTATGTTAACAAATTTGAAAGATCGTTACGTATACCAACGAAATGTAAATTTCCGAGATATTAAGATAAGAATACGGCAGTAGACCATTGAAATAAGAATATCATTTATTTGCATAAATTTGTTCACAACTTTGCAAATATCATTAACAATGGGCCGTAACTTTTTAACATAAATGTTACTTAAGTAACATTGATTTATTTTTGACCACTTTTATTCAATAATGTTCAATATCTTCGTACACATTGCACAGTATAAACAATTATTTTATTTAAAATTTCTTCGTTGATAAAATTGCAAGTTAAGAATAAAATGTTTACAAAATTGTGCGTCTCTTAGACACCCAGTACATCCCTTGCACTTCTCTGTGCGCGTAGGTGTCATAGTACAATCAAAATGAATTTTCATTTCTACGGAAAAAATTACAGTTATTTCTGAACAGGCTGACGTCACATCGACGACACGATTACTCGAAAATGCAATGCATCGATCCTATTTCGCCACGCATACCAAAGTGAACGAGACCTGCCTCAACATAAGCCAAAGTCTAGTTCCTGACCCTATTCACTGGTATCTTTCAACGATTATGCCTCTGATTATACAGTCTGGATTCTCTAGCAACCAGAACAGATCGCACTTGTTGCCAACGTAACACTTGTTGTTCGTTATTGGCAATTTGGCGGTATATGCAAAATCCCTGGGATGAAAAAGATACAAAACATTCGTTCCGCTTCTTATGAACATTTTTATGTAAAAAAGGGAAAAAACGTTATTTTTACTTTTCAAATAGAATCTGCAGTTTCCCCATGAATTCCTCGAGGCAGTTCCGCGTTTAATTGCGGGGACAGTCCGGTGGCGCTGGCTAATATTGCTGATGCACCATGACAAGCAGAACTAACCCTCGTGACGTAATCATCGCGATTCACTGGCGGCTTATTCCAGATAACCTAACCCAAAACTATGTTCGCGGTGACGATTATAAGCGTACATACAGGGCGTTCCACGAAACTGGGACATGTACATGGTTCCGAATGGTTCGAGATGAATAAAAATGCTGTAACAGCTGGTCCCAATTGCGTAGAACACCCTGTACATGTGCATACGTGATCTCTTTGTCACGTTCGAACAGCGGAGTCGTGTGAAACTGTTTAGTTTGGATGCAATACTAATTTGCTGTCCGATTAACGACCGTACCCCGAGGGTAATGAATAATTGGGCCGTGACCGAGTAATTTTGGTAACGGTCGTTTCTAAATTTAAAATATACTTTCACTTCTCCCCACTTCTATTTAGAAAATATTCTTGGAAATGTAGGATTCAAATGTACAGTACATTTGTATTTGCTGCGCAGTGATATTACCCGCAGTGACGTAGTTACTAAGTAAGTAAATAAGCAAGCGATCATGTACAGGGTGTTTCAAAAGTATGACTGAAGATTTAGTCAGATATTAACTTAAGCGTAAAAATAATTCGTATCCATAAGAGTACAGAACGGATTCTTGTCAAGTTATGATTGATAGTAAATCACTTTTTTCTCCTCTATATATAATATTCTGGAAATTTCCAGATTTGTAAACAGGTTTCAGAATATTAATGATGAATTTATTAATATTAATTTTGTTTTATATTCGGCCTTGGAGCACAGAGCCTCTGTTGAGATTTCTATTTCCAGATGATAAATTTCGTACAGCAACTTAATCATTCTCTATTTTAATAGAACAAAGTTTTTCTGCACTTTACAGATTATAATCCATTTAAAAGGTTTTTTATTTGCTAATGCTGCAGGCGATGCAGTCTGTTAACAAGTTCTCCATTTGTTTTATGGCAACATTTTAAAGCTCGGAGTCCCAGACAATAAAATTATTATTTTTATATTAAAAATGTTTATTACGAACTCTATGAACAAAAACAAACGATTATCAATCTAAGTTATACAGTTAGAAGCATAAATATGGTACGCGTTTCAATCGCCATATTGTTCGCGCGGAGCATGCAAATGGCGTATGCAAATGCATCGACCAACAAAAAATATAAAAAAAAGGAGAATATACAGAGGAGACCCGAGTGAAAAGCAGAATGGCGTTCAGACAAATAAAGCTTTACTACCGCAAAAACACCTGTTAACACCTGATGGGAATTACTGACATCTGACACCTTGACAGCTTGCAACTGATCCAGCGATTTCGCAATGTCTTATTCATTGTATAGAGGCACGAAAGAAAAAAAAATACAAAAAAGACGAGAAGGACTGAGCGCTGACCGGGCCTTGATCTCGTAGATCAGATGCTTACCGACTTTTGCGTCCTCATCGCTAAACCTGATTTCCCACTAGATTTTGAAACGATAACTTATTTGGACTGCAAAGACAGGGCGAATAGGGTAGTCTTGCTGAAATTCATTTTTACACCAATTTCTTTCCCTTGAAATATTACTAAGTAAAAATGGAGATAATTGCGGGAGAAATAAAAGTTTTAGGTTAGGATTAATTGGCGACGGCGGCCATATTGAAATAACGTGCTGGTTGGATAGTCGTCATTAAGGGGCCTCTGATAATCATGCCTCGATTATTCATGGTTTATCCAGTAGTTATTTCTAATTAAGGAGCAAAATAAATGGTCGTTAGGACATCCCGTATGTAAAATAAAGTCGCATTAATTTTCAACGCTAACCTTCAAGTGGAAATGAAAGAAACGTCCAATGAAAGGAGCCTCGTCGAAGAAAAGAAGGTTTTAAAGGCTCTTGAAAGTCGTTGCAAAAAAGACAGTATCCCATCGGGTCGGTGAATAAATTTAAACCCGACCACATTCAGATTCAAATGATCCACGCGTTAACCGCGAGCTAAGCATTACTTAATAACCCGTGTCTGACACAAATCCAACGCAAACTAGCCTCAGAAATATTTACACACGCGCGACACTAGATAAATTTTACGCAACTCCAAAGCTATTCGATATAACTGCTAAAATTAGTGGCGGACATTACGGCTGTACAGTGGATCTTCAATACTTAGTTGTCTCGACGTCGGGTCTGAACTGTACATTGGCGGTTAATGGAAAACAATAATCCGTGTGCATCGGAGATAAATTCTCTTTGGAATATTTATCGAATTTTCCAAATACACGATAACTTATCTGGTCAAATCACGCCCTCTATTTGCTTTAGGTTGGAAACTTAAAACGACGGAAATTTCTATTAATCTGTTTGGAAAAATGAATACGCGTATTTTTATCTATCATTATTAGTGCTATATCATTTTTGTGAAAGCCCAATTTATATTTACTGTTTATTATCTTGTATGACATGCAAACAGTTTTCGTATCCTATGTACTGTATATTTATGCATAATTCTGTAATTTATTATTCTTTTAACATTGATATTTATGTTTGTTTTCCTTCCAGTCGATAGTAATTATTGCTAGTAGATAAAACGAAGAAAATTTCAATTAACTGCTTTTCGTTCTCGTTTCTTTTGTTAATATACTTCGTTGCATTCGTGGTGCATTATTAAACACAATACATGCATAAAACGCAATTCTACGATTAACAACTCGTCTGTCTAACACAGTACCCAAACACAAATCGGTAAACATGAATTTCAATGTGAATACTTCTTCATGCGTGCCTCATCCAAAGCTTCACTATTCAATCATTCAAAATTTCATTCAAGGTTAGGCTCAAATAGCTGCAAAACAATATATCAAGAAAACATCGATAAGATAATAATATTAAAAAGTTAATGTAATTTAATGGCAGCCGTAATCAATGAACAATGATTGTAAAAATCTGGGGTATCATTTAATTTATTTATCTGGTCAATTAATGCCAATGTTTCTTCTATCTCTAGTCTCTTAATTTTTATACAATTTATATCATAGGTTTTTGTACGTCACTGTTTCTTATTAATCAACAATTTTCTTTTATTATAATAATACCAAAACCATTGAGAGTAAGAAATTTCTATTTATTATGTTATTACAACTTTTCTTCAGCTCGTGCAAATTTTCTCTTTAGTTTTTCGAATTGTTTAAGACATGTACGGTATGTATATATAATAAAGGCATTTGTCGTATGTACAGTCTTTTACCGTCCGTATTTACCCTTAAATAATCCATTGCTTGATCGCAAACACCATTAATTTCTACGCGCCACTAATTTCCGCTAATTTTATTCACCACACATTTTCTTTGACTTACAATGTTAGAATGCTTAAATATTTAAATAGTTTTCTACCTTTTAATTTTCCCCCCCAAACACGTTACTGTTGTACAAATATCATTTTATTTAACCCTACGCCAAACATCGCAAATGTTTCCTCACTCGTCGACCAAATAAACTATGATAAAATAAAGGACAACAAAACAGAAGGAAAGTAACATAAAGAAACAACCTAAATCAAAAATAAATAATGACAGTGATCAAAGAAAATAACGTTAAAATGAATTGAAATGCCGACAGCAATCTGAATTATTTTACGGTCCACGAGTTATTTGACTGCCGTTTCACCGATTTCCAGTAAAAGTTAATCACTGACAGCAGTGCCGATGACACACAACAGAAAACATTATCAACAGTTATGTGTCACTACGTAGTCCATTCCCAATGAGTTAATTATAACCTGCCTGTGCGATTTTTGTAATAAGAATAAGTATTGTATGTGATTTATGAAACCGACGCTTGGTACGATCCACTGACCTATACACCATCCGACAGATGTCATTGAATGTCCAGCAAGAATGTCAAGATGTCCGAGAGTAAACACACGTTTCTAGCGTGCAAATAATTACTTTGGAGAGCCACGGCCACGGTGCTTCACGGAAAAATTACGCTAGCCGGCCTTCTCCGTCGATGATCGACATCGAAATCCTTCCCGTCGAGCAGACGAAATTCACCGGTTACGAAATATACATATGTATACATATATGTGCCTTTTTCAAGGAGAAATGTCTTTATCTCTCGCTCCCTTCTTTTTCTTCTTTTAGTAACTTGGCTGATTTTTGGATAGACCGGTTTCATTAAATGCCAGGATGGCGTGTCGCCATATTTCTTTGATCTTTATGTAATATACGTATTCGTATATCATCGTCATTATTATCATTATTATTATTACTATTATTGGCTGTAACGAACAAACAGACGATTCCGTTCGTATAAATTGAAAAAATGATTTCCTGCGATTGCATAGAAGATTAAGGTAAATGTATTCACACCTGTGGCACTATTATTTCAAGCAATGCATACAGTTTGCGTATACCTTTGTTATGCATATTAATAGACACAAAGAATTCTGTTAATAGGTCATGAAAGAATTTGTTCTCGCATATCTCGAATCACTTGTAATTATCATATGTGTATACGTTTCATAATTAGTGGTGTACATATATTCTTTTGGCATTATTTCGAATCAACTATATTATTAAATTATGTTATACATATTTGACAATTTATTTCCAGTATATTTCGCTGCGCAATATTTCGCAAATATTGGAGACAGTTGCATAAATTTGTAGACGTCTGTTCAACCTTTTTTTTAACATCCTGTACAAATATGCAACAATTTGCTACATTGATATCTCTGTTCCTGTGAGCACGATAAACGCATAGAAGAGCAGCAAACTTTTAGATAACGTACAATATTAAAGAAAGAATAAATAAGAAGTGCATTCGGGCAAAAATTTCATCGACTTCAATTAAGTAAGCAAATGGGATGGAATATTTAAAGAAAATTTTTTGAAAAAAAGTATACCGCACAGATTATGTGATTCTCCATAAAAATACTAAGCCACAGAAAAAGTGGACAGAAGGTCAAGTGTGAAATAAACATTTCCAACGTTTACTTGCACAAAATATCTTGGCTTCTTTTTTTTTTTGCTTTTAAACAGATGACGTCATTGGATGTAAGTAATAAATGTTTACTTTCATTCACCGCTGGATTTTGTTTTCATTTTACATTAATGCTCTCCCTGGCTGTATCAACTGTGCATTTTTATGTATGCAATTTATTATTGCACATCTAATGTATTATTAATGCCACAATTCCGAGGAACTGAATGACGTGATGCATGCACATCGTTTTTTTTTTCACGAATCGAATTTATTTCGAACATAAATGAATTTACTTATACATTTAGAATATTAAATATTTAATGCGCGTACGCTTCTGGCGTATTCAAGTTCCAACAAACATTCCCTAGATGCGCATGAAGTAATTTTCGAACGAATGGACAAATCTTATTTACCGCCGACCAGGCATTTTGACATTTTCGTTTCGCGATGCTTTCTACTGCGAAGCATCGATTTGAAAATGGGAGCATGCGATCAGTTTGAACACGGAAACGGTGGAAGAAGGGTCGAGGAATAAAGAGAAGAGAGATGGCACGATAAGAGAAAATAAACAGAGACGATAAGGAAGAAAATGGCGGAAACAAGAAGAAAAAATGATAATGGAAGGTCAAAGAGTGTACAGGGAAACTTTCCACCAAAGATGACAAATATAACGATGAGATATATGATAATAATATAGAACAACGTTGTATTATTCTGTTCGTAATTTACGCAATAATTTCTCACGGATATAACTCAAACCAATTTTTCATCTCGTGTCTTTATCATTTCGGATAGTTGGTCTTTGGGAAGTGCAAATCTTTTCTAGGGAACCGATTAAGGAAATCTGCTTGACCGACGTCGAAGATGGTAGACACGGAAAGAAACTCACGGAAACGACAGAGAGGTGGCAAACGGGCAGGGGGGGGGGGGGGGGAACAGAAGAAAAAGAAGTAACGACGTTTTTTGTCGGTAACAGCGAAAGAAATCTTTAGTGGGGCGATAAAAGGCTTGTCGACTTGGTTCACGAGCAAGAAATGTGCAAAGTTTTCCACACGCGAATGATGAAGCTATACCGTGGATGTTTTTCCATCGATTCTAGATTAATGGTTCATTAAACGATTCTTTGTCACCGTTCGCCTCGTTCAATATCGTCGTTTAAGTTACTTGGAACGTTAGCCTATTTACCTTCAATAACAACGTTCACTATGTGCATCGTTTTGCGTATGCGCGTATTCTTTAAATGATTACCGATAAGTGCAATTTTTGCATTTGCACAAAAGACTTTGTTCCATTTGAACAATATAACAACGGCAATCAAATTGAAAATATTTTACTGACTGCAAGTTGTTCTAATTATTGCCGATATTAATTGTTCTTAATTATGCTGGCATTAATAATCACCCTCCTAAATTGTCACTCGAAACCAGTTATTATCAAATTCTACTGAAACAAAACGTGCATTTGCGTTCTTTGCATAGAAAAGGAAGTCGTGGGAAATTAGGCAATAACATACCGTTCAACATTTCCCTGAACAGTTCTTTCCTATGCCTCACCGAATTCGAGATATATCCCGCCCCGAATGCGTGAATCACCCTGTATATAGGGCTCGGTTCACTCAAAGCAGGAAATTTTTATTCCAAAATGACCAACTGCATAATACAGAAACATGGGTCCCAAGACTTCTCTATGAATATTTACAGCGAAATAATTGCATCACGTTTTTTTTTCTTTGCTTTAGAAAGTATAAGTAAACCGGTGGAGGTATAAAAAATATGATGCTAGTCTATTGGATGCCGGATAATTTATTATATAACTTTCAGCTCCAACGTCGTAGAACGCTCAATATTTCCAAGTTAAATGAGGTTTCCCTACTTTCATTTTCGGCCTACGAAATACATTGTACATATATGTATATATGTACATAAATATCCCCTATTCTTTCTCTTCGTCAGACGTTCCACATATAATTGTGTTACCCTGAATTGCGTTTAGAAAATGATTTTCACGACGACCAAAATATATCTTAAATGTTGGTCACATTGTTTGGGGGAAATAATTAGAAAAGAGCGAATTAAATATGATATAGCGTAGTATAGTATAGTGAAAAGTATCCACAAATAATTTATTTTCTTAATTAATCACATTCTTCATTCTGCTTAAGTTTTTCTACCTTTGCCATATTTTGAATCCACCTGCTAGGAAATTCTAAATCAAAAGAATGCGAAATAATTCTTATTAGAAAATTCAATTCCCATGAAAGAAAACTAGTACCACTCCGAAAGTACCAATTATTTGTTACTATAAAATACTGCCAATCCACAAGGAACCACGTAAATTAAACTTCCTAGTATTCAAATGAAAATAGTGATAAAAAAAAGGGTCCAAAGAGAATTACGCAATTTGTCCTCTTTTCCACTTCTAACTTTCCTCATTTATTTCGCATAATTTATTCGTATTATTACATATTATACTTACACGAACGTAACGTATCGGTAGCTAGGCTAGCTTGTTACGGGAATTAAATCTAAAAAAACGTGTCTCCAATTATGATTAGATCTGGATCAAGGTTACTAAGCCTGGTGTATTCAGAAACATGTTCTATAAGCATCTTCCAGTGTACTGACGCGCTCCTATCAACATATTCAGAGATCATTGCACAAGAAGACAGCGATGGTGAGATCTACTGAGAGCGTATTACAAATCGTGTGATCTGTATACTTACGTATGCATACGTGTGTGCGTGAACTCGCGCAATTATAATTTCAAATCTGCCGCGCAACTTGTAATTAAGTAACTTTTCTTTTCTCTATTACAGTTTATTACGGAAAGAAAGATAGACAGGATTGTGCTTGACCAGAGAAACCAACCGCGAGGTGTATATGTATATCTATTTATGTATACAATACGGTGTGAGCAGGAGCGAGAGCGATAGAGATGTCGCGTGCGTGCCCCATTATATTACGTAAGCGAATGAACCGCTGGATTCCAGCTTGCCCGCCGGACGACCATTTCCGATCGAATTCCACGAAATTTACCTAATCAGAGTGGAAAAGACACCGGCTAGTGCAACGGGGAGACGCTTGAGATGGTCTCGAACCGACCTCAGCGGATGTTGATCAACAGTCGATACTGCAAATGATGTCACCCTTCGGTAGTATAGGTTTGGTCAACTCTCCCCTTGCGAACCCTACCTAGGTAACTAGGTAGGTAACAGTATGCATACATATGTGTGTATAGGATTGCTTGTAGGGAAACTTTTGTCTGTTTTCGACCGTTTATCGACGATACCAATGATTGCTTAGGGTTCGGGTTAGATTAATCGGTAATTGCGATTATTTTACGCTTCCCAAGTTGCACGATCGTCGCGTTTACAGGGAGAGCGGGATTCTGCGTAGACGAGTTCCCGCCATATTTCGTGCGTTGCCTAATTATTAGTTGCAGAGACACCGAGCAAAAAAGTGAAAGCAAGGATAACGCTAATAAACGAGCCGGTTAACCAACGTTATACGAAATTTCAGGCGCCCGATAAAATTTCTCACGTTTTAGGAAAAGTCCCACTAGCCTGTATAGATATATACAATATACGACGTGCCTATTACCCAATAATGACTGAAATCATTGTTATTCGATCAATAATAGTACAGGTACTTAGGGTGGATTTTCATTTGTGCTTAGTGTGGGCAGACGAGTGAAATCCTAATAATGAAGAAGATCCTGACCGATGGAAACAAATGGATCGCATTTGTGAGTTCGGCATAAAACCTCGCGGGACAAAGAAGAAGTCAAATTTTGTCGACAGCGTAATTAATGCGGGCTCCTCTACCTGAAAGCTTCTTTTCACTTGTTAATTCGTAGTTTCGTTTGTCCTCAGAAGAGCCGGCATTTACATAGGCAAATAAGGGGGAACGTTCGAAAAATCATCCGGCAATAGTCAAAACGATTTCACGCGCAACGATTCGTCGGGCATAATATAAATTTTTTGTCGTCCGCCAAATGATAACACGTGCATGCATAATTGTCGCGTCCCTTTATAAATCTTTCATGATAATCAATTACATCTAAATATTTATATCGCTGTGCGCAAATGGTAAATTATATCCGACCTTGGAACAAATGCACGTTCATTCTTTTCTTCCACATTTTTAATAATCAGAATAACCGGAAGGCAACTCAAATTAACAATTTCATTGAATTTTTACTGTCACTACGATATTTGTTAAAAAATAATACGAATCGAAGCAATAATAATATTCATCACCGACGTAAACGGGATATTTATGCTAAAATCGTGCCTTCGGGCTATTTAAATTTTAATTATTAGAGATTGAAGGCGTCATTTAACTGGTTTGCGAATTACCATACACACACACACATGCCGTGTGTTGTATATTTCACCAGATTAATTTTCAAAATCGTCACGATACCCGCCCGTAACGTTATAAATCGACTGGATTGATATGGATACAAAAAAAAATTCCATGTGCTCAGTTACAACATAAAATCGTATAAAAGGAGGGAAAAAAGAGGCTACGTAAAATACTACAGCACAATTATCTGACACGTGTCGGTACATACTTGAGAATCACCTAATCATCTTCGTTTCCTTTCTCGTAACTGACGTCAAATGAACGTATTATAATTATAATGAAAAATTCAAACAATAATAATAATAATTACATTCGATTCCTAAACAATTTCTTATTTGCTTATTATATTATAATGTAATAATTAGACCAATATTGGCTTTTTTCCAATATTTTTCTAAATTATACAACGGTTATTCTAAGATTCGTTTACTCCTAATCTAATATTCACATTTTTTACTCAAATTAGATCCTATTGGGCCACCTTGTATATAACCGAGCGTTAACTCAGAGAAAATTGGAAATTTTCTAGACGAATTTTCGATTCACCGAAAATATCTTGCCGTTGAAATGTTGAACCAATTTTGTCCGAAATGTTATTAATAAAGCTGCCTTGTCGTTCACGTGCAATCTACAGCAGAATCGTTTAATCTTATCAATAATTGAAAGGTTTCGTTATCTTTATTGAATCGTGGATTGAAATTTAAGATTCAGATTAAAGCTGCGAAAGTGGACACGAAGGAACCATCTAAGGGCTCGCTCCCCGTACTTTCAATGGGCGAAACAATTTGTTCACCTTACAACAATAAATAAACAGGAGAATAATTATTCGACTCGACCTTCAATTTGATCCAATACGACTGGTAATGAGTATTTGAATTAATTATTCAAATTATTCAAATTACATAGAAGAAAAAAGTAATAAACTTCACGCAAAATTAACATTAATAACGATACCCTTTAATTTTGATAAGTAATGCAATTCCTATTTTGGGGAATTTCATTCTGATGCGAATTTTATCAAAATTGTATTTAACACGTTGAGTGCCACGTCAGGCATCGGTGACTGACACTAAACTTTCCGTTCAGGCCGCGTCAGTCATCGGTGACTGACATTCAACTTTTCGTTCAGGCGTCGCTGTTTCACAGTGTTAAGCTACGCGGCGGCGCGCCGTCGCGCACGTCGCGTCGTGTGGCCTAAACGGAAAACGAGGCAAAACCGGCGTCGCACTCAGCGTGTTAATATCGACTAATTTCGCCCCGAGATCAATTCTTATCGTTTTTTCCCCGCCGAAGGAAAATTTCCTTCCATCGAGATACGTTTTGCGAAATAACAGAAAAGCAGCGAATAATACGATCGAGCGTATAGCGCTTAATTACGGAACGTAAACTCACCTGCTATCCGGGTGTCTCTGAAGTTTTCCACAATTGCATAATGACGATAATTGTTGCTATAAACACTAGCTTGAACGTGTACGTTTATTATTATTACCGCTTAATAAATGTAACAATGTAATTACTATAAATGATCCGTTCCCAATGCAAGTGAAAACACTAATTGTGCTATTTCTATGTTGGACAATAACTGAGATTGACAGTAATTTTACGACGATATTAAATTAAAATTACTATCAAAACGAGACATAACAAATACAAGACCGTCCCTCCGAAATAAAAATGTTTACTAGAAACAACAATTCCCCGAATCCTCTTGGCATTTACTTAAAACAATCTCCGTTGCATAACCTGTACACAAGAGGAAGAAGAAAACATGCAAAAAGACATTTACCTGCCAGTCCCATTTTCGAACGAACTGTAAAGATCCGGATCAGGCCTCTAGATCGTCGGTCGATCGTTCATCGATCCCCCAAATCTTTCTCGGGATATGCCCCATGCAGGTAGCCCCCATATCATTGCCCCTTATCATCGAGACGACAGCGGCCAGGTTTATTACGTTACAACGCGACGGCCCTCTTCAATTGCGTAATTGTTAGGTCATCGCACAATCGTTCGTCTGTCACCGGGAGAATCGCACTCGGACCGCGGTCGAGTCATACGGTCAATCGGTCAGGTGAACGAGAAGCGGAAACGTGCGGGAAACAGCGGCGAACAGGTAACTAAACAACCCCGACAATTACACGTGACATTCGCTCAATGACGGCGCCGTGACTACTGGCGAGCAGCTGACGCGCTTGGCGCTCGGCTCGTGTAGCGGTGGTGGGGGTAACTGGGATTCGCCGCACAAGAGTACATATGCATAGCTAGAGTCGCGGAGATAATTAGTGGTGGGAGAAGTACAGCCGGCCGGGCTAGGTGGGTGGGGAGGGGGAGGACTCTCCGTGCTGACAAGAGCCGAGGGGTAGTATCAACCCTCGTCTTGCTTCCAGCGTTTTATATGCACTTCTTATGGGCAGTTTTGCACTAATAAACGTTCTCGATTAGAGGTGCAATTTAGATTTTTTATCGATTAGAGTAGAGTGTGTAATTTTAATTGATCGCGCCGACGAGATTTACTTTGCGGGTAAAATAGTTTGGGTGTAACGACGCGTTATGGAAGGCGTGAAATTTAATTTGCACCTACTGGGCTTTCGATTCGTAGGTGAACTTGATGCATTGCGGTCGGTGCGAGATAATTGACTAGGTGGATTTCGATGTATCTTTCGGGTGCAACGATACGTGAGATATAAGGAATGCTGGTGCAAGATTACGTGGATCGAAAATCGTAGGACGGTTGCATCACGTCGACCGCTCGAGTGAAATCGCTCAATGGCATTTCTGCGTCAAAGGATTTACGTCAAACGCAAGGAAACATGAGACTGCATGCCGAACGGTATGGATGATTCGTAACAGAATACGAAATGCATCTTCTCACGGAGGAAAGATTGTATTACCTAAACTATAATTAATAACTTACACCCTTACAATTAATTTACCAAAATTATTGCCTGCAAACTTTAATCTCCGTACCATTCCTACACATTTATACATCTTGCATACAGGGTTGCTCAAAGTGAGAAATGGAAAAATCTTACTGAACCAAAAAATTGTTCTAATTTCCCATATTAAATTTAATTCTATTACTATTAAATCTAATTTCCCATATTAAATATTTGGACGAATTAGAAAAAGTTAAAAATGTGACACAAAATTCCCTCATGCGAAGCCCAGTTTTCGAGGAAAATATTTAATTTTATTGGGTACCCAAGCGTTTGCCTAAAGTTGCCGCGGCCTTCCTGCTAGCATATAAATACATAATGTCCACATGGTGTTCGCGAATGACCAAAATCAGAAAAAACACGAGGAAGAATTTCATCAACAACGTTTTACTCTATTAATTAAGAAATTCCAGAAACTGGTTCCCAGCGTATTCCAGCATGTAATTTTAAACGAAAATATTGTCGTGGTATTTCTTTTCGTATATCATTGCACTTCGTCGGCCCGGAGGACTTGGAAAATACGCGGCACACGAGTACTTACGATAATTACAGCGATTAACGCGGTGAAATTTGCATTAATTTGAATTAATTCGTTCGAAACATAACCTTCCAGCGATACAATTTTATTGCACACATTTTATTCGCCTTGGCGCAAGGAAAAAACCTCATAATTTCCTAATCAGCATTTCCAACACTCGCTGCACATTTCCAGTAAAATAATATGCGATACGAAAGTAATTTTCATTTGCAACTATCTAAAATTATTTCTTCCGGTTACATTCGTCAGTCCACTATCTTATTTAAAGGGCGCAAGGGGGTGAGATATTCCCATAAACCAAATTCGACCTGACGAGGGGTCATTGGATGGCTAAAGGGAAATCTGTAACCTTAAAAACTTCCTATTCACGCCATATATTTCCTCTCGACCCTAAGGGAAACAATAAAAATTCACACCCAATTAGAACCGGCCTCATTAATGGAAGTTCGATCGCTCGACATAGAAGGTGAGAAAAGGAATAGAAATTTTCAAGGGAAAAATTCCATCGGGACTGGTCAGTTGGCGACAAAAGCGTTTCAATTAATTTCACACACAATCAGAGGTATATATTTCCATGTAAGGGACGTGGACGAAGAAAGAGAGGCGTTAGGACGGTGTGGGGGTAGGACAGTAAAGGATGGAAATGGCAACAAAGCCAACGGCTGGCAAATGAGTCAGTTTTTGCGATAAACAGAAAGGAACGAGGCAGTTTCTGCAGACTGGGAGACAATGAGGCAGTGGTAAATGAATCATTTTATGTGCTGGCCGACAATCGGACTGGCAGGACGATAATTATGCTCGAATAAGAATCTCCGTTCGAACGTGCATTTCCAGGCAGCGCCGAGCACGCCGGGAGAATTCCCTATGTCCCTATGGTTAGGCACAGTGTGACGTCACAGAGAGCTATACACACAGTATGCACATTAGGTCTTTAGTTTCTGGAAATGCGAAGTAATGCTTCATACAAAAGTAACTCGACCCGACGGGGACAATTTAGTCGGGTGTTTGCTTTTGTTTTCTAATTAGTATTCGCAGAGATTTCAAACGCAGCCTCATTCCCTTGAATGGAACCCTATATTTTGATTGCAGCCAGTTTATTAAGCGTCTCAAGGCGCGTTCAACGATGTGCATTGATATCGTTTGGGCGGCGATTGATATATATTATCGGAAATTCCATTTTAGTTGTGACGAACAATAACTGCGGTTTGGATTATTAATAAATAAATGAGAGTGCAAATGTTTCGAGGGTATAAGTGCATTCCTAGTTTGATATTTCTGTTAAATGGTTACACGTACGGTACTATAAAGTAATTAAAGTGGAAAGGTAATGGCTGCCCATTAAAGAAAATGCGAGGGGAAAAAAAATGGGAAAGTTTCGGTAATAACAAATCGTAATAACATTGCTTTCTTAAACGATACTTAAAAAAGATAAAATCGAGGAAATTCCAGGCCCCATTTAAAGTTACATATTTTCGATAATAATACTAACAATAGTGTTACAATGCGAAGCTCAACTAATCAAACTTTATATCGTACACTATTATTATTTGTAATATAACAGATTTCACAAATGAAGCATCAACTCCTTAAAATATTTATGTAATATAAATGGGATTTGTATTTCGTCCAATTTCGACTGAAAGAAACGGGTCAGAATTTGAATATTTCGCAATTTGAAAATATATTCAACCTCACTAGAAATATTAGATAAGCCTCAGAATTTCCTCGGACAATAAATACATTACTTCTCTTTAATTTCGCGTCACTGAAATGCTCCAAGGATATTCACACATTTTTTGATACGTTTCATGGAACTAACCAGGAATAATAGATTAACTTTTCCCCTTTTCCCAATAACTTCAATTCGACGATTAACAGCGAAAAATAATTTTTTCCCAAGAAGTGTCTCCTTGACATAACTCTGAATAAGATAAAACAGGCAGCTCTAGATGGAAACAATGTTATTTACATCATCAGGAACGTGCTTAATCACGATTTTTGCAAAACTCGAGCAGATATGCAGTGGCTGCAGATTAAACTTTAATTAACTTCCACGTTTCCGTTCTTCTAATTAATTGAGTCAACGTTTGAGCAACAAAAGAAGACAATGCCGCTCTAATAAATGATTAGATGCCTATAAATCGCAGCAATGCAGCAATATGGAGACATTAAAAGCAATGGGAAAAAATAGTTGATTTCAATCACGTGAAATATATTTCTTTTTATGAAACGATTTTTCAGAAAAATATATTTACTTAAATCTGCATTTTTAATTACATTTCACCTATATCCGCGATTTTATTGCCACGCTAAGCGAAAATGAATAGTGAAAATAAACGATTTCAAAACTGGACCAAATTGTAACAACATAAAACAAGTTTTAGCCGTTAATATTTATAATATTTTCCCTGCCAGTATATTTTTAAGCCTTACGATCATTACGAGGATTGTAATTTGTTTGTTGTTTTTGTACAAATGAAGTAATAATGTCTATAATTATGCCAACAATAATTGCGAACAATTATTGCAAATACCAGACACGTTACGTAACGATGTTCTTATTATAAGGCAGGAATATTGGCAGAAAAATATATAATCAACTATCTGATAATTATTCTATATTCGATTTACGGTCATGGAAAATAATTGTCAGTTGTATTTCAACATGCTGTTGCAGAATTAAATGGACATATGCTTTTATCTGGGATACCAATTATTCTGAATGGAAAAGGCGAAATGATAATAAATGGAGAGCAAAAACTATTGATCACTACCCCTGCTAGATATTTCAAAGCGGTACCAAACGAAACACGTTCCGATTTTTCACAAAACTTCTCATTTATGCCCCGGATCAACAGATCTTCCCCATTACAAATTCCAAACCGCCCGACCGGATATTTACATTTCATTGCACGGGCAAAAAATTTACATTATCTGCATGGTTAAATCCAATGCTTTTATTCGTGTCTTGTCATCAATGCTAATGATATTGTGCTTTCCATCCTCGAGCAACGATACGCGCGACGATACAAAAGAAAACAGGGCCTTAAACGAACAAATTTTGTACGCGATCCAATCATAGATGTAAAATATTGTTTTGTCACTTCCATTAGCCACAGCAGGCCACTTTTGTGCGAAGTATCCTAATACAAATATGTATTTAACTACCGACGAGAAATGTCCGTGTCATTGACCGACGATTAATCGTTCTACACATTACGGCAATCCATGTGTGATCTTAATTATCTACAATGAAACGGGGCCACTTACCGAACACCTCGAAAAGCTGATCGTCGAATCGCATTTTCACCACCAGTGTATTTCTTCGTCGATTTCGATTCGGCCACAGAAGCTCAGCGCGGAATGATAAGAGTACGCGTGCACGGAAACAACACAGGCACAGGGAATAGTCCTCTTCACGTGGCGGATGTCATGCTTCTGTCACTCTGTGTAACGTGGGTGTAACGTTATCGAATCACTTGATCATCGCGCGCGAAGATCGCTGAGCGACTGAACGCCAAAATATCGCTTTCGCCGCTCTACGCGTCAAAGTGGTGGGGGGTTAGCGCGCGCTGGACACGGGAGTAGCGTGGACTAGCGTTGGGGGTAACGCGGACTGGTGGTGGGAGTAGCGTGGACCGGCGGGCCATGGTGGTGGGACTAGCGTGGACGGGTGGTGGTGGGCGTGGCTTCCACGCTACTAGCGAGATTAATCCTCAATATGCGCAAAGAAAACAATTTTTTTAATTATTATTCTCACACCAGACGGTGGAAAGTAGTGGGAAATTATTATTCCTTGAAATGTACTTGTTTGCATACGCAAAATTGAGAGGCTGCCCGAAGGTTTTGCAAAATGTATGCTGCTGCAGAGACGGAATAAAGCTTTTCTATTTCTTTTGAAGTGTTACAAATGGTCGTCGAGTATACGTACATGTACATCATCCTGACCTTGTTTGTATTCGAAAAATGTTATGTTTCGCTGTCGACCTATTTACGTATACCGTCCTTGCTCACAGATAATAGTAGGTACAGAAGGGATGAATGAAGATTTCTTTCTGGGAACATTAGTGCGTGTTGTTGTTGAACGAGTTTGTGCACGAAAGTGAATAAAAGTAGCGGACAATGACTCGTTTTCGGAGTTAAAGAGCAGAGGGTAAGAGTTCCATACAGATCTAATTTTACTGTTATGTGTATGCATACCTGAGTGAAGTATACACAATGCCAATGGCGGAGCAATGACTTACTCCATCAACTGAAAATAGTTTGGCAAATGGGAAACAGGAATGTTTCGATCACTTTTTTATCTTGCAAATATGCATTCGCTTGAAGTAAGATGGTACCCTTTGTTTAATTATTGGTATACTTAACAACTTCCAGATAAATTAGTAATAAATACGCTATGAATAATGGATGAAAGAAACCTTCGAGTGATTCATAACTGCATAATTTTGTTGAAGTGTAACGAATAAATTTGTATCTGGCAGTGACTAAAGATTTTTATAAATAATGTTTGTAAAAAAATTAGTTTATATTCAGAAGAATTACAAAATGATTAATGATCGAACCTTTGAGGTATTTTATCCAAAAGTTTAGTCGCATCGACGAGTAAATAAATAACAAGATTTGCATTTTGAATGAAAATTTCAATATAATTACTAATTCTTCTCTTCGACGTGAGAAATGAATAGTAACAATGTCTCTACATTGAACACAATTTCAACTTATCGCATGTTACCTTGACATTTACGAAATATTATTTAAAAGATACACGTAGAAGAAAAGTTATTGATGGTTAAATATGATTGTTAGGATTAATCGCAGGCTTTATCAAGGAAATTATTTCTGTAATTTTTTAATATCAGTCAATCCACGTGACTTATCTGCGTGCATCCTTTAGCACAGGACAAGAAGTAAAGTTTCGGCAAGGTTACTCATTCGTAAAATTCAAGTATTAGCGTCAGCTGGATATATGCATGCAAGATAAGGATAAGAAAATAATATAGGAATTAGCTGATAAACTTTGTTCGGATAAAATCCCCTCGAATATCATTATTCTTGATAACGATTACGAACTCCAATAGCTGCAGTACTTGGTATTAATTCTTCTCACAAAAATCAGCCAATAGATAATTAATATTTATACAAACATGTTTGAGAACAGTAATCCCTTTTATAGATTTCAGTGGCAATGTTGCCTGTTATTATATAACATCTATTATATATTTTTGTTAAAAGATTATTGGTCAAACATTGTTAGTAAAAACGATATGCACATATGCATTACGCATTCGCAACAGCTATTAATAACATTAATCTCAATTCTTGTTTTTTTCGTAATAATTACTTTCTAAATATTTTTCTACTGTTTTATAGATAAATTAAGTTTGGCCCTTTTGGGTTCTCATAATTCTTCAAACAATACATCTTAAAGACTAAAACATAAACTACTAACATTTCTTCGTAAATTAATTAATACGAAGTATTATGAAGCCGCGCAACAACAACAAAAGAGGAATAATATAAATTCCCATAAATAATCTGCACGATTAATTGTATCTATTAGTTGTTTATACAATAAGCTTTGATCACCATGGAACAATTAGCCGAGTAATTAAATATACAGATAAAAAGTGTAATTTTACTGGCCTCCCCTCTCCCCATCATTCTTAATACTTAATTTCTTCTCGAATCGAGCAGAATCCAATTCATCAGTGGAAAATTCTGAAAATGCAATTAGCGACAGACGGAGCAAGTTGTGCAACGATTTTCTCGAGGAATATACATAAATATCGCGTTAGTGTGCAACGAGCGTGGAAGAAAATCATGCGACACGTTTTTAGTACCGCGAAAATTCTCATGTTTGCTTACTGTCTGAAAATCTTTATTTAAGAGTTTGTTTCCATTCAGATAACGCGGAAAGTTCTTGCCGAAGATCGGCTCGCATAACCTCCATAGCCGATTATATTTTTAGCACAGTCGGTGTGCAATATAAGAAGAATTTCCGCGGGATGTGCAAGAACTTTAAAAATTATATCCTATTACTTATTACTGTTGCATTTGTTGAAATAAAAATGAAGCTTTCCCCCTGTTCAAATTAATTTCAATTATTCACGTAAATCAGATCATTCGTCTGCAATGCATCATTGATGTTGATATTATGAATTAATGGCCTAAATGAAATTGCCAAATCAAATTGTAGATCGGTGATTGAAAACTACAAGAAAGCTGCATGATATTAAGTATCAACGTTCAAGCAACAAATAATCATAATTATTCGAGGATAGGGAGGAAAAAGTCGATATTAATATTACAATTCTGTTCTCACAAAATCGGGGAAAAAATCGCGCCTCGCGCTAGTTCCAAACAGACGTAACCTAAGAAAAAAAATTCACTAGCCCCGATCGAGATACGTATGTAATTATACCTGGATTTTCTCCACATTTCGTCGGAAATATTACTGAAAGATCTCTCCGGCGCCTCAATCTCCGCACGATAGGCTGAACAAAACGAGAAATGAACAGAGAAATTGTTAAGAAGAAGAGGGAAAGCCGCGAATTGACAAATAGCAACACGTTTCGAGCGCATGGCGAACCAAGGTTGCACACAATAAAGTTTATAAACGTGCAGGTCACAACGATAACCCCGAATAATGCCAGTTGTATCGATTATAACGAGCGTTTACCAACATGCCTCGGCCAATTAGACCGACTCGCACCTTTTATCCAAACGAAAACAATAAATAATCGAAGCTATTTTCGCGGCAATCGTTTCTTTATATAAACTGCTGGGCATTTTTATTCGTTCGCTCCGCGCCGGTGGTTCATCGTGTTAGGTTTGGGTTAGGTTTTCTTTTCGAATAAATTGATCTGCTTGAATGAATGTTACTTTTTTTTTTTTTGAAACAATTTTCTATTTTCATCGGGACCTCATTTCCGAATTCCTGTCATCGTAACGTATTATCCCCTTTAAGGATGGAAAAATTCGTCATGCATTATATGTTTGGTTATGGAACTCGTTTGCCGGCATAATATTATTGAAATTCGCTTGTATATTATGTAAGATTGCGAATATATACGAATTATCGTTAATATGCAAATCCAGGGGAGCAAAAAACTTGTGCGGAAATGAACACGCGGTAGATAACCGTAGATAACGAGGGTCGGTTAATATTATTTAGTAATGCTAACGAGAAATTTTTAACATTTTCCGGAAATGTCGATGATGCTTTAACGAAAAAGCCTGCGAATATTGAGGAATACCGCGAGTCTTATATTTATAGTACTCCTTGGCCATTTCACACTAACCTAATAATTATAAGAAGAAAAAAAACAAAAGGGAATGCACAGCGAATAAACATTTTATCGCGTTCCATCTAATGCAAAACGTTTCGCAGATAAAAATAATACCAATCAGCCCGATTATCCGCAATCAAATATGCAACGAAATCTGCGATCATCGATCATTAATCTAATCGTGGATTTTTGTTAAATAACATTTCAATGTCTGACCGTGGTAAGAAACGTGCTCCGTTCCATTCACTGTAAACCAGTTCAAATTCTTCGTTCTTGCACATTTCTAATATCCTTTTGGTGCTAATTATCGCGAGCATGCAATTCGTTATATGTTTAATTAGAACGAAGAAAATGAATCACATAAAAGATGTTCTTATTTATTTGGATAATTAACAATGTCAAAGCGTTTAGAATCCGATCGATTTTCGTTTGCAATCTGTCGATAACGATACGTGAGACAATTGCTGATTACGTTTATCAGCCCTCCCCCCCGCCCCGCCGTCTTGTCGTTTCGTGAAGCTGAGAAAATGAAAATAACGAAACGGTGAGACAGGTGCGGTAATTGAATCGTCACAGAGGGAGGAAGGGAGTAGATTGATCCCTGTGACGTATGCATGACGGATACATGAAAAAAATCATTTTAACGAAACAATACCTCGAATGATTTATCGCGTTATTTAACACGAGGTTATTTTTAAACTGACTCGCTGACGAGATTTCACGGTTAGCATTGCTGATGGATTAACTGTTGAACGGCCCGAAGAAAAGTCATCGCGAGTGCATCAATAATTTCGCGTCGAAGAGAATAAAAAGGCGAAGAAAAAAGAGCAAATCCTCTAACGACACCGAAATACGATATTTCTGAAAACTTCCTTCATTCATCATTTTCTTATCGAATCCAAGTGTACGGTATGCCCCAGAGATTAATGGATCTTTAAATGGCCGCAAGTACGCGATCCGTGGAAAAGTTTCGTTATCGACCCTAAACTCGTGTAAGGTGAACCGTGAAGAAAAAAGAATTGTGAACGATGAAAGGAATAAAAAGAACAGTATTCGAAACCAAACTAAAAGGGGAGAATAGTAAACGAAACAAGGAACGAAAGAAAAATACCGTGGAGAAAATCTCATTGCGAATAAAAAGGAATAATAACATAAAGAAAACGGTAAACAGAACCTAATATTGACAGTGAAATATTGCGAACCAAAAGTCAAATCGCGAGTAGCGAAAAGAAAATTCAGAAGGAGGAAAGAATAGTGAACAAACAAAAAGCCTGCATGAGAAAAACGCGGGCAGAAATGAAATGACCGAACGAGAAGCAGCAATAAAACTGGCGAGCAAGAAGAGAACGGTCAGAAAAAATGTGTACAGAAATGCAATTGCAAATCGAAAGAGAAAAAGAAGGGTGTCAGCATTGGGACAGTAGGTCCCTCTGATTCACGCTACCCAAACACTGATTGTAGCCACCTTCAGCACTGTTTTCCCTTCGACTATACTACGTATAGTGTACACTATACACTGTATAGTATACATATGCATATAATCACAGCGAACAGCTGTTCGCTCTCTGCTTCCCATGCGTGAAAACGATCTTTTCTAACCTCCCCTTTCTTTTTTGTCCTATCCCTGCTTTCCTTTTCCTTCCTTTTTTCCCTCTGACAAAGTGTGAGTCAAGGTTGACTCTATTTTCGAGCCAGGGTAATCTTGAGAAACTGATGACACGAATCGCCCGAGATAAGGAGATTATGTAAATGATAATTCGCCGAGGGAAAACAGTGTCCCTCGGGTATACTCGCAGAGTACTTAGTATTTACACACTTTTCTGTCTCCGCGGAACTATTTAACTATTAACCTCACCCCTCCCCCGGGCACTTTGCAAGACTGGCGTCACCGTTTCAATAATGTGACTTTGTTTTGTTTTTGGTGACGTAACTGTCGGGCCTGATAGGGAAATACGAAATTCTTATAACCTCTCACTCAGCTGTGGTGCCGCTTATGAAACGTGTGCATCCACGTTGTGTCACACTGTTCCGAAATGTCGTTAATATACAAATATGTTTCAGGTGTCACCAAAATTTTAGAAAAAAAAATTTCTCTTGATTTACGCAAATATTATCGCAATTGAGAATCGTTGAAAAATTGTATTCTTTCGATGTATTATGTTGCTCATAATTCCTGTACCGTTGTTTCTGTTATGCTTTTCTCTGAACACGTCAACCTTGGATGCTGGTTTATTTTTGGGTGCAAAAGCGTGCGTACAATAATTACGAAATCTCGACGGTTATTCGCGTACACCTCGTGAAAGGAATATCGAAGTTCGTTCGTAAAGGCAGAAAATAAAGAACAACAAGAACAAAAATTGGTATAGATGAGGTGCGAATGTCATTACTCACAAGTAGCATAGTAAGATACACGTAAGACTGTCATTACGAGACTACTTAAATATTTGTTTGCAAATGTTTTAAAAATAGTGGTTTAAACAAAAAGTGAACCTGACGGGAACAAAATGATAATAATAAATCAAGCCAAAATACCTTCCAATAAATAATAATAGGAGAGGTTTAATTGTGATAACAAATTTAATATTCGAGTGATGCGATAAATATATCCAGTACTATATGTACAATCAATAGACAACTATGCGAAAGAATCAACTAGGGGATTAGTTTGCATGTATCATACGCTGGATCAGATGCAAATAATGATTTAATATATACATGTAAAATAATGATTAACGAAAAAAGCCAAGGCAAGCGTTGTTTCGTAAAAAAAAAGAAAGTTAACGCGAAAGATATGCTATTGTATTATTTTTCTTTTCAGTCAATGTTAATACTGGAACACATACTTCACCACAATCAGCTTGTCAATGTGTCCGATTGTAAAACGTTCGAAGATTATTAATTCCGTGTGTATACACTGTCGAAATGATTATCAGGAATGAATCAGTATCTCTAGGGTAGATTTCATAAAGTGGAAGACATCTTTCTTTTTCAAACGTACATTGTAAACAACTCCATTATGGTCTTATCTGTAAAATGTACTAGAGATTTGATTTCGTCGTAGATAATCTTGTATTGTGATCGACAGTATGATTCGGCTAAAAAAAAGGAAGAAATAAAATCGAGTAAAAATATTACGCGACATATAAATCGATGAGCTTTAGTGCAACTGGAGCATAGTTTTCCTTGGGTTGCAAATTTCATTTAAACTGTTTCAAAAAATTCAGACGGCGAAAAAGTGCACACCTAAACGAAGCATAATCGGTATCAATTTGTCCCGATGTAATGAACACCTGATCGATAGATAAATTCCATTCGATATTTGGGAACGTCTATTTTTATCACTCTATTTATAAAGTAATTACTTATCTAGTTCAACTGTGTCGTTTCAATAACGACAAACTGTTAATGAATTATTAATGAATCACAGAAATGAAGGTCAATTCTCAAATTTTCACGCTAATCGAAAATAAAGATTGTTGATTACATAAATGAGCAGCCAAGATTCGTAATTGTTTAAATTATTTTTCCTCAGCTATATATGTACACATGCATACATGCATGCGTTCTGCAATATGCCCAGTTGAAATGTACACACAATATTCATACGGGTATCTAACAAATAATTATTTAAAAGTGCACTTAATGCACGTCGTCGAACGCGACACGAAACGCACACTAAAAATATATAGCATAGTTCTATTTAAAAAAATGTAGTTGTTATTGAAATCTCTTCAATTAACCAAATAAAAACAAAAGCAAGTATTGTATTAAATTGTCCCCGTCGAGTGAAGTAACTTTTGTCCGAACATTCTTTTTATATTCTTAGTAGTGGAAGAAATAATCGTGGGTCTATAGCCAAGCCGGACGTGCTGCATGTGACGTCACCATGGTAAAGGGGATGAAGGCGAGCGCGAGCAAATTCAGTTTTGTTGCTGCGCAGCCTAGGGTCCCCGGGTTATCTTGTTCGAGCAGAGCGATGGAGCTTTATCATGGCGAGTCTCGCTCCGTTTCACCCTGAATTTTTGCGAGACACACGCCTCGCGTACATGCACGCGTATCGCACAGTTCGCCTCTCTGTTAATTGCGTAACCGTATTGATTCACACCGCGGACACACTTTAGTAATTAACGGAATTTGTTAATGGCTGTTAATAAGCGCGACGGAGTCCGTGCGATATTCTACGGTGTGAATGCAAAGAAACGTACCTGTACAATTCGGCAGAAATGCGTAAAAGATCTTAACTTTGTTCGTTTGGACAAAACAGATTCAGTACAGTAGAATCGTGTGTACAATAGACATGTTAAAATTATTGTAAAAAAATATGTATACGTCGTCGAAACAAAGACATCAATGAATATCCTTAATTAATTGCTAACTCATACTTAGTATATAAGACGAATCTAGTTCTAACCTAAGCTTCTCTAATTATCGCGCCTGGCAATGAATTTGGTTACCAACTTATACTTGTTTACACAACATAACCTACGTTGTAAACATTTTTTGTAGAAAAAAGTCTAGCGAAACGGTAATATATCAGTAATAAATATAAGCAATAAAGTAACTTACCGTCCACAGAAGAGGAAGACGAATTGATCGATGCCTTTTCGCAGTTCGCGGGTCGTTCCTCCATTTCAAGGCCGGCAGAAACGTGCCCCGCGGCGACACACATGCGCAATCGATAGCGCGGATTAGACGAAAATTGACGCGAATTTAACTAGCACACGCGCACGATGAACGAATATTTCGGAAATATAACCGTCCAGATAGCTATATACATGTACTTTTTTGCCGGTTCCTTATCGTTGACCGACGCGGCGCGTCGACTTTTCTCTATCTTCTCCTTTTTTTCGGCGAAGATTAGGCAACTGCCATCTTGTCCAGCGGATCGGGAGGGAGAAGCTTGTTATCTGCGGCAGTATATACTTATATACATAATGTATAGGATTCATGTGTCCGATGACGGGAGCAACGGCTGCGGCGTGCGATTCTCGGATTGCTCTGAACAGTGTATATATATTCATTTTTGCGCGCACAAACCTCCCAAACTTTGAACAAACTTACTCCTGCGCCATTATCGTCGGCGGCATGCGCAGGCGACACGCGCAGTCGGGAAAAATGAATCTGCGCAGAGAGTCCGCGCAGCGGTCGTAGAGCTTCTGCGCAGGCGCGCGAAACGAACGCGCGCAAACTGCAGACGCATGCGCGGCACGACACGCGGATGGTCAAGTCCGAACAGCCGGAGAGCAATCGCGCTACTGCTGCGCCGACCGTCGTCGATGATAGACGTTTTTTTTCCATCGCGAAGCGTGGGGACAAGCCACGGATTTTCTCCGCAGGCAAGAGCCGTTTGGCTGTGTTAGTAGGCGGCTGCTGTCACGTGCGCCAATTGTGAATGCCAATTAAAGCATGTCCAATATCGAATTGGTATTCATCCATGGTTTTGTATGATAAATGATCAAACCGCCGTACAATGTTTATGTTGTATTGCGGTTGCGTGAGGGAGGTTATGGCGAATTAGGTTAATCGTACAAGCATCCAGCGACGTTCGAACACTTCGAGATGTTTTTAGAAGTGTTTCATTGGATATAGAACGATATTAATGATTCGGCCTATACAAATTGAAATGATTTTATTTTATGTATACGGCCATCGAGGACACGATAACACTTTTCTAAAGATTTCAAGCGTACTTCTTGTTGAAATTATATTTCAAAATATACTCACAGATATCGTTTATCACATAGATACGTGTGCCTCGAAGCTATTAACAATGACGCTGCATTTCTCTCGTTAACAAGTTGCCTTGCGATTGCGGTGACGTCACAAGGATGATCGGGCTGGCCTGAGACTGTTAAGGAATTATTCTCTCATTAAAGCAAACTGTGTCAGAGAAGAATAACAGTAATAGAGCAATAATAATAAAAAAAAAATAATCTTATACTTTTTTGTAATTTACGTATTCACTTTTATTGAAAATGGAAAATGGAAAGTGGCCTTCAAATCTGAAAAAAATTGTACCGCCGTATGCTATCTAGCAATACAAGTTATTTTTATTTTCCTAATATATTTATTTAAATCGTAACAAACAATGCAAAACGAAAATTAGCCATCGATTCGATAAATAAATAGAGAAAAGAACAATTATTACAAAATGTACGATATTCTATAAAATAATCTTATTAAAACCAAAAATATGTACCTATGATCTATTTTATAAGTTACATTTACATTTACAGTTTTATATTTTAATATGCATATGATCTTTTAAATTGTGCGCTTTCAATACCGCGGATCACAAGCTTCGTAAAATGCTTTAATGATGGCGCCCTTATCCAGCTGATGCCCCGGGCGAAGTAGAGATTGACAATAAAATATGGAATACTATGAATTGCCGTATGTCCAACATGGGACGTAGATACGTTCCGCATTGTACGAGTCATGTATTATCAGACGAATTTATACAATTTTTTAAACATGACTCCGAAATACAACACTGATTGCAATTTGCCACAGCTTTCACGGTTTACCTGCGACCAACTAGCAGCGACAATAGAGCGCTGTATCGAATTTAAAAGGGAATTTAAAGCCTGTCCCCATCTTTTCTGGCCAGAAATAATTTGGAAAATACAATAATGCAGACGAAGTTATGGACTCTTCGAGCGACGAATCTGTGCAGGAAATATTAACAAGACGACGCGACGTCACTGGAACTCATGTCGATACTATCGATACTTCCGATAGTAAATAAATGTTGAATAGTGAAACATTCTTAGCTTTATTTTGATGAAATGTTAAATAAAACTATTTACCCATACATTTTTGATGAAATAAGAAAACGAGGATACCAGACTTCCTGTATACATATATCTATATCACTACTTTTAGAAAGTCGCATGATTGATGTTATCACAATGCACGCATCGTCTTCCGTTTTAATGCCATCTATTCATTAGCAAACGGCTACTTCTCTTAGATAACCCGTCAAAATACCAGGGCTATGAAAGTTACGTCGACGGATAGGTACGCAATTATGTAACTCTTCTTCAGAATATCAAATATCCATTAATTATATGAATATGTGTATCCATAAACAATTTACGCCGCTACAGTTAACTTTAAGTTATGCCTCGCCTTTGGCATTAATCGTTCTGATTAATGAAATCGTAATTAATTTTTTCTAACGAATCATAATAAACCGCGTCGCGTATACACAGTATGTACATATGCACATATCTGTGTAAATTCAAAATCCTACGCATATTCCGCCGGCGTACGGCGTACCCAACCTCATATCCCCCACCCTCCGGCATTCACCGCTCGAATCGATACTTCCTTATCGACTGCGCCAAACGGCGGTCAGTCTCCACGGCAGTCCGGAGCACTGCGGTACTTTGTGACACATTGTGTTATTTTGTGTCGCAATAAGCATACCCCGTAAGGTCCCACGAAATCGAGCGCGTGAGGGGAAAAGAAGCGCAACCGCGGCACGCCGACTCGCGAAACGCTCAAACGCACGCTTCGTTGCCGCGATCGAATCCCACGGTGATCATTCTAACCTGTGCCATGTAAAACAGCGCGCAGCAAACGCGTGTGCTTGTTAACCGTTGGACGATTCCGTACGAGAAAGTCGTACTTTCGACGACCGTCCGGTTTTTGCTCCTTGCCGTGCGGTATTCCTCGGTGTCTTTTTTTTTTTTATTCCCCCTCTCCCCCCCGTGGTGCCAGTACAGTGCTGGCGCGCGTTAAATGGGCCCCGGGCCAAACGTGGTTTAACTTCGACCATCCGCTGGGACCGGACGGTGATGGATTAAGGGCAACGTGTTCCGACCGTGAATCTCAGGTGAGTCCACTTGTACCTTTTTAACGCGCCCCCCACTGTTCGTTACGTGCAGATACTCGGGCGAATTGGAACGAAATTTTTTTCCTTTTTCAAAATGTATTCATTTCTCGTTTGTCGCGTATAGTCGTGTATTACTCGCATTATTCGCGAGATCTTGACTTTTCGTGTGTCAGCGCAGTTGCGTCGATCGGTAGACTTGATTCGGTTGCCTGGGAAGGCGAGACGGAGCAACGTACTTAGGAGCGCAGGTTGCGTTTGGATCTGCGTTCCGACAGGCAGATTTGGGCCTAACGTTGTCCGCAAGGAATTGTGCGCAGGCATCGTTGGCCCGTTTCGTCTAGTCAGTTGCGCTCCCCAAGAATGAACAGCTGTTGCGTGCGCTTGCAACCTAAGCCAGACCGATTCTTCAAATTCAATGCGCACCGTAGTTGGCAGCTATGCAATGATTAAATACTTCCAACGCGCAACAACCGAATGTCGTAATGTATTTAGCAGCTCAAACATGTGCTCCGAGAACATTTGAAGCAATAGTTAATCGCTACATAGCTCAGTTTTGCCAGTTTTCATACTAGAATTGCAAATGAATTGTTTAACACCGAATCTACACTCGTGGATGTATATATTACACTGATTAGTCACGCGAGGATATCGTGAGGAAGAAAGTATCGTGCGGAGACGTTCTTTGTGAGTCACGACGGTTGCAGACGAGAGATATGTCGACGTATAACAAGCTGTTGGCAAATAAAAATGGTACAACGGGTCGAACTAGGAGGAAAAGATCAGAAATGGACTTTCGGGGAAGAGAAAGTATTGACGTTGAGAAAGCCAGGAACTTTTAAGGTTCCAAGAAGTTTGGAAACATTGTAGCATAGTGGACGCTCTGCTATTATTCAGCGATACGCGTGGAGAAGAAAGTTAGCCTTGTACACAAGATAAATCTAACGTGAATAGGTATAGCTTGCGGGGAAGAGTTTGGTAACGTACAAGCGATTCTAGAAAACATTTCCCAAATGACATTAACGGCGGCAGAGGCACTAACGGATTAGCATATATATATTCGAATGGTCTGCTGACATTGAGACCAAGAAAGTTCAAGGTTAATGCGGAGCATTAAAAATGGAAGGTTTTTAATCGAATTCAAACGGTGCATTTAATTCGGCAGTATTCGCAATTTATCGACGGATTGAAGGGGACGCGTTGTTTTTATCTGTTTAAATAAGGCAGCAATTTCTTTTTACTCATTTTCGATTATCCCGAAAGTTGTTGCTCGCCAGCGCTGTGAATTATATGGAATCAATAAATTATAGTAGCCCGGAGTCGTCTGTTCTTATATACATTCGGGACTGGGTGGCGAAAATTCCTGCAACATTATTTTTGGCACCAGTTCAGGTCCGACCATCGTCAATTTTATTCGTTACCAACACGTTTTCGGGTTCAGTTCCTAGAATAATGTTCATCACGCCCAACCTTCAATGATGACCTTCATAATCTCACGTTCGATTCTTAATTTAATCGCATGCGTACCCTCTGTTGATAATGGAGTGCGTTGACATGCACGAATACACGGGGGGGTCGATAAGCTCGCACAAACATCGATATTAACTCAATTATCTCTATTCCTTTTTTTCTCTTTACGCGACGATATTTAATGTTACGGTACACGTACCAGTACAGTATTGCGCGCTCTAAATCTTGTATACATAGGTCGGTCGAATTGACGGGGCAAATTGAACAGAATAGTAGAATCTTCAGGCATAAGAGAAATACAGAAAGAAATGAAATGCTTAAATGCAAATGGCCCCAAGGACCGACCGGACTGTGTAGCTTATAATTAATAATCGTTTTTCTTTCGCTCGCTAAACAATGGTAGTGACCTGGAACTGGCAAACTGTGGGCGTCAAGGGGGGCAAGCGTGCATAGAAATTTTTCGTCTGCCCGTCGACGCGACGCTGTGTCTAATTCCAAGGGGCAGTATGCGTCAGACGCGTACAGCGGACACGCATTGGAAATGCCGCCTTTAAAAGGAGCATAATAAAAGTTGCATAGGAGTAATAGGGTTGAAATCGCTTAACCTCTTTAAATATACATAGCGGTCGGCTTATGCAATACCTTTCGCAGATTATTATGGAAAGGATTCATCGCTTCTTGTGAGTCATCCTCGGCGACCTACTGATTATATAACAAAGAAATGAATAGTGGCATGTCCCAATGAACAATCGCGGGGCGATTGCACGAATTTTTACCCGGTACCTGTTACATTGGCCGGTGTTAATCAAAATTTTGTGCCCTTTTTGAGAAATTCATTCATTTCAATTAGAGGCAAAAAATAGATCTTTGTTAACGTTTCGGTTCAAAGATTTGATATCCGTCAAATCGAGGTGCTCCGTAATCTAGCGAGTACTGAAGCAATGAGAACACTGATCCATCGTTCAAAGTGGTCGGCCATTGATCGATGATCTTAGGTGTGCTGAAATATTTAAATCCATACTCTTTTTAAATACGCGGTTCCGATTGATTGACGTTTATCGATGGTTCGCTAATTTATATAGCGACGAGAGGAAAATTGGTCGATTCTATTATACAGGGTGTTTCGTTTATGGCTTGCGTAGATGCATCGAAATATCTTCGTTACCTTTGGGGATACGAAAAAACGTCAGTGGGCAAAGTTGTTCGACTTGGACCGGCGAATGTTGTGCTTTGAAGGTCGTCGATGGTGTTTCGATAGTTTTCACGTATCTTTATTACATTTAACACTAGAACTACCGATGGGTTTTGGTACTATTTAGACAGTATACGTTAGACAGATTATGAACACGAAAATGGTTGAATGGACATTAAATAAAGATATATAATAGTCATTTATATGCTAATAACTTTAAAGCAAGAAATCTAAAACCAGTCATTTTGACTGGCTTGGTAGTTCTAGTGTCAATCATTTAGTCCAAGATGCTTATAATTCGGATTAATAAAACTTTCGTTGCAATTATTCACGTGAAAGTTTCCTGGACGTCGACATTTTTTACGCGTTTCTAAAATTTGTCTACCCAAGATGAAGCGGCATATTTCACTTTTTCGTTTTATAAACGACAACATCCTTGCAATGTTTGATAGTCGTAACCTTGCGGCGTCTGTTTAGAGACACCTGTTAGAAATTCACAGTAATCTACGGTTTCATCTAAAAATACCAGTGCCCTATTTCGTTTAAATGTAAATGCAGCCGTGAATCTAATTAACGTGTTGTTTGCCACTCGACGATATTATCTGCAGCGACTATCCTGGTCTACGAGTGTCGTACTTACGCCATAAGATTCCGCTGAAAACAAAAGCGGCCCACAATATTCCCTGGCCCTAGTCAAACGGCTTTGCCCCCCGTACATATTTCTGTACCACCAAAAATGACGAGGACATCGATTTATAATAAGCAACAAACGTTACGCCCCGTATTAATTTTCTGAACAGCGCCTACGGACTTGTATATATATGTGTATGTACTCTGCCATTGTCTGACTCTCTGAAAAGCCCAATTTGTATGCCAACTGGTGCGAAAAATTTGTTTGTCCACAGAGAGGAAGCAGGGAACCGTGAGAAGCGAAGATGCCGATGGAATTCTTGGACCGACTCCCAATTCCAAACCTTCGGGTGTACACGGGGATAAGTTTCGCTGTGCTGTCCTGCTCGGTGTACTATGCCGTGCAGATCATCAAGGATCCAGCCTGGAAGAGTAACCACACCTATGTGGAGACCGACAACGAGTCCACCACGGACATGGAGTCCGATCCAAGGAATCTCGTGATGCATCTGAAGGAACTCCTCGAGTGTATGCTCGACGAGCCCATCTGCATCTGGGTAAGTGTTACACATTATGTACATGTGTTATGCGATGCACACGGATGCTTATATACATTTATTCAGAGTGCAGGATTCGTTTCCGGTTTTATCGAACGTCGAGCATTATTGATGCCCGTGAGAGCGTCGCGTTTCTGTTGCTTTTTTCGTTGTTTGAAAAATATTTATCCTCGTGGGATCAATTTCTATTGGTTATGAGTTTAATGTCGTGCGAGACGTCGCGGGCCCGTCAACTGATCAGTAATTAATTCAAACGGAACGTATTGTTGGTGAAGCCAACGTTATTCAGCAAAAAAGAATTAGGTTATATAAGTCGCTGTTATTGAATTCAGTAGCTCTTATTTAACGTGGTTCGTGTCACGAACTTGTCGAATTATTCCTCTGCATCAGTTGGACTTGTCACGTTATTTCCTTGAACAGCCATATTTAGAAAGCTTGTGTCGTTGGACTTGGCAGGCTACCCCCCTTCTCAAATGTTTCATACATGGAAGCCAAAATTGTAAGTCCAACAGGGATAGAAATATTAGCGCATTTCCCCCTTGCGGTTTTAAAGAAATATAGCGGGGATATTCCACTAGGGCCCAGTGACTACGCTCACAGTGCAACACCCCTATGCCGTGACGTGTGCGTACGCGTCAACAGGCCCATAATACGTCAGCCTTACGAGGCGCACAGACGCGTCGTTGGGCCCACAGTACGATGCGTTCCTACGACTTGTGCGCACACTCGTCACACTAGGCCACAATACGACAACCCTGTGACGTATACGTCACTAGGCCCAGCGTACCTACGCCCCTATGACTAGTACGTACGCGTCACTAGATACGAATGTACTAAACCCCTAACAAAAAAAAGTTGTAAAGTAATCGTAATTTTTTCCTAATACATATCGAGAGCACCTGGCGTTGCTTGAATTCGCGCTTTGAACAAATGCAGGTGGACACGTGGCCTCTGCGTGTTTCCCCAAGGGGCAACTTTTATCGACTATATCATAAGCAGCACACTTTCTCCTTTCTCGTGCTGCTACTGCAATCGATGCTCCACTACTAACAAGGAAGGTTGGGCAACCCGGAAATTCAGAAGATTATGAAACGTTGCGTACGAGCAAAGTATGTCATCCGTAATGCAGCCTTATTCGCTTCATCGCGTTTACTGGACTCCAAATTTGTTGAAAGATACAATTTTTATTTAAACTTTATTGTTATATATCTGTCAGCGTACCTGAGATATTTCGCGAAAAAGACAATTCTGACTATTTCTCAAGGGGTGTCCGATATAATTAATACAAGAAAGCGAGTATTATGCACAAAATGATGATCGAAGCAAGGTGAAAATTAACTAAATACAGCCTACGATACAAATCGATCTTGTTTACACTTTATCGTATAATTTTCACATTATCGATGGGAAACTATGGCAATTCACATTTCAGTAGATTAATAAATTCGAGTGACACGATGGAACATTAATTGCACGTCGTATCGTAACGTTTGGCAATGATCAATCAGATTAAAAAAGGAATACTCATGCCGATTGGCTCGGTGCGCCCCCCCCTAACCCCCCCATCTTTCATGTGAGTAAGTAGAGGATAAATATGCAATTAGGCGAAGGCTATGTAATGGAGTACTTAGCAGTTAGTTGGACAAGGGAAAAAAGAATGATATAACGATGTGTCACAATAATTTGTACGTAGCTGGTGAAGTAATAGGTATAGGTGCATAGGTGAGGTAATCGATAAAGTTGTGTAGGTATGCATGTATGGTAAATGTACTGGGTGAACAATTGTAATTGGATCATTTTAATTTTGTTCAAGCGTGTTGTATAACAGCTATTATAATTCTTCCTCGATATTTAGCATTATTTATGTCCCCTTGTTTTGCGGAAGTTTTCTTTATGAAGACAGGAATATTTTAAAATTTCTGCACGATTGATTTACTTTTTTATAATATAGGATGCTGGAAAATAATAGTTAAACATTCAATGAAAAAATGTTTGATTGATTCGACAGATGAATAATAGAGTAATTAAAACGCTTCCGCGGCAATTAAATGTTGGTTGATTCGAGGATAGATGTGAGAAAATGGAGAATTGTGTTCGGATAAAGGGGAAAAAGTAAATTTTAATTTCGATACTCACAAATGAATCGGGCTACAAAAATCAGAGAACTTCAAGGAACTACAGATTTCAATGCATTTATTCCTGTTATCGTTCTTCACGAAGCGTTATCAAATGAAATATCTCGCCAGATAGTAACCCTCGAGGAATTAATTTACTGACGCTGACGTTGAAAATTGGCTGCTGCGTTATGTTCGAACAATGTTGTAAATTAAAGCTGGCGAAGGTGAGATAAGATAAGAGCAAACGTATGCTTCATGTTAAGTTTATTTTTATATTTACCAAAATTGATTCTCTGTAAAAAAAAAGGAAGAAAGATTGGTTTGTATCTTCTTCCATTGCGTATTGCCTCAATGCCAACCGAATTAATGTGCGTCGGAGTTCTTTCAGAATTTTAATTCGAATCCTTGGTATACAGAAGACTTTGGGCAAATAATTCCCTCGCATAATCGATTCTCGTTTAGGAAGGGAACAAACGAAGCTTCGGCACGAACTAAAATTAGCTGTACTTTCAAAACGTTTGGCAAACATTACGATCGGTTGGTAGACGACTTAACAGATGTTCCTCGTTGCTCCTTACTTCCTGCTCAGTTTGCCAAAGAGGAAGATTGTCTTCCTGGGTTCATCCGAGGCGGTTCATAAACCATCCAAACTGATGCCCAATATCGTACAACGTTTTTCTCTTCGGGGGAAAATGGAATTTTCATTTCTCTCCATTCGGTGTGTTTTTATGTATGCATGTTTGGTAGGGCGCTTTCGAGAAAGAGTGTACGACACCGGGCCCTCTAATGGCGGGTAGACGAAGCGCAGCCTTAAAGTTACTTACAGAAATACAAATAACTCCAGTTAGATGATAATAATAAATAATAATTCTTCGTTTCCTCCATCCACAGACTCTGATCAACATGGCGTACTGCGCGTTGATCCTGCTGGGCAAAACAATACAGAAGCTCGTCTTCGGCGAGCTTCGGGTCTCCGAGAGGCAACACCTGAAGGACAAATTCTGGAACTTCGTGTTCTACAAATTCATCTTCGTCTTTGGCGTGTTGAACGTGCAATACATGGACGAAGTGGTTCTATGGTGGGCTTGGTTCACCGCGCTTGGCTTCCTAAGTCTGCTCAGCCAGCTCTGCAAGGATCGATTTGAATACGTAAGTGACTTCCTGCCTGCAACACAGCCGGTCCAAACCTTACCCAACCCGTCCAAAATTGTGTTTGGCGTTTTGTTCGAGTTAAGCGCGTATACTGCAGTCGTTTAACCACACTCAAGGACCCTTTGCTCGTTAACTGGGTCATTTCTTAAATAGCACCCTCTTTTGGCCACTGGAAGGGAAAACGTGCGGGTCGTCGGGTTTCGTCTAACTTTGCTGCAATACAGATGTTTAATAGTTATTTCTTTTTGGGCCCAAATGTTCATTTGCCTCGTCGAGATTAAGCGACGTCACAGGCTGTAGCAGAGGAGGAGCAGGCTATGGGCATAAATTCTATACCACATATATTTGACTTCATTTTATTGAAGAGAGTAAGAGACTTACGCCTAGGGAATACCCTGGCCTCCGCCATATTGGTCTCTCCCTAGTCCCTAGCCGCGCAGTGGGGGAACCCAAGCGGTTCGCGAATCGTTCTTCGGCAACGCTGATACACGTAAACATTAAGAATGACTCAATAAATCATCCCGAAGCTCGCAGTCCTATTAACCGAACGTTCTTCATGCAATTGGCCTTGATAAACCCGTTCTATGTTGTAAGCCCAATAAATTCAGTTAATTCGCTGTATGTATTAGCATATTTTTAAGACAAACACGAATTTGGAACGGATGAATTCGTTTCCTTTTTGCCGTTGGCACGCGCGTCGCGGCGTTTAGGAACGTCGTCTTGCGAAATTCGGGAACGAAACGGTGTTTTCTCGTTTCTGTTGTCTCGTAAGCGTGCATACGCACGCGTCGCTGTACGCAGTATCTTTTATTTACACGCGCCTTATGCTCCCGGTGAATCAATGTTGTTTACTTATTCGTAACACTCGCTACATATGTGGAATAGTACACGTTCAATCGACTGGAATAAACGGCGATTTATGCTGGAATTGTACGGGGCGTTACAATGAAATTGCTCGACCGAGATTTCTTGACTTCAGTATGGTATCGGTAGTCGTTTCGGAGTGTAGGTCAAGGGAGAAACCAAAATGGCGCCCAGCGGGGGACATACGCCCCCTTTTCTCAATTTTCGTTCCTACGTCGCACAGTGTGTAAATTCTGTGCCCGAAATTTTCATTCTTCATTCGACAAATGGACCGTTTATTTTGAAAATGGTGCGAGTCCATTTTTTGTTACTTTGTTTTACTAGTTATAAATAAAACGTTTACACTAAATTAATCACAAATTATGTGATATCTCATTTTTGAAAAAAAAAATGGACTTACACCACTTTCAAAATAAACGGTCCAAATATTGAGACGCCGAACGAATTATTCAATTTAGAAAAGAATTGTACATAACTCAAACCCGTAATTTTTGATTTCACGTCGCACAGTATTTGTAACAATCTGGGCAAACCAGCGGGAAGAACAAAAGTTTATTTCAGCGTCTCCGTAAAATGAGACACACAAAAACGAAGAATCTCGTGACTCCGTTATGCAATGAATTCGCTTAAATCCCGTTAGTATAATCGAATAGAGGTAACCAGGTTATGCCCCAGCTATATGACATTCGGTTTTACTTGCCTTGTCGCTTCTGAACCATTTTCCAGCGCCCCCCTCCCCCCTCCCGTCCTCAAAACGAATTACCACGCAGTAAAGCCGGCTAAACTTGTTACTTGATTGTTTTATCATAATGCAACAATGATGCAGCCCTGTAGAAACAAGTTTTTTCATCTGAAATTTCTTTTAAAGTGAAATGATCCACATACAATTTTAAAAAAAAGTTTTTTTCTTGGAAAGAATATTTCCGTTTCCTGTTTTTAAAATTTTCTTAATGTAAATTTATAGCGCTCATTTTACCACTTAACTTTTACCTAAAACATTTTTTTCTATCTCATGTGTTTTAAGAGATATGCGCAAAAAGGTGGAAACGCCTTTGTTGGGTTGACTTTGAGGTTAGTTTTCACATCCTTAAAGAGCGATTGGGCACGAATGAAGCATACCGTTATTCTTGTCTTGGATCACTCTATAAACCTACAAAGTTTCATTCAAATCCGGGAGTGAGGGTTCGCGCTGTTCCCTTGTTAGGCACATAGGGGAGACTATGTTTTGCCAGGTGACGTCACAAAGCGCCGAGTGTGAAATGGGACTTAACCGGGCTCCTCGCAAGAAACGCCTCCTATATCGCTATCGAGCCCTCTATAATCGTGGTTTCGGATGAGAGGGGCCACGGATAATCGCGATAATCGCGTCCCGTCTCTACTGCAGCGTAAAGGCTGTTTCACGCTGACGCCGATTTTCTTCCGATTTTTTCAGCTCTCCTTCTCACCGACGACGCCTGGCTGGAGTCACGCGAGACTTCTCGGACTTCTCGCGGCGATTCTTGCGTTGTCGTCGTTCATGTTACTCCTCTGCACTGGAGCGGCCTTCTTCTTCGTTTCGTTCAATACCTTCGTCTTCACCGCGGCCGAGGTAAGCGACAATTTATTGTCAACGAGGGGCGAGCTTGAAAGGAGGAGAAAAGATTAGGGGGGGTTTACACAGTGGAATGTCGGTAACTCGAAACGCAAGGGAAATTTTATCATTAACAGTGCATTCTACTTGGAGTCAGAACGACGCATGTAATGGTGCGATACATCATTCACTTGTATTACACGAGGGGCGCTGGAACCCCCTCGCAACGCTCCTGGGACAAAAGGGGCCCTTTAACCTACTATACCGATCTAGCGGCAGAATTAATAGTGCTGGCTGTGGATTTCCTCCATCACGTACACATGCTGCTTTGGAGCAATATCTTCCTCAGTATGGCGTCCCTTGTGATCTGCATGCAGCTCAGATTCCTATTCTACGAAATCCAGCGCAAGATCACCAAGCACAGGAACTATCTCGCCGTCTTGAACCACATGGAACAAAAGTGAGTTCCCTCCGACATTTTATATACCGGTAACACTCGTCGAAGCAGTTAAGCTACATGTTTGATCCTTCGTTGCAGCTATCCCATGGCGAGTCAAGACGAGCTGGCGGACAACTCGGACAACTGCGCCATTTGCTGGGAGAAAATGGAGACTGCCCGGAAGCTACCTTGCGGCCACCTGTTCCACAATTCCTGTTTACAGTCCTGGCTAGAGCAGGACACCTCTTGCCCGACGTGCAGGCTTGCCCTGAGCATGCAACCCAGCCACCGCGAAAACGCGCAGGAGTTACCGACTGAGCCGCAAACGCTGGCCAGGCGAAATGAAAATCATTTCTTCCATTTCGACGGCTCCAGATACGTATCCTGGCTGCCCAGCTTCTCCGTCGAAGTCTCCCATCATAGGTTACGTGGGAATATTTCCACGATTGCTCACAATAATTCGCAGATGGACACCATGATCAGACAGGTGCGCACGAAGGGTTCCTTAAATTAGATCGATCGCTTCCCAAGCCGAAATGTTTCTTTCGTAATCGTTACTGCTATAATTCGATATCGGGCGTACATTCTTTGTTTTTAACTCAATTTCGGGTCCCCTTGCGTCTGCACGAACGACGGCAGAAGAGAACACAATATTTATTTAAAGATGAATGGACTCGGTCCAAAAGTAACTGCTATAAATAAATCTCATAACGCGATACAACTATAAATACCGGCTTATCGTTAGCTTGGTAAATGGGGAGGCATTTTAATTTGATTCTTGTGTTTTTTAGACCGCCGGTTGTGTCTGGAACGTAATTTGATCGACGTTAGTAGAAGTTAGTGATTATTATCTATCGTTGAAACAGGTGCAGCAGCTGTTCCCACATTTCCCGCGGAATTTAATCGTAGAGGACCTCAGGGTGACGAGGTCAGTTGAATGGACCGTTGAAAATATCCTCGACGGTGTGCTGATATCGCCTCACCACTTAATCGAAGAATCGCAACCAGAGTCCGTCCCTCAGATCCATACCAGTACTACTGAAATTAGCGTTTCCTTGAATACAGCCACAACGTCGCTACCCTCGGATCCAAGATTAGACATTCCCCTCGCTGACAGGTAAGCTTCACCATTCAACTTCGTCGAATGCTCGATTCGAAAAATCATTTCACGCATTTACAGGCCGGTTTCACAGGCCACGTGTGCGATACACGTTTATGAATGAAATAAACAAGTTATGTGCTGCCCACTTAACCGTCCGCGTGCGGGGATTTATCTGGACCGTCATTGGGTCTAGTGTATAGTGATAATTGTTCCTAGGGTCGGCGTCCACAGCGACGGGCGCTAAAGTGGACAAATTCCCGGATGCTTAAGTGGACAGTACTGTGCATCAGATTCACACGGAGATACGCGTGTTTTCAGAAATACACAGTACATATCATGTCGCCTTGCAATGAATGTTAGGCTGCACAGTGGTCCGGATCGAGAAAGTTCGTGCCATTTTGATATAACTTTTGAACCGTAAAAGATATTGATACGAAATTTTGAATCAACAATCTACTAATGGTAGGTTACATATATGTTTAAAAAAAAAAAAATTATTTTAACATTATTTTGTTTTTAATATTATTACATTACCCACTTGTACTATATAGAATATAGAACAAATTTTCCAAAGAATTTCTTATCTCCGCGGAGATGTGACGATAGATGCGAACCGTACGTGTACGTGAAGCGTACGGCCTGACTGAACGTTGGCAACTTTAAACCATAATAATTTGTAAAGTGGTTCCTAGGGGGAAACGGTTCTTGTGCCATTTTGTAGGGCAAAGTGTGCTGAAAAGAATGCAATTTGTCCGATTGTGGGATCTGGTGGAACTTTTAAGATATCCCTTGTCAATTGTGAAGAATATTGAAAATTTTCATTACTTCATTAAACATGATAATTATATTAAATTAGGAACAATATTTCTTAATACAAAGTGTGATTCTTATCAGAAAAGTGTGCCGAACATTTTAAAAGAAAAACGAAGTGAATATATTAAATAGGATCGTCAGGGCATCGCATTAAAGAGAAGCAATTTTTATCGTGAAAAATCCTGTTCTTAAAATGTCCAACTTTCAGTGTTTATTACAACTATAATATTTATTAAATTGGGCTTATCTTTCCATTTCCGAGGTCCATGGACATTTAGGAAGCAAAGTTCATTGATTAGATATCGATACGAGAAACTTCGTTTTTTGGCCAAATGGCACGAACTTTCTCGATCCGGACCACTGTGGGCCGCCTACGTCTACTGTTATAGGTTATGCCCGCAAATATAGGGATATCCCGCGTTCTAGTTACATTCGCGCCCGAGGGTAATTCGAATATATCGGATGAACGGTTTTGTATCGAATAATTGCAGCGGCGAAGAGCCCTCTAGCCTGGGTGGACGGTTTTCAAAATCATCGTCCGAAAGGGAACACATCCTCCAGTGTCGCAAGGAGCGAATGAGACTCGCAGCCAAGAGGAAATACTTCGAGAAGCACCGAAAAAAGCACGATGCCGAGCAGAGTGTTTCGAATGCCACCTTTTAATATAGGAGAAGCGAAGAGATATATGTCGATGGAAATTTTGATTTCTCGTGCATCGTAGCGGCCATCTTCATCGAGGAAGAGTATAACGACTGATTTTCTTGGCGGCACGTCCGCCAACGTCTACTTATACTTGTTCTTTTCCCCGTTTCCTTTTTTTTTCTCGCTTTCGACCAGGCTTCCTTCTATTTTTGAGAAAACTATTTTCTTCACTCCGGGTATCCGGTCCCAGGGTGTTTTTACGATCTTAATTATTGCTATCATTTTTTCCCTTTTGCGCGTGGTCTTCTGTTTCGACGATTTTTTTTTCTTAATAGCTTTTCGAAATTTTTCGTTTCGAATTCTTACAATGATTAGCCTTCGGGAACTTTAATTTCGTTTGTAGGTCTTGATTTTTTAAAATAGTTTTCTCGAAAATTCTACAACCCCTTCTTTCGAGAATAACAAGTTTCCCTTTTCTTGTATTCTTAGCAGAAAGGAAGAGGGGGGCGGATTAATTTTGGTTAATAGCGGCAAAGTATTAACCATGCAATTCTTTAGGGATAAGAATTAACTTAAAAGTATTACTCCCTTAATTATTATTTCATTTTTTATTTATTACAACAATAATTATTAAGAAACGCGCTCCTTGGAGAAGCCTTAATATCTTTTCCCTCCTTTTCGTTTTTTGGTTTTCACTGTACCTCCATTACTCCACGATATCACGCTTTTCCTCCCAGCAGTCTACTTTGAAAAATTGTGTCTGTTATTAATCCCTTTTAACAAGGTGAATGTTTTTAGACATTTAAGAACGAAAAAGAAAAAAACAACAACAACAGCTGTTACTTAGGAATACTTTTTAGTTCTATTTCTTGAAGAAAATATATTTTTCTTGGCAATCTTGTAATATTTCCATTATTTAAGAATTTTCTTTGAAATCTTCGTTTTCTATTCGTAAGAAAAACCACCGGATTCCTCTTGGGAATAGAAAAATGAGATTTTTAGTAATTAATATCGACTGGTTGTGAATTATATACTCATCGGTGGATTAGAGGACTGATAATAATAAGAATGTATCGTCGAAGGTAATCATTATTCTTTTTCTTCTTCATTTGAACAATAAATAATAAAATCCTCTAGCGTTTTTAATACTAAACGGTTATTGTAATTTTTTTTTTTTGTTATTAATTTTATTGTAATATTTAATGTCCAACTTTTAGCGGTAATACAATTGTGAATAAATATTTAAATCCTTCGAGAAGAAAAATTATATTTAGAACATGTTATATTTGCAAAGCGAAATATGTTATTTAATTTTTTATTTTAATTAGATTTTCGTTAATCTTGGAAAACTTCAGCGAGAGTATTTTCTTAGGTATGTCTTTTGTTCAAGTGGAAAGCACTATTTTTAATTACATCTGAATGTTAATAAAATAACGAAAGCAAGTGATGCTTCACGCATCGAAAAATACTCGAAATAGGATATGTAAAATAAAGAATTTCTTTGGCGAAATATTTCCTTTTGGTTTTGTTTTTTTTCTGCAGGGAACCTATTTGTTTATTTTTCACATGAAAATATAACAAATACAGTTGCTTGAGAATTTTTAGAAATTTTGCGTTACCCTTCGAACTAGAATGGATTGTCGAACGTTTTTAAATATAACGAAACCGAGTATTTGATTCTTGTTAATAGACGAAAAACTTTACTCTGAACATTTACTTTCTCTTGTTATTATTATGATGGTATATTATTCGGGAAAATACGAAATTTATATAAATAAAGATAAATTTGAATATTTTATTACGAAATTGTACAATGAAAAATCTTAATTTCCAGTTTTAACCGATGAAGTTCATAACGACGATGTGGAGAATCACATGTGCGAAGATAAAGTCGGCGAATCCTCTCTCGGGACTTATTCCATAGAATTGGCTTTTGTTTTGAGGATTCACCTGTAGCCGTAGACAAACTGAAACAAGTATAGAACACATAGAAAATAATTTGCAGGAATACTTTTCTGCTGAAATAAGTTCGATTGAGATTCTCAGAAATAATTTTGTTTCAGAAACTCGGAGAATAGACCATTTGATTACAGAGCATTACAAATTAATCAATATTCTAGATATGGGTTAGGTTTGGATTTGTTTCCATGAAATTACAGGAAAATCGAATATTCTGATAAAAAAAAATGTTCGAATAAAATAGAATATAAACTTTACTTTGACGATAGTTGCTTTTACAATCGTAAATATTTCACTGGACAAAGTTATGCCCTCCATAAGAATCAATTGATGGCAATACGAACATCAAAAGTCTATCCCCAAGAATGGCGAATTTTGTACGATACGAGAATGAAAAAACAGAATTGCAGTAACAGAAAGTGTGTTAATAATACCTCCAAGAACGAAGCAGGAAACACACGATATAAAACCACTTAGAAAACTGTTGAAAGGGAACGTGCCAACTAGGCAACAATACACGAACTGTATTACACCGGTGAGGAACACGTAGAGCAAGTAAGCGTCTATTATTTTCAGCTTCTTCGGCGTAGATTTCGCATACTCGTTCCAAAACTTTCCGACAACTGTTAACGCGGTCATTTTCACTAATGTTCTGACGTTTCTTTTGAGGTTGGGAATTGAACTCGACGTTAGTGTGCGTGGCACCGGTACAGTCGATAACCTGTATCTTGATTGTCACGATTATCGATAGGAACGAGTTCAAACTAGCGGCGGAGAAATATCGATAGTCAGCACTATCGATAATTCGACCATCGATAGTCAGCGCTATCGCTAATTCGATCATCGATAGTTAAATTCGCGGCATTACGAATATCAATCTACATTTTCGATAACTATCGATAGTAAACATATACTATCGATAGTTTTCAATAGTAGCAACTATCGATAGTAAACATATATTATCGATATTTTTCGATCGTAGCAACCATCGATATTTCTCCCCCACCGGTTCAAACTTCAGGTTGTCAGAAACCGGGAAAACATGGCCAAATAAATAATATATATAAGTAATAGGCTTTACCGGGCGCTCAGTATATAAATAACAAGTAAATAAATAATCACTGTCCACCGCGCTTATTTACCATGAAGAATTAAAAGTACATTAACTTTTCTCTACGAATATTTAAAATCGCCACCGCTGAGCATGCGCAATGGACGTCGGAGTTTTTTTCAGGTTAGGTTCGGTAAAAACTATTTTCTATACACCTTTGCTTGTAACCTGACCTCAAACACTGTTTTTTTTTAATGTCAAACATTCAGTTTCGGGTTAGGTTTCGCAAGGTAAACAAGATCGAGGCGCCAGAAATTAATTAACGTCGAAGCGTTACGCAGTTACAATTGAAACGACATGCGACGAAGGCAACGATAATCCTATTGACGAAATGACGGACGAAAAGGCACAAACGCAAGAATTCAAGCTAGATCCGGACTGCGAATTGCGGTTCGAGGTCGAGACAAAAAATGAAAAGGTTACGCTCGAGGTAAGAATCCACAATTGAATTGTCTCCCATAAAGTTGCGCTCAACATCTCTCGATTTACCCAATTGCTCGTAATTCTGAATTTCGCGTAAATGAAACGTTTATGTCGGTTCGCAGTTGAAGACCGGTTTGGCGGAAGTATTCGGCACCGAGTTGGTCAAGGGAAAGAAGTACGAGTTCACAGCCGGCGCGAAGGTGGCCGTGTTCACTTGGCAGGGCTGCACGGTGGAGCTCGGCGGGAAGACGGACGTCAGCTACGTAGCGAAGGAGACACCGATGGGCGTCTACTTAAACTGTCACGCAGCGATGGAGAGGCTCAGAGAGGCGGCGGAGAAAGACGACACCAGGGGACCGATAACGATGGTCGTGGGACCGTGCGACGTAGGGAAATCCACGCTCTGCAGGCTTCTGTTGAACTACGCTGTGCGAATGGGTCGCAGGCCAATCTTTGTAGATCTAGACGTTGGCCAGGGGCACATAGCGATACCCGGAACGGTCGGAGCCCTGCTGGTCGAACGGCCGTCGAATGTGGTCGACGGTTTCAGCCAGCAAGCGCCGTTGGTCTTTCATTTCGGGCACAAGAGCCCGCACGCCAACATCGCCCTGTACAACCTTCTGGTCGCGCGGCTCGCAGAGGTCTGCTCCGACAGGCTCCAGGCGAACAAGAAGGCTCGGGTATCGGGGATCGTGATAAACACCTGCGGCTGGGTGAAGGGAGCCGGATATAAACTATTGACGCACGCTGCGCAGGCGTTCGAAGTTGATGCCATTCTGGTGCTGGATCAGGAGAGGCTTTACAATGAGCTGGTCAGGGATATGCCAGACTTCGTTAAGGTTGTGTTTCTGCCAAAGAGTGGGGGAGTTGTGGAAAGAAGTCAGGCGCAGAGGACGGAATCCAGAGACCAAGGCGTCAGGGAGTATTTCTATGGATCTAGGACGCCGCTTTATCCGCACAGTTTCGAGGTGAAGTGGAGCGAAGCCAGGCTGTACAAGATTGGCGCTCCGGTGCTGCCCGCCTCCTGTATGCCGCTGGGAATGAAGGCGGAGGACAATCTGACGAAGCTGGTGGCTGTTACGTCCGGTCCGAACCTGCTTCACCACCTGTTGTCCGTGTCGTTCGCCGACTCGCCGGAAGACGACGTGGTGCAGACTAATGTTGCTGGATTTGTCTGCGTGTAAGAACTTTCTCGTCGAATGTTTGCGCCTCTGATTACATGTTTCGAGATCTATTGTATCTGTTTCGCGGATAGAGATTTTTTCAAATATTACCATTGAAGTGAAAATTCGGTTTTTAATTTGGCTTTTCGTATCTCGAGACCGATATTGTTCGTAAGAATATTATCACGCAATATTTGTTCATTTGCAGGACCAACGTGGACGTGGAGAGGCAGACGTTCACGGTTCTTAGCCCACAACCGAGACCGTTACCGAACACGGTTCTTCTACTCTCGGATATTCAATTTATGGATAGCCACTAATTTTTTATACTAATCATTTAAGAAACGAATAAAGAATATTGTTTATAAATAAAACCGAATTAATTAAAACGCTTCGAATGCCCAGTTCGATCGAAGAGCGTTTAAATTATACGTAAATTAAATATAATTCGAATGTATTAGGTCGTCCCATAAGTTCGTGCCGCGAATGCGTTTATGCTTTGGTAAGGAATTTTGTATTTTGAGTTTCTTCCAGCCAACGAAACAATTAATTCAGACAAATGCTGTGCTCAGATGGATAAATTTAAAGCAGCAATAAGAGTAAAACGGGCAAAACTCGTGAATCGGTACAATGTCGTTTCTCATCACGATAATGCAAGACCACATGTGGCACAAGAAGTGCAAAAAAATTTGTTTGGCAAATTTTATTGCACCCACCAGATTCTCCAGATATTGCTCCATCGGATTACCATGTATTCCAGTCAATGCAACATTTTTTAGCCGGAAAAAATTTTAGTAATGTCGAGTCCCTAAAAACAAACATTGAAAAGTACTTTAACGAAAAACCACGGAAATTTTATAGTGACGGTATAATGACTTTACCAAAAAGACGGGAAGAAGTTGTGGAACGGGAGGGTGATTACGTTTTTTCATAAACTTTAAAGGTATGCTTCATACATTAAGTTAAATAGCAAAACAAAAAGCGGCACGAACTTATGGGACGACCTGATACTTAATTTTAAAGGAATCGAAGGTTTGGGAGAACATTTCTTATATTTGTATTTGCCGCCTTTATGAAATTCGATAGGTCGATTGCATACAGGCGCTACAGTATCAGTGTTACGAACTTCGAAATACAAAGTTGGTGCCGCTTTAAAAAACCAAACGCTGCAACAGGTAGAATTGTATCGAATTTGTAAGATAATTGTACGAAAAACCGAGGAAAAATGCAAAACATTCGATCCAACGGGCCAGACATTTTCAATTTCGAGAAAAAGTTTCGCGAAATAATTTACGAGGTTCAACGAAACGCAGTAAGCACCGTATTCGTCTTGTACATTTATATTTGAAACACTCTAATCGTTTATACACGAGATACGTTTCCTTCTCTAGAAAGACTTGGATAATTTTGAGAAGGAACGCCTTTTAATACGGGAGGAGCTCTGTTGCAAGGAATTGCTATTACAAAATGAGCAAAAAATATCGAACGACTTGCGAGCCCATTTAAAAATGACGTCCGAAACGATCGATCGGTTAGGGGAAGAAAAAATGCGGATCCAGATCCATTATTCGAATTTGTGGGCGACTTACGAGAGCGTACTTAAGGAGCGCAAAATTTTAAAAGAGGAAACGCTATCCTCTCGAACAGAAGTTGCCAAACTGAGAATTAAGATCGAAAGCTTAGAGAATACGTTAAGCCGGGAAATTGAACAGAAGGGAAAATTAGAGAAATCATTGACGGATTTGAAAATGGATAACAAGAAATTTATTACGAACATCGATATGTAAAAAGCAAATGCCAAATTTACCCTTGAAAGTATCCTCCAATGAAATTAAGTACTTATTTACGTCTACACCGATTCTCTTTGGTTTAGGACAATTGCAAAACTTTGCAAGGAACAGAAACTCCTGACGGAGAGCGCTAAATCGGTAATTCAATTGAACAGACGATTGCAAAGTTATGGACTTTGTTCCCATGCAATTAATGAAGGAAACAAGGCAGAAATAAAAGCCTTGCGGCATAAACTAATTGCTCTGTCTCTGAACGAAGCCCGGCGTTTGCCCGCTGATGTTGGTAACAAACTCCACCCAGACATGGAAAATCTTTGTTTCAAGGTATAATCGTTGTGAATTAACTTGAACAGTTTGAAACGATTATAAGAATTTTTGGACTAATTTTCCAGATGAGAGAAATACTGATGGAGTTAAAATCAAAATCGCAAACTCCCGAACCGTTTGAAGGAGCGTTGAACAAACTGTTCAACGAATTGTCCACAAACATACCAGAAACGCCGAAACATGGAAGTTGTCGAAAAGTTGCTTAACAATTCAGACTGCCGGAAATCATCTGAGAACTAATTTCACGGGGTCAAAGGAAAAATCGTGTCCGATGATTACCAATATTTATTTCATTTCAATTTGTCGATACATCTGACAATTAATAGGTTCCATTTCCACTCGATAAAATATTTCGAAATAAAATTACATTGCTTATCGTTATAAAATACGTTAAAAAATTACCAATAATTTTGTATATACAATGCCATCTTTGCATCCTTTCCCCCCCGTTCCTTTTTCGTCTCGTTTAATTACGGTTTAGAGATAGTAAGAAAAGATCAGCCGTTACAGTTCGTTGCCATTTTTCGTTTTGTCCCACTGTGTTGTCGAATGAAAAAAAAAGAAGACACATTTATTGCTCTTTCTCTCCCCCTCCCTCTACCTCTCACTCTCTTACGTGCGTACCTAACGGCGTCGTGTTTATCTATTATCGATTACAAAAAGAAAATCATCCTCGACGTTCGATCGTAATTATTATAAACAATATTATTAATAACATGTATAAATGGAATTGTCGTAACGTTATTAATCACAACCGAAACGATTAAACATATAACGATAGAAAATTAATTACTAGTTCGATTAATTATCATCTAAGAATAGGCGGGTGTCAGTAGTAACAAAAATAATAGACGAGATAGGATTAATATAAAATGTATTATAGTAATTGTATATTTTAATTATAAGTGGAAACAGTACTCGGGATCCCCCTTTTTTTCCTCGTTAACGAAAAAAAAGAGAGCTCTCTGTTTCTTCTTGGGGGGGGGGGGAGAAAAAAAACTATTACATCAAGCGTTTCAAACGAAGACGAGGTCCCTGTTCCTTTATTACTTTTTTTTTTTACTTTTTCTCTTTCTTTCTTCGTTATCCTTTTGCTCTTCAACGACAGAGAGAAAGATGGATTAAAAGGAGGCGAAAAGAAGTAAAGTATTCTTTGTGTCCTGAATTTGTGCTAATATCAATTATTGAATTAATCCACGAAGAACTGTATTCCTCTCCGTTCCGGTGAAAAAGCTAACTTGACGATGTGTGTATATATATATATATTTATATATAAAAAAATGACCGCTCATTGTTTACCTATCCGCAACTCCCTTCTTTTGTTTCCCTTTTACAATGTCTTATAAACGAATAGTATCGAAACGCTTCAGCCTTCGAAAGAAGAGATTTCTCCGAATCAGACGACGCGGGAAATGTCCCCTTTTTCTTTCCCGTTATTTGTTTAAATAAAGTCGAACGCAGGGCGCGCGTTTAAAAATCGATCGTACCTCTTGATTATAATTCAAACATGGAGGAGAAACTTTGTGTTGGATGTGACTGCCTGTTTGTGTGTACATATCTATGTGTGGCATATGAAAGGAAATTATTTATCACTACGGATGCGCCGGCTGTAGGATGCGTCGGGTGCTCGAGGTCTTGGTTCAGGTGAGATCGGTTTACCGAGTTACAGGCATCCGCGCATGCGCGTGCCACCCCGCCAAAACTGACAGTCCCACGCGCATGCGTAGGTTTTTTCACGTACTATCGAGCTCTCGAATCGATTCTGCCCGGATCTTGCAGACTTGACTCGGGTACCCGCGCGACCCAAATAAACACATCTTTGTCTTTTTTTTTTATATCTTCTATGCTATACCCTTGTCCTGCTACGTATGTATGTATGTATGTATGCGCACGTTACGTATTATACGTCACGTTGAATTTTTCTCTAGAAACGGCAGCGAAACTCCCGAGCCGTTCGAACAATTGTGCAGAAATGAGAACAGAGATTTCGAAAGTGTCATCCGTCGCGTGTAAAACAAATGTAACACGTATTTATTGCTTCTGCCTAGTAACGCAACGATGTTACAGGCTCGTCGCCATTTTTGCTCGGTCCCCCGGCGACCTGCGCAGAAATCGCACGCCAAATCGGGGACACAAAGAGGTCACGGACTCGTCGGATCTCCTTCTCTCCTCCGAGAGAGAAGGGGCATCGATTTACACGCTATCGTCAATCGATCTTAAACAATTAAGCATAACCTCCGTCGGACCTGGCCTATACACGATGCATGCGTTCATTAACCCTTTCGAGACTGATTTTGTTCCCTTTCTTGTTTGGCAATGAACGCAGTAACATAATGCTCGCGCTATAACGAATTGAACTATGACGAAAATTGGGTTAAAGGTGAATTCTGAAAATGGGATACTCGTACGTAGTCCCATCAGTCTTTTGCTGTTCGAATGTCCTGAAGGGGTGAAAGAGCGCTGGAAGTAAATCGCAAATATATGAAAGAAAACAGAAGGACAATGAAAACCGAGGGGAAACGGTGTGATACTTCTTTTCGATTCGACCACGCTCGTCGTATAACCAAAGCGTACCAAAAAATTATCACAATCCTCCCCGGGATCGTTCCCTTTCGAACGTGTCCCCCTTCCTTTCCATTTCCGGTTTTCAGAGAGGCAGGCAGACAGAGAGGGGAAAGACGGTTTCTCCTCCAGGATAAAAAAAAGAGAAGAGCTCCTACGCGCGATGTTCAGTAAAAAAGAGGGCCCGGCAGCGACGGAGGGAAACGAAGGTGGCCGCCAAGGAGTAAAATCACAGAAGTACTCGCGACGTGAAGCGAGCGAAGGAGACCGAAGATGAAGAGTTGTAGAGGGTGACGGTCGAGGATGTGCCAGCTGATGGGTCAGAGTATAGAGCATCGTGCCAGCCAACTCGGTGGTTTCCTCTGTGGCTCGGATGCTTTCAGCTGATGGCCGCCTCCCTTGGGTGGATTTGACGCCTCCTGTCGGGGAAATCATCGAGTCAGTCCAAGATATTCTCTGTCGGTTAGCCAGAGCTAACGACACGGCCGTGGAAAGTTCTACAAGGCTCGACCTTACAGACCAGTCACGTTGTCGCACGACATCGTAAGAAAGTTAACACTTCGGCCCGGTTAAGCGATCAACCGTGGACACGTACGGCGATCACTTATCCGGGGATCACTGTAACTCGCCCTTAGGACCTTTTGCAAGCAGGGTCATCCCGGAATTATTGCCGGTTTTAACCGCGGTCAGACGGATTAGAAGAACGGTTAGAAAGTAAAAGAAGTTCGATTAAGCAAGGAAGGTCGAAAACATTAGATTACGACGAATGATCAACGTGAGAGCAAAGTCCTTGTTAGAAGTGTTAATGAGAGAGCAACGAATAACAAAAACAGGTATAATGTTATGCGAGCCGATGATGATTTGCCGTTTTTGTGTAAGAGTAAGCGAACAGAGAATTACAAAAAAAGGAATCCCGTACGTTAATTGAGATCGCTCGACAACAGTGTTAGGAAATAAAATACGGTCAAATTACGAGTGGTCATGCGGAATACGTATGTAGAGAGAGAAAGAGTTACCTTCTGCCCAGACAGACCCGCACCAAACACAGAGAAACAGACACAGGAAACAAAGAAACGATGGTTAATCAGTGGTTTAACTATATCTTGCTAAAAAATATCTGCGAGGCAGCTAAATTATATCCAAAGTGTGATATTCCGAATTGCCACGTTCATTCAAAATTTCATTAAATTCCCCCGGACGATTTATTTACGAATAAACGAGCAAGTCGCGCATTATTCTAGCCGAGCTCGGTTCGAAATTAATCGATTCAAATATATTACTGGAAGATAACGATTAATTAATAATTCGCCAAGTTTCGCGTAGCTTCGAATTTACCCAATGCAACATCTACAGTTCGTTTCACCTATGGCTATCGATAGTTTTCAGTACTTTTCGCGTCCCTCCGTTCGAAAGAATAGAAAAGGAACAATAGGGGTGGAATGATGATAAATTTACAGAAAGGATATTTACCAGCTTCTTCTCCATTTTAGCCTTAATGTCTCGCGCGAGGGTGTAAAAGGCCTCTTCTACGTTGATGCTGGATTTGGCAGATGTCTCCATGAATTTGATTCCGTATTCCACAGCGAGTTGCTCTCCCCGTTCCTTCGACACCTGCCGTTTCTCCGTGAGCTCGCACTTGTTGCCCAGCAGCATCTTCTCGACGTCCGCGGACGCATTCTCCTCGATGTTTCTAATCCAATTCTTTATGTTCTCGAAGCTCTTCTCGTTAGTCACATCGTACACCAACATAATACCCATCGCGCCACGATAATAGGCTGTGGTAATTGTACGAAACCTTTCCTGACCAGCTGTATCCCTTTAAAAAGAAAAGCCGCGACCAATTGGAATGAAAGAAGCGTCACGGGAATATTAATTCGGATCGATTGAAATCGTCGAGTTAACTTCGTGCAACATTCAGATCTAGTTGCACGGTACTCACCATATTTGTAGCTTTATTTTCTTGCCATCTAACTCTATCGTTCTTATCTTAAAATCAATTCCTGCAAGCAAGAAAGAGAAATACATGGAGTAAAGCGATATTTCAGCTATTCTTCAATCCGACGCGCGTCCAACCGTGGACTATCCAAGCCTACTCAACGAAACAAACGCGCTCCCAAACGACTGCCCTCCCCAACTCTACGCTGGAAAAAAGTACGGAGCCCCGAATCATCTCGAATCGTTTCTTTGGCATTAACTCGTGAATCTCGACGAACATAAAAACGAAACGCAGCGGTTCCCCAGTGGACCTATAAATCCAGTGTAAATAGAGGCGGCCAGATCGAAGAAAAGAAGAAAAGGGGGGGTAGTTTACCAATGGTCGAGATGAAGGTCGTGTTGAACGCATCCTCGGAGAACCTGAACAGAACGCAGGTCTTGCCTACCCCTGAGTCACCGATCAGCAACAACTTGAACAGATAATCGTACGTTTTCGCCATACCCTTTGTTTTCCCAGTGTCTGTTTCTCTGTTTCACGCGGCTATCCCCGTCGGGCTTCTTTTATTTGTCTTATCTTTTTTTTTCCCTCGCCTCCCTCCTCGCCCTTTTCGACTACTCTCGGCGCTCCGTGCACGACGATCTCGTCGAACGATCGTGATCCTTGGAATTCCGATGACGCACCCTTTCAAACTTCGTACCGAAACGGAGCGGATCTTATTTGCGACCGATTACGAACGGCGGACGTTTATTCAGAGGGGGCTCGATGCTCGGATTATCGTCGGACACGGTTCGGATATGAGAAAATTCGCGTGATAGAGAAGGTAAAAACATCTGTCAGAAAAAGCGATGACAGCCATTGGTGTAGGTACAACTTTTTTCTTTGCCGTTGTGGCCAGCCTTCTGACCGCCCCACAGGTGATGCGCGCGTGTGTACACGCATACGCAACACGTGTGCCCAGGAGTAGGGCGGGTTTGCAACGCGGTTAAAGATGCGTCACGGAGCGTTTCCATTGGACGGTCGATTTAAGGAGGGACACTCAATTAGAGGCGTGAAATTCAGCAGATTTTTAAACATTTTCTTCACAGAATACCGATTGTTCGATCTTTTTGTAACTTGAAGGCTTTTTTTAGGTGCATTTCGGTTTCACGAAAGTATTTTTGTTTCTTGAAATAAATTTAAAAATGGCACAGTTTCGGGATATTTTCCCGGGCAGGTCGCGGCGGGAACTGTAGCGACCGCATTATTCATGTGAGATATATGAAATTAATTTTGTTTAGTGGTTGAGACTTGTAGTTTCTATTTAAACTAGAAAAATTGTATGGAATTCAAGAATTACAGAAATGGCGGGCTAAACCATAAACGTGAAATCTTTGCAATAAAAAAGTACTTTTTTTTATGATTTTCAAATCATTTTAGTTCGAATAGAAGGTAATAGTATAATAAACATCTGTGCCAAGTTTGAATGAAAGCGGTCAAATAGTTTTTGAGCTATCTTCCCAGCAATTTGAAAAGTATAGGTTTCGGGAAAACGCTTTTAAAGTTTTAACTTCAGGATTATATTTTTATATTACAACGATTATATACAACTTGAGGATTATATTTTAATTATTCGGTTTTTTGGTGATTCTGATTGAGTGTCCCCCCTCCACGACTTTGGGAGTTGGGCGAATAATAAGTATTTATTTAAAATACGACTTATTTTTACGTGAAACACGAACAATTCCACATTACTCTTTATTTAATTGGAATTAACTTGAAATGTTCACAATTCCTTTCAATTTTATTATGCAACTTGCATTTTCATGCTGCATACTTTTTCATAGACAGCGAAAAATAACGTTCATGAATTGCGTTTTATTATTCTCAAAGCGAATGAATATTTGAAACCAAATATTTCCTCAATTCGTAATAATTGATAAAATATTTGGTTATACGAACCACTGGGCGACCTGAAGTTGCCCACTAACCAAGATCGAATCGACCTCGTTCAATCTCAAAACATAAATACAAACACATAACCTACACACCGAGGATCACGTTGCGTTCTGAACCTATTCGTCGCGAGCAAAAAACGATACTCTTCTGTGAGAAATGGCATCGTTGAAAACCAAAAAGAAGAAGGTCTCGAAGAAAACAAAGAAATCCTGGCGCAAACACGTGGATACAAACGACGTCGATGAATTCTTAGAAGAATCGCGACTGGAAGAGAGGTTAGGTTCGTTCGCGGCTCGAAAAGATTCCGAATTATTTACGATTTCTACGGCACCGGCGGTCGTTTCCAAAGCGGAACGCCGAGAATTAATCAAATCCAAGGAGCCGCGGTGTTTCAACATTCTGAAACCGCACACCGCCGTTCCGGATCCAATAGCGAAGAGAAATCGCGTTCGAACGAGGGACGAAAGGAAGAACGAGCTAGTTTTAAAGAAGGAGGCCCTCAGAAGGTCCAGAGGTATTCTAAAATTAAAGGAGAAATTGGGCCAGAGAAATCGATTGATCGCTGCGAAGAAGAGGCTGTGCAAGCCGAAGCGGGGTGAATTTAACAGCGACGCCTGGAAGGGGATGGTGGCGAAAGATGTTAACGCAGATTGGATGTCCGCGGACACTCTCAGATACACAATGACTCACTTCGGCGTGAAGAAACGGAGAATACCGGTTTCCTTGCGCCGGAAAACTTCTGTGATACCGGCGATCGAGGCTCCGCACCCGGGTACGTCTTATAATCCGTCGTACGAGGACCATCAGGATCTGTTGCAGGAGGTGGCGCAGAAGGAGATGGAGTTAATAAAGGAAGAGAAGCATCTGGATAGGGTTACCACGAAGATGTTTAAAAAGGTACAGATACTCATGAATGTTTTCTGTATCGTAACGCTTAAGGGAACTTTCATTACATTGAGATTGTATTGCAGGTTTCGCCGGAGGAGAAGGAGAAGAACTTAATCAAGGAACTGACGGAAGGCTTGAACACCAAGGTAGAGAAGAATGAGGAGGACGACGATGGGGATCCTACGGTGAAGTCCGTAAACCCTCCGGTGCGAAATTTAAAGAAGACTCGTGTGCAGAGGCGCAAGCAGAAGGAGCAGCGGATACTCGCGCTTAAGATGAAGCACAAGAAGGTGGAGAAGAAGAAGCTGTCTGATATATACAAGCTGAAGCACTTGGGCAGACAGTTGATCGCGAAAGATAAGGAGGAAGACGTTTCGAAGGAGAAGAGGCTGAAGAAGAAAGCACTGAAGGCGACGGGTACCAAAACTCTTAGTAAAGTGAAGTTTGAACCCGCGGAGCACGATTTTAAGATGGCGAAAGAGTTGGCTGGGAATCTACGAAATTCAGAGCCGACTGGAAATTTGCTGAAAGACAGATTCAAGTCTCTTCAACAGAGAAATATTGTTGCTCCCGCGAATATTAGACTGTAAGTATAAGGCGCTTTATTACGATGTTCTCAGAAATTCGATGCACGAGAAATCGAAAACTAAACGAAACTTTTAACATATTGCTAGTTATAGGGATATGAATATAGGTTCAATTTTCTACGTTTAGTTACGAATTATAGTAGTAACATTTACCATTTTTATTATTGCAGGAAACGAGACAAGGCTAAGGTGAAGAGGTTCACAAAACCAGATCACAGAATCGAGGAGCCTAAGGCGAAGTAATGCATAAGTATAGGTATAATTATTACGAAGTAATGTATAGAAAATAAATAATAATACTAATAAGAATAATTTTTGTAATAAGAAATATAAGGTAAGGTTCTTTCTTTTATTTTCAATTTTTATATACAAAAATTAAAAAAAATATTAGCTTCGGTATACTACTAGTGAAAGAAAATTCGTTCTATTTATTGCAGAATGTTTTTTAGGAAAAGGACAATAATTCGCAAGTAAAAATAAATCTGTAGATAAATACATTTTGAAACAATTTTCTTTTTTAATAACACACAATTCGCGGATAATTTCATACCATTCAAGAAAGATTGGCGTCGAAATTATTCCCGAGTAAAAGCAGTTTTGGGCAATAAATTCTATTCACCGGTGATGTCCAATTCACCTTCGCACTCGTCTTCTCCGTACATTTCGTAACTCTGAGGTAAACTGGATGCAATTGACGCGATGATTAAAGAACGATCATCGAACATAATTTCCTCTGCATCTTCGCCAGATATTTCTGTTCGCTTCTCCAAATGTGCCTAACAACAAAATGATCAGAAATCGAAAATGAAATTGCGTAACTCATATTTTCATAAAAATTTTCATTTACTCTTTCAAAAATATCTTTGTCCGATGAACCGTCTGTGCCGTCTGCCATTATCTCCAAATCGAAGGGCTCGTGGATTTTTTCCAAGTCTTCTTCTGCGTCTAGTTTTCGTGGTATAGACTCCAGCCTGAACAGTTAAATATATTTGATAAATATATGAAAATTATTATTTCATCGCATATTTGTTGCACAAATTTTTTCGTCTCGTCGATATTTAAAATATAATTATTTTAATACTCGATACCTGATTATTGCGAAATAGCTGTAGAGATGAAAAGATTAATCGCTTGTTCTGTTACTCACGATTTAATAATTAGGCTTCCTAGTTCCGCTTGCCCTTTATTGAGTAAATCTTTCAAGAATAGAAACAACTCGATGCAAGTCAATTTCTGTAAGTCTTTACGAGTGTAAGGACACTGCGGGGTATAATGCACAGAAAATAAGAATTAGAATTCGCCCGCGGTAATTAGAAAAATAATGCGAATAACAATATCGTATCTGTAAATTGTTAGATTCTTTATATGTTACCTTCAACAAGCACAGTACGGTGTATTTCAAATCGTAAATCGCCTCCAAGGCCGACTTTATTTTGCATCCTAGGGTTTTTATCAAATATTTCCCAACGTTCACCTTCACCCTTTCTTTATGGAGCAAAGTTTTCAGCGTGGAAAAACGGAAATTAACTTCGCTTTCTTCTCGCTTGGCGTGATCTATCAACAATAAACATTTATCTACCGCACCGGGCTCTGGAATATTAACGGACAGATACTGCTGTTGCAGATTGTACAATCGGTTTCTCAAACGCTTCAATAATTCGCCCTGCACCTTGTCCATGATTATATTGTGCCTTACTGTCGACAATCGTGAATGCATTTTTTTTTTATAATCGATTGCCGAATCCCTGTAGAGTAAAAAAGGAAAGAAAGAATTTAATAATTCAACGGGGTGGCACAATTTTTGTACTACGGGAATTTAAACGGTACGATTGCATTACTTTAAGCCGATCTGGGCGTCCATCATGGACGAAATAGTTTGAGACGTTTGCAGCAATTCGTTTTTCAGCATGACGTTCTCGCGCATCAATCTCTGCTTCGGCAAGCTGATGAATTTGCTGGTTTCCAATTGAAAGTCGGCCGCCAAAGCGAACAGACACTCGTACATATCATTCTTCACGCTGATTTGTAAAGTATCTTAGTGTTGTTCCTTTAAGCGTCCGGGGACTTGTCCACTTTAGCGTCCGTCATCTCACTCGAGTTAGTGATAACGCCAGCCCAGCTAAACTGCGGACGCTTAAGTGGGCAACCCTGTACATTCCTTGTTTTAGTAAAATGCAGAATGAGAAAGACAACTTAGAATACATTTCTTTATCGAACTCGATCTTTCGCTTGATGTCCTTCAAGATTTCGTCAACATTCTCCTCGTTTCTTAATATTTGTTCCTGGTTGGATTTAAACTTCTCCTCCAAACCGGCTTGCACCTTTTTAAAGTCTTCCAAAACGTTGATCCTTGCGTCTGCAGGAACGATACTATTCTTGGTGGAGGTAATTAGTGCGAAAAGAAAGGGGAAGAGAGGACAACGAAATGGGGGGGTGAAAGAATTCTTGCGAGTTACTTAAGACTTTGATCTGAGAGACTAATACAACTTTCTCATTTTTATACTGCTGCCTCCACAATTCGCACGCCTCCTCGAAAGACTCCTTATCTTTCACACGGTTGTCCTCGATGGTTTTGATACGAAGCTTCACGCTTTGGATCATATTGTCCTGCGAAGAAACCTGCTTGGTTAAATTCGCGATTTCCTCGGCTGTTTCTGTCTCGACCGTTAAATTATCTTCGTCTATGGTTTCGATTTCCTCCGACAATTCGTCATTCCGTTTTTCTAATCTACGCGTTTACTTCAATTTAATAAATATCGCTTTAACAAATATGAATTACATGGCCGTGTTCGGGGTTGCTACAACGAGGTTGACGAAAGAAAAATATTTTTATTTCCACGTTATGCTACATCTGAGTATTACAACAATCATATTATACGATGTTTTGCAATAGGAAAGAATACAATGCAAAAATTACAGTAGAGAAGTATAGTGTGGCTATATGAATTTGAAATTATCTATAACCTGTCTATTTTATTTTGAATATCCTGGATCTTGATGTTGTAAAAAGTTCGTTGCATGTTAATAATGGTCGGCATTGCTCTCGGTTCTCCTCCTCCTTCATTTTCACTGGTGTACCCTTGTAACCTTTGTGGTAGAGAGATATTTCCCTTATCTCGACCCCCTAAGTCCACCATTTCTTTCGTTTTTCGTAAAATAATTTATTATCGAAATATTGGAAATTATTTCGATGGGCATTCGGTAAATTCTAGTTTTTTGTCATACTGTCAGTCGACAGTCTGTGAAATTAGAAGAAAAGTAACGTAAAATAATGTAGCAACACAGACGAGATATAGAATAGACGTATCGCGACGTCTACCGGCATCATCTAGAACTACATGAATCAACACGAGCAAAATAGAAGGCACGCGAATCTCGCCAATTCATGATCGTTGCCGTGTGTACCACGTGATGCAAATACACTTTGGGTTTATGTTCGCGTACAACAATAATCATTCCGCTAAGCATATTTCAAAATCACGATTAATCTGGTAAAGACCGATTAAATAATTCTACTAATATTAATAATAATTCTATCGTATTTTCCAGCGATTATTTTCAAAGGGAACTGAATTTTCGGACAAAAGACACGTTGAATAATAATAATAATTTCCAGAAAGTATTTCCCAAGAACCATGGACAACGAGAAGGAAAAATCGGAGAAGGTCGAGTGCAGCATTAAGTTTCACGACTTCGCAGCAAAAATCGGCGACTCGTCGATCGCTTATCATTTAATTAAAATGGAAAACTCTCTTTATGTATGGATCGGCGACGGTAACGAGAGGGCAATGAACGACTTGTCTTACGCGATTGGATCAGCCTACGAGAAGGAACCGCTGTCGACGAAAATCATGGGGCCCATCTTAGATGATGTATCAATCAGCCTATCAAAGAGACTTTCGAAAAGGCTTTCAATGGCTGTTTACGTTAGTTTCAATGTTCAAGCGAACAATCTTTCTTTGCCTGCTATTGAGAGGCGGTTACGAGATGAATTCAATGCACATCCGGAGATTTTCTAATATATTCGATGGTATTATATAACATACAGTTGTACTGCGAATAATATTTCGCACGATGGACGTGGTATTCATACGATGCGTTTTAAACACGATCGTATTTTGTATATTTTATATTAAACGTAATTCAAATTGTATACAGTTTATTTTTAGACAAATAAGAAATTGAAAATTGTATTAATTAACTTATTAGTTGCAAATTTATAATGAATTACTGTGACTTTCAGATATTTCGTACCACTTGCTCGCCTCTACAGGTAGGCTTATGTTAGGTTAGGTTCGGAATATCAAAATATTGACAAGCAGAGGTTAGGTTCAGAATATACAAATATTGTCAGGCAGAAGTTAGGTTAGAAATAGTGGCGCGAAGAAGATAGGTTTGAAATATTAGAATAGTGGCGGGAATAAGTTAGGTTTGAAATATTAAAATAGTGGCGGGAATAAGTTAGATTCGAAATATTGAAATAGTGGCGCGAAGAAGTTAGGTTTGAAATATTAAAGTAGTGGCGGCAATAAGTTAGGTTCGAAATATCAAAATAGTGGCGGGAATAAGTTAGGTTCGAATTATCAATATAGTGGCGGGAATAAGTTAGGTTCGAAATATCAAAATATGGCGGGACAAGTTAGTCGAAACTGAGGGCTTATTCGAAAGAGTATGGTTAAACGCGGCGCGCGGCAGAGGAGTTTCAACGAAATTGGGTTGATATCTAATAATATGAGTGATCAAAGTGTAACGGAAAGTTGATTGTCAGTCACCTATGACTGACGCGGCCTGAACGGAAAGTTGAGTGTCAGTCACTGAACGGAAAGTTGATTGTCAGTCACCGATGACTGACGCGGCCTGAACGGAAAGTTTAGTGTCAGTCACTGAACGGAAAGTTGATTGTCAGTCACCTATGACTGACGCGGCCTGAACGGAAAGTTTAGTGTCAGACACCGATCCCTGACGTGGCACTCAACGTGTTAAATATATCGCACGCTGGTTCTCAGTACATCTCAATCCACTCCCAACACAGCGTAAACCGAGAGTGCCGAAAAGTGATAAGCATGAACAATTCCTTATAAATCACATCCCTGGATAGTGTTCGCTAGGCAGCTTCGAAGCAGCGAACATTAAGTGGGCATTACTGTCCACTGTAGTTATTTGAGCGGAGAGAATCTTAAGTTCTTATTGCAATTATTTTTGAGTTCTCGTTTCTATCGTTGTATCCATCTGCAGCTGTAAATATTGTGTATTATTTATTGCCCTGCTTCTTATGTAGACTCTTCTGTTTTCTGACGCTTTCGAAATAATTCATTAGTAACATAAATCATATATGTTTCGCTTAGAGAATTACATTTTCTTATTTCTCAAGAAGCCTTCTTTTTTATAATTGAAATACCCGTGCATATATCATTTAATTCATAAATTAATTAATATCTGCAAAGATATACTTGAATCTACGCGGGTCTCTGCCATATCTACAGTGCCTGCTATGGTTTCGCCATCTATACAGAACTCCTTGAAACCATTCGCGCTTGCTATGGTAGTTCCATCTATACGGAACGCCTTGAAACTACTCACACCCCTTACTTACCATAAGTGTAGATATGGCAGAGGCCCGAGTAATTTTATTCACATCTGTATAGATGGCGATACTAATGACTCTAGATAAAGCAGACATATATACAGTTTCCAGCAGTTCTGTATAGATGGCGAAATTAAAGCCCACTTTTAGTGTAGGTAAGACAGGGATGCGAGTGGTACGTAAATTCAAGCACTTGTTTATAAGTAGCGGTGCGATAATGTTCATAAAATTTGGTTATTTATGTCTTCATTCATCCAATTAAGTTAATAATCCTCGAAAACCGTTTCGTACACTCTTTTACATATCAATAAAGTGTCAGCAAACACAGTGTTTCAATCTACATAAAAATTAATATGTACGGTAACATTGCATGTTCCATTGTTCATTATATTCTACAACAATCAAGCACTCTTTAGCACGGGTAAATGTATTTGTGAATATTTTTTCCTTTAAATAAATTTTCCAGGACTTAATAAATACATACTAATAGTGGTATTATTCTTTATTTCGGTCTCACAGGAATGAAAGTTTGGTTAGTGTACATATAACCTATCTTTACAATACTATCTTAACTCTTGCACTCTCATCTTCCGTTCCGTTCTTCCTTTTCTTACCTCTTAATCGCGTATCTATTATAAATCTTTTCCATTCCTTCTTGTTTAATTACAAAATCCTATGTCATGTTTATACACCATTGTATCTTTTTCCATACATTCTGTTAAGAGGTGTTCTAATGTTCCAAATTTTTGTGTGCACAGGTCAGATCCTTTTTTCTTTTTCTCCTCCTAATATTTATTTAATCCTTTAATGCTTTTGCATCTTACCTGTGCATTTAACTGATGATTATGGCCTATTCCATTCTTGCTTTGGTATTCTATTAGCGTTGCTGTTCCAATATATTTACACCGTCCATTATATCTCGCTTATTTTATTTTTATGTTTCGTTCCTGATGTTGTATTTCATAGTCTATTCTTTTAAGGGTCTGCGACAATTCCTTTACTTCCGATCTAATTAAATTCTCTCTTAAGAGACCCATTCTCAAATAATCCTCTCCTTCTTTAATGCTTCTGGTTTGGCCCTCCTTTCTTTCTTCGGTCTCCTTTTACATACTTACTAATATATGTTTTGTGTGTGCAGGTTGTGGAGGCAAAGAGTAGCGAGCATTGACTGACACATCCCATCATGCATAGGAGCAAGAAAGAAAATAGAAGAACTTTTGCCACATACTTTACTTATCCATTAATTATAGTAAATTGATTTATAAAAATAGTTTGCAACTGTTAGCGCATAAGCTTAATTTAGAACAATTGTGTAGTTAACTGTTCTGTATAATATCTATTATATACTTTATTTTGTATTCAGATCATTCGGTAGATCTTATATAAACTTTGATATTACTTATATATTACTAAAACAAGTTCTACTGAATGTGCTAAATGTAAAATAAAAGATATAATAAATAATGTATGTATGCTCAAGTTTACACAAATGCTGTAATTTAAATTTTATAAGCTTCTGCATATGAAGTACATAATTTTTAGTATAAGCATTATCTGTAAGCTATATATTATAAATTGACTTTAAAGAATAGTTTATAACTATTGGATTATTTAAGTTTAATGTATCTTTCATATTACATAAATGTTAGTTTAGAATTAATACATGCTTTAGTTGTACGATGTATTGTAAATTGTAAATAGATATAAAAGTATTAGCTTGTAATTTGAACCTTTTTGTGACTTGTATCTTCATTCATTAGTTTAAATAAATGTTAAATTAAAAGAATTCCACTCTTCTTTTTATTTTCACACCTTAACAATCCTTGAAAGAACCTAATTCCAATTCCTTACACAAGAAGTACCGTAGACGAACTTTAAATGCAAAGTCCTGAAGCGAGAAACTTGTAAAAATGGCCCTATACGTTATTAAATATAAAAGAAGGAAATTGTGGAAACGACATCATTTTCGGTCTTCATTTCTTGCAACATTTGATGGCAGAAGTCTAGAAAATTAATCGCTCGGAAATTCTTGAAATATGACGTCATTTCCAAGAACTGCTGATGTCGGATACCTCCTCGCATATCATATTCTCCTGATACAAATCCACGATTTTCAGCGAGTTATTTTTGCCAGAATCTCAGAAATTTTGAGCTCGGAAATTCCTGGAACGTGACGTCATTTCCAAGAATTGCTGCGATGAAAGACCTCCTCGCATATCATATTCTCCTAATACAAATCCACGATTTTCAGCGAGATATTTTTGCCAGAAACCCAGAAATTTAAGAACTCGGAAATGCCTGGAACGTGACGTCATTTCTAAGAACTGCATGGGTCGGATACCTCCTTGCACATCATATTCTCCTGATACAAATCCTCGATTTTCAGCACTTAAATTTCTTCTGAAAATCGTGGATTTGTATTAGGAGAATATGATGTGCAAGGAGGTCTTTCATAGCATCAGTTCTTGGAAATGACGTCACGTTCCAGGAATTTCTCAGCGCTTATTTTAATAACGTATAGGGCCATTTTGACAAGTTTCTCGCTTTAGGACTTTGCATTTAAAGTTCGTCCACGGTACTTCTTGTATAAGGAATCGGAATTAGGTTCTTTCAAGGATTGGTAGGGTATGAAAGTAAAAAGAGCACTGGAATTCTTTTCATTGCAAATTTATTTAAATTAATCAATGAAGATACAAGTTACAAAAATGTTGTAATTAAATTTACAAACAGATACTTATTAACTATTCTTTTATATCTATTTACATTACATCGTACAACTAAATCTTGTATCAATTCTAAACCAACATTTATGTAATATAACTAACACTATAAACATAAATAATCTAATACTTATAAACTATTCTTTGAAGTTAATTTACAATATATCTTACAGATAAATCATACACTAAAATTTACGTACTTCATATGTAGAAGCATATAAAATTTAAATTACAGCAATTGTGTAACTTGTGAATATGTCAATTATTTATTATATCTTTCATTTTACATTTAGCACATTCAGTAGAACTTCTAATAGTTATATAGATAACATAACAGTTAATTACACAATTGTCCTAAAATAAACTTACGGGCTAATAGATACAAACTATTTTTATAAACCAATTTACTATAACTAAAGGATAACTAAAGTATGTTGCACAAGTTCTTCTACCTTCTTTCTTGCATTTATGCACGATGAGAAGTGCCAGGCAATGTTCCTTACTCTTTGCCTGTGAAACCTGCACACAGAAAAAATACATTAATAAGTATGTAACAGGAGAAAGATTATTAAGAGATATTTAGAGGAAGAAGAAAGAAAGGAGGGGCAAGCCAGAAGCATAAAGAGGAGAGGATTATTTGAAAAGGAATGGAATGCGTCAAGTATGAGTGACTTTGACAAAAGCGGACGTATAGGAATTGACGGAGATCCTCAAAAGTAGAGTCAATCAAATGCAACAGCAGGAACAAGGCAGAAAAATAGGGAAAGCAAGATACAATGATACGTTTAAATATATTAGAACATCAACACTACTATGGTACTTAAGTAAAAACGGACGAGGGCGCAATTGACCATTAGCAACGCAGGTGCGAGATCCAAAAGCATTAAAGGATGAAATAAATATTGGGAGAAGAAAAAGGATAAAAGATGTGACCTGTGCATACAAAAATTTGGAACGTTAGAACACCTCTTAACAGAATGTACGAAAAAAGATACAATAAGACATAAAAATAACTTAGGAATTTGTAATTAAACAGGAAGGAACGGAAAAGATTTATAATAGATGTGCGATAAAGAGATAAGAAATAATGTAATACGTAAGGCAGAGAAGGTATGAAAAGGAAGAGCGGAACGGAAGATGAGAGTGCAAGAGTTAAGATAGTATTGTAAAGATAGGTTATATGTACACTAACCAAACTTTCATTCCTGTGAGACCGAAATAAAGAATAATACCACTATTAGTATGTATTTATTAAGTCCTGGAAAATTTATTTAAAGGAAAAAATATTCACAAATACATTTACCCGTGCTAAAGAGTGCTTGATTGTTGTAGAATATAATGAACAATGGAACATGCAATGTTACCGTACATATTAATTTTTATGTAGATTGAAACACTGTGTTTGCTGACACTTTATTGATATGTAAAAGAGTGTACGAAACGGTTTTCGAGGATTATTAACTTAATTGGATGAATGAAGACATAAATAACCAAATTTTATGAACATTATCGCACCGCTACTTATAAACTAGTGCTTGAATTTACGTACCACTCGCATCCCTGTCTTACCTACACTCACAGTGGGCTTTAATTTCGCCATCTATACAGAACTGCTCGAAACTGTATATATGTCTGCTTTATCTATTCGCCATCTATACAGACGTGACTCAAACTACTCGGGCCTCTGCCATATCTACACTTATGGTAAGTGAGGGGTGTGAGTAGTTCCAATGCGATCTGCTTGATGGAACTACCATAGCAAGCGCGAGTGGTTTCAAGGAGTTCTGTATAGATGGCGAAACCATAGCAGGCACTGTAGACATGGCAGAGACCCGCGTAGATTCAAGTACATATATCTTTGCAGATATTAATTAATTTATAGGTAGGTATTTCAATTATAAAAAAGAAGGCTTCTTGAGAAATAAGAAAATGTAATTCTCTAGGTGAAACATATATGATTTATGTTACTAATGAATTATCTCGAAAGGGTCAGAAAACAGAAGGGTCTACATAAGAAGCAGGGCAATAAATAATACACAATATTTACAGCTGCAGATAGAGACAAAGATAGAAACGAGAACTCAAAAGTAATTGCAATAAGAACTTAAGAATCTCTACGCTCAAATAAATACAGTGGACAGTAATGCCCACTTAATGTTCGCTGCTTCGAAGCTGCCTAGCGAACACTATCCAGGGATGTGATTTATAAGGAATTGTTCATGCTTATCACTTTTCGGCAGGCTCGGTTTAGGCTGTGTTGGGAGTGGATTGAGATGTACTGAGAACCAGCGTGAGATATATTTAACACGTTGAGTGCCGCGTCAGTCATAGGTGACTGACAATCAACTTTCCGTTCAGTGACTGACACTAAACTTTCCGTTCAGGCCGCGTCAGTCATCGGTGACTGACAATCAACTTTCCGTTCAGTAACTAACACTAAACTTTCCGTTCAGGCCGCGTCAGTCATCGGTGACTGACAATCGACTTTCCGTTCAGTGACTGATTTATTGTACATTGTATCCTAAGTGCAATACGCAGTCAATTCGCTCGAATTATTTTCCACATAATTATCAAACGTCTGTTAAACGTTTAATAATTATGCGATAAATAATTGATTGCCCGGGTCTCACCACGTGGAGGTTACTGCGCATGGAGACCCACCCTAGCCACGGCCCTTCCACCCTCCAATTACGCGAAAACTAATTCTAATATAGCTTGTGAGAAAGAGAAATCTCCTATTATTGTCAATTTGTAGAACGTTCCTTAATTGATCGTAGTACAAATAAGACAACAAGAGGAGTATTTGGAAAATTCACGACCGAAAGCTAAATTGAATATCAAATGGAAACCTGAAAGAAACTCAAGAAGATAGTCCAATTTCCTGAAATAAAATCCTATGATCTTAGAAACTAGACAACGAAATATTATCACAGCAGTGTACACTGCTGTCTTAAAAACCAAGACACAGTTTAAAAATGAATCCTCCTTTCTTAAATACTACATTAAAATCAAATGCGCCCTGCCTGACTAAAGATCCAACTTAAAACTAGAATCACCCTACCTAATATAACATCTAACAGTTCAATTAAAAGAACAATATCAATAATATCCTACCCACATAGGAATGTAATAGATACTTTATCATATTCGCGTAGGTATAAGTATGCATGTACTTAATTCCTCTTCAATTAGTCCATATTAATTCCGTGGGCCATGCCTTCCTAGAACAGACAACTGGCAACAATTTTTGGTTTCATTAACCCTGCCTAATTAAAAGTCTAATAATATCAAATCGTGTAAAACCTGCCTGGACTTTGGACCATCGATACATTTACTGAATTGTGTATATGTATACACGGTATATGCATGATATTGGAGAATCTGCCGATAAACAGAATTTAAGTTGCGGGAGTTTCAAATAGATTTTGTCATGAGGTTGAAGATTCACTATCAAATATGTGCCTTCGATAGCGGTATTGAATAATTAATTCATTAAGCATGTGTAAATTCAATTATGCATAACGCAAACTAATGCAAACCTTTTAATCATTTGAATCTCAGAGCAATATTAACCGATTTTAGTAACATTTTCAACATGTATACTATTTACTGATATTTATAAAATGCAGTACTTTAATTTTTATTAAAGATATTATGTAATTTTCCCAAATATCTTGTAAACTAATCCTTTAAACTTTTCAGAATAAAGCAAATCCTTCCGTTTAATTTTAAAAAAGGCATTTAGTTATTTACAGTGCACGAATACTTTCATCCTCGCTTTTACATTAATAAGATTCTTAATAAGATAAGAAGTTTTAAGTATCAATAAGAAAGAAGATGAGTCGATTATAACTTATATGGTATATACTATACAATTTCAGAATTCGGCTCGGTCACTTGAAAATGTAACATCGAAAAATCAAATGAGTACGAGAACAAGGGATGGTTTAGTATTTCTGACGAAAATAACGGTCATTCTTTAGTTCGTTTCGATGTTTTATATATTTTATATTTATTTGCCTTATATTTTATTGTTTATTATAAAAATAACTAATAATATGTTTATTATTAATTTTAATACTTTGCAACATGAAATAAACGCACAATCAGCTATAAAATCCTTAAAATCCGAAATTACAACATTAAGTAATAAAGAAAATTATGAAAATAAATCGACAAATTCCTTACATTCCTAATACAGCAATATTTATATCTACCCTAGGAAAAAGAAAAAACGACTTAAATTTTGATGTAAAAACATTAATTAATACCGTCATGTTAAATAACTGTCTATCTGATTTTAAATTGCAAGAACTGAGTAAAACCTTATATATAACCTAATTGATTCTCACAAAATATTTAGAACTGTTAATTTTGAAGTGCCGAAATAAAATAGTTTATGACAAATTGAAATATTATCAATTGGTTAAAAAAGAAACTTGTTGACCTTTTATATTTCTGAAATTCTAATTATGAACTGTAATAAATTTACGAAAAGTAAATACACCAATATTTCATGACATAGTTCAGACTCCAGACATAACCAATAAGCGAAAAACTATCGACTAAAAACTATCGACTAATTATTCGATAGTATATCGTTAATAATTAGTCGATAGTTTAAATTAGTCGATGGTGCCCATCACTAATTAAAAAGCGTTAAAACAAAAGACTCTTCCCAGAATTGCACCGAACCTGCTATCATTTTATACTTCGCACTGAGTCGAATATCGCATTATTTGAACTCGCATCCTAGCTGCATACGTAAAATTCTTCGCACACGTCAGCCGAGACTCGATGCCTGCGCGCACTCTGCACAAACTATACGCGGAGTCTTAACCTAGAGACTCTAGGGATTTTTTTGGCGCCAAATGCATCTCGCCACGTGAAGCAACTTCGCGCAGTGCCGTCAAAAGCACGTGGTATCGTCCGGATTGATTTCAACGTTACTTCAGTGTCGCACGTGTGATGCGTTTGATGGTTTTTCAAATATGTTCTTGCACAGTTTGACGTCGTTCGTCAACAGAAAGGAAAGTTATGCCGAAAAGCTTGCAGCCTTCAAAACTGATAAGGTTAGCAGACATTTGTTTACCGATACATACAATGTATTGACACTGTGTACCGAATACGTGTTTGCGTTACAGAAACCGAAGAAAGATGAGTACGAACGAATTTTCACAATACTATGCGAATTTTTGATGGACCCGGAGTCAACGGAGGATGTCGCCGAGTGCTTTCCCCAATTACTGCCCGCGTTAGTTTCTGCGAGCATCTCGATAGAAAAGCTGTCGTTCAACGACGGGGATTCGCTGCATAAGTTGAATTCCGTTGTCTTGGGGAAACTAGTTTGCAAAAACAGGGACTCGCAAGTGTACGTATCATTTGTCTGCGTAACGAAGAAGTTACGAATATTTTGTCTCGTTCGAAAATATATTTGAAGATAATCAAAACCGGAATTCAGCGTTTACATCATCCACGATTTGTGAACAGCGTTGAGCGATTAAACGTTTTAATTCCGTGGCAATTTGTTACAGATTCGTTCTGCATTATTTCGACAAAAATCCAGCTCCATTCGAGTCTATCGATGGCAACTACAGCCCCTCTCCGAAGAGGCAAAACAGACGAAGAGTAGCGCCGTTAAGAGAAGTGTCCGATCACGATTTAGTAGCTGCCTGCTACGACATCCTGTGCAGCGCGCCTATGCATTTTAAGTACACGTGGAATTGGTCGAAGTTTTACAAATATTTAGCTCACCAAAACGAGACGATCAGATGGTAAGGTTTCGATCGAACGCCGATACCAACGAACACCAAACGTTCAACTGATTTCTTTCCAGGCTGGCGATGAATTGTATCGCCGTCGTACTGGGAATGTCGGAGTCCTGTTACCTCTCTCGCGCCAGTGGTTTCCTTACAAGGATTCAGCAATTCGCCATCGAACGCGAGGAGACGGATCGAAGCAATGTCACGTCCGAAGATGCCAAAGAAACAGACGAATCGTTGGACGAGCCCTCGGTGATATCCGTCGGCGGAATTCTACTTCCGATCTTCAACAAATCCACGCCGACCAGTGAATTAAATTTAGTTCCAGTGCCGTCGACGAGGCGGAACCTGCAGAACTTGGCGTTCGCGGTGTCCTCGAACAGAAGTGTTTGCTTGCAAGGCGCGGTCGGTTCGGGGAAGACAGCGTTGGTAGAGTTCTTGGCGCGAACGACCGGCCACGACGTCCAAGATTTTGCGAAAGTACAATTGGGAGATCAGACAGATTCGAAGATGCTACTGGGAATGTACAGGTGCACCGATATCCCTGGTGAATTCCTTTGGCAGCCGGGAATATTAACCGAGGCTGTGCTGTCTGGCAAATGGTTGCTGCTGGAAGATATCGACTGCGCTGCGACGGACGTTATCAGTGTGATCGGACAGCTCGTTGAAACTAGGACGTTGTCCGTGCCTGGATACAGAGACTTGATACGGGTGAAGAGTGGATTTCAGTTGTTCGTTACGAGAAGGTTCTCCACCAGCGGGGCGCAGAAGCACCTTCAACTGCCGCTGCAGAAGCATTGGTCCTGTGTCAACGTGGAATCTTTGTCGAAAGAGGAACTGGTGACCGTAGTTAGAACTCTGTTTGCAGTGTTGACGACAATTGCCACGAGAATCGTGGACGTGTTTCTGTTGTTCTCCGTTGGGAACCACGAAGACGGAGTCGTGTGCAGCGTTAGAAATGGTAGACAGATCTCCACGAGGGATTTGCTCAAGTGGTGTTCCAGAGCTGTCGTTGATTTCGACGTGTCCTCGCCTCTGTCGGCATTGAAGATCTACCAGGACTCCTTGGACATCTTTTGCTACTCCGTACCCGACTCCGGTGCGTAGAATTTCACTATTCGCGAATGTATTCAATTATTCGCGGCGTACCCTTCACAAATACGGATTTCAGATTGCTTATTTCATTGTCACTTTCAGCGCATCGATTAAACCTGGCAGTATCAGTGGCGCACAAGTTGGGCATCGTCAAAACGAAGGCGGAATTCTTCTGCGGAATGCACAAGCCGTCTGTGAATCATCACAGGGATTGTCTCGTCGTTGGGAGAGCAAAGTTGGGAATAAAGAAGTCCGGCAGGGTTAAGCTGCAACCCAGAGGCACAAACTTCTCCTACACGCGACCGTCCGTGTGCCTCCTGGAGCGTATAGCTAGCTGTATCGTTCAGAAGGAACCCGTCCTTCTGGTAGGCGAGACGGGAACCGGGAAAACGAGTTGCGTTCAATACCTTGCGCAGATAACTGGCCACAAATTGATAGTGATAAATATGAATCAGCAGAGCGAGAGCACGGATCTGTTGGGCGGTTACAAACCGGTGGATCTCAAGCTTCTGATCCATCCGATCCGCGAGGAGTTCGAGATCCTCTTCAGATCTTATTTCGCCATCGAGCCGAACCAGAAGTTCTTGAATCACATTGGGCGCTGTTTCGAGGATCGAAAGTGGAAGACGCTGACCACTTTGATGATTCACAGTACTGGTGCCGCGTCGAGAAGATTGAGGGCCTCTCCGAAGGGCCAGACGGAGGTGGAGCTATCGAAGAAATGGGAGAAGCTGGCGCAGAAGCTGGAGAAACTGCAGTCCCAGGTACAGGGTCAGTACTCGTTGGCTTTCTCCTTCGTGGAGGGTAGCCTGGTGAAAGCATTGAAGAACGGGGATTGGGTTCTGCTGGACGAGATCAACCTGGCGACAGCGGAGACACTGGAATGCCTTTCGGGATTGCTCGAAGGATCCTGCGGGTCCCTGTCACTGCTGGAGCGAGGGGACAAGGAGCCAATCAAAAGGCACCAGGACTTCGCCATTTTTGCCTGCATGAACCCCGCGACGGACGTCGGCAAGAAGGACCTTCCCCTTGGACTCAGGAACAGATTCACAGAATTCTTCGTGGACGAACTGACGGAGAAGTCTGACCTGCAGCTTCTGGCCAGCTCGTACTTGAGCGATCTGAACCTCCCGTCAGCGAAGATCGAGGGCATCGTCAAGTTCTACTTGAACGTCCGGAAAGAAGCCGAGACTAATCTTCTCGACGGGACTGGTCACAAGCCTCACTACAGTCTGAGAACTCTGTGTCGCGCTCTAAGCGTGTCCGCTCAGAATCCCTGCGCGAACGCCTTGAGATCTCTGTACGAGGCGTTCTGCTTGAGCTTCCTGACGCAGCTGGACAGCGGTTCTTATCCATTGGTGCAAAGGATGATCGTGAAGGCTATCTTGGGAGACAAAGCAGCTAGTGCTGTAATCGGCACTCCGATTCCCAGGCCAGGTGGCGGGTCTGCAGAAGGTTTCATCAGCTTCGAAGGCTACTGGATCCCAAGAGGCGATCTAGAACCGCAGAGACCGGAGAATGTGAGTTCTACTTTCACCTTTTGTACGCTGAGAATAGTTCAGAACAGGGATCAATGAGACTTCGAATCTTTCGTTTGCGTGGCTTTTCAGTACATCCTCACGGAAACAGTGAGGCAAAATTTGAAAGACTTGGTACGAGTGGTGTCGATTGGCAAGATGCCTGTTTTATTGCAAGGCGATACATCCGTAGGGAAGACCAGTTTGATTACGTACCTGGCGAAGGCTTCCGGACACATCTGCGTGAGAATTAACAACCACGAGCACACCGATCTGCAGGAGTACGTCGGCACCTACGTGGCTGACTCCACGGGGAAGCTAGTCTTCAAAGAGGGTATTCTGGTGGATGCCATGAGAAAAGGTATGCATGTTGTGTCTACGTGACTCGAGCGATGCTAAACTCGTGTTTATTGTTCATATTTTCCAGGCTACTGGATAATACTGGACGAATTGAATCTGGCGCCCAGCGACGTTCTGGAAGCGCTGAACAGAGTCCTCGACGACAACAGGGAATTGTTCATCCCAGAGACCCAGCAGGTCGTGAAAGCGGACGACAATTTCATGCTGTTCGCCACACAGAATCCTCCAGGCCTGTACGGCGGGAGAAAGGTGATACAGAGAAATGGCGACTAACTTTTTACATTTGTGAAGTGTGGACGATGAGCCCAATAGTCCTCGAGCACAGACGGTCACATTTTAAATACTTGTTCTTTTCTCGTTGTTATTATCAGGCGCTTTCGCGCGCGTTCAGAAACAGATTCGTCGAGCTGCATTTCGATGAAATTCCGCCGAAAGAGCTTCAGGTGATACTGCAGAAGCGGTGCAGGATGCCGGAGAGCTATTGCAAACAAGTGATCAGCGTGATGACGGAGCTTCAATTGCGAAGGAAAGGTACCGCGACCTTCGCCGGCAAAAAGGGTGCGCATTGAACCGCGGAAATGTCAAACGTAGCTTTACTTCCTAACGAAACGCCATTAAAAACGCCGATCACTTCGCAGGATTCATAACCCTCAGAGACCTGTTCCGCTGGGCAGAAAGATACCATCTGGCGCCAGATACGGGAAGCACCTTGCACGACTGGAGTCAGCATTTAGCCGACGAGGGTTACCTGGTGCTGTCCTCGAAGGTACGACATCCAGACGAGTGCCTGGAGATCGTACAAGTGTTGAAGAAACACCTGAGAAGGGACGTGGACCCTGACGCTCTGTTCACCCTGTCCGAGAAGACTTCCGCCGTGACCAAGCCGATTCTGGAATCCCTGCTGTCCAAGAAGATTCCCGGATTCGAGCACGTGGTCTGGACATTTCAGACGCGCAAAATGGCGGTGCTGCTCTCGAAGGCCTGCGACTTCAAGGAGCCCGTTCTTCTGATTGGCGAGACGGGCGGCGGAAAGACCACGGTCTGCCAGTTGCTGTCATTAATCAGGCAGCAGGAGTTAAGTATCGTCAATTGCCACATGCACACGGAGGCTTCCGACTTTCTAGGCAGCCTCCGGCCTGTCAGGGATCGCAAAGAGACGCAGAAGCTGTTCGAGTGGGTCGACGGCCCGTTAGTCAGGTCTATGAAGAGCGGGGGATTCTTTCTGGTGGACGAAATCTCTCTGGCGGACGACAGTGTCCTGGAACGCTTGAACTCTCTGCTGGGTACTGAATTGTTCGCAGCGACAAGCACGACCGAGGACGACCACTGAATTGTTCCCTTCTTTCCAGAACCGGAACGCAAATTGTTGATCGCTGAGAAACCGTCTGCCGAAGAGAACGCGACCGTTTCTGCCCACGAGGATTTCATCTTCGTGGGTACGATGAACCCCGGCGGCGATTACGGCAAGAAGGAACTGTCGCCGGCCCTTCGGAACAGATTCACCGAGATCTGGTGCGAAGGTTGCGCCTCGACCGATGACCTCAGGTGCATTATGGCGCACAACCTGAGGCAGGAATTCGGGGACAGTGTCCCCGCGGCCATGATAAAGTTCCTCAAGTGGCTGCGAACCACGGAAATAGGGAAGAAGCTTGTCGTTAGCGTCAGAGATGTGCTCACGTGGGTGGCCTTCGTGAATTCTTGCGAAGACTTGGGAATCGGGGACGCGTTCTTCCACGGTGCTGCTTTGAGCTACATAGATGGACTTGGGTCTGGTTCGACCGCCGCAGAAAAGTGAGTTTTTTTATTTTATCTTTCAGTCATTGCGTTGTTTCCATAAATATCTTTCCGCTATGGTAGTCGACCGGTTGCCAATTAATCATTTAACAAATGCAATTCTACCGTCTGTTCCCAAGTTCCAGGAAGCTGAAGGACTTCAAAGTCTCGGCCTTGGATTTTATCGAGCAGCAGGTGCAGAGTACGTTGAGCTCCAAGTTGATATTGAACTGGGACAAATTTGACATCGAGAGCGACGAGGAAAAATTTGGTGTGCGTCCATTTTACTTGAAGAAGGGAAACGAAAGAATTCCTAGCAATGTTGGATTTGCTTTCGCCAGCCCGACAACCAGGATGAACACTCTGAAAGTCCTGCGAGCTTCGCAATTGAGGAAACCTATTTTATTGGAAGGTAGCCCGGGGGTTGGGAAAACCAGCTTGGTCTCTGCTCTGGCTAGGGCTTCTGGGCACCGTCTTCTCAGGTTAAATTTGAGCGATCAAACGGTGAGTATCTTTGCTTTTACGTTCCACCGAATCACTTCGTCTCGCGGTGTAATTAAATACAAGCCGCGCCGAGGTCCCTTTGATTAACATTGGGCTTCTTAAGTTTACAATCGCGGCACCGCAACGTGTATTATTTATTCTCTCTGTTAATTAATGTTTTGAATGCTTTCCAGGACATCTCGGACTTATTTGGGGCCGATTTACCAGTGGAAGGAGGAAAGCCCGGTGAGTTCTGCTGGAGAGACGGCCCCTTCCTGCGAGCTTTAAAAAACGGAGACTGGATTCTTCTGGACGAGTTAAATCTCGCGTCGCAGTCGGTTCTGGAAGGATTGAACGCCTGCTTGGATCATCGTGGCGAAGTCTACATCCCCGAGTTGGCGATGACGTTCGCCGTCAAGCCAGGGACCAGATTATTCGGCTGCCAAAATCCCCTTCGCCAAGGTGGGGCGCGAAGGGGACTGCCCAAGTCATTTCTCAACCGTTTCACACAGGTGAGTAACTTCGTATAATTGACACATCGTATTTTTGCGTATGAGCAATAATAATTGCTAAAAGCAGAACCCTTCTGTAAGATTCTGATCAGAGCTTCGTTTCTTTTTGCTGCAGGTTTTCGTGGACGCCCTCGAGCAGAGGGATTTGAAGTTCATTTTGAAAGTACAATTTCCAGACTTCCCCGACGATTTACTCGACAAGATGATTCAGTTTAACGAAGAACTCAGCGCTCGAGTGGGGACAACCTGGGGTCACTCGGGATCTCCTTGGGAGATGAATCTCAGAGATGTCACTAGATGGTGCGAATTAACTATGGCTAGTTACAAACAGAGTTCAATGAGGACCGTCAGTCCTGGGACTGGGGCTCAGTTGATTTACGTAGATAGAATGAGGACGAACGAGGATAAGAAGAATGTAAGTTCTGTTATGAAATCTAAAGCGCAGTAAAATTTACTTTCCCGCTTTTCCAATTCTTTAATACCCATTTCTTGTAATTACAGGTGTGCGATATGTACGATAGCATATTCTCGTTGAATGATCATCCGTTGCCAAACTCGGAGTTTCCGGTTTACGTGACAAAGGACAAAGTCTTCTTTGGCAACGAAATACTGGATCGTAATGATTCTGCTGTGTACGAGGAGGATGATTTGCTGCTCCTGAGGGAACAGAAGACTGTCCTCAGAGGACTGGTGCAGTGCGTTAACATGAATTGGATGACTATTCTCGTAAGTGCTGGTTTATTTAATAAGAATTCAGTGCAAAACGATTATACGGCATCCTATTTATTAACGTATTGTTGTCAATATTAATTACATGGCAGATCGGAGGAACTGGAAGTGGAAAAACTAGTCTCGTTCATCTTCTTGCGAGCATGGCCGGACAGAAGCTGAAGTCCATTGTCGTCAATTCTGCGATGGACACTACTGAAATTTTGGGCGGCTTCGAACAGGTAAGCGCACGTTACATCTACGCTGTTTCTTTGATTATACTGCAATCGCAATTTACACTGCCGAACAAAACGAATAAAAAATAGAAAGGGTAGAAGCAACAATACGGGAATAGGTTTTCAGATTCACTAAAATCCCTGGGTACTGGGAAAATTAAGAGCGTTTGGTCAAAGATAATCTATCTTTATTTACACATTCAATAACATCAATCTCATAGTTTTTATAATTGCAAATAATTCTTGTATAATCAATGATACAAACATTGCAATCAACCATGTCGGACGATTTGCCTTCGTGTAACGTCTGTCGATCTGCCAGGCACCGTTTATTAATCAACTTAAATTAATATACTTATTTCTATCATCCGTCTGGCTATAACGATCGCGTTGTTTAATCGAAGAATTTCAGAATTTCTTCCACGTTCCCCTACGAAAGTCTTTCGAGAGAAATTGACATTGTTTCAGGGACTTCCCGGACTTGATTTCCCTAGTTATTTTCATTTCTCACTTACACGTTTCAAAACGTGTTCCGAGTAAACAATACATTTTTTTTTAATACCAGTGTCTATGAACTAGCATGTTGTGGTAAAGTATATTCGAAATTTTATTTTTTGAGAATTCTCCGCAATTAATGAAATGAAATTTCGAAATATGTCCGTAAATCCCCAAAGTTTTTTCATAGAAAATATATATGTATATATATATGTATACATAAGTATATGCCTACATATATGCACGCTTATACAGGGTGATTGCCGAATTTATATATTATTTAAAACACAGATTATGGTAATAATAATATAGCAATGATTGATTTTAATAAAAAATACGAATTATTATAAAAATAAAATTAAATTCAATTTTGTCGGATTTATTAAATTTGAATATTTTCATTAAATTATAAAATAAAATTGAAATCGAGATAGAATAGTTGTTTCAGGATTCTAGAAAATGTTCGTAAGCAATTTCTGCATTTAAATGCTATGCTCTTTAATTCTTTTATTTCATTATGATATTACAATGTACCCAAACCTTTTTTACATTTTTTAATTAAAGATTTATTCGCGGCACACCCTGTATATGCGCACACGCGCCTGCGCTTCTGTATATATTTGTATAATCAGTGTATAATAACGACAGTAGTAATTATAAATAATATATAATTAGTAATAACAATCGAGGCGAAAGCTCGATGATTTGAGTCCCCAGTTTAATGGAAAGCTCATTCGAGGGTGCAGATTATCTAAGGTACCCCTAATTAATTAATTCGCCTAATTAATCTCTAATTGGTGCACCTAATGTTTGTTCGATTCACAATTAAGGAACTATGTTTTCTCGGCGATTCACTGCCACTCTACAGTTAATCTCTAATTTCTTTTCTCGCTCCACTCTTTTTTTTTATTTTTCGTTTTTGTTCTTTTTTTTCTGTTCAATTGGCAGCAGCCGATTTTCACTAGGTTCATCTAGATAGCGAAGTTTTACATGGAAACGTGCTTAACGTTTGACGAACGATTACCTTACTATTTATTTGTTTTCATAATTTTGGCAATTCTCCAGTATTCTTGGTTCCTCGCGGAACCTTTTTTTGGCAACGATTTTACCTCATTTTTGGTTCGGAAGAACATGTTTTCGGGAACGTCTAGTAGTGCAGTTTGTGGACTTCTCTTGGACGATCTCTACGTCGCCGACTGGAAAGTGAACGTTTTTAAACTTCTATGTATGTCTGTTAGGGCGGTGCAAACGAGGTGTACATATTTTCGACGATATTCTAGAAATCTTTTTCATCATTTAATAATTAGAGTTCCCTTGATTGCTTTTAGTATTTGGACAGATTAGAAGTCGTAATTTTTTCATCAAAACTTAGACAGCAATTAAATTTTTTTGAACGCTTTTGTATTAAAGCCCCACTGATTGCGAGTGTTACAATGATTCCGAAATAGATTCTTTTAAGCAGAAATGTAATTTTCTCGGTAATTTCATTTTCTCAGTATATTCAGTTTTGTTGCTCACGATACTCAATTTGATAATGAACTTTGATTAGTACAAAAACCAGTTACAGCCTTGGTATACATAATTATCGTACAATATGCCAGATATATGTATAACATAGACATTTAGAACAAGCGTTTTACTTAATATTTAGTAGAAACGAGAGACTCATTCGCTAGGGGAATCGCTGCTATAGGGACTGACGTTCACTTTCGAGTCGATCACTTCCGGTGGCGGTGGTAACAAAATGCTCGATCTTCTACTAATATCTTCCTCGTAAACGCTTGACGTGCTTTTCGACCTGGATACCAGCGTCCACGGATCCGTCGGTACGATCATTAGGCCGTCCTGTACGGTTTAATGCCGCGATTAATACGATTAGTTAATCTTGAACAGAAAGTGTAGAGAGAGACACCTGTATTAATGACGCACATCACGGAGCAACCGGTTTGTTTAGCATGCTGTTCGTGGTAAAAAAAAATCGCGCTGTAAGCACGGAAACGTGAGACTCTGCGCGAATCATTAAGCAACTTTTCGTTCAATCATTTTCTGCCAGGAACGTGCACGTATAAGCGAAATTCAGTGTAGTAGTAGCGATAGGTTTTTGCTAACATTATAGCTGTTTGTTATAGCGCCATGTCCATCTATAAATAATGCCACTAAAGTAGCAGATGCACAAAGCTGCTTATCAAACATTAAGCACAGTACACACATGCTACTTTATGTACCCCCCATTCCCGCATGCTTCATGAAAGCCACCTAAAATTTCATGCGGGGCAAATCGATTTATCTTCATCCTTCTACGACAAAATCCCCTTTAGCTGTATCACTTCCCAAGACCACTCCAACCACCGAGCTTCTAAAACTACTAGAGGGCACTCCTAAGCCACATGAAGCAGCCATTCCGGAAACATGAAGCAGCGGGCCATGAAACCGCCATGGTTTGGTGATGGAACTCAAGGCGACTCGGAACGTCTTCGTGTTAAAAGCACTCGATATAAAGGGTGTGTTAAGAAGAGGGTTTGAAATTTTGAAAATTCCTTGAATACTTTCGCTGTTTCAATTAAATGCAAAATTCGGAGTGCTCGTCGCATATATTTACATTGATATCGTTTCTCTTCTTTCGACGTTCAATATATCAAAAATATATTCGGTGTCCGATTTGATCTAGCGAACAATCCCCCGAAAAACATTTACAATTCGTCCCGAGGCGCCATCTGTACCCTCCAAAGCTTTCACGGCCCAATAAAGCGGCAGGAGAACTGTTCAAAAACATACGTCATAGTGTTCCAGTGCCGTACCAATAAATGTTTGCCGGTGGGCGGTAAAGGTGGTCTGAGGAGCGCCACGTCCGTGAGATCTGGACACGCGTTAGGTGGCGGTTCCGGCGGCGACGGCAGCGCCTCTATAGGTTCTTGATATCGCGGCGGCTGGACGCTTTCCAATGGGATGCTCGGGCCCAAAATCCAGCCGGCGATCAGCTCGCAGCAGCCGCAGAAAAATTCGGACAAACCTTGCCGCAGGCCACGGTGCAGGCTCAGAAACAGCACCGGGTTCACGAACGCGTGAACGTACGCGATATGTAGAGTTACCTGAAACGATTATTTCAAGAAATTTCCCAGGTTAGGTGATCAGACGATTCGTGTCGCATAAAATGTTGCTCGGTGGATTTGGGGTGAAGGTTTCGTGAAATTATGTTGCAAGCTTAAATCGTTGCGAATTAATCATGGATTGATTAAAAAGAGAGAGGCGAAACAGTCTTGGAAGGCAATTCATTCATGGATACTGTCCTTTTAGGAACGTCCCGCATTGAACAGACTTCAAAGACTTTTTCAATTCCTTCCTGCTTTTCTGTGACGCGCACAGCGGCGTCATTTGCGCGCCCGTTAATTAATGCCTTTAATCTTCCGAATATATTCTGCTCGGCGTGCAGAAACAAAACGCGTCCTCCTTTGTGCGCCGAGCGCAGAGGGTGTAAGGTGAGGCTTGCATTTGCATTGTGCCCGCGGAACCAATATGGCGGCGAGTGCAGCGACCACTTCCGCTGTGAGTGAAAAAAATGTCGTTTGTGTTCAATATCTTCTGTGTTGACGGTTGAAAGAAACTGGTGCATCGTTACGAGAGGCGTGGCAGGTATACTGGGAAAGTGTAAGAAGGATTGGCCTATCTGGACGTTTAATAAATCGTTTAATCGTTTGACGATTAACGAAGGTACATTCGAATCAGGTGAATTTATCAATCACCGATATATTAATTTTCGTTGATTTTTCCAAACTGAGATTTATAACCGAAAGGTAAATTAAAGAGAAACAATGAATTCGGCTGACAGTAATTTATTGGACGACAGAAGTGTCTCTGTTGAAAATTAATTTACGACGTTTGTGCGACGTGTTCAAAGCAAGTGTGTATATCACTGAATTACCTCGTAGCCGGTGGGATTCCCTATGATAGGATGATCCACCAGGGTGACGAAGAACAGTGGTCCCCAAAAGATCCCGTACGCGGCCGTGATCACCAGAAACATCTTCACTCTTTGCACGCCCTCTCTCTCCATCCGTTTCAAGTAGTTTCTCATTTTGCGATGCTCCTCAGTCGCACCGCTTCTCTGTAACGATCGCGTCCATTTCGATTAATCGACAGAAGGAAACAACTTGTCACAATAAAAATAGAAATTAGGTTGCGATTAAAGAATCGTGATTGATAACAGGTGTTACGAAGCAGAGAATATACATTTAATTTTTAAAATTTTTTAAAAGGTGCATTTCAGTGGGAAAGATAGAAATTTTGGAATTAATTTGTTTATTGTCTGGTATTACCTTGGGCGTGCCACCGTTCGTAGATGCGGCAGAATTTTCAGGAAGGGAATGCGACGGTTGGTTACCCGTGGTATTGACGAGAATCGTTAGCAGCGCTACCTTTACCTGGTTAAAAAATCGATTATTTTAAGCAGAAATTCTAGCGACAATTGCACGCCGATTCAATTTACATACATTCTTGCTCGTCCCTCTATTTGATTCCTGAAATAGATTGTTATAGAATTGCAAAACTAAATTTCCAGTCTTTAAAACAAGCGGTTTGTTTGCAATAAGTAACAGTAATTAGTTAATACTTTAGTAGTAATTACATAATAATAATGATTATTTTATTTCTGTCATTATTCTTTAATTATCAAACTACGATAAATAAAATAGTTCTTGCAATTGTTGCGGAGAGCAATCTGTACCGATTTTCATTGCTACTGCCAGCAAGAAGGTTAAAAAAAAAATGAAGAAAATAGTGTGGAAGAATCGTTCTACTTTAATTTTAACGGCACCAGGATATACATCCGTAATTATACTAAATGCAAATGTACTACTTCTGAACACTGGTCATTTGTACAGATAATATTGGCTAACAGCCCTCGCGACTACTAAGCGGACCAGCGAATTTGCTGAACGAAATGAAAACGCTGCCAATTAACAGGCTAATCGCTGGCCAATCGCGGTTGAAGCCAGCGTTTCGCAAATGCAAGCAAACCGGTGAATCCTGGGGAACACTGTTTGTTTAATAATAAACCCGCTGCACAGTTTTCCTTGCGTTTCACGCTGGTTAAGCATCATGCTGAGCCGTTTGCTGATAGGTATAATCGTGATCGGAATACAGGTGGACGTTGTTTCAAGGCGAAAGTGAACATGCAGTGGAGTTGCAACGGCGACAGAGTTTATGCTTTGTACGTAGAAAGTTGTAGGACTTAATCTATAGGTGTATGTTCCTTGCCTGTGGTTGGCGGAGGATAAGCTATATGTTTTGGATGTTCTGTTGAATCATGGAATTGTAATTGCGTAAAGACGTACGAGCGTGGCGTTGGATTGTGGATTTGCAGAATAGTGGAATATGGGATCGAAGAATTGTGGTACTGTGGAATTGTGCAATTGCTAACATATGGAATTGCGGAATTGCTAACACGTGGAATTGCGGAATTGTGCAATTGCTAACATATGGAATTGCGGAATTGTGCAATTGCTGACACATGGAATTGCGGAGTTGCGCAATTGTTAACATAAGAAATTGCGGAATTGTGCAATCGCTAACACGTGGAATTGCGGAATTGTGCAATTGCTAACATGCGGAATTGTGCGATTGCTAACACGTGGAATTGCGGAATTGTGCAATTGCTAACATATAGAATTGCGGAATTGTGCAATTGCTAACACGTGGAATTGCGGAATTGTGCAATTGTTAACCTATGGAATTGCAGACGCATGCGTACTGTTAGCGCGATTTCTTCGTAAAATAAACGCGGGAAAGATACGTACCGCCTCGACGTTCGCCTTGGTCAGGTCTTTGTGCAGTTTTCTTAGATGGACGAGAGTGAGGGCGACACATATCATGTTGATGGCGATCCATAGTACGTTCAATATGTAATGGCGGAATGGGCCGTGCACCAAGGGGCAGCTTGGTGCATTGTGGCCGGACTCTGTGTTCGCGGCCAATGCGCCGCTCAAAAATGTCGGACCCAAGTTTATGGTGATGCTCGCGAACCATATCATGAACGTCCCGAATAAAACGCACTGAAAAAACGAAGATTTCCTGTTAACTTCTAACTAAAAATATTTCAATTTTTGACAGTGCACCGACTACGATTTCTGAAATATGAACAAAGTAAACGATCCATTCGATTAACCCTTTTGCTTCCACCCTCGTAATCACTGCACTCAAGGAGTTTCAATTACCACGCGCCGCGTATCGTACACTCGCCTGTGAAAACAATTTTTCAATTGCATTTTGAGAGCCGTTTGCATTTCATTCGCCAGAGGTGTGTTTTAGAGTTTCGCACGTGCCGTCACCTGTACATACGTGCACACGTATATGTGTATATATGTATGTACTATACGTTTGATCGATCTGGAACTTGAGGCTGGCTCAAAAGCACTCCTCTGTCACTCAAGTACCTAATTGAGTTAAATGAGACGCGAACACGAGAATATAGCCGCGTACGAAAGAACCTAATTCTTACCAGAGATTGGAGAATTTCATTTGGAAAACGGAGGAAAAGGATTTTTCCATTTTCCTCGAATGAAATTTTCGACGAAAGATAACAATTTGAACAATTCCATAAAGGGACAATTATCTGAATTTCATGCCTAATTACGATTATTAATTAGAATGTCGAAACTTGTTTAACTGTTCACGGTCGAAACGGCTGTCTTCCGTTGGAGGTAACGCACGCTTGAGATTACACGATTCCCAAGTTTGCAGAACTGTTAACTAGTTTAAAGGGCGACGTCTTGAACGAATTGGGGCTGAAATGATGTTGCAAGGGAGAAGTAGATTCTATTGAAACAAATGAACAAATCAAAGTTGAAGCGCCGAACTCCGTTTGCGTTCCGATAAGAAATTGTTGGTCCACCGTGGGAAAGATATGAATAATGGACGAAGCAAAATATAGCAAGAGAGAGAGAGAGGCTCTCTATTATTCTCTGAACGAGCATTGGAAGCAAAGGGCCGGCTATAAATATGCAAAATCACTTGCCTGGGGCGAGTCCATTAACAGGGGAGCAGCTAGGTCTGCCTCCTCGTCGGTCTCCGGAAAAATAGGGCTGTCGTTGAGGACAGTCGTCAACATATTGACCGTGGAGACTGTCACCAGCAGTAGAAACGCTGTCTCGACCAGTGAACACTTGGTCATCGGCTGACAGTTCAAGATGCTCGACCCGAGGGGCAGTAAAATAGCCGCCCGAGCACAATCCACCATTGCCTGATGGAACAGCAGGCCCTGTGACCACCTAAATCACATAACCGTGCCGTTCAAAACAAACGGGACGAACGGCACCCGAATGTCACACACGCGTACAAAAGCGATCTCGTATGGAATTTATGATATCTTGGAAGTTCCGTCCCCGTCTTGTCTGGATACCGGACGAGAGGAGTTGAAGTTATAATTACCTGCGTAACTGTCGTTTGGCCAGGATCAGACCCATCAGCAGGAAGTTCGCTCCCATCCCAAGGGCCCCGAGGCTGAATATGAGCGTGGCCTCAGTGGCGCCACCTGGGTGACACTGGAACACCTTCGTCGCATTCGAAGACACGTTACCGGATGCCCCGATTCCGAATCTCAGGTTGGCCCCGATCATCGCCATAAATTCACCTGCACGACAGATCGTTCTTGTTGACTGTCATATATAGTATATTGTTTTGCACACTTCGACCCTTACGGTTCTAATGTCAGGAGGATTTATTTGATGCTGATAGTGATGCTTAGGTACTGTCGGGGGAACCTACATACGGTATACGAAATTTCTTCTGCTACGCTTTCAAAGAAAGAAATATTGACAGCACTTTTTAATTTTCCACTTCTGTGATGTCGATGTGCAAACTCGTCCGTTTTAGATAAAGATCGTGGGAGATAAAATTATGTCGAATTTGTAGCCAGTTTTATCGCTGTGGAATTGAATTAAACATTTCCAGACTGTCAATATATTCCTTTCCTTTATCTCGGTCAGAGGTTGACAAGATTTTATTTGTGTTTGCTTCAGCGAACAGGGACTACCGCAACGGAAGCCACTAGGAGCATCCTGTGTACTCAAAGAATGAAACTCATAAAGTTCCACCAGTGGTGGCGTTTAGTTGCGTTACATATTCATCAGTTTAGTCCATAACCTTCGTTCTACCCAGCGTTGTAGCAGGAAATTCTTGCCGCAACGTACTTCGGGGCTGATCCATAACTCGATATTCCCTTTCTTGTTCGTGCCTTGCGATTTTTACCGCGCGATAATTTCATTAAAAAATTCCACTTATTTTTGAATCGTCTGCCTCGGTGTCGGACACTTTGTAAAACTGACGATTGACATGAAAACAATGGGGAATTTGGTCATTCTCTGGTAGCCCTGGCTGTCGTTTCTCTTATGTACATATCATAGTTCCTAATTTTTCTGCCACGTCGCAAAGAATGAAAAAATCCAAGCTGAATTGCACATTCGTCAGACTTATAATTACAGTAAAGTCTCGATATAAGCGAAAGCCTCGGGACTGAACGGTCGCTTATATCGCATACGCCGCAGCGACGAACGTAGAAAAGGACAGCGAGTAAAGATAAAGGACCGAGCAGCCAAGAGGCAAAACAAAGTCCAGCGTATCGGTGAGGCAACACTAATGCAACTTTTTTATTTTTTTTTCATCAAACTTTATCCAATAGTTTTGTGGCATTTTTCTGATTAAAATGACACCAAACACGATATAATTTGGACCATATTTACTGTTCACAATGCATTATACACCTCTTATTAAATAATGTAAATATGATCCAAATTATATCGTGTTTAGTGTCATTTTAATCAGAAAAATGTCAGGTATGCTATGTAAAAGTTTCATAAGAAAAGGATGAGAAATAGCAAAGTTTCATCGTTGAATTAGTATTAGCTCGCTGATATGCCCGAGCCCTGATCGGGTACACTGATCGCCAAGCGAACTTCTGGTCGTCTCGAGGGGTATGCCCCTCAGTGGTGGGGATAAACTCTTCGCCTATATCGCATCCCCATTTTCGCTTATATCGGGACCTTAGCGTACCTCTGTTCCTAAGCGGGGAAACCTTACGTAGGTAGCGTAAACCCTAGGGAGACAGTCGTACCACAACTTCGGATTGCGGTTTCCCTAAATTAAGGACACGTGCAACGTCGCGCAACGTCGCATACCTGCAGAATTTGTCGGTCGCTTGTAAAATCCAGGGAAATCGTCTAAGAAACATTTGTCAGTCCTCTCACGTCGCCAATGGGATTCCCAACTTGGATGAACGTTTCGGGAAGAACATTTGAGGTTATGTCGAGAGTTTTATATAGAGGAGAACGTAATTGAGGTGGAAAAAAGTTTACGAGGAGGGAAAGTAGAAACTTTGAGGGAAGAAACTTTTATGACATATATTCTTAGCTTGTTTTAATAATTTATAGTAAAATGAGGAATATATTGTATTTAAATATATTTAAATATTTGCACTGTTTATCTTAACAAGTTGCACGTCACAAATTATCTGAACAGTTGTTTGTTACGAGTAATTTTCCGCCGACGTAGAGTCTACATTGTAGAATATAAAATGCAGCGTGCCGTTTGTCGAATATTCGGTGAATTAATTCTATCTCCGCCGCGTAGCCGGAGGGTTCCGCTTAATACGTCACGGAATTGGAGTATATTCACCTGCTTCCGACTCGTGCTACATCCATGTATCGGTGTCAATCTTTATTTATTTACTTCCACGTTCGCGCATTTGTCTTTATTCGATTTATTCCCCTACATCGTTCATTTATTCCATCCACTGTGCATACCTGCAACCGTGTTTACACGTCTTTCTGCCTCCCCTGATTTATTGACTTGCGAGGAATCATTCGCCGCGATTTCTTTTTATTGCGTACATTCGTTTAAAAATCGATGTCAGATAAAAATAAATAAACCATCTTTGCCGGTATTTTTGCCCGGCAATTTGTTCAATTGTACCTGCATAGGTACAGTAGTGGACATTAATATTTTTTATCGATTTGACAATAATATCAGCGATATAACAAAATTCCACTTTGACCGGAAATTGTTGGCAGCCCCTTTCTCTATTCTTACACAGTTCATTGTCTCCTAAACCAATTGACCCCCTAGCATTCTAATCGCGAAACAATTGAACCTGACTGTCCTACTTCGGACATTCGCCGCGATTTTTGTTCGGACACGAATAGTTTGCCGGCGATGGTACATATTTCGTGATCGAACAGGCTTCGAGGGAAGGCGATATAATATTGCACGTTGGAAACGAAGATAGAGGGGCTCGAACCCGAGTGATCGCGGTCGAGGCGTTAGTCAATGGAACAACCGCAAGCACGGGCTCTGCAGCAACCGCCATTTTGCTTCCTTGTCTGCCAAATGGTGGTCAGAGTGACCGCCAGTGTCCCTATTTCCTGTTTAGAGGCGCTGCAACTGCCAATTTTCGGACACCTTTAAATTCGAGGTTAAAGTGGATTGAATGGATTGCTATTTTACTAATTACTACCAGAAAAATTAATTTAAATGGGTACACAGTTTTCTTTGTATTTAATACGTTTATTTTGCGTCGCTGGTATTTATTTTCCATGTTATTGTTCCTCTTTTATTCGCAACGCTATTTGGGGTGTAAATAATATCAGAATTTTCTGCGCTCGATAAGTGTCGGACAGGGTTCACGATAGGCTTTCATGCATGAAACAAAAATGCTGTGCACCAGCATGCGGATTTTCCGCCTTCGACCCCCCCCCCCCTTTACGAGCCTGTTCCTCGATGCGCGTCAACTATGAGCTTTCACAGTCGGCCATGAACATTCTCCCACGTAAAAACTCCGATTTCGATGTCTCCTCTGCCCGTGACTCCGTCGCTCAGTTATTCGCCTTAGACCGAACAAAATGATATTTTCCTTTTAGGAACACGCGATACGTAAATCTAGATATTTTTATGACAGTGTTGGCAGCAGTGTCGAGAATAACCTTTCTACCAATTCCCTACGATCGCGTGTAAAAGATTGGTACTTTCCCTCTGAAACGATCAGGTGAATAAGAAAAGGTTAATCGTCAAGAATCATTGTAGTTAAGTATTGTTATCTTTCTAGCGGAATTAAAATAATCAAGTGACAACTGATATTAAATAATTTTACGGTTCCCCTTGTTACGTAAATATAATATCCTCATGTGGCGCAATGTTTCATTCACTGTAACTGGTACGACAGGGATGAATGACTTTTAAGATGATCGATGAGGATAATTAAAACCTTGGCCGTGCCAGAGGTCTCGTAATTAGAGTAACCAGCTAAAAGTGGAGGAACGTGATAATTAAAAACTAAGCGATTTCGAGCTATTTAAGATCGTGTTTAAAAATACATCGGCCAAATGAATATTGGACGGCGATATAAAAATTGCACGGGACACGAAATCAGCTGGACCAACGCTGTATGATTACGACATCTCTGTTGGCCCTCGTCCAACTAGCATTTTTCTCTGCGCAAAGTTGACAGAGGTCGTTCGTCTTTTTCAAAATTTAATCCCTCGCGGAACAGATAGTGGACGGCCATATTTTTTTTTACTATTTGAACTTATTTCTCTCGTGCTTCTTTGTTCTCCGTTGATTCTGTTTTCCCCGAAGTTCTTCCGTTCCAATTCTGTCAAAAATCATTCCATTGTTTGTAAGCTAATAGGTTTTATAAATAGCACTTGCTATTCAATCAGAGGTTATAGTGATTCGTTTGTATATCGTTAAACATGGAAAAGTGGTAATGGGCCACGTCAATTTGGCGTAAAGGATTGCATTCAATTTGGATTCATTGGCTCGGTATAATTACGTTAGGGTGCATTTAAGGTGTGTGTATTGTAATTGGGTATTGGAGGTGTGATAGGCACACCTGTTGGTGTATCAGTTTCTCTGATTATGAGATTGTTGTATTTCGAAATGCCGAAATTCTCACCAAGGACTCATTATTCTTTTTCAATTACATCTGCGTTCTGCTGCATTTAATAACTAACTCAAAACTTGTGCGAAAAGAAAAATCCCCAAAACAATACCACACTCGATTAATTAAAACAAGGAAAGGTTAACAATGCCAATGTCAGTTAACTATTACTTGCTTTTTTTCACGCCCGTATCGCAATCAAGCCGGCAATCTAATCGAAGCCCAGGTGCTTCCCATTTAACTGACTGTTAGAAGCCTGACTGCATCTAAGACTGATTAACTATTAACCGGAAGCCTGATTGCCGCTGACAGATTCCACCTGACTAGTGCTGCCAACTTGATTGCTTCCTTAGTACTTAATCTAACTATCTTGCATAATTTGATGCGACAGGAAATTATATATAAAACGTCATTAATTTACGAGGCAGATCAAAGGGATGTTACATAGGACAGACATGTCCTAGAAATGGAACAAACGATATTCAACTCTGTAGCGAATGTCCTTTCTCCGCCTCTTTTTTTGTAATATTTATCGCAAGCCCCATTTCGCAGGTAGTAACGCGAAAACTTTCGAAACCAGACTTACCAAACACGCCTTGCGGTGCGCCGCCATGTTTATTCATAGTTTGTCGTTGTTTCGCGAAAGGCCGCTTAATGCAGAACTTTTTTTGGTATGTTCCACCTGGCCGTTCGTTAGTATCGTTCAAGTGTTAATTTCATAATGAAGCACAAGTGTAATTATTAACGAAAATTCTCCGCGGTCAAGTCGTAATTAAGGCTCATAATTCTTCTACCTAGTTCTCTGTTGATTTTAGGTTAACACTAGAACTACCAAGGGGGTCAAAATGACTTTTGCTTTAGAATTATTAATATATACATAGGTATCGTTGTAGCAATTTATGATGAGTTTCAAGAAGACAGAATGACAATTATATATCTCTATTTAATGTCCATTCGACGACTTTCGTGTTCATAATCAGTCTAACGTATGCTATCTGAATAATACCAAACTGTATCGGTAGTTCTAGTGTTAGAGTTGCATGTGATCGTTTTCGAAGTAGTACGTTCAAATTGAGTTTCACTCGGGTACTTAATCTTATTTGCTGTATTATTTCTACATTACTTTCCCTTTGTAATAGGGCTGGAAGTTAGTAAATTTATTGTCAGTGCTCGGTTTAGAAATTTGTTTTGAAGTCAATTTATGGCCAATACGTCATATGGCATTATAGGTTAAGGGGATCCCGGAATGACCCGAATAATTAAATTAAACCTTAATTAACAATTAATATGTCGTTCAACGTCAGCAATATTTTATATCTATCGTGTGTATACAAAAATACAAATTTCTGCACGAGAACGTTATTATTAAAGGGGATATGCAATTGGTACGATCGTTTTATTATACATATAATCCAAACGTTTCGTGATGGTTATAGAGAATACGGGGTATTTAATGGTATCACGTCTACCAACGTAAAGATTAGATCGGCTAATGAAATATGCTCAGCGAGCATAACTAATCCAGTATCTTTCTATAGTATGGTATTAACCACGATCAGTGGAGGCAACGGAAACCACCATTAATTTGCGCGATAGGCTTAAAAATTTATGTTACACCGCGTCCCCGAGCAAATTGCATGCATCGCAGATCAGAATTTGCGACCCCAATTGCGGCAGCTATGACACACGACAAATGAACCGGAAATGATCGTCCTGGTCATCGTGATTCCGGTTGCATACTTGTCACTGCTACCACTGCGAAACGTTATCTAGTAAATTATGTAAGGGACCGCAATTTTTTCCCCCATCAAAATTTTCTTGCCCAAATGCTAAAGGATACAAGGATTATGCGATGTCACTAGCACGGTTGAAAAGTTCTGTCATCGTTTACGTATCGCCTTACCACGATCTATTCTATAATATATTCCGGCGGAAGCTTTGTTCCAAGAGCCTATCCATCGGGCGGCATTGTTTGGCGAGTAATGGAAAAGGTTTACACGGTAGGCGAGCGTGGTCTTTTTCCTCACTGACAGAAACGGTTAAATCGGAAACAAAACAGCTGGCGTGACGCGCAACCTACACGCCTGAGGGCCATAGCCACGGCTCTTCCGTCGAGAAAAGGCCACCGAGCTCTCCTCTCAACCGAAATCACTTGCAAAATAACGACTGTTGGGTCAGGTTAGGTGTATAGTTGCGGCGCTAAGGAAACGTTTTACGCTGCTACTAATCCGTAGGGGCACGCTACCATGTAAATAAAGTTCCTAGATGCACAACTGACGGGGCGATAGAAAAGTATTTTTGCACTTGACGCAGATTAATTTTATTTAAACGAAGTAATCATTTTTCTTCTTCGAATGGAACGTCCTATCCTTTTTGTGGCAGTGAGAACGTGAATTAGAAGTATTGACCACTGTTTGTCCCAAAGCTAATAAGCTAATTGACGAGATACCAATGAAAGTTTGATGAAATTATCAGCATGTATTATAATCGAAGCAAATCTACAAAACGTACTTTTCAAATTTTCTTCGCGGGCTCAGACATTCTCGTTCAACGTTAACCAAATTATTTCCTTAAATATAGTAATATTTCTTCGAATGTATAATTTTAGATAATCGTTTCTTTTTAAGCAAATTCAACTCGACGATTGCAATATACTATATTTAGTACCCCAATATATGGTTATTATATGCAATTACAAAACTGGTGGCTCTTTTTAAGAAAGGATTGGTTAAACGTGCGGTCAGTTTTAGTTATAGTTGAGTCCTTCCATTGCAACCCCGAATTTTGCTGGGTATTTGTCTCGTTGAGTAGTTCCATTCAAGCCAGAATTCCCTACACTGTGATTCAACGAAAGCTATCCGGCCTTTGCAGAGATGCAACATGCATTTCATTCGATATACACACCCACAATTTCCTATTGTCGAGCAGCTTGTTGCGCGCAAATAGTTTCATAGCTTGTGTACACGTTCGCATTATTCGATTTCGTTTATATATATATGCGTATAAGTATGTATATTCTTAAATAAAATTCGAAAAGCAATTTTCCTTGCTGGTTAAATCGACAAAAAAAAAGACGTGATGTCGTCGAAGTAAATATTATTAGTTGAAGTACGTTTTGCCAATGATCTGTTGGCTTTTAAATAAATACTCGAATGGAATCGTTCCGCGTAGCAACACTCGAACGAAATTCGGTTGACGGAAAGTTGCCATGCACTTATTCGGACTATGCAATTTCGCGACTGACAGAATTTTCCAATCTTTGAAAGTTGCTCGATCCCCGGAGTCTCAGTAGCTTCGAGGGATCGAACTACGGTTCGACACCTGCGACGAAAATTCGTTACCATCAAACTTTCCATACGCCTGTACAATATCCCGCCGTTGCTCTCCATTTTGGCAAAGGAAGACGAGATTCCCGTGATAGATTATTTGTTTCGAAACATTTAACGCGAGATCATTTAAATATCAATTTACCTAGAGTTACACGAATAGAGTTACACACCACTAATGAATATTCTAATTTAATACCGTTCCAATTTGGCGACAGTAAATTGTCAATAAACTCAACGCTTCCAATAATGGCGAAATATTATCGACCGTATATAATACAAATTTTAAAAACAGTTATCGCATTATAATATATCTATTAAACTGTCCAATATACCGGCCCCGCTATTACTAACCATTAAACTATTCCTAGCTGCTTCCTATCCCCATTACCAAATATCAAATTACCCAATATCACAATATACACCCATTACCAAACACTAAACTGTTTACTCCACTATAATATATCAAATTATCCACTGCTGTACCGAACAGTCGTACAGTCTCGAACAATTAAAAATTACAATCGTTGCAGGCAAAAATATTAAATGATTTACTTGACTGTGTATCTCAGTCCAATGGAAGGTAAAAAAATAAATAAATAAGGAAGATAGATCGATGGATCACCAAGGTAACAATTGGAAGGGAACGAAACGGAAGGAAAGAGAAGAAAAGAAAGGAAGGTAATAATAACTTTGGCAGGAAAATTGTAAACCGATTGAAGAGGGCGATTGAAAGTTGCAAGAAAAAAGTTCAGCTCGCGTGTGGACGGAAGAAAGAACGAGGCGGGATCGATTATATTCCTTTTGAAGGGACCCTGAAAGGACCTTAAGAGTAGGAAGATATCGGATCCCCTTCGTAGAGAAACGCCGCGCAGAAAAGCCGAAGACGGCCCCTCGCAGTCCAATTTCCGCGATCCTTCTTGGGGAAAAAAAAAGGAACCACCGTCGACAGAAATTTCTCTTGTCCTCGCCGTGCTCGTGCCGCGTCGAGCGAAATTGTTCATGAAAACGGAATTTCTTTACGGGAGGGAGACTTTCGGAGGAGTATCACTTCTGGGACCGCGGGAATAAATGGCAGCGAATTTTTCTAACCTCCATCCTTTTCTCTGCAATCATTCTTGCGTCGAGGCGACGTCTTAATTAGGAAGATCGCGTATTTCGTAGCAGGCATTGGTCGAGGTTAGAAATTCTAACCTCTGATTACATATGAATGCTTCACTTGCCAAATCGATTAACTCCACTTTCTGAGTTTTATTAAATTTTAATGTCAAAACACTTTATTAGTGTTTATTAGTGTTTATTAGTGTTTTGACATTAAAATTTAATAAAATTCAGAAAGTGGAGTTAATCGATTTGCCAAGTGCATATTTGATAGTTTTGGCTGTATTAATATTTGGCTATAATGCATTGAAAAGGCAAAAAATAGTATACTGCAAGAATATGATAATAACTAAAATAGTCGCAGTATACAAACAGATGTTAGTAACGATATTTTAGCAACAGATGCATTTATTGGTGATAGTATACTTCGATAGACTTCGACAAAAAAGTAGAAAATATACAATATCTTTCCGAAGAAAGAAGCAGATTGCAGCCAAAACTAACAAATATACTATCTGTAATCAGTTCAAACAAAAATAAATGGATTCAAATGATCAATCATTAAGCCCTACACTTTTCGTTAAGTATCAATAAGATATCGATATGATATCGATAATCGATAGTCACACCTCTAGTTAGAATAAGCAAAGACAACACCATTGTCACTAATCGTACAATTTCCACATGGTTAAGTTTGTTTTAGTAAGTTCAGTTTTCGCTTAAGCTTATTTCGTTGATTCTTGCCACCATTGATTATTTCTTCGCTGCTGGGAATCGTTATAAATCTTGGCAAGATTTTTGTTTGCTCACGTGCCTGTCCACTGATTTCGAACCGCCTCGGCCACCCATCTATCTTCGATCCGAGGAACTTCTTTGAGATCTTCTTATCGCGACGGCCATCAAATATTTGCTTCGGTCGTCCATTTATATCTGATATTTCAGGCTAAGCTCGCGTGATCGATAATAACTTCAAACCCTATTTTTTCCCCCGCGACAGGAAACTCTTCAAATCACTTGGGCACTGGATAATGAATCGATCTTTTATTATCCAGTTCAATTAGCCATAATGTTTCTGCTAGTTTGACAAACCTTCTAAGTACTACGCCTATATTGTTTCCCTCGACTGTACGCATGCTCAGTTTGGATAAATGAACAGCCCATTTAACTACCATCGTTTCTTTGCATCCTCCACGCACTTTCGAATCATTACGTTTATTTTACCGTCCGATAGATTTCGATGAACGTCCTGTATCGGTGCCTACGACTGTGCCGTCGTGCTGTTTGTAGAAGCTCGTCATTATCATTGTCGTTAATCGATTAAAGCTCGATTGGCTGCTCTTCAATCGGGAAGCGTCGTCCATTGTTTGAACACGTGTACTCCGCCGTTCGGCATGCACACTTGTACACACCGACGCACACTTGTACACACCGACGCACACGACTGCTGAACATAATGTTTCTTTTTGCTTGACCCGATTTCTCTAATGAGTGAACGGTTTCGTGAGCTGAAATCGTATTTTTTAGCAGAAAACGAGCCGGTTCCAATGGAAATTCCGTACGGATCTTTAGCTGTGCTGCTGTTTCGACCGATTTCGTTGTTCCCTGTCCGTTTTGTAGAACATGTACAGTTGCGGGACGAAATAAATGTCTCGCACTGTGAAACACCCGTTATGCAAAGTTCGTCCAGCTCGAGCGTCCTAAAACGCCCCAAATTAGTTAATTAGCATAGAAATTAGCGTGCTGTATTTAGTTATCGAGTCGGTTCCATTTATCCATTAACCCACGTTTACTTTCGTCGATGGGGCTAATGATTCCTTGATTAGGGTAATAACAGTACCAATTCATTCAACTTTAGCGTTTCACCGGAAAGTCTTTCGGGGAGTAAAGTAGAAATAAAAGTTAGTTTATATCGTTGGGTCATTTCGAGGATACAACATTCAAATACAATGAATAAAGTGAATATAATAAATAACAAACAATTTGTTGAATCATATCATATTTTTCTTATTTCGAATTACTTTAACTAAGAAATTGATTAGTGTAGAAAAATCCTGGATTAATTTAAATTACCCGCGAATCGATGCACAGTGTGCGACATAAATTTCGCAGCTGTCTCTTAATTCCTGTATTCTTATCAGCCAATGGCGCGTAATTACTTTCTCCGGAACGAATTAGATTCTCCCACCGGACCTCCTTTAATTTCCACTCCTAAATCAACGTACCGCCTGTACAGTAGCGGGGTAGGTGTGTTTTTCATAGAGCAGCGTGCCAGGTAACACGAAGATTATTTTTCTTACGGCCGCTGGCGTGAGCAGTAATGATTAGGGCGAATTCAAGAAGAACTCGAAACTTTCACCCCTCGCGAAAGATAAACGAGAACCAGCCATTTCGTGGGTATTATTTTCCAACTTCTGCGAAGGTGTCCGTTCCTTCCTCTGACTGCTCTTTCGACGCTACGAAAATAGTCTCTGTTGGCCAATAAATTAGTTTAAATGGCGGAATAGGTTTGTGTGTGTTTTGTTTTTTTAGAGATAAATAAACAAATCTAATTTTATTTCTCGATTAGGCATTCTCCAAAATTTCATCTTCCGTATTCTTCGCCTTTGTTCTACAAACATCCTGGGCATTCCATTGTAATTCGACCTCGGGTGAAATAATGTTTTGCAGTGTTTAATGTCACGATCGGATTTATATTACAACCTAAATAAGATAGATTTAACGAAATAAAATTTAGATATTAAATAGTTCCAACGAATACCGCAGAATTGTCACGGCAGTTTTATAGGTTATGAAGAGCCTCCCCGCCAGTGGGCGTGGCTTAGACAGGCCGTAGTCGAATTCTGGCGATTCTTGCGAGCAATTCGTCACCCAGAAATATTCTACATTCTAGCGTATGACTTCCAGTCTTCTGCGCTATGTAGGCGAGACTTCTCTTTAAAATATCACTCCCGTGACTCGAACAATACTCATAATTCTCGAAGCCGGAAAACGGATAAGTATCAAATGAGGGGTTCCCCCGATAATTGCATAAATTTTGATTACACTATAAATGCACTATGAATTTTGCAATAAAACGCACACGAACATCGTATAAAATAAGAAATAAAAAAAAAAAGTTGGATTGCAATAAAATCTGAAGTGCAGACATTGCAGACAGTGGTTTTAATTACACGTTTCAATAAAATTTTAACGATGATCGGTCGTTCTGCGAGCAATAGGGCAGTTCAGAAAACAGGTAGTATAACTGGATATACCACTTGGCAAGTAGTATAGGGAGACACATAGCCAGGCAAGTAGTATAGAAAGACATATGGCGGGCCAAGTAGTATAAGTTGATGAAGCAAGGCGAAAGTAGCCCAGACAAACATAGGAGTACACCAGCGTCAGAGAACTTGATTTCTTATTCACTTATCTATTGATCAATTCAACGAGACATATTCACCGTTTACATAATGAATATTAATCAGACAGAATGCCAAGCAAGGAATAACTGTTTGACATAAATTAGCCATCCGACGGTGTTGAAGTAAAAGTTTCATGAAACTGTATCAATATTTTATTCCCTTTGCGGGGGACGTGTCCGAATTACGGGTCGAGTGCGCCGTTGCCCGCCGAACCAGTGAACTCCACCCTTTGATCCTGTATTTGAAAAAAGGCAAACATTGAGGGGGAAAAGGAAAAAAGATTTCGAGAGAAGCTAATCCCTTTTCGTTATTTCTCCTCTCTTCCCGTTTCTACACAAAGCCACCCCGTGTGTCCCTTTGGCAGGCAAATTGACGAAGGATTAACTTAACGCCTCTCCCGCGTGTTAATCCCGAAAGATCAGCCGTTTGAGAAACGAGGCTACACCCATGGCGTGTTAATTATTTTTCGCGCGACCCAGCTCCGCCCGCTTCAAATTAGCAGCGCCGGCCGACCACTTTGCCATCACGGTTTTCAGTTTTTCCCCTTTCGCCTACCGTCGCAACCCCGACATTCACCTGTCTGCGCGAGTGTATTCGATTTTTCTCACGCTCTTTTGTGAACTCGAAATTCTGTTACCACGCTTTGATATTCAATTTGGTCCGGGTGCCATACACCCTTCTTGCAGCCTCACGGTGTTACCGGGTGGTTGATTAATTTCGTTTCGTTAAAGTTAACGGGTCGTAGGGGTGGAATTACTTAGCTTCGATGGCGGACGTTATTTTTCTTTGCGGGAAGTTCCGCGAATATTTTTTTATTTCCTTGCGAACCACCCCAATACTTCCACAGTGTTTCTGCGGGTCGATTATCTTGAGGTAATTGGTATTTAAAGCCATTTGGATTGCTGTTAATCATTTTCCATCGCAGAGTGTATTATTCTTTGTGGGAAGTGTTGGGTGAGGGGGATCCCCCTCGGGTGACCCACCGCCACCACCGAGCAAATAAATTTTCTCATCGTGACAAATCTCCTTCTCCTCTCACTTGAAATATCGTTCGAACCGTAATTCTTATTGGAAGTCGAACACCCGTTAAAGTAATTAAGAAATCTTTGGAATGAAACAAAAATTGAGGCAATTAAATTAGAAGGGCAGCGACAAATGCTCCATTATTTCTGGATCGCTCTATATTTTTCATATATCCCTCTCCATTTTGCCGTGTGAAAATTCGATACGTCAATGGAAAAAAAGTGTAATAATAGTCGAAGTGGCCTGAACTGTATATCGGGTGTAATATAATTTTATTTTTTATCGTTGCTCTGCTCTTATGGGAATTAAAAAATTCCGCTCGGAAGCACTTGGACGGTGGCACGTTCGATTTCGAAATGAACGACGGAAATGTTTCCATAGACATATTCAGCATTAATATTATCACGGGTTTTATGTCGAATTTACGGCTTCGTGGCTTTCAATATGGCTCTGCTTGAGGGATATCCTGGATTTTAATGTGAGGGGAGATTGGGAATTCGACTTCGCATAGTTGGGGTTAGAAAATTCAATTTAAAACGGGGCCGAGGAAAAAGTTGTCCAATTGACTGACTAAATTTATTTTCATTCCGCCGTGAAATTAATTGAATTGCGACAAACAAATTGATTAATTCGGAATTTGGAGTCCCTCCAATAAACGTACCCGAGAATGGAAAACTTAATTTCCAATATTTATTTGATGCGCGGTAATGATGCTGTTTCGCATAGAGATTCGAGACCTAATTACACAGGAACAATTACACCCTTAATACCGTAAGCCGTTTGACGCAGCTGCTTAATGAAATTGTGCATAATGAAATTCACGGTTAGCGCAGCCCGCCAGCAGTTGTAAATAATAATTGCAGCCAATTTCGCGTGTACCACACGCCCAGATCTGCTGTAATATCATCACACCTGTTATTGCTAATGCTTGAAATCGCCTGCGGATTATAGACTAGTGTCAGTTATCTACAGTAATATCGATCTAGGAGAACGGAGGCATTGGACAGTCGAAGGAAGATCCCCTTGAAAACGCTCGAAATTTTCGTGAAAAATTAAATGGGCCGCCCCCTCCTAACCTAACTTTTCCAATAACCACGCGAAATTCCTACCTCTCGGCGAAAACATTGTCCGACCCGGTTCGATCGACAATCTGATTTCGAACTGTACGCCAAACTCGCCAATGAAATTAAGAGAACTCGAAAGACAAGTTAAATTGTCCTCGCGTAAACGCCCGAACCGGAAGCGCCGCGGAGAGGAAGTCGTGACCGATCCGCCGGGAATTGGCGACGATAGCATTGCGGGGAAGCCCGGGAGAGTTGTCGATAAAAAAGTTCACGGTGTCGTTCGTTGCGAGGAGAAGCGTCTCTTTACGGTCGAAAATATTCCCATGACGGGGGCGCAGGGAGTAGTGGGGAGAGGAGGAGAACTTCAGCACGCCATCTCCCGTTCCACAGGGTTTTATTTTCGGCGGGATTTAACGTCTGCTTTGTTACCGATTATGTGACATTATTTTCGGGACACCCAGTATATGTCACACTCACCTTCCGGCGAAGAATTGCTTTTGTTTTTTTTTCCCCTCTTTATTGCCACACGATTTCGGTCACACCCCGTGAACCACCTCCCGCGATCAATCGATAACGGGAATTAAATTTACCGACTGCGACAACTGCCCGTCAAATTATCATCGTGGTCGTGCATGGGGCTCTCGGATGAATTATGCGACACGCGTCGCGGCGTATTAACGAGAACGTGTTCCGCTAACGAGCCTGCGACGCGCCGGTTACTTTATTCCCATCGTTTGAGGGCAATATTTATTCTCTGCGTTACCGATTTTCCGCGGATTTCGCGGTTCTCAAATCGCCTTCGCCTCCCGCGAACCTAGAGTTGGTCGAACGAAGGATGCGTTAGGGGTACCCACAGTTTAAGTCCACCCTAACTGCCGAACTTTGTGACGCAGTTCCTCTTGGACCACTGAAGAAAGAAATGACCGCCGAAGACTCGCTAAAAATCGTGATGATTATCAAAAAAGAAAAATTACTTGTGTCACAGTTATTAAGAAAAATTGTTCCCTCCGGCTGCACGTTTAAATCGCAAAAACGGGTGACAGAAATAATTGAATGTTCGTCGTTTAAGATATAAATAAGAAGGTGTGATGATCAGTGACAAAGAAATTGTATAATAATATTACAGTTTCTGAACCAAATTCTTCTCTCAACTCTTTGCTCTATAAATTGTGATAATGTTCCTTCGACAAGTGCGTTTTAGCATCGCAAGTATAGGGCTACGTTTACTGTTTCAACAAACTGTTTCAATGCATTAGTTTCAATAGTTCAGACGTATGCGTCAGAACGCAGCTCGTACGAATACGCATCCACCGTAAACGTAGTCTAAAGGTGAACCATGAATTTGAACGCCCATTCGCCATCAGTTCAGTGTTTGTCGCCGAAGATGAACGACGACGCAGCTCTGATTATACCTAATAGCGCAGTGCTAATTGTAGCTTATAATGAGTTACAAGAGTCACGAATTTTGAACTTTTTATCCAAAATAATCATTTATCGGTAGGTAAGGAATACGATTCTTGTTATTGTTACGATGATGTTATGTCATACAACTAGTTTCATCTTATCCACTATAAAAATGTTCATTATCTATACATTATATGCATTTTTGGAGTTTTGTCCTGATCGCCCATTTAAATGCCGCACTGTGCCCGGGCTCTAACGCGGCAAACTCGAAGAAAACCGTCCACACTGCGGCAACAAATCCCTTTGTGTTCGCGCAAAAGACCGACTGGAAATGGTTCTTGCGCGAGGCATTACTTGTGCTACCGTCCAAACGAACGAATATTCTCCCAAACACGTTCGTTCCATGCCGCGTTGCAGCCACGGTACGTTCGTCTATACCCGCCTTAATGTTTTCGCTCGGAACGTTCGAACGAATGACCTCGTGGCCACACAATGTGTGCGTCGCGACGAACAGTTTCGCGGCGGGCCACCGTCCGACGTTGTCGAACCTGTGACGTCAAACCTGGCGATCGACGGGGGTGCGGTTGGATTTTTCGAGACAAAGGGACTCTTGTCCGGACGCGCGTGCGAGACGGACGTGTTAAGTGGTGTGTACAAAATAGAATATAATAATCGTCCGTCCTCGCATCTTGTATTCTATCGTTACCCGCCGGAACATCCTTACGCAAGGGACGAGTGTTCGTGATAATATTTGGCGAGGCGAAACGGGTTTGGGTACCGTGAAAGCGGGGATGTTAAATCCAGCAGGGATGTAACTTTCATTCCGTAAATTCCAAACGCGTGTGTTCGCTCCGCCTTTCGACAACCCGAATGTATTCCTCCACTTGGCACCCGTTCGCCCTTATCTGCCGTTCTTTAACGCGTTAACTTCGGTCCTTTTATTTCCTTCGCTCTTTAATGGCTAGAGAAAATTATTACTAGCAGCTCACTAGCAAGAAGGTGTCTGCATTTTGCTGCGTAGAGTTCATACACCACGTGACTTTGATAATTAATTAATTATTAATATTCTTAATAATTACGCGGGTGGGCGTGAGTTGTTGCAATTCGATTTTATTTGATAGCTTAATTGGGGAAGACGAGTTAAGGCACAACGGGCGGCGCAATAATTGACGCCGTGAAAAGTCCTTCACATTCCTAATGCACCCCCAACGTTCCTCGTGAAAGTGCACCCTCGACTCTGTGTCCACAATACAATTACACTCGTGAAACAGAATAAATTAATTTCACCGCTGTCGGCAGGGTGGCCTTTGATCAGGAACAATCAAAGGAAATTATGAAGGTCCGAGGTCTTAAAGCTCCAGAGGAGCACAAAATGCTATTGTACGAACGTAACTTTACTTTCCTAAAGAAGAACAACAGTGTTCTGTGCCTCGAGGGCCCAACTGTTCCCGGCCAGTTTTGTACCATTCGCGATGGGCCAAGAACTTTCACCACCATTATTAAGCTTTTCGATTCTATTGGTCACAAATTATTTAACGATTATTCAATAAATATAGAGGGTACTCGATCAGTAACACATTCACATTTTGTTAGACTTCGGTGTCTTCGTTGGTCCCCCCTAAATTAATAAAGAAAAGAAATTGTCTTACTTTTGAGCATTAACACTAGAACTACCAAGCCAGTAAAAATGACTGGTTTTAGATTTCTTGTTTTGAAGTTACTAACATACAGGTATTGTTGCATCAATTCATGATTACTTTCAACAAGGCAAAATGACAATTGCATATCTTTATTTAATGTCCATTCAACCATTTTCGTGTTCATAATCTGTCTAACATATACTGTCTAAATAGTACCAAAACCTATTGGTAGTTCTAGTGTTAAGCCATGTCAAATTATTAATAAAAAATTAACTTCATAGTTCTTCGTCGTACTTGTACTAACTTTCATTGCCGTACTCTGACCAGTACATTGCAGCTGTGTTCATCTTTGATTCGCCTAAAACGCACACAGTGCCTACACTAATTAGCTGCCAGGTACCTGTAACACCTAGCCCATCTAGTTTATCTGGTCAGCGTCAGTTCCACACCAAATTGTCCACCTGCCCCCGAAAACATTCGTAAAAGCGCCGTTCCCTTTTTGCATGCACCAGACGCATCATCCATTATAGTAAAGAAAGGGAGACCTAAGGTCCACGCAGACCCATAGTCCACCCTGTAGCACGCGAGGAACAGCGTTGCCCGCACACATACCAGCCCCTGGCGACGCTAATAATGATAATAATAAAACGTTAACCCAGATCCTACCGCGTGGCCGACGAGACACGGATCAGGAGAAGGGAGATCCTCACCCGGTCCAGCCTAAGTCCTTGTCCCTTCCTGCGGGACTGAAATCCAGCCGAGCTAATAACCGCCGGTGCTCTCATCCCCGATTGTCACGTCTCCTCTGGGGGTGTGTCTCCGCGGGTATTCAGCATATTTACAGCGACGAGTATCACCACCCCTTGGCCACCACAGACACCGACGTATTGCCCACTACTGACACCACCAACACCGACACCACCGGTGATCACACCGCCGCCACGTTTCTCACTTCCCCATGAAACTTTTCCCTATGTACACGCCAGCGCGCACGTCTGTGCAGGCATTGTGTGGTGCGTGCGTGCGCGTTTCAGTGTGCAGCTGGACACGGTGTGTTTGAGTGTGTTGTGAGCCAGACAGAGAGAGAGGGAGTCTTAGGCGTGCGTTTCCCTCCGTGGGCTCGCGAGTGTTTGCGTGTTTGTGGGTGGAAATATATATATTTTTTTTAAGTACACCTCCTGGGGTCAGGCTTGTCCAAGGGGGAAGGGTAAGAGCGGAAGACCAGGGTGCGCGAAGAAGAGGGTGGATAGGTCGCGAAGGGATGCAAGGCTTTCCCCGATTCTCTCGGCTCGGGATGCGAGAGAGTACTGAATTCCAAGTGGATGGAGCCCCTGATACTAGGGTGCACGCGCACACAGGCATACAGACACACAGAGGCACAGAAGGAACGAAGGCGTCCGCTTCTCGGTGGAAATCGACGCGCGCGCGTATTTCGAGCGTGTTCCTCTCGGTGTTGTTTCGCAGAGGGACGCTGGGTGGTGGATTGGATGGGCTGGATGGGTTGGGCAGGGGAAGGGTTAACAGAGGGATACCGATGGTACGTCGAGTGCCACGCGAGGTTTCGAACCCCTTAAAGGCGAATTTAGACTTTGCATGTGTTAACCAGACGGATAAAAGCTGGAATATTTGACACCGTTTCGACGGTTCAATCCGGTTCACCGGGTATCAGAATGTAGGTGGCTGAATTAGGGAGTGTTGGAATTGAGTTGGTAACTTTGATCCCGGCAGAAAATTACCTTAAGAATATTAGAAACGTGGGAAGAACGTAGATATTGTCGACGGTTGGATACAGCCTTTAAGTAGCCAAGACGTTTGTGGGCGGGGCATTGAGTGGTGGGGGCAGAGGGCGTGGCTTGACAGGCACAAGATAGGTTTGAAAGACGCGGTACAAAAGTTTCGCATACAGACAGGTAATTTGGGTAAACGAAATTGAAATAACAGTTGAGGGACAACTGGTGGCATCGGCACAGTTGCCAGCAGAGCTTGCTGTTGATTATTCTGAAAGTGTGAATTTGCCTTTACGAATTTCTCTATTGTCCCGGGGTGGGAGGAAATTCTGACGCCTTGGATTATCCGGAACGCCACGATCGCACCGCCCACCCCGAGATCGCGTTACGAACCGCGGAGGTGTGCGGATTATTGGGTGCCAGGTCGTTAGTTATTCGGACAATCGAAGTTCGTGTTTCTTTCTTCCAAACTATGCGATGCGTTATTAATTCTTTTTTCGTCTACACTAAATATGTTACAAGAACACTTCATAAAGATTGTTCTGAAAGATTTTGAATCGAATGAGAAGTGAAGAATGAAAATTGGAAAATTTCTTCTTTCACGATTCAGATTTTTCGCATTCCTCTATCGTTTAACGAAACGAATTAAATTGCTGGAAAATTTGTTTTCCCCGTCAGCATGTGTGGTGTCGAAACGACTCGTATCTTTTTAAATAGGACACCCATTATATGCTAAGCCAACATCACTCAAGATACGTAAGATATTAGATGTCGATTAATGTCTGTGAAACTGAGAGTTGTTATTTCTTTTTTTACATCTCTTTATGCATTGGAAAGAATTTTAATTCACTTAAATTTTTGTTCATTACAATTAAGAATTTATGCCATGAATTATTCATTTTGCCCGATGAGCTTAATATCGTTTCATTTGCAAGCGCCGCTTAAAATTTCATGTAAAATCGAGGAAACGTGGAAAGTTTTATATTTTACTATCTAGCATTTCCTTTCTGTGCAAGTTGTTTAATCAATTGGGAAATGTAGATCAAAGTAAGCTGGCCTTTTCCAAATTGATTTACCACAATTAAATGATTATGCAAATTTTTAGCCAATAAATCTTGTTGTATTGTACGGTTTTAATATAATCGCACTATTTTTTGGCATTGAGATGTATTATACTTTTTCCGTTCAAATGTTTACCTGTATTTATTCATTTTAAGGGGAGCAATAAATTATTCTTTTTCTTATGGGCGGGTTTCCAACTTGGTGACCCATTTTCTCTCAAAGCACTGAAGCAATTTTAATCAAATTTTGACTGAGTACTAGTGCTGAGTAAATTGACTACACAGTTTCTATTTGTATTAACCTATTATAAAGAAAAGTACAAGGTGGGCAAAAGATTCTGCAGAAGTTTATGAACGACGATTCGAGAAATGTTGACTGAGGTTATATTAACCAACTTTCTTCGAATTAAATAATAATTGAAAAGGGAACGGTTTTACGGAAATGCTATTTTTCTTTCGAAAAACGAAAGTGGAATTCAGTTTCAAGTTATTTATCAAATTGGACTAAATACTTCAGGATTTACGAAATAGAGAGAGGATGTTTTCTTTTCAATTTGTATTTGCAAAATAAACAATTGTATGCCGCCTCGATATCGATTCCACTTGAAACGATAAAACGCAGAGAAAAGGAAAAGTATCGTGTCTCGCTTAGTTTCGGGGATATTTGAGTGCACTGATTAAAATTGCACGCCTCATGTGTACCGGGTGTCCCAATTCACGTGTGCGCTTTAAATATCCCTGTTGCTCTTAATAATATAAAGAAGGAAGAAGAAAAGGGCTTCGAAATCCAGATGCTGTTATAAATAAAATTCAACATCCTCCATGACCTTTCCTCTACACTTCTCCGCAAAGAAACATTAATAAAATAATTTTAAAGAGTTTTAAAAAGTTTTAAAGCTTTAAATTTCATAAATACTAAATAATTTCGAAAAGAAAAATCACTGGTCGGTAGAGAGTGTTTATTATTTATCGATCTCCATTCAATTACATACAAATTTAATACAAATACATTTACAAATTTGGCAAAAAAAGGATCGTCTGCTTAATCAATTTTAGTAATTAAAACGGGAATATATGCAGAGCATTTGGAGTTCGATATTCACAGGGAAATTACCACCAACGGATATTAGATGAATAAAGAATTCCGGGGTTTATGAACAAGTTTATGCGCTGAAACGCTAATTTCACGCCAGCCATCTGTTTCAGACGTCGAAGTTTATACGTTTTTGCGTATCTGTGCTCGCCCATTTGCCATCAACTTTTTTCTGCGAGCATCGAAACCCGAGACTTGGCTCTAATCTTACATTAAAATCTTATTTATCCTCTTCTCTGGCCAACAAGTACAGTTACCAACCGTAACTCGCGGACATAACTTATCTGTGCAACTGTAGAAGAAAAAAGAAATCGGCAGTACGATCGACAAAATTCCCTAATCAATAGAGCAGTCGATACACTGACGTACCCGTCAGATGGCGCGAGTTGCTAAGATCCTCGCCGCCATGTCGACCAGTTGTGTCCTTTTCATTTCGGCGATGCGACATCATAAACTTTTACGAACCGCGAAAAATCCCCGTTTAATGAAGAAAATGTAAGACAGGTTACTTACATTCGTCACGTTCCATGGATCGTACATTTTTATTTGTTTTTACGTATACGTACACGTACGTTTATACGCGTTTGGAACGATGAGCTCTTTTAAAGAAATAAATAAATTATTACTAGGGAGGATATGCTTTAGAACACGTTTATTTGATACGTCGTTTTATTGGATCTGCCGAAGCAAATGGGGACTTAACCGAAGTAGACCAAACTTTCTAGACAACTGCAGACTACGATAAGAGTGGCATCCATATATTCTCCCATGGTTTGGCTGAAACCAAAAAATAATGTTAAACAGCGTGATTTAAGGACGATTGCAGTAACCGTTTCAAGTGCGGACGAAAATCCCCGCAATGCCTCGTAATCCCCTATATCTTTTCGTGGAAGAAATACAACGTTATATGTAAATATATTTGGAACAAATAAGAAAAAATGATCAATTGTGCTGAAACTGTAAAACTATTCACAACTTTATAAAGAATTTTGTTAAATATTGAAGTTTGTATTGTACCATAATGGGCTCAAATGTAGTAGAAAGAAGATCCGAAAATGAACAGTAAACACCAGAGATTCTTGGTTAGAAAAAGTGATATCGTCCTGTGAACGTGCCAGCCAGGAATTAATTAATTTTCACTTCGAGGGAAATCAAGTTTTCGAGCGTTCATTTCCGTTTATTCGTTTCAATTTCACGCAACGGAAGTTCCCGTCCGCTTTTTGCCCAAATTTCGGGCGAGACCCTTTTTCTTTATTTTTAGAACAAAATGCTAATTGTGTCGTTCCGCGTGGACAGATACAGATTCATTTTAAAAGTGCGAGAGAATCACAATTTTTCGAGCCCACCGATATCACGATTTTTATTTCCCATTAAGGGCTGACAGTGATAAAAGAAAAAACAGTGAAACAGAATTATGGTCAGCACGGTACCATCAAAGAAAAGGGTATATAGGACATTTCGTTCCTTTCAATTCGCCTTTCTCGCACCGGTAAAGTTGAAAAGCCGCCTCGTTCTCGTTAAATCTTAAAAGGCCTCTGAATGCCGTGGCGGTGAAACGAAAATAAAGAATTCGCCGTTACAGTAATTCGAGATGGCTCGGTTAATGCGATCTCCCATTGAAACGTTGGCAAGCCTGCTCGTTACCGTTACCGACATTCAGAAACGTAATGCGCAACTACGCAGCTGACGGCTGCTTCTTAAAGAGCATATCTTTCTTGTTCGTATTCGCATTCCGAGGGATTCTGTAACAATTTTCTAGAACGAATGAAAAATATCTTGATATAGTTCTCGCCGGTGTATCCACGAAGCTCAACAGTTCCGTTCGTACGCCTCTATACGGTGTTTACTTTGTCTCGTGATTTCTGATTCATAGCTCGTTCCCGTGGGATCCGACGTAGTTGAAACTTTCGTACCTTGGAAAATACCCTCGAAAGCAATTTTCGTAAAATCTGTGACGTGGCCGAAAAAGGTCTCGCTGGGAACACGTGCCGAATAATAAATAAGACTGCTTCCACCACCTTGAATAGTTTACTGATCACTAATTCGAATGAAATATTTCGCCAAACATGTCCGATTATCAGATTCGATTCAACAAATGGTATCTCAATTATAAATGTCGTGCCCACCGCAAGAAGTATTCAGAATTTTACCGAAATACAACTGCCCCTTGAGTTTTTATCGCCTGATCTCTGAAAATGCTCAAGGAGGGGGGATAAATTCTCAGTGCAGTGTCAAGTTGCACAACATTTGTCCTCAATTGAATTACCAAGTCTGTTGAATGTTCAGAAACTCCACGAGTTGTAAAAAAAATAAGGAAGACGAGAAACTTCCTTTTCGTGGGAGTATTCGTCAGCATTATACTTGGTGGGTCGAATCAAAGTGATTGATGCTTCTTCGTCGACCGTGTTTCCTGTACTATGGATTTTCGGCCATCTTGGCAGGAAGAAACATCTTCTGTCCCGCATAACAATCCATATAGCACGATACTCTTGTGAAAATACGTTGAGCCACGCGATCGGATATATTGATGGGGGATATATCGTTATAAAAATGTATTCATCGTAATTGTTGAATTATTTTTTTGCATTGTACTGTATTTCCATAACTCTTTGTGACGGTTATTCGCGCATAACCGCTGGTATTTTCCCTCCTCTGTTGCCTCTTTTTTTTCCACCTCATTTTCACGGGGCACGAGCGAAATGAGTGCAAGGAAAACAACATTAGAATTTAAAATGCGTGGCGTCCAGTTTTCCGTTTCAGCGGTTGCTCCCAACAGTTTACGTTCACGTTTTGTCGCTGCTTAATTTAAATTTATTACTCCTGCTCTGGAGAGCCGGTGGTTTGTCGGTATTTTAATTATTATTTATTATCCCCCCGCCTTCTTTCCGTATTTATATCACTTTATTCGCAAATATTTTTTACTTACTCACCATTTGCAAAAATGAAACAATCGGGTCCAATTTGTCCCCCAATTATGAAAACAACCGATCGCAATATTTTTCGGCAAAAATCTATTCCGCCCTCTTTCATATTTATGAACGTTTCACAATTCGCTTTAAAAAATTGTCGCCAATTGAAACGGATACGAAGGTAATTGCGCCGTCCAGAGTGTTTCGCGTGGCAAGGAACAGTAATGCCAATGGAAAGTTAAATTTCCCGTTTCCTTTGTCCGCGTCAGCCGAGCGGCTGGGCGAAAAGGAAGAAAACAGTTATCGAGGGGCAGCACTTAAGGTGAAAGAGTAGAAAATTAATGAAGGAAGCGAGGGGGCATTTTTCAATTTTAGCAGAACGAAGGGAGGAAGAAACCGTTTTATTTTAAGTATTCCTTATCCTCGAAGATAATAGTTACTTCGTATCACTTCAAACTAACGGTGCACTTTTTCTTTTATCAATTTTACATAGCCATTAGTGAGCAATCGTCAAATAAAAAAGTACACAGTTGTCATTTTTATGCAAGAGTATAGCATTGTAATTCACCGCTAGACACCAGTGCTGCCAACTGTGTAACGCGAATAGAGAAAACATGCGGGGGGGACCCCCCCCCCATTCTGCGTGATCCAAACGAATGTATGTCTTCCCCATTTTTCTTGCAGACGGATTACGATCGGCACTTGGAGGAATTGTTGGATCGCGTGGAAACATTGCTGATCGGGATCCTGAGGAAGAAACTGGCCAAAGAGAATTTGGATCAGCTGGCCCGTTACCATGCTCTCCTCGAGAATGTTCGGCATTTATCTGCCGATTCAGGTACCGACGTCCTTCTTCCAAATTCTCCTCCAAAAACGAGAAATCATACGTGATTAATTTCGCATCGTTCTGTCAAGGATACGATTAATGTTCGAACTGTTTACTGCACCGTGGATGCGAAATGCTGCACTGTCCAGTTAAGCGTCCGGGACATTAACTGGTTGTTTGTGTTCTGAGAATTAGACCGGCTGAGAATTAGCTGGCGTACTTGCCGACGTAATGTTCATACGAAATTCCAGAGAATGGCGGGACAATGGACACCACCATGTCGACGGAGACGAAACTATTTCTACGTAAGACCGTGGAATTATCGAAACTGGTGTCCGCGATGAAAGTGCTCGAAGCTGGCTGTGCGTCCGGTTTGCTGGAGATCGAGGAGAAACTGAAGGATCTATCGGTCGCCGTTGAGAAAGATAAATGTCTGAACGCTGGCGGAAAATTCGAATGGGTCGACAGTGTATTGGTGAAGGTGAGCGTTTCTATTTATTATTTCGCTTAATGACGCTGGAATCGCACAGTGGCGACACAATGGACTCTCTATCCGACGCAACGGAAGCAGATTAATGATGTTGCGAAAGGGATAATGCAATTTATCTTGTTCATTGGTGGGTGTTGGTTGGTGAAGTTTGTCTGTATATTGTTCTTTCTCTGCTATTATTATTATTAACACATTTACACGCAACTTAATTCACTTACAAGTAATTTCAAATCGACGTACCTAACTACGTCGGATAACTTTTCGAGCCATTCTTTTTTCTGTCGTTTTTTTCATTAAGAGTGAAAGAAAAAAGGAAAATAATTCGATTCTGATATATCCTTGGTACTTAAACGCTTATACAGAAACTGGGTCAATTTGATAGAAAATCTGGGATAGAATATTCTTCCCTCATTTATTTAACACTTAAGGGCTGTCATGCGTGAAATTACACTCGGTGTCACTCAAATTTCGTTTTAATATTGTTCAGAAGTTTAATGACTGGTGAGAATAGCTTTTGGTTTGAAATGAAGAATATTACCAGGAATAATGTTATCTTCAAATACAAATCAAATTGCAATGTATCAGGCTATATACAATATAATTTGTAATTGTTTATTAACTATTTTATTAATGGTACACGTAGATATTGTTTTCAACTTCACGTTCATTTTTAGTAAGTACGCGATAATTAATATTGGTTATCGACATTTCAGAAATTATTTGAATCATATTTACATAAATATTACTTTTATTAATAACTTGATTGACTGGAAATCGGACAATTAAAACAGATAATCAATTTCTATTCGCGGTTCAGTGTGTTATATTTTAATGGAAATTGACAAAAGAGTGGCACCTTCATTTTCAGTGTCTACAAAACGGCACGTGGCTGCTTTTAGACCAGGTAAATCTCTGCAGCCCGGCAATTTTGGACCGATTGAATGGCCTGCTTGAACCAAATGGATCTTTAACGATAGGCGAGAAAGGCGTCGATAAAGCAGGAAATGTGTTCACTGTGAAAGCTCACGAGAATTTCCGGTTGTTCCTCACCATGGACCCACGTCACGGGGAGATATCCAGGTACGTAATAATAAAACGTGAATTGAATTTCTCATCGTCCGATCCTTTTATGTAAAACTACAACCCCTGCTTCTTCAATATTTTCAATAAATAAATTTCATTCGAACGATCTTTTTCACCTTTACGGTCGATTAGGCGGCAATAATTCTGCGACTATTGCATTGACCTTTCTGATTTTTTCACATTCCAGAGCCATGCGAAACCGAGGCGTAGAGATCAGTATACCAACACCACGACAAGTTCTGCCAAACAATCGCCTAGACGTGGTATCACTGTTGAACAACTGTGGCATACGGAGATTGATCCATCAGAAGACACTATTAAAAATCCACGAAAGCCTGTACGAGAGCCAGTACAAGCTTAACGAGATGCTGCAAGTGGCGTCCTTCACCAGTCAACAGATGTCGAAGGGATTCACGTTCGATAGATCTTTGGAAAATTCCTATCGCGAACTCTGCGGCGCGTTCGATTGGAGATCAAGGAGGGACGCTTTGAGAAAAATTCGTGATATTTTGTCGGCGGAGTGTGCAGACGTGGATGATGAGTTTGCTTATGATCTGAACGCAGTGACGCTCAGAGTCAGTGATCTGCGGAAGAACGCTAGATTGACATCAGTTAAGCAACAGGGATTTCTATTTAAATCTGCTGCGGAGAAGCTGAGGTATGGGGAAGAGAATAAATGTTGTTATTAATTATTAATGTCGAAACATTCGAGATATTTCATTTTATTTCACTGCAAGAGAATTGAACGAACCTCCAACATCCCGCGTAAGTCTTTTCATTTCGTTGTTTTCAGGAACGACCCGGGGGAAATTGATTTTCGAGATCTTTTCCGCCAATCTCCTATTACAGACACGATGACGTTTATGAAGCACCTTTTACTCGACTTTTACGAGCGATCGTCGATAGACGACCTGGAGATTCGACGGTTGTGGGCCTCGAATATTTTCACCAGAAATGGATTAGTCGAATTGGGAAAAATAAACGAGTATCTTGGAAAGGAGGTCGAGAGCCTGGGATCTCTATTTGAAAATAAATCTACCTTGGAAATGCCATTGAGTCTTATGGAACCTCCGTTGTTATCTAATAATTTAGTTATCGTATTATATTTTCGATTGATTATCCTCCAGTGTGAATTAGATGGACAAGTTGTGGAAAATAGAGATATTATGTGTGTGAGGGAATATTCGTCAGCCGTTTGTTCAGGTAAGTTGTGCAGAGGATTATTTGAACATCTTGATAAATATTTATTAAAATATATTTCGTAGGAAGTGATAGCAATTTTGGAAAATGTGTTTATATAATTACGTAGCAACTGTATTGTTAGAAAATTGATAGAAAATGACTGCAAATTCGATTTCTATCATGACAATTATTACTTTTATCATTTCTTAGCAATAATTATTGTTATTTAAAACAGTATTTTGGTTTACAAATACTCCCGCTAGGCGGCGAATCCTTACAGTTAGGGGATTCTCACTTCGCGTGTTCTCCTTTGCCGACCGAGTGGAAAAGATTGGAATAATCAAAAGTTTATGGTAACTCTGAAGCAAATATTATATATTTTCAGGAAGGCTGTCCAGCAATCTGAAGAACGAGCCACTGATACAAAAATTCGTACAATTGGTCGAGGAATTCGGAAAAATAATCAATGCAATTCTCCGCAATGCGAGGTTACCGATAGACGATAAAACGTACATCGAACTACGCGACGGTTTGAAATGGTATCAACGATTCCAGAAATTGGGCGCGACAGAATTGATCGACAAGTCACGTGGTACCTTTTTTGACCTACGAGAAATATCCTCGATCTTAAAGGTCCATTACAAATGGCTGGCGAAATTTTTCAAAAAGGTAACATCACTTTGCAACGCACAATCGTGCAATCGAACGCAACAAGAATTGATGGACTTCTCAAACAAATACATGAATATAGTAGTCGATGCTGATAAATTTCGAAAAATTCGAAAGAAAGTGAAGAAACTTTTATCTATACCATCGCCCCACTTTTCCGAGGAGTCGATGATTTTCCACGAGAAATTACGTTCCCTACTGAGAAAACTCGAGATCACAGTCGAAGACTCGGTCGCTTTATCGAAAACGAAATTGAAAATCGTGACCGTCGGTCAGACTGAAAATCTCGCGGCCAGAGAAAAGCTGATGAACATTTGTTTGAAAAATTTCATGGACAATCGAGAATGTCCAAGCAGAGCAGACGATTTAATAGAAATCGAAGAAATTGCCTCGAAAATGATAGAGCCGAGGGAAATCAACGAAAACTGCACGAAAATTGCGGAGAATTTCAGGGAAATCTCGATATGGCCGATCTACGAATTTTTCTTCACGCTTTTCGCGTATCGCTTCCAAAGAAAATTCTGTGACGAATTTTCCAGCGACCGCGATCAAGCAATGACGTTGAAATTCAATGAGAGTTCACCGAATGAAACTTCGAATAGTTTCATGGACTGGGAGGGATGCAATGAAAGTTTTAACGGCGACAATGCTGGAAAGTTTGGAAAAATTTACGAGGAAAATGTGTTCAAAAAATTCGAAGAGATTCCAACGATCCCAGCTCATTTAATTAGCTTGATGAAGGCTTTGAACTCGGATGAAACGTTGCCACATCGAAGGATGTCTCTGTTCCATGAATTTCTATTCTTCGTCGAAGAATTTTCGGGCCTCTCTTTCGCCGTTAAGAACTCGAACGTTCTTTTGCACTGGCACGACCGCAAGGAAAACGAAGACGAAGAAAATGACGACATCCTCGAGGTATATATATTTTCTTCTTATTTAGTTTCGAATAGGAACATTGCCAATAATTTAACAATATTTTGTATACAATTTCCAGGCAAGCTTTATCAGCAAGTCGGCCCTCTGCAACCTGATCTTCGAGCTGTTCCTAACCAAATCCGGAATTCGGCGGGAAATCATCAATTTTGGAAATTACAAGCAGCAAAAGAGGCTCTTGCAAACGATCCAAGCATTAATATGGAAGAATTCGTTGATTCTGAATTCCGACGAATTCGACATGTCCACAAACGACTCTGTCCTGCTGCAATTCTACATAAACTACTATTTATCGGCGATAAACAAGACGATAATTACCCTCAGCTCGAATTTCAACGACGAGCAGCAAGACGATCTGAAAAATCGTTTGCTAGAACCGATAAAATTGTTGCAGAACACCGAGGCGAAGTTGAAGAATGAAAACAGCGAAATCGAGAGAGGTATCGGCTGGCTGGTTCTAGGTTACGTTCAAATCTTCCTGTTCTACGACCTGGGTCCCATCGACCCGGTCCGAAAGATCGCGCTGAAGTCGCAATACATTCGCGAAAATATTTCGGAGCTGCAGCATTTAATGTGCGTCGAGGAATTGCAATCCGCCGTACTTGGAACATGTCTGCCGGTCGACAGAAAATTATCTAGAACGAATCACTTGACGGAGTGCTCCAACGAGGTGAGAAGCTTCGAGGATTCCCAGGCAGCCAGGCCAACCACGAGCTACCAAAGTCTCCGTGAAGAGATCGAGAACTTCACGGCGAACATTGGTTCCTTCGACTCCATTTTCAGGCAAATGAGACAGCTGAGGGCATTGGGGGAGGAACTGGAGCGAAGAGGATCCCAAGAGCCTCTCAGAGAGAAGCTGCACGAAGCCGCGATCTGGAAGAAATCGCTGGAAAGATTCTCTGGCAAGCTGGAAAGGAACTTCCTGGTTGGATTCCCGGATCTAGTGACGCCAATGATCTCTGGGATCTCGAGCTTGCATCGCGGCGTATCGATCCTGATCCACGAACTCGTCAACAGGCAGCCCCACAATCGTGACAGCGATATATGTTACAGCCTGCTGCGTTTCCCGGTGGTTGGTCCATGCCAGGAGCATTACATCAAATTGGCAAAGCTGTGCTCCTCGGAGAAGTTGCTGTTCCACCTGACGAACCAGTCCAAGTCGAGGTCCGTTCAGAGGGACAGGCTGGCGATGGCCAAGATCGCGTTGAAAGAGATGGAGAATTTGTCATTGGTGGCCGGGAAGGACCTGGACTCGTTGTGGGAGGAGCTGAACAAGGTTTTCCTGAAGATCAGGATCCTCTGGAAGGAGCAGGAGAAGCAGAGGGAAGCAGAAGCGGAGGAGAAGCAGAGTCTGTTCAAAACCAAGTCCGAGTCGAAGGAAGACGAGGAAGATTTCAGGAAGTTGTTCCCGGGGTACAAAGAGGACTTCCTGGAGCTGGCAGAAATGTTCCCGGGCTACCAAGATCTTGCAGACCTCCAAAGAATTCCGGAAGATGGCCCAAACGAAAAAGAATCATTCTCCGAGCTGATATCCCTGGAGGATGCTCGAAGAATTCAGGAAACGCATTGGAATATCCTGCGAAACTGCTGCCCGAAGGACAGAAACTTGGGAACCCTTGAAGTTAGAGGCTCCAGGAAGGCTAGGAATAACTTGGAGCCTCCTGAAAGTGATTCTGAACCCAACTTCGTTGAACCCTTGATCCAGAGGTTCGAAATGTTTGGCCCGTTGGTGAAGACTTGGCCCGAGGACCTGTCCTCGCAGCTGGTCTGCAGTTTGAACGTATTGGTCTCGCGGAAGTCCAGTTTCGATGACAGAAAGCGGGACCAAGGGGTGTACGACTTCTACAGAGATCCAAATATTCCAGAAATCGAGGACTGTCAACCGCTGTTCGAGAGACTTTGCGGAAGAATCAACGAGTTTCTCATCGAATGGCCAGAGAATCCCATTTTGAACTCCATCAGGCTGATAATCGACAGGCTGTTCAGCTTCTCAGTGGACTCTTCGCTGTCCAGATTCCTGGTCGGCGTGGAGTTGCTTCTAACCAAAATCCAACAATGGGAGGAGAACGCTCGGTCCACGGTCAGTTTGGCGGGATTTATAGAGTCCTTTGGCGAGAAGATCCTCCGTTGGAGGAAGCTTGAGATTTCAAGGTGGAAGGACTCGTTGGAGGTGCTCGAGGACGACTCGAAGACCAAGGCCTCGATGTGGTGGTTCTTCTTGTTCAATTTAGTAGACCAATATATCTCAGAAGACACTGAGCTGGTCTGTGACGAACAAAGCGACAGGCCCATGGATGCTGATGAGACAAAGCAGGCAGGCAAATCGGAAAGCGCAGAAAATAAGACTGATGACGTTTCGAGAGAGAAAGTGGTCGAAAGTTTGGAACGTTTCCTGATGATGTCATCCTTGATCGAGTTCGGGACCAGGCTGAAGCTGATCTATCTTTTCTATCGACATGTCAGCCATTTGGAAGAAACCGGAAAGCGAAAAGAATTGTCAGCCATCCTCTGGAACATTTATTTCTACTACAGCCAATTCGCGAACGATGTCCGAAGCAAAATCAAAGCCTTGAAAGAGCCCATCGCTAAGAAAGTAAAGGACACTATTAAAATTACAAGATGGAACGACATCAGCTACTGGTCCGTGAAGAATACTGCTGAGAAGACACGCAGAACGTTGCACAAGTATGTGAAGGAGTTTCAGAAGGGTCTGCGAGAACATGCCTCGTCCTATTTGACCCTGAAGACGAAAGCAGAGGCGCCGGAAGCTAGTCCTAGACGAGAGCTCAACCCCTCGGACTTTCTGATCGACGTAGCGTCAAAGAAGTCGAATAAGACCGAAAGGCTCGCCAGCAAGGCCTGTCAGTTCTGCGAAAACATTGTGGCGGCTAGCAATTATCCGCAGATTCGAAAGGACATCGAAGTCTTCATAGAGGACAGCTTAGAGGAGAGCAGAACTCTGAAGAACATGGACGTCGACAAGACCCTGACGAAGGCCAAGCAACGGTCCCAACTGAAGAGCATGCTCCAGTTAAAGAAAATGGCATTGGTTAATTATTTCAGGGCGCTGAGCAGGCTAGGGATCTCTTACAGAATCGGCATACTGACTTGGCGGAACCGAAAGAACGAGATCACCAATTTCACGTGCACGCCGTTAGACCTGCGTGAGATTCAGAGCCTCGGTTGGAAAATAAAGACGAACGGAATTGTGGAAAACGGACTGGTCGAACAGTGGTCCGGCTGCGATAAATATTATTACGAATCTCTGATCAAATTGAATTTCCTCGATGGTATTTTGAACTCTGGTAAAAGCGACCTGGGTATTCAAAACATCGAACGCTGTCGAGGACTCTCCGTGCACCTAGTCTCGCTGGCCCACCGCCAGAAAGAGACCATCGCTAACTTCTTCAAGTATTTCCTTCCGCTTAGAATTCACATTGCGAATCTGTCGTCAGTGACAGATGACGACGTCGAAGGAATGGCGATCAGACAATCGACAAAAGTCCCTAGGCAAGAAAACCTGCAGCTTGTCGTGAACAACTTGCAGGATTTGTTGGAAATTTTGCAGCTGTCTGTGAAACAGCTTGTCGTATTCCTGGAGAGCTGTCCTGGGGAGTCCCTGTCAGATGAAAGCATTCTCGATTTGAACGAAGCTGCTGTGCCTGTGTTGAAGGAGCAGAATATTACTAGGGACTCGATCATCTCGATGAAGGATTCGCTGAATGTAATGAAAAGCATGGCTAATGAGTTGAACTCCTGGCTGGCGATTTCGAAGAGGATGAAGAGGTCAGGACAGGTCCTCCTTCTGCATGGAAGACACCTTGACTTCCTCCTGTCCAGTTACGAGAAAATAAACCAGGTGAAAGGAAAATTGGTCGACCTAAAGCTCTCCTTTACATTGGATCATCCTATCGCGGACAATCTGAGTTTCTTGGTCAGCAAGATCGATGAAAGTAACGAGTTATTCAGGTCGACAGTCGAATCGTCGATGAATGACGACTCTGGTGAACCTGGGAATTCAGTGGAGTACCAGAGAAAATTGGACCAATTAATTACGCAGGTCCTTCTTGTGATTCAAAAGAAGCTTCAAGACAGCCAGAAAGCTGTCGAAGAGAAAGGAGAGCCTGAGAAAGAGTCTATCGAAGAAGACTTCCAGGACAATCTGATGACAGAGGGTTTGGTAGAGTCTTTGCGTAAGGATGTACCGGACTTAAAAGTGAAAACAGTGTCGCGGATGTTTGCCGAATTGCTGAAGATTATTTATGAATGCGACGCGAACACTGCCAACGATTGCGTGAGGTAAGATTCATTTCCCTTCTTATCTTCCATGCGATTAGTCGAACCTTCTATTGCCCTAGGGTTGACGCTTGAAACCCCAAATCTAATCTGCCCTAAATTTGCATTTCTCTTCAGCTCGCTTCTGGAACACTTACCTCTCCTAGAGCAATACTCTCTCCTTCTACACTATTACCTACACGAGCAAGTGGCGTCGTTCCGCCTGACCTGCAAGTTCCTCTACCTGCAGTTGAACGTCTTCCTCGACCTGGCAACGAACGGTTTCTGTCAACCAGACGACGCAGACGCTCCGACGGACGATCAAGAAGGTGGCACAGCTGAGGGTGGCATGGGATTGGCCGAGGGCGAAGGCAAGAAGGACATCTCAGAGAGCATAGAAACCGAAGACCAGCTGGAAGAGACGAGGGGCCCGAACGACGAAGACAAGGACAACGAAAAGAAGGACATGGAGGAGGAGGAGAAAGGTATAGAGATGTCGGAGAACTTCGAGGGGCACATGCAGGATCTCGAGGAGCGCGAAGATGAGGGGGAGAAGGAAGAAGACGATGATCTCGACAAGGAAATGGGCGAGACGGACGAGACTGCTGAGAAGCTCGACGAAGAGATGTGGAAGGACGAGGAAGAGGAGGAGGAAGAAACTGAGAAGCAAGGTGAGCAGGATGAAAAGGAAGAAAGCGGGACCGGTGAGAAGACTGGGCAAGAAGAACTCGGCGCCAAGGACAACGAGGAGAGTAAAGCCTCGGACAAAGACGAAAAATGTGATGGCGAAAGGAAGGAGGAGGAAAAGAAAGAAATAAATGAATTTGACGAGCCCGAAGTGAACGACGATCAAATAGACCCTTACCATGGAAAGCATCAGCCCGAGGTAGAGCCAGAATCCTTCGACCTGCCCGAAGATATTAATCTGGACGATGAAACGAAGGAAGATAACCCTGGAGGCGAGGAGGAAGATCCTTTCGACATTGATCGGATGAAGGAGACCGAGATGCCAGAGGAGAAAGAGGACGAGGAAGATGAGGAAAAGGAAGGTCCCGAAGAGGATGATAAGCGACAGGATTCTGGTAGCGAAGAGGACGACGGGGAACAGGAAGACCCAAACACGGAGGGCAACAAGAGGAAAGATGAAAAGGTTGAAAACCCTGAAGAGGAGAAGGACGATGATGCGGAAAAGGAAAAGGCAGAAGACGAGAATCAGATGGAAGAAGACAAAGCAACGACTAGCTTTGACCCAGGTAGCAAGGAGGTCGATGCGTCGGAAGAAGTTGACTCTAGGAAGGATGGTTCTAGGGATGCGGTGGAGAGTCAATCGAAGGAAGAACAGATGGAAGTTAGCCCTACGGAGAATAGCAGTGACGACAAGAAAGATAAAGGTAGTTTCATCATACAGGGTATTTCATTTACGACGAACACGTGATATCTTTGCTATTTTTGCTGAGCCCGTTTGACTCGGGCCTTTCGATCTTTTAATTCACGATCTCTTTCTCTCTGGGTCACTTTTTATCGAGTTTTGGCGGTTATCGTTGGCTTTTTAATAACGTTTTCATTTTAATGGTTGAAGGCACTGGTCAATCGCAAACCGAGGAACGCGAGGGGCATTCAGGGTCCAAGCAGGAGGAGAACGCCCCCACTTCTGGCGAGGAGAAATCTTCCATGCCCATTCCAAAACGAAGGAAACCAGGGCAGAGCGATGAAAATCGAAGTTTGGTTCGAGATGACGTTCAGCCTTCAGCGAAGAAATTGAAGACTACTGAAATGCAGCACGACCCAGACAGTCCAGAGGAGAGACAAAATGAAGACGCTGGTGGTCGAAGCGAGACTTATGAACATATTAAGAACAACGAGAAATTCGACGACTATGTCTTCGATGCAGCTACGGAAGAGCAAATAAAGCAGCAAGCGTCGAACCCTGAAGAAGGTAAATTTTCAAGATATGCAAAATATCAACGTAGGCTCAGAGGTGTCGTGTTATAGGAGGGATGCCTGTACTATAAACGACATGTACTTGCTTTCAAATAATTGATAAATGTTGCAGAATTCTGTTGTTAACCAGTTAGAAAAATATTGTCTCAAAAATAGTTTACTCGACTTTGAAGATAATTTGATCATGCGATTACCTGTATCTAGATAAAAAGGACGAACCGGACAAGAAAGTGGAAGACGACGACGTCGAGATGCACGAAGACCCAATGGAGGAAGATCAAAAAGAAGAAACGACGAAAGAACAATCCCAAAAGGTACCGGACAGTAAAAAAGAGAAATCGACAAATGCCAAAGGTGAACGATCGGACGACGCTGAGAAAATTGAAGTGGGAGGAGAAATCGAAGGCGAGGCGGTAGAAACAACCCGTGTTCTGCGTGGAAATGAATCTAGTATCCACACGAAATTAGAAACAGAGACGATCGATTTAACCACTGAAGATGTCGCCCAAAAGAGGTCGGAAATCGAAAGAATGTTGGGTCAATGGACCCAAGGGCCGTCCTCGATCGAGGCGGCGAACGCTTGGAGTTCTATAAGTGCACTGACGGAGCCAGCTGCTAGGGAATTATCGGAGAAATTACGGTTGGTATTGGAACCGACCTTGACCTCTAGATTGAAAGGGGATTACAGAACTGGCAGGCGTATAAACATGAGAAAAGTGATACCCTATATTGCCAGCGAGTTTAGGAAAGATAAGATTTGGCTAAGGCGGACGAAACCGTCGAAAAGGGATTATCAGATTGTTTTAGCTATCGACGATTCTAGTAGCATGGCCGACAATCATTCGAAGGAGCTGGCGTTCGAATCCCTGTCGTTGATTGGAAAGGCTATGACTTATTTGGAGGTTGGCCAGCTTGCTGTGATTAACTTCGGGGAGCAGGTAAACGTCCTGCATCCTTTCGGGGAAAACTTCACGGAAGAAAGTGGCGCTAGGTAAGTGTAATTTTCTTTTTTTTCTTTTTGAAGAGGAAAATTGATTAGGGTTTACCTATTGAAATTTCAGTCAAAAATGAAATTATTTCAACTTCCGAATTATTGCGACAAACGGAAACCAGGCTTTTAAACGTTCATACTCAAAATTTCTACATTTAGTATTGCCAACTGCATTTAATTTAAGTGCTAGATTGTTAAGTAATGATTGGATTTTTTATTTCAGGTTAATTCAGGATATGAAATTCGAACAAAAGAAGACAATGATCGGGCAGCTGCTTAATTTTACGATAGACATGTTCTCAAATCAAAGCAGCTCCTCTGACAATGCAAAGTTGGTAACCATTTTATCAGACGGCAGAGGCATATTTTCCGAGGGAATAGAGGAAGTAACTGCAGCAGTGAGACGCGCCAAATTATTGAACATTTTCCTTGTTTTCGTAGTAGTCGATAATCCTCTTAACAAGGTAAGTTATTTATGCAATTGACAAACTATAAATATGCATGTGTAATATTTAAATACGCTAGAATCTAGAAGCTTGTATCGACTGTCGTTTGTTCGGTTTTATAAGTTCGATTATTGTCTGCTTTTAGGATTCAATACTCGACATACGAATGCCAATTTTCGAAGGTGGAAAACTATTAGGCATACGTTCCTATATGGACAACTTTCCATTCCCATTTTATATTATCCTTAGAGATTTGGACACCCTGCCTGTAGTGCTAAGTGATGCGTTGAGGCAATGGTTCGAAATCGTAGGCCGAATTGATACGTAAAAATAGTTCTCCGTTTGTATAATTATTCTGTTCTGTAATTAATATGTTTTATACTTTGATTACACTGTGCTCCTGTAAATATATGAAATATTTACCGTTATATATTTCTCTATATCTGCCCATTACTTCATACTGTACATACAAGTGAATATATCTTGTAAAAGAATGGTTGTAAAATAAACAGAAAAATCAATTGCCCCACATTTTCCGTTCGTAATAATCTAATTTTCTGTGTTGGATGAATAATTATGTATACTCCTTTATTCGTACCGAATTTTAAAGTCTTTCCATTGATCGGGAATTAAATAATTAAACGGCGGGAAAAACTAAAATCGGGGAATCCTTATGTTACATGCATACAGCTGGAAAATAACCACGCATGCGCAGAAACTTCTGTCCCATGTGCTTCCCCCGGCTGAAAACCACAACTCTGCGCATGCGCGAGATGAATGTGTTCTGCCCGACAGTGGTGGAGAAATATCGATAGTCAGCACTAGCGGCAGTTTCCGATAGTTACACCATCGATAGTTATCGATAGCGATGGAATGTGTATACATATAAAGAATAACAAGGATATAAAATTGTTTAAATTACAGATTCTTTCGTACGCAAGATCACACAGAAAGACAGTCTTTAATAACAAAATACTCGATCGCTATCGTTAGCTATGCATCAAATGCCTATAATCAAATTATAGCTATCAACATGTTTAAATTCGCGGCATTACGAATATCTACCCACACTTTCGATAACTATCGATAGTAGACATATATTATCGATAGTTTTCGATAGTAGCAACCATCGATAATATCGATAGTGCCATGGATATTTCTCCACTACTGCCCGATCCTAACCACCTCGTATTGTTTTCCTAAGGAAAAGTTACCTATCAATCAATACCATCGCCGTTTCAAGTCCAATGCCGATCACTTCCGACGCATAATTCACCAATCGATCAAAAATGAGCTTAGCCATGAACTGTTACAAGCTGTTCAGCCCGAGGGCGAACAATGTTTACAAGTTTGGAGGTTATGTCGGTCGCGGTATGGCATCGGTGGAAGACTACAAAATTAAATGGAAACGACCAGAAGCAATTCCCCTGACAGATCCGAAACAGAGCGGCGACCTAGCACTGGACATTAAAGTATCGCAGGCCGAAACGAAACTTTATTACCAGAACTCGAAGGAGTTGGAAGAGTGAGTACGAACCACTGTGCTTTCGTAATTTCTTGGGCATAATACGGATGTGCTGCATTCACTTAGCCTTAAGAATATTTCACGCGAACATAGTTTTCGAAAGCTGTACGCAGATCTGATACGGTATTCAATTGATCCAGCGCGGACGATATTGTCAAGAGAATGTTCAGTTTGGAGTTTCAACCGCGGAGGGAGAGTAGAAATCTGAAGAGGGAGAGGATAATGGCGCTGGTGAAGAGGCACATTTGCGATCGTGGTTCCACGGAATCGCAAAGTAAGTTCGTTTTTGTCAGGGATAATAGAACCGAGCGTTACTGTTATAATTCGATAACGTCGGAGGATCGTTCGCTTCGTTCGAATGTACCTTTAAAGTTGGAAGTTGAGTGGCATAACTATTTACGGGAAACTTAAGATGGGACGCAGTGGAAACGAGCATATTAATATTCCTTTAAATGTAGAAACGATTGTGCTGAAAGTTAAAATACCCTGTTTCAGTCGCTGCAATGACCAGTGAGATCACCGATCTGCAACAATACATACAGGAACACCCAAGGAACAGGAAGACTAAAGTATTTTTGAAAGAATTGGTCGAGAAAAGGAAGAAGTACCTTAAATTGCTGCGCAAATGGGATTACAGCCGATTCGAATGGATCCTCGAACGTCTGAATCTGGTTTATGTACCCCAACCACTGTACGTTAACTTCTTCTTCAGTTGGAGACGAGACAAATAGATCGATACGGAAGAGTTCCAGTTATCCATCGACGAATGCGTTAATTAATTTCTTATTTCTGAAATGATACATTCCTGTATAATTATTTGCCTTTTAATTGTTCGTAGGAAAGTTGGAATGGTCTCGAGAAAAGACTCGATACGGAATATGACGCAGACTTTCTGCGACGACATCGTTCAGAAGAAGTTGGATGCGTACAAAGCTGAGTTGAGGGAACAGCAAAAGCTGTTTTACACGGATAAGATAAAGAAATTGGAGTTCATTTTAAAAGAGGAAAAAGAATGTGGTGTAACGCCGACGGTAACGGAAGAAGACATTGAAGCCGCGCGGAAGAAATTGAAAGAGCTACTTGCGCCGGCAGATGTGTAAATAAATTCGTTTCTGTATTCGTTGATACGTTTGTAATCCATTTCCCTGTATCCCGTTTCAGGCGGTACTTCCTTTTCCGTGGTACTACGTTATTGTTACTTTATTATTAAATCGTTATCTACTTTATAGATACGTTCCGGAAAGATTTATTATGTGTACTGTTTTATTAACGGCGGACAGTAATCGAATGAAACGTTGTGCAAAGGCACTCCGATTCTCGAATTCTTTTTTAAAAAGTTGTTACGCAAGGAAAGAAATGAATAGAGCAGGAACGGCTATTGTTAGTGGCCCTTGTATATATCCTCTCTGTTAGTACCGTTAAGAATTCAAATTTGATTTTAATGAATTGAGAAAATAGGATTTTTGAAGTATTACTTTTGGTAATAGATGGCGATGAATATTAATTATTAATTTCAAGGCAAGTTAATTGTAGAATCGTAAGTATGTACTTTGTTGGGGAAAACGTAGAAGTCCAGTAGGTATAAGTACTACTTTAGGGTCGTGCCTCTTTATAGATGAACCTACGAGTCTAGGGTCATACCTACTGGACTTTTGCGACTTCTGACCAACTATTAGTTGAACCTACGACTCTAGGGTCATGCCTACTGTACTTCTACGTTTTCTGAACAACTTTTAGTCGCACCTACGACTCTAGGGTCGTGCCTATTGGACTTCTGCGCGTTCTGACTAAGTTTTAGCTGGACCTACGACTCTAGGATCGTGCTTACTGTACTTCTACGTTTTCTGACCAACTTTGAGTCGAACCTACGACTCTAGGGTCGTGCCTATTGGACTTCTGCGCGTTCTGACTAAGTTTTAGCTGAACCTACGATCCCAGGGTTGTACCTACTGGACTTCTACTGTTTCTGACCAACTTTTAGCTGGACCTACGACTCTAGGGTCATGCCTACTGTACTTCTACGTTTTCTGATCAACTTTTAGTTAAACCTACGACTTTAGGGTCGTGCCTATTGGACTTCTGCGCGTTCTGACTAAGTTTTAGCTGAACCTACGATCCCAGGGTTGTACCTACTGGACTTCTACTGTTTCTGACCAACTTTTAGCTGGACCTACGACTCTAGGATCGTGCCTACTGTACTTCTACAGTTCGTGACCAACTTTTACTTGAACCTGGGACTCTAGGATCGTGCCTCCTGTACTTCTACAGTTCGTGACCAACTTTTAGCCGCACACCCAGTAGGAATAGCAGAAAGCACGCGGTACATCTTGTTTAAGGAATTGAAATTCGGTTCTTTGATATACATTTTCGGACCTTTATCGAACGAGAGATAGATTTCTCCTGTTTGTGGGGCTCTAGAGCCACGTTACCATCTCCGGGTCACTCTCAACGTTCCCAACAGAAAACCTTCGACCAATATCTATTCCACTTTCCAGTGCATCTACATATATCTTACCTGCGCTATTAATTGTTGAATCTCTTCCCTCCTTACACCTTCACTGATTTCTCTTTCGTGTTACATATACTTACTAATATATTTTTTGTCTGTACAGGTTTTCTGGGCAAAGAAGTGAATAGCATTGAGTGGCACTTTTCATCCCGCATAAGAGCAAGAAAGAAGAATGAATAAAGCCACATACTTCAGTTGTTCTTTAGTTAAAGTACTTTAAATGCATAGTTTGTAACTGTATAGTAGCGCGTAACAATTTAGAGCAATTGTGTAATCCATTTTTATGTATATCCATCATATATTTTATTTTATATTCAGTTTATTCGGTAGATTTTATATAAATTTTAATGCTACTTTTATTACAAGTTCTACTCGATGTTTTAAATATAAAATGAAGTTTATATAAATAATTTACGTATGCATAAGTTGCACAATTGCTGTAATTTAAAATTATAAACTTTTACATATGAAATATGTAAATTTTAGTATTATAGCTTTTATCTGTAAGATGTGTCGTAAATTAATTTGTAAGAATAGTTTATATGTATTAGATTATTTATATTTATTGTACTTTTTATATTACATGAATGATAATTTACGATTGATAAACGCTTAGTTGCAATTTGTATCTCCATTAATTAATTTAAATAAATCTTCGATAAAAGGAATTCTACTGCTCTTTTTATTTTCACACCTTACCGATCCTTGAAAAAACCTAATTCCAATTCCTTACACAAGTGCTACCGTGCAGGAACTCTAAATGCAAAGTTCACAAGCGGAGAAACTTGTAAAAATTGACCTGAACATTATTAAATTTAGCGCTAATTATCCAACAATTAATACAACGTCGTCGAAATTTAAGTGCTCGGAAATTCCTGGAACGTGACGTCATTTCTTAGAATTGCTGCGATGAAAGACCTCCTCGCATATCATATTCTCCTGATACAAATCCACGATTTTCAGCGAGATATTTTTGCCAGAATCTCAGAAATTTTGCGCTCGGAAATTCCTGGAACGTGACGTCATTTCCAAGAATTTCTGCGATGAAAGACCTCCTCGCATATCATATTCTCCTGATACAAATCCACGATTTTCAGCGAGATATTTTTGCCAGAATCTCAGAAATTTTGCGCTCGGAAATTCCTGGAACGTGACGTCATTTCCAAGAATTTCTGCGATGAAAGACCTCCTCGCATATCATATTCTCCTGATACAAATCCACGATTTTCAGCGAGATATTTTTGCCAGAATCTCAAAAATTTAAGTGTCAAAAATCCTGGATTTGTATCAGGAGAATATCATATGCAAGGAGGTATTCGATCTCGGCAATTCTTGGAAATGACGTCACGTTCCAGGAATTTCCGAGCACAAAATTGTTGAAATTCTGGCAAAAATATCTCGCTGAAAATCGTGGATTTGTATCAGGAGAATATGATATGCGAGGAGGTCTTTCATCGCAGAAATTCTTGGAACGTGACGTCATTTCCAGGAATTTCCGAGCGCTTAATTTTCTGGACATCTGCCAACCAATTTTGCAAGAAGTGAAGACTTAGAATTTGCTGCTTCCAAATTTAATAACGTATAGGGCCATTTTTACAAGTTTCTCGCTTTAGAACTTTGCATTTAAAGTTCGTCCACGGTACTTCTTGTCTAAGGAATTGGAATTAGGTTCTTTCAAGGATTGGTAAGGTATCAAAGTAAAAAGAGCAGTGGAATTCTTTTCATTAATAATTTATTTAAACTAATCAATGAAGATACAAGTTACAAAAATTGTGTAATTTAAATTTACAAGCTAATACTTATGCACGAGTGTTTTATATCTATTTACAATACATCGTGCAACTGAATCTTGTTTTAATTCTAAACTAATATTTATGTAATATAAAAATACTATAAACATAAATAATCTAATACTTACAAACTATTCTTTGAAGTTAATCCACATAAAAATTACACTAAAATTTAAACTCGAACTTGCGGGCTAATAGTTGCAAACTATTTTTATAAACCAATTTACAATAACTAAAGTATAACTAAAGTATATGTGGCAAGAGTTATTCTTTCTTCTTTCTTGCTGTTATGCGCAGTGAGATGCACCGGTCAAAACTCCTCACTCTCTGATTGAAACCTGCACACACATAAAAAATATATTAGTAAGCATGTAACAGGAGAAAGAAAACTGGAGCCTATTAATCGGCTTATCGACTGATGCTCTGCTTCCACGAAGGCACGACGGAACCGAGTTGATTCGAGCGCTCTTCTGTGCCCACAATTTCACTAAATAATAGTTCCTCAACTGATTGCTGTTCATGAGCAGAGGACGATGAATCCAATGAAAAATTTCTGAGTCGGTATGGCAGTCACGTTGGGCCACGAAAGATCATAAGGAGATTTGTCTTATCCTATATCTCGTCTGTGAATAAACTATGCAATATTTAAATCTTCTTTATTAATTTATCAAACGTCTTGCTTATAGAATTATCTGCATTTTTTTATCGATAACAATGTATCAAATACACATAACGCTAGTCACAGTTTTTGCTCACTGAAATGTTCAATGTAGCGAGTGAACGTTTCGATTTACCAATTAAAAAGTAAATAGTCGTAGAATAATTGTATTTGAGGCTTTCAAATAATATATCGTTCTTGTAATGTATTATATGTACGATTTATTCGGCGAAAAATATTTGAAATGTAATAAAGATCACCCTGTATAAGTCGTATATAAGGATGAGCTGGATGCTGATGTCCTATTCTACTGTAAAGGACCGCCGTGAAACTTTCATTGGATCTTCGAATTTCGCGCAAGGCATACACCGATGCCAATTCTTGCGAAAGATATATTTGCATTTCATATATATATATTTAATTGATTGATAGGGGTGTGTCGTATCCATCGAGAAAAAAATGTGATTTGTTATCGACAAGAACATGAAGTAACTGGTAAAACAGGAAGGTCATTGAAAAAAGTGTATGTCAGGTAGAGATTTGATTCGGTGTGAATTTTATAGTGCTACAAACATGCAGGCGCAGTTTTCTAGAAGGGTTAGCGACAAGGTTGGTGGAACGACAAATCTTAAAGTAGAAATTTTGTAATTTCTATGCAATATGAATTACATTATCGTACATTTAGAAAGGAACTAAAATTTGAATTGATATTAATTCGTCTGACAAGATGGGCAAAAGTATTTGAACGAACACTTGAGAATATATATGCGAAAGTTTAAAGAATTGTTTAAATTAATCTTCACCATAGTTATTGGCCAGACCAAGTAAAAAGGAACGAAAAATTTCCAAAGCGTGTTGATTGGCAAAGATCAGTTGGACATCGGGTAAAAATGCTCGCGCGTGAAAAAAAACCAACGTCGTAAATGTAAGCTTTTTATCCTCTAATTGTGCCGATTACTATCATTTATGTAGCCAAAGAAATCCTTTACGTTGCAAAAGATCGGAACGACCGCTCCAAGATCTAATAAATGATCTTACGATCACTTTTTATTTCCTCATCTGCGGTTGCCAGTTGAAAGTACGGTTGCTTAACGTAGCGGTTCGCAACTAACAAGAAACGTGCAATAAATATCCCTGGTGTTCCAACGGCATGCTTAACCTTTCCTCACGATGGCGAAACGCGTAGGCTCTTTCTTTCCGATTTATCGACCATTAAGCGTGTCAATCGTGTCGAAGGTTAGCGATTTAGGTTGTTTTTTGTGGAAATTCATGCTCGAGAACCGCTGGACGGAGCACCTACGCATACATGCATGTTGGTTTAAAAGTTGTATATGTAGATGTATGGCGGCACTCCTTGGGCTGCAGCAATCGCGTTGCGCAATGGGAATCTGGTGGAAGCACGCATGCGCAGTAGATCTTCGATTATTGTGATGCATAGCTTGCTGCGTGGATGCGCAGTAGATCTTCCATTATTGTGATGCGCAGCTTGCTGCGTGGATGCGCAGTAGATCTTCCATTATTGTGATGCATAGCTTTGCCAACAATTTGAAACGATAATTAGAATTATAAGGACTATTACGTAACTAGTATCTTGACTATAACAATTCGAAAATTATATGATATTAATTGATTAATATTGTAGTTGTACTTTGAAAGAATAGTTGGAACTTTAAAGATTATAGGGAATGGATCTATTAGTGAGATTAAAAGAAAATAATAATATGAATGAAAACTTAGAATTGCTTGCGATTCAAATTAAAGATTTGTTTTATATATAGATAATAATAATATATCAAAAGTATGTGTATTAACTATTAAATTTGATTGCGTTTTTCATTTACATTTTTAAGTAATTGTTTTACATATGTTTTATAAATATTTTACAGATCGTGATATTGTGCTGCTTTTTAAAGCTGACTGTTGCTGGCGTTCTTCAACAGTGAGACTACCAATTGCATATTAATTCTTGTACCTCTTAAACAACTCAGCTCAACTCTTATAACAATATAGGGATACTGCAATTATATAAATCTAGTCGATAATATTAATTTAATATTTGATTTTTAGGAGATTTCCCTGCGCCCCAATTGCCGCGATCTCCGCAGGTGGCGCCGCAGTGCCGGTTGCGTGCGCCCTTAAATCAATCGGAAGTCCACTTGAACCGGCGTTTCCGACTTACGTGAAAGTCGCCCCGCCAATTTCGTACAGGCCACTGCCGAGGGCCTCGTCTTTGGTCTACATTGCTCCGCCGATTTTTAAAACGGCGTCCGCCGTCGTTGCGAGCGACACGGAAAATGAAAAAGAGGCAGAATTCACGGTAATTTCAGATGAACGCGAAAGATCCTAAGTTATCGTTCGAATTATATTTTATGCGTCATCGAACTTCAGTATTCCGTCATGTATATTAATAACATGTGTTCACATTTGGAGTAACATTCTTTTCAGTTGTACCGAGCTGTGTAATTAATAGCAATGATATTTTCCCGCAGGCGTACCCGAGATACTCGTTTAATTATGGCGTCCTGGACGGATATACTGGCGATTCGAAGTCTGCGTGGGAGGAAAGGGATGGCGACACTGTGAAGGGCGAATATTCCGTAGTGGAGGCAGATGGTTCCATTCGGACAGTTACCTACACTGCTGACGACCATAACGGCTTCAACGCCATTGTCACTAGGAACGAACCACCTAAGAACGTGAAACAAGACGGCAACTTGAAAGCTTTCTTACCAGCAGCTGTTATTCCCAATCCTCGCTCGAGATAAACTAATCTATCAGCGAAAAAGAGATTTGTAATACAAATTTTGATTAGAAACAAACATTTGGAAGGCAGTGTTTTTATTTAACTTATTAGTTAGTAGAACCTTTACGTGTATACATGTACTTGCAATAATTGTTAATCAAATTACTGCACTGTAGATGCGACCAATGATTTTATCTACTTCTATTTTTCCCGTCTTCATTATTACCTACAATGCAACAAAGTTGCGAATTGCTCCTCGCGAAAACGCAACCAAGTTGCACCGAAATTGCTCCGAATCCGACGCGATTCTGAAACGCAACAAAGTGCGCAAAAAAAAAAATTAATAAAAAGTTGCAAAGTCAATTAGTTTCACACTTCATTTTTATTATCTGCGTTATATATAAGAGCAAACGTAGAAAGATATAAATATTTCATTGTCGAATATCGATAAGAAAAGTTTGTACCGTTACAAATAGAAATTAATAATAAGTCTATTATAAAACAATGAAATCTGCTTTAATTAATCCTTAATTTAAAATATACATACATACATTGCTGCATTATTTGTTCCTCGAAACAGTAGGAAAACATAACGTATCCATACATGAAGAAAGCTGTGACATAAAAATCGTACAATGCTTGCAATACGATCATTAACAACGCTTTATTCAAATACGTTGATTACAAAAAATATGTTCCCAATTTTTTTAATATGCTCTATATACCTTAAAATGTCTGTTTCACATGTGTGGATAATTGTATGTAGCACATCTTACGAAAGTTTGCGAGAATTACCCTCGACCCTTTGTCGCAATGCGGAGATTCTTGTTTTAAGCAGCAGAAGAAAAGATAGCCGAACGTATTGAACAGAGTTGAAAGGGTTAAAAATATAAATGACTCATAAAAAGAATACAATATAAGGCACTTAATTTACCTTATTCACTGTCTAACTTACTTAGCTATTGAAATCAGATCAGATCTATACAAAGTAATTAAAATCTAGACAAAAAAATACTGAAATCATCCAACTTCATTTCCCCGTGCAATTATTTATCAATGTTCGTTTGCTATTACACTACAACCTCGACGCTACGTCTTAAATATGTACACTAACGGTAAAACAATGGAATGCTTCGTGTGTACAACACATACGTTCTCGCGACGCAAACCTGTCGCGTCGTCAAAGTTGAAAACTTGCACAATATGCAATTGCTCGATCGATGCGGTCATGAGAAACGGAAAATGCAGGAACTCGTTCTAATCGTTGGTAACGGATTGCGTATGCCTGATGAACGCAAGGAATAACTCTACTTGCAATTGCACTCGTAAACCTACCACATACCGTTCCATCTTGGGCAAACTATTGCTCCTCGATATTTCTGCACCCCCCAACACCGAACCGCAAGTATACTTTTGTACAATACCGCAACTGTCGGGTCAACCAGCACCTTATCCACGCTTCCAAAGTACGTATGCAGTTCAGTGGTTCCCGGTTGCACTTATTGTATAAAACGGTGATATCTTGTACAGCCTACGGACACGAATGATAATCGAGGAAATGAACACGGCTCCAAGCGTAGTCTCTGGTCGAACCGAACAGTAGAATCATCGGCGCGACGCTCTTCTACCTGTTCCTCGACCTCTTGTTGCTGTTCTTCTTCGCGCTGTTCCCGGACTTATTCTTCGACGGCTCTTTCCCGGTGTTCTCCTTCAGGGAGACGTGCTCCAGGCTGCCGTTGCTCGCGTGGCCGTTGGAAAACTGCCCGGGTATCTCCGTGGGCGTCGCCAGGGATCCGTTCTGGCTGTACTGGCCGGTGACGGAGTGGTTCTTCCCAGTGGTCTCCTTGTTGCCGTTGCTGCTGCCGCTGTTGCCGGTGGCCCCGTGCGAATTAACGAGGCTGCAGTTGTCCTCGCTGCCGCTGTTCCCAATCTGCGACTCCGACTCGCTGTACCGGTCAACTAGAAGCAAGTTTAGAATGGGAGAAACGCGATCCTCGGTCGACGCGAGGAAGTTACCCAGCCACGGCTCGACAAGACGCACCGTACTGAACATTTCTAAACGTTGCACAAATTAATTTGTCGGTTCAGTAAATATTGTGGCGCGCAGGAAATGTTTCTGTCGAAACCACAGTAGTATACAGAATATGAATTAACTGAGATGGCGAGGCTTGGATGCAGAGAGTTGATAAATGTAGAACGTAAAATAACGCTGGCGAGCTAATGTCTACGCTTTGGACGCAGTGGAAGGCAAGCGAATTGCTCGTTCACTACTGTCCTACGCACAGAAGAAAGCAGCATGGCAGATAGAGTAAGCTTCCGATAAAACTGCGGATAGATGAGAAACGTACGTCTTGAGGTTTAACCGCGGGCGAGAACCGACGAGGGAAATGTTCGTGCAAGACGCTATCGAAAGATCAAAATAAATTTTCGTAAATATAGGCTGAAAGAATAAATGAATGTTTATTTGTAAATTGAGTACAGAAAAAAATAAATATTACCGAGCAAAAAATTCGAAGCGCCAGTAAAAATATATCTTCGAATTTTTTCCTTCTATTTCTCCCGTTAATACTCAATCAGCTGTGCTTCGCAAACAATGTGCATTTTATTACGTTCTTCCGGGAGACAGTCCAGATCGATACAACGAAAAGAAAAAGAAATACAATCGGAATTAAACTTAAAAACTAAAAAGAAAGAAACAGTAGAGTTATAGCCAAGGGGTGGGACGAGAAGAAAGATTGGAGCGGACGATAGGATTGAAATATACAAGTCGTACTCGTCTCTTTCATTAAACAATTAACTATCTCAGGAATATCCATTGAGGTCCTTACTTTTTTCCTGGGTGTTCTCGACCAGCCCGCTGACAGCCTGCAAACATTTCACAACGCCAATTGAGATAACACTGCGTACGTCGCCTCTCCTCGAAGAACAAAAAGGCGCGACAAATTTATCGACGATATCCGAATCTCAATGTCTAGCTCGTGCATTACAATTGAGTCGTTCAAATCGAAGATAAATATGTATCGTTTGTTACGGTCTATCGTCAGAAGGAAGTGAAGCTTCGATTACTAACGGCCATGGATGTGATCGACGATTTCGAGAACAGCCGTTCGGCTTCCTTGAATTTCCTATTCCTCTTGTCCGCTTTACTGTTCGTGTTCTTATTGCTGGCCAAGTATCTGTCCCAGCCGCGTATTATGTTACCGTACAGCTGTGTGTCTTCCAAATAGCTACCTTCAAACGCATAGATCTGGCGCTCTAAGTTCGCAAGCGTATCCTGCAAAATTGATACACACATGTCGTCAACGAGAACAAATGATTCCTGTTTTAACGATACACGCGTTCCACCGATTGTTAATCGTTAACCCTTTTGCTCCTAACGGTGACTATAGTCACCCAACGCCTGACGCTCGCTATGTCCTAACGGTGACTATAGTCACCCAACGCCTGACGCTCGCTATGTCCTAACGGTGACTATAGTCACCCAACGCCTGACGCTCGCTATGTACTAACGGTGACTATAGTCACCCGTGAATTTTCGCATTCACAGAGTATATCTGTTATATCCATGGTTAAAAGATACGTTCCATCGGCAGTCAAATTTAAGTGCGCCTTCGTTGGGATTGTCCCGTACCGAGGCAGCGCTACTACGAGCCGATCCGCCGTAGCGAAAAGGTTAAGATGATTCGCTGGCTTTGCAGCGGTGAATCGTTTTGCAAGTCGCAAAGAATCGAATGTTTATCGCATCCAGAAATTGCTGTCCACGGTGCAGAATAAGAATAACAAATCGCGATTTGTAAAAAGTAAAATGAACAGCAAAATAACGTGGACAGCAGCAATGATAATTGGCAACTTGTCAAGTTGAATAAGCGAAAAACTGAAAGGGTCAGTTATCAATTGGAAAGAATTTAGAGGTTAGACCGTCCTAACCCCAAATAGTCGAACTTGTAAAACAAACTCCGCATTCTTGTTACAGAATTTCCTGCGCGTTGTTTATACTTCGATACGAACGCTCAGATTCGTAATTATTAAGATAATATTGCACGTATTGTACAGATGGTCGATAGAGGAACGAAAATATGGTAGGAGATAGGGACGCAGTCTGACAGTTGCCACGGTACTCACGGCTATTTCTGCCTTTCGTTTCACTAATTCCGCGAGTTCTGCTCGCAAATCGACGGACGACTTCGTCGACATTACGTAGTTAAGTGGATCGACACAATAACCACAATAGATCGAACTTTTATTCCAGTAGAAACGTCTCCTTTACGCGCGACAAATATAGCAGCTTTATTTTCTTTTAATAACACGAAAACTTTCCGGGGCTCGGCCTGAAGTTGCCGCTGCGTGAAGGCCGAATCAAAACATCGGCGAGTGGCGCCAATATTTGATTTAAGCGTGCAAGCCTTCCGTGGAATAAGATTACGAAGTGCTTGCTGAAACTAATAATTATCGATATCACGACAATTCCAAGCATTTTAATAGTTGGGTAACTGGTTTCGCAAGATCAATGTCAATGGAACTCCATGGTGCAGACGATGGAAAGGTTTTACCGCGGAAAATTAGTATGTTATTAAGAAACGTAGAATCACTTCAGTCTATAATTAAATAACAATCGATTGTTATATTACTCTATCCTTTGCTCGCGATTTTCAATAAAACAAAAAAGAACATCCAACGCAAAGTACAGACCATCAACGAACGCAATAACAAAATTCCCCGAAGAGACATAAAATCGAATTCCAGTCACTCCACGCCGCTCACAGAGATGCATAAAACTCGCGTTAAAAATAATTATCAGACGAATTAATAAATTCCGCGCTACCGAGTACGCTTCCATGGAGACACGTGCCTTGTGAACCGTACAGGTGAGTTAAATATTTGCGTTGCAAATAGTACGCGGTGTTGCATGCAAAAGAAACTTCGAGACCCGACGAATATATAATGGTTTCGATCAAAAATGTAACGATAAGCCCGGTAAAAACGAAAACCCAAGATATTTCCGCCGAAAAGAAGGACACCGACAGCGTTCGACTGAAACTGCCGGAACGACGGGAAACGTTCGTCCTCGAGTTTTTTCACGCTTCGACGAGCGTTTTTCCGTCGTGTCCAGGGTCGCGCTCGCCGGCGCAAAAACGAAAAAGAACAAAGGAGTGAGGGCAGGCAAAAAATCCGGCGAAAAAGTGGAAAATAAATTACCGACCAAGAGCGAGAGCGACAGAGAGAGCGAGAGAGATAGAGGGCAGATGAATAGATAAATAGGTAGATAGAAAGATAGATAGATAGATAGATAGATCGATATATAGATAAATAGATAGATAGATCGATATATAGATAAATACATAGATAAATAGATAGATAGATAGATCGATATATAGATAAGTAGATAGGTACATCGATATATAGATAGATACATAGATAAATAGATAGGTACATCGATATATAGATAGATACATAGATAAATAGATAGATCGATATATAGATACATAGATAGATAGATAGATAGATAGATAGATAGATAGATAGATAGATAGATAGATAGATAGATAGATAGATAGATAGATAGATAGATAGATAGATAGATAGATAGATAGATAGATAGATAGATAGATAGATAGATAGATAGATAGATAGATAGATAGATAGATAGATAGATAGATAGATAGATAGATAGATAGATAGATAGATAGATAGATAGATAGATAGATAGATAGATAGATAGATAGATAGATAGATAGATAGATAGATAGATAGATAGATAAATAGATAGATAGATCGATATATAGATAAATAGATATATGGATCGATATATAGATACATAGATAGATAGATATATAGATAGATACATAGATAAATAGATAGGTACATCGATATATAGATAAATAGATAGATAGATAGATCGATATATAGATAAATAGATAGATAGATAGATCGATATATAGATAAATAGATAGGTACATCGATATATAGATAGATACATAGATATATAGATACATAGATAGATAGATAGATAGATAGATAAATAGATAGATAGATCGATATATAGATAAATAGATATATGGATCGATATATAGATAGATATATAGATAGATACATAGATAGATAGATAGATAGATAGATAAATAGATAGATAGATCGATATATAGATAAATAGATATATGGATCGATATATAGATAAATAGATAGATATATAGATAAATACATAGATAAATAGATAGATCGTTATATTGATAATTAGATAAATAGATAGCTCGTTATATTGATAAATAGATAAATAGATAAATAGATAGATAGAGACATATTTAGATAGAGATGCAGATAAGTCAAGACCATCCAAAAAAATGGATGGATAGAAAGACACAGAAGGAGAGAGACAGAGAGAGGGAGAGCGTGTAATTTCTCCCCCTCCTGTAAGCGTTTGCACGCCTTCTTGACATTTCCCAGATGATATATCAAAGAACACGTGTAAGAATCGCCAGCCACTTCGGCAACACCCACGCGGGTCATCATTTACACGCGTTTAGATAGACGTGAGGTCTCGGCGTCTATATATCTATATTTTGACGCTTGGATCGTGATCGATGGACGGGCCGGCGCAGAACGGGCGGATAGGGGAAGGTTGTCGGGGAAGAACCCACGGGGACGATGTAGCGAAGTCCTCGAACGGAAAAGTTCATTGCGTGAGTTCTTTTATTTTGTACGATTTTTATATTTCGTTGCTGCCATGATTTGCGTTGGTGTTCGATTTTGGCGTTGAATTATGTTTAGATTATATTTTGCAATATTTAATTTTGCAATCGAAAGGTTATTGTTATTATTAATAGTTAAATTAAACAGAGAACAATGACATTTTTCATTTACTTTCAGTGCAATCATGTTAGACTAATTTTAATTCTGCTAAAACATTTCGTGCAATTATTAAACATATTAGAATCTTGTTACAGTTGTATGGAATCTATTGTTCTGCAATGTGTGATCATTGAACAGTAATACAACAATGTTTGTATCACATGTAACACCAATAATAATAATAATTCTATGCACACCTGGTGGAGCTTAATTTTTTAAATACACAGTCATTGCTTATTGCTTTATTTTCAATTCGAATCGTAAATACAACTTTCAATAATTCGCAGTGCAGAAAAGAGTTACAATTGCCGCCACGTTTTTCTCCCAGCCATTAGTCATATTTTGGCTGATTTTCTTCGCCGAGTTTTTTTTTTGGGAACTTCGCAAAAATACAACGATGGCAGTATGGCGAAACTAGGTCACAGATTATCGTTCGCAACGCGTTCTCTTTGTTTTTCTATAGGATCAGAAAAGCATTTGCGTGTATCACACATGCATAAATCATTCGATTCATCGAACAGACGAGAATTGGACTGGAAAATAAAATAAAAATAAGAAAGTGGGTACACTGTATTCTGCCATCAATATTATTGCAACTATTTTGCACAAATTTCCTTTACATTCTGAACACTCTAGTAACCATAATATTGCATAACGTTAATCTTACAAATTGTATTTAAAAAAGATAGTGGAACACATCTGCTAGATAGTTACAATTTAATTTTGAAATATGCTTGGCGTGAGATTAAAAGCCAGTGACATCTCGTACAGCTTCGTTCACTTCTCTTTCTCTCTGTATGACCACACTATAGAGGACATAGGATACCTGGTTTGTGGTATAACTTGGCATCACACCTTTCGTTCGTAAACAACTCTATGGTACAATCAAGAATTCAATGAAATTTCTTCATTTCTTCTTTATTTTTCAAATTTCTATTTCGTAAAATAAAAAATATATTCTGTACAATTAATTATACCGAATTAATTTCCATCTACAGGAGGTATTGTACTTTAAAAAAATTATCGGTCATGTTAAAGATTAAAATATCAAAGAATATCGGTCCGTAATTACAATGTCTAGCTGTGTTATCATCAGGGTTAATAATTATTGTCAGAACACAATACGGTTTCAGCTTTTAATTATCCGACCCATTCTCTAATTAAGTATAAACGATTCTATATCAATAGCAACTACTATCACTATTATTACTATTACTATTTGCCGTTGTTATATAGTTATTACGTGATACGACTTTCCCATTTCAATCACAAAATTTCTCATATCTAATCAATGTCTGGTTTTAACAAACTCCACGTCGCTATGAATAATATGAGAGATTATAAAAAGAAAGAAGTTTACATTGATAAGATTCACCGATGCCACTTGCGTTGCACTGGATATACTTTTTTAATAACAGCAACATTAATACTGTGATAGTAAAACGGTAATGCAGTAATAATTTTGATACAACAATAGCAACATTTTCAACAATTATCACAAACCAACAAGAAAACTATGGGTGACACGATGATCAGCTTCCTTTTACAATCTTCCTAGTTTTATTTAATCGAGGTGCCCCGTGAAATTCCTCGACCCCACCACGGAACCGACTTACTTTCCTTTTCACTTTCTCGCTTGAGAGAATTTCCATCTTCGACAGTCGAATCGAAGCTATCCCTCCGAATACTTTCTTCCGGTCGGAAATGTACAAAGCGTAAATAATTAACTTCATTTGCTCGTTGGAGGAAGTATATAATTAAAGATAGAAATTGTTATAGTTGTAAATTGCGAGAAGAGAGATTGTAATTATTTTGAATAATGGGAATGTACATGAAGACTTCGGAAAATCGAAACACACAAAGAAAAGCGGATCAGGTATGTCGAGACTTTGTTTAATTATTTTTATATATTATTCGTTTAATAGAATGTAAAAGAAGAGGCAATTAGTAATCTGATGAATACTGAATTAAATACAGTTGTTGCGACAATTTGTTAATTCAATTATTCGTGCGTTAATATTGTGAAAGTGATGGAATGCATACTTATGAAACACGGTTTATTATAATTATTGTTGACATGGTTTTTGTCGTTACATAAGGATAGTCGAAATTGCGTAATAATTTGCAATGGAAAATGTTGTTTATGTAAATTTCTGCTGCTGTGCATGTCTCTGAGCAGAGAACAATTATTCGAACAAATCTTTAATTTAAGTGTGCTGCTTTCAGCAATTTCTGAACATTCTTAAGTAATTCTGACAATTTGTTTGATTTAAATATTGCGTCTGTTTAAATATCTCTGAGCTCGTACAAACAATGATAAATAATTAGAATAAACCATTAAGATCTGACCATTTTAATTTCACTTGCAATATACTCCATAGTTTATTTATATTTGATCTGAATGTTTGCAGATCCTGTCGTCAAATGTGATGCAGCAGATCCATCATGTATCCAGGGAAAGACGGGGAAACTCTTTTGGAAAGTACAAAGGCTTTCGCGGATGCACCATTTGGCTGACAGGACTATCTGGTGCCGGAAAGACTTCGATTTCATTTCAGCTAGAAAATTACCTAATATCCCAGGTAACAGTTATATCTATTTATTTGTGTAAATTGATTTAACAGAGTCGTAGGCCCGCTTAAACTGACCATTATTCGTGAAAAGAGGACTCAGAATTCAGTCTGTGGAAAGTTTATTTCCCGCGAGAATATAAGCTTCCCCTAATATTTCATTAAGCGTATGTCACTGCACTTGAAACAGATCACATAAACATTTGTTCATAAACACTGCGTTTAGAAATTATTCGAATACAGTAAAGTCGCGATTAAAGCGAAATAATGGTATCCCATACAAGCGAACAGTTTATCCCCACTACTGGGGGGTGTACCCCTGGAGGCGCACGAAGCTCGCTTGCCGATCAGTGTAACGCGATCCGGGCTCGGGTATATCGGTGAGCTAATACTAATTCGACGATGAAACTTTGCCATTTCCCATCCTTTTCTTAGGAAACTTTTACATAGCATAGCTGACACTTTTCTGATTACAATGACACCAAACACGATATAATTTGGATCATATTTACATTATTTAATAAGAGGTGTATAGTGCATTGTGAACAGTAAATATGGTCCAAATTACATGGCGTTTGGTGTTATTTTAATCAGAAAAATGTCACAAAACTGTTGGATAAAGTTTGATAAACAAGAACTAAAAAATAAAGAAGTTTCATCGTTGCATTAGTGTTGTTTCACCGATACGCTGGATTTTGCTTTGCCTCTTGGCCGCTCGGTCCTCCATCTTTACTCGCTGTCCTTTTCTACGTTCGACGCTGTCGGCAAATTTCAAACAATGTATGAAGTGTTCTATTTAAGCGAATGTTCAGTTCCGAGGCTTTCGCTTTAATGGAGACTTTTTTTCTGTATTTCTAATCGACATTGGCCCATGCTCCAGGGAATCCCAGCCTACAGTATCGACGGTGACAACGTTCGCCGAGGACTGAATCGGAATTTAGGCTTCAGCAAAGAAGATCGCGAGGAGAACGTACGAAGGGCAGCAGAAGTGGCGAAATTGTTCTCAGACTGCGGAATAATAACGATCTGCAGCTTCGTATCGCCGTTCGAGGCTGACCGACAGCTGGCTAGGAAGATCCTAGAGGATTTCGACTTGAAATTTTTCGAAATATTCGTCAAGGCTTCCGTACAGACCTGCGAGGCCAGGGATGTGAAAGGGCTCTACGAGAAGGCTAGGAAAGGCATGATTAAAAGCTTCACCGGCATTGGACAGGAATACGAGCCGCCCAAGAATGCAGATCTTGTTATCGACACGGAGAATCATAGTTTGGCGGTATCCACGCAGATGGCGATAGAGTTGCTGAGGCGGGAAGGGATACTCCCGGACATTTGCGAGAAAGTGGAAGAATTATTCGTTGGGGAAGAAAGGGTTGAAGAAGCTGGACGAGAGGCAGAAAAACTTTTCAGTACGTTTGCTTGTTTTATTTTTACTCGGCGTTACGAGCTGTGGAAATGTTCGATTTTTTAAACGTCATTTAATTTGTGACACAATGTTACTGAGGATCTAGGGATCTTTTTTTGATAGAGTGGTACTTGTGCGATTAATTAATTGTCATTAACTGCGTTCGAATTCAATTTTGAAGATAGATTTCTGACGCTTTAATTTCGCGATATACGATTTGTATGTGTTAGTCGAAGCAAATTTGCTTGAACGGACAAATGTTGCATTCTAAGTCGATGATTAATTTAAGGTATCGAAATCACTGATATCGACTTACAATGGGTACAAGTGCTGGCTGAAGGATGGGCAAGCCCACTCAGAGGATTCATGAGGGAGGACCAATATTTACAAGCAAGTATTCTTGATCAATAACACAGAAATAAAATTAATAATATTAATAAAATACTTATATTATATAATAATGTAATTGATACTTCTTTTTAAATAAATAAACTATACTTTCCTCAGTGCCAGCATTTCAAAACCATTGGACAGGATGGTAATATCATCAATCAGTCCATACCCATTGTACTTCCGGTTAGCGAAGCCGAGAAAGAGAGGTACATCGACGTACCAGCGCTGACCTTGAAGTATCAAGGTCGCGCCATCGCAATTTTAAGGAGGCCCGAATTTTTCGCGCACCGAAAAGAAGAGAGGTACGGCAACTCTTTCATTTTCTTCCAAAAATATTCGAAATTATCGATAATATTTATAATTATTTCTATAAGTAACAGCCCTTCGATTATATTTCCCATAACTTTGCGCCCTACAACAATTTCGATTGTTTTCAATATTTGTTTAAATTGGAATTAAGAGAGAATCGCAACAGGTGTTGCAGAGAATTCGGGACGAACGATCCAGGCCATCCGTATATCAAAATGATCCACGAGTCTGGCGATTGGCTTGTCGGCGGAGAACTAGAAGTTCTAGAAAGGGTTAAATGGAACGATGGCCTCGACAGGTACAGGCTCACTCCCAATGAAATTAGGGAGAGGTGCAGAGAAATGGGCGCCGATGCTGTTTTCGCTTTTCAATTGAGAAATCCTATTCACAATGGCCACGCACTCTTAATGCAGGTTTGTGATTTGCCGCGACAATTATTTCGAAGGAAAAATACAAATGAAGTTGATTGACCAAACCTAACCAAGCCTAAAACTGAACTTTCATCGCACTAACAAATGTTAATCGTTTGAGTAATATCACTTGCGCGTATATCTTTTCTAACGCGTTGCTTTCTATTTGAAATTAATCTCAGGACACCAGGAGACATCTGGCGGAGGAGCGTGGATACAAGAAACCGGTTCTCTTATTGCATCCACTGGGAGGATGGACCAAAGAAGACGATGTACCACTAACGGTTAGGATGAATCAACACCAGAGTGTTCTGGAGGAAAACGTATTGCACAAAGATACCATTCTTGCCATCTTTCCAAGCCCGATGCTGTACGCCGGACCTACTGAGGTACAATATTGCAGTGTTACTAGAAAACAAATTTTAACAGCGCGCGATGTCAATCTAGGGACATATTTTTAGTACCGCACCTGCAATATTTGCGCAATCGCAGTACAATACTTTCCTACGTGCTGTAGAATTTTGATACAACTACCGATTGCAGCATTGTGGAAAACGTATTTGAATAATACAAAATTCGAGCACAAGAAATTACAATTGAAGCTCAGCACGAACTTTTCTGACGTTTTAGGCACAATGGCACGCTAAAGCAAGGATGATCGCAGGGGCGAATTTTTATATAGTTGGTCGTGATCCCGCAGGCCTGCCACACCCAGACAAATGTAAAACCCCAGATGGTAATACACGCGTATGATCAATTGGAATTATAATTAAGATATTCTTTGTATCTTGTTTTATTCTACATTTCTGTTATCAATTTATCTCTTAATAACGCTTAATAATTAAATTAGGCAATCTTTATGATGGCACGCATGGATCGAGAGTACTCTCGATGGCGCCAGGCCTTCGGCAACTTGAGATAATACCGTTTAGAGTGGCTGCTTACGATAACAGGGCGAAAAAAATGGCGTTCTTCGAGCCAGAACGATCACAGGACTTCAGTTTTATCTCCGGGACCAGAATGCGAAGTAAGTCAGCAACATTTCATTTGCAACTTTATTAAAAACCAAAATATACTTAAAACACTAAAATTGTTTCGTGAATATCATTTTATCATTACATACTCTCTGCGCAAGCAAAATGCTGATAAAGGAAAAAACTAAGTCGAACAAAAGCTTGTAATTTTGAAATAACTCATGATAAATATTGAAAATTTCTATTCGATGTTTTTCCAGCGCTAGCAAAATCTGGGGGAAATCCTCCGGAAGGATTTATGGCGCCAAAGGCCTGGCGAGTTGTCGCCGATTATTACAAAAAGCAATTAAAAAATGGATTCTAAGTTCTATCAGGCACGATTACTATAATGCGATGGGTCACGTTCACCGTAATAAATATCTTCTGTTCAAATATATGTAATTATTAACGCCACTTGAAATAATAAACAAACACGTTCGTTCTGCACAACAAATGGCTGACTTTTTCTCTTTTATAAAAGACAATGCATTTCCACGAATACAAATAAAGTACATCGAAGTAATAACAACTTACTTGCACCTTTCGCTACAATAAAAATGATTTTCTTCGAAGGTGGGATGGGGGGGATGGAAATAAATAACCTTTAATTTATTTCATCTCTAATATCGATATACATTATGCGTACGTGCATTCATTTATATTTATGTTTAGTTACGTTTATTGCATCAGACACGAGAGACTTGTAATTTAAAGCTTTACCCAGGGACGTACTTCATTTTTCTTTCTATTTTTCCATCTTTCCCTCTTTCGTATTGTTCCCCTTGCTCTCTCGAAAGACAACGGAAATGAAATAGGTACAACAATTAGGAATTAGTCCGTTCATTCTTTAATTAGATGTTCCTCTAGTCTGGCAGACCTAGAATAAAATTAATACAAAGCTTACCTTGCACTCCAAGGAACATTTCGATTCCCACTTTTCATATAATATCTTCGTTGGAAAATCCAACGTTCACAAGTAACGAGAAAAAGGGTGACTTCGAAAGTTACGTTTATAGCATTAAGTAATGAAATAAGGTGGCAGTCATGAAAGATTATCGAAGTAGCTCACCCTCCTCCTCGGAATCGGATATTCGCGTGGCCTGCAACGAGCTTTGCTTCGACAGAGTTCTACCATGGGCACGCGGCCTGGCCGGCGGTGATTGTTTGTTCCACAGCGCTTCCAGTTGGTCGAAATGCTGCGACTGGGCCAGGGCAGCCTGTTCAGGCCCCAGTCCTGAGGGGCTGCTGGTCAATCCAACTTTACTGATCTCGTCCATCGATGCGCTCACACTGAATCGTCTCTGTAACCCGTTCTCCACAGACGACGTCAACATCCCTAGATAAAAACGAATAGGATTATCCGTTAAACATTCGTGAACCTTGGAGGGCCTAAAAGGGCGGAGTCGAAGGACTCGATTGTCTTACCCGATGTTAGGTGTCCGTACTTTCTGTGCCAAGTGTCGCTGTCCAGAGACACCTCCTTCTTCAGCAGCCTTTTGTTGGGTCTCTTCGGACCAGGTGGCCTCAACTCTCTGGCGTCGCACCAGGGGGCCACGTAGTCGGGCAGCTTGACATACTGCGCCGGCGTGTTGTGCAGGCAAAGAATCGGCATGCACTTGTGCTCCAGCAAATGCAACGCGAGCCTGGACAAGTCTGTCGCCACTTCTAGGCCTAACAGAGGAACGTGAAGCATAATGGTGCTCAGGGAGCAGCCTTTCTTCGTGTCCCAAATGATCAGACTCTTGTCTTCGCTGCCGGAGGCTGCCAGTGTGCCGTCTCCCGATAATTTGACGCACGTTATGTAACCTAGATGACCCTTCAGGGTATGAAGATCACTGCCGGTGTTAATGTCCCAGACAATCAGGTTGGCATCCCTGGAACCGGAGACCACGATGGACTTGTCCAGAACGGAAACGGCTACACAGGTCACGTGGTCTGTGTGCCCAACCAGGGCCTGAACAGAAATGCAAACTTTGTTATGCACCGAAGCATCGCCCGAGTAAAGTTTGTCTTGTCTAAAGTTTGTTAAGTTAACAAACCTGCGACAATTTACCGCCGGCGAGCTGCCACACTTTCAGGCTCATGTCCCTAGAACCCGTGATCAACAGCCGAGCATCTGGAGTGACGACAAGACAAGTGATCTCCTGGGAATGAGACACTTGATACTTTTCTTCGGGCCCGGCACCTAAACTTACTATTCTTAACTGATTGTCACCTGTGCCGCACACTGCGTACCTAAAAATTGAAGCGGGAAACCCTCGTACGTACATATTTTCTTGAAGGGAACAACTTTATCCGGAGAACGAGCGCAAGAAATGAAAATACGTAGAACTACGTATAACTCTATAGAATTTAGAAAACTAATTTTACCAAAAGAACTATTAATCTCTAGAAATTGTTTAAAACAACGCTGTCCAGTGGCTTGCCCTTTCAATCGTTGTTTACGCGTAGTCCGCTTGCATCAGTGCGGTTAATATCTTTGTGGATATGGAAGTTAAGCATTTATTTCCAAGACGAAAGTTGTACCGTTCAAGGCACAAGTTTTGTCTGATACATATTTGCTTAACTTCAAATTCTAGCAGAGATATTTGAGATATTATATACAGTATTTAAGATACCCAAGCAGTCGGAGATACTGGTCAACCGTAGCCGCCATCTTGGCGTCGCGTGTTTCCCTGGCAACGTGTTCAAGAGCCGGGGAATCCCAAACAACTCGCGAGCCGCGCTTGGACAACGCTGATCTAAAGCAACTAATACCTTTCTCAAATGGGAATTCAAAGGCTACTGCTAGTATTAAAAAATTAAATTGCCGTTAAATACCTCGTTCGATATATAAATAAATGTTTAAAGCAATAGTTTGCATTCTCTTTTATGTCCCCTTTCATAACCAGTACTTTTTGGCGAAATTTTATTAACTTTGATAATATGTACCTCATGTCAGAGGAAACTGTAAAACATCGACCAGGCCCGCATACTGACTGAATCAGAATGCCAGTATCAGCCGCCCAAACTCGAATCGCACCAGCCCTATCAGAACTGACAATTCTTCGGCCATCGAACATGGCGGTCACCGCTGTGACCGGTGCCTGATGCTTAAAGGTTGCTACTACTAAACCTAACGTCAAGCCCCAAACGCGAACTGTCTTGTCCTCAGAACCTGTTTTCAATTAAATTTCATTATTAGGTTATGCACCGGAATTTCGATAACGAAAAGAAAAGAACGGCTAATTTTCTTTTCATTCACCATTTATTAAATACTACTGCATTATTCATTTCGCTCTTTAAAGTTATTGCAAATGATGCAATAGTAATGATGCAAATTTGAAATAGTATTATCGGTGTACTGTACACGCATAGTTCGTAACAATTAATTTCGGTGCCTCTGAGAACAAAATGTTCCTGTCCTATTATGTCAACAGGATTATATCAACAGGCAATCATAATTATAACGACTATAGTAAGTCTCGAAAAATTGACGTCGGAGCAACAATAAAAAATCTTCATGCCTAACATACTAAAGCATGCGTAACCTATAATATTAAAACCACTCTACTTAAAGGGTGTGAAAAATAAGTAAGCTAAACTATGAGAAAAGAAATAAAAATAAATATAAGAAACTTTAATTGAATATAACAACGAAAGAAAGATAATAAATAATATCTAATTCAATTTCAATTAGCTTCTTATATTCTCTGTAACTATACCTACCAGAGGCAACGAACAAACCGGATGCTGAAAACGCAATGCAGGTAACGCTGGCGATATGTCCCTCGAAAGTCGATAGCAGTTCATGCGTGTTCAATTGCCAGAGATTCACAAGAGAGTCGACTCCGCCAGTGACCGCCATTGCTCCATCTCTGGATATATCCAAGCAAGAAATAGGGGCCGTGTGTGGGTGCAAGGATTCCTGTTTGCTCGATTTCTGGGGTTTAATATGCGCCTCCTCACCGCGGAAACTCCAATAGGTCACTCGATCACCGGAAGCAGTTATCAGAAAATCGTCCTTTTCGGTTACCTTTCGAAGAACCATTCGATTTAAATGGCAGTTAAATTAGAAATTTAGTTTAATTATCAGTAGCTTAGTGCTTGGGTACTGTTCAATTGCTGAAGAAGGATTCTACAACGGATGGGTATGTTCAGCTCAATCATTTCTCCGCCAGGTGGCGACAATTATACTAGCCTTGCCCACTACAAGCAAATCTTAAGTGGCCCAAGTGCACCCGCCCAGAAACGACCGTTTCAATTTCGAATTATTTACTTTGACAGCAGTGATGTCTGACGAGGGGTTCGCTGGCAGGGTCCTCGTCAATCGCCCACTGTGCATGTCGAAAACGGAAACCTTGCCCTTGGCTCCTCCAGCGACGGCCCGTCTACAGTCTCTGGCCAAGCAGATGCTCTTCACGTCGCCTTGGTGACCCCTCAATGTGTGGATCTCGGTTCCAGTGGCCAGAGATCTCAGGTACAGTTTCTGGTCCTCGCACGCGGCCAATAGGAACACGGAGTCCGCCGAGACGTCGAGCATCGTCACGGCAGAGGGAAGAACGATGCATTTTAGTAACGTGAATCTCACTAGACACCAGAGGCAGACTGTACAGTCGGAAGAGCCGGAAACGAGGATCTCGCCAGCAGAATCCACTCGAATGGAATTCACGGGGCCCCTATGGTGGTCCACCTTTATCAAAACGTCGCCGTTGAGGAGGCTCGTGACGATAATTCTGGAGTCCTCGCCGCCGCTGAAAGAGAAGACAAGGATTTGGTGTTAATTTCGGAGCGAAGGGGGACTGTTCTTGTTTTTTTTCTTCTAATTTTTGGGGACTATCTTTCGTTCTTCCTCAAATGTTTCGGACTGCCATAGAATTGTAAGAAAATTCGCCACTGATATCTATATTAATTTTTTTATATAAGAAATAAAGCCATGAACCTGACAATCACAGAATTCTTCAGCGCCGAGGTCAAGCACAGAACCGGGGCGATGTGTTCCTGAATTCTTAGCTTCAGCGTCAATTCTTTCATATCCCAGACTATAATCGAAGTGTCCTCAGAGCCTGTTAATAGGTATTGCGAGTGTTGGGTCACGGCCAAACACGAAATTGGATTCGAGTGTCCTGCAATGAGAAGAATCCCTCGTTTTACAAACACGCAATACAATCAACATAAACAGAAAAATCATTTAACAATATATTGTAATGTGCAAAGCGAATTATTTACAACCGGCACAGAAAGATTAATTAAATCGAAAAGCTGAAGGGTGGAGATTCGAAGTTACTAAATACTGAACGAAAAGAAGAATAATAATTTCCACGTGTTATTGGAAAAGTTATAGACAGAATTAAATTGAATTTATTATTATTAATATCGTTGATATTTGCCTTTAAACGAATGGACCAATTGGCCAGACATCACATGCCAGAGCTGAGCATCCCCCTGGAAAGGAACAACGATAACGTGCTGCCCCGAAGGAGCAGCCTCCACTAGTTTCACACCTTGAGGACAGGACAAAGTGCGAATTTGAAGAGGTAGAGGGGGTTGCAGCCATCCATTCAGTGGTACCAACAGTGGCGCCGTGTACCCGTCGCACCATGCCATTGCTGCCGTTACCATTCTGCTGACCTTCGATCGAAAGATTAATAATATATCCGATATTTCGTCCACGGAATTAAAACAACCCTTCAACAAAATCTATTAACGCAAGGACCTATTGCTCACCAGATCGCCGCCATCTTCAGCCACAGGCCTCAACCAACATATCAGCTGTGCACCAAGCTGAAGCGGGTCCCTGGTCAAGATGTCGCTGGACTTCCTCACCGTGTAGTACACCAACTCCAAGTCCCTTTCCAGCAAGTATTTCCTCGAGTGTTCGAGGGCACACCTCAAGTAGCTGACAGAAATCGTTTGTACAGCGGCCAGAAGAAAGTCGAAAGCGCAAACCGCCAACTTCTTCAGCTTCTCCACGTCACCAGCTCGCAACAGATGCAGCCAGGCTTCCTCCACGTGTCTCAAATTATACGCCGTGTCCTGGGACCTTGGTCTGCTTTGGAACGGTGTTTCCTTTTTGGGGGTCTCCTCCTCGGGCGAGGATTTGTCCTCTTTGTCCTCGAAGTCATCCGAGAAGAATAGGTTCGCCAGTTCTCCGTGGTAACTCTTCAGGATCTCTTGTGTGGGGAAGAATCTCTTTCGAGCCAGGTCACGGATTGGATGGCGCCAGGAGACCAGCAACCGTCCGCTCATCACTCGAGCCTGACGATGAAAGAGAACAATTGATCGTTGATGTCGTTGGCGCCGCGTAATATTTATTCATTGCTTAAAATAGTAAGAGTAATTTTTTTTCTAAGTATTCACTAGTTTGTTTATCCTCTTCTAGAAGAAATATCCAAAATCCAAATATAAATAAATAATTGTATAATAAGAATCACCTTTAAAAATTCGTTGAACGTTCTTCTAAACAAGCACCAGGTTGCAAAATTAAACTGTCCTTCGTCCAAAAACAGCGGCCCATCACCTCCAGTTGGCATAATTACCTCGAGGATCTCCGTTTCGGACAGACCGTACTCAGTCGAGGCCAAGATGGCGCCAATTCTGTTCGCTGCGCGCTCCCCGATCAATTTCTCTAAAGTGTCGAAGACATTCCCCGCCTCTTGGCAATCTGAACTAGTATCTTGGAGCTCGATTAATATTTCGTTGCTGCGTAATCTTTCTTTCTGCACCGGGGTAAGCCGTAATAATTCTGGGGGAACAGCTGTCGTTACTATTAAATGGACTCCTGAAATGAAGAATAATATACTATACAGATATTGTAATTCCTCGGCCTTTCAACAGAGCATCTAATTTTGCGACAGAATTTAATATTTTATTGTGCACATGTTTATAAAAATTCTGACGAAATTTACGCGAGCGTCATAGAATGGGACAGTAGCGCCAGCCTCTGAAGTTCACGCGTTAGGAAGATACAGGTCCCGTAGATCAGGGACGTCCAACCTTTTCTCCTCGAAAGCCCACCGTGCCCCCACTACCAGTTAAAGTTGCCTTATTCCAGTGGTGACTAACTGGCGGCTCGCGAGCCAGTTGAACCCTTATCCCCACTCTTTTCTGTAACATGGGCGAAGGGGAATTGACCCCACTACGTCTACGACTACGGCACGAAATAGGACAGGGCAGCGTACCTCTGTTGAGGAGAAGCGTAAATTTTAAGTAACGGAAGAAAATAGGTAGCAGTGAGAGTAGGATGAAGTAGAAGCGTTGTAGGGGAAGGTAAGAATAGGGGAACTATAGTGGGGGACTCGCCCGACTGGTAGTGGGGGAACTTTGGTTTTCGGCGGGGAAGTCACCACTGCCCTATTCCAATGCAAAACCAAATACTGGCCGGGGCACAGGGGCAAGACGGAGAACGAACGATTCGTGCCTCGCGAGTCACCTGTTCGGTGGAGGTGGAAGCTCCAAAGAGGGGAAGGGCTCGCGAGCCGCGGGTTGGACATGCCTGCCGTAGATAATGGATCTTTGGGCCTAACGCACGACACGCGTCCACGCTAACTTATTCTAGTAACGACTTGCCGTTGGTTAGGACTGTGCCTATGCCAGTGCAGGACCTGCGTGCTTTAATCTATATTCCCTACACAGAACGTTCGCAATAGACGAGACATAACTTTCTCTGTTTCATTCGTCAGCTCTGACCAATATATCCTGTAGCGATAAATGCGTCTCGTATTAACCTGGCGGTAAGTTCAAAGGCAGCCACGAGAGGGCAGCAACGATGTCGCAATCCAACGGATGCAATCGATGCAGATCGTCGATGAGAATCAACAGTTGCTCCTTCATCGGCTCTTCCTCGATCTTCCTCATAATCTGACCCAGCCAATTGTTCAGGTACAGGGGATCGAACGACGCGTCCTTCGGAAGGCTTCCGTCCAATAAACCGGAAAGGAAGCCGACGTGCTGACAGAGAACTCGAAGTAACTCGAGGCTGTAAGCCGATCGTGGAGTGGAGGCGCAATGACGGACGATTCTGTAAGTTGGGCAGTCCAGCCAATCGGACGCGTCTGCGTAGATCCTCGACAATAAAGACGTTTTCCCCGAATACTTGCCGCCCTTTATCAAGATCGGCCCGTGTTTCTGCGACTTGCCTGTCACGTTGAAATTATTGCATTACTGCCAAACGTTCCCACGTCGCCCACTCATTTATAATAATTACCTGCTTTCAGAATTTCCTTCACCCTTTCTATGTACTCGTTGTCCGAGCACGGTTCGACTTCACGCAGGAGCGCCAAATGCATCAAGCTCTCCGCGTAAATCTCTTGCACCATTTTCTTCTTGCTCTTGATCTCGGGGTCCGCCTCGATGGAAGAATTCACCAGATTCTGTACACGATTAACCACTAGTCGGCAAAGGTGCACCAGGTACCCCTTGTGGGCCCTGTTCTCCGGATTAATGCCGCCCGGTTTCTGTTCTACCTCGACGTTAATTATATTGTCGGTCGGCAGGCGGCTGTTCACTAGGGATTTTAACGATGTTTCCGCCCTGGCGCCTTTTTTCCCCTTCCAGGAGCGCGTCACTGCTATGATGCCCTCGCCTGTTTCGTCCAGCTCTGCGGACAATTATTTCGGAACGAAACTGTTTTTTTTAATTCATACAATCACATGTATATATTAATTAATGCTGAATATCAAATTAAATTTCGATACTATTTATTTTTCATCGTGGTAAAGGAAATAAAAGGTATTTGTTTAGAAGAAAATTGGCCTTTTAATTATTATTCTGGTAAAAACATATTTACTAATCACTTACTTAAAGCATATTCGAGCTGCCTTTCCGCAGTGCTCTTCAGTATATTCCTAATTTCTTCGTTATCACAATTTTCTGAAATAGCAGACTCTGCAGCCTTCTTCACTGCCTCCCTTATCGTCGGCTCCGAACTGTGCCAACTGTCCTTTACAGTTCCCAGCCTGTTAATTAATTGCAACACAAATTTCACTAGGCTGTGATTTACCCGCGTCAGTTTTTAAACAACGCGTCTCATACGATTAAACATTTTTAACCAACGAATTAAACATTTAAATAACAAAATCCCGGCCGATTCGCAAACAACGAAAAGACAACACATTCGCCTATAAAATCCGAATTCCCCGATTTCCTCAGTTCCCAATAAATTCCAAACGCTATGCACGCAAGTCTGCCAGCTGTTCCAGATCGTATAAAAAAAAGTCGTCTCGGAGAACCGGGTCGCAGACAATAGAGCATCATCGCGAAGTGGATCCGCTAATATTTATTCAAGGAGGAAAGGTGGATGGCGAACTCGATACAGCAAATTAAGAGGAGGAGACGGTGTATGGGAAGGAAGGCGAGGCACAGATTGGAGTAATAAAACCATCCCCCGTTTTATCGCCCCTCGTCCACGCCCACGCCATTTCCATTTCGCTTTCATGCAACGACATAATAAAACGTGACTACCTTCCAGCCTTTAAGACGTAGCAATTGCTGTCGTGCTCGTAATAATGCGCCATGCTCGAGCATCGAGCCGAGAGGGCCTCGTACGTCCCGGAAGTGAGCTTCGACGGCAGCCATCCGGTATTGCACTCGTCGCCGATTAGCAACTGGGGGAAACGGATTTGGAATTTCGAACATTTGCGCACGTTTTTATAGGCGCAGGGGAATACAGTAAAACTCGCATATAAGCACAAAAAATTGCTTGGTTATACATAGTCACATTGGCTATCCCCTCCACTTGGGGGGATCCCCCTTCGCGATAGCGACGCTCGACGAACGAGTGGCGTAATATGATCCGTGCCCGAATATCGGTGTGACTAATACTAATTTGACCGTGAAACTTTTTTATTTCTGACTTTTTCTCAATGAACATTTTACTAACGTATTTGCGAGATGGTACGTATTTAATGAGTATCAACAAGTAAATATAATTGGAACTATATCGTGTTCGGTCTCATTTTAATCAGAAAAATCTCGCAGATACATTGGTAAAAGTTACATTTAGGAAAATTAAGAAACAAAAAAGTTTTATTGTTGCATTAGTATTGTCTCACTGATACGTTTCGGCGCCTCACTTTGATTCTCTGGACCTCTCTCTCTCTCCTCCACTGTCTGTCCCTTTCTACGTTCACGCTCGGCTCGAGCTGCTTCTGAGAATAGATTCGACACCCTGCTTGGTTATAGGCACACCTTGGGTCCCAATCTTTGTGCATTATACGGGTTTCACTGTACCATTGCGGGCCCAATGGCGGGACATTTAAACGAATGGGGAGAAATGTTAATTAATTGCTACGTGCGTATCGATATATTTATATTAAATTGATATTAAAGGGGTGTTCTACTTGAATCTGACAGCATTCATTGGGGGAGTGAAATTTTATTTTGAAATTTAATATTTCTTATAATATATATTGTAATGGAAAACTCACAAGCAGGAAACAACCCCTTGAGTGTTGATAACCAGCGTGTATTTCATCGAGAAAGTGTTCAGCCAAGAATGGATTTCTGTCTGGATTCGCGTTCGTTGCATATTGCATATCCACCAGCAGAACCTAATTATAAACAAAAGGACAGAATACCTTAGGATAATAATAAAAGTATGATAAATCTGCGTTTTAAATGAATTAGGATTTGACGATGGAAAGGGACTGATATAAATTTAAATCGCTTATGATTTCGATAGCAAAACATTTTGCTTTCAACTATTTGTTAGCTTTAATAAACTTTAATGGAGCAGCAAAAATTCTCACATATATCCCAAGGGGAAATATGTTTCTATTTGAGTGAAAAATATATAATAAAGCTTCATTCAACTTTTATTCTCACCTCGATTCCCATGTCGTCATAAATCGATTGCAATTCAGGCCCGACGAGTTCCAATAAGTGTTTCCTCTCCGCTAAGAATTCTGAAAATTAATGGAAATAAGGAACAAGTTCTAACAATGTGCGAAGGCAACAATGTAACTACCGTACAAGCGTAAAGTAACAACAATTGACACTAAATACCAATGCATTAAAATACACAGTAACGATTATAATTAACATTGAGTTTATTAATTTGATGAAAAATTTAATTTCTCAGAAGTGATCCGAGTTTTCACGTGAGCGAAACATTTGAGTATGTATTATTGTTAATAAAAAATTGGAAAAACTACTTTGGACGTTTTGCCGTTCTGTTGAAAATAACGATGACAAAATTTATATTGTTCTTTATGAAAGATAAAATTCTCTACTTATCCTGTTGTTACTGGCGGGCATTATTCCTTAGTTCTCTCGAATCATATAAAATTTCACGATCTCGTTAAACCGGATACTCTCTGACAATAGCTCTTTTATAGGGGTATCCTTAAGCACACGTTTATTGGTGCATCTCGATATCAAGCTAAGTTTTCGACCGCTCTATATTCCTCTGTGACGCAACGTGATCCAAGAAAGAAATATTGTATAATAGAAAATATAAACGACGAGATTGTTGGGAGAAAAATCTCGGGTGTCTAGGGAATTGAAAGTGCTTTATTAATCAGAGACTAAATTATTAAATTAATAAATAATACAACATGAACATCGGCGACAACTACATACGAACACAAGCAACATGTACCACACGCATACAAATATAAATCAGTACTATGTATAACAAACAGGCGTACCTTAAATAATAATAACAATTAACGGAAAATAAACAGCTAGTCAGGCGTACAAACAGAAGCGAGTAGAAAAGAAATACAGAGGTGTGCAAATAATACTTTGTATATTATCCTCGCCAGAATTCACGATTAAATTAATTGATTTTGAAGAATAAACAACAATAGGGGAGGCCTTTTTGCAGATTAAAAAGTCGTCTGATATTTTTCTAACAAAAAATCACAGACGTTTTATTTGTATTTGAACAGCCCTGTATATTAACACATATAATTCCCTCCGAACTAATGAACAAATAAACAAAGCGTTGGAATTAATTTAACCCATCGTGCTTATTAAACGTGGGAATAATTCTCCTCTTTTTGCAACGGAACGTTATTATTTGTTCCATATGAGAAAATAAGAAGAGGAATTAAAAGGTATGTTGGTGCTCAATGGGTTAAATGGCAATACAACTATTAAGAATACAGGATGGTTCATAAATAACGCATTTCCCTTTAGTGTTTACCAATCAAGAAAAGAAATTTATCTTATCTATATTTAAAATAGAATAATAGTTAATTTACTATCGTTCGAAATAATAGTATTCTAATATTAATAATTCTTAAGATTCTCGCAACACAATAGTACAAATGATTTCTCTGCTTCGTAACAACGATTTGTTTAAATAAAAAATGCGTCACTTATTGAACACCAGATATACAGGGATCTAAAAGTACAGATAAAAAAAATGTGATTAGTATAAGACCATTCCGTTCTCCAGCGATGAAGATTTTAATCAACCTTGGCGCGGGCAAATTTTTCGGGGGTGCCCCGCCCTTGATCACCCCGGCGATAAGTTCCACCTCAAGATTCATGTTGTGGCCACCTGGCGACGCGATTCAGAACGACATTCCCCGTTTCGAGGCGATACCTTGGTGCCTCCGCTGATTCAAAACGTTCGCACAATTATATTTTTGAAGGTACGTAAGGTGAATATTCATTGATATTCAAATTGACTCAAATTAACAATTTATGATTTTTCACAGTTTTCATCGTTCAGTTTTTGTGGCGATAAAAGTTTGTGCACAATAGAGATGTAGAATATTTATTCAATGAAATATAATTTATCTTCGACCGATGTTCGATGTAATACAATAATTAATAATAAATATATTATCTTTCATTTGAAGGAGAAGCCATTGTACATACAAGTGACGACTTAAGGCCCATGACGAATGTTTAATATTATATTCTGTTGATATTGATGAATAAACAAAAGAACTTTAAAATACATGAAAAATTGTTCCACTGAATAATCACCTCTAGCTTCAATATATCCAACCCCTCTCGCTACTTCCTCTTATTCTTCTTTCAAAACAACTTCGTTTCTAACCTCCGAAATAAGTCTTCAACGTAGCCTCTTTATTAATTGTGGACCCAAGTAGGCATGAAACGTTTCGTATAACTAAAGAATAATAATATTCTCATACTTTTCGTACAGAAATTCCGTTTATCGATATTTAGTTCGTTTTTTATATTTTCGCGAATAACTTATTTTTTTATATATGTATAATAAGATTCAAATATAAGTCGGAGTTCCTTTCGCCACTTTGTTAATATTTTAAAACATCGAATATCTCTTAACATTAACAGCGATTATTAATTAATAACTTCTCGTGTTAACCTTCAATATATAATTTATAATATATAGATGAATATATATATATATTTTTTGTTTTTCTTCTTCTTCAGTCGTCAATAGAAATAGGTAGAATCGATTCGATCTAATATAATTATAGTTAATCAATGTACGTTGATTTCATTAATTAGGTAACTTTGTTCTGGATTGTCCTCGCTTTATCTTTGTTTCTTGTTCTTCGCTTGAATTTTCATTCCCCTCTTTATTTATTTCTTGTACTTTCCTTTGGAGGTTTATGTTAATCGATCTTACTTCTGCGCTAATTAATTCATATTTGTTTCCCTTTCTTCGTTTGTTAGGTTTCGTTTGTTTCTTTTTTTTCGTTTTTTGTTTTTCGCTATTTCCCTTTGTACTGAATTCGTATTGCTGATTGGTGGTCCTGGTCAAATGACGAACATTACACTCATTTCCCCCTCCCTTCTTCCGACCTTCCCGAATTTTATTTTTCCTCGTTCACTACTATGAATCCATCTTCATTGTATTCCTGTGACACTGCAACAGAGAAATTAAGGATTTTCTTTGAGAATTTCGGCAAGTCAATAGAACCGTGGCCTCTGGCAAGAGCTATAAATACTCGAAAGCAACAAATGTTCTCTGTATTATATATAACGCAACAATGTATTCACTGGAATGCGGTATACATGTGAGCAAAGAGTATGTTAATTTAAAGAGAGTTGCATTGCAAACATTATTCCACAAAATTCATTGCCTTCTGCATCTAGGGACATATTTGTAGCGGCACACCTGCGCCACTGTGCACTACCAGTTACTGCCAACTGTGACACGACTGTTCGCCTGCGATTTCACTTATTGTTAGTTACGGCTTGGTCCCGCTGCAATGGAACGGGACAAAAGCGTAATTTCAAGGCTCAGTCGATAACCAGGGAAATTCGTTGCCAGGCGGAAGAGCGTTGTCTGCATCCAACTTGCATGCAGTGCACTTAACGGCAATAAAGCTGCTCGACGGGCACATTATAGCGCGGAGCAGAGCGGCGTAAAATTTCCTGTAATGTCGAATTTCGCGGGAATTTCATTTTCCCATTAAATTTTAGCGATGGCTTTCAGATATGAACATTGACAAGGGGGGATTCCTCCTTTTCACGCGTTTGTAATTTATTATTTTTGTGAATTACAATACTCTTGTAACTATCCGATAATACAATTTAGGTTAAAATTCGTAGCTACAAAAATCAACTCTTTCATTTGTTATAAAAATTCGCAATGGAAATATAAAAAAAAACTTTCAATCTCTCGAGAGATTGCAAAACCAAATTCCTTGGTTGCTTGCTTAAGTCTTAAGTGATTTTATATGGGAACTAAATGATACTTTAGAACACGGATTATTTTACACTAATACTTATTTTGAAGTACATAGATGTTATATGCTTTACATGTGATGCACCAGCGAGGGCATTTTTAAAAAATATTGAAGGACATACAGGTCGCAATAGCTGTGAAAGATGTACAGAAGAGGGTACATATTACAAGAAACGAATTATTTATGAAAACCATAATGCTAGTGCCCGGACACATTTTAATTTTGAAAATTTGAGAGCTTTGCTACATAACAAATTACGCTTGAACTTAGAGTGGCTAAACAAAGTTCAAGAAATGCTATTTTATTTATTCTGATTAATTATGTCGTGTTAGCTCATTGGGAAAGTACCTTGATCAGTAATCCATGAGTCCCGTGTTCGAATCCGGTCGCCACCAATAATTATTTAAAAGAGTAAGTAGTACAATAAAGGCCAAGATTTGGTGTGAACGCATACATAACGCGTGCAATTTCGAATGTTATAATTTTTCAACTTTATTTTAGATTTGAATATCTTTTAAATATCTATTTTATGTCCTATGAATATTTAGCTCATGTTTTCTAAATATTTATTTTGTATTTCTTGTACGCGTGTACAATATCAGATCCAATATTTCTTCAATCTTACAAAGTGTGGCTTAAAAAATATTTTTTCAATATTGGTAAAAAATATTTATCCAATGTTTTTGTGCTACTAGGGTCGTGTTTATTCGAAATTTTAAATGCACCAGCACTGTGTGTGCAACGGTAAGAGTACTTCAAGTGTGCGCGGAATCAGTGACCCAAGAATCCTATATTTCCCTAGGGACAACAGCAGGTCAGCCTGGAGATTAATTTTGACGAAGAGCTGAGAAGAACATTTATCCAGGTCGCATTTCCTTTACGGAGACAGTATATCAACTGCTTTCAACGTCTACAACGGTGAAAAGTTCAAAGCGTTCTTTAATCACTGAATAATGATAGCGTATTTTTCACTGCACTCGTTAAATGGAAATTAGATCGATATCTGCGTTTGCTACGTAGGCCCTCTGTGATATATGGTTGCACTATTCGAGTCTCGTATACTACGTGCAATCATATTGATGGTATGTAATGGTACAACATCAAATGCACTTTTACATTATTTATATACAATAAAAGTACCACATAAAATCTTTTACTATATATTTCTTTCGGGAAACCCCTATACTTTGTAACATTAACATTAGCATTAAGTATTAATAAATTATTTGTCACATATCAACGCAGAAAAAGAGCGAGACGAATTTTACTATTCATATAAAATCGATAATGACCCTGGAATACATATTCAAAGTGGAATATAAAAAATCAATAAGCAAATAAACAACCGCCGCAACGTAACAAAGCTATCTCAACAACGTAACGCCATAAAAAAAAACTCTTCTCTAGTGTCTTCAAAAAGAAGAAAAAACTAATCTTGCATATTATTTTATTTCAAATACCTGATCTGTAATCTAGTATTAAAAGATTCCTTAAACAGCCCAATACAACATTTTCTTTGTCCGTCGCTCTGTCTTCTACTCTACGCCACAACAAAAGGTGCAAAAAATCAATCGACACTCAACGACTCTACCAGCAGTCAGCTGGTTTCATTTATCGACACAGGATTGATCATACTCCTGCAGGTTGAGTGCTCCTCACACACTCCAGTCGCAATTCCCTGGGGTTTCATCCACCAACGTCGAACAGACCCTTTTCTCCGCCCTTCATTCTCGAGAAAGACCAACGATTTTACAATTACCGAGATATCCTGACGGACCAAACGATTGGTTGAAAGCGGAGTATACAATATATTAATAACACGATCAATAAAATATTTCTTAAGCAAAGTAAATTATTGCTTCTGAATTACTTGAGTATTCATTTATTAATATCACTGTACTTTCCCTACGAAATAGAATTCTATTATTTACTAAAGCAGCAGAAATGATTGTTGTATCGAATTGAAAGCAGAAGCTGTGTATCCTTCGTCTGTTGGGGAATCCCAACAGCATAACCACGCGTGCCAACCAAAAATCCCTATATTTAAACTTTATCTTCTATTCCTATTTGTTCGTCTTCTCTCTGACGACCAGTAATTATATAGAAATCCTAAGCAACCCAACGATCAGGACACTAATACTTTTCTCTAAATTACGCCGAAAGAAACAGGTCAGCACGCGCGACGAGAGCGACCTCTCGACGTCACAGGCAAGAGCCATGTTCCAAGATGGCGAAACGCTCCGTTAAACGGGTCGTACAGGTCGTTTCACGGGTCTGGAGATCCATTAAAATTGAAGGGGGATAAAACTGAGCCACGTGAAATGAGAATCAAGCCGAATGGTGAAAGGAAACCGGCTACCAATGCTTTCAGGATAACGTTGAATCGATAGAAATGGATCTTGAGAGAGAAATAGGGACGGGAACGAAAGCTCCTAAAATCGCGGAACGAATTTCATCCGACGGCAAATTATTTGCGGGGGAAACATCGAATTTGAATGGTATCTGGGGACTCGTTGATCTTCAGGAGAGATTTCTTTGCGTTGTATTTGGGGAATTCGACTAGGGGAAAGTTTGAGTGGACTAACGATCGATCTTGCGTTATTGATCATTATTAATCTGTCCAAGTATTTTTAGTTGGTAAGAAACAGTACCCTCGGTTTTATTAAAAAACTGTTCCTTATATCTGGGAAGCATTAATAATTCCTTCCATATCACTTTTTTCCTTCGGTTTCGTGGAAAGAAATTTTATTCTGTACCAAAAAATTCAATTGCAAAAGGTAGAGAACGATAAATAGAATATTTTCCTTCTAATAAACATAGGTCCGATGTTGCACTATTTGTTTGTAGTAAAGGTCGAAAGGTTTGAACTGTAGGCGCCCTACAGTAGGCAACCCGCCACGCGCTGCGTAGTTAACTTCGTACCTAAATCACAGAAAAATGTTGAAGGAAAATATGTTCAGTGCCCCCTGCGAGAACTGAAATATTCCACCTAAAATATTTCTGCGGATTGCATAATATTTACACTAACAATTAAACAATATAAATTGAACATGTCTTAATAATGTGTCTACATTATTTTACTTAATTCTATCGATGGTTCTTCTTTACGTATACATAGCATGGCATGCATATTTTACATAAGTAAACTGGGTAAAAAAGAATTCTCATATTTCTGTACGTTCACACTGGTTTGCATGCTTGGAATGTTTCAAGGCGTGTTTCTAGTGGGGAAACGGAAGTCGAGGGTATTTAAACTTCCCGTTAAAGAATTCCCAGAACGAATCCTTTTCATGGGATAACTGAAGCCGTGAAATGCGACCAGTTAAAACGATGTTCCTGCACGGCGACGTTTCTTACGAGGAAACCTTTGTCCATTAAAAAACACCATTGGCACGATGACTCAACACAGAAGGAATAACGTAGAGGTTATGAAGGCTGAGAATAAGAACTGACCTTACATATCGTTTTTCAACGATGGCGATAATACTTTAATTTGCGTTTTAAATCGAAATGCTTTTCTGCTGCTGGTCTGTCGGAATTGAAAATAAAATAATTGTAACGTGCTTATCAACACTAATTGCTAGATAACCTTAATATTTCAATGTTATTTGACTTTTCTCCCGTCCGAAATTCCCTGCCATGGAAAATTTGTGAAAGCAAAATTCCCCTTTTGAGGAAGCCAGCCGTGATACCTCGATAATGGCCATACCAGACTCTACATGAATACCATCAAGCGCTGAAATCCGAACTCCTGAATAGTTTTGAAATCAGTTTTCAAAGCTGGGGCGCGTTTTAAACTCCGATAACCAAACTTCATAAACTGACATCCTTCGATGCCACAGCTATGCCTAGGTTGTAACTAAAAACCGCAGAATACCTCATTATGCAGTTCTGTAAACTAATTCTACCCTCTCTAAACAGTACACTTGAATTTCTGAAACTTTTATAAACGTATGCGCGACAGATCTAAGACCAAGAATAAAAGATAATGAGAGAACCGAAACAATTCCCCTATCAATAAATAATAATAATTTTGATAAGTACACCATACTTTGTCTCAATATACAATGACCAAATTGTTTTACAACGAAATCAATTTCTCGTCCGTTCGAAGATAAAACAATCTAATTCCCCAATTAAACGATCATTGTATTAGTTATCCAACTAAGTCTCATTACAATCTCCTGTAACAGTGACGTCAACTTTAATTTTTAAAAAAATCTCGTTCACCCAATGACCCTAAAGCTCGGTAATTTTCTTAAAAGCCAATTAACCTACAAAAACCCCCAAAAAGTTCAGGAAGTAGAGCAGAGTAAATGGAGGGAAGCATCTGTCCTTCCAGATGTATTTATAGTTGAAACAACTGCAACTAATTCACCAGTTGCAACACAACCCGTTCCAGGTGAACCTCTGAACTTTTGACCCACCTACCCCGGCTAAGATGCACAAGTGCAGCATGCGCGAGAATGTCGTTCCTCCCTACGACAGATGCACAAAGGTGATGGACCACTGCTAAAAATATATCCCTAGATTCGCGTCGATGTGTCCATGCCGTGCGCAGCGATATGCATCCGGTGTAACGAGGCTGAGTCGAAACCACACGATTCCAATTATTCCTTCCGAGCAAATAAACGAACCCCGCGATTGTAGCGTGGAATCGAAAAATTATGTAATTGGAGCGTCGTCGTATCTCCCATGCATCGGCTTCCTAGGGAATTCCTATCGCGTTTTATTGGAAAACATTTTGAAACACGGTAAGGGCGTACCAACGAAATGGAATTTTTAATGAACCTCTCGTCCAATTTTATTCCACGCCGAGAACGGCGTTATGCCCGAGGAATGTGGAACTACGATTTTAAATAATCGATCTCGGGCAAGGAAGAAATTAAGCAACCCGTTCGAAAAACGATACCAGTAACATAAATAAAAAAAGCGAGTTCCTTCAACGTCTCACATTTTTCTATTTGCGTGCACCGAAGAAAAATGTGTCCAATTAGGAGGCATCGGAACCGAGTTGGTTCAATTTAAAAATTGCTGGCATTTACTCCCAGAAAGAGAAAGAAGCGAGCATCCAATTAGAAAACGATCCACTTTAATACAAGGGCGAACGTTGCACAACTAATCGGACATGCGTTTTCCAAACAATCAATCCCCGATTGAATGTCCCTAAAACAACAAAGATTCCCTAGCGTGTGCAATTCCGAGAGCACTCGGCATTTTCCTTTAATGAACCACTGAAACGTGACATCTCGTTCCTTTTTACCTCGTTGCTTCCAGATAATGACGTAAGCCGATGGATCTGATTATCACGGATCGATTCAATCTGGATAATTGCTCCGCACGGGCTGGTCGTTAACCAAATTCCTTGGCCATCCTTCATCAGCACCAGACCTGCCGGTATATTCCCTCCGGTGTGGTACAATATGACGTCATATAGACCTACATATATATTTATACGACTAATGCTCATCATCGGAGGATTGGTGGTACTAAACAAAACCGTTTATCTCGACTAATTAAAAGACTTGTACACTTTGCCACAGTACTACCCACTTAAGTGTCCGCGGCCAAGAGTTTATCCGGACGCTTATCCGGACTCGATTGAGAGAAAGAAGTAATGTGAGTGAGATAAGCGAATCTCGCGAGAATAAGCGAAATGAATCGAGAATGTCGAAAAACGCGATTTTCCTTTAGAAAATTCGGGTTGAAAATATAACATTGATATCATTTATTAACTGCTAATGTAAGTACGTAAAGTTGAATCTTCCTAAATCATCTCTTTGTTGTTGCCAAAAATGAATTTTAAAAATTGCAAATCGTGCGCAGTTGGTAAAAATAAATAGTATCGACGGAAGGAAAGTAAATACTGCAAAATAATATTCCCCGGTGTAATCAAAATGGATATAGATGGAACATATTACACGTGGAATAACATGACATCCATACAAAAAATTAAGCACACAGATATCTCGTACAATGTACATAAATCTCTACGAAATTCCACTGAATCCCATAAATCTATAGAAAGTGTATTGAACGATAAATCTTGCTTTCATCTTTTAATGAAATAGGAACCGCGTTGGCAATACTGGATGCGTGCATTCGTAAATATTGAACTGAAGATATTACTGTGATAAATAACAATAATGTAAAAATGTTTTCGAAAGTTAAGGAATTTTGTTTCTATTTCAGACTACTTTAACATCGTAAAGTACGAAAGATATAATTGGACACTTTAAAGAATTTCCTTTAACGATACCGATATTTTATTTCGTGAATCAAAAACAATGTATTGAAAAATTGGTTAGACAGAAAGTGAGACGAAAATAAAATAAAAATAAGACAAGGTGGATTGCTTTTCTTCCTTTTCTTCGAAAACAGTTTGGACAAACAAACGAGAATTTAAAAATAATCCAGAGAATATTTGTAAACGTCATCTGTTGACAATGGCATTGTTATGTGCAAAACTAAATTAATATTTATTCTGTATATATAGTGTTGTATTATCGAAAGTTTGCCGAACAAGATGTTGAAAAATATTCAAACATTATCAACCAATATTACACGATTATACTAAAATCGATAGCAATAATACATGGACTAAACCCACTGACATCATACATTCACCGTTACCAAAAAGGAGATACCCGATACGTGACCCACATTTATTTATCCGAATTCAGAAAAAGGACAAAAATATTTCTACTAACATTATCTATTTCCGTACAAATAATTAAATAATTAATAATTAATTGCAGACTACTCCATAAGTACTACTACCTATAAACCGATGAGCCGTTAAGTTCGTACGTGTTCGCAGACCTTACAGTAATATCGCGTAATTAATGCCAACTTAATTCAGTTTCATTAAAACACGCTGAACTATCCCTAAAACTACTCCTAAAACTCACAGCCCCGTGAATATTCGACGCCTCCTATAAACAAACTATCTGCCACCCAAGCGTATACATCGTAAAAAGAGAAAATGATTGTATGCTTAAACAATTGGAGGCAAGAGTATACACATATACGATCATGCATGCACACACGAGTTGGCCGGAATAGAAATAAGCCAAACGATCCGGCGAGAGAAGTAGAAAACCCGAAGCGCCACCTGTCCATCGATAAGCGACGGCAATTATATACATTTTTTAATACGTCGTTTCGGGAAACAATCACCGCGTCGGTAATGCCGCCAATTATCCCCGTCCTATCGATCGGTAAGGACGAGTCAAAATGGCGGAGGGGGGGGGGGGTTTATCGAACCAGAGGGTGGCGCAAAAAAAAAAGCGGAAGAGAGCAATCAGGAATTCCTCCACTGCACGGTGACAACAATCGTGGCGCGTGCAGCATCCCTAGTCCCGCCAAACTCTCTTTGCGAACGGTTTTACGTAAAAATCGATAAATAAAGAAAAAGAAGCAAGAAGAAAAGGAGTGGAATAAAAGCTTGGAACACATGGCAGTACGGGAGATAAAGCCTACGTTGCAGGACTAATAGGATAATTTGAAAGAAGAAAAGACCGCTTACCGGTTTGTCGCCTCCGCTGCCGAAGAAAAGCACCAACCCCTCGCTGTGGCGCCGCACCACTACTGACGTCTGACTGCCTTTCGAGAGGAGCGATAGGTCGATGCGCATGCGCGTGTAACCGCGCGCGCCTGGGAATCAAGTCGACGCAGCATCATCTGACGGGGGGTTAACGGAACTATGGTTCGCGCTTCATCGTGCCTGCAACGTTATGAAAATTCGTATATGTACATTAATTTGGAAAGGGGGAGGGAAATGTGAACCGTGAAATAAGAAACTTTGCAAAGTTTCTCGCATGAATGAATACTAGTTATTATATTCATTGAAGAATGAATACTTGAGGTTGAACGACGCGAGAATATGTTAGGCAATGTCAATGTTATGGCTGGGGGAACGTTGAGGGAATCGTTTTGGTAGAGGGAACATTGTTTTATGATATTTGCCTTGCTCTTTAAAGAGTAAGGGTTTTGAAGCGTTCTATTTTGGTCTAACTCCGTTTGAATGGTATTTGGAACTGAAAATAGTTTAAACGAAGTTTGAACCGATAGTGGCTTTTAAACTTTGAATGTAGATATATGCAGAACGATATTAAAATCGAGCATGCGCGTTTTTGTTTGTTCAATCAATTAACAGAATAACTATTAAATAAACACAAGAAATTAGTATACTTAATTATATTGAATAAAACATAAAACCAATTAAACAAATTTTCTTCACGATTTAATTTGTCTTTCTTTTTACATTTCTTTCCATAATAGGTTTTAAATATTGAACTGCTTGTTTACTTCAGAAATCCCACGAATTTTGCACTAGTACTATAGGCGTTCAAAATGTATAGTTTTTAATTAAAAATGATTTTAACAAAATATTTAAACTATTTTCCAATGTTTCCAACGGTATTAGTTTTGTGAACACATTGAAAACGTGAAAAACAGCATAGAAAATTGTTTTGCAATGGTCCACTGTAAGAAGTTCCAACAAAAGGAACTTCTTTTTGTTGCAAGATTTCTATATTAATTTTAGTTTCATGTTGGAATACTAAAGTTTCTTCAGGTTATTCGTATAACATACAAGTGCCTCGAAGATTTATTTATCCAGTAGCAATAATAATATTGTATAAATAATTATCAGTAAAATTCAATCGAAAAACCATATTACTTGCAAAATTACATATAACGATCAAATACTTAATTGCATACAGTAATTTCACAATATTTCACTCTAAATCAATAAGCATTAATTTCTTGTTAAATAAGTGTAAACGAGAATTAAACAAATTTCCACGTAAGAGAATTATTTCTCGAGTACGAAGCAAACATATTATTTATTTATTGTATTGAGGCTATTTAAACCGAATTAAATTTTCCCGGCTGACATAAATCCAAGAGTCACTGTACTTATTAAATGAGGAAAATTCAACGACAAAGAACTTACAATATTAAGATTTTTATTTTTTGCGCCCTTTGTGACGCAATTTATAATTCTAAACGGCGTACGTCATCCCCCTACCTCTTGCGCCCCTCTCCAAAGTCGCGATTCGATGGAATCGACGAAAAAAAGAAACGATTCGAGTATTTGTCTCGTTCGTTTGGCAGCATTGGTGTTAAGAGAAACCGAATTCCTGGAGTTTTGTGTTTCTCTGCACAGACCCACCTCGATTAATTAATTCGAGATCGGCCTATACATATACATATATACACGTACATTCATACACACATGTATACATACGTACGTACATAGCACAGTACGTCTCGTTAAATATGATGAGCAACTGTAACACCTCTTTTTCAATATATATATAATATATCGACTAGAACATTAATTTCTTTCTTTCCGTTTCGAATGATGATATTAGAACAAAAGGATGAGAATGAGGTTGATGGAATGATCGACGCAAAACTGTGTTGTTTCTTGTAAAATATAAATATAAATACACAATTGTTATGTTATTCCAAAATTTTACTCCCGCGAAATCCAATAAAGATGGGTGAAAAGTAATGATTAATACTCAGCTTATTTCGCCCGTACGAATTTCTTCTTCCTTGGATACACAGGTACCTAATGAAATTACTCTCTCTCTGTGTGTGTGAGTGAGTGGTGTGTATCTATATATATATTGCTTTGTATTATAGAGATGCCGAGCCGAATTAATAATTCCTTTGTAAAATTACTGTCCGTGATGCAGGAGAAAATTCGTCGATTATTTACAAAATTAATCCGGCCAAAGGGAAACGTTATATATATGTTACACTAAATACATATAAATTATATAAAGCTTAAAAACAAATTTCGTAGGACACCCCAATCTTCGAAGTGGAAACAAAATTTGAAAGAATAGTCGGATAGATCCTTGAGATATGAGATAAATATTTATACCACGATACGTACATAATAAGGGGAGCATTTGAAATTCAAAATGTTACTGCGAGTTACTGGACAAATCTTGCATGTAAAAGTTTTTTCTCTCGTGCGCAGAAGAGAAAAAAAAAATGTTAAAAAAAGAAAACTCGTTGGATACCCATTAGCTCGAAGAGATACTGCAACTGATAAGAATAACAATAATTATTATAATAATCATTATTAATAGCAATGAAATAATAATAATAATAATAATTACAATCGAATTATATTTAAATGCTTTAACATTTCCTTAAAACAAAAATAACATTCATTCTTGCATGCGTATACGTACATATACATATGTATGCATGTATATAATTGTCGGTATACATACATATATACGTAAATATACATATAAACGTGTATATTTTACATATTCGTATATGTGTATGCATATTCCTAAGTGGCTCGCTCTAAACCGACCGATCGATCAAACGTTCTCTTTTTTTTCCCCTTTTTTTTTTCTTTTCGTCTCGAAGGTTCGTTAATTTTTTTAACACAGTTCGTAATTACGATTGCCAAACACTTTCACCGTGATCAGCAAATGGGTCTCTGCCTGTCAAAATGTCAATTCATATTTTTCTAGCATTTCCCCTTTTCTCGTTTTCGTTATATGTATATACCACACGATTTCGTTTCATTATTATTTCACTTGGCTCTTAAGGTGTTGCAGGAATTCGTAATAGCTCAATGAATTCTCGAAACGATCCTCCACTAGCCGCTCGATGAACAGTGTCCTGAAGTGGCTGTCGTCCCTGAGAACAAAGAGCAAAATATCGAATACAGTTTGACGTTGAAATTAAATTGTGCCGCGGTGTTGAACGTCTGTTTGCGCGAAGTTGGGCCTTCGGAACTGGTGGCAAACAGTTTGCAAACTTCGCGTGCGCGCTCGAGCGAGGGGTAACTCAATATTACGGTGCGCCTCGAATAGCAGCAGGTGGCCAACGTCGAAATAGCATTGTAATTGAACGACGGCCACGATACTCCGAAGTTCGGTTCGCGGTAGCAGGAAACATCAGCTCGCACATAGAGCAAAGTTTCTGCTGCGTCTCTAATTGGACGGCTTCGGTGCCAACGCCGGATTTCGAACTCAACAAGAACACAGCTCACCGAATAATTTGTACAGAAGCTGGATACGGTTTGTCTTCCTGCAGGCTGAACACGAAATTGCGTAACCTTTCGCTGTCCGGCGTGTCGATCTCCGGCAAGTCGTACTGGAAAACAAAAAACCATTCGTTTCGATTAATCGGCTGCACTTGTTGGACGCTCAATTACAAAAACGCTGAGTTCATTTGAAATAAAGAGACTCTTGGGTGACATGATTGCCCTGATTACAGAGTGGGCAATTCGTTCCGCGAGTTCTTCCTTCGTGAATTACGCCAACGGATACTTACGAGTTCCTCTGGTATCGAAGAGAAAGCAGAGACGCCAAGCACGTTGCAACAAAACGCAGGATGAATGTTCTTCCCGATGAGAATATATATTCGATCACCGGTGTCCATCAAGAAGGCACCTCTGGAGTCCAGTTTCTCTGCGGACAGGTGTTGCCTGGGTGGCTGCGGGCACAGCTTGCCGTCGATGTCCTTCGAGTTACGATCCTCGAGCGCGTGTACCGAATAGAGGTCGGGGTAAATCATCTGGATCAATTGGAACAGCGGCAGACTTTTCAGCTGGCACATCGCGAACACCCGGTCGTCGAGTCTCGTGTTCGTTCCAGACCTGAAGGCAAGCTGAAACACCAACTTTACTTAGCTTCCCTCTTAAATGCAATTATATTGCCGGTAATTACCAAACTGCACTACTTATGGGTACCAAAAAAGACGATTCTTCACGTATTTTCTGTCGCATTAAATTAAGTTCAAGTGTGAACGCGATTTAAATTGGTACTCTGTACATTCAGAGATGCGCGCAATCGATTTTTCTTATTATTTTTTTTTTTTAACGAAACTTACGCATTTGAGCAGGGCAACAATATAAACAGGCAGTAATTTCAAGCTTCCTGGAGCCAGAAGTTCTCCGGAGGCCGCTGACTGAGATAATTTGTAGGCTGATAATACGTCTATGGACACATTTATTAAAGCGTCTCTCGCGTCCGACAAAGAGGACTGCTGCGATCGGTCTACGGCTACAAAAGAAAAATTTAACGTACAGAATTGTTGAAGCGTTAAAAAATATAGCAATGGTGGATAAAGATATTAATCGAACTCGAATATGAATGTTACTCGATGGAATACTTATTAGCAACATTGATTGCGGGTATGATTGTTTATAAAAGACGAAGCTCTTACCCATTTTGGAAAGTAGGCCTACTATACATTGCTGGTCAGCGGAATAAAGGACGTCGGATAGAGTAGACACTACTGGTAGGCACAATGTGTGTACTCTAATTCTCCTCTCACCTGAAATTCCATTCATTACCCCACTTGCACTCCTCTGTTTTATTAATAATTACGAGGCTACATAAAAGGATAATGAATTGATTTGGCCATTGTTACTTGAACTGGACCTCTTAACGTTTCGTAACATCCTCGGGTATATACTTTTATAGTAAGCGAATTTTCGTTACGATAGCGCGATATATTTACCTTTGCTCGACGTGTAAAGTAAAGCTGCTTGGAAGCAGACATTCTGAACGTCCGAGAGGTTCTCCTCTATCGAGATTTGCATACCGAAACCGGCGTCTGGATTGACGTTGGGCAAACTGAGGAGGTCGGTTGATCTGACGAAGAAGTTCCCATGGAAGGTGTGAATGCTCAGTCCACGTGTACACCGTATTCTCATCACGGCTTCGAAGCCAATCTTCCTCGTCAGATAGCGTCTCAATATTCTATCCAGGGACTCTGCCTGTTGCGATTTCGAGCATCGGAATAAAGGAAGATGGTATATACAACCTCCAGAGAATTTGCACATTCCCGCTGCAAAACCAATAGCGATCAGCTTTCATTCCACACCCCTTTCCAAATTGAATCATCGACCAAATGAATAATTGTATAACAGTGAAACTGTTTGCGAAGTGTTACGTACAAAGGGTAGCTAAATCACAATATTGACTGTTCAATAGGAATAAATCGACCGCGATTTGCTGGCCACTGCAGTCCAACGCCAATCTTTTATAAAAGTCCGTAACGGGGTTCAAGTGCGGCACGTCTTTGCCGGCTCTGTTATTTGGATCTTCTCTGGCTTGTAACACACCCGGGCCCAGATTTGGCAAGCAAGTTTGAAAAACGGTCACCCTTCCGCCGGTTGGCGACTGAAATAAATACACTTTTATACATACATGCAACATTCGCCAAATATTTTACACTCGACCGAAGAAATCGACGAATCTGTTCGGTATCACATTATCTGCAAAACACCGGGTACGTATTCACTCATTGTTCGCGTACCATAAGTTTGTACGCAGCTTGCAACGCCGCGCCCAAAGCGTTGTTCGTGTCGTGTGTTCCCTGAAATTTCGTCGGTAACTGCGTCAATAAATCCCTCACCAATTCTTCTCGCTCTTTCAAATTGACGATCAGGTTCTCCGGGCAAGGAAGAAACACGTCTGAAATGGGGGCGAACGTTTTATCTGTTTACAAGACGGGACGAGGGGTTTCGTACTTAATGTGATTATTTAATTTACCGTCTATGTCGAGCATAACCATTTCCTGCGGCTGCGATACATTGTCCGGTATACTGAAAAAGTGTATCGCAGAATCCACTGCCAGGAATCCAATTTGCGTCCTACCGTCGCCTGGCAGCCTCGACAATTCCTCTGAGATTACGTTGCACACTATGCTCAGGTAACCGCTCTCCACCGCCAGTCTTGATACGTCCAGAACGAATAGATATACAGCTGGCTGCGGTGGACGCAGCTTGAAAATAATTGCACACGTTCAATTAGATTCGTGCACCCTGCTTGACTTTATCGCTTCGTTTCATCTTCATTCGCACAGATCCATCGTGAACCTGTAGTTTTTACGGCGAACGAAAATAATGGGGGGAACAAATAACTTACCATGTATTCGCTGGGCGCGATGAACTCAATTGTACTAGTTTTTACTTCCGGTCTCCTCGACGGATCGCCATACGATTTAGTTACGGGATCGAACTGAAATTCTTCTGGCACTGTAAAAATAATTCCCGCGAAAGGAAAGAATAAGTGAAACCACCGTGCTCCGTCAGACGATCATTACTTACATTCGTTCACTCTGTAGCAAAGATTGCATTTCCATCGTTTCGAGTCGTTGAAGTATACAAATGGATTAATGTAAGTTCTACAGGCACGACATCTGACTATCGTGCTGCACTGTATCACTGGTAAATGCTGGGGGATACAAAAATCTTTAAAATTAAACGAACAACGAACGGCAGACAGCGTTGAGGATAGAATAATTCGAATACAATAATATATAACAATAATTCTAATATTGAATTCGCGAAATGCTTCGGTCAAGAACAGAGGAGAACTCGTTTCCACTCACGTTTAAGTCTTTAAAGGGATGTATCAAAACTCCTAGAGGCAGCCTAGATTTCTGCAGCAAAGAATTCGATTCTGGAATCTTCGTGACGGTGCAGCGAAAAATACTGAAAGTTTTCGAGCATCGATAAAATATTTCTCGCGCGCGCATAATATCGCAATGTTCTCCGATTAAATGTCCCTTTATCATTACTTACTCCGGGCTACAGTTGACGCTGTCCAGAAACTGTTGCTGGAGCTTTATCTTTGGCGGTTCCACTTTCTCTGCGGGTAAAACGTTTCTACATTGCAAGAGGTTAACAGTACCCATGCCCTGCGATAAAGTAATACCATGTTAGTCGAACGAAACAAACGCCGAGCAATATAATCTTGCGATACTCTTACAAACATCGCCACAGTTACTTACCCACAATTTATTGTAACCATTTTGCGAAACGGACATCGTATTCATTTGACTGTTCACCTGGTTCATTTGGTCCGGATACGACTGCGGGTATCGTTTGTTCATCGAGCCCGGCGACGTGTTCATCGGATTCGACGGCTGGCCCGGATACTGAAATAGATTAGGAAAAAAGGATTCAGAGGTCTATTCCAAAATTACAGCGAGTCGTCGTGGAACCAAGGGACAACAACGCACCATCCTCTGCGCTGGATATCCCGTCTCCTGAACCTGTCCGGCGCCGGGCGAGCCGTACGGCACGGCACCTGGCATTGTCGAGGGGTGCGGCGCGCCGTACGCATTCTTAGGGTAAACTCGCTGCCCGGTGAAGCTCTGCTGGTACATATTCTGCCCGACCAACGGTTGCGCGGAACCGGGCGGCGCACCACTCTGTTCTAGCTGCTGCGAAAACATCTGCGGTAGCCGGAATTATTACCCCGTGGCAAAAAAAAAAGGACCATCCACTGGAAAGAAATGGAAGCCACAAGTTAAATGCAGAAATTACAACCGCGACGAAACTCTGGAGCCAAATGTCTCGTCGAAACCGTCGAAACATATTTTCCCCGTGTAACACCGTCGGCGAACTTGCACGATCGGAAAAACAACAAGCCCGACGCAAGAAGGCGTTGCGATAAATCACGCAGCGAACGAAAAGAAAAAAAACAACACGATACAAAGATCAACAGGACAGAAAAAATGAGCAACAAATGAAACGCCAACGGAGGAACGAAACAAGTTCTGCACCGTTGTTTCGCAAATGATATATATATACATATATAGATATAGGGTTACCCTTGCAGGTTGGAATTTCGTTGGCAAAATCGCGAAGAACTCGAGGATTCGCGAATTGATCGCCGCGGTCACGGCGAAAGTGCGGAATGGAAGGTTGGTTGGAATTAACGGGGATCGCGGGATAACGGTGGATACATCGAGAAGGTTAAAACGTCATGTTCAAGTGGAGACGATAACCGTGAGTCTCGGGAGATTTTCCGAAGGTTTCCCTTCCTTTTTTTCCACGGAAATAACTCAGATCGTTGCTCACCAATCGGACGAGGCTCTATACCGCGGCGAGCGTGAAACGTGTGCTCAGACCTCACTGCACCGCGAGACGTGCATTGCACTTTTTAAGGTGTAATTCGCTGGTAATTGGCGGAGATGATACCTCGTTGACGCGACACACAACATTACGTGGCAGCCCAGTCGATCGACGCGCCATTTTTCCCATTGGCGGGCCGAACGCGAACGCGTAATACATATACACGGTGTACGCGAATAAATGCGCTGCATCCACTGTAAGTGTACAGTGTGTGCGTGTGCAGGGCCGTTCCTGGCGGGGCGCAGTGGTGCAAAATCCCCAAAACGTGGCGAAAGTTCGTTTTTTATGGAGACGACATTTTAAAAAAATTTGACGGCAATATTAAAATACATCGATCGTAGATCATAATATAAATTGAAACGGGAAACTAACATTAAAAACAACTGCGATATATGAATGCTTCACTTGCCAAACCGATTAACTCCACTTTCTGAATTTTATTCAATTTTAATGTCAAAACACTTTATTGGTGTTTATTAGTGTTTTGACATTAGAATTTAATATTTGACATTAATAATTTAATCGATTAACTCCACATTCTGAATTTTATTAAATTTTAATGTCAAAACACTAATAAAGTGTGTTTACATTAAAATTTAATAAAATTCGTTTTTTGTGGAAACGACATTTTTTTAAACCTTTATCATATAGATATTTTTTAACGCGATAAGTACTTTACTTTAAATTAAAGAATTTAAACAAAATATAAAGTTGAAAGCCAATTATTAATTTTTTTTGTTTATAACTAATGCCCTTCGAGTCCCACCAAAATTTTTGTTTTTGTTTAAAACTAGACGTAATCACGAACATTCTACTGCTAAAAACTTCTGCTACTTTTTACAACTTCACTAGAAATAAGGTCACAAAGGTGATGATGCTTATTTGAATAGAATCACGTTTTTCATTATCTTTGTGTCCTTATTTCTAGCGAAGTTGCAAAATATTGCCGAAGTTTTTTACACTAGAATGTTCGTAACTACGTCCAGTTCTAAACAAAAAAAAATTTTGGTGGGACTCGAAGGGCATTTGTTATAAACAAACAAAATTAATAATTGGCTTTCAACTTTATATTTTGTTTAAATTCTTTAATTTAAAGTAAAGTACTTATCGCGTTAAAAAATATCTATATGATAAAGGTTTAAAAAAATGTCGTTTCCATAAAAAACGAATTTTCCGGTGCAAAAGGTGTCCCCGCACCTGGGCGGCCGCAGACCGTTCGATATGTGTAAAATTTTGACCAATAACAATAGTAATCAAAACTATCTGATAATTAGTAACCTTTTAGACAAACATAATTTAATCAAATTAAGTTTTATATGCAGCATTTTATGAAAATAAAGATAAAGAAATCTTTCTTTTACACGATAACTGTGTAAAACTATGTATATATAGATATAAAACTAAATTAAATTAATTAAATTAAAATAAAACTAAAAACTGCACATCAAATTCTTAATTAAATAATATTAAATTAATAGGGGCGGCGGTATTGTTTTTGCACCTGGGCGGCCAATGACCCAGGGACGGCCCTGTGTGTGTATACTGTTTAAATTTAAAATTGGGCATTTTTAACGATTGTTTGATGAAAGTTACATTGTTTATTGATTATTTTGCATAACGCACGATTACTGTGGCCGCGAGGCCGATGCATTTTTATTCATCGATATTTATGTAAATAGCATTATCCATTAGAGACTTTCCACTTTATTTCTGCATCTCAGTTTTTTCTAAACTACGAAACATTGTATGTACATTAATTGTGAACAAAGGGATGAAAGATGTGCGTTGAAGAAAAAAAAATTCAAGTCCGTTTTATGACCCTTGGTATCTCTGCATTCTACATTCGATTAAAAGTGCTTAATGTCGACGGCCAGTCACGGATGGCGGCGTTAAAGGGTTAATACGCCGATAATCTCGTTTGAAGGAATATCCGTGACGGGCTGGATTCGATTGTAACGCCGATTGCGCGGCTCTCGAGTAAAAAAATAAATAGGCGAATATCATGAAATGGGAGATTTCGCAAAATCACCATCCGCAGATTTATTTTTCTATCAATCTTACAATTGGTCACATAAAATATACTGTTTGGTCGATTTCTTAAATCTATGTACATCACCGCATTTCCTCCCTTTCCGATTAACGCGTTAATCGTTCCGATTTTAATTGAACAGCGAACAACTCTCCACGATTGTGCACGAATACCAATTGACCAGTGGCATTCGTATTAGTAATTTGATAAACCGATTTAATACGCGTGAATACCTCTTACGGGCGCAATTAAATCGTAAACCTAACTTTTTCTATACTTTTACCCATGATTTTTCGACTTACAATCATGCGCATCGATCGGTTCAAGTAAATGTTATTTGTAATTTTAAAAAGCAACAAGCCTGCCATGTAATTATTCGATGATCTAACACTGAAGGATATTTAACATTAATCCAAGCTATATAATATGTATTATTATATATTCGAAGGAAGACATTGTCGATGGAAAATGTTACTTTCAGTATAAAAAAAAGTGTTGAAACCGAAAGACATTAAACGTATATAATACATTTCTTGAAATATCATTTAATATAAATGAAAAATCGATGGGCATGCTTCATTTCGTTCGTCGTCACGATATATTAACGATAGATTATTAAACAAGAGAAGGAAGAATTAGGTCCGTTCGGTCAGAAAATATTTCTGAACTTTCGATTATCGTACCATGGTGAAACGATCGGAACGCTTTTAATCAATTAACTTTTCTTTCTCACCTAATGGCTCAATTCTCTCCAGAATTTTACCCAACTTTTCGTTAAGCCTTGGATTCTCTTTGATTTCACTCGTTTGCCGGCACATCTCTACCAAATCAGTTTTCAACAGATGTCCCCTCAGTGCGTCTGAAATTTCACAAGCAATTTCACACTGTAATTACGATTCACACGCCGAAATAATTCAACAATTTAACACAATCGTGCAGCTAAATGTAATTGAACTTTGCCATTAACATATCTCAAACTGAATTCGAAATACAGTCGAAATACCTGAATTCACAATGTTATCCATCAGAGACAGAGCATTGTGCAAAATTGGAACTTCCAGTGAGTTCACAGCGGTGAAAAGTTTACACAGCTTCCCTCCGATGTCAGCTTCGAGAAGGATGCTCTCGCAGTCGGTCAGCGAGGTAGTGGTCAATATCATCAAACTAATTAAAGCTTCGTTCTGCATCAGAACGTGCTGCGCTGTTAACATCGCAGCCAAATGTTTCACTGCCCCGTGTCGCACCATCAGAACAGAGATCTCGGAGTTCCTGGCGTTACGTGAATATCAATGTTAACAGATCGGGCATCACAATAATTTCAAGCCAAGAACGTTAACGAATGAACCACTCAAAATGCACCTGCTATTATTGATCAACCAGGCAATCAAACGATTCGCCTCGCCTTGCACCCCGGGATGATCTTCCACCTCGCACCACTCCACAGCTTTGTTTATTAAACCGTCCTTCTTTGCCAACTCCACAGCCGCGTCGCCTGTTCGTTTCATTAATAAGCTTCCGCTCGAATCTCACAATTATTACGAAGGAAATTTCTGTTCGGGGGGGGCTTACTCTGTCCGTCGATGACTATTCTTAAAGTGCCCAGCAGTTTGAACACCACAGGATACGACGAGATGTCGAGCATCGAATATAAAATATCGATCAGCCCGTCTTTCAATATCGCCAGCTTGTTGTCGGGTGGAATGACAAGATTCCTCAAGGCGCTGAGCAAAGCGTGCTGGAATCTTATGTCGCCGGCGTCCGTGTTGATCTTCCCGAGTATTCCCAGTAGATTACGATGAACCCCTTGCGCCGCCATGAGTTTGCAGTGCCCGTCGCTCCGTGCGAAGTTCCCCATCGCCAACACCGCCGTGATTTGCAAGTCCCTGTCCTCGCTTTCCAGCCAGTCGACCAACCTTTTGTACACCGCACCGTTGCTGTTGTCGTACAGATTATTCATGCTGTCATCTGAAACATCGCATCACACATTTCTCCTTCTTCGCGACAACTTGCAAGCAACGTGGACGATAATACGCATTAGCTTCGATCCTGTGGATTGTCTACAAAGTATTATTCGCTGGCGTCCTGCTATTATTGATTAATTATTATTGCCTCGATTTCAGTGGCATCGTGGCTGACTGATCTTTCTCCCCGACGGACGTACCTCCGGTTAGCACGAGGACAATTAGGTTGCAGGCAATTTTCAACACGGACCTGGCCTCCTCGTCTGTGCAGTAGGGACTGTGCTTCTCCAGAAGCTGTAGCAGCAGCTCACAGACGCCCACTGTTGCAAGCAACGATTTCACACTCTCTGAAATTCGATTTATCGATTTATAGACATAAGAGATTTGTACTGATATCGTTGCAGAAAGATCGAGTCTGAATACTTATACGTAGTACCATCTTCCGCTTGACCATGAAGCAGCTCCAGACACATTTCAGAAAGCTCCGACGATGTGTCGGTCTGCAATATATCGACCAGGATTTTGGTAAGCCTCTCGTCCAAAAATATTATATTCGCGTCGTTCAGTATTCCCAATATTAAAAGGGAGTGCATGGCAGCCTCTCCGCCTTTGCTTCCATCGAGCTCCAAAATACTGCAGATGACCGGCACTATTTCCTGCTGCAATGCCTACGAAAATATTCCTTGCGGATTAATACATCCAAGTCGTCGATTAATGTATATTCAAGCCTCAATTAATATTTCGCTGCGATTATGCATGCTGAATTCCTTTGATTTTACAACGAAATGTGTCGTACGTACAGCGATCACGAAATTATAAAATTAGCCAATTAGAATTAGTGTAAATGTTCTCAGCATCCAGTTCCGGTCAATATACCTGCAATAATTGCTAGAGAGAAACGTGAAGAATCTGTACCTCTGTATGAAGGGACGATCGATCAATGAGGAAGTTCAATAAGAGTCCTGCAGCAACATTGCGAAGGAACGGTGCACCTTCTACGTCTTTCAACGCGACACTTTTCTCCAATACTGGTAGAATTGACGTCAACCCATTTTTATCCTCAACAAACTTCCTCCCATTTTCTGCAATAGATTTCCACATTCACTACCGCAAAATTAAGCGAAAGATATAAATAAAGCATTCGTTCGTTTAACTTTTCCTTCGATATCGTTCGAAGTTGCATTAAAAATTACTGTTTCGATGAATTAAAATTTAATTTTCCAACGTTATTATCTCGAACCTTCGACAATATACGAGTTTAATTTCTCTTTATACAGGGTGTTCCACTTAACTTGTGCAGTGAAAATATCTCGGAGGCAGAAACGTTTTTGCACGAATTCAAGGTGACTGACTTGATTATTTAAATGGATCGATATATTTTCATTGCCGGATTACTGTAGGCAGTGCATAACACCCTGCATATTATTATTAAACATTACTAATTGTATATTGTTATGAAATATTATGCTTCGATCGTACGTCGACTATCAAAGTTAACATAAAACAGACGAATTATTAGCGAAACGAAAAAGTGGCTCGTGCCGGCATTGCTATCGATTATCGTATTATAGTAATGGTTGCATTTGTGTCAGCTACATACATGAAGAAAATTTCGATCATTAGGGACTAAAGCTCCCTACCATTCTCGTAACAAATATTCCCCAGAGCCCTGGAGGTCTGTGTCAGTACGTCGACGCGGTCGTCCTTTAAAAGATCAATCAGCGCGTCGACGAGATGCGTACTGGTGCACTTCTCCCTGCCCCTTTCGCTTTTCGCGATCTCCGCGATCGCCTTCGCAGTCTTTGCAATGATCTCCTTCGATTCGTGGCGCAGTAACGTCAGGAAGACGTCGTCTATCGTGAACTCCGTCGCTTCTGGAAAGGAATAAAATTAGCGCTCGTCGCCAGCCGTACAAATAATTCTTACCGGAAAAACTGAAGCGACTATAGTCAAGGCCAGGTTTTCATTAGTATCTCGATCTATATTCGGCATTATTTCCGGAGTGTTTGGACTCTAGTAGGTTATATTATGCGAGCGTCGCATCGTATTCGATATAATGAATTATTTAGTCGCTGTGAATACCTCCGATGGAAGTTTTACTGACGTTAACGATGGAATCTAGTACTTGGATAATATCGTCGATCTCTTTCTCCGACTTCACGACGAACCGCAGCTCCTCCACTAATTTATCAATGTTATGTTTCAGTTCCCCTGAAAGAAGCACAATTGTTATCTTGAAATTCGATACGAATATTCAGTCGATCGCGGACTACGAACGCGAATTATGCGCGACATAAAGTACTTCGTCATTTCCCATGACTTTCTTTTGAACAATTCAAATTATGCATATCTCGTTCGAGAGATGCATTTCGTATAAACACTAATGTTCCGACAATGTTGCGACGTCAATTGTTTTTGTCGCGAAACATAAACAATGGTTCGTTGAAGCCGAACGAATTACGCATTGTTGCGGTACAGTACCTTCCATCGTTCTTTCGTTGGGATCCCGAATTTTGAACAAACGAAATTACGGCCGAAATAGTTGATAAGAAAAGTTGTTTTTTTTTCAACACGAACGAAACATCTTTGAAGGATCCCCCATAAACGATACGATGGTTCAGATTAGAAGGCTCTATTTTTCTGGTGTTACGCTATCGCGTTAACTAGGGTTAATATCTAGTGATATCGAATCAACGATCGACTATATCATATAACTATCGATAGCGATAATAATTTAGGAGCGAAATTCGAAGCCGGATGAACATACGCGCGATAAATAAAGCTGTACATTATTCAAGTACCAGCAATAGGTGGTCGAACAAAAGGGAAACTCAGAGCATTCGGATCGTAGAACACTTCACTTGGAAGATACTAAAGGTTATTTATTACGAGAGCATAAAGAATTGGCTAAAGTCTATTGAATCACGTACGACCTCCGGAGGTTGTCAAGCCCCACGATATCCTGTTCTGGCCGCCACATGTTCTACCGCTGAACAAAAGGACCTCTCAAGAGCCACTTGACTCTTCAGCGCGCTTTCTCCAACCCTCGCGCGTTTTCCTCAGCTTTCCCGCGTTTTCCCGAAATACGCGCGTACCCTGACGCCCTTACCGAGAAGCGTAGCATTGCCACCTCCACGCGCCCAAGGACGAATAGAAACCCAACAAGAACCAACCCCATTGGACGAGGACGATTTCGAAGGAGGACCAAGGAACTCAGGAAGAGGAACCGGAGCTGTAATGGAAAGAAGAAGAAGCCCCGCAGATAAGAAGATCTACTAAAGTCGCGCAGACGAGATCAACTAGACTCGCACGCAGATCAACTTGTACAAATCAATACTATTTCTTGGAATAAAACAGTAAATCTTTACAAAAGTCTTTATGAAAGTTGGTGTTCTTTGAATATTCCGCGCCTCTCCACAAGCAGAGCGGTTCAGCGCTCAAAGTCCCCATATCCCACCAATAGCGACGCAACAGGGGAATATTGGCCTAGTTTCATTTGGACCTGTTAAGTGTCCAGAATTTGTATACCCGGCGTTACGCCATCGCGTGAACCGGGCTTTAATATTCTAGTGATATTTAACAAAGTCTGTAAAATGATATAATGTTTATGTAAGAAATATGATCTTGGTTTTTATTATTTCGTTCGTTGTATTTTTTTTATTCGGAACTGCGTGGTTGTATTTTATTTCTCGTTTACAAACACAACAGCGAAATCGAGTCAAACATTTCTTACGTTCGCGGGTGTTAACAAAATCAAAAAGCGGCGGGAAACATTCAAAAAGTATTCCATTATTGAAAATGTTTAAAAGATTGTCAAATTGAAAATAATTAAAAATTTCTGAAAATTATTAAGAATAGCAAGTGGAAAGTCTTGACGAAGGCTTACAAATGCATTTATTCATTTCTTTTTGCGTCATTTTCAATTAGTACCGTCGAAGTGAAAACATGGCGAAAGCTTCATAACCTGTTTTCATTAACATTTTCTTCGAATTATTTCGGAGAATTCCGAATCTATTTCGACCATAATAACATGACTCCTAATAATAATAATAATAATAAGTAAATAGTAATATAGCGTAAAACAATAATAATGACGGACAAAGAGGCAAAAAAGAAAAAAGAGAGGTTATATGGTTCGTATATGTTAGAGCACGTTAAACGATATAATTGTTAATAGTGTCACTTGATATTGAACATTACATTAAGCACAGTAAACAATTGTCTTTTATTACAACAAAATGTTTTACTCTAATTAAATAAATTAATTTTATTTTCTCGAAATACTGAGCGAAACATAACCTATACACGTAATTCGACTACGCAAAACGCGATAATATTTGTTAAGGATGAATCATTTTGTTCATTCAATGGAAATCGGAAATGATTTTATTTGGTTGCGATTCAATTACGATTATTTATCCTTATTTATTTATGTTTCAGGAACAGTGTTTCTAGGGGGTATCGCAGGCATTTCTGGTATGATTGGTTTCTTCAATGCTCTAGCAGCGGCCAAGAAACAAGATACCAAAAGCTTCGACATAGGCCTCTTGGGAGGAAAAGGTCTGCATGAATCTGGTGCAGCCCTAGCGACAAGAGCTCTGTTTTGGGGTACCGTATGGGCAGTCGGTGGTTGCAGCGTACTTTTTTACAGCATTTGGAAGCTTTCGGGTGCTAAAACTGCGGAGGAGTTTCGATTGAAAGCCGGGAAGATCTTACCAAGAATACCTAAGAACGATCCACCCCGAAGTAGAACCGAATTCGAGAATCTTACAGATTTACTGAAGTACGTCTCCGAGGACTGGGGCCAAGAGAAATAATGTTGCCGCGCATAAAGTCTGAATTTGTAGGAATTAAATGTAATTTTACTCTGAGAATTTGAATGCTGGAATAGACACGGGAGTTGCAGCGATAAATATTTTTAATTATTTGATAAAAGGAAATAGTTTAAAGCAAATGCAGTAAATACAGTAATGTAATATTGATAAATAAAAGGTAATAATTTTGTTGATCGAGCGCAATCTACAATTATTCAAATGTTCTAAATGATTTATTCAATACGATCGCTACATTGTTTGAAAATTTCGTGGGAAGCAAAGGCGTTTTTAATATTTCGTAGTCTCAAATGTCACGACCAGTCATTCTTTACCTCATACAACGGTACTGGAAAGCATTAACAAAGTATTCAAATAATCGGAAAGTGAGAAGTCCGCAATTATAATGAAAGAAACATTAGCCCCTGTTGACCTTTCTTTACCAAGTAACAGGTACCCAGCAGCCAATGTTGCAGATCTTCAATTGTAATGTTGATTTCCGGGGTAAACGAAACCGTGTGCAACAATTAACTTCTGCAAAGAGGTCTTATATATGAATACCGTGACCAGTTTGCGCGACAGAGTGATGGTATGCGTCGCGTCCAAAAACTATTCTCAATGCGATTGACATTCCTCCACTATATGTATATATTATGATATTTAAGGGGGAAGGCCGACCTTAGCCCTTGTTAGGTCACTTTAGCCAACGCGGAGTCTGGCCCTTGGTATCGATAACCGCTACCTTAGTGAGTAATGTTTATTTTGACCAGGGCAGATTCCGCGGCCTTACATCTTATCGGTGACTGAAGGGTTGGTCATCCAACAGGAATACGTTGCCCCGACAAACCGGGGATGCATCTTGGCAATTGCTTTATAAAATATCATGGTAAACAACAGTACAAACACTAATATATAAGAAATTTTCTTCTTTGGGATGTAAAGATATATGAAATATTAAAATATAAAAGTTTTACACATCCATTTGTATGTGTAATCATTCTAAGTTAGAGGTAAGCATTCACCAAACATGCCGCGAAACGTCTCGAACTGCTGGTTCGTGCGAGCGAAAAAGGCCTCGAGTGCGAAGAGTTAAAAACGGAAATGAAGCAAGGTTGCTTGATGTTAATTAGATAACAATGTTACCTTTTCAAAATAGAAAAATTTGCAGTAGGTAATAGAATATTTTCCCACGGCATGTTTCATTGTTGAATAATTAATCAATAATTCAAAATAGTAGATCAATTGACATTGCTTGCAGTGCATTGTTCTAGAAAATCCATTCTACTGTAAAAAAGAAATGTATTCCGATCATGTGTTTTTTTAATATAATTTCGATGGTTGTATTTGGTATGTTTCGTGCGAGTAAAAACTATCGAAACAGAAGTTAATATTCATATCTCTGCAAAAAACGAGGACGGAAAGTTCTGATTTCCAGACATTATATGCACATTTGGAAAAAAAGCGGGGTAAATGGTAAAAAGAGGTGAACGGATAATAGGAATTACGGATAAAGATATAATTAGTAACCATTAATTACAGGAGACCTCCGGTATGTTTCATACCTCCCGTCATAAATTATTATTACTATCAATATACAATATTCATGTATATATAATAAAGAAAAAGCATTAGGTAATAACAAAAGAAATCATACTAACAGATTACACAATTATTTTGTTCCATTTTTTCTGCTGCGTCTCACGCTCGGTTTTTTTTGGTGTCCCTCTCATTCTCATACACACACACACACAACATACCGCCTTCCCTTTTCTGCACGTTTCCCTCGCTTCATTTAACCCTTCACACTGGGCCTTCGCGAAGGAACAAGCTAGTTATTTTTCTTTCCCCTCTTTTCCCTAGATTATCCCAGCAAGGTTTGCTTATTCTTCAGCTGCATTTCCCTTTCTTCCTTTCTCTCTATACATTCATGCACAACGCTTCTTCTCGTCGCTTACAACTCATATAAATAATTCATACGAACAATTAATACAATCCCCCGTATCAACCTAAATGTGACACGCGCCTGGTCCAACAGTTACTCTCCTCTCTTTGCATTCAATATTATTACGACGAAATAAATAGGCAAGTCGGTATCAGTGAAATTTCAATTCGAAGTAGCGATTAACGCACTGGCTATATTTCGCTGCTGAAAGTCGAACACCCTATATGATCCCTTCACACTGCGGCGGAACCATCGATTAAATGAACAGAATGAAATCCGGCGCGCAAGCTGCCACTATCGTATCGTACAAAATGAAATGCAAACGTTGTACAATTGGTACGGGGCTGTGTCCGTCAGACCCTACTCCAAATCAGATAACGAATAAAACGATTTATACACAAGCTTTTGGTAAGCACGCGGCTGTATATGAAACGTGAGGTTCGGAAACGTTCTTTTGGAAATATTTGTGCGAGAGCTGGAAGGATTATTGGCAATTCGTTGATAATAAAAGAAACACACGGTGGGAGGAAAAAACAGAAGTTACAAATGGTGTATAAAATCTTGGAAAGTAAATATTGGAAATTCATATTCGGATATAAAAAAGTGCGCGTCGATCAGCGGCGTGAATTATTTCGATCGCGTTTAAATACGTTTCCATTCCAGCCAAAAGGCGCGATTTTCTATACGCGTCCGACGCACTCAACTGGTACAATTCATGGCGAAATAGCTTTCTTTCGCGTCTAACGCTCGCGGAAAGTCTCATCTTGCGTCGGACGCACACGGGGAATCCCGTCGGAACAAATGCACTCAACCTGGCCAATGCGACTAGACTCGGCCAGTTCACGCTTTCAAGTGCTGCCAACCATGCAAAGATCGTCTAATTCGTCGGGAGAAAAATTTGTCTGGATCTTACGGAAAAAAGTAACTATGTTTATCTGTTCCTCGTTGAGACTTAAAGCTAACGTTACGGTTCTATAAAATAAATATAAATAATAATAATAATACAATTTGTACGGAAGCACATCTCTGCACGGTTGACGGCACTGTGAAAGTTATGGGGCGTCAGTAAGAAGCCCATTTTTTATTATACACAATAGCACAAAACAATCGTGATAGAAAATAGTAAAACACAAATTCACAATTTTCACGTATCTTTCTTTGTTCGTTTCTTTTCCCCTTTTAAACTATCTTCTACTAGGAATATTTTTTATTAGCTTGGAGGTAGGCCCAATAAAGTTACGTCCTTGAATTTTTTCCACCCTTTTGGTTCCTTTAAAAAGCAAGTTTTCCTGTTTTTTTTGTTTTTTTTTGTTGTTTTTTAATTATTTACCGGTAGAACGAGATCTGGGAACTTTTCCGTCTTTTCTCCATTCCTATCCGTTACATGGCAATTTATCACTAGAAATTACTCACCATGTCGCCGGATATAATTTGCTGAAGTCGAATGAACCGATCACTGTGCATATTTGCGATTATACATTCACACAAATTATTATTATTATATTTCGTTCCTATACCTTATCGTATTTATACATTCCCATAGGCGTAACAATAAATATGTAGAACATATTTTATCAATTTAATAAAAAAATATCGTGCTTGCTGTCTAATTCCGCTACGCTCTTAACATTTTTTTACCTTTCTCTTCATTTTCTCTTCCTAACTTCAAATAAATATTACGTTTCATGCAACGTAACTACTTGCCATTAAATGTCACCATGTCCTCGTTCTACCAAAGCCATTGTAAATACATACGTTTCAACTTTACGAGGGAATCTCGTACAGGAATAGTTGACAAATTAATTTCAAATCGCTCCTAGAGTATAAAAAAAAAAAAAATACCGAACTATTCTTTCTCCCTCGAAAAGTACCTCGATGAAGCTCCTTATACTCGGTGATAACATATGAATCGGTTACTCATATGAAATTCCTTACTAAATTCATGTGTGCAACATTAAATATTATCATAAAAGTCAGTGTGCTGAAATAACGCATCACCACTTCTCACCCTAAAAATAACAACGCTCCCCAGTTTCCTTTCTTTCCACGACTTCGAGTCGACAAAGAGACTTCTAAATATAAAAAAAAAAAAAACCCAATTCCCACGTAGCATTTGTTGAAAATTTCTTCCCCGAACGGCTGTCTAGGGGAAGCACCGCCTGGGATTGTCGTGTTTTCAATAAATGCCGCTGGAAAAACTGGGGAAAAACGTGTAAAAAAAAAAGAGAAAAAAGTAGTTGCTGCGCTTTTTAATTGGCCTTCAGCTTTTCATACTCGGCCGTGCCGTTGGTGTAATGCTTCTTGCCGGCCTTGCCGGCACGCTTGCTGTTCAGATAAGACTTCTGGAAGAATCTCGCGAACAGAACGAAGTAACTGAAGTACATGACCAGGCTGAGAGTCACGTTGAAGCGCGAGATATGGCAGTCGATCTTACCACTTTGCAGGTACTGGTAAGCGGTGACGTTTATGAAACAGCCGATGACCATTTGGGTCAGCTGTAACGTGGTGATCAGCATCGCGATCGACTTTGGTGGCCTGTAACGCATCGCCTTCAGGGCGTAGTACGTGTACATTATGGAGTGAACGAAGTAGTTCATCACGACGAACCACCTGGCGGACGCTGTGTACTCTGTGTAGGAGAACCACGAGTAGAGGAGGACTGTTATGTGGTGGTACCAATGCAAGAAGATCAGCGGCTGTTTTCGTAGCACGATGAAGATGGTGTCACCGAGTTCCGGAAGCTTCGACAGGACGAACATCCACGTCCAGAAGCCCGACACGCAGTCTTGCTCGATGAAGCTGGAAAGATACAAGTCGTTTTTAAGTACAATCCCGCGGCCCATTATCACAGACAGTGGCCGGTACTGCAATGCAGGGAGACAGAAGGGGGAAGATCCTCTGCGACAGGGGACCACCTGGGACAGGTGCCAAGTTCTGGGACGGTGATGACAAATGTCTGAACATTGTCTTTGAATGTCGCTTGAGAAACGCTAGCAACTTTTGTTCTGACTCCATATACTCTACTGGTACAAATCGAATATAGCCGGTTAATCGACAGGTCTAAATAAATGTCAGCCGAGTAGGTAAATGGGGAGTATTTGAAATTTGATCGATTTCAATATTCTTCAATTCGATCATCCAGGGCAGGCCTCGGATTTAAGTGATCTTTCGGGCCGTTTTTCATAGGCAACGCCTCCTTTCCCCCGCCACGCCCCCTTCCCCCCGCCACGCGTCTTGGTCCCGCGACCGCCAATCGCCTCGAAGCTCCTCAGGCCCGTAGCATAAGAAACGCGCGGGTCGCATTTGGGCGACAATCGTATCAATAGGATTCCACATCGTCCTTTGTCCCATGGACCACGCGGTTTGTACGCTACGCGCCTGAGGAGCTCCGAGCCGCTTGACGATCGCGGGGTCCCAGACGCACAGTGGCACTTTCTGTTGAAAAGCTGGCCAAAATACAATTTTCTACAATAAAGCAGAGTTATGCTAATATGGCAACTTTGTTGTATATATTTCAATGTAATAAATGGCGCTTGAAATTTTAAAATATAGTCACTGGTTACTAATATAGAGACCTCCAAAGTTGACGAAATTTGATTAGTGTTAAACGTCTTATAATTCATGGCACGTTCAGCGTGTCAGGCATACTCTGTATCTTAAAGATTCTATTTTAAAACATTTCTGTCTTTCAATGCATGTTACAGTTATGAACCCTGCACTCTGGCAACACAAAATAACGTTAAATTTACTCATTTAATTCTCTCTCAAATATATCGCAAATTTTATTCATACTTTGGTAAAACGTTAGAAGAATAGTTAGGTTATCCATGTTACTTCATACCGAGATAAGTTGGCTTATGTAAGGGAGAATGTCAAGAACCTGCAGAAATTCGCAGGTTTACTTGTGGCGCCATTTTTCGTACCTAAATGTATAATAAATGTATAATAAACATATTTAGATAAGAGATGTACCCAGTCTTTATTCATAAACACTGCAAAAGTCCTAATTACTACGAATTATTCCAAAAATTGAAATGAACCATTTGGTTTTTTCAATTATATTCGTAATTTGAGAAAATGGTCTTCGGTATAGAGTAATAAAAATGATTTAGCAAAGAAATGTTTCACACAAGACTTAATCAGTATTCAGCCTTCTGCAAATATCAATATAACAAATTGTACGAAATATTAAAGGTCACCTTCAATTTTTAAATGTTATTCTATATTTTTTACAATAGAATGTGATACCTGACATCAATACGAATTCAACGACCTGCTACACTATCACCTTAACTGTTCAAATCAAGCTACAATAATTTTGTCCACGTTTTCGGGATTTGGGACCGCTGTGAGACATGCGGCGGGAGAAAGAGGGCGCTGCCTCTGAAAATCGGCGCGAAAGATCACTTAAACCCGAGGCCTGATCCGGTGCACGACGTTTGAGTTTAAAAAATATTACATTGTATCATGGGCGTATCGTTTTTGCGTTACCTCGGTATACAGATACTATAGTGGAATCCATAATTCTTCATCACGTGGATCAATTCTGGCGCGGTTCTGGTGAATCCGATAATGGAGAACGCTGCGAGGACTGTGTTCCACAGTGTAAGTATGCCTCTCAGCTCGAACTTCGATCTGTTCGACATGTAATGCTGCCCGCCGAAAATCAGGATCATGTAAATGCCACAGTAGTAGAAGCAGTTTGTCCAGTTGTTCGTCATCCATATTTTCGTGTCCAGGTGTCTAAAGGTCTCCTCGAAGTTGAATACGTACGAGTAGTTGGGCACAGTTACATCCATGTAATCCACTTTGTTCATCTTGGAATATTTTTCGTTCTATCCGTTGTTCACAAAAAAAACGGGGGAGAGAGAGGGCACTCTTCCTCCTGCCTCTGTTGCTGTCTGAAAAGGAATAGTTAATGATCTTTGTTAGAAAATGCTGGCATTATAATAAATAAATCATCATTATTCTCGTTATAACTGTCCACGCGTAATTAGTTGCCAAATTTTAGTAATTTGTTGCCAATTGCACTTGCCAAATCGATTACCACCACTCTCTGAATTTTATTAAATTTCAATGTCAAAACACTAATAAACAATAATAAAGTGTTTTGACATTAAAATTTAATAAAATTCAGAAAGTGTTTTGACATTAAAATTTAATAAAATTCAGAAAGTGGAGGTAATCGTTTTGGCAAGTGAGGCGTCCAATTATTCGAGCGCGTCAAGATGATAACTGTTTGAACTCGCAATAACACTTGGCCGTCCACGCGGGGGTCACATTAAAATTTTTTACTTCGAACCCCGTGCCTTTTAGTACGCATTCCTCTAGCCAATATCGGGACGTTCTCAAAACACTACCCACCAATGCATTTCGCACAAGCCGTTGTAGAGTTATTAATTTTCAACGTTTACACGTCGTCGGGATTTTTGCCAAACACACTTGACACTTTGGACACCGTGAAATCCGGCGTAGGAAGTTATATGTACCTCCAACGAGATGAAGCAATCCCCCCCCAACAATTACAAAGTCAGCAGTGGAGTAGCAAATTCCAAAACAGGTTACAGAAATTTATTCTTAATGACGGAGGACATATTGAAGGATAGTCACCTTAGGTTACACTAATTGCTAAACACACACACACCAACGCGAAATTTGTTCTCGCGAGAGTAACGAAGATGTACATACAAAGTCCAACCGGGCAGCTTCCTCGCGGCGTAACATCCGGCGTCGTTAACGGAGCTCAAGCAAATTGTATTTTTTTTTTTTTAAACGAAGGAAGAAAAGTATGCAATTTGCAAAGTAATTCCGACGATCGTTTTTTATATTCCTTTATCGAAGATATGTTGCGTTATCGAGGTTTCTTGTTAAAGAAATTGTACTGTGAAAAGAATTATAGCTGGTACTGGATAAGTGAACAAATGATTTAGGTTTTTTTGTTGTTTTCTGTTGGTAGTTAATAGCACTTATTAATATCGCAAGTGAGACATAATCACCTCCTAAAGTGTGCAAGAAAATATGTATAATGTCGAACGAGTTACATGAAAAGGCAGATCTGGCTTTTAATTAAGTTATATTACAACGGAGACGTCATTTTATAAAAGGCAGTAATAAGTATGTTATGTACGCCTCGAGAAACCTGTGCTTTTTTTCAGGTACTAGCAGGTAAGTACTTAATATATTTTAGAACATGTGAGAGCTGAATTGCAGGAACGTATAAACTATAGTCAAATAGGCAGATTTCGGTCCAATTTTCAAGCGAAATTTCGATATTGACAATAAAATATCAACAACAAAATACAAATATGATATTACAATATGTATCAAATGAGAAATTCAGGGCCAAAAGTATCTGTTTACCTTTCTCACGATCCTTACAATGTAATATTTCGCTGTACCGGCAGACAATTGTATAACATTACAGTTTAAAACAGCCGTGATTCTTAAACACTTGCGTGAAATGAAGAGGGGACGGCTAAAGGAGAGAAAATATTGAAAGTATGCGTCACTATTAGTCCGCAGATTGGACGTGGTCCAAGACTGAAGAATATTCTAGACAAAGAGACCAAAGCACCTAGAGAACTGTACTACCTCTTCTTCTTTCTGTTTTTCACTGGAAAAAAACACGAATAGTGCACTCAGAAAATTATCCACCAGGCTACAAGTGATGACGAAGAAGGAACACCGCCAAGGACATAAATTAAATATTCCTTCTTTCTAGCAAACGAAGATAATACACGGAGGCAAGTGCAGAACTCGAGCAAGCTTTCAGGCTTGGGTTACGTTTGGTTCGTGAAAAAAGAAGACCACTTTTGGATCCCAGGGCCTGTCTGTAACTGTAAGTGTAATGTGTAAGTCTGAAAGTGGTACAGCTGGAAGTTGCTACTTTTTACTTGGACCGCGGAATTCCTGATTCTTTCAATTTCTTCAGAGGCTAGTTAATGCTACAGAGGAATGCTGTAAACCTAATTCTCGAGGCAAATAACGGGACGCTGTTACCCTTGGTTAAGAATTATAACAAACCAAGCTCCTCGTAATCGAAACTAAAATTGGCCAGCACCGGCAAATGTGTTCTACTCGTCGCAACAGAAAAAAACGCCATGACGCGATCAAATACAACAGTGGGCACGTGTCCTGCGCAGAAAATGATGCAACGAAATGTTGGCGAAGTCGCAGTGTTGAAGGGACTGGTGTCCTTAACTAGGAAAAAAGAAGTATACTTTGCGAAGGTCGTTTCGTGGACACACGGCGAGAACCGTTTCATTATTTCAAACGCTTCGGCAAGCCCTCCCCGATACGATCACAGAGGTCCAGATCGCAAGCTGGCAATCGATAGAGAGCATCTACGGAACACATTAAATCACCTGGAGAGTCAGTATTCATACTAGGGACTTTTTCTTGCCGCGATGACTCGGACAGATCCGTTTCCTCTTTTTTTTATCGAGACCAATTAAAGTAGCGTGATCGGGAACAGGATAAACTTGCTTAAATTGAATATGCAGACTGCATAAGGAGGTGTAATTATTTAATTGGCTAGATGTTTTTTAACACCAGCTACATATGTATATATTGTTTTAACACATTAGCTATGTTATCGCCTGAATAATGAGGAGTTTGAGGAATCGCCTGCGTGAGAAACAACATAGGGCACCGAATATAGTTGGCGGGTTAATAAAATATGATGTCGAATATGACACACCGGATGCGAGGCAATTTAAGTCCCAGTGTGTCATAAATAATACTGCTCGATCCCCGATCGCGTATACGCCATTCTTGAAAGCAATACACTGGCCTAGACTGGCTAATCTCGGTTTGCAGAATCAGCCGGATAAGTGGGCAGAGCCTTGCAGTTGAATTGAATTGAGATCAGAAGTAGCATACTTGTGGGGGAGATTTTCATTGGAGAAAAAAATGAACTTACAAATGAAATTCGTGAATAAATCATCGGCGGAAAACTGATAAGCATCGTGCCGTTTAACACTAGGTTTACGGACACGTTTGAACCCTTATTTTTACTGACTTCCCTTCGATTAACAATTGCCAATAAAAATGCCAGTTTCTTTTAAAAAATAATTCACTTAATTTCGAAGTGAAATATAATTAATTTGATTACATCATATTAATAGATCTTCATTAATGTTTGTATTTCAAATTCTGAAATGCGTCAAATTGACGGGTTCCGTAAACCTAGTGTTAAAGGCGACCCCGGCAGGAAAATTGTGGAACAGGTAAAGCCCAGACGGTGTACTTTAACCCCTTCTCGTACTGTAACGAGTGTCACTCGTGACGAAGCCCTAACATGAATAGCACGAGTCCCACTCGTGGACTGAAAATCGGGCCAAACGTAAACATCACGAGTCAGACTCGTGGAATGATTTTTTGCCAGTTACAATCGTGATTTAGTTCATAACAGTCCGCCACGCGAGTTGATCACGATTCTTATAATCTACGTTGCCAAGCAGTTTAGTTATTGAAATTTAATAAACCCCTACAAAATGCAAAATACGAAAGTTTTAAATGAAAACACTGATAACGAATCCAGTGATAGTGACGTGTTTGTGCCAATCAGAAAGCGTCTGAGGCGTATGATTATCGATGCGAGTAGTGAAGAGGGAAGTACGATGCGTGAATCATGGATTTGGCAGAAAGTAAAAAACGCACCAATAATTTGGAAGTATTCTAAAACTCATGGCATAAAAGCTCCTATTTCAAATAATTTAAGCGAGGATCCAAGAATATTAGACCCATTTTCTGTTATATTTGATAACAAATTTTGGGAAATACTTGTTACCGAAAGAAATCGCTGCGTACATCAGACAATGCACGACGAGCGGAAAAGACGGAAAGTGGACGACACTTGGTATCCTGTTACCTTAGACCAGGCCCCGGATTTAAGTGATCTTTCGGGCCGATTTTCAGAGGCAACGCCCCCTTTCTCCCACCGCGCGTCTTGGGCCCGCGATCGCCAATCGGCTCGAAGCTCCCCAGGTCCGTAGCATAAGAAACGCGCGGGTCGCATTTGGGCGACAATCGTATCAATAGGATTCCGAAAATCGATCGGAAAATCGGCCCGAAAGATCACTTTAATCCGAGGCCTGCCTTAGACGAAATAAAGGCCTACCTTGCACTGTGTATTTTGATAGGTCAAATAAAAAAATCAAATTTCCAACTGTATTGGACTATAAGAAGAGTAGTAGATTTCTATTGAAGTATTGTTTATTCATGACATATAACTTTGAAACTGTCATCTATTGTAAAATATAATATATTTATAATATCTGTAAGAGGAAAAAGGATTAGAGTTCACTTGCACAACAGCAGTAACGCGTAAAACTGACTATATCACGGGTATTTACATTTCGGCTCGTATTGCGACTGTTCTCGAGCACCAGTCTGGTCTGTTTACCGCGCGTTGACATCTACCGCTTGGGCCCGGCTTTCGTCGAGCTAAATGGCACGGGAAGGGGTTAATATTGCTGTCCGATATAAATAACTTAAGGCCGAAAATAACAACTTCAATGCCAGAAAAATTGACGACGCTCGTCCCGTGTAATAATGAAAGAGACAGGTAGTTGCGATTGAACGTGAAATCGCAGTGGGACTTTGGATTCTCCGAAACTGAATTTTCGCGTTGCGATTAAATTCTGCGAAAAGGGAACAAAATTTTTGTTATGCAACCTGTTACGTGTCACGGCACACTTGCGTTGTTCCAATCATTTCTTTTCACCTTTCAGTTTACTTTCCCAATCTTTCTGCGCTGCTGAATTGCTCACTTTCTTTTAAAGTAATATCACAGGGTTGCTTTCTTTTTACGCCTCCGTGACATTTATTCACTGTATCTGATGGTAGGAATGTTATTTATTGCACACTGTCCCCATCGCTCTTTCTTTTCACCTAACTTTTGATTTAATTATTCCCCGCATAATAATCATTCCATCGTCACACGTGCGTCGTAAAATATTCCTGTATTTTAACATTGAGAACGTTACTAATTTCGCGAAGTTAAGTTGCCCCCATATCCTCCATGTGGACAGAAGTTGCAGAGGCTCGTAAACGCAATGCTTGAAATAAATTGGTGCCACTGATACTAATATCCAATATATTTCCCCCTCGTTGGGTGCCTTCCCCACTTTGAACTGGGGAAATCATCAATTTAACGGCAATCGGTGGTCATGCATAATTTTCTTCTCTTTTCAATTCAACCATCGAGTATTCCGATATCCCCTCGGAACAGATCAAGAGATGATCGAAACAGCCATCTCACGCTGCATAATGCCTACTATTATGGCGACAATACTAATGATCATGACATAAACGGTTTTTTCATGCTGACTAGGTCGTCTTAAAACCGCAATACACCGTACATATGTACATATGTTAAAAACCTGCTTCCGGTTCACAATCCAGTTCACCGACCTCCATACATTAATTATATAACAGGGGATGTATCCTGTTACATGATCCTGCTTTACATTATTCGCGATTTAACTTTCGATATTTCCGCGTGACTCGAGGAAAACAGAAGTGACATCGCGGAAGGAACTAAATCAATTAATTAATTGAACCTAATTGGATCAGAATGAAATACGGTTAAGTAACCACTTATCGCCGAGACCAAAATGCCGTCAATCAATGATGCCGTAAAAAGCATACGGAAGCAGCAAATCGCACTGAATAAACATTAAGCATTCCACGCACAAAACCGCAGTAAAATTAACGTAGTAGAAGGACGGAAGGAAAACTGCCGATTGTAGTAATCAATAAACAGCCGTCTCGGCGAATATTGACAAAGAATATTAGCAGCCGCGTTAATTAAAACAACACGAACGGATTAATCTTCAATTTTTAGAGCCTCGCGCTACGTTTAAGAAACACGATCCGTCGGAATGTTTTCGCGAACGTGAAGGCTCGTGTCAAAAGTTTAACGGACTCGCCCCGGTGTCGTAGGAGACTCAAGGCGATGTTTCTTCAAAATAGGACGAAATACGAGCACGGTGACCTCTACGCAGAGTCGATGCCCGATTCAAGGGGGACCCGTTTCCACAATCGACGCTGTTCGCAAAAAATTTGCCGCCTCTATGCGTAACAGAAATTTTTGCGAGCTTCCCTTCCGAAGATTATGCAAAACACCGCGTTGACACCTGTAAATAATTACCCTGCCCGGCTATTTTCAAAGCCGTGGAAAGAAATACGACACACACATAGCGCGACACCGAACGATTTTAATTATAATTCACGCGTATCCGTCGATTTGTTAAAGCTGAATCGACGAAGGGGACATGAATATTCTGCTCGCGCAATTTCTGTCAAAACCTCCGAACGATTAGCAACGTAAGGTTTTCGCGAGACCACTGGAGGCAGCATATTCGCGACACTCCACGCTATTTCACCACGTGACGGGAATTAAAAATTCTTATCGGTATAGGAGTTAACAAAAGCGAAAGAAAAGATATAACTCGGCGGAGGCCGTCCCATATACAAATAGTGGAATAGTTGCAAGTGTCGTATCTAATTTCTCCCTGTCTGATAGCACGTAGGACAGTAATGTCTCCATTAAAGCGAAATGGTGGTATCCCATACAAGCGAAAAGTTTATCCCCACTCCTGGGGGGTATACCCCTGGAGGCGTCCTGAAGCTCGCTTGCCGATCAGTGGAACGCTATCAGGGCTCGGGTATATCGGTGAGCTAATACTAATTCAGCGATGAAGCTTTGCTATTTCTCATCCTTTCCTTATGAAACTTTTACGTAGCATAGCTGATATTTTTCTGATTAAAATGACACCAAACACGATATAATTTGGATCATATTTACATTATTTAATAAGAGGTGTATAATGCATTGTGAACAGTAAATATGGTCCAAATTATATCGTGTTTGGTGTTATTTTAATCAGAAAAATGTGGCAAAACTGTTGGATAAAGTTTGATAAAAAAAAAAAAAAGTTTCATCGTTGCGTTAGTGTTGTTTCACCGATACGCTGGATCTTGTTTTCCCTCTTGGCTGCTCGGTCCTTTATCTTTACTCGCTGTCCGTTTCTACGTTCGACGCTGTCGGCAAATTTCAAACAATGTAAGAAGTAAGCTATTTAAGCGAATGTTCAGACCCGAGGCTTTCGCTTTAATGGAGACAATACTGTATGCACATACGTATCACTACTGGCACTCTAACGTTATCTGGCTAATGACGTATGAATGAGTAAGTGTCATAGTTACGATGCGCGACACACGAGGAGCGGGCATTAGTCATGCTATAGTTGTATGGAAACGATTTCTTTGTGAACCGATAATGGGTCTTCCAACCTGTTAACCGAATACGATTGGACCGGTACAGGTTAGGTAATAACCAGACGAGTAATAACTCGTTGTCTGGCTTGGAAGGGAATTTGGACATCCTTGGAACATTATTTCCATATGAAAATCTATCGGAAAATGAACGACGACGAAACGTCCGACGAAAAGAGAAATTGGAAAAAAGTACTAGCACCGTGCGTACAGAAGCGATCGTCGCAGAACAAGAAAAATAAGCGAATGTATCGGTCAAATAATTAAGCTAAGCCGACAATATTCAAGGGTCATAAGTGGCACCAACAAAAAAATTTGATGGTAACGATACTATTTTACGTCACTCGCACGATGATTTTCATTTTTATTCCACTTTAATTACTTCCTAATAGCGCAATGATAATCCGCAAGCATATCCCAAACGAGCAATTGTTACTTCATCGATGACGCCGCGCAGATTAACGCACAGAATTTATGCGACAGAAGAAGTATAATGTTTAATTCATAATATGCACGTTTACGAATGCGCGTGTCCCACGGAAGAAAAGACATCGCGTCGCGAAAGAAATAGTGCAAACGGAGCGAAAAGGACGAAGTTCATTGTTCAATCATAAGTGCGGGGCAAACATTTCCGTGACGGCCGCTTCTATTGAAATATACAAGTGTGTATTTATGCATTACATCGGACCTGTGATGTACGACAAACAGGAGCCTACGCAAATTCACGCTTCCACTGGAATTAATAAACGTACGATACCCGGGAAACCGGTCGTTTGCATTTACGTCTTCGTCATTACGGCATAACATTCGATTCTTCGCGAATCAAAGCAAACGTCCAAGAGACGTCCGAGAAATTGAACGATAAACTATAAGGAAATATATGAGCCGTTTATTCTGAAAGTGGCCCAAGTCCATTTCTCAAAGAAATGCAGTTAGCATCTATGATAGTTACAATTCTGCGTGAGTTTTTCATTCTTAAACAATTTTACAGCCAATATGTTCAAATTCACTGAAATTTTGTTAACAGAAAATTAGCTAACTAACGAAATGATGAAAAAGTTTATTTTGATAGTGGCTCAAGTTCAATTACACTGTTCAACACGGGTCTGATTTTGTAACCTTCAATATGCGTTTCTTATAGACTTTAATGTGCTGAATACGAATCTGCAATCCGTTTTTCACCAGAACGTACCATTTTTGAAAAAATCAATTTTGAAAAAAATCGCAAATTTTCAACTTTGGAAGTGTTTTGTACTTTTACGGTAATAGTTACTCGGTTGCGCTTGGTGCCAAATGATTCTCTGAAGTTTCACGAATAAAATGATATACATTGTTATTAGACTGTAAACATTTAAATGTGTTTAAATAATGATCGAAGTGAAAGGGACACCGAAAATACACCCATTTTGGCTGATATCTTTCAATTTATTTCAAAAAGTAAAGGTCCAGGGGAAAATCTAACTATGCCACGCGATAGAGATTTTTGTATTCGATATACAAGCGAAATAGTTTGGTAAAACACGCGACGGCAACAGTGACACTCAGCAGAAGACTGCGCGTTTAGTGATTCCGCTACGCTGAGCGGGGAGCCGCCGTCATAGAGCACCACTGTCGCCGCCACCTGTTTTGCCAAACTTTTTCGCTTGTATATCGAATACAAAAATGATTTTGTAACTTCCGTTGATGCTTTCCTTTGCAGAAAGGTCTGCTCTATCGCGTGGCATAGTTAGATTTTCCCCTGGACCTTTACTTTTTGAAATAAATTGAAAGATATCAGCCAAAATGGGTGTATTTTCGGTGTCCCTTTCACTTCGAACATTATTTAAACACATTTAAATGTTTACAGTCTAATAACAATGTATATCATTTTATTCGTGAAACTTCAGAGAATCATTTGGCACCAAGCGCAACCGAATAACTATTACCGTAAAAGTACAAAACACTTCCAAAGTTGAAAATTTGCGATTTTTTTCAAACTTGATTTTTTCAAAAATGGTACGTTCTGGAGAAAAACGGATTCCAGATTCGTATTCAGCACATCAAGGTCTATAAGAAACGCATATTGAAGGTTACAAAATCAAAAAAAAGTTGAAATTTGTCGAACAGTGTTATTACCGCCAAGGCCGTCTTACTTTTTAAATAACGCTTATTAAGATGTATGGGCTAGTGCATTACACATTTTCGGAAAAACAAAAGCGTTATACTATCATGCTATTAGTAATCCATATTTTTAATATGTTTTAAAGGCAGCCCCTTAAATATCTCGCCTTCAAAACAAGTGGACGTTTATATAGTTAGAAGATTTCCCGAATTGTACAAATTCTGTTTCTGAAGTGTTGTAAAGAAACATAAAATAAATTGAGTATTTTTTTTCAATTTGAAGCATTTTAAATTATGTCGAGTGGACTTGGGCTCCTTCGAATTTGATAACAAATCCGGTTGTTAATTTTGAGAATGGCTTAACTCCATTTCTGGTAAGGAAACACATATTATTGACTTAATAATTGCTATCATTTTAATAGGAATTGTAAATTCAACTCTTTTAGATACACTTAAGCAGTGTGACACATCGGTAATATATACGTATATTTTTAATTTCTTTTTGAAACGCAAACTCTTAATATCTCAATTTATATATACATATATATGGACGTACTTAGGTCACTTTCAAAACAAACGGCTCACATAATGTTAATGCAAAAATATTTTCCCCGATAACTACATCGTTACCGATTATCTTCATTTCGCTCATTTTGGACAACTTACAATTCTTTCACGCTACGAAGCTTTCCCCGCCGCATTAACGACTTAAACGCTTAAAGAGCCATAAATTTCTGCGCTGACTGCATGTATTACTAATTATTGCAATGCGGGGTAATTCCAATTAGCATGAACACGTCGAACACCTCGCTTCTTCGTAGCGATAGAAAAAACTGTCAGAGAAAAAGGTTGTTCATCAATTCGAGGGGATAAATATTATGGTAGGCCGCAAATTTTTGTAAACATCATGCTTCTCGAGATACCAACGTTATCGGTGCTTTATTAAATAGATCTCTACATTTTTATCGTTATTGTGTAATAGCCGAGGTCAAAACCAATCCAATAACCTACGATACAATGATCTTCACATGACCTTTGCGGGGACGTGATGCATACAGAAGATAACCAATCAAGTATGTATAGTGTCAGATTTGGGGAGAAAAAACTATTCATACGTTTTCTTTAGTAAGAAACTATTTAGTGTTAGAATATTCGAGGTACAGGAACGGCCGAGGCGGGCCATGTGCATTTTGCACGCTGTCTTTGTCTAGGGTAGCTTTCCCTTAGGGCGAACCCTAAAATGTTTAAAATAAGCCATGGTGACGTGGGCGTACTCGCGACGCACGCTTTTGCCAAGGAAAGGCATTCTTGTGTACACTACGGTCGAGGGAGCACAGTTTTAGTAAACAGAACAGCTTTTTAACATATACACGCCTACAAAATCATTGCAATACCTAATCGAGACGAAGACTGTTGGATATTTACTAGTGAAAGTAAATATAATATATCATGCTGTAGCAAAATTGTCCCAACGTTCTTAGAAATGTCTTGCTAACACAGATAGTAAGAGAACCAGATGGGTCTGGACTTGGAGAGTCAAAAGGGCCTAGGTTGTAAAATGAGACAATGCGCATTCGTAGGTATCAGTGGACCCCAGTTCTTTGGATGTTTTCGTTCAGTTCTAAAGAGCATTTCATAGAGAGAAGACATTCCTTCAGAGCTATTTTGAATACACGGATTGAGAAAAATATAATGGTTATTTTATTTAACACACCATATCCAATAGAGACGTATTCATCTCATTCGATTATCTTACATTAACAACTTAAATTATTCTGCAAATTAAATTCTATATGGAGATGACGTTTGATTATTTAGAACCGTGCTTGAAATTTAACATCTGATGCTTATCGTGCAATCGCACGCTACCTGCGGACATTATTACTATGTACCAAACTGTAGATCCTTATTAGTATTGAACTGTTTGCGTGTAGAGACTATACCGCGGTAACAATTTTCTTCGGAATACACTTTCGTGAAAGATATGTTTCGAAAGAGATTCTCAAATGCACACCTACTTATTTCTACCTGACGAAACCAACACCATGTGGCTACGTATAATGTGCAATACTGTTGGCCGGAGAAGTACGCGACCACGTTGAAGTGCTTATTATTAGTGTTTTTTCCAGCGAATTACATGCGCCAGTAAAAAAGAAAATAACTGATAATAATCTAATGCTTCCGTCATTATATATTTATGTGACGTCGTTACGGATCTTTATTACCGAATAACTGAATTTTAAATCGCGTTGGTCAGTCGGACGTGTAATATAGTTTCGTGAGCAACTGTGCGTATATATAGAAAGTATTTGAATAATAATTTTAAGCGGACAGAAAATTGAATCGAAAGTCAATTTCACTTTTATTGCGACACGCATTCATCTTTGAGTCCACGGCTTGTAGTGACTAATGAATAAACTGATTTTGCACGGCGGCACGTGTCGAGCAAAACTTGCTAATCCAAAAAGCCAAAGTATATACATATATGCATATATGGTACATAAACACGAGTTCCGGCCTCTCATGGTTCGACGGTGTGAAACGGATGAGCAGAGCTTTTATTTGTGTGGTCTGCTAAAGAAAACAAATGCACACAGGCACTGGTCGACCGTTATGGACAGTATTTGAACACGATTGTTTCATGGTGCAACCTAACCTTATACGAACAGCAATTACCGTTACAGTGAAATTAAAATACCGCGAAATATGTACATACATACTTTGAAAAAGATTTACGATTATTTTTGCCAGAATTTACCGTATTGTTCCGCGAATTTACTTCTCGCTTAGTTTTAATAAAGAAAGAAAGCAGTCTATCTTTGTTAGAACCTTCCAGACACGGTCGCTTGGGTAGATCATCGAACAGAATGTCGATTTTCCGTTCTTAAAACGTATTTCAAAACACATACGTTCTGCAATCAAATAGTAATTACAGTAATCCCTCGAACAACGCGGGGGTTCGGGACAGCAACAGACCGCGTAGAGTGAAATCCGCGTAGTTTTGGAGCCACCCCCCACCACCACCGTTTTTACCCCCTCCACCATCGCACACACAAGACTGACGCACGTACACGCATTTATATGGTTTAAACGCATGTGCATATACATATGTATTTCTTAAATTTAGTATGCACATACACAGGAATGTATAAATAAGTACATCTATATTATATAATTACACTGCATTACATATATGTATTTCGTATTTTCAACGACGTGTTCCTTCCTATTCTGACGAATTTTAACTGTTTCCGCGGCTTGCTGCCGGGTTTTCTTTCCCGGACGATAGGTGTGGGAAAGGCGCAAAAATGTGTAAATTCACTTTTTAGGTGCTATTTTATGACAAATTCGGAAGATTTTCGACGAATTCCATCAGATAACAAACTGTTTGAAGGAGAATATAAGAATTCATTTGTTTCTGGGCGTAAAATAAATTAATTCGAAGTAAATGTGTCCAGTAAAAAAAAAAAAAATTGTTCGAGAAAAAAAACGCGTATAACCGAAACCGCGTTGTTCGAGGGATTACTGTATATACTTGTCTCTGTTATTCAGTTATAAGGTCGCTTATTTAATGTTGTATTAATAATCGTGTCTGTTAGCGTTAGCGTATTTTTAATGGAAGAAATATGATCGGGTGGTACATACTATGCACCCTGTGTACAATTTATGATGGGGACACGCAGTCCTACGTGCGGTCGAAGAGTGTTTTGGGAATCGTCAACCTGGGTGACAGACTATGGCCGGTGGCCCCACACCATTCAGTTATTGAATGTCCTAGGATTGACTAATTTACTGCATGTCTTGGGACCAATGAATGAACGGGACCAAACATCCTGTCGGCAGGGGGTGGCTGGCGACCACTCTGGGCCTTCCAACTATCGAACGTCTAGGGATTTTTTATGAGAAAGGGGTGAGTATTGCTAAAGAATAGGGACTCTGTTCCTGGAGGATCTGGCCACGGAGTGGGGAGGGCAATGCCAGTTACCCCAGAACCTTGGAACATTACAGTCGTTTATAGCCTCGATATAAATAATATCTAACATGTCCGATGATGCACTAATAAATTAGCATTTATTAAGCCGACTTTTCCATGAACATTGCGTCACGCGTCTTTCGATCGGCGTACTAATGCCCAGCTTACCAGAAAAGGGCAAAGATTGCAATGAAAACAGCTTGCAGATATTGCCGGGGCTCGCTGGCAAAAAGTTTGCAAATAAACGCGGACGTGCGCGATTTTCGGCATATAAAGGGAAATAAACATCGAATATCAATAATACACTGGGACGCATAGCTTGAAAACAGAAAAGTACTTTACAATCATTAATGCCACGATCGCTTTGTCTGCGCCGTTTAAATTACGCATACAATTACGCCGGCAACGTAACCCGGCACGCGGGAACTAATTACCGGCCATTCCGCTGTAAGAGTCGACGATACTTGAAAAATATCGTACGGCATTCCCCCGCGTTAACGACGTCGGCTAACGACCGGCGGACATCAATGGTAACAGAAACAATGGGTAATCGATGTCGATGAACGTTAAAAGATATAAACGCGGAAATTTTTCTCAATGGATCGGATATGCTGTTAACAAGAGAAATTGAATATTTATACGACGCAGGTCGATGGTCATACGATTTTTAACAGCCGTTTATCTAGAGTACGCACGGAGTTTCGAATTCGAATTCCAACGCGCACCCGATCCGCGCATGGCATGATGTTTCTGTGTATGCGCGCGCGTACCATGTGTGCTATCATAATACGCGACAACTTTCCCTATGATCATTTCTTTCGCGCGTGGCCACGACCGAAAAAAGAAATTGAAAAAACCGTATCGAGATACGCGGATACAATTTTTTCTGACGTAAAGGAATAAACCAGGGAGGAAAGATGATGGGCAAAATACGAGAAAAATGGCCGATTTCGGGGAATAAAATCGTAAATAAGAATATTACCGAAACCGCATTCCAGCGGCTTTCCATTATCCTTAACGAATTGTAACGCGAATTCGAATTGAAATAACTATCAGTAGTACGTGTTATTTTTAAATAATTCCTATCGTTGGGCTGTTTATTGTTTGGTTAGTTTGCCCGACGTTGAAATTCAATTGCGCACGCTATAATCTGTTCCATGACAATCTGCACGATTTTGTGTTAATGCACGCGTGATAACAACAGTGTGTAAGACATGTGTATTTATAGAGGCCGACGGAAATTTATTTTATTATATTCGGTACACTTATGTATACGTCCGTTATATTACGCAACTTTTGAATACATTATTTAAGTACGAGCATTAAATTTCTTATGCCGTGTGCTTCACTGTCGCGTGAGAATGCTTTGCAAAACGCGATTACCAAATCAACAAACGGAAAATCAATTTTTCAATCGAATTACATTTCATGAATATTCCATTTATGCAAACGAAGTAGGAAGGTCGTACTTTATCAAGATCATAATAGTGAATTTATCGTTCCACGAACGAGCATCATTCAACAAATCGCCGAAATCGTTAAGTTTCGAAATTTCGCCAACTCGGACGATTAATCTTCGCCACGTGCGTTACGGACACACATAAATAAGTTGTGTCAAGAATAATACAGATGGACAACGGGGCACCACGTAACATAGACGACAAAATCTCTTTGCTACTACTAAAATATACTTGGGCTCTCAAAAAAGAATGCTGAAAACGATAACTGTAATCCTGTAAAGAATAACGACGCGATTTATAGTAATAATATTCGGTGGTCGCCTTAAATTTCGATTCAGCAGTACCTTCGTGGATATTCGTACTAAAGAGGGAATATTAATTAAGAGATTCACCGGTACCAGGAAAAAATAATTCGCAAATATTACGTACGACATATGTAGTTCGCATCGTTCCAAGGTTCCACGGTTCGCGTTACTATTGAGCTCTCTGCCTTTTGGTAATTAAGATATTCGCCGTTCACAGGGGAAACACTTGGCCCAAAAACTGATTTACGTCGATAAATACTTTATGCGGTACGCCTGGTGTTATTTCAAACAATTGCAATTTATGACCAAGGTGAACCATTCATTTTGCTTCCTTTCACATTTTTCTCGTACACTCTATGTAGGTGCATACACGATCGCGTTCAATATTTTATTTAAGTATTACGATCATTCTAATAAACGATTGGCACTAAAATCCGTAATTGTCATCAGAATGAAAATTTGTGGCGAACACTTTTCCATTGAAACTCCGAAGAATTTCATTCAGAAAAATGGATTCGAACGAGACGTCTAAATACAACTGAATAATAAGCGCAGGTAAAAGACTCTGGTAAGAGAAATTCAACATTTGGTGGTAGTGTAAATCAGTTGTTTGAAGAAAACGAACTAACCGATGCAGTATAATATTCAAATTATTCATATCAATCGGTCGGCGAGAAATATTACCTCGTACATTTACGAAAAAACGCGGCCTCGTTCACTAGCAAACTTAATTCGAGAAAATGGCTAAACACAGAATTGCTCCAAAAAATGTATCAGGTAAAAGTGAACCGCCGGGATAAGATAAAACACCCGATAGAAGTAAGGTGGTGTGACCAGAGTGCCATTTAAAATCTATACGGTATTCGAACGGTAATATCGAACCGTACTATTCAGCTGTTTCGAAACGAAGCCCACCAGAGAATGAACTAATAAAAACATTTCGTAGTAAGCGCCCGGCCACGCGTTAATCGTCGGGTGTAAACTTTCACGATAAATTCCGATTCACGAGAGTTTCCGATCGCCCGTGATAATTCGCCCAGTAATTTGTCAGAAAGCTTGACAGACGTGTACACATATCCCACTGACGAAAATCGTAGAAACTCGGAACGGAGCGTGGCGAAATCGTACGTAACGAGAATATCGGGTGATACGTACCTCGAAGTAGGCTGAGGAACTAGTTGGTCTGCGTGAACAAGTCGATGGAGGGCGAAGACACAAGGTGGAACACAGGGGTATTCGTCGGTCTTCACTTGGTTTGTGCACACGGAAAGACAGAGACTCGCACTAATAAGCTGGCAGTCGCGGCTGCCTGCTTTAAGTGGGCATAATTGCTGGACGCGACGAAACGGCTGACTTTCAGCGCTAGTGGATTTCACGCACGCCGCCGGCCCAACTAGATGCAAATGGGAGAACACCGCAAGGCGCCATCTTTAGTTACATGGCACGCAGGCGCCGTTTGCAGCGCCATCGTGCTGTCGAGCGTGAAACACGCTAGACGTCGGCGCCTAGATACACTGGAATACACTAGGCCCTGGTGACTAGGGCATGCTGCCAGGGTAGCCAATGGTTGGGGGGGATAAGACCGAGTGACGTCATAGAGGGAGGTAGAGGGGGGCAGTCTGTGAGATAATTATAAGCTATGACGTCGTGTGTAACTTATTCATATTGAATAACACTTTTGTCAAAAATTTATATTGACCAATATGCTATATGTATTAAATATATTTATATATTAACCAATTAGATTTTCGTGTTTTAATTATGATGCGACGAAAAAGTAACGTTGCTAGAATTGCACGAAAATTTAAGCACGAGTTTTCTAACTTTAGACTCCACTAACCCGAGGCAATGTAAGGAAAACACATGCTTCCCGGGATACCATAACCTCTTCGCCGTGCCCCAAACATTCCAATTTGCAATGTAATTACGAGTGAGAAATTAAGGGAAAGCTTGTAAATAATAATACTAATAAATATATTGCGTTGAATTTCCCGTGAAATTTGTACGTTGTACAATTTGTTTTCACTTCGTGCACGTATCGTGTATACAAGCGTTACTCGCCAGCTAAATAAATAATAAAGAGGGAAAAATGAAACGCTTGACCGAGGAGAAGACGAAGCTTGTTCTCGAGAAGCTGACGAAATAGTAAGTGTTCGAAAGTTTTCCAATTTATTAACAATTTAATCGGCGGAACTCGTTCGTCAATCGAGAATTATCCTTCGCCGTCCTTCCTGTTATTGATGTTCATGTTTTTCTTCATTGTTTAGCATTGGAAGCAACGTAAAGTTATTAATCGACAGACCGGACGGTGCTTACTGTTTTCGAGAGAGAAAGGCCAGAGTGTACTACATTTCTGAAAAGATTTTACCATTGGCGAGTATGGTGAACCCAGACCGATTAGCTAGCGTTGGAACGTGTTTCGGGAAATTTACAAAGTCCGGAAAGTTCAGGCTACACATCACCGCGCTGTATCATTTAGCACCTTACGCCCAAGTAATTAAACTATCAATCGACAGGATTGCTGTATCTTTTTGCTGAGCTAACAAATATTTCGATATTTCCTTTCAGCATAAAATTTGGCTGAAACATTCGGCCGAGCAGCAATTTTTATACGGACACCACGTTTCAAAATCGGGCTTGAGCAGAATTACAGAAAATACACCTCAGTATCAAGGCGTGGTCATTTACTCCATGAACGACATACCACTGGTAATTTCCTTCCGGAAGTATCGATCGAAACGGAGCTACGCTCGTCGGAATAATAATTTTATTCAGTCATGAATTTCATTTCACGATAGATCGAATATAATTACGAAAGATAGAAACCGTTTGATCCTTTTTTGCGGGAATTCGGGTCAGACTGACCCAAATTCGGGGCAAGTGTTAATTTATCAATTTACTGTTATTTTTAGGGCTTCGGTGTCGCAGCCAAGAGTACGGCGGATTGTAAATACGCAGATCCAATGGCGACGGTTTGCTTCCATCAAGCCGACATAGGAGAATATATTCGCTCTGAAGACACATTGATATAATCGTTTTACGAAGACACCCTTTTTATATTTAATTTTCTAGGACATCGAATAAATATTTAAACATAATTTTTCATCGTTGTTCTTCCATCCAATCTAGAGGGGTATAAAGAAAGGGGAAACGCATACTTCGCGGTGCATCCCCCTTCCGTTAAAATCGTGATGCTGCGGTAAACGTATAGGCACACTTGCGACACAATTGTATTGCAGACAATATTTATACGCGGTACGAATGACAATTTAATCGAGATACATTACCGGCATTCGTGCAATTCTGTTTACAAGAAATTTGAGAAATCCTTACCTGTGAACCAGATCGTTTGACACTTCGGCAAGGCATGGCGCCATTTAGTTACCGCGCATTCCCGCCTGTCAGCGTCGCGTTCCCGCCAATTCTGAATCGATTCTCGAAGCAAGCGAGAGAGACGCCAGAACGAACGGAGTCCAACTGAAATTAGAGAAAAATGTATTAAGGGTCACCGATATTATGATAACATTGCTAGAAACTGTAGACTGTATTGCATAATAATGGCATTCAAAGCTGAAATTCGCGTACCCATACGTAAATGATGATACGTACACCGATGAGATAAGCCACCGATGAGATATAGGAATAGACAAGTCATCCAATGTATTTTTTCGGCCACGATTTCTGGGACGTGGAGGTTGCTGCGAATGGAGACCCGCATGGCCGCAGCCGCGCACCTAACCCCATTAATTTACAAAAATTATTATTTACAAATTAAACGCTACTTCCTTCTGATGTATATTTGCAGCGCGGTTGATATGCAAACTGGATATAAAAATTCTGTTAAACCTAAATCAACTAAAAAATCAACATTATAATATAAATTAGCCAATACATTGTTTGAGAAAGTAAAATGTATTAAAATAAATAATTGTAACGAAAGCTGAAAATAAAAATTCTGTTAAACCTTTTGAAGTAAAAAATAGAGATTATAATACACATTAGCTTATAGTTAGTTTAAGTAAATAGCACGTATTAAAATTATTCATTATTGCGAAAGCTGAAAATAGAAATTCTGTTAGACCTGACTTAACCTAAAGAATAAGCAATATAATATAAATTAGCATGCACGTAATTCAAATACATTCTACCTTTAATTAAGGTAAATTCAATCTTAACTTAAAAAATCCTACCTGACTAAAAAGCTAATTCAATTTGGAAATATCCTATCTAATTGAAAATCTGAAAGGACAGTGGGGGGGGGCAAGGGATATTTCACGATGAATCTTCTTTCGCTAAAATTGTGATCGCGTAACCTGAAACAGATCGAAGTTCATAAGAATTTAGTAATATTTCTTAGGTATCATATGATTTCCTTCGATTGATTTGATCCATACAACATCACTTTTGAGCCTCTGATTACTTACGTATTGCAATGTATGTTATTTAATGTACATGACGCAATATTCTATTCCTTTGACATCTCCTTTAACTTAACAATTCTGTAACAGACTTTTTTATGAGAATAGTAATTGTGAAAAAATAGTACAGTAGTACAAAGGGAGCATGTTCTTCCAAAACGCAAATATGCTGAATAATAATTGTCAATTACAAATACAAACATTTACTTGGATACTGAGATGAAACAACTCGTTTTAATGTTAATAAAAAGGGGAGAGGCGAAGAAGAATAATAAATTAGAACATTGAACACACAAACTCAATAGCCAGAGGGCCATTCTACTATTAATTATCGTCCACTTATTATAAACCCGATTGAAACCCGTAAGTGGATTATCTCTTTCTTTCGCAACCCTAATTTACTGCATTACTTGCAAAGTCAATCGCGTATGGTGCTTCGTTATCTCTAATATAGTATTTCGGATATATTAAAAAAGATAGGAAAAAATAATTCACTGCACCCATCATTTTTAGTTCGCAACACTAATAACGAACGAGTCATGGTAGTCGCATCCAAGACTACGATTGCAGCAATCACCTTATGCAGCTTTCGTAGCTGCCTTTCGTGACTCAGGAACCAATTTGGGCATTTCAATGTGGTCGCAACGCTACTTAAAAATCGCGACCATTTATCATCGCAACACTATATGAAAATCTAAGAAAAATATTCGCGATAGAAAGATATCGCAGCACTGTAAGTGCTAATTAAAACCTGTGTAGGAAAGGAACGCGAAAATTATTGTCGCAACGCTAAAAGCAAAAGTACAATTTAATACAAAAGCAACTCTAATTCAAACCACGATATATTTAATCGCACCTGTAAGAAAAATGCCGCGACCTGGGTCTATCCGTAACTCTAGTTGCAATCGCGGTGTGATTTTATTCGCAACTCTAATGCAAACCGTATTCAATCGTACGCGACGCTAATAAAAATCGCGATTTGCCCAATGCGATGACGGTGGGCCAGGCAATACTGCCGGCCAAACAATAAACTACAACTACGGCATACAAAAGCGAGCATAGTGAGAAAATAGTAACAAAGAATGACTCTCCATCCGAAGGATGCAGAGCCATTGATAGTTGCCCTCTTGAGCGACAGTTTGTCGGGCCTCTTCGGCTTTTAGCCTCTTCTTTTCTTCGGGCGCAATGCTCGCTGAAACTTAGTCTAGGCTCGAGACTCTATTCGCAAACAAACAAAACTAAATAAAAGGCTAAATCGCGCAGCTAAACGAAACACACGTGGACGAATCACGACCAAATAAAATCGTAAAATTTGCGATTACAGAAAATCGTAATGATTGCGATTAAAATTGTAATCGATCATCGCCTACACGTGCAGCCTCGAGCATAATGTGACACGTTCGTTTCGAGACCAAATCGCGATCGCGACCGCGAAAAATTCGAAAAATCGATAGGCAAAGCCAGAGGCGAACGCATTCTCGTTCGCGCCACAGTTTCGCCGTCGACTTTTCAAATCAGATTTCCTGAAACAGGTTGAACACGCGAAATAGTGCCTACCCGATCAGAGACTGTGTCAACCTGCCCGGCCCTACCTACTTACATCTATCAGGCACACCAGAAGGTATACTACCTATCCTACCTAGACCTATATTTAAAAAATGGCAAAGCATTCACACAAACACACATCATTCAACGTTTCTCAATCAAACACTCGGGCGCATGAACCTACACTAGAGAGACGTCCCGGGACGCCTCCGACACCCGAGCTTGGCATACAATCATTCACACTCTAAGGGTACGTACCAGTTCCTGAAATCGGCTGACAAAGGCTAGCGACCATTGCGTAAATTTGCGCAAACGTGTATGCTTATGCATTACTTTCGTATGAAATATTGATTGCTCAAATATGTATATTGTACATTTTCTTTCTACTATGTACGCTTGGTTTGTATAGTACTCTATTCGTTGCCATATTTTCATAATTCGTTACGGCATTCAATGTGTATTTGCCATTGTAAAACATATTGCTATTTATGAAATCATAGTATTATAATTTGTTATGAAATTCCCGAGCCGACGCAATTCCACGGCCTAACCCACACACACACACGGTATGGAAAATACGTCGTGCACGGTGCACTAGCAAATGTCAGCCGCCAAACATTGTTAGAAATTTAAAAACCATATGATCATCGTGCTCATTGCCTCTCACTCACCCAAGTAGCACCTGGGCACGTGAGTGAGTTCCTGGCAATCAACACGGAAGGGATTAAACCTGAAAATCCTGATCTAAAAAGATGATTAGTACACGTACAATTGCAACAGCTAATAATATATTTTATTTTCAATCTCTTCAAACATGACTCGACTTTCTAATATATGAAATATCAATGAAGACTCAAAAGTTACTGATAAATAATTTATTTATTAAGGGAAATGACTGTCATTGAAACTGATTTTACTAGAATAAGTAATGCAATTAAATTTACTTGGAAAATAGACAAGATATTAAATAAGCCTCAGGTGATTCCTTAATCGAAGTAAAGTGTTCAAGATAGTTACTCCGATTTGAAAATCTACCCGTATACAAAGTGCCTTCTTGTACATAATGTGTAATAAATTTCATTCGAAATGGACTCGACTATAGCATATGAAAATGAATATTAAATGCTATCATTGGCTATGCATATTCAATGCTGATTTCAATAAACGTATCGTTATATTTATTTACTTTAATACATGATTGCTGTAATCATGTAGCACTTGCAGTAACGAAGTCGGGGGGCATCCGACTTCTGCACTGCTTAACAGTGAAAACAAATTTCAACTGATAATAAATGCAATTAGAAATTTAATATGCAATGTCCTCAATATATGTACACTTGTGCAATGTATTTGTTACTGTCATCATATATTTTTATCGAAATAGAGGAACCTACAGGATCAGTGCTTCTTTGATCAAATATTTATTCGAGTAAGAAATATTTCTATGGTCCTTAAGCTTTTTATATTAAAAAACGCGGAGTACAAGAAGGCAGATCTAACCTCGTATAAGAAATAATACACATGAAAATAACGTCACAACTAACGGGTATAAAAATTATTCCCGTAGTCACTATGCTCGCAAAACTACTAAAAAATACAACCAGTCACCCGTGCCGCTTCGGACCAATCGTCCTACGGCATGATTGGGGACCGGAGGAACCAAAACACATGCGACTCACCAACTCGTTGATTGCAAAAGTAGAGCAAGTACTCGTGGAAGACATCAGGAACATCACCGGGGCAGCTCAATTGAACTCAGTCGTCAGGAAGTATGCAAACTGTAACTAAACAACAAAGCAGAAAACATTAAAATCTACTGCTAAATCTACAGAATTTAACTCTTCATAGAAAACTGAGATTTGTTTTAAAAATACTTACATTTCTCGCTTCATCAGTGTCGCATAAAACATCCCCCCCGGTGATGCACTGACTCTGCTTCCGATAACGAATATAAGAGAAAAATAAAAATAAAAGACTATGTACGCGACCGCAAATTACATCGGCGAACAAATTAAGATTCTACTTTTGCGATTGAAATAATTGCAAAGGAGCACCGGTGCTCTGATAATAGTATTAATAACTAGTACGCGAAAAAAACTGTCTCTAAAATCGCGTGTAGCTAAAGCGTTATCGAAAATTTAATCAGAGCCACTTGCTCTGAAAAACCTAGAAAATTTCGGAGCAAACACTGACTCAACCGACCGCATTGCGCGCGGCCACAAAATTTTCTGATTTTCTGAAATAGAACATGTTCATCCTATCGAGTGTTTGTTATCAAATATAGATATCTATTTGTTTTTGTAAGTATTTTAACTGTTGCTGTTTCATCTTAGTACCAGTCACAAATTATACACACCTCGATACTTACCTCACTGAGATGTCTACCATACGTTTTGTCAGCTCGGCGTCAAGTAGTAGAATGACGACCTTCGCCATCGCCCTTTGCTGTTCGGCTATGTTCGACATCCGACTAAAACCAAACACCATTTTTCTTTACGAACGCTTGTGTTTCCTAGAAATATTTCAACGCACGCGTTACTCGATAAGTGGCTTTTTTTGTTTCGCGATATATTGTTGATATTTTCCACGAAAAGCAAGCTTCCCGACCACAGGCAGACACAAGATATAGCCGCAAATAATGACTTGCATTATGTTACTACTTATCTACAACGCGACTGTATATCATACAAGCTTTATACGTGGTAGGAATTATAATTTAATAGAGACATATTGCTAAAATTCTACTTATTTCCACAAGAAATTTGAGGAACGCTTACCTGTCAGCGAGAACTTGATTTAACAATATGGCGCCGCGTCACTCTGCTCCTGCGCATTCCCGTTTGAAAGTGTCGCGTTCGCGCCATTTCTGATTCGAACCAAGCGAAAGAGACGCCATGGAACAGAATCGAACTGAAATTTCAAATAAATGTATTAAGAATAACCAAAATTATAATAATATTGCTAGAAACTGCAGAATATATTGCAAGATAATGAAATTTGGGGCCTGAATATGTATATCTATACGTAGGAGTAGTGTTAGATACAAAAAATGCACGTTGGGCGAGTCCACTTGCTACGCAATTTTTTCTCACATTCTACTAAAATATGACGTAACAGTAACAAAAAACACTACAGAACTCTCAGGAGACGGGAAATGAAAACAATTGATATGATATTATGCCTTTAGGAATATGTTAGACTATGTGACATACCTTAATTCGCGGACACTCTGAACACGTCTAATCACTACGCGATCCGTTGGGCGAAAGAGGCAGAATTTTGAAATAGATTGCGCTGATTGGCTGGTAGCTGATTGGGCGATGGGGGTGATGTTCTTTCCTTACGGCGCGTGTTTTTGAATATCATATCGAACTGAATATTTTGAATTGCAAGTGTTACAGTATGGATATTAGTCGAATAGTAGGATGCAAATATATTTATTAGTAATAACAAACGCATCTGTGTAATCAAATGTTTGTAATGTTTGTTGCACTATAGAATAAGCAAACTATTTCCGTCAAACTAGTATTTGTTTTTCTTTAACTTTATTTAAATTACAATTCCTACCGTTGTGAGCGTTCAGATAGTTTTCTAGCATCTTTTCACACAGAGGAGATATAAGAGATCATTTCACTGACGAGATATAGGAATTCATATATCTCGTCTGTGACGCGGCGTCCCAGAAATCGTGGCCGAAAAAAAAAATTGCATGCCTTGTCTATTCCTATATCTCGTCGGTGAAATAGGAATAGACAGGACATCTTATGGACTTTCGTGGCCCAACGTGACGGCCATACCGACTCAGAAATCCGACACTGATTTGAGCGTCCCCTGCTCATGAACAGTGATCACTTGAAGAACTATTATTTACTGAAGTAGTGGGGCAGCACTCATACGATTGTGTGAATATATGTGAATCCTTTGGGGGAAATCAGGATAGGGTCAATCCACACCAAATCGATCACTTTTGGACGTCACCATCGGCGATTTTGTTCTAAATGAAATATGTTGTAGTCCATATGGAATTAGGGGGGGTTTAAGTCATCATTTTTGCGGTTGACAATTTGATTAGAAAATACCGGCCTTCAAAGTTTGTAATTTTTGCCATTTTTGCGAAAACGGGCTTTTAGGAATTTTTATCTCCGGAACTGTTAGTCCGATTGAGCTACTTTTTTTGTTTTATTCACAAAGGATTGGGCTATTATAAAATAATTTTTTCAACCTCGGTAATTAACTTTATAATGTCGAAAAATATAAACAAATTGTTTTTTTGCGTTTTTTTCGATGATGGGGCGCAACAAATTACTATTTCTCGGTCAACGTTTCGGTAGGAAAATTGAGCTACGATCACAGACGAGATATATGAATTCCTATATCTCGTCAGTGAAATGATCTCTTATATCTCGTCTGTGTGAAAAGATGCTAGAAAACTATCTGAACGCTCACAACGGTAGGAATTGTAATTTAAATAAAGTTAAAGAAAAAGAAATATTAGTTTGACGGAAATAGTTTGCTTAATCTATAGTGCAACAAACATTACAAATATTTGATTACACAGATGCGTTTGTTATTACTAATAAATATATTTGCATCCTACTATTCGACTAATATCCATACTGTAACACTTGCAATAAAAAATATTCAGTTCGATATGATATTCAAAAACACGCGCCGTAAGGAAAGAACATCACCCCCATCGCCCAATCAGCTACCAGCCAATCAGCGCAATCTATTTCAAAGCTCTCCTTCTTTCGACCAAGGGATCTCGTAGCGATTAGACGTGTTCAGAGTGCCCGTCGAATTAAGGTATGTCACATAGTCTAATATATTCTTGAAGACAGGAAATGATATACATTGTTTTCGTTTCCCTGTCTTTCAAGTTTTCTGTGCTTTCTTTCTTAATATTAATGAATATTTTGCAAGAAATTAAGTAAATATTGTGCAGTGAACCGAATCACACCGCGCGGCGTGCATTTTCTAATCGACTCCAGTATGCATATACGTATTATCTTTGACGTATTTCACTTCTGAATTCCATTATCTTGCAATATATTCTGCAGTTTTTAGCAATATTACCATGATATTGGTGATTCTTAATACATTTATCTCTGATTTCAGTTAGATTCTGTTCCATGGCGTCTCTTTCGCTAGCTTTCAATCAGAAATGGCGCGAACGCGACACTTTCAAACGGGAATGCGCAGGAGCAGAGTGACGCGGCGCCATATTGTTAAATCAACTTCACGCTGAGAGGTAAGCGTTCTTCAAATTTCTTGTTGAAATAAGTAGAATTGTAGCAATATATCTGTATTAAATTATAATTCGTACCACGCATAAAACTAGTACGATATACAGTCGCGTTGTAGATAAGTAGTAACATAATAGCAGCCATTATTTGCGGCTATATCTTGTTTCTGCTTGTGGTCGGGAAGCTTGTTTTTCGTGGAAAATATCAACAATATATCGCGAAACAAAAAAAGCCACTTATCGAGTAACGTGTGCGTTGAAATATTTCTAGGAAACACAAGCGATCGTAAACAAAAATGGTGTTTGGTTTTAGTCGGATGTCGAACATAGCCGAACAGCAAAGGGCGATGGCGAAGGTCGTCATTCTACTACTTGACGCCGAGCTGACAAAACGTATGGTAGACATCTCAGTGAGGTAAGTATCGAGGTGTGTATAATTTGTGACTGGTACTAACTAAGATGAAACAACAAAAGTTAAAATACTTACAAAAACAAATAGATATCTATATTTGATAACAAACACTCGATAGGATGAACATGTTCTATTTCAGAAAATTTTGTGACCGCGCGCAATGCGGTCAGTAGAGTCCGTGATTTCTCCGCAGTTTTCTAGTATTTCCAGAGCAAGTGGCTCTGCTTAAATTTTCGTTTACAGTTTACCTGCACGCGATTGTAGAGTCAGTGTTTTTCGCCTAGTAGTTATTAATTCGATTATCGGAGCACCGGTGCTCCTCTTCAATTATTTCAATCGCGAAAGTAGCATCTTAATTTGTTCGCCGATGTAATTTGCGGTCGCGTACATAGTCTTTTATTTTTATTTTTCTCTTATATTCGTTATCGGAAGCAGAGTCAGTGCATCACCGGGGGGGATGTTTTATGCGACACTGATGAAGCGAGAAATGTAAGTATTTTTAAAACAAATCTCAGTTTTCTATGAAGAGTTAAATTCTGTAGATTTAGCAGTAGATTTTAATGTTTTCTGCTTTGTTGTTTAGTTACAGTTTGCATACTTCCTGACGACTGAGTTCAATTGAGCTGCCCCGGTGATGTTCCTGATGTCTTCCACGAGTACTTGCTCTACTTTTGCAATCAACGAGTTGGTGAGTCGCATGTGTTTTGGTTCCTCCGGTCCCCAATCATGCCGTAGGACGATTGGTCCGAAGCGGCACGGGTGACTGGTTGTATTTTTTAGTAGTTTTGCGAGCATAGTGACTACGGGAATAATTTTTATACCCGTTAGTTGTGACGTTATTTTCATGTGTATTATTTCTTATACGAGGTTAGATCTGCCTTCTTGTACTCCGCGTTTTTTAATATAAAAAGCTTAAGGACCATAGAAATATTTCTTACTCGAATAAATATTTGATCAAAGAAGCACTGATCCTGTAGGTTCCTCTATTTCGATAAAAATATATGATGACAGTAACAAATACATTGCACAAGTGTACATATATTGAGGACATTGCATATTAAATTTCTAATTGCATTTATTATCAGTTGAAATTTGTTTTCACTGTTAAGCAGTGCAGAAGTCGGATGCCCCCCGACTTCGTTACTGCAAGTGCTACATGATTACAGCAATCATGTATTAAAGTAAATAAATATAACGATACGTTTATTGAAATCAGCATTGAATATGCATAGCCAATGATAGCATTTAATATTCATTTTCATATGCTATAGTCGAGTCCATTTCGAATGAAATTTATTACACATTATGTACAAGAAGGCACTTTGTATACGGGTAGATTTTCAAATCGGAGTAACTATCTTGAACACTTTACTTCGATTAAGGAATCACCTGAGGCTTATTTAATATCTTGTCTATTTTCCAAGTAAATTTAATTGCATTACTTATTCTAGTAAAATCAGTTTCAATGACAGTCATTTCCCTTAATAAATAAATTATTTATCAGTAACTTTTGAGTCTTCATTGATATTTCATATATTAGAAAGTCGAGTCATGTTTGAAGAGATTGAAAATAAAATATATTATTAGCTGTTGCAATTGTACGTGTACTAATCATCTTTTTAGATCAGGATTTTCAGGTTTAATCCCTTCCGTGTTGATTGCCAGGAACTCACTCACGTGCCCAGGTGCTACTTGGGTGAGTGAGAGTCAATGAGCACGATGATCATATGGTTTTTAAATTTCTAACAATGTTTGGCGGCTGACATTTGCTAGTGCACCGTGCACGACGTATTTTCCATACCGTGTGTGTGTGTGTGGGGTAGGCCGTGGAATTGCGTCGGCTCGGGAATTTCATAACAAATTATAATACTATGATTTCATAAATAGCAATATGTTTTACAATGGCAAATACACATTGAATGCCGTAACGAATTATGAAAATATGGCAACGAATAGAGTACTATACAAACCAAGCGTACATAGTAGAAAGAAAATGTACAATATACATATTTGAGCAATCAATATTTCATACGAAAGTAATGCATAAGCATACACGTTTGCGCAAATTTACGCAATGGTCGCTAGCCTTTGTCAGCCGATTTCAGGAACTGGTACGTACCCTTAGAGTGTGAATGATTGTATGCCAAGCTCGGGTGTCGGAGGCGTCCCGGGACGTCTCTCTAGTGTAGGTTCATGCGCCCGAGTGTTTGATTGAGAAACGTTGAATGATGTGTGTTTGTGTGAATGCTTTGCCATTTTTTAAATATAGGTCTAGGTAGGATAGGTAGTATACCTTCTGGTGTGCCTGATAGATGTAAGTAGGTAGGGCCGGGCAGGTTGACACAGTCTCTGGTCGGGTAGGCACTATTTCGCGTGTTCAACCTGTTTCAGGAAATCTGATTTGAAAAGTCGACGGCGAAACTGTGGCGCGAACGAGAATGCGTTCGCCTCTGGCTTTGCCTATCGATTTTTCGAATTTTTCGCGGTCGCGATCGCGATTTGGTCTCGAAACGAACGTGTCACATTATGCTCGAGGCTGCACGTGTAGGCGATGATCGATTACAATTTTAATCGCAATCATTACGATTTTCTGTAATCGCAAATTTTACGATTTTATTTGGTCGTGATTCGTCCACGTGTGTTTCGTTTAGCTGCGCGATTTAGCCTTTTATTTAGTTTTGTTTGTTTGCGAATAGAGTCTCGAGCCTAGACTAAGTTTCAGCGAGCATTGCGCCCGAAGAAAAGAAGAGGCTAAAAGCCGAAGAGGCCCGACAAACTGTCGCTCAAGAGGGCAACTATCAATGGCTCTGCATCCTTCGGATGGAGAGTCATTCTTTGTTACTATTTTCTCACTATGCTCGCTTTTGTATGCCGTAGTTGTAGTTTATTGTTTGGCCGGCAGTATTGCCTGGCCCACCGTCATCGCATTGGGCAAATCGCGATTTTTATTAGCGTCGCGTACGATTGAATACGGTTTGCATTAGAGTTGCGAATAAAATCACACCGCGATTGCAACTAGAGTTACGGATAGACCCAGGTCGCGGCATTTTTCTTACAGGTGCGATTAAATATATCGTGGTTTGAATTAGAGTTGCTTTTGTATTAAATTGTACTTTTGCTTTTAGCGTTGCGACAATAATTTTCGCGTTCCTTTCCTACACAGGTTTTAATTAGCACTTACAGTGCTGCGATATCTTTCTATCGCGAATATTTTTCTTAGATTTTCATATAGTGTTGCGATGATAAATGGTCGCGATTTTTAAGTAGCGTTGCGACCACATTGAAATGCCCAAATTGGTTCCTGAGTCACGAAAGGCAGCTACGAAAGCTGCATAAGGTGATTGCTGCAATCGTAGTCTTGGATGCGACTACCATGACTCGTTCGTTATTAGTGTTGCGAACTAAAAATGATGGGTGCAGTGAATTATTTTTTCCTATCTTTTTTAATATATCCGAAATACTATATTAGAGATAACGAAGCACCATACGCGATTGACTTTGCAAGTAATGCAGTAAATTAGGGTTGCGAAAGAAAGAGATAATCCACTTACGGGTTTCAATCGGGTTTATAATAAGTGGACGATAATTAATAGTAGAATGGCCCTCTGGCTATTGAGTTTGTGTGTTCAATGTTCTAATTTATTATTCTTCTTCGCCTCTCCCCTTTTTATTAACATTAAAACGAATTGTTTCATCTCAGTATCCAAGTAAATGTTTGTATTTGTAATTGACAATTATTATTCAGCATATTTGCGTTTTGGAAGAACATGCTCCCTTTGTACTACTGTACTATTTTTTCACAATTACTATTCTCATAAAAAAGTCTGTTACAGAATTGTTAAGTTAAAGGAGATGTCAAAGGAATAGAATATTGCGTCATGTACATTAAATAACATACATTGCAATACGTAAGTAATCAGAGGCTCAAAAGTGATGTTGTATGGATCAAATCAATCGAAGGAAATCATATGATACCTAAGAAATATTACTAAATTCTTATGAACTTCGATCTGTTTCAGGTTACGCGATCACAATTTTAGCGAAAGAAGATTCATCGTGAAATATCCCTTGCCCCCCCCCCCCCTGTCCTTTCAGATTTTCAATTACATCGGATATTTCCAAATTGAATTAGCTTTTTAGTCAGGTAGGATTTTTTAAGTTAAGATTGAATTTACCTTAATTAAAGGTAGAATGTATTTGAATTACGTGCATGCTAATCTATAATATATTATAATGCTTATTCTTTGGTTTTAGTCAGGTCTAACAGAATGTTTATTTTCAGCTTTCCCCATAATGAATAATTTTAATACCTCCTGTTTACTTAAACTAACTATTAAGCTAATGTGTATTACAATCCTTATTTTTTATTTCAAAAGGTTTAACAGAATTTTCAGAAATAATCAGATTTTCAATTAGATAGGATACTTCTAAATTGAATTAGCTTTTTAGTCAGGTAGGATGTTTTTAGTCGGGATTTAATTTACCTTAATTAAAGGTAGAATGTATTTGAATTACGTGCATGCTAATTTATATTATATTGCTTATTCTTTAGGTTAAGTCAGGTCTAACAGAATTTCTATTTTCAGCTTTCGCAATAATGAATAATTTTAATACGTGCTATTTACTTAAACTAACTATAAGCTAATGTGTATTATAATCTCTATTTTTTACTTCAAAAGGTTTAACAGAATTTTTATTTTCAGCTTTCGTTACAATTATTTATTTTAATACATTTTACTTTCTCAAACAATGTATTGGCTAATTTATATTATAATGTTGATTTTTTAGTTGATTTAGGTTTAACAGAATTTTTATATCCAGTTTGCATATCAACCGCGCTGCAAATATACATCAGAAGGAAGTAGCGTTCAATTTGTAAATAATAATTTTTGTAAATTAATGGTGATAGGTGCGCGGCTGCGGCCGTGCGGGGCCTCCATTCGCAGCAACCTCCACGTGGTGAGACCTGGGCAATCGATTTTATTTACCATACAGTTACCAATTTTAACACTTATACTTTTGTGATTTAATTGTTAATTATATGGTAAAAATGTCGAGCTAATTGGCTGCGATTTTTTAAATTTCTCCTATTCCTAACATTACACTTAATTGCCTTCTTGAGTTCCTCCCATATCACCGCGGTTGACCGCGGAGGTTTATTTCAGGTCAACGTTTTCACAGAGTGCTAAACTGTATTGTATTGTATGCCCATTATATTATAAGATACCCATGATTATTGTAGTATGCTTTTATGTTTTTGAAGAATCAGGCAATTAAAGAACCAGGTGGTCAAAAGCGTTTCGCCTTTGTCCAGAGTGCTCGAAAAGCGTTTCGCCTGGGCACGGAGCGATCGTTCGGAAGCGTTTGCTCCAGAACCTTGGAGCTTATCAGTCGATTCTTGAGTTTTTGAGCGAATATTCTTTGTTTTAAAAAGTGACGCTAACATATATTTAATTCAATCTGTACAAAGGCGGAGGTAGAGTGGAATTAACAATTAATTTGTCAAATATGTAACACTGTATGTTAGTCTAGCTTTCAAAAACACAATTAATGAGAAGTGAAGTAAAGAAAGTGATGGGGAAGCCTTAAAGACTAAATGTATAATCGAAATGAAATAAGGGGATAAGTAATGGGGATAATGTGTAAGTATATAAGTAAGTATGGGATAATGGAAGGTTTAAATGTATTAAAACGGGAGCAATGCGTCAGTACCAAAGTAAAGGGGGAACAGGAAAGAGTCAGCAATTAATAGCGCAGAAATGACTTAGGAATTTGTAATGAAACAGAGAGGAAATAAAAAGATGTGTAATAGACGTGCGATAAAGAGACAAGAAATAGTGCGATGCATAAGGTGGAGAAGGTATGAAAAGGAAGAGCGAAACAGAAGATGAGAGTGGAAGAGTTCATATAGTATTGCAAAGATAGGTTTATATGTACACTAACCAAAATTTCATTGCTGCGAGACCGAAATAAAGAATAATACCGCTGCTAGAATGTATTTATCACATGCTGGAAAATTATTTAAAGGAAAAAATATTCACAAATGCATTTACCTGTGCTAATGAGCTTGATTGTTGTAGAATAAAATGAACAATGGAACTTGCAATGTTACCGTAAATATTAATTTTGATGTAGATTGTAGCACTGTGTTTCCTAACACTTTATTGATATGTAAATGGGTGTACGGAACGGTTTTCGAGGATTATTAACATAATTTGTTGAACCAAATTATAGCACCGCTACTTATAAACAGGTGTCAGAATGTAGGTACCACTCACATCCCTGTCTTACCTAATACGATAAATTATACGATAAATAATTGATTGCCCGGGTCTCACCAGTGCCCCAAAGGGGGTCCCAGTGCCCCAAAGGGGGTCCCAGTGCCCCAAAAGGGGTCCCAGTGCCCCAAATGCTTTGGGGGGGGGGGTCAGGAAAACTGATTCTTTAATAATAAAATATACGCAAATAACGACTAAAGTTTAAATGGATACGTCTACAGAATCTACCGAATTTGTCTATTACACGTTACGTTTTAAAATACAGAAAAATAACGAATATTATACAGTTGTAATGGACACAGAGAAAATTTAAACTTCCAACTTCGGTTTTTAAGAGATTTTATTAACACTTAGACTTAGACTATGATGCTTGACTTTTCTTGTATGAAGTGAGCTTGGACTTAGACTATTACGATTGACTTTTCGTATGAAGTGAGCCTGACAGTCAGGGAACCTTGGGTTTTTAAAGGGTGTTGGAAAGGATGTAGTAGGGGTGGTGAGGGCGAATTCCAAAGGACTGCGGATGGGTAGGGATTGTAGGCAGTATGACTAGTTGTTTTGGAAGCGGTGATGTATAGTAGATGTAATAGTCTGCGACTATCACAACCATTTACTTAGCCTCGATGAACACCGATCACGGCATATTTTTAAAATCATAAAGAATAAATCACTGTGTAATGTATTCACCCCCAAATATCTATATAGATATCTATATATCTATATATCGAGGCTAAGTAAATGGTTGTGATAGTCGCAGACTATTTGAAATGCATAAAGCCAAAAGGTATGAATGTTGTAAAGAATGGATATAAACTAAATATTGTTATATTTATGAAGTTGCTTTCGAAAAAGTAATTCTTGTCTTCTACTTTCCGTGAAATGTCTTTATTAACTATATCTGGAGACCATGATCCTGTTGGTTACCTCGGACCCACAATCATAGAGCCATCTGGCCACTGAAACCCTTTGTCCTCTTTAGCAATACAGTATTGTCTCCATTAAAGCGGAAATGTTTTATTCCATACAAGCAAAAAGCTTATCCCCATTCCTGGGGGGTATACCCCTGGAGGCGTCTGAAGCTCGCTTGCCGATCAGTGTAACGCGATCCTGGTTCGGGTATATCGTTGAGGTAATACTAATTCAACGATGAAACTTTGCTATTCCTCATCCTTTCCTTATGAAACTTTTACGTAGCATAGCTGACATTTTTCTGATTAAAATGACACCAAACACGATATAATTTGGATCATATTTACATTATTTAATAGGAGGTGTTTAATGCATTGTGAACAGTAACTATGGTCCAAATTATATCGTGCTTGGTGTTATTTTAATCAGAAAAATGTCACAAAACTGTTGGATAAAGTTTGATAAAAAAAAAATAAAAAAGTTTCATCGTTGCGTTAGTGTTGTTTCACCGATACGCTGGATCTTGTTTTGCCTCTTGGCTGCTCGGTCCTTTATCTTTACTCGCTGTCCTTTTCTACGTTCGACGCTGTCGGCAAATTTCAAACAATGTAGGAAGTGAGCTGTTCCGAGGCTTTTGCTTTAATGGAGACAACACGGTATTCAACTTTCTCAGAAAACAGATAGAACAAACTCTAGGATATTCTTCGTTCTCCTTACGTTTTTACATCATTCTGATGTTTCTTTGTTTTTTCGTGCCCTTTTATCGCGGGAATTTTCTAATATTGGTCGCGGAAAGGTCGAATGAAAGTAGTATAGTAGTAGTTACGCGGAATTTAAGGGCAAAACACAATAGCTCACCATAACTCAGGGTAATACAAAACCAAAGTACAATTCATTAATTATTTTATTTAATCACTTTTACATTTTATTCGTCTCAGCTTCTTCGCTGACGAATTGGAGTTTATCGGCTGCTTAAAGAAATGATTTAAAGCGACGACGTTCAGTTCTGGTGTGCATCCTTGTGGTAGATGACGACATCCTTGAATAACAAGTTGAACGGCGTGAACTCCAGCGCATTGGCGGGCCTGTCCAAGGGGAATCCCATGGAGCGGCCGTCGGAGACAAAAGTTCCCCAAACTGGCGAGTCGACGACCACGGCTTTACTCTCGTCGAAGTGAGATACAACGACGAACAGCTTGTATTCCATTCCTTCTGGTGTACCCCTTGGCAGGATGAGTCTATCAGGGTAACCGTACGGGTGTTTGAAGTATGTGAAGACACCGTTACCGTTCATGCTTTCAACGACTTTCTTGTACAGAATGTCACTGGGCATTTCATCGGGTACAGTGTACATAGAGTTTTGGCTGAGCCTCTTGATTGCGTTCCCGCCGATTTTCACTGTAATAGGAATAATTGCGGATGTAAAACTCAATGAGATTCACTGTTGGCACTGTATACGCCCACCTTTGTAGTTAATTAGGATTCAAATGCGTTCGAATAAGTGATGTTCCAAAAACAAATGTATCGAGACAAACAAAAGTGGCACTCACAGTCGACAACGAATTGGTCCAGTTCGACGAAGTTCATGAAGTTGTCCTTCAGGGCGTACTCGTTTCCGAATTCGTCGTGCTTCGGTCCAAGGAAGATACGAATGACCGCCTTAGTATTCTTGTCGCTCCTGATCGACATGTGGTAGGTGAACGGTTTGTGGTTCAGACGATGTTGACGAGCCTTGGTTATGCTGCTGTCGGCATCATTCTGGTTGCGAATGGACACTCCGTTGTTCAGCATGGAGTCGAACGTGTCGAAGTACGTGGTCAGTTTGTCTACGGTCACGGATTCGATGCGGACACCAGGGAAGAGCAGATCGTCTACTGTATATTTAGGCAAATTCTCCTTGTATCTAAAAAGAAGACGGCATTGTTTGCATGACAGCATTCACTTGAGCAAAGAACCGGAGGCAACGAGGATAGCTGATTTTCAAATTAAAAAATCGGGAAATACAAGACGACGAACCTGTGGTAGTAGGATAGAATGGTCTTGTAGATGCTGAAGAAGATCGGATCCCTAAGGCTGGTGGAGTATAGCTCAAGGGCTGATGGGATTAAGTGGTATCGGTTGTCTGTCGTCAAACCGAATCCAAAGACTTTCCTGGCAAGTAAGTCAATATGTCCGTAGACTTGCTCGTTTATGGTGTCAGCGTTACCCTGGACGATGTTGCCAAGGATGTTCAATCCTTTTTCGGTGTAAATGTTAACCTGCTTGCCCTTGCTGTCTATGACGTAACCGTCGTCGATGGCGCTTGCGATTCTTGAGTGAAGATCCCTGATTCTCTGTAATTCGTTGCCAAGGAACCTTTCTTTACAATTTGATTCTTGCAAAACCTAACCAAACCGTTAGCAAACCTAACCAAACCGCTAACGGTCTTAGCCAGTCCTAACCCACACCTTAACGCAAGCCTTTTCTTATGAATGATTCTTCTTGACCCGCGTACTACTTACTTATCCGAAATCCATTGAAATGCTCACCTGAGTGTGTTCTTCTACCTCGACTGGCAAGGCAGCGTTGGTGTCTCTGTGTGGGAAACGAAGACCGTTGGGGTGGTGCATGGTAGGGTAGTATCCAACTTCGATAGCCCTGTCTATGCTCGCGGGTTTAACTTCACCCAAGCCGTTGCAGAGTCTCTCAAGGTAGTGTCTGCAAATCAAACGCGTAATTAGCAATACCTAAAATCACATTGCTAGTCAAATTGGCCAATTGAATTGCCACGGCAATTGTTAATTGTTAACAACGTTGGCACTGAAAGGATTATGCTAAGATTCCGATTCAGCTTGTTTCTCTTTATCGCGCTGGACTGCGACAAATTGTTCGTGCATATTTTCGAGAACCGTGGACTCAGCATGGACTAAATTGTTTTCCCGCCCAGGTGGATATAGAGCGGAATGCAGGAGATGCTAAAGCCGACTTCTAGACTGCCCGCCAATCTTCTGCTTTATATTGAGACACTTGCAGTGCTATTGTACCTTGCCAACAGTTGCTTGTGCATGAAGAAGTAGTATTCCCCACGGATTTTGGGTTGCAGGGACGCTTCAACAGTGGACACGTATCGCGGGAAGTGCTGGTTGATCATGAAGTAGAAATAGTTCAAGCCAATGTCCTCAGTGAAGTAGTTCACTGCCTGTTCGTCCACGCTATCTCTGGGCACATAGCGACCACTGTAGTTTGCCTGAATTATGTACGTGGGCCTTCCACTCGCAGGCTGGTTTATCTCGTCTGCAAAGGCCGGTTAGGCTTGAGTATTTGAGTCTACGAAATTTCGCCACGAAAAAACAGATTTAATTGTTGCGACTGACTTGTATCACCCATGGCGATTCTGTAAGCTTCGTGCATAACATCTTCGTTGAAGAACAAGTGTGGCAGGACCTCGTATAGTGGCGGCACTTTAATGAATTTGGTGTCGGGACGTTGGATCATGGCCACAATCAAGGCGTACGTGTGCATTTGCTCGTTCATGTAGAATCTAGAATAAACGGCCGTGGTGTAGAACATGTCGTAGCCCTTGGCGCTGACCAGGAGACGGTACAGCATCACGGCTTGATGGGCCTCTTCGGGGTCCAAGAGGGAGAACACTTCGCCGCGTGGAAAAAGTAATCCATTCTGCTGGTATTTGAGGATCGCGTTCACTGCATCCTGCGAATGACAAAATTTATGAGGCGACTGATTCATTTACTGAGATCTCATTGCCTGCGGGGTGTATCCCGCCAGATTAACAAATTTTTCAGGCATATCTGATAGCCTAGCGAAGACGACCATTCTCCGGCGACACTATTGACCATAGCTTCTCAGTTTCACCATCTTTCCCACACGACTTGGCAAGGATTTCACTGCGATCAAATTGCGTGCACCGCTAATTGTAAGTGAACGTACCTTGTCGTTGTAGTTGTTCACGTTCTTCTCCAATTCGAAGTTGCGTGCTATCTCGTAGAGCTCCTCGAAGTAATGGTTGGGTTGATCGGTGTGGAAGAACAGTTGGTAGAGTTTCATCTGCTTCTTCAGGTAAGCCTGGTCAGCCGTGGCATCATCGTCAGGCGGGCGACAGAGTACCTGGCCCACCAGGCAGAAGACTGCCAATGCTACGAACGCTGACTTCATCATCTTCGTGAACGCTGAAGCACTGCTGATGGAATCAATCCGCCCAGCCGCTTATATACATGGCCGAGTGGTCAGGTTTTCGATAAATAAAACCATTCGATAATGTGTATCGGGGGTCGATACAGGATGAGGTCACAGGGGTGGCGGATGTAATCGGCCTATCATACGTTCGCTCATGTTTCGCAATTTTCGGCGGTGATAGTGCAGGGTGATGTATGGTTGATTCGATCAGCGTGTCGCGGTATTTTTGCAAATTAATTAGCTAACCACGAAAGTTTGTGCAAATACTACTGTAGATTAGTTTTATAGAAAGTAACAATAGTACTGCTAGTAATTGTAGCAACAGTTCTACTGGCAGTTGCAGTAGTATTAGCTGTACTACTAGCAGTAGCTGTAGCAGCAATTGTAGTGGCAGTTGCAGTAGCAGTAGTAGCAGCAATTGTACCGGTAGTTGCAGCAGTAGTAGCAGTAGTACTAGCAGTAGTAGCAGCAGCAATAGTACTAGCAGTAGTAGTAGCAGCAATAGTACTAGCAGAAGTAGCAGCAGCAATAGTACTAGCAGTAGTAGTAGCAGCAATAGTACTAGCAGTAGCAGCAACTGTGCTGGCAGTTGCAGCAGCAGTAGTAGCAGCAATAGTACTAGCACTAGCAGCAACTGTGCTGGCAGTTGCAGCAGCAGTAGTAGCAGCAATAGTACTAGCAGTAGTAGTAGCAGCAATAGTACTAGCACTAGCAGTAGCAGCAATAGTACTAGCAGCAGTAGTAGCAGCAATAGTACTAGCAGTTGCAGCGGTAGCAGTAGCAGCAGTTGCACTGGTAGTTGCAGTAGTAGTAACAGTAGTAGTAACAGTAGTACTAGCAGTAGCAGCAATTGTGCCGGCAGTTGTACCAGCAATTACAATAGTAGTCGTAGTAGTAGGAGCAGTAGTTGTAGTGCTAGTACTATGTACACAGTTTTTTTTACATTAGGTTCCTGTTTGTACTAATAATGTGCTGCTGTAAATAATTCTGTAACTTAATGATCATTTTCATATCGAATATATTAATTTTCTTAGATCAATCCTATATACTGCTTCTTCCATTTTACTATACTTTCTATATGTTTTCGGCCAGCCTACACTTGTCGTCAACAAAATATATTCACGATTTTATTACATTATCAACACGCCCAATAATGCTGGGCGAAAACAGCAAATAAATTAAAGCTGATTATTTAAAAATTTTGTTCCCCGTTATCACAGGCTTTGATAAATTCTCAATCGTAACAAAGTATGGCAAATCTCTCTGCTTGCGTTATTCGTTAATTATGTTCTTTACATTAATCTAAGGTTAACCCTTTCGGTCACGAATTATTTACCGAATTTATATATACCAACCATTTCTATAGCATGTCCTCATATGAGGACGCCATGGCGGAAAGGGCGAAGGAAATTTGTACGCAAATTGTACACCTGGGTGCTGTAATTCGTCATTGAATTTTCCCTATTGTTTTGTTCATTTATTGCAAACTGAAATACTGACAAAAAACTGTTTCACTTTATCGTTGAAAATGTTCAATAAATAATTGCATCTCATTCCTGTCGTTATACATTTTACAGACTATTATATCATCCATTTACTGTTTAACGAAGTATGATCTATCAAGTGTTATATTATTTTCAATGCATGTACGTATCTCTTATCCACGTTACGTGGAATCTAATGACAGTACAGTAATGCCACGGAAAAAAATAATTCGCATAACAGATTAATTTTTTGTGATTCTGTTTACCCCTTTTATTATTCAATCCGGGAGATACGATAATAGCAACTTATCGCTCCCAGCCTTTTTCTTTATTTTGGGCCTACCTATCTCTAAATTCGAGAGGTCGATTTGCGATGCGTTGGATCTCGCAACTGGTTCCGTTTGTTTATTACGAAATTGGATAATAGTAAATGCAATTGACACCTCTATGCATCAGGATCAATTAAATCGGATTTGTGTATCGCGAAATTCCACTGCGAAATTTGTATTTTATCGTAGGATACATGGAAGGAATATAAAAGTTGAAGACATGGTACTCCAAAGTGGTTGAAATTAAATACATTTAATACTGAAATTAATAACCAACTTTGTTAATCGTAATTGGTACATACAATATGTATATTAATGCGCATCCGACCTAACCAAAACTTATTCAATTTTTTAATACTAATGGATACACATAACACGTTGCACGAAATATTATTTACTTTAATGAAAGAAAGCTCCTCCCGTTTGAAGGTGGCAAATTAAAGATCCCGAAGAATGGACCTGCCAGTTTCACGAAAAGATTTCGTTTTAACATCCTCCAATTATGCCACTATGATCACAATGGCCAAACTGTGCGTGAGGAGACTTGAAAATGAGATGAGACAGAATGCACAGGACATTGTCGACCATTTAAGCAAGAATACATTTATGTCGTCTACAAACCTCGACGAGCCGACCGAGTTATGGTTAAGTGATTTGAAACAGCATTTGCATCAATTTGAATTTAATGGCAGAGTAAGTTGAGCACTAAATCCCCTGAAATGATTGAAACGATTTGCTGCCTTCATTATTTATTACTCAAAAGATCAAGGCCTCTTTGAGAAATGCACACATGCAAATAATATATCGTACAAGAATCAAATAATTCGAACACAAATTCAGATTCAGTTCGAGAAATTGTTCAACAAATATTTCTGAAGTGTCCTTGTTAATTAGTTTCCATTAACAATCCGTTTAGGCCACCACATTGAGGTTATTCTTCGAGATGAGCAGCTACTTGCACACCGCACGACCACCGATAGTCAGAATGAACGAGCCACGATACAAAATACCAGTACGCAACATTACGTTTCCACAGAACAAAGAAAGTCAATTTACCCGTTTGTCACAGAAACCGAGAGCAAGTGTGCGGAAAAGGTGTTCGAATAAAAGTTTGAATGAAATTAACGTATGCAGATAAGAAATACTCAAAACGCACCTAATATAAATAATAACGGGTAATATAAACGTATTAATAGATAATTGGCTAACTCTGTAGCAGCGTATGATAATGTTTAGGTTAACACATCCCGCGAGATATTCCATTGTCCTAGGTTAAACGAAGCACCCGGTATATTATTTTCTTCTAAATTAACACAATAGTCCTGGAAATCGAATTTGTTCACTCGTGTGCAGTTCACCCAATAGTGCACAGCATTATTACGCAATAAAGGTGCGATAAAGCTGATGTTTCACGTTTGTTTATTTAAAAATATACTCTAATGCTATTTTATTACATTTGGTTTCGCATGTCGATAAGCACAAGATCACACAGCGGAACAACAGTGTTTCGTTCGCGTGTGAATCCGTTCGGTCGCGACTAGCAATAAATAACAACAATCGCTGTAATCAGGGAAATTTGCATATTTTATAATACATATTAGATCATAGGGTGTACAGGTGTGTAACAATACGAAATTGTGTAATTAATTTTTCTTCACGTTACAGCTATTCAGCCTTATTAAAAGTTAGTACCTTAGTTGCCTATTTTCTTTGATTCATTTCGTTTCTTCGTTTCCGGAATAATAATATAGTAATAAAATAGAAGTTCGTTGCAACGATTTCGCGGATACTTAAAATATTATTGGCGTCTAGTATGATCGTTGCCCTCGGTACTGAATGAAACATTTACTACTGCGTTAATATACGAGTACCATGAACCATTAATCGTATAATCACCATGCTCTTCCAACCCAAAAACGATAAACATTTATTAGAACCATTTTCTATGCACGGTAAGGATTATTTCTTCGTAGAAATCATCGCTAAATAAATATTTAGTATCACAGTTTCCATATATAGACAAGATTTGCCTGCGCTTTTTGATAAAAAAAACAAAAAAAAGAGAGAAAAAACAACGGTTAGTAAAAACATTTTTACCCGATTACCAGAATTTTATGGCATAAAATTGCCACAAGTTGAATAAAATTTCAGTCGTATATATGCACGTTAACAAAAAAGAAGCAAACGTATACACATATACGGGGCGAGCCGATAAGAACCGATATCTGAAAAAACTCGGTTCTTATTGACGTTATCAGATAATGTTTCAAATAAAATATGTCGCACTAGCGGGAGCTAACTAGATCGTCGCATTTTCATATTCTTATATTTCTTATTTACCGAGATATCAAGGCGACCCTGAGTTTTTAAAACGGCAGTGCATTGTTTCACTGCCGCCATATTGTAGTCGATAAAACGACGAATTCAACGATCTTCGGTTGACCTCGAGCCTCGAAATTAGGCAAGCATTTTTCGACTCGAGCAAGGAGCTCTGGGTCGCCTTAAATGAAACGCGCAGAAAAAACGGAAATGCACGCATCCCATCGGCCCCTTCGAGTACAGCATACTCTATTCGAGGCGTTTGTTGCCAACGTCAATAATTGCCGAGTCATCTCAGTCAGCACTGCTCATCGGCACACCCTGTACACGTGTATCTCGATCACTGGGCCCTTTCGGCACTAACTTTCTCGTTGTCCTCCTCGTCTTTCAAAACAGCGTCGTTCAGGCAAACGTTGTTCAAGCTGACGGCGCTGTTTGAGAACATAGCCGTGGCTAGATTCGGATTCTTTATGTCGCTGGTGGTCGACGAATGTACGACGGACGCCACGGCGTCGTCGTCGGGCTCCTCGGCAGGCGACAGAATCAGGTCGCACGCCTTACCAAGGATCACCAAGCTGTTCAGGATCCTCAGGGCTATTAAAATTAGATAGGCCAGCAGGAGTAAAATTATGTTCGCCGGCCTGGCGGACGGTGTGACCGTCGTGCAGAGCACCCTCCCTATCGCCACGCTCAGAGGAAGAGGAATGAAGCCCATCCTGCGGGCCACCAGGTCCGAGGGATCCGAGAAAGCCCTCTCCTGACGGGTTTGGGCCATGTCGTACGCTAAACTTCTAGTGTAATCCCTGTACACCGTGGAGCGAAGCCCGTTGAAGCGCGTTATGAACGCGTGCTTCACCTGACGGAGAGAAACGGACAAATTGGATCACATTCGACATCTTCAGGTTTGTACATCGGCTCACCCAGTCGACCAGGACTTCAGCTAGCAGCAGGAATATGCAATCTGGCAGAAGCACCGCGAGACGGTCTGCCTTCCACGCGTATTCTTTCATCGTTTGAAGGTTCACGGCTAGGAGGAGCATCAATAAATGGAAACGCTCCCTCACGTCTGCACAAGACAGTTGAAACAGATTGTTCTTATCAAATTTCTTAAACACGGAACCTTTCAATTCTACGAACTGAAACAGAAGTTCACGCCGCCGTTATTAGTGTCGATGTTTCGTCGGCGCATTGTGTTCGCCTTATCGTCACCACCGCGACATACGCACACGTTTCAGTAGTATTAAAGTCGACGCGGGTTTGTTGCGAACGCGTTTACGTAATTACGACTTACATTATTGGACATCATTATAGTGAGTAGTGCCTTGTTACTGCTGTTCATCGCCACGTTCAAAGTCGTTGCTTGGAAAAGCACCAGTATACTATGTAAAACTTTAAATGCAATAATCGCATCGGAAAATATAATTCTGTTCAAGTTACACCGTCCCACGGGATTACGGGGAGGTTTACAATTCGAATCGGAGGGAAGTGAGAGGACCGTGCGAAGCTCTGCATCTCGCAGAGGTTTCCTCGAGCTATGGACGTTCGACTGCGCCATGTTCACGTGTGTAAAGGATACAGACATAAATAATGGCGAACAGCAGATGAGGTAGAGTACCAAAATGCTGGGAACCTGGTTGCGTCTTCGATCTAGGCTCTGTGGCTGTCCACAAAAGGGCGTCTATCGTATCTTGGCCGAAGGCGCTAAACAATCTATCGCCAACTTCCAGCATATTATAAAATATGTACAATTTTATTACCGATTGGCTCTTTACCACATGATACATCATAGAGGTGTCCACTTTCCATGTAGCTGCCCAGCAGCTGATCACCATGATGCCTTTTAAGAGATCGCAGATCTCCGCCGGCCTCAGATGCCGTTCGTTCGTTCTCGAATTGGCCTTCTCCTTGCTTGATCGGGAATGGACGCGCGTTACAGACAAAGTTCAGTAAAGAGGTGTTGCGACGACCGCGGAGCGCGCGCGCTTACCTCAGGCAATGCCAAACGGGTCTCGTGACCACCGTCCACAGTGCCATCATAAACCTCAACGGCAGGAAGGTGTAGACGAACAGGAAGGAATCTGCGCACTGCAACGGAAAGAATTTGTCACGTCGAGCTGGGCGAATGTCGCGCGGATGAGCGAGGAATCGCTGCGTACCTGCAGGAACCCGTAAATCATAAACTTCTCAACTTCTCGGGGAATTTTCATGAAGGAGTATATCTTCTCCCTTCTCGCTGAAAACCTCTCCTCGTCGTTCTCCAGTTGGTAGCCCCTGGTCAGCTCGGTTCGTAGAAATTGTATAAGGGACACGCCTGCAACCGTGACGCGAACGAGCGTGACATACGTCGATTAACGCCACGTGCAACGCCGTGCTGACAAGTTGAGAGAAGAATTACCCGATCCCTTCCGCGCGGTCTTCCCATCGTTCAATTGGCCCTTCACGTCCTGGATTTTGCTGTCACGCGTGGCGGACCGCCCCGACGATTTGAATCTGATGTACTTCTTGTCGGCAGAATTCGGCCAATTCTCGTCGGTACTCATTTTCTCTGATCATTCCCTCGTTTGGCTACAACATAACCTCAAATCTGCCGTTCCATTGGAAACCGCGACGCACCTCGAACGTTTTTGTCCCGTTTTCAAATGTGCACTTAATTACGTAGATTCTCTCTCTCCTTCTTCCCTTCGTTCTTTTTTTTCGGTTTTATCGTTTACGGTTATCGAATCGCGTTTATGTTAACATTTTACTCATGATTTCGTTCATAAGTCACATTACGTAAGCTGAACGGGCGTTCTACAAAACATAAACTGACGTTATTGTGAACTTGTCATATTACGCGGAACTTTACTAATAGTGCATCGGAGGTGTGCATGCATATGCATGTAAGTACATGCAACGGTGTTGGTTATCGGTCGATAACAGCATTGATTTAATGCTTCCGATTAAGGAAGATTAATCGATTGTTGAAATCGGATGTTCATTGGCGATTATATAAGTATTAATCGGTGGCCATCGGTTTTTAGTTTGTTAACTGAGATTTATTTAAGATTTTATATAAGGCTTCTCGTCGAGTTCCCCCCCATACCGCCATAATCGTAATATTCGAAGGTGAAGATTGCAATGACTCGTGTGGTATTTGGAAAGTCAGCGAATGCATGCATGCGTTTATTTATGCATACGCATATTCAGTGCAGTCAGGGTTCCCCAAGTGCAGACCGCGTTGCCATGGAAACGCGCGACGCTACGACAGGCTAGCATTTCCATTGGCCAAGAAGCCTCACGCATGCTTGCGACGAACGGTCTAGCGGCACCGCACATGCGCACTGCGCGCAAGAAACGAGTGGTGGGGGTAGGAAGCGCGCGAGGGGCCACATTCGGCAGCGCTGATCTATATGATTCGTCGGCTTGGTGTTAGTATCACGTCGGTCAACGAACTAATGTGTGTCGAATGTCGTCCTGCAGTTGCCGCTGTTTGCTTTCTAAACGATTCGCTTTATTGCTGTGGCGGTTGTGATTGATGATGTTCGTGTGAATCACGGTGCAAAGAATCCTTAATGGAGTCATGGCATTTTCACCCACCGATAAAGTACAGGACTTTTATGTATGTAATATAATCGTTCCGGTGGTCGTGTTTACACTAGTTGCTTTCATTTCGATTGTGTTCAAAAGGTAAGCGACACATAGGCTATTCACACATAGTGCGATGATACGTTCTCGAAATTCCTCCGAACAATGTGACTCTCTTACGTTCAGATTCCAATATTGATTTTAATTAGGTTATCCGATTGTTTTATCTTATTTGCCGACTTTCAGGAAAGATTGAAGTTTCAATTTCTGTAGAGTGTAGCTGAATTTTATATGTTCATTAAAAGTGTTGTTGCGGCAATTTTGTTTCCTGTAAACATACTCTTTTTGTCGCAAGTAATTACAGAAAGCAAAATGTGAGGTTATATGGTCGTTTTGATACGACACATGCGTGTAATGCATAATTTAAATCAAGTCATCGAGTTATGTATATTTAAGCGAATTGTGCAGTAGTAGTACAGTATAGATCTATATTTAATCACCGTACGTTCTCAATGGTAAATTTCGGCCTTTTTCAAGGCCAGCAAAAGAAGAACGTTGGAACATCTCTGGGCAACAACAATTAACGTATGATTAAATTAATCATCTCTACCAATTGCCACAGGTGTTCTGACTCGTACTGCTGAATACGTGATTTAATCTAGGGAAATATTCCCAGAGGGGAATTCCCCGACGTGGATTAGTACTGAACGAAATCCCCTCCCTGGTTACTATGGATTTGTTTCCCTAATATCCCTAGAACAGATTTAGAGATGCAAACAAAACGCATACGCCAGCTGTTTATAACGAGAACTTTTCTAAAATTGTTCTGTACCTGTGTGAATTTTACGATTAAAAATGAAAACTACAGTTTCCATCGATCGAAGAGATTAATTCAATGTTTCTTACACACAATCCTCCCTTCCTACAATAATGCAAAATTAATCGCCCAACGATATTTTTGCCAATACAATATTACACATTTCTTTGCCCGCGAGGGCAATAGAATAACCCGTTAATTAAATGAAATATTATTAAATAAATAATACCGTTGTTCGTGAATATTTCAGCATCGTCTGGGTACTTATCGTGTGTTGTCTCTATGTAACGGCCATCTTCTACGGACTCGTTATACTACAGTATGTCAGCGTGGCTTTAGTAAATTTGAACGCCATAGGCGGCACATTTAGCCCAACATACGAAACTAAAGATCCGTGCAGCGTTTGCAGCAATAATAGCTGTAAAAGGCATAAATTATTACCACATTCGACTAAAGTGAAAATACCGAAGGACTTTGACCATGCGTTGGAGCAAGTAATTATATTCTCATGATTATAGCACTTGTAGAAATTTCTTAAGTGCAGCTAATATTAACTTGCACGAAACACAGCATGCTTGGTAGAGATTGTTTTCAATTTTATTTTTACCTTCATTTTGTTGAAGCCATTTTTTCACCTTGATAATATAGTTGCCCATATGATAGTCGACGAAATTAAACGAAGAAATATTTGAAATATTGTTTTCTATAAAAAAAAGTTTACTGCATGTGATATATGCAATCGGGGACAAAAACAGTTGCACACAATATACCCGTCTAACCGAACAATCTAAACACAGTTTAATATTAATTAAAACTAATCATTTGTTGTATAAAACTTTAAGAGATTTTAAATGTTTTAACACTAGAACTACCGATACATTTTGCTATTATTCAGATAGCATACGTTAGACAGATTATGAACACGAAAGTCGTTGAATGGACATTAAATAGAGATATGTAATTGTCATTCTCATTAAAACTCATCATAAATTGCTACAACGATACCTATATATTAATAATTCGAAAGCAAGAAATCTGAAACAAGTCATTTTGACCCCCTTGGCAGTTCCAGTGTTGATATTGATTTAAATACATGACAAAAATCACGGGAGAACGTCTACTGGGACTCCCCCATGCATCCACTCGCTGTTTTATCGATCGCGCGTTGTCTCTATTTATCTCATGCGTTTAAAACACTAGAGTGTACATAAAAGGACGAACGTATACATTTTTTTTCCACAGCTTCTCGAGGATCTGCTGCAAAAGTATGTTTGCGCGTGGTACTCAGACTTTTCAGCGAACGAAACGTTCGTGCAACAACTTCGTTTCGCTACAGCCACAGCGAGCAAGAACATCGCGATCCGTTTGCTTCGCACGGATGTGACTAACGTAATATTTTATCGTTTAATCCCGTTGATTTTGCAACACGCTCAAGACTGGAAGACCCTGCGTACGACAGTGAAAGAATCGAGCGATCAGTCTCGCTTTGGTAACCGATTGATCGATTATTTTGGCCGCGAGATTCATCCGGCCAGCTATACGAGGAAAGCCGAGTTGAATTACCTTAGAGGCGTAGTCACAGCTGTTACACCCCATTTATTACCCGCCATACACGTCTCTACTAATAATAAGGTAAGAAATGGGCATTTTCATGTATGCGAATAGTTTCCTAAATAGTGCGCAAACAAATTAAATTGCGTAATACGTACAAGCGTAATTACTTCGTATCTCTACACCGTACTAATCATAAGACCCACTTGAAATTGGCGGGATATTTCGGGTTGCCTGATTGGACGGTGTAAATCGGGTTGCTTGCCGCTAGGCGCCAACAATCTGTATTTATAAACTATATTACCAAACGATACGACGAGATCGGACATGTTATTATTAAACGAAAAATGTTTATTTCATAATTCTCTGCCATCCTTATATCCATGCTCTTTCAGTTATTACAAAAATGAAATAAACCAAGAGTCACGTCTGCCATATCGTATAATAAAAAAATCGATTGCATTGAGAAAATGTTTAATAAAAATTAAAACATTCTGAGTCACAGTAATAATTAATAGTAGAGATACAGACTGTCTACTGTTTTTTGCAGTAAATAATTTACCAATATCTCTTTATTCAAGATACGAAATATATTCGATTTCCAGGTTATACTTCGTGAAATTTTGGCGAATTGGATCCTGTTGCCTGCGATCGATGCTATCGCCGATCCAGAGAACATCAATGCATTAGTAATGTTGTCGACCCATCGAGACGGGTCTGTTTCTAGTCACGTGGACACGGTGAACGTTCCAATGTTGCAGCGCTGGATGACCACGCCATTAATGCCAAAGAATGCACCGAATCATTTGAAGCCATCGTTGGACAAAGTCCTGAACGATCCTCGCCTGCTATATATGTTTATGCAACATATCAAAGAGACCGGGCCTATGAATCTCTTTCAATTCTGCTTGGATATTGGTAAGTAAACAAAAAATATTTAGAAAGCCTTCTCAGATTTTTAAATAAATAGTGCCGTTGGTTCCCGTTAGTTTCATTCAGATTCCAATTGTTTTTCTATTGCAAACTTATTTCGTACGATAGCGTATATAATATTTCGGTCGGTTTATTTTCAGACGATCTGAGCAAGCGTATGCTAAACCCAGAAATGAGCCCAAACGCTGAGAGCAGTTTGTACACGGATATTCAGAATATGTATGCAACGTACCTAGACCCCGACGGTCCAGAGTACCTAAATTTGCCAGAAGATATATCCACGGGAATACGACAAAGTAGGTACAAACAATTCCAACAATTGATCGGCGATGCCGTTAATTGCAAACGATGTGCGAAATTTTCCAACATTACAAACACGCGTCGCGTTAAATTTTCAGTCCTTGAGAAGGGCGCGAAGAAGATTCAGGAGATGAGGACCTCGCGGCCATTTTACCAAGCCCACCAAGAAGCTCACGCACTGCTAGAATCCACCTGTCTACCATCTTTCCATCACAGTTACCCAGTAAAGAAAATTAACGATTAATTACCCGCTGTTGCGCATTTATCGACTCGCTAGTAATCGCTGTTTATTCCGACAGCTGTACGACCTGCTCTGCGGACAGCCAGTACCCAGTCGCGTGAAACAGTCACCGCGTGCAAGGTGAGTAATTATTTTGTGAAATAATTTCCGAAAAGGCTAGAAACTATTACACACGTTCCATTCAAACGCAAGACACATTTCCACTCGTGTGCAATTTGTTCCAAAGCGTCGCTGCCGCATCCGCAAACGCACCTCTGAAGATCGGCAATCATTTCTCGAAGATCGATGGCGTTCTAAGGGCGTCTGCGATTGACGGGATGCCCTATCAAGATCTGTATCACGGCGCGGAGATTGATTATCCATCGCGTTCCTACAACGAGATGAAGTGCGCGGACGATAACTTCCACAGGGATCTGACGACGTGGCGGGTGAGCGTTCCGCACATCGAAACAGCCGACAACCAAACGCTGTACGTGATCGCCGTGCACAACGTTGCCGAGGGGAAGTCTTGGACAGTGCTGCGCAGAGACCAAGACTTCTACGTGCTGCGGACGCGATTGACAGAGTTCCACGGCGACAAGGAGCTGAGCGATTCGCCGCTGCCATCGAGGAAGAATCCCCACGCGTCATGCGCCATCAACAGGCAGCGATACGAAGATTTCTTGGAGAAGCTGCTGTCGAAGCCGGTGCTCAGGAGCAGCGAGCTTCTCTACAACTTCCTCACCATGCCGAACTTGAAGCCGAACTTCGCGAATTACAACACGCCGGATATCGGGATACTGTATCAAAACGTGGCGTATAAACTGCGAAAGGAGCGCGGCCAGAATCTGGACAAGTTCATGTCCGTATTTTTGACCTCGACAAACGTTAAGAACGAGTACGCGGTCCTCGGCGTTGAACCGACCGCCGAGACAAGCGCGAACAAGCAGGAGAGGAAGGGACGCCGTGATCTTTTGCACGGAGTCTTCGGCGACAACCTGAACTTGGAGATCAACTTCCGCACCCTGCCCTCATCTTCCTTGGAACGCTCTCACGTTAAGGGCGCCTGCTTCTGTATCGTGGATGCTGGTAAGCTGTTCCTCCCTCATTTATCTACAGTTTTTGTTTCTTTTTCCAGGGGAATATTTTACGCTCGCGTGTTAAACGCAACTAAATGATTTCCGTTTCAGTGGACAGACTATTGAGCGTGCCGCCGATGATTGCGCGCACCCTTTGGATGTTCGCGTCGTCGTCCCGTGCCAAAGTTGATCCGTACGTTAACGTTCTGCTGTACAACGCTCTGGCGAAACTCTTGAGCGGTGGTCGGGCAGCGACCGTTGTGAAACTGTTGCACGCGAGAGTGCTGGGCGATAAAATGCGCGCGAAAGATGGAGCCTCGTTAACGAATCGTCGAAATTATAACGAAGCAGCGAAGAAAGGGCTGTACGGTTTGTTGCCTTACTGGCTGATTGGACTTTACAAGCCGTGGACCGAGCTGATGGACTCGATCTTGGATTCGTTGCAAAACGCGCCGCTGAATAAGCATTTAGCGTACGTCCTCTTGGATCAGATTCTGGTCAATTTATTCCCGGAGTTCACCGTTTGACGCTGTGCACGGGAATATTCTTTGTATATAATTGAACGCATGGTCTACACAGATATAGGACGCGCTGGATTATATTCTCAGTCGAAAGTGATCTCGGGAGATAATTAATTGGCTGTGTCTTAAATGAAATTTCGTTCCAGGCGAATCGACAAGAAGCAGACGTTTGAGACAACAAATGCCCAAGAATGGTATATGTTCATATGTACATAACATTGTAGCGGTAACCAAGAAATTATGTAACAATTGTAACATTTCGTTCTCGATTCGTTGAATTCCGAATACGAGGAACGTTGATGCGGACTTTGAAGAGGCTAATTGTACATTACGAATTGTATATTACTAACAATAAAAGTAGAAATTTTCAGCAATGGGGATCTTCGAACGTAAATGTTTTGCCGATGCATAATTTCGTCTGTGTTCTTTGGTTCGCAGCGTCCAAAAAATATAGAAGCGTACAAGAGAATGATTGGGAAGGAAGTTGTAGAATTTCACGAATGCAAGATACTGATCATATATGTTCTTCGCTCGTTACCATCCACAGAGGTTAACTTCAATTGAATCTCGCATAACTTCTCTGTCATTGGCGAGATATGAATTTTCAGGGGGATATTCTTCGTAGAGGGCCTAACATCTGAAATATTATCGCGTCGTAAGTTTCACAATAATTAACTTGTGCGAATTTACTTTTCGAAGATGTACGCGGTACTGCCCACTTAAGTGACCGGACGTTTGCCCACTTTTGGGTCCATCACTGTCTTCAACAATTGGACCGCTTATTTCGAAAGTGGTGTAAGTCCATTTTTGTAGAAAAATGAGATGTCACATAATTTGTGATAAATTTAGTGTAAACTTTTCATTTATAACTGGTAAAAAAACCCCCCCAAAAATGGACTTGCACCACTTTCAAAATAAACGGTCCAATTCTTAGAACTAGATCTCGTTCTTTCTCCGCCATTTTCAAACTTAAGCGGGCAGCACTGTAATTCTTACAAGCTGTACTAGCCATCTATAATAAATGTCTTCGGAATGCTGAGAATATTAGGCGATTCATCCATTGTTACATTATACTTGACCGTCAAATGGAATATATGGCTGAATTCCCTAGACGCAGCGTCCGCACTGTCTCCCATCAACCAGCGAATTAAACGTAGGCCAATGTGAGTATCTGCGTGATATCATAAGCGTGAAATATACAGATTATTCCCAAAAAGAGAATACACATCCACCACTAAAGATATGCTCGTGTTCAGCTATGCATAAGTTGGTGGCATTCGCTGACATTTAGTTTTCAGTTGATCTCAAATGTTTCTTCAATGCCGGTATTCCCCGATCCCCAGCTAGGGATATATTTCTAGCAGTGGATTTTTTTAAACGGTAACGCAGACCGATTTATTTGTGCACGTTGTGTGCATGCGTACCCAAGTATCGAGACCAAAACAATCGTTCCTTCGGTTCGAGGGTCTTCTGAAACATGTGGGCCACGCAGCTCCATAATTGCTTGTTCCTAGATGGTATGGGGACGCTTAAACTTAAGGGACATATTTCTGTATAGTCGCCCTCGGTGCAAATGCACTTTTCAACCTCAGCGTCCCACTCGACCACAATGTTATCGGTTAACGATGCTTGCCATCGGGAATTTATCTTCATCGCAAATCAAACAATACTGGCAAATTATTATTGTTAGACAACGCCATAAACAACACAAATTGCCTGACACGTCTATTCATGTTCCATAGATAAATCAGCAAAATTTCGAAAAATCTGACTTTTTGAGCCACCGAAATAGTCGAAAATTAATTGAGTTGTTAAAGAAATTAATTCATATTTAATAAATTAACTGTAAGTGTGCACTGTTAGTTGCTATTAGCTCTATGGATATTAGCAGCCAATTTGCTCCTACTGTTGGCAACCCTAGCGTCGACGTCATTCGCGATCCGTCGGTAAAGGGGTAACCTGTGAAATCTCATTCGAATTACAATAGTACATCGCATGTACATACCTGAATAATGAAATCGCCCATCTTCGATTGAAATATAATCCAAAAGCTTCGATCAAACGGCGTGATGCATGCAACTGTGACAAATAAAGAAGCTCCAGTGTTATTTTCGTTCATCACGATGGTTTCCTGATTTAAAAATAGTCTTCGTGGTATCTTTCTCGAACATAACTCGGACCATCGTGTTTGTTTCAATGTTCCTATAAGATACGAACACCCCATTTGCATATTATTTTAGCAAACTTCTGTTTTCTTTTATGAGACACAGGAAGTTAATAGTTTTAAAAACTTATTCACATAAACAAGATGATCGAAATTTATTATTTTAAAGACAAGGATAAATTTGTTGCATATTGTTACATTAAGATCGTATAAAAATATAAGCTGAAAGGGACATTTGGGTGGACCGTTTTAGGTTGGACAACCTGTATAATGTGTGAAAACTTACGTGCTTGATTCGGTCGTTGCTCTGACATCCATATCTCGTATTCAGCGGCATTTCGGTAGGGTACAGTAATGGTTAAAGTTTTATCAACTGTCTGATACAGTCCACTGCTTATTGTATATTCGCTTGAAATCGCCAACTTGTCTGCCTGGCCTTCCAAAAGGAATGTCTGGTTTCTGCCAAAATAAGGGCCAATCGTCGACCCACAAAACAATAGGTAGGCTGGCACAGAAAGTAGAACGTACCGATAGACACATTTATAAACGATGATTAGACGCCGAGTGTTTCGACAAAAATTATTATAGACTATTCTCGCGAAGAGTAGATAAAAAAAAGAGGTTAGTCTCAGAGGACAATGTGCGTATATATTTGGCATCCTTTATATTTTATAAACGTTAGACAATTACCTCTAGTCTTCTTGATCTTCCTCGCATAGTATTCTACGTTTACTACGATAGTCTCGTGACTATTCAAGCGTACGATTGGCTGCGGTGGAACTGTTCGAAAAAATTCATGACTGTTTCCGAAAAACACTATTAAGAATCCGACGCTGTGATCGCTCGGGTTCGTGAAACTTATTTGCTTGATCGCAGTCTCTGTCAGCGGGCAGCTAAATTTCACCTGCAAGCATTCGATTTTTTTAAAATTGAACTTTTTTTCCAAAGTCGAAGCTGAACAGGACATTCACTAACCTTAGCCCTCGTTATATACGTTGGAAGGCTTTTAAACAAATACGCAACCAACATCAACATTTTCACACAATTCGGATAGACAATCTCCATTGGCGTGATTACAAAACCGAGTCGTATTTTTGTCCAAGCCTTCACCACGCATACAGCGTTGTGTAACATCTTTAACATTGTAATTTAAATTGATGATACAATGGTAGGATATTATAAAAGAAACATTTTTTGCCCGACAAGCATACGCACAAAATGAATTTATTTCCGAACTGTACAGATTATGAAACGTGGGAATTTAGCGCCCGACGACGGGCAACCCGTCATACGCGAGTCGACGGTCGTCGGGCTCCAGGGAGATTTCGAAGGAATACAAATCTTCATATGTATTCAGAATAAAATTTGTCACTCGTGTTATGCTTAAGTACGTTTAACAATTAATTAACTTTATAATAAATTATGCAGCTTACATAAAAATTATTTAACACTTGAAGCGAAGATAGAAAGATTGTTTAATTAGTTCAACGTACTTCTTCGTAATTTCGAGGCCTTATATAGAGGTTATGGAAGCTCTCCTCAACGACGAAAGGGCAATAAGCAGCTGTAACTGCACACAAAACAAGTGAATCGGCCAAGTCTATGTCGAAGTTCTGTATTTCACGTGCCTCTGCCACGTCTTTTGTCTCAGTGGGGCTTAATACTGCCCGATGGTCGGACATCCACTTCAGATGTCGTTGTTCTTCGTAATAATGACTCAACCATCCCAATAAGAACATTTCGTTGAATGAATAAGCATTGCTGGGTGCCGTACGGTCTCGAATATTTTGAATTGCCACGTCGTAACTCATATTAAATTTTCGTAAACTGAAAATAAATTGTCAACGAATTTGTGATGCTAATGACCTAATTATTTTCTGAGCTTTCATCGCGATGGAAGAATATCTTTAACAGCAAAGGACTCTAACGGGATCGCATATTACCACGTTCTTTACGAATGTGTTTGGATAAAATGGAAGCACAATTTTTATTGAAATGAACCGTTATCCAATTCTTCTCGCTCGAATTTTTTGGTTTAAAAGCCTTTGCGACAGAGACTTATAATTATTGCAATAATAACCTTAATGCAGATGCCGTGATAGACGTTCTGTTAACACTGGAACGTCTGCCAGTTTGCACATAGAGCGATGTTGAGTCTGGATTAGACACAATATCGCTAATATCAAGCAGTACGAAACATTTGTATGTCTGTAATATCACATCCAGCCAGCATTGTTTACTTCGAGATATAAATTTTGCCAGGGACAATTTCTTTTGCGCTGGAAATACGCTCGTTCTTCGTGTGGAAGTCTAAAATTTTTGTTAAAATATCTGTTACATTTGTTAGTGTGCACTAATTGCGAAAAAGGAACTCCTTTATTAAGAAAAAGGAGTAGATATTTCTATAGCTTATTCTAGTTGCCATAGTTCAGCGCCGTTTGAAGATGGCGTACGGGTAGCGCAGTGTTACCAAAAGTGGGGGAAAATATTAGCAAGATGGCGGCCAAGATAGACCAGCAGCTTTGTTCATTACAAAATTAACGCAAGCAAATGCGTTATTAGCAATATGTTATTTCCGTATGCTTGGGTATCATTAGTGATGTATTATTTACGCATTGTTAGTGGTAGTAATGAAGTGTATCGCGTGCATGGAACTACTGAAGTAGGAAGTAAGTGTGCACCGAAGTCCACCATCGAACAGAGTTGCTGTACTTACTCTTCGATGCGTGCTGTGGATAAATACGATGTATTCGTCGTAGTTTAATAAAAATTGCGCTGCGACGTGGGACATGTGAGCACCATGTTTCATCAGAAAGGTTAGAATACTGTCATATAGGTTATATATGCAATTTGCTTTCTCGACATCCTTCTGTGGTAAACTTTTTCTGTTATAACGGAAGACAATATATGTACAAATACATTAAAGCGTCGTAGTGTTTACCTTAGCTATTCGTAGCGTACGCGAGTGTTAATATTTTCTAGAAATATTGCACGAATAGATTTGAAGCTTTTATTAAAAAAATATTTGACGGATACTATACTGTTACAACTATTTCGAACTAATGGCTGAAGCGACGGTAAACAATTAATTAAAAAGAAAACATCTCGATAGTTGCTTGAAGGTTTGAGGGTAGGGTTAACATTAATAACTACATTATACTTACGGCAACGTAATGTCATCGTAAATTTTTGGTCCCAACAAGGACTCCAAAGCGTCCATGAAGGACCTTCCTAATTCCGGACTTTTTCTAAATTCGCTTTTAAACAGCGATTGCTTTTTTAAGAAAAATTCTGTCAACGCCGTTGTAATGCCGGCCGGGATTTCTGGGTAATAGTTAAATTTAAAGGGACCGGTGTATAACCATTCCTCGGCTGCCTTCGCCGCTTGGTTCATGTATATCACGAATTCTCTGCCGTTGGGATACAATTTACTCGAATATATTCGCATAAGCTTCTCGACTCTATTTTCGAGAACGAGTACGGTAATTATAATAAAAGAAACATACTCGGTTTGTTCGCCAATGGGAAAGAATGGGTACTGCACTTGCTCCTGTATTCCTTCGAATGAGCCTGTCGACGTCTCAGAGCTATATTCTGACTCAACTTTTGATGATCCGGACTTCTTTGTATCCTCCTCTGTGTTATTGCTACTCGGGTCCGTTTCTTGGGAATAGTCGCCGTCGCCACCCGCTAGTTTGAATTTGTACTCAACAAACTTTTCAAACGAAGCTCTACTCTTCCGCCCGAAATATGACAGAATACTTATTTTTGGCGCGGAGTATTGCCTCTGGAATAATCCAGATAATGTTGCTATTTACTGTGTCAGCTATCTATTAAATTAGCCTTGTATTCCATAACGAATATGTGTAGGTATATAGGGTGTTTCAAGCAGGGTTGCCAGAAGTAGGAGCAAAATGGCCGCTGGTATTCATATGACGTGGTAGGATTTCCTCCTACTTCTGTCTTGCCTGATCCTTAGGTAGTGAGTGGTGTGCGTTTATTACATTGAAATAAAACAGGGACAGGTTGCCTTACATTTTTAGAAGGGTATGTATCGTCATCTTCATCAGAAAAGCTGCCGGACAGTTTAGAACTACGAGACTGCCGTTTGTCGCCATCTAGCGGACAATCGAAGGTACTCATTCGGTTTCTCACGAAGCCGTATATTGTGAACAAACTATTGTCAGCTGTGGCATGAATTCGTACCGAGCAAACAGTGACCCCGCCATCGACGAAAATTTCAACGACCGTGCGAAATGAGACCGGCAATTTGCTCATGAACACTGCCTTGACCTCCAATTCTGAATGCCTTGCGAAACAAATCCGCTAATAATTGCAGCTAATTGCCGTTGAAAAGAAATAAATCGATTTTTATGCGACCACTCACTTAACGGCAGCGGCGATATTTTTATCCACGAACTGAACAGAAAGTACATCGTTGTTGTAAGTGCCGCTGTAACGATCGGGGGGCAATATCTTCAACTGGATTTCGGTGTCCTTTTCGAAGTATTTAGTGTTCAAACGGAACGTCCTTTCGGCGGGCGTGTTCAATGGTACCGGTTTCAGATATATCTCCGAATGTTCCGAGTGAATCGTCTGGGCGTGGTACTCCCCCACAATGCACAGTTTGTTGAACAATTCGTCGTGCATTTCGTCGCGAACGTATATCGGCGCCTCGAGGTTAAAGCTCCCGGGCGATTTTGGTCGAAATTCCAAGACGAATGCGCATGGTTGCCCTTGCACTACCGTGCACCGAATAGAGTCAGCGGTTATAGTCGGTTCGACGCCGTTCGTCCAACGTATAGAAAATGGACAGTCAGTTGCGGAGAAGTTGCTGATGTCTATCAGAATGGATTTCTCGCTCGTTGGATCGCGATTCTCTATAATGAACTTATCTGACACCTGTGACCATACAGTAGCAGTGAACGAAAAAGGTCATAGTTGGCAGAAGTGACACGCATATGGCGTAGCAGTGAGTGTCTAGTCCCCACTAGGGAGTAGGGAAGGCGGTTGGTAACACTGATGACGCGCGGTTCACTATTGGGTCCATCTCTGACAAGGAAGGTTAGGCAACCCGAAGATTCAGAAATGTATGAAACTTTGCATACAAGTAGAATATGCCATCCGTAATAAAACCCTGTTTTCCGTTCGTGCCATAATTCGGTGTTAAGGGGTGAAGTCAGCCCTTGAAGAAAATTCAGAATGATACTTTTCGTGAAATATCTCAAGAACGATAAGAGATAATTAAAAAAATTCTAAACAAAACTTGCATCACTTTACTGTGTTTACCAGACAGCGTATACAAATTTTTCGAATAGTCCATGATTTTTTTCATTTTCTTTTTCCGTGGGTTTTTCGAAAAAAAAATTACGCAGTTTTGTAGACGCAATAAAGCGATGCAAGTTTTGTTTATACTTTTTTTAAATATTTCCCAGCGTTCTTGAGATATTTCACGAAAAAGAACCTTCTGAATTTTTTTCAAGGGCTGATTTCACCCCTTAAAACCGAATTGTGGCACGAACGGAAAATAGGGTTGTATTACGGATGAAATACTGTATTTGTATGCAAAGTTTCATACGATTCTGAATCTTCAGGCTGCCTAACCCTTCCTTGTGAGTCACTTGCTACGTCATACGGGTTTCACGCAGCCCAATTAGTCCTTGATTCGTGCGTTTGCATACTCACATCGTTCGTCAAAATGTTAAAGCGGAACTTTAATTTATTGAAGAAGACGACGTATCGCGCCACGGTACAATCGATGTATATCGTCGCGAACCTCGGCGGCATATCCAGTATCGTAAAGTTGTGCAGTCCGATGTAAGTTTCACGGAATTCCCTCAAGTATTCCAAGGGTCTGAGCGTCTTTGGGTCCTCTGTCAAAGGCGGGCCGAGTATGTCATTGATTACCAGCGGTAAATAAAATGCGTGGCTGGCCAAGTCGGTGGGTAGGAAGTATAGATGAAATTCTTCGCTGGCACCCGGTGCGATAAATATGGCCTCGTGCCCTGTTCATTCGCGAAACAGGCCATTATACGTGAACAGGAAGCGTAATTGGCGTGCATACCTGCGTCCGGCTCGTGTCTCTGATTGGACCGAGAAATACGAAACTCTGGGTACTCTTCCAATAAAAAGTTCAACTTCAGTTTAGTCGTTCCGGCATTTGTTGCGGTTATTAGATAATGTTGAAACGTAAACGCGCCAACTCCTCGTAGATGTATAGTGCGCGGAACCAATCGTAACACTGGGAACGATACAGTGCCCATTACCTTCAACTGCAGGGGCGTAGCCTTCTGCACAGTCACCCGCATCAACATAACGAAATGACAGCACAAACTGAACGTCAGGCAAATCTGCGATATTGTATAACACAACGTTTTATAATTTAATCCATTTTATCGGATTATCGCGTCATCCTTCCAAGTGCCATTCGGCAATTGGAACAATTGCAGAACATCTAAAAGTTACACCTACTTCGAGAGCAGCTACCCCTCGAGGCGGCATCACCCCGTTGAGAGGTTCAACGGTACACCCGTGAACCAACGACGAGGTGTCTATTACGAATTCAACCTCGAAGTGCTCGAAATTTCGCAGGAACGCCGTTGTTTTCGTCGGTAAGTTCAACGATATTTCACCGACATCTATGATGTCTTTGAGGAAACTGACTTTCGGTACCAGCGTCGGCATGTACAAACGTACGGTGATGTAACTGTTATTTTCGCACTTCATTATCATTTCCGTGCAGTTCACCCTCGTGACATCGGGATTGTAACATATGTACGTGTACAACGAAGAGTTCCCTCGAACAACACCTGACATTGGCTCAACAAAGAAGCAACAGGTTTCAGGCACCTCCCACCTTAGTATTCATTTATTTCTTTTTTTTTTAATTGAATTATTTAACAGCCATACGAAGTTTCCTATTGAGAATATATAACGACCCGGTCCTAACCTGAAGCTTGTCTTTGCGCCCAATTTGTTTCGTATCCGAACCGCGAAATCCATTGGTTGATAGATCTCTTCCTTCAACCAATTTTTACTGAACACAACCTCGCGTGTGTCCAGGGACAATTGTTTCTCGACGATGTTGGCAATAATGGCGAGCTCGAACGAGTGATTGTCGTTGATAATGTAATCGATGTAGCCGTTAAACTTGCCGATCTGGTGGGCACGAAATTCGACTAATCGCGTGGCCAGTGTGCCAGGTGGTAATATCATTAGATTACCCTGAGGGAAGTGGACGCATTTGGACGATTGATTAGTGAGTCGTATCATTACAGGAAATTCGTTCGAGTTTTCGATTATCAACTGTCGGTAATTGCGACTTCTTGGCACCACCTGTAAATAATTATTATTTTGTATTCTGACAAGCAGTGGTAGAACAATAATAATAATATATCTATATAATGATTATTATAATAGAAATCTTTTTATTTCGCACTTTCGGTAATAAAATAAAGAATGTACCATTCCAAAGGAGAATAGAGTAGGGTACATGCGGACGTTACATATTTGCAGTGGGGTCAAAGGTATTAACACTTCGGTGCCGGTTGTCAGACTTCGTGACTTTTTGTCTGTGGCAAAATCGCAGTCCAATGTTTCGGACAAACTTTGATATTTCATTGTGGGCGTTCGTAAAATTTTTTGTTCAATTTCCTCGTCGATGCTCTTCATCACAACGTCTTTCTTTAGCCTCGTCTAAAAGTGAAAGTTTAGATCAGCTTGTCTCAGGTGTATTATATTTAATCTCATCCCGTCACGGTTCTATAACTTTGTAACGTTGCAAGCAAAGAAAAGAATAATGTAACAACTAATCTTTTCATCCTGATTATTGATTACCATTATCAACGGCCGGAAATTTCTAATAACTTACTAGAACTCGTGGCGCTGATGTATCTGGGGTTTTCCTTGGAACCACTGGCACATCTGCAGAGGACCGAATAAATATTCTCCCGCGACACTATTTGAATCAGAGTTTCTTAATAAAATTCCACAGTGCTTAAACTGCAAATACCTTTGTAATCATTTCCAGAAATACTTAGCACTATCGGTTTACAGGATTGCTTTCTAGTTACCAATACCCTCACTGTCGCTGTACACTGAACAGCGTAACTCCCCACTTTAACCTTCGTGCGGCGTCTACTTGTCGTCGACTCGCACGAGTCTGCTTCGACGTCGAAGTAAACCTTGAACGTCGGATAGACTGTCAAGAAAAGAAATTCGAAAATGGTGTTATTTATTTAAATGGCCACGCGGTGATCTGTGGTCCTAGAGAAGGGAGACAAGAAAATAGTAAATATCGATGCCCACCGCTTTCCCTTCCCGTGAGTTTCAGCAGCACTTCTACGGCTCCCTCTGGTTTCAATACCATCGAATGGGGAAAGCAGCGGACAGACGTGGCTTGCACGTAGCGACAGCGAAGGGGAGCGAACTTTAGTGGATTCGATATGCGAAGCACTCGCTGAGACGTTTCGCCAACGTTGACTTCCCCAAAATGCAAAACGTCCGGTTCGAATTTTAAACGACCCTCTGCAAAGTCACCGTGAAGACATAGCCTTACCAGGTCCGACGCCTGAGACACCTTGCTGGATTTAGAAGAGGAAGAGGACGACGAGGTGTCCATTATTGCCACGTCATCCTCTGAAATATAAAGTATTGGTCTTTTTACCCATACTTTGGGATGCTACGCAGAATGCGTCCATGATAACTTTTTTTAGGAACAATGTTAAAAGGGGTGTATATACGAACTCTTGCTGTGGTGAACTCCATGGAGTTCTGGGAACTGACTGTGCGGGTCCATGTGATTCCCTAAATTTTTTCGAGGAACAGAAATTCGTGATTTCATCTTGACTAAAGTGTACGAAACGCGTGCAGAATATGCAAGGCAGAAATATACTCGTGAAGTTCTGGGTTTCAGTGACGTGCACTCTAATAATCCTTAGAAAAGCCATGAAATCGTTCTCTCCTTTAACCAATGTGTCCTTCAACACTCTTTGCCTTTTCATCAAGCTGGTCGTTGGTTTAAATCTAAATTTTATCCCGATTTTTTTCTATTTTTTTCGGTTTTAACGAAGTGAGCTTACTATGTTTACCAATGGAATGAAATCGTCAAATATATGAAATGATAGGAAATAGTTAACTTACCCTACGTCGAATATGATACCTTCAAACGGCCCGATACGACCTTGAATTGGTCGAATATCGAATACGCTGTACACGGGATACTTTGTTCGGTCAATGTCCTGCAGAACACGTATAAGGATATATACATGTACATACGAAGCTGTAACAGATAATTGAACGTGTTACCCGAATGAATTTCACTTCGTTCTTAATTTCAGCAAGGACCACATAACTCGCTACTTGGGAAGAAACATTTCGCAGGACAAAGGAATCGTATTTCCGAGTGTTTGCAACGGCTGTCGAGAAATCGAGGAGAGTGAAATCACCAGTGGCGTTCGGGTGATAGATCACCAGTCGTGGAACAATTACGTTGACTTTAAATGGAACGCGGATATTTGGAATTGACTTAATCCTGAGAATCAAAACTGACTTTGAAATTTGCATACAAAGCTTGGAATTTTTATTTAATATATTTCGTTTTTGATAATTGGAAAGAACTTGGAAACAAAAGGAATCTCTACATCTCCTAATTAATATAATTAGTAGAATTATTGAATTAATAGAAATAATAAAATTTACCAAAACTCGCTGAAAAATACACCTTCCTGCATGCCAATCAATTCAATTGTTAGCTGCACTGGTCTGTGTGGCCTAACGATGCCACGCATGGGCTTTACTGTGATTTGTAAATCGTTTGTACCAAGATCAATTGAAAATCTGTTAATTTCACAATAGTAATAGTAATGATAGCAAATTATTTCACTGCGCATGCGCGCAGAAATAGCGTCCAGCGATTCGCAAGAAAGTTTCCTTGCCGATCGCCCGACGCCAATCTAGGGACATTTCTAGTGGCCGGCCAGCTGGGAAATTCCTGCAATTCGTCGATCGTTTCAAATTAAAAACTATAATCCCCATGTTTATTATATAAAAATGAATTATTTATTCATTTTTTTCTCCCCTTTTATAAGTCATATGATTTATATATAGATAATCCATATATTTTAAATTTAAAAATAATTGTATATTACTTAAAACTTTAATTAATATATTTATAAATGCTCACCGCTGGCATATTCAATTGTATGAAACAGCAGAATTTATGCAACAGTATTTTACCTGGTACTTTTGCCACCTTCGTTCTTAAGCGTTATAACTTTAACGCCGGAAGAGTAACCCATATCGACGAATCCGAAATCAATCGAATGTGGTTCCACACTAATTCCTTCGATCAGTAACCTGCATGCTACTTGATAATCGAATATTTTCCCGTTAATTTCAACTGGGATTATTGCGCGTAGGAATGATGGCCGTTTGAAATTATACGTGACTGTCGTCGATATACTGAGTCCTGGATTAAGCATTAAACCTTTCTTCATAGATTTTACTTGAAATGCCTGAAAAATAATATGGATAAATTGACAAAAAAGATATGTCCCTAGATTAACACAAAACAGAATTTCCGGTCCATGTTGCGTCATAAAGTTTCGTACTATGTGCTACTAATCAGGGTTGCCAGAAGTGAGAAATAGATGGTCGCTTGATAGTGGGACGAGATGCTAGAGACTCCCTATACTGGGGAGTAAAGGACGGTTACCGTGGGTCGGTAAAGCAGTGAACCGTCAATGAAATTAGAAAATGATAAATAGTTTCTCTATTGTTATTTAGTATCATTTTAAGTTTCATCGAGTCGCATTGGTATATGTGAAGTCGCGTGGTTTCTTACTGTGAAAACCTTCTCCGTCTATTTTAACTTACTATGGACTTGGCCTGATAGATTCTAATGAAAGCTGGTTTCGCCCCCGTGTTCTTAATAGTAATACGTTGTTGGCACGCGAGGCCCTCGCTAGCTTCATGAAACACCACAAAATTGGGACTGAATTGGACAGCGCCCTGTATCGTGCTCGGTAGTACTTCAAGAGATTCTGGAACGCGCTTGGCCCTAAAGCTTTCTTGCACCATGACGATCGAACTAGTTGACTAAGAGGAATTTGAGGCTTAAATGTAGTTGCAATTGTCGATATTAAACAAATAACACGGGCCTCTCCCGGTGGTAGAAGTGCAAAAGTAACTTGGAAAGATAGTAGAAGGCGAAATAAGTGAAACAGCAGCTAAAATAATGTAGTAGCTAGAGGTTTAAAGGTAAGTAAAGAATTATTAATTTCACTGTCAAATGACGTTATCGAATTACGCCATTACGCGGAATATGAAAGCCACGTAAAAAGTGATTGAGCATTAGTATACCTCGGTGCTGGATGGTTTGAATTTGTCAAATTCCGAATACAATTTCATATCCATTTTGGCGCAGACTGGATCAAATCGTTGTATCGAGTCGTACTTAATAAAAGTACGCAGTATAACCTAAGCGCGTGTGATGATACAGAAACGATGCTGTCAAATACGTCTTTTGTTTGATAGTTCTTTTTAATAAATAATCCCCATATCCCACCAATCGATACGCAACAATAGGTATATATGTATATATATATGCTGTGTCTTTAATAATATTAATACATTCAAAATACATGATAAATAACCTTTACGCCACTATGTTACATCTAGTTTGTACATTTTGAGCAAAAACTGAGAACCAAAATCATTCCGGGCACACTGCGTGTTCATTAATACACATAGTGAGGAGGATCCTCGATGATTATATCATCGGAACATGGCGCGGGATGTATAATCCTAGGCATGCCTATGGGATAGCCGTACTGAGGGTAATCTGCAATAGAGAGAGGTTGGACGTAATCAAAATCAGTCTGGGAGTATTCAATGGCGGGTTGCATGTAGCTCCTAGAAACGGCAGGTTGAACGTAGTCCCTAACATGGGCAGTCTGGACGTAATCGTTGGAAACTACAGGTTGCAGAATTTCCATGGTAAGAGGCTGGACGTAGTCTCTAGATACGGCGGACGAGGTATAGTCCCTAGAATAGACTGGTTGGTAGTCTCTGATTGGGGCAGATTGGCTGACCTCGACGGCAACGATAGGTTGTGAGTCGCTGCTGTAAAGGGCGGGTCTGCCGTAGCTGTTGGATGAAGACGATTGGACATAGTCCCTAGAGACGGCCGGCTGAAGAACCTCTACAGCAACGGCAGACTGAGCATAATCCCTAGAGACAGCAGGCTGGGCGTAGCTCCTAGAGACGGCGGGCTGGGCATAACTCCTAGAGACTGCAGGCTGGGCGTAGCTCCTAGAGACGGCAGGCTGGACATAATCCCTAGAAACTTCCACAGCTACGGCAGGCTGATCCCTAGAGACAGCAGGTTGGACGTAGTCTCGAGAGACTGCAGGTTGGATGTATTCCCTAGAGACAGCAGGTTGGGCGTATTCCCTAGAAACTGCCGGCTGGCGAACTTCTACAGCAACAGCCGGTTGAGCATATTCCCTTGAGACAGCGGGTTGACTGTATTCTCTAGAGATGGCGGGTTGAGCGTAGTCCCTTGAGATGACAGATTGGACGTAGTCCCGAGAGGTGGCGGGCTGGGCGTATTGTCTGGACGTGGCTTGGAGGACTGCTGGGGCCGCTGATTGGTAGTTCACACCGCGAGAGTGGGACTGAGAGCCCAGTGCTTGGACGTTGTAACTATTCGAGTTGGAGACTGCCACTGAGGACGCTCCAGATGATCCTCCGTAATACGCATCCTTTTTAAGTCTTTCCTTCTCGCCGCTGACTGCTTCTTTCACTTGTTCTGCACTCTCGTCCACAGTTTCCTCACTTTTCTCCACTGGCACTGCATGGGTAATTGCCAGACCCAGCAATAGCAGGACAAACGTAGCGCTGAGTTTCATGTTCTTCATTTTTGATCCGTTGTTCGTATGGTTATTCGAATTTGCGAATGATGACTCTTCGACGGCATGGCTGGCTTTTAAAGGAATTGCCACGATCCTTACGGCACGTGTTTAATCGACGGAACGTGCATGTTGACAAAGCAGACGGTTATGCTAAGCCGCATCAAATTTCACCATCGTTCCGTGAGAGTTAAGGAAGCCGTGGGCCTGGTGCGTGCGAGTTTCGAATACGTGCCTCGATAGCTGGTGCGATTGTTTTAATTTGTGATAACGATGATCGTGATTTTTCTGATGTTCGATTTTTGATGCGCGAGATTGTTGTTAGAAGAAATGATTTGTTACATTTCGCAGTTTTGTACCTTGCAGTAGCGAAAGTTTGTTTTCATATTATAATCGATTATTCGATTACGCGTCTTGAAAAAATAAGAGATTCACACAAAAATAGTTGAACATCAAACTAAATATTAATTACTATCTATAGCTGCTATAAGTTACATAAAGTACCTATCGGAATGAAAATAATGTTTTGCTGATGAAGAAGTTAGATGTCTAACAGTGACTTTACCGATAGGTACAGGGTTCCCGTTGTTTATAGTTTGTATAATCTGTAATAGGGCGCGCGCTTGACGGTTAAAAATGATCCGAAATCAAAATTAGTAAGCTCGATACATAGACTGCATTAATCTACATGTTCATGATATGTAGAGTACTTCAAATATTTATGTTATTTAATTTTGCTACTGTTAATGCTTATCAGCTATACGTGTTACAATACGTTTTAATCGGCGTGTTCTCCTGGATGATGTTATGACTTGCAAACATGCACGAACTGACAAATTATATACACATTGTTACGTCAAAGTTCACATATCGCTATTATACAGAATTTGTCATTTATTACAAAAACATAAATTACAATTGAACATTACAAATGAATTGTTGCTTGACTTCGAAACGCGGTTGCTCCCAAAACATGTTGATGGTCATTAAAGTTATGACCGTTACTGCGGCGAGGTTAACGATTTATGAAGTACACAATTCAGCGGAGTTAATATGTATAATCTACGTTTGCGTTCAATGGGTCACGAAAATCTTCGAGTATTACGTTCGAACTTTGTATTGTGAAGTGAACTCTACATTAAAGTATTTAAAACCATGTAGTTTTTGCAGCAAATATCGAGTCTTGGGACTGTATGTAATGAGTAACGAAATTATAAAATGTATATTGTTCTATTAGAATAATATGAAATATGATAATAAAAGATGAAAGGCTATTGTCTCCTGTTTTGAGGGGCTCTACAAGCCCATTGTCATTTCCACGTCACTCGCGACGTTACCTACCTATCGACTATTTTCGTAAACGGTCGGTAAATGGGACGCAGATAGGGCCCAGCGGGTCTTCATTCGCAGCAACCTCCTCGTGGTAAGACCTGGGCAATCGATGTCACTTGTCATACATTTACCAATCGTATCACTTACTCTTTTGCGATACAATTGTTAATTATATGATAAATACGTCGAGCAAATTGGCTGCGATTTTTAAAATTTCTCCTATTATGACCGTAAAGGTCTATTCTATATGTCATTGGCGATTAGCTTGTTAACCCATATTTCTCGATTAAACGACAATACTGTTACATTCGAAATATAAAAACCACTGTGCAGAATCGGCAGGGAACCTGATATTTAGTTATTTATGTACTTGTGTACGCAGTACACAAACATCTTCCTTTTAGGGGAAATGGGAAACCCTTGTTGAACACGTTTGAGATAAAAATGTTTATTACGCGAGTGGTATAATGTGGGCAGGTCCAGTAACATCTGCTTTTGTTTGAGCACAATTGTATCCCCACCTGCGTTTGGTTTAATTTTTCAGTATAAAATGGCCACGCATATTAGACAACAGTACATAAGTCCCCTTCGGTGGTTCCGTGCCGCACTATTTCTAAATTTATTATTATTATTGCGAGAACATGGCGAAAACACCAGACAGTGTTGCAAATAGGCACAAAGTCACTAGTCAGGTGTGTAATACTATTTTTTGCCTGCTTTTGTATTTATGCGTATGGTTTTGCTAGGGCTTGTATATCCTTCAATTACGTTTAGCGTTAATTGGAGGAGGATGGAAAATTTATATGCAATAATTGTATTGTAATTGTATTTATATGCAATATTTTTGCCTGCTTTTGTATTTATGCGTATGGTTTTGCTAGGGCTTGTACATCTTTCTATTACATGCAATATCTGCGTACTAGCGTCAAAGTTGCTATTGTTCACGTTTTTGTTATATTTTTCGACAATTTTATGGAAGTCAGTTATTGCATAGACTGTACCCATGCTACTACTCCTTAATGATACATCACTGCCTTCCCCACGACTATCTCTCTTGCGTACAAAATTCATTCCGTGGTGCATGACAATGAGGTACTGCATATAGCACGTTTCGGCACAAACTGTAACTGTTGTTGCCCGTTTCAGGCACGATATTCGGTGCAGTTCTCGAGGCCATTGAGATACTATGGCAGGAACAATCTCGTGTCAAATCTAATAACGTTGACTTTGGTCTCTCAATTCTTTCAATTTTGTTTCCATTTGCTTTTGGATTTATTGATTTATTGAAATGGCTGGTATTGTTACGTGGATATTAGAGGGTGGTGGTAAATTCTTGGATCACGTTTGGAAATAGGACCTTAAGTTCTAGGACTTCAAGTATGTATGTTTAAAACAATCCATTTAGACTGTATTTATATTTTTCTTTATTTTTCTTACGGTGGTTATCAGTTACAGAAACTTGTATCCTTTTATGCATGTACGTATGTAACTTACAACTAAACGTCTCTAAAAAGTAGTAACAAAAAAAGAAATAATATCATTATTGCACACACGTATGCTTAATATCAAAGATGGGTCGCGTCATTCGTAAGAATCAATTAGAAAGATCCTGCTTCAGCCTGCATCAAGCCTACACTGCGTCTATCTCAACATATTATTCCAGTCCCAGCAGCAGCATGTGGTTGGTAACTACCTTGAGCTTGAGTAGGATGACTAGCGTCACCTACATCGGACCCTGCTTGAACAGTCCTTGGGTTGGGTAGAGAATAAGGGGTTTGGACGTAGTCCCTAGAGTTTGTAGGCTGGGCGTACTCTTGAACTTGAAAATGGTCCCTAGCCTGAGCATGCTGAGCGTAGCTGGTCGCCGAAGGTTGGCCGTATTCTCTAAAGACGGCAGGTTGAGACGGCTCCATGGTATGGGTAGGCTGAGCGAGTTCCTTACCAGTAGCGGTTTGAATGTACTCGGCAGTGACGATAGGTTTAATGTCAGCAGCTGGAGCGGGCTGTGCGTATTCTCTGGCAAATGTAGGCTGGACGTACTCTACAGTGATAGTAGGATGAGTATACTCTGCAGCCGTGTTAGAGTGGGCGTGGTCCACGCCGTGGTTGTAGTGGGCGTAGTCAGAAGGGGCCGTTGGGTGGGCGTACTCAACGGCGTAGTGGGCGTAGTCTGCTGGAACGTTTGGATGGGCATACGCAACGGCGTACTGGGCGTTATCTGCAGCAGCTGGTTGCGCGTAGTCCACAGCAATGGCTGGATGCAGATAGTCCGCAGCAAATGAAGATTGGGCGTGGTCCCTGGGAACGGCGTACTGGACTATATCGTATGAACTGTATGCTTGTACTGGCTCTGGTATCACCGCAGCTGGAGAGAGAAGTACAGGTTGGGCCTGAATGAGATTCACAGCCTGGAGGGGCTGCGTGGTCGCCTGGATGCTGAGGCCCGGGATCTGTTGAGGGGCTGACTGAAGACTGAGAGCTTGGATAGGGTGAGCTAGGTTCTGCAGAGGCTGAGGTAGAGTTTGAAGAGGACTAACCAGAGTCTGGATAGATTGAGCTTGAGGCGCGATAGGTAGAGTATGAATGGGCTGATGAGGTAGAGGACCGATTGGCTGTTGAGGTAGAGGTTGAATGGGTTGATCAGGTAGAGGACCGATTGGCTGTTGAGGTAAAGGTTGTATGGGTTGATGAGGTAGAGGACTGATTGGCTGCTGTGGTAAAGGTTGAATGGGGTGATGAGGTAGATGCGGATGAAATGGATAATAGGGCAAGGGTTGGATAGGCTGCTCAGGAGATGGTTGGGATATCTGGAAGCAGATGATTCCTGGTGCAGATGGCTGGCCGCTAGGGGGTTGAGAGATGGTACCATAAGGTAAAATTGAGCCCAACAGAGATGGCGCTGCGTACAGTACTGCCTTCTTAGATCTCTCCTTGTCCTCTCCAGCTTCCTCTTCTAAGTGATGAATGCTTTCTTCCAATAGCTCTTCGTTCTTTTCTACTGGTACCGCGTTGGAGATAGCCAAACCCAGTAGTAGCAGGATAACTGTAGTTCTCAGATGCATCTTCTTTGTGAATGGTCCTTGTCTTGGATGGTTCTTTGTATCGATGTTCGATCTGCCAGTGATGATTGTTGGACAGCGTGGCTGTCTTTTAAAGGAATCGTCATGATCGTGACGGCACGTTTGATTATAGAATTGTGCACGTAATGAAAACACGGGACGCCGCTGACATTGTCAGATTTTGTATCGGGAAACGGTGCACGTCACTTCTAAGAAGAATCCGCAGCGCTTAGGTTGGCTGGAGGTGAATGTATACATATCGAGAATTGTCTGAAGTGGCAAATCTTTTCAATGTTTGATATGCTGGATTTTCATTAGAATGAAAAATAACAAGGTGCCCTAATTTTTTAAATTTCAATTTTTGTGGGAGAGCAGTAGTTTTATTTTTGGATTACTTAAAAGGGATGATTATTATAGGACTGGGTTGATTGTGATTACAGTAAATTGAATGTTTGTCCCATTTTCCTATTGGCAAACCGCAATTTATATTTGAAAAACGTAAAAATGAAAACGTAAAATTTTCAATCTTATATAATTTTTCATTTTTTTCTTTATACATTGAAATATGGGTGAAATGATGTTTTATTGTTTTCCACAATTTTCAAACGGAATGCAGTCAAACTAATATTGTTTTTTTCAATTAGGCCACATAATAGATATTAAAATATAGAAATGAAATAATGAAATGAATTATTAATAGCTGAAGAATTTTTTTCATTATTTAGAACAGATTTATTTCTTGATTAAATATGATTTCCCTATATTTCATATTTGAATATATTTTATAAATCATGAATACCATATTTTGGTGTGCGAAGTCTTTGGGGAGTTGCGATCTTGAATTTTAAGTAGATGAATTGATCTAGCAGAGCTACAGATATGTAGCTATTATAAAATCATTTATTTTATTATATTTTCGTCCTTTTTAACCAATAACCATTCAAAGTTGAATAAATGAACAAACTGAGGCTCTAGAATTCTTGATTAAAGTACAGATGTAATCATAATAATAGATTTTCCGAAAATTGCCATGCCCTAAATTCTAAAGCACGAGACGACTGCAATTCCGTTTCAAATTTTCCCTCCATTTGCGCTAGTGCGACTAGTCAGTGCCACTACATCGTCTGCGCAGATGCCCACGCAGCGAACTGCACGATAGGGATGGAGAAATATCGATAGTCAGCACTAGCGATAGTTTCCGATAGTTATCGATAGTGATGGAATGTTATATACATATAAAGAATAACAAGGATATAAAATTGTTTAAATTACAGATTCTTTCGTACACAGAAACACAAGCTCACACAGAAAGACTGTCTTTAATAACAAAATACTACATCGCTATCGTCAGCTATGGACCAAATGCCCATAATCAAATTATATCTATCAACATTTTTAAATTGGCGGCATTACGAATTACAACCCACGTTTTCGATAACTATCGTTAGTAAGAATGTACTCTCGATAGTTTTCGATAGTAGCAACCATCGATAATATCGATAGTGCCATCGATATTTCTCCATCACTACACGACAGTCTGTGCAATCGCTTCGAAGATAGAGGTTCTTGTCGAGCCCAAAATTGTTCCCGTTCCTGAAGAAAATAAATTCGTTCGTTTACCTGTTTCTACGCTATTAGTAACTTTCTTCTGAAGTTCTGCGACGGAGTCAAAAACTCGTTCATCGTGCCGACAATGACCTGGCACGTAACACTTAACGACGAACGCTTGTAAATTTAAGGTTAGCTTGGAACAATTATTGCGTATTACTTCCAAGTGGTATAACCAACCGATTATATTACTTATTTAATGACTGCAAACTTATGTTATAAACAATTTTAACCGAATTGCTGCGTGTTCGAAGTAGACCTTAATTTTTTAAGGTTAGAATTCGTCCGTAATATTGTCGCATTATGGCGTATCGTTTATTATGCGACATTACGTTCTATTACTCGATAAGATTGGAAAGGAGGTTAGGATTTGTTTGTAGGCAACATAGCAGCGTGATTAATTCATTGCAATTTGGTTAGTTCTTCTAAATCGATAGTAAAACTTTCGATACACAGTTATTGACTGCAGAATATTAATCCATGAATTCTTTGCGCAGAACAATACGTTCAAGTTAGGTTTATTACGAAATATGTTGTATATACAGCACTCTTACAAGCATATCGTTAAATTAGATGGCAAGTGAAGAAGGCAAGACTTAATTAGCTGAGTTGATTTATTCGATATATAGAAGTATTAATACACGATCGGTCATGTTGAAACGTTGAATGCGTCATGTCGACAATAATTCATTCGTATTTAAGCAATGATTGAATGTCCCTGCATTGAAAAATGCAGTGTACTAAGGAAATCGTTGTAACTAGCGTAGAGGGCAACACAAAAGTTTGGTATGCAACTGATCATTCTGCGGCTAGTTCATAGGAGGTATGCGAGGTGAATTACGACGACACACATTTTAATTGTCTTTCTACTTATCGATAAGTAAGCGGAATTTAAAACATACATGGATCACATGAAATAACCGAATCCGAATGTACGTTTTATAGCGTCCCAGTAATACCTCTCCCAATTCTCTTTCGTGGAATCCTCCTCGCTGCAAGGAAACGCATCGAACTATTATTGTATCGTTAACAATTGTTTTCATATATAGCGCCCCGAAATATAGCTTAATAATGAACGCAAATCGTTCGTGTATTTCGAGGAAATTACGCTTTAATAACAGAATGAACTGTCTTACCTAACTGGTACTCCAACTTGCGTCAAATTAACTTCGGTGTGGTCATTCTTTTCAGAAATATCAATGGTAAGGTTGCTAAAATGTCCGTCTGGCCACTGTTTACAACGCCATTTCTGAACGATCCTTGTAGGCGCGATTTCCACAAATTCGCCGTGTATATTACCACCGAACAACTCGAATTTCCCACCGATCTTTGGTTCGACTTTGACTGGTCCTTTCGTGAAAGCTTGGACCATCTGGAACAAGACGATTGAATTAAACGTAGCTTGATTGACGCCTTCGAGAATCGTTTACTCATAACTTTTATATACAATTGATCGAACAAAGTAATACCGAATAGTAGTACCTAAAAACAAAGAATATCGAGTATTGCAAAGTTTGTTAGAATTTCTGTGAGGTACATATTCGAAACTTGAAGCTCGTGTTTCGAGGAATGGATTGGCCAATTTTGAACATTTATTAGCCAGATGAAAATAAATCAAACTATCAGAGGCTCAACAAAAGCCATAACGTATGTCCAATCGTTTGTATGAAGAATTCTCTAACGAGATCTGAAAGAAGAACAATCGAAATGCTGACTACTCAGATATGGAGAGATACATTTCGAAAACGAATTTATTCCAAACGCCTCGACCTATTCTATCCTATCCTTCCTAGTATCGAAAAAGAAAAACCAGTACCACCTCTCGAGTTCCAATCCGATTTCTGCCTGTCCTGCCATTCTGATTTAGAATTCAATTGTTACACGTTTTCAATAGTTACCAGCCGGTGGCACAAATGAAAGATAAACGAATAAGTGTTCGCTTCTGTGCACTAACCTTTTTCGAAATATCTCTTCGGTTTTTAAGCACGCTGTATCTAATTTCATAGCAATAGCTGAATCACTGTCCTATCACGCCGGTGAAACGGACAATTTTCAGACTAGAGAACGCTCTACAAAATAAAACTTGCTCTCTCTGTCAGCCCTCCAGAATTTCATTTTACTCCACCTACACCGGAATGCAAGCAGACACAAAAGAATCAGCGATCCTACAAGCCGCTAGAACAAAAATTCCTCTCGCGAGTAATGGGGACGAACAATTAACCGAATAACAATTCGGTTGGAATTGTTGGCCTGACTATACTCTTTCGATTGAACGTTGACGTTGAATACAGCTTATAGACCTAAACGAAACTGTACTACTATTTCAATTAGTACTGCTTTTGTCGAGCCTAATATTCGTGAAACTAAGTTTGACTGATGTTATTTATCCTACCTCGACTGTCGTGAAGGCGTTGAAAAATTCTTCGGCTCGGCACTGAAACTTCTGTTGTTGTTTAATTGTCGTCGTCGAAATCTTACGTTCCGATTGCTTTTTGTGGTTCGATGGTGCTACCGTAGAGTTCATCTGCATCTGCAACGACGAACCATAAATTAATCAACGGCGAAAAACTGAAGATGATTGAGAAGTATTTTTATAAATATGCAAAGGAATAATGTTCATTACTTCACTCACTTTTGCGTTAAACCCAGATGTGATATTCGAGATATTCTCTTTCACAATATCCTTCTTAGGCAAAATCATGCCGACGGTAAATTCTAAGAGCGAGGCAAAAAGTTAAGTCGGTACGATTAATATTCCATAGCATTACGCAATGTTAATAACATCAACAATTTTTGAACAGTGGGGATTAATAGAAGTTCTTGACAGACATTTACCGTCTTTCAAAGAAGAAACGTATTTCTTCATCTTTTCCCTAATCGCTTCTTTCCCTTTCGTGTGTAGAAAATGTTTCACTGCTTCACCCTCGTCTGTGCTATCTTTTAACGTAATTTCGATCTGAAATTAATTGAAACCATATTCTGCTTACCCCTTTCGTAAGTTATATACAAAAAGGAACCGTTAGCTAAAGAAAAATCGTATCTGCATTATGAAATCGGAGCAATGCTAGTATCCAAGTATCACCGAACTATTGAACTCGTTAAATCGTTATCGCTTTTGCTTCGATCATAATACATTCATAAACGAACGAAACGTTCGTGAATTCGAAGTTGCAATTGATTTATATCGTACTATTGATAATATTGTTGTTGTTACTTACGTCTACTTCGGAAATTTCATTTTCCTCAGAGAGATTCGGAATGTTTATTTTACCCTCGATCTTCTTGCCGGATTTCCCATCGGTTACCCATTTTAATACAATATTCCATTCATAGAAGAAAATTAATTTACCTTTTCGATTATTCGCCATCGCCTCACCTTCACATTTCTCTACTTCCGACACTGTGCAGGAAACTGCGGGCAATACAAACGTTCGTTGAGCACAGTTTCTACAGGTGTGTAAAATCATCGAACGGCTGTTACGTTCGTAGCGTTCGTTCCGTTATATTATAGAATATTATAGAAAAGGAGAAATTGATACCTTCATCGTTTTCGATCTTCATATCGGTAAATAATTCCTTCAACTTTTCCTGGGACCAGGCACAGGCATTTTTCTCCGTCCTTAAAAAGCATTGCCGTTAGATTGTGTTCGGAGCAATTTGATTGAAAATCGTGTAACGATGCAACCGATTCTTGAATTCATGCAAATCTATGAGTATCATTTTACCATACCAGTGCCAGTTATTGACGTTAGTGGCGTCGGGCCTTTCCTCAACTATCCACCTTGGGTCACCTTCGCCCCACTTGGCCATTATTTCTTTTAAATTAAAAGCTTATAAATATATCGTCCAAATATATTAATCGAAATAAACGGCTGTTTCTGAAACAAGAAACGTATTGTAAATCGTTGACAACGTTAATAATAATATTACGATAATTACGTGTTATTAATAGAACGATACGTACGATTTACAAAGGAGTAATTGTAAATAAATAATACCACCGGAATTGTTTAAATATTTCGTCGGACTTGAATACTGTGTCAAGAATGGAACAATGTTTCGATTGTTATAAGAATGATGTAAAATTCGTGATTATTCAGTTCGATTTAACACGAAACGTAAATAAAACAAAAGGTACATTAAATATTGCCGAACGAAGTTAATTCAGTTTCGAAACGTCTCGCATACGTACATCCGTCGAATTTACTCCCAATGAAATTAACGCGACAATGATTGCGACAAATGAAACAGAAGAGGAGGCGCAATTAATCAAGAAACAAACGAAATCGTTAAACAAAAATAAATCGAGGATCTTTTTTTTCTATCCCATAACCTACAAATTATATTCGTCCAGTGGATGTCCTTCGACGATAAAAAAAGAAGCATGCGATACATAGGCGACGCAGTTTTACGTAATATCGCGTAGAGTTTCCCTTACCAAATTTTCAACAATTTTTCCGACTAGAAAGGAATCTTTCCGACCACTTTCTATTTACTCAAGAGTGCGAACGAACCATTCGGCGAAAAGTCACTCGGCCACTCAATACATCATTAAAAGTGTGGAAAATGTACTGTTTCTGGAAAATTCGTAGCACACGTTGAACGTCAATATCCCCCGCGTGCATATAAATAACGTGAAGATCGCGCAGCTCCAGGCCAGACACGAAATTACTAAGGAAACAAATGTTCCGCAGAAGCGTGGGGGAACATAGAATTGTTCTAGAACGGTGTGGTCCCTTGCGCGCTGCTTTTCCCCTACCACTCGGTCTTTGAACGCAGTGCGCGTGCGCAGCGCCGCACGCGTAGGCGGCGACGTTTCTTGACGAACGAGGATCGCGGGTTCACGCAGCGTCCCGCGTCGCCATGGTAACGCGGTCAAGAGTGGGGGAATTGGTCACGCTACGGAAGCGACGTTGCACAGAAGCGTCTAGAAATTTCACGAACGCACGGCTAGACGATTAGTCGAGATAGGAAATTGTGTTCGCGACGATTAATTCTACATAAAAACCCTAGGCATTTACCATTGTCGATAATTCAGGCTCGTTGTTCGACTTTGCGACGTACGCTTTTATTTGTAGAAAAATTTCTTTGCCGCGGCACTTGAGAAGGTCTTATATGTTACAAAATAAAATTTAGCGAATTACAATTTCTCAAAACTTTATTTCAGTCCTCAGTTAAAGAAACTCGTAATGAAACGAGGGACGAGAACTTGATACCAAAATTTAATAATATACAATTGATTGCGCACGATCGCGTAAACCGTAAACAATGGGTCATGATTTTCTAATAATTTACTACTTCGATGCCTACGTAGATCCTATTTACAATACGAAAATATATGTCGAATTCTTGAATAAATATGTCGCGGGTACAATGACTTGTTCTCCTTTTGTTCTATATATAATTCGCCTTATACGATAATCGTTAGGAATGTGCCTGCATCCAAGATCACGGATTTTGATCCGGTATTGTGATCCCAAAATTTTCAGATACTTTGTAGCCGGTATTGTATTTTAGGGAATCCAGGGCGATTTAAATACCTGGCTCAATCGATGCTTGGGCACTAGAATACCCAACCAACGCTTGTAAATGATAGTAACGTGTGTAAAATAAAACGTCATGTTAAGTTCGTGACGAAGTTAATCAATTTCTGATTGCCGTCCACGTCGAGTTTGGACTTTTTCTGTTTACTCATATCATCCTTTGTTCGCTTTATTCTCATAACAGAGGTGGAAGGAAATTGATCAAATTTTGAATGACCACCGAAACCATTGTACACTATCGCATTAGTTCCGGCTTGCTCCTAAACAAATAATTTGGCATTAGAAATAATTTGGCAATGGGATCAATCGCTTCTTTTACAACGGTTATAGCACGATCTTACGTTTCGCGGGCTGGCTTGTTCAATTCTTGGCCTCTTCGTTAGAATCGATCCGCTTATTATCATCGTGGAACGTTTCTGGCACGATTGTGACTTTAGAACAAATACGCCTCCAGATTTCACCGGGAGATACGGCGAATCGGATTGCTCGTTCTGCAGCGAAACGATTAAAGAAATCATGTGAATGACGAAAAATAGTACAGGACTGTTACGTTGCATAAATAGATAAATAATTGCCATTACACTGGCAGCGTCCAGGCCTCTGTCCTCCTGATCTATATCCTGCTCCTCGATTTTGGCATTATTGAGCAGTTTCTTTATATCGGTTCGTTTTGGACTGCAATTGGAATTGCTGTTCGTCGGCTCCGCTACGTTCCCATCGTAGTTCATCGGTTTTCTCATTAGCGAGACATGCCTTTTGAGCTCTTTAATTCTGTTTTGCAACGACATTTTCTCACCTTCGCAGACCACTAAGCATTCCTCCAATTTCCTGGAAGGTAACGTACAATGGTAAACACGATAGCTCGTCGAAGTATTTCCACGATTTATCGTAAAGTGCTACATACCTTCCTTTCTCGCGTTCGTCTAACAAGAAATTCCGCTCCATTGATACTTTGGTCAGCTCCTGCTGCAAGCTTTTCACCTTCGTCCTCAGCTCTCTTCTCTTGCTCAAACTGATCGTCATTTCCCTAATCGTAACACGAAACATCAAAATTATATGCATTTCTAATCGTACGTCCGATGACATCGTAACAACAAGCGACGACTGTTTACCTCTTCATCACAGATATGTACGTGATGAGCGTGTTCGGATCGGACGTTCTCGCGATCATCTCCTCCACCTCTTCCGTGGAAGCCTCGAGCAATGTTTGTACGCTTCGCAAAAAGAAAAAAGAAATCGTTTAGTAGATCATCTTGAATTCTAATCTCGGTTCTTCGCGAACTAACGCCGCACGCTCTCGATATACATTCGCATACTTTCTACAGGTCTCGAGCTTCTTCTGCAGCTGTTCGATCTCTTTGCTTTTGCTCTCCGTCTCGGCGTGCTGTTGCTTGAAATATTTCATTTGCTCCTTGAGGGCGTAGATGGTGCTAGTCTTCTCGTTCAGCTGGCTTTCGACTTTGTGCACCTCCTTCTTCAGCTGTTTGTTTTGGTTCCCCAATGTCTCGGTCTTCTCCGCGTAGTGTTTAATATCTTTCTCTTTCAACGCCAGCTGAAAGTTCAGCTTATCCACTTTGTCCTGCAGCGAACACGTGTCCTCTACGATGGTGTCGTTGTTAGAGAAATTGAAGTAGAGTCTATGGATTTTCTGCTGCGTCGTCTTCTCTCTGCATTGCGGACAGGTTTTGGATCTGCGAGAAGAAAGAGAGGCGTATGATAGAGCGGCCAATGAATTGTGAATTTCCGCGCTAGAAGGAAATGCAAAGAATATTCGTCGAAACACACGCGAAATAAAAGGTTTCATGCGAAGAACGGCGAAAGAAAAATATCAGATATCGCTCTACCTATCCAGCCATTGGGTCAAGCAGGCGAAATGGAAAGTATGTCCACAGGGTGTATAAAAAACATCGTCAGACGGTAGTAACAAATCGCTGCATATGACGCAGACGATATTCATCTTACACCAGGGTAATAAAAATCAAAGTAAAATACAAATATTTACAAATAACGCGTGCACACTTCGAATATAACGATTGTTCGATTGATTCTGTTATAACATTAACTCCCTATGTGTCGTTGTACGTTCTTCCGAAGAATTTCATTTGATTTAACGTCGCTGCTCCGATTTTCAAATCGTCCAACTTGAACCTTAAACGATTCCAATGACGAGACGTTCACTCGTAGAGATTTTTGTATAAGAAAACGTGTCGTAAGGTTCGTGGCGAAGTGGAGCAACAGCTGTGCACGTTTATCGGCAGTGGTAACTGCATAGGGTTTTTAGTTAGAATCAGGGTTACCAGAGGGAGGAGAACGGCTAAAATAGTAAAGTTTAATAGAGTTAGAAGAATGTTTGAAATGACTAAAATAGTAAAGTTCAATAGAGTTAGAAACATGTTTGAAAAGATTATAGTAGCTGGTATTGTTATATTAGTCAAAGAGATAGTAATTTATAAACTGTTAGGGCAGACCAATCGGATATAGGTATTCCTATATCTCGTCTCTGATAATAGTTGATCATCTGATCACTATTCACGAACAGGGGCTCTCAAATCGACTTCAATTTTCTCGGTCGGTATGGCAGTCGAATGTAAGCCACACAAGTCCGTAAGGTGATAAGTCTATTGTATACCTTGTCCGTGTTAGGATCTATTTCAAAACAACGAATTATCGATGCGAATATTATTTTTCGGGTTGAAGTAAATATGAGTTTCGAGACGTAATCCTTCGATCGTTGAAAAAGAGTGTTAAAATAGCGAAAAATTGGAGAACAATATAGAGGTTGTATCACTGAAATTAATTCAAGAATATTCTTCGCTGTGAACCATTTAATTTTCTCTTATAACATTGTTTCTCCGTCTCTGATTGTTTTAAAGCAACAGCTTGCCCGTTTTCCCTCCGCTTTTAATTACTATTTCACAAACTTTCAGCAGTTCGTCTTATTAATTGTCGCTACTGTATTCCTCCGTGCCGCGCCATGTAATATCACTCGTAGGGGTTCTTTGTTTGTAGAGTAACGCTGTCCCACCCCTGTCTTCATCTCACATAACAAAGAGATACTACGCCTGTTTCATTACTATCTGTCTCTACTGTTTCGCAATTTAGCGGACTTACGACGCGAGAGAATAATCGAGCGCGAAGGGAAGTCCCCTTTTTTTCGAAACTAGAAAATATCTGACTAACAGTATACTCGATTTCCATAAAATAAAATTTGTTCTTCTGTTTATTTATCATCGATTGACCCCCAAGATTACAGTTTTCTTTGCCTCGTCCCAGTTAATGCCATCAACACGAACGATCTACGTTTAAAAATAAAAATCAAGAGCACCAAAAGGGGATAATTTTCGCCGCGACATCCGTTCCCAAATCGGTGAAGCGGATCTCGCGGCTGGCAGGACCGCGTCGCCCGTAACTAGGGAAATCGTGTCCTCGGCCGAGAGGTTAGTTTGCGCGGCGTGCGTTCGTTTAATCGAACCAGCGAAAATCTGTCGGCGTACATGCAGAGGGGTGAAAAGGAAAGAAAGAAAGAGAGAAAGAAAAGACGAAAAAGTTGGAACGATCGAGGGACGTAGTATGGATACTAGCTAAGGACCAACGTCCCGTACGTATGAATGGGCAGAGCTGAACGCGGAGACTCATGCGCGCGCTTCGAAAATCAAAATCAATGTGGTCCACCCCTCAGAACTCCACACCGGCCTTGCTCCGATTGCCCACGCCCTTAGTGTGCCTCGTACTTCCGTCGCGGACGTATCCCTCGTGCAATCATCGTCGTCTTTGCGTCCTCCTCTCTCCCTCACTCTCTGCTCCTTCTCTCTCTCTCTGTCTCTCTTTCTATCTTTCTCTACCTTTGTCTCACGTTCTCGCGGCTCTGTTTCTATCTCTCTCTGTCACTCCGTTCCCCCTCCCCCGCCGCTCGATCGTTCGCTCTCCACCCCATCCCCACCACTTTTCTCGCTCGCCGTCTCTGTCTCTCTCGCTCTGTCCTATCTACCGAACCTCTGGCTCTCTCTTTCTCACTTATTCGCTCACTTGCTCACGCATCTACACGTACACGGGTACATTATACAACATACACGCGGTCTGTCCTCCCTTTGATCTGTGTGTGCGGCCGCTTGTTGTGTGTTGTCTATCGCCCTCGGGTTTAGGTTCGGCATCGAGTGAATCAAAATAACGAAGAGAGATGTGTCCCGTTTGATGATCGGTGGAAAACGGGAGGAAATAGGAAAGAAATAAAAGGGAAAGGGGTGGTGGTACTTGTTAAAACGTCGCCGGATAAACCGCTGGTGCTCGATTATCGGTCCGGAATTATATATTACACAGTTTATGTGGGTATATACTACCAATGCACGCGACAGTACTCGTCCCGCCTCTTTTCACACCGATGCCTGGATACCAGTGATTTTGTATTATGTGCGAGCCGACCAACGGAGACGCATCGGTTCGTGGCTGTTCCATTATGTCCTCGAGTTTGTTGTGCCAGTGAAGTTGACGATATTTTCGTTCGATAGACGACGTATTCGAACCTATCGACGAATTTTCCACGACCGTTTCATCCCTCGTCCCCTGTCAATGTTGCCCGGTTGATACCCGACACTGCGTCGCCGATGTTTTTCCGAAAAAATCATTCCAGTCGGTCGATAAACGATTTGCCCCGCACTTATCGATCGAAATATCAGATTTGTTCCGCTGTTACCCGTTTCGTATAATTTCGACCATTTTTCTTACGTTATTTTGTCGGTCCTGGATATTTTTTTGGCCGACCTAGTCTTTCAGCGTAGCCGAAAATTCCGTCGATTGGTGTCTTTTTTTTTCTTTGCCCCAACCTGTATCATCGGGCTTCCCTACCACGCCTAACGGTTCTCCATTCAAATTCTGACGTTAGGTTCAGTGCGAATACTCGACGCTATGTTCGAACTCTCTCGTTCCCTTGGCTCGATCGGTTGAAGACCGTTAATCGAGAGAACGGTGAACAGGATGAACAGAAAAAAAGAACAAAAATCAGAGGTGTGTTGTACGATTATGGGACCGATGAGTTTTGCCCAAGCGGGTGACCGTTATGCGCGAACACGCTGAAGAAGGTAAACAGCTTACGAAAAAGATAGTAACAATAATTGTTGCTCGTTTATTCATGGTGTAATTTTTTTGCTGTTGTGTGTTTTATGGCGTGGCTCGTTAAATGGTAAATTATAAGGCTAGAGTATTTCAGCTTTGTTGTTTGTCACGATATTAGCGAATCGATATCAACGTTAGATTCGCAATAGTAATTACCTATATGTCTGGCTATTTTTGTTGTTGATGTTTTCATCGCCAGTGGTATGGTTGATGGCGCTACTGTTTATAGTATTGCTGTTATTATTTTTCGTAATAGATAAGACTGTGTGTTATCATCTAAGTTTGTTCCTAATGTATTCTTTATACTTTAATACACGGCAATTTGTTACATTTACGCTTATTTTAATTTAGTGGAAATTTTTCCCTTTCTTTTCAATTAATATTTTCAATGTGATTTTATCAATATTTTCACGATCTATACATCGTGTACCGTGTCAATTATTTCCTCCGTTCTTTAATTATTAGATTCGTGCAATTTCACGGTTTACAAATTTTAACTTGACTGACGCTATTGTCTCTATGGTTTCTTTTTTGTGCCCCTCAACGTAGGCTTTTTTTGCGTCGGTGGCTTTTGTAAGTATATATGTACTACATTTTCCTGCGGCCCGTTGTTGCCGCCTTCCTTTGTTATTCTTACGTTATTTTCTCGTTCTATTGTTTTCAATGTACTCTGACCGATCAAAGTTGTATGGCTTTAAATCGAATCGGTGTGTCGGAACGTTTCGAGCAGTTCCATTTTTATCAGGACAAGCACATTGATATTTTTCAATAATACTTCTAACATTCAAAATAATTAGCACTATGGATATCAATTAACGATTTCAATTTGTGCAATTACGTAAAATGATGATATCGGAGAAATAGAAATAAATCATTAATTAATAAACGCAATAACAAATTTTGCACCGCAAATGGTAAATTTTATGAAATGAATATCAGTAATTAATTAAAATTAATACATCTTTGATCGCTTGCATTTCCAGACAGTGACGTTCTATTTGTACATTACATTACAATAAAATAAAATTACTTTAAATGTGGCTCATTGATCATTTATTTTCATTATCTAGTTACTCGTATTCCCGCCACAATGTTTTATTATATGCATACTACGTTTCGCTTCGTTTCGTTTCTATTACCATCGTCAACGGACCTAACCTCCCCCTAGTGAAATGTTAATTTTACACTTTTAACGAAAATGTAACGTATAAAAAAGATTAATATATTAAACTTAAATATGTATATGTACACATTTAAGTTTATGTTACGTTTTTATATGACAATAACCCAGATTGCAAAGTCCTTACTAATCTAGTATCAATATAATTGTCTATAAATTAATATAAATAAGTATTTATGCAATCAATATTACATTATTCGTTTCGAGTAATGTTTTAGTTACACGTTCGCGCAGATAATTCACGAATGCGACAGAGACGAACGGTTACAATTCGAAATATATCGAAACGTGTGCATTACGAATTTTGTGTAATTTGAGCAGGACTCGAGTTGGCACGTTTATACGTTGAAAAATCGAATGGTAAATGAACCGCGGTGCGGTAGTTCGGATGGAAATGTTTTTGTAAGAAAAATACGCGGTCATAGAGGGGGACACTTGTCGCTATTAACGCGGTCCGCGTTTCCGTGTATTCGTTGTAATATCTATCGACAGGAAAGGCAGAAACGATTAAATTGTGTTAACTTTCAATGTGTGACACATATTCCCACGAATTCGCGTCTCTCACTTTACGTTTTTCTTATCCCCGTTTTTGTCCCATTCGAACATATGCGTTTTCCCTAGAATATAACGGCAAGGTTCCTTTCTTCTCCTGCAGAAAAGTTTTGCATGCATTCAAATTTCTGTACTTATACAATTGTTCAACTGGTTTACATTCGCATGCTTCTTTGCTGCATTATAGAGCATAGTTTAAATATTTTATGTACGAGCTTAGCCAGTGTATTGTAGGAATAGATGTATAGTGTATTGATGTAAATTATACGGATTTTCGTATTAAATAGTAATGGAGAATTTAGGTTGGTAGGTTTGTATAGGGTGATCTAGGAAATATGAATTGTAATAGAATTATAATAGAGGGTGTGTGAATTTGCCGGTAGATACATATTTGACCGTCTTCGCATAAATGGAAGGGTAGGAATTAGTTTACAAAAGGATTGGATGATGCCATAAGATGGAAGGCCGATAAAACATACTTTTGTTTCGGTATTGTTAGTTTATTAACTCTTCAAGATACAGCCCCACAAAATCGCAAAGAACAAACATAATACATCATAATAATGAAACAAATTTGACAGCGATGTAAATATTGGTAAAATCTGTTTACAAGCTAAAAGGGAGGCACGATAATAATACTATTTCAGAATAAGAAATGTAACTGATAGTCAAACAAACGAAGCCACACTGAAAAGGAGAAAAAGTTATATTGTTCTACACTCAGGTGTGTATGCTGCACCTTATTTCGTTCCCATGCAATCGTACAGTTATCCCACAAAAAAATAGTCGAACATGTTACTATAAGATCATACATACAAGATACATAAAGCTTAACGTATAATATAATTGGACAAAAACACTACGTTTACAAATCACGATACCACAATCTCGTCGATTTCTCCCTAAAGGCAAACCGAAAAAGTTGAGGAACCGTATTTCGCTACGGCCAGGACAAAATCGGATCAGCTTCCAATCTTGGAAACTGTTTCATTTCGAGTACCTAAAGTTCTTTGCTAATAGTCTAGAACAATTTAATTTCTAATAGCATAGAATAGGGGAAAGTCCCTTTAAATATCCCTAGACATGACCATTTAATACACGGGACTCGAGTGCCCGCCGGAAGTGTACGAGTGCCCGCTGGAACCGTGCGACTGTCCGCTTGAACCGAGCGTATACCCGATAGGGCCGTGCGAGTGCCCGATAGAGCCGTGCGAGTGCCCGATGGAACCGTACGAGTGCCCGATAGTACCGTGCGAGTGTCCGACAATACCGTGCGAGTGGCCGCTAGAGGCGTACGCCTGGCCCCTGATTGGTTGAACCGTTTCCACGGCTCTAGATTGAACGTATTCTACAGCGTTCGGCGAATAGTAGTCATGTGCGTTACTAGTGAGCCCGTAGCTGGAGGCGTAAGCTGGCTGGGCGTACTGTGCAGGCGCAGCCGTCTGTATGATCTCTAGCGCCGCGGACGGTTGAACGATCTCTACTGCCGTACCTGGCTGAACGATCTCCATGGACATTGGTGGCTGAACGAATTCTACGCTCTTACCGGGCTGAATGATTTCCAAAGCCACTGGCGGCTGGACAAGCTCGTAAGTTTTGCCTGGCTGGACGATCTCCATAGACAATGGCGGCTGAGTGAATTCGAGAGTCTTGGCCGGTTGAACGAACTCTAGGGCCATTGATGGCTGGGTGAACTCCAGAGTCTTGGATGGTTGGACGATCTCGAACGATAGAGAGGGCTGAGTGATCTCCACGGTCTTAGCGGGCTGAACGATCTCCAAGGTCACTGGAGGTTGAATGAGCTCAAGAGTCTTGGGTGGTTGGAGGATCTCGAAGGTCGTGGGAGGTTGGATGAGTTCCAGGGTCTTGGATTGTTGAATGATCTCCAAAGTTACCGGCGGGGTGATGAGCTCGAGGGTCTTGGCCGGCTGAATGATTTCCAGAGTGGAGGGTGGTTGAACGATCTCGTATGTCTTGCCTGGTTGGAGGACTTCCATGGTCATTGATGGTTGGACGATCTCCATGGTCTTACCCGGGTGGACGAACTCCATGGTGACTGGAGGCTGGACCAATTCGTAGCTCTTGGCCGGTTGGACGACCTCCATGGACATGGCTGGCTGTGTGAACTCGATAGTCTTGGCGGGTTGAACGACCTCCACGGCCATTTGTGGTTGAACGACCTCTAGAGTTTTGGCTGGTTGAACGATCTCCATGCTGATGGCTGGCTGAAGGATCTCCAGAGTCTTGGCAGGCTGATAGATCTCCACGGTCATGGGAGCCTGGACAAGTTCTAAAGTCTTAGCTGGCTGGATCACCTCCATGGTCGTTGGCGATTGAACGAGTTCCATAGTCGCTGGCGATTGGATCACCTCCAAGGCGCCTGCCGATTGGATGATCTCAAGGGGTTCCAGAATCTCGGCTACAGCAGTAGCTTGACCTGCTTCAGAGCTGTAACTGTAGACCGCGTTTCCAGTCTCGTAGCTACTAGCGGATGGTTCGCTGTATGTGGAGCTGACGTGTCCTGCCTGGTGGTAGCTCTGGGCCTGACCACCTGAGTTGTAGCTTTGGGCATGACCACCTGAGCTGTAGCTTTGGGCATGACCACCTGAGATGTAGCTCTGGCCCTGACCACCTGAGCTGTAGCTCTGGCCCTGACCAGCTGAGCTGTAGCTCTGGGCCTGACCGGCTGGTCTGTAGCTTTGGACGTGTCCCGAATAGCTTTGGCCAGCAGAGGGATAGCTGCTGGCGGAGGCCTGGCCAGAGTTCGCTGAGGCAGAGGCAGATGACGATCCATAGTAAGCCGATTTCTTGGATCTCAAACTGTCCTCGACGGTTTCTTCTAAGGGAACATCGGATTCTTCCAATGTCTTCTCGATGTTCTTGATGACACTGGCCTGAGATATTGCCAGGCCCAAGAGTAGAAGAGCGAATGCAGCGTTCAGCTTCATTTTCGATTGCTCGATTTGTTCTTTGGATCGTTTATTGGATCGTTTGTTGCAAGTCGAACTGATGACTTTTCGGCGGCGGGTCTGGCTTTTAAAGGGATCCACACGGGCGTCTGATTTCCGCCCAGGCACGTTTGGCTCGAGGATCGTGCGCGTAGCCTAAACATGCGTCGACGTTGACCGTGTCGAGTTTTTGGTTTATCATGCGATTCGTTGATTTGAACATGTATCGCTTCGTGCGTGTCATTAATGCTTAACGTGATATCGGGGCTCGGTTGTTGTAATTAACGATAGCCGTGTTTGTGATTTTTGTTTTACCATAAACCAGAAAGATTTCTCTTGATCGAAGAGATTTAGGGAAGTATGTACGTATGTATATGGAACGTTTCCAGCTGCGCGTATTTTTCGCTGTTTCATATAGTTATTCTGTCGCTTTTTTTTCTTTTTTTTTTAAAGTACCGAGCGTTTGTATTCTTAAATCATTGAGAGACGCTTGCGGCTGGCTTTTTACTTAAAAGTAGAATCCTGATAAAAGAAGTGGTTTTTTAAAAAAAATTTAACTTATTATTATTTTTTATTAGGAGATGCGAAGTATTAAAATAATGTATTATTTTGAATGGCAAAGTAGGATAGTGATAAGGAATGAATTTTCGAGATTTAATTCATTTCAATTTATTTTTGTAATTTTCGTTAATATAATTTATTTCACAATGTCCGAAGCCAATTGATATTTTTTACTAAATATCTATCATAGAAAAAATACGCCAATGTATTTCTCCAGAGTATCTTTTTATATAGATTCCTATATACATACAACTACGTAATACAAACAAAATATGGAAACTTAAATCAAGATTAATTGTAATCAACTTTACTGATTTAGGTTTTGCACTAGTTGGGTGTACAGATTCGTAACGGGTTTAACTATAATTAATAATTAGTGGTTAAACCATTTTGTTCGATAATCAGTACATTATTACTATTACACAATTATTATTAATCATTGCGGTCGTTGCGAAATTGCTTTGATTTTGGTGCCGTGAGGCCAGGATCGTTATACGCTGAGAAATGAATGAATCGTCGAACCGTGTCGTCAATCATATTTCTCTCAACGCAAAATGAAATTTCATCGTTTATGCCAATATTGCTCTAGGACGATTCTTATTCAAATATGGACGAACGAAGTAAACGGCGAAGGGTTATGTTTTTTTGCCTGCCAGTGGCCCGTAGAGTTCGAGAAAAAGCGTAATTTTCATCGATTTATTTCGACTCTCGAATGGCGAGAATTAATCGATCTTCGCGGGAGCGCGATACATGTATCGATAAATTGTTTCACTTGTGTAAACGGTTGCCTGTAGGTAGGAACTACGCTGATTGGCATTGGACGAGTGTCGAATTCTGATTGCGCAATCGCTGAATATCTCGTTCGCATTCCTGGAGTGCAGCACGCTTGTCGCGATCCTTTGTTAAACACGTTTGTTTGATATTCGTGCGGCAATGTTTGGCGAACAAATTCGGGCATAAATATCAATTTCTGGGAGAAACATTGTAAAATGTTTATGTTTACGGCACGGAGCCTCTCGAATAACTTACAACAACAACAACAGTTGCTGCGTTATATTTTACTTGGATAAAAAAAACATGATCTAAGAGACGTCTGTTGAATAACAAAAACGACCGATACGAACATTTATAATATTATTTCTTGTCACACGCGTGTTCGTGATACTTCCGCTTAAATATTTCTAGTAGGTTGAAAAGCCTTGAAAAGCATTGAAATGCCTGGTGACAACGCCGTAAATGGAAGTCAATATTTCCATTGAATTCCAAATTATAATATTCCAGTGAAAAGTAAAAACAGAATTCATAACTCGAAGACGCTCAAAAGCTAGTCAAGCTTCGCCGGAGAATGGGCAAGCCACTAGATAAGACCGTTACGACAGCTAAGGGTGTTACAAAGATGTTGGTTAATATAATCGTGATAGACCGTAGCTTTTATTTCGTTCAAGTGGCAATGGCGGAGGGAGAAAACATTGGACGGTATAACAAAGTTACATTTTGAGTGGGCTGGCTTTTTTCCTAAGTGCAACGGTGCGACTGAAAAATTCGATCACTACTTTCACCCGGAAATACAATCATATACAGTCATATACAAGGAAGCTTTCAAGAGTGGCTATATTGCACCCTTGCGAAAAGGGCGTCATCGATTCACGCGCCATCTGTAAAGTAAATCAGTAAACCACTCTGCGCGCCACTTCTACTTTATCGATCACGCATCGACCATCGTTCTACGAGTGAAATCCTACGTCTATGCAAACATTTAATTAGAATGCACGGCTCACAAAACTTTCCAATAGCATAGCGCACACAGGACCGAGTGGCAGACACTTATAAATGTAGAAAAGGAAGTCGATACTTTCCAGAAATGACCAATCTTGTTTGGTAACGCAATCGGTTCACCCGTGTCCTTGAACGAATAAGATGTGCGCATAAAAATGTCTGTTGCGTAATCTTTTCTCCGATGTTTACGAAACGTATTCCGCGTGTCCTTCTTCCATTTCCCCACACGCAATTTCATATTTTTTCTCATGTTTACAGAAGCGACAGTATTGCACCGGTTCGCTTTTTGAACAGACGCAACTAAACGGTATTATGTTCTCGCCTTTCTTTACCGAGTTCATCTGCCTAGTTGAAAGTTTTATCGACCTATGGTTACTGGACAGTATTTCTCCCTATATTTAAATTTCGCAAATAAATTTGTCCTGTTCTATTTAATTCCATTAATTCGTTACTATGCTTCGCGGGATAATCTGGCTGACAGTAGTAATGGTAAAATAAGGGCAAAACCAGACCATGGGCGCAGCGGGTTAAGTAGTATAGGGCACTATTTGATCAGGCGAGAGGAACGAAAGTTTGCAAGCTGTTACATTATCGTGAAAAGCGTAACAGTGCCAGAATCGATAAACGTTTCCACGGTTTGCAAACGATTAAAATGCATTGGTTGTATATAAATTTATTTTACCGTGCTCACTTGTTACTTCGATTAATATTGTTCAGACTTCATTTAAAACGACATTCGATCATTCAAATTCAATTTATAATTGAATTATAAGGTCCAAGATTCAATTGTTATGAATTAAATTTGTAAATTGGGCCGGAACAAAACGGAATTCTCTTGTTGTATCTTTTTTTATTAATATATTACAGTATATCAGCTGTCACGTACAATGAAATAATAATTAATCAATCAATTATTTGTCACGTTCCCGATACAGAAATAATGTTATGCAATACATTTCCAGTAAAAACACGCACACGTGTATACTAATAGTCATGTTAAATTGCATTGCGTTTGTGTGAATTAAGTATTCGAACCAAGTGATGTTTATTGAAACTGGCCCGATAAATATTATCTCGTACATTATTATGGCGTTATTAAAGCCGAAATAAAGGAAGGAAAAATATAAAATATTATAACTTAAATAATTGTTGAATTACGGTCTTTAAATATCGTACCTACTACACAAAAACCTGCTTTGCACTTTGCGAGATATTTTTACATTCTTAAACAGTTTCTGAGCGTCGTCCTAACAATTTCCTATTTATAACGGTCTTTGCACCTCGGGGCATATCGCAGTCTCCTACGCCCCCTGCATTTTAATCGTGGGAGATTTCGTGCACACCCACACGGGCACCTGTACGCAAAATTTTAAACCGTTTAATTAGCAAGAAAAAGGTGAAAAAGGAAAACTTCGTTTCATGAATTGAGAATAATTTTTTCCCCCCTGCTTGTAATCTAATTAGTGTGTTCCAACTTTGCAAGCAATTATCTTGCTGTGTACACCTTTCGCTACAAATTATAGTACCTAATTCTCGTGAGATACGTAAACGTGACAACAATAATCAATAGAATAATCAATAGAGTGTGAATTAATATTATTGACAAGAAGTGTTCAGGTGTACCATATATTTATTTAGAAGGACAGTTTCGTACCATTTCAATATTTAATGGGGTTTATAATCTTGTAAAAGATTGCATAGGAAATTTGGTAAAAACTAGGAACATAAAATAGTACATATATAAATAAATGGTATTTGCGTAAGTAGATTGTTAGAGAAAAGGGTTTACCCAGTTTTTAGATCGTATTACTAATGAAACTCCGGAAGAAAACATTTCTAGTAAACGTTGGACGAAAAATCAATACTTTCAGAGACACAAACGATTTTCTATTTTAAAAATACTTAATCCAGTTTACATTCTCTCCAAGGCGTACAAAAGGTGTTCTAACAATAAGTATCAATTCAATACTTCGTACGGTATAAAATAAACTAGTAATTATAACTTATATAATGAATCGATAAAAACATTCAGAATCCTTTTAAACAACACATCAAATTAATTCTAGAACTAAAACCAATTCATTTCTCCTATAAATTAGGAAGAACGAGTTAACTCGTAATGAGGGTTGCCAGTGTTCAGGGGGGGAAAATTGATTTACTCAAAAGTGTCGTATTTTTGTATTAGTAGCAGAAGTAACATAATCAAATCTGAATCTGTAAAGCTGACTGCATAACAATTTCTTTTAATAATGCACGATTGAGAACCAAGCCGCTTAACAATCGATATTATAAAGCTGACTTTCCATAACCTAGTTTAAACGTAGCAATGAAGCAACGCGCGACCACTTGGTTATCGCGACCAGTGTGTTTGAAGTCACAGGGTACAGCAATACTGTCCAAGCTAATCTCCAGAGCTTAGTTAGAGTGCTTTCCCCATTTTCTCTCCATTATCATACTACACGAACGCTGACCAATGTCTCTATGTATGCAAGAAATATGTGTTCACGAACATGATTGCTCTCCGCATGGCACTGTTGATTTCTCTGAACAATGTGGGCGAAAAGTTTTCGACCGCGTCGATACTTGTTACGAATTTGTAGTTTAATGAAAACGGGGCTAGAGGTTTAGATTTATGGTTCACAATTCAGCCTGGGACGATATATTTAAATACGGATAATCAGTACAATTATATAGGATTTAAGTTAATCTTTTCTTTCAGCTTTGCAATATTCTGCAATGTACAAACATTTTACAATATTTCCCAGAATCGTATATTCTGCTAGCATTAAATACTTTCTCGATATTTGCATGCAATCTGCAGGTCTTATTTAATCATTGCATTGAGTGAAAAGAAATCGTGACAAAAATAAACGAATGTTCGGAGGGGGCATGTTTACGATAAACTAATACTGAAGATTATACAGATCTAACTATTAATCAATCCCAGTTGTATCCCCCTATGGTATTGTTTTTAGCTGACGGTATTGACATTTAATCAAGCTAAGAGGAATACTGACTATCACTCAATTCTCATATTTCATGGAACTCCCGGCTACTGTAATATTAAGACGTCTGAAATAGCCTAGGGTCTGGCAGCCATTACGATATGACGAAGATAGTTCGAACACAAAAATTGATATCCATCAATAAATAAAGGGCGACAAAATTTCTCCATGAATAATTCGTCACGTTAACGGTATTATAGGTTTTTCTATTGATTTGGTTTGCATAAAGAAGGAAAATAAAAAAGACAAAAGATAGTAGTGCCAAGTAAGCTGCAGTTTCAAAGAAAGGCCAGTGTCAATGAAAAGGAACGAAGTGTTAAGTGTCCCAGGTCTGTCTCCATGAATTGGCGGAGACTCTTTGTAAGCTTGCTGGCAGTGAGCCGAATGAGTCGCGTAACTGTCGTGAACAAACCGACTCCCTAACTAATAGTAAAGCAGACTGTAGAATTCATCCCGCTGAATTGTAACTTTAAGTACCTGCTACTGCAATTTAACGATAAGAGGTTCAACCTGTTACTACTTTCAGGGATTTCAGGGGCTATTTTTCTTTGTGATTTTGTTTTAAAAGGATAATACACTGTCTGTTTCGCTAGATGGCGACAATATAAGTGTCGACAAGTGTTTACTCTGAAAGCGGGACCTAATCAGTTGTATTTCACCAGCAGACATATTATAAATAATATCTTAAATAAGGACACTATTATGTATAGCAAAAACATGTCGACGCAAAATGTTTCGCGTGAATAGGGCATAGGTCTCACGATCGCTCGATCGGACTGTACATACTATATGTATGTATTTACTTCAGTTACTGCTAAGGTGGTCGGGGGCGCTGTGCGGAATGTAATGGATCCACAGGAACCAATGCTTCATCACAGGTCAATAGTCTCTATTTCCTCGGGCAGTGTACCCCTGAAATTGTCTCTGTATGATAGTTGACTCGTGCTGAAACGCATTATTATTCGGCAGTGAAACGGTTCGAGATTGTCGCCAATAGGTTATATCGCAGTATAGTACCTATGTACCTGATTAACAAGTGGAATGTGGAAGAAATTAGCGTAAATTGAAAATTCTATACATTTGTTTTAAAATCATATGCATATTCTAGAAGTCTCGATATTACAGAAACTTGTTAAAAGGTTATTATAAAAATTAGTTCGCTTAACGAAACACACGCAGTACCGAAGGAAAAAGAATAATTATATTGTGTTGGTAACACTTATCTATTCTTGGGCATCCCCCTACTCGATACAGAAACATATAAATATTATATACCTATTTTTTTGCAATGGCACGTATTCTAAATTATATCGAAATTTTAATCGTCATAACGTGGTTAATAAATTAACAACGGAGATATTTATTGTAGAATAGTGGTCTTACATGAAACATCTTCCATATCCTTTGCACGGTCTACAACCTTAATTAATGAGGAAAAGCTAATTTTGTATACTTATCTCAGTCTTTTTATAGTTTCATTGCAGAAAAAAACTAGATTAAACGGATACAAGGCCATTAAGTTCGTCATGTCGAAGTATTTATAATATTTACTAATTATACATCGACACCTCTCGATTACTAAAATCGATTATTACAAAAAGGAACAAATGTAGGGATCAAAACGGTTTATTGACTTAGTTGATTTTATTTACACAATTAAAATTTATTAGCGCATTTAATAATAAAACATTATTCCATGATAATTCTAGTACATATTTAGAACCTGTACATATTTTCGAAATGATCTTTCGATAAAATAAAATAGAACATTTTGGATATTGGTAATCTAATTTTGATTATCTGCTACATAATAATTAATTTAAGGCCTTGTTACATTTAAACATCATTCAGATTTATTAAAAAAACAAATGATCCCTGATCCAAGGATTACTAACCGCGAAACGAAGTTACACTACTAAGTAACATAAGTCCTGAATAATCAGCACAGTCTGACTAACCCAACCTAAATTCGTAGTCAAAGTATAAACTAACTTCTTAGTTAGTTGGAATGAATACCAATCTGTTAATTACTAGTGACTTTGTTACTAACCTCATTACTATTCGTTCTAATTAACCTGAAACATTTCCAGCCATTTTCGATGAAACATTGGCGTAGTCTTTACTAAAAGCCCTGATGATCAATTAGTATGCCTAATGGCATCGCGATCACTTTGCTATTGGCTCCTTATTAAGCCTTCTCTTAGAAAAGAGGTGTGGTTAAACTTGTCCTATGCTCGCAGGACGAAACTTTGTTAGCAAGGCGAATTTCTATTGAATTCTGATTCTTGTGCTCCCGTATACTCAATGTTAAAAATATCGTAACCATCTCCATTCATATATTCTTGATAAATAAACGAAAAAGACAATACTGTCCATAAAATTTTGTGCAGCCCCGTTTACTTTATTAAGGTTGTACTTTGACATTGCCAATTTCCGATGCCACTTTTAACTAATGGACAAGCCTTTGGTCTATTGCCTTTGGAAGCGACATTACATATTAGGAAAACCTTCGATGAAGAATGTAGAACAGTTAATATTGCCGTTGACAGTGCGCCATACCCTCAATATTCATTCGTATTTAAAGGGTGTTGCAACGAGGCCGCGGAATGTATTATTATATAGAACAGTATTCCATTAGCCACGGATGCTCCTTTCCCAAGACTATATTTTTAATGTGTACGTCGAGAACTATCGCTTGGCATGGATCATGGACGTGTACGCGTGCGAGGATGAAACAATATCGGATAAAATTATTTATAGCCTGAATAAGGAGAACTAATGCAAAGCTATCGACGTGCAGCCGTGCCACTTAATAATAAACCCTGTTGTACCGGTTGAAATAATGTGTAAATCTGGTTGCCGTTCTCTTGGGTTTAAATGAAACCTACAATACATACAGGGTGGGCTATGAATCGGTTAACAAAATTACTGTTAAATCATCAAAATTTTTCATTCCCTCCATTCTATTATTATTATTTTTTGTTTTTTTTTTCCATTAAACACGCATAATTTAATAAAAATTGAAAACACTTTGCCTGTTAACCTGCACTGGGCATTTTTCACTGAAAAGATAAAGAACAAGAGGGATAGTATACATAATAACCCATTTGTCGCTTTTTTTCCAGGGTCACAATAAATTTTCAAAATGATTTCCCTCCGTTTGGCTGTACATTGCGGCGTGTCTAAGTATGCTTGCTTGTGCATCCCAGAATACATTGGTATCGATGGTGGCAACGACAGCCTGGATACTGGTATGGATCATTTAGCCGGTAATAAATATTAATTAATTCCTTTCATGTAGACTTTAGCCCATCGATAAAGTAAACAGGATGTTATTTTAATTCAGAGTTTTTATCTCGTTTTTTTTTTTAATGGCAAAAAACAATTGGTAATAAATTTTGATAATATCCAACAAAATTACATTGATATTTATTATGGCTACGTATAAAGAGAGAATTTTTCATACATTTATACATACTTATATACAGAATCGATTTGACGCATATGTGATACAGTAATCTCCGGATAAATGAACATACTATACCCCAGTTTAACATTACGTTTATTTCCCCCAAAGTTATATACAGTATAAGTAGAAGTCGATAAGTGATACAATACTTCCAGGTACAATTGAAACACACTCGACACCCGCTTAATATTTCGTTGATATCAAACAATCGTACACCGTTTAATACCACCGCAGCGGCGCGACGTCGCAACGAAATTTATTTATTAAAACGCATCGTTCGAAGCTTCATTTCAGGAAGCATTTCATATCCGCCCGCACAGCAATAATGCCAACATATACCGCACTACCGCTCTCCATCTATCCCCCCATATATCATCCGCAGAACGATTAGATTGAACGAGACGAACGTCTGTTTGCAGATCGCGCGCCATCAACGCGGACGCTGAGGAGGTTATGCAGTTGACGCATCCCTCGACTTCATAAAACCTGGAAATAAATTGTCCGACATTTTCAAGTAGCCACGGATTCACACCAGTTGCGTGCGTACGCGCGTATTTCCCTAGGGTCGCTTGCATGCGTCGGGAGTGGGGGGTGGAGAGAGCTTGCGGTGGGTTCGGACTTCACGTAACGGAGATGTTTCGGCCGGTCACGTGACATGTGAAGCGCGTACGGGCTAGAGAAACGTCCATCTTCGAATCGACGAGGAGGTGGAACAGTAGCTAGCGAAGCTGTAACAGAGTGAGAGGGGGTAGAAGAGGTCGCGAGTGGGGGAGAGAGGGAGAAGGAGCGATAGAGAAGGCTGAAAAGCCAGAGGAGCGTGAAATAGAACAGAAACAGGTATTATTCTCGAAAGAACGCCAAGGAGTGGGGCTCACATAGGTGGCGAAATAATCGGAAACGGAAACGCAAATGAGGAAACGAAGCCAAAAGGTATTGGTTCCATCGGAACCAACGGGATAAGAACGAGCACCGTGGCACGAGAGAAACGGGCGTGTCCGAAAGGAACGGGGATACCCCGAAAGAATTCTAAAGGAAAAAAAACTAGCTGGTACATAGGGAAATTTTATATATGCGAGATAAATTGCTTAAAACAGGAAGGAGGAATTACTGAAGGGAGGAACGGTTTGTGCGGTTGGAAGGGTGATTCTGACGACACGGAAATAATATATATAGACATATATCTATACGTACATTCGAAATACAAGTTAATAGATACCGAAAGGAGAATTTGTACTCAAATGTAGCACAGTAGATGAGGACACGTATGTAAAAAGAAGAGAGAAGAGGAAGATTGATCTATTGCCGTAAAGGATACGAAACACACGTTCAGAACGCACAATATATATACATATATATATTTTTGTTTCATTTCTTTTTTGCCAATAGCGAATACAGACAACAGACATGAATGTGACTATAGCCGTGGACTTTTCCGATGACGAGAGTTACAATGTGAGCATAGGTCTTGATTGTGGCGGGGAACCACACTCGTACACGATATGGGAACGTTCGATGATAGTGATCATTGCCGTTTTCCTCAGTCTGACCACCGTTCTTGGCAATATCATGGTGATGATCTCGTTCAAGATCGACAAACAGCTGCAAACCATTTCCAATTATTTCTTGTTCAGTCTGGCGGTTGCTGACTTCGCGATCGGTCTAATTTCCATGCCTCTGTTCACTCTGTACACTGTGCTCGGCTATTGGCCGTTAGGACCGCATATCTGCGACACGTGGCTAGCGTTAGACTATTTGGCCAGCAACGCATCGGTTTTGAATCTCCTTATAATCAGCTTCGACAGATACTTCTCTGTGACGAGGCCACTGACATACCGCGCCAAGAGAACTACTTCGAAGGCGGCCTTCATGATCGGTAAGTTGCATTTAATTCGTTTGGTATAGTAGATCGTAGAGAATAAATCAGAGCTGGATTAAATAATGTTTTAAGAGGTGAATGGGAAATAGGATTTATTTTCAACGTAATGTGTGTTTTTTGCATATTTCCGTTACCGACGGAGGTATTAGTAGGTATTTTTGGCCGGCACAAACCGGCCGGCCGTCACTTAATTGGCTTTTAACTATTTCATTCGTGAACGGTCGGTAAAGTGGTTAGCCTCTAAAATATTATTTAAAGATTAAAATATGTACTCTTTTAAATATTTACTAGCATACGTATATAAGAAGTTAAATTCATTTACAACGTTTAACAATTTAGAATAACTCAAAATACTAATGAAAAGTGGTATAATATTTTTCAGCGTGTGCGTGGGGAATTTCGTTGTTGTTGTGGCCACCCTGGATCTACGCTTGGCCGTATATCGAGGGAAAAAGAACAGTACCCATGAACGCCTGCTACATTCAATTTATCGAGACAAATCATTACATCACATTCGGTACAGCAATCGCCGCATTTTACGTGCCTGTTTCTGTGATGATCATACTATACTGGCGGATATGGAAGGAGACCAAGAAGCGACAAAAAGATCTTCCGTACTTGCAAGCCGGAAAACAGGATGCCAGTAAACGGAGTAACTCTAGGTAATTAAATCAATTTTCTTTACCAATTCAATAGTACCATTATTCTAGGGAGATATTTGTAGTTGGACACCTGACTCAGCGTGCATTTGCTGTAGTAAGAAACACTAATGTTGTCTGTGTTACCTAAAAGTCAATTAATTAACCCCCGATTGATAACTGTAGGGGGAAGAATGTCGATTAATAGGCTACCGGTCGATAATCAGTAGGGGGAATGTCGATTAATAGGTTACCGGTCGATAACCGTAGAGGGAAGAATGTCGATTAATAGGCTACCGGTCGATAACCATTAGGGGGAATGTCGATTAATAGGTTACCGGTCGATAACCGTAGGGGGAAGAATGTCGATAAATAGAGTACCGGTCGATAACCAGTAGGGACCGCAGTCGAGATATGTGAATAGAGCAGTGACCTTATGGACTTCCATGGCCCAGGGTGACTACTATACTTCTACGTTTACTGACCAACTATTAGTTGAACCTACGATTCTAGGGTCGTGTCCGTCTATTAAGAAACTTCCAATATTACGAAGTTTCAACAGTAGAATTACTACTGCTGGGGGATGTTATTAAATATAGCCATATTTTGACTAATGTCAGCCATAAACAAATATCTTCATTTATCTGTAATTAGTGACGAAGCGTTGGACATGGAGGACTGTAGGAGAGGTAGAAGCGAGTCCAGTACGGGAGAAGACATGAATGCGACACATGTCGCGATCTCTTATCTTGAGAAACATTATCCTCAGTATAAAACTGTAAGTATATCAAGTAATACTAATAATAATAGTGGAATTGATTATAAATTAGAAAACAACAATACTCGTAGCTGTTTTCGAAGTTCAACGTAAACATCTGTGTGTATTTTCAGAAGTACAGGCCATTTTCATGGATGTGGCTCAAGATGTGGTGCATCGCGTGGTGGCACAGTGGTCGCGACGATGACGAGGACGACGAGGACATTGAGGGGGCTGAGAGTAGTCGCACAGGACACGGCTATGATGAAGCTATAACGCCATTGTCAGCTGAAACTCCCCTTACCGGTACTGTTTCTCGATCGGCTTCTCTAAGCGGCATTCATCCTGGCTCTATAACCGCCGAGAAAAGTGTCAGCATCGCTGACAACCACGAATACAAAAAATGGGGGAAACCCGGTGAACTGTCTACGCAAAGCATCTCTAGCGATTCTGTATGTCCGCCATGAATTAACCAACTAATGCTTGATGCACGCTTGTCCAATTCCGCACATGCTTTTTAATTTGCATTTGAACGCTAAGTAGGCTCTCTGTCCGCCACGAAAAGTCACGCACTACGCATGCGCAAGGATATCGTTCCGGGCTACTAGTGATACACATACGACCACCAGGTGTACCACTACAAATGTCATCTTAGGTTGCCATCGAGCGATGTCCATGGAAAAAACTTTTAAAGTCATTCTTCCGTAAATCCTTGAGCTGTGCATAGGTTTTAATCTCCATTTGCAATTAGTTTTGAGCTAACCCTTTCTGAAGATTTTCTTGCGGATTGCCCAATGTAAATCTAGGGATATATTTTTAGTGATACAGCTTCCCCTGCGTACGTCGCCGGTAAATATGGAACGATTTCCTTGCGACCACTGTCGAATCCTATAATTTCATATTCCAAGCCAGCTTTTTTAAAACATTCGCCGGAACAAGGAACCGAATAATTTGTTCCTTGTATGTAACCAATCACTTCCTTATCGACCGAAAGAATTACAGATTTCTCATTTAACTGCATTTATTTAATGTGCACGGGAAATATTGTACGCAGGTTTACACAATCCTGATCCGGCTTCCAACAAGGGATACCAACGGTATGGGGAAGCACACGGAGGGCCCAAGCATAAAGATGTACCACGACGAGGCCGTGACGTTCCAATTGCACAGCATGATGGAGGAGGTGAAGGAAGAAAACGGGAAGATATTTCGCCTCGGTAGTACGATATCGAGTCCGTCGCCGATCACCAGGAGGCCGTCGCACATGCCCGACATAAGGATCCCATTGAACACGAAGAACATTCCAAAAGCGTTGGCGGGAAAAACTACCGGGGGCAAACCGGCGAACAAGAAGAAGAAGAAATTGCAAGAGAAAAAGGCGGACCGTAAGGCCGCGAAAACATTGTCGGCCATCTTGTTGGCGTTCATCTTCACCTGGACGCCGTACAATATTCTCGTTCTAATAAAATCCATCACAGACTGCTCGTGGCATATACCGCAGGCGCTTTGGGACTTTTTCTATTATCTTTGTTACATAAACAGTACTGTGAATCCAATGTGTTACGCATTGTGCAACGCGGCGTTCCGACGAACCTACGTGAGAATTCTCAAGTGCAAGTGGCATAACAGGAACAGGACAGCCGTTGACAGGGGATGACATCAGTAGAAACGCCTCGCATGCGACATTTGCATGGCGCGTGGCGTTCCTTCTCCTCTTTCTCTATCGTTTTCTCTTTTATCCTTTTTAAGCATATTCCTCCGAACGTGCTCTGCCGATAATAAGGGATCTGGGTTGCCTCGATTTCTAGCGAAATGGCCCAACGTTTTCGTATGAACCGTTTCCGTAGAAAGTGTATGCGATTCCTCTTTTCATACCGACTCGATTGCTGACTTATGTATTCGCCGTTCACGATCTCACACCTTTATTATTAATCTTATGCATTTGAAAAATAGTTCTTGTGGAGGTTATTGCGTTAAGGTAAACAGGGTGATCTCGATGCTAGTCGATAAACGTAATGAGATAGATTTTCTGCGCAGCATTTACATTCAATACGCGCATATCGTTTTGAATTGAATTTTATTATCGGTTTCATTCTCATCTGGCTTGTCCCGAATTTCTGTCGGTCAAAGAGGAATCGCGAATTGCATTTACGACGTTGTATCGATAACGTAGAACAGACCGAGATTATACATATACATATGTATATAGCTACAGAGAGGAAATTTAATTCTAAATCGTCGGAAATCGAAACGAAGTTTCAAAATGCTCACGATTAAAGGATCCGGGTCCCCGTGTTTGAGGCAACGCTACGTGAATACTGCCATGAAAAATAAAACTTTATAAATATATTTCTGAACCGTACAAAGAAAAGACAAATGAAGCGGGTGGAAGGATACATACCCGGCACTTACTCGACAGTGCTAACTTTGCGGCTGGACTTCAGCGGCGATCGAACAAAATGGCGTCGGCTGTGCCGCGATTCGAGTTCTTTTCTACAGTTCGCGGAACAAAGTCAGTTTCTATGATCGATGATGCCGTGTAAATAGAAAGCTGTCTAATTTCGACCAGATATATGTATATACATATTGTATATCTATTGTTACGTATGCATATACATATGTATATACACATCCGAAGGTAGATTAATCAAAAGAACTAAATGTTGCGATTTCATTGTTTTGCGTGTATAACGTAGCTGATTCGTTCGAATCTTTTTACCGAGTAAATTGAATGTTGTATGACACAAAAGCTGCTTGCGACAGTTTAAAGAATCGTCGTGCATATTAACGCGACACGGCTGGGGAAGATAATCGAGTCGTTAATTTTATTCGAATTTTCGTAACCTCCGATATTTCCTCGACGAGGACTTTTTAGGATACATAACGTCGGAGAACTGACTGAATTTCGCGAACCTCTTACAAAGCTACACCGCACAAAGGAAACAAAAACGAAAGCTAGTCGAATCCTAAGGGAACGTCGGTAAAACAGGCATCTCTTGTGCGTTTTGTTCAAGGTGCGACGCACTTGATGTACATTTTAAATGGTAGTCCAGTTGTAAATGAATGTTTTAAGTGTAACTAGTCACGGAGAACCAAAGGAGCGCTATTATAAATATAGAGTGTGCGTCACGGCTCAAGTGGCAACAAAGTGAATGGAACAGCGCTACATCGATTCTTTCGTATTAAGTAACGTTCTAACGTTTTCGTATTAAATAACATTCTAATCACACGTGCCAAACGAAGCTTTAAGGTATCGATAAACTAGAGCGGTAATTTAATAAATGTGTCCTTTCGTATTGTGTGCCCATATATTTCCAATAGGTAAACGAACATTTCGCGGGACTTGTATGCGTTTCTTTTTTACCAAAGAAATTTTACTACAAATCTAATTTATCGCAATTAGATAATTTTGTATCGGGTTTATATTCGATCGTTTTATACGAATTGGAATGAAATGGAGAAACGTTTTATTCACCTTTTACAAACCATAAAAAGTCAACTTTTTCAATATAGAGTAATTTTCACGTAAAAATTTATACGTTGCAATTTTTGGTTGGTAGCGAAGGGTTTAAGAATCGAAAGTCGAAGTTTTGATTTCCTCTGTTCCTCAACGTGTAGCGGATAAGTTTATTTCCAAAATATGGTTTATATACATATTATGTGTAGCTCAACAGTGATCGGTTCATATTATTGATGTAATATAATAATAATAATAAAAAATAATAATAACGATGACAAAGAAATATAATTGCATATGTTTATTACAGTGATCAGTAATGTGTGTGTGTCTCACAAAAATGTTTTCGCGAACATACTGTGATTCGTGCAGCGATACTTCTTTACTTATTTCTACCAAACGCGGATTAGTTCCTATGTTGGACTTGTCAAGTGTTGAATTTCACGTTGCGCACAAGCTTCTCAAGTTACAAGAGAAAAAAAACAACTAAACTATTTCATATATATTTAACTATTGACTCGAAACCTTGATATAGAGTCTAGAAATAATTCTAGCCAACAATAATTCAACAAAACTCCATTCCATTTACATTAATGTTCAATCGCAGATTCAATTTTTCACTAACACGTGTTATTCTTAATTGTTTCGTTGGAATTGTCGAAAGTGCACATTTATTAATGCTAGCCAACGGTCAGCATTTCAACGGTCACGTCCACACGAAAAGCGTATCGTTTCCTAGTTATCCTGGCGGTACGACGTACATGTATTTTGTAAACGTCACGAGTATATTAAATATTCGCTATAGGTTTAACGTTAACCTCATTTGTCTCGTATATACCTGTTATACTTAGAGCGTGTAAATTTGTAAATACGTATACGAGAGGCTGTTCGATGTTACATTTAAAAACGATTTAGTTATTCGCATAGGTGAGCGGTTGAGGGGGCAAAGAGTATACAGTTCATGTACAAAATTGTTCTAAACTATACGTTCCGTGACGCGACCGTTGAATACAAGCAGACTATGTACAGGCTATGCAAATGTTCAAATCAGCGAGAGATTATTGCGCAAAATGGTGCGTACGATTTTCTGTACAGAAAAGTCTGATCAGCAATGTCGTTTTAAATGTTCTCGCTGTAAATATAAAATCGTACATAGTAAATGACTGAAAAGAAAGAATAATTCGGTAAAAATTTGTTTAGAAAAATGTCACTTCCACATTCGACAGATAACGTGAACGATGGTATTACCGATCGAGTAGGAAACAAGGTCTGAAATTTTGCGCAAACTGAGGACGAGATTAAAGTTGCCAAGAAAATTACGCACATGAACATGATTATTAATTTACGTTCGTATATACATGTACGTATAGATAACATAAATATACATAATGTACGATCGAAGAAGGGGTATGTACCGTAGGGTGTGCCAATTTTTTAATTTTACACCGGTTCAAGTTGTAAACGAGAATGCTTTGTACACCATTTGTGAAACAGCGGTGTACGATCTCCTCTATTTTATGATATTCAAGTGTTCCCTCGTTTATATCCTTCTCTCCCTCCAACACTCTTTCTCTCTAATGGCAGGCCGTGAACGGCGCGAATATTTGAAATTTATCGCTCATAATTCCCGGGATTCGTTCATTCAACCGTAACATGTTCGTACTTTTACCAAAAGTATTGTTACATAATCTTACTATGACCGTGTTCAATTTTTGACTGCATTCGCGACCCAAACAATTCGTATACGAGCTGTCGCGAGTCTCTTTTCACTTGGAGGGCAGAAAACGTTCGCTTGGCTCTGTCGGTATGCAACTCATACGTTTTATTACCGACGAGCGTATTACTCTGTACCAAGATCGCCATTCATGGAAAAATATTTCCTTATCACTGCTGTTGAATTAAATTCGAGATTTTCTATTTCGTCTTAGACGTTCACGCGTATGATGCGTATAGGTTTCGCACAATTTTGTGGCATCGTTTTTCTTTGAGAATAGGTTCGTACGGTCCTTCGTGAACGATGTTTAATTGCTTTCCACGTAGCTAGGGACGGGGTATGATTATACACTGCAGAACTTGTACGTAGCAGAGCACAGAACAAAAAAGTTTTTAGGAATGATGTATTCCGCATAATCGTGTACTGAAATAACGAGCAAACTGTGTGCGACCTTTTTTAAACCATACATTACTGTAAACACCAATGTACTCAATCTATGTTTATATACGTGTTTTATATTAACGAAGAGTATATAAGGCGACGAAAGCGATTAATAAGTTACTGAAAGAAACGTATAGGAAACAACTATGTAATGATACCAGTAGGACCTGGACAAAATATACCATATTATCTGTAACGAACGAACCTTTTATTTCCAACAAGTGACATTTTATTGTACATATCTTGTGTTGTAGTCGGCTATATATACTTTGTGGCCTGAAAAATTGTTTTCCCTTTGGTTTTAGTATCTTGTAGTATTCGTCGAGTGGAATTCAAAGATGTGTTTTTCTTTCTTCCCGGAACATTTCTTTATCTTCATTACTCGATCATTAATGTAACGTCTGTAGAAGGCGTGATAATTGCAATGCCCCGAAGTCCATTTTCGCAGAACCTTTCATTGTTTATAACTTTTAAACCACAAAAGCCATATTCTTGAAATTTCTTAAGAAGGTAGCTGTGGTTCGTATCTTCAATTTGAGGCCAGTCCCGATAAAACATACCCATAGCTAGCCGAGAAAGACGCAATTGATTATATTAATGATGTAATCCAGAAATCCAGTTGGTTTCTAAGTAATGCCGCTCCCTGCGTTACCGATACAGCGTAACCCTTTACATTATAATTAAAACGTATTATACCACCCCTTAAAAACTTTTCTCTCTGCTTTTAAATACGTATTCATATAATTTTTGTGTGCACAGGTTTGCTGGGCACAGAAGGAATAGCATTGACTGGCCCTTCTCATTGTGCATCAGAGCAAGAAGGAAGACAGAAGATCTTTTGCCACATAATTTAGTTATCCTTTAGTTATAGTGAATTGGTTTATAAAAATAGTTTGTAACACGATTTAGTTGTAAGATGTATTGTAAATAGATTTTAAAGAATAATTCATAAGTTTAAATAATTCTTCTTTTAAATAATTATTTTATAATTTAAATAATAATTCAAGTCAATTAGCTTGTAAGTTCAAATTGCAACATTTCTGTAACTTGTATCTTCATTGATTAGTTTAAATAAATCTTCAATGAAAGGAATTCTACTGCTCTTTTTATTTCCACACCTTATCAATCCTTGAAAGAACCTAAATCCAACTCCTTACACAAGTACTGCCGTGCAGGAACTTTAAATGCAAAGTTCACAAGCGGAGTACTTGTAAAAATAGTCCTGAACATTATTAAATTTAGCGCTAATTATTCAAGAATTAATACAACGTCGTTGAAATTTAAGTGCTCGGAAATTCCTGGAACGTGACGTCATTTCTTAGAATTGCAGAGATCGAATACCTCCTCGCATATCATATTCTCCTGATACAAATCCACGATTTTCAGCGAGAAATTTTTGCCAGAATCCCAGAAATTTTGCGCTCGGAAATTCCTGGAACGTGACGTCATTTCCAAGAATTGCTTCGATGAAAGACCTCCTCGCATATCATATTCTCCTGATACAAATCCACGATTTTCAGCGAGAAATTTTTGCCAGAATCTCAGAAATTTTGCGCTCGGAAATTCCTGGAACGTGACGTCATTTCCAAGAATTGCTTCGATGAAAGACCTCCTCGCATATCATATTCTCCTGATACAAATCCACGATTTTCAGCGAGAAATTTTTGCCAGAATCCCAGAAATTTTGCGCTCGGAAATTCCTGGAACGTGACGTCATTTCCAAGAATTGCTGCGATGAAAGACCTCCTCGCATGTCATATTCTCCTGATACAAATCCACGATTTTCAGCGAGATATTTTTGCCAGAATCTCAGAAATTGTGTTTTTGGAAAAAAATATCTGCCGAAAATCGTGGATTTGTAACAGGAGAATATGATATGCGAGGAGGTATTCGATCTCAGCAATTCTTGGAAATGACGTCACGATCCAGGAATTTCCGGCACCTTAATTTTGTGGACTTCTGGCAACAAATTCTGCAAGAAACCTTGATCTGCTGTCTTTAATAACGTATAGGGCAATTTTTACAAGTTTCTCGCTTCAGGACTTTGCATTTAAAGTTCGTCCACGGTACTTCTTGTCTAAGGAATTGGAATTAGGTTCTTTCAAGGATTGTTAAGGTATGTAAATAAAAAGAGCAGTGGAATTCTTTTCATTTCATCAATTTATTTAAACTAATCAATGAAGATACAAGTTACACAAATGTTTTTCTATTTAAACTTACAAGCTAATACTTATGAATTATTCATTCGAAGTTATTCTTTCTTCTTTCTTGCGCTTACGCAGGATGAGAATTGCCCGTCAATGGTCTTCCTCCTGTGCCCAGAAAACCTGTGCACACAAAAAATATATGAATATGTATTTAAAACTACAGCATAAACGTTTTAATTATAATGTAAAGAGGGAGTGTGCAGGGAGTGACAGAGAGTGACACCAAAATGGTAAAACATTTATGTACCATTACAGCCTGATCTGGTTCGACGGGGATCCGGAAATACAGCCCTAGTTTCTGTACTTGTGTACAGGTGGCAGCACTATTGCTTAAAATGTGGCGACCGGGGTTTACCGACGTTGGTCGCGAAGTAGCTTCCAGCGTTACCGACGACAGGCGTGATTAGATTTAACTAGTTTAGTCAGTAAGAGAAAAGTGTCCATAGAGTCGTGATTGAATAAGCAGCAAAGTAAACTGAGCTTCCTAATAATAAACTGCATACTGGTGTCGGCAATTTAGTTATCCTTAATTCGTTACCTTCAACCATAAGCTTCACCGCTACAAAACACTGAATTTTGTTTTGTATAAAGCTAATTAGCAGAACATAAATTACTTTAAGTAATTATCGGAGGTCTTAAATTGATTGTAATGTGGCATTGAAATGAGCAGGAAACAATTATTCTTTTCACACCGTTTTCGAGTACAGATATGGCAGAGGCACGAATAGTTTCAAGCACTCGTGCATAAGATGACAGCATCATTTATTAAAAAAATTAATTGAATTCGCAATACGTAGAAACATAATAATATATTATTCCCTTTTTCTTTTCTTATCTTTTACATCACTTTGTAATCGCAAGAAAATAGAATAATAGAATACCCAGCAATAAAGTACTCCTATCGCGCAATATATAGAAGTGACAGCAAGGGGTAGAAATGGTAATTGTCCTCCAAATACTAACTTATGTAACGTTGTTTCGTACACAGTTAACAGTGGCAGACTAATCACGTACGCATATTCATGATAATAGAGCAACTGTTGCTGGAATTTACGAGACAAAGCGATAGAAGACGCGATCATGTAAACCAAGAGTAATAATATTTTTAAAGGAGCTAGATTGCTTGGGTGAAGCAACGGCAGGAGGGCAGTGTGTCCAGCGTTGCTTAAAATTAAAAAGATCCTCGCGTCCTCTTTGTCGGTCACAGCCAAGGCACTGAAACATTTTCAACGTGTTTATGATTCTCAACATGGAATACGTATTCGCATTTGAATTCGAACAATTGGGAATGAGCGTACCATAGCGGCACAACTGCAGTTAAAATAGCCTTTTCATGCACGTGCCATCCGAATATAAAGGAACCCAGAGCGCACAGAATTAGACACCTTACAAACTGCTTGGGATTTCTATCGCAGTCCTTCCTGAATAATAAACAGTACAATGCCGGCTGCAATCATATAAAATAATTTAGATACGCGATACGATCAATATTAAGCACCAATCGATTAACTGCGTGCCGAGTACTTACCATTATCGACAGGAGAGTCAACAGAAACGTGACGAACGGAGTTGGAGTCGGCAGAAGTAGAAACGACTGTTCTTGCACTAGCCCGCCAGTCATCACTGCCAATTTCTCCATTTCTATACATCCCAATTGCTTAAAAATCATCGATAATATTTTATCGACGCCTATATACAGTGCCCACGCATTCGCCGCCCAATATGCATGCACCAATCCTCGTTTAAATGGGAACAATCTTGACAGCACCTGAATAGTCACTAATTAGTTACAACAAGCAATTCGTACACCACTTTTCCAGTTTATCAATCACCTGTGGCATCTGCGAAACGAACGGTCCAAAAGAGATTGTCACCGTAACGACAACTATGCTCGCCAGCATGAGCAGACGTTTAACGAAGGAACCACCGTTCATACAATAAGATCGAAGCAGCCAGATCGCGAACGCCGGCGCGACGTACAAATAAATATGCTTTATATTCAACAGCAACGCGAACCACAGTGCTCCTTGCAGAACGGACACCTGAAAAGTATTCCATCAGTTCCTGTCCGCCGAACGTTGCATCGTTCCCTTCGTTTACCTCTCTCTTTATCTTGGAAACATTGGCGACGGCCAACAGAAATATACCGAGCAGAAATCCGTTGTATTGAAAGTGTATGTGGTCCACCACCAACAGCCCTACGTTGCAGAGCGACAGAGTTACGAAGATAGCGTAATCGTTCGGCGAGCTACAGAACACTTCTCCCAGTCTGAAATTGGAGACAGAGTTAGGCCTGCGATGTTCCAAGCGTAAAGTCTTTTAGTAGAAACCATCTGATGTACTTTTTAACGCCGTAAGCAAAGATTACGTCTAGTAATATAACCGAGCCTCTCTGGAATAGGATAGTGTTCGACGACGCATACTCCAGGTTCTCCACTCTGAGCATCTCTGGGTCCGCGAACCTTGCGGCTTGACCTAGCAGCCACTCGAACCACGCGAACAGCGGTGGATAGTCCAGCGTCCACTGGGACTTGGCGTTCACGTACCATTCTTCGATCGGCAGGCTGTGCGTTATGGCCAGCCAGTTGCGGTGTACTTCAAAGTCTGTGGAACGACTGGAAATAAATTGAACGGACATAACCTTGCATTACGGGCGAGACGTTCGATTCAATTTCTGCGGAAATTCGGTCGATTGTGTATACATACGAAGAGACGTACTATGTGGGAATTAGTAGAATTTTCAGACACGTGACTAGAAGGAAGATTTTTAGGACGATTCCCGTCGTATTCCATTTCTCCGTTGCGAACACGACTTTCCTTGTTTTCCTCCTCGTTGCTGAAACATTCTTTTTATCAGCGACGCCACTGTTCATCGTGCGAATAAGAAAAATATTTCACGTGGCATCGTTCGAAAGAGCGTTTGACGGCCAGTGTTGCCAACGTGATTGCCGTGGACGGATTCGCCGCCGGCCCACAGTGGGGCAAAACGTCAATTTAGGGTTGCAAGATTAAGAAACAAAATACGAAGTAGGTCCTTGATGCTATTTGCAATATCAACGTAGATGTCCGTAGGAGCTAAAAACGACATTTTCATTTCTCGAATCCATTGTTTTTAAGCTTGGCAAGGGATGGAAAAGTTAAAAATTAAAGGTGGCTTAAAAATGAAGAATGTTATTTTCACCTGTTATCTAATGCTTAGGAGGCATTATTTAATGCCTCGTACATAAGAATTAGCGAGAAAAACTGCATTTCTATTTAAACGTAATGCAATCGTCATTAACACGTTCAGTGCCACGCCGGTTTTGCCCCGCTTTCCGTTTAGGCCACACGACGCGACTGCGCGACGGCGCGCCGCGGCGTAGCTTAACACTGTGAAACAGCGACGCCTGAACGAAAAGTTGAATGTCAGTCATCGATGACTGACGCGGCCTGAACGGAAAGTTGATTGTCAGTCACCGATGACTGACGCGGCCTGAACGGAAAGTTTAGAGTCAGTCACTGAACGGAAAGTTGATTGTCAGTCACCGGTGACTGACGCGGCCTGAGCGGAAAGTTTAGAGTCAGTCACTGAACGGAAAGTTGATTGTCAGTCACCGATGACTGACGCGGCCTGAACGGAAAGTTTAGAGTCAGTCACTGAACGGAAAGTTAATTGTCAGTCACCTATGACTGACGCGGCCTGAACGGAAAGTTTAGTGTCAGTCACTGAACGGAAAGTTGATTGTCAGTCACCTATGACTGACGCGGCCTGAACGGAAAGTTTAGTGTCAGACACTGAACGGAAAGTTGATTGTCAGTCATCTATGACTGACGCGGCCTGAACGGAAAGTTGAGTGTCAGACACTGAACGGAAAGTTGATTGTCAGTCACCTATGACTGACGCGGCCTGAGCGGAAAGTTTAGAGTCAGTCACTGAACGGAAAGTTGATTGTCAGTCACCGATGACTGACGCGGCCTGAACGGAAAGTTTAGAGTCAGTCACTGAACGGAAAGTTGATTGTCAGTCACCTATGACTGACGCGGCCTGAGCGGAAAGTTTAGAGTCAGTCACTGAACGGAAAGTTGATTGTCAGTCACCGATGACTGACGCGGCCTGAACGGAAAGTTTAGAGTCAGTCACTGAACGGAAAGTTGATTGTCAGTCACCTATGACTGACGCGGCCTGAGCGGAAAGTTTAGAGTCAGTCACTGAACGGAAAGTTGATTGTCAGTCACCGATGACTGACGCGGCCTGAACGGAAAGTTTAGAGTCAGTCACTGAACGGAAAGTTGATTGTCAGTCACCTATGACTGACGCGGCCTGAACGGAAAGTTTGGAGTCAGTCACTGAACGGAAAGTTGATTGTCAGTCACCGATGCCTGACGCGGCCTGAACGGAAAGTTTAGAGTCAGTCACTGAACGGAAAGTTGATTGTCAGTCACCGATGACGGACGCGGCCTGAGCGGAATGTTTAGAGTCAGTCACTGAACGGAAAGTTGATTGTCAGTCACCGATGACTGACGCGGCCTGAACGGAAAGTTTAGAGTCAGTCACTGAACGGAAAGTTAATTGTCAGTCACCTATGACTGACGCGGCCTGAACGGAAAGTTTAGAGTCAGTCACTGAACGGAAAGTTGATTGTCAGTCACCTATGACTGACGCGGCCTGAACGGAAAGTTTGGAGTCAGTCACTGAACGGAAAGTTGATTGTCAGTCACCGATGCCTGACGCGGCCTGAACGGAAAGTTTAGTGTCAGTCACCGATGCCTGACGTGGCACTCAACGTGTTAAGTAGTTCCTTTCGCAGAAACTGCATCAACAAGGATTAGGAGTGTATAAGATTCAAAAGATACATTTTTCAGAAATGTTCAAATAATTTATTTCAAGCAAGTTTGAACAAACCAATTTCCAAAACTTTCTTCTATGAAATATTTCCGAAATTCGCGTTAATTTTTATATACACATGTAGAATGGGGTGTCTAGTTTATGCATTATCAAATTTGGCAGCAGCCGACTGCAGCTGAACAAATTATTTCATTTTCACTTCGTAAAAGCGGGGCAGGCGTCCTCCGAATCGTACTATTTTAGACAAAATGAACTAATTCGTTCAGCTGCAGTCGGCTGCAGGCAAATTTGATAAAAACATAAAGTATACATCCCATTCTACACGTGTATATAAAAATTAACGCGGATACGGGTGAATATCGCAATTATTCATAAATTTTTTTATAAATTATTTAAAAACTTCCGAAAAAGTATCGGTTTAGACATACCTAATCCTTGTTGATGCAGTTCCTGCAAATAGAAATACCATTAAGGTCCTAAGCATCGTTTTATTAATTTTCCAATCCTAAATTGGTGTTTTGCCCCACTGCGCGGCCCTCCGACTCTTTCGATCGACCGTCCTTACCACGATTTATTTAACTGCGGGAGATGTGACGAGAGGAGAACAAATTCCTCGCGTGGTATCGTCGATTTTTCTACAAAAAATAGTTTTTATTGTTGTTTAACTTATAACATCGGCGTGTTATTAAATATCAATTTTTTTCTTAAGTATCCTACTTTACAATGCAACGTACAATACAAAAAAAGGGGCAACACTTCTAAGGGGGTTCCAAATCCTTTAAGTACCAAATTCGGAACAGGTTAACCGAGGTCGGCGACGATTTGTCCAAAAATTTGTCCCACATTTGCCCAATGGAAAGAGGAGAAGACCCACGTGTATTTACAGCATAAATACGTTGAAAGAACGAGAGAGGCAATAGCAACAACCATCGGCAGCATTTCTCAAACCGTACGCGAAACTTGGCACTGAAAGGATTAAGGGAATTGTCCTAATATTCCTTGGCGATTGTTTGCGAACCGACAGTAGGAACAGACGTTCCTCTGTTCCTCGTGTAATATTAAAAAGAAAGGAAACAATTGTAGGCGAGAGATATGTACATCAGTCGGACGCAGTGATTAATGACTGCGCTTCTAACAGGCTCTCCGTGGCGAGAATGGAGCTGTTCATGATGGGGGTGGTCACTGTGTTCCCCGATTTCTTATTCGAGAACGGATAAAAGCTGTCTATGTTCATCTGAACGGAATAGCTGTTCGATTTGGAAACGGGCGATCCGCAGTTGCCGTTCACGTTCATCTTCAGCTGGTTCACTTCGTTGCGCAGCAACCTAGCGTACAGTTCGACGTGATTCTGTCCACCATTGCGGATCTCCAACGTTGGTATCCAGCGAAAGTAACACTGCGTCCAAAGCTCTAGGCTCACGACGCTGTACAGCGGTTTTATCGCGCCCTTGTCCGTGGAATCTGCCTCCCGCGGATTATAGAAGGGGCTGTGGAACAATAGGATGTCCTGGTCGCTAAATTGTTCCCTCCAATCCCAGACGCTTCGTAGGACCAAAGGTTTCTCCGGATCCTGAAATATATTCACTCTGAAACGTCGTAATCTTTCCAGACGTTCGATTTTGCGCCAACCCCTCGGCATACGAGTACTATTTTATTTGTATTTTATCGGTATACCGTAGCTGCCGCGACGCGGTCCTTTTCGCAGTCGAAAATGAACGTGTCGAAGACGGAGATGTGAGCGGCATCCCACAGCGTCGTCAGATACGTTTCCGTGAATTCGAATTCCGCGGGAAACTGTTGACCCAGTTGCCAGACACAGTCGAGATATAAAAGGAATAGCGGAGACTGCTGAAATGAAGAATGCGTGATGTACCATTTGAATGAATTAATATTAGTAAGAGGAAAAGAAAGGAGAAACACTGAGACCCTTGGTTCAACGAACTTTCTCCGAAGTCTTCTTCAAGATATGACCTAATCTATCACAAAACGGATGTCCACCGGCGACCCATTCCTTCTGCAGAAGCGACTGAAAGCCGTTTATCGTTCGGAAGTACGGGTCGAGCAGCAATTGGACTAAGCTCGATACGATGCAACAAAGATCTGTGCCAGCACCTTCTAAAAAAAAAAATTCACCCACAATTCGAATAGCGAGGAGAACAAGAATGGAAACGATTCGCGGTGTTCACCGTGGTTTACCTTGCAATATAACAGAGGAACCTAGATGAAGATGCTCGCAGGCCTCGACAGCCTTCTGCAGACAATACGACACGCATTTCAACCATTTCGTGTTCTCCATTAACGAATAGAAATTATTATCCTGCAGCCAGAATTGCCGAATGTTCTCTGTAACGAACAAACCTTACTCTCATTTTACGAATGGAATCGAACGGACGAAATTTAAATGACAAACGGAACTCCACCTGGCGAGCACAGACTTGCGAATTTCGAGAACGTCGCCGCTATTAACTTTACATTAATGTCCTTATTCAATTCTAAAACAACAGGCGGCATCTTCTGCGGATGGCTCTTCCGCACGTTTTCGAACAGAATATTCTCCTGCATCCTGTTCGTAACCAACGGGGATAGCTCGGACATTTTTACTAACGCTGCGCCGTGGACAGTCGACCAAGACCAGATCGGTGGACGGTTGTCCTGAAAGTGCTTGGCGGCGTCCATTAATTGACTATCGGTAATAGACGCGGGTACTATTACGTATCGAGACAGGCTGCGGAACAAATATCGTACTGTTAAGATTGCGTATCGATCGAACATTTCACAATCGTGTTGCACGTACCTACGACAGAGCTTGAAATCTATGTTAACGGTGGACAATCTCCAGAATTTCCGGTGCTTTTCGTTACGTATCGTACGATCTAGCTCGTTGCGCCAGTCTGAAATATTCCGGAACAAACGGACACCCTTGTCAAGGCTACTGTAATAAGCTTCTCTAAAATAAAGAAGAAAGGCAACGTGAATGAACTGTCGATACATACGAATGTACGTTTGGATTACGAACCTATAATCGTAGGCGAACAACAGCTGATGCCTGCTGGGGAAAGCGTGGTGCAGCAAAGCTTGCAGCAGATTTTTCCCATCGCCGATGGGGGAGAATTTGAACGAGAAGGACCACGTTCGTAAATTCTGGAACCAGTGTAACGTATCTTTCAATGTTGACGACGGACAGAGAGCGGAACGGTACGGATAAGCGACAATGCGAGATATTTACTTTGCATATAATAAATATCCCTTTTACTTTAGACGGCACAGTGTTTCCGGGTAGCAATTTCCTTTTCTTATCGCCCACCGTTACGTAAATATCGTCTACGTTCGTTAAACAGGTATCCATGTATCCGTACAGATGATTCTGTTGACGCGCCACATCCTGCGCACCAAATGCCTGTCCGTTAATTACTGTATCCGCGCCGGAAGCTGCCGTTTCGTTATATCCGTCAATGTACTTACATCGCCGTTCGTCTCGTCGGTGGTGATGAATGTTAATTTGAAGTTCGTAACGCATAGGATACCGGACGTGCCCTGCTTCAAATCACTGGCGGGTGAGAACATGAGGACGCTCTCAGCTTTCGTGATCATGATCTCGCCGGGCAGCAATTTAATGTTGCTCTCGGACAAGGAATTTCGTCGACTAGAACCCAGCGGCTGTTGGAGAGGTTCAATGAAAATTACATAATTCTGCGAACGTGTCGTCGCTTGGTAATAAAATAAGAAGCAGCAACAGGAGGTAAACACAATTGAAACACAATTGTAGAGGAACAAGATGATTAACAAATCCGTTCATTTGATCGGCGATTGTTGGTTAACGATCAACGTCATCGATCTATATTAAGTCGACCGGCATTCCCAGACGATTCTCAATCGATCGATGCCAAACACTGGCTACGGTGAGAGTATCGCGCGGTTGAGGTTATGTTCGAATGTTTACATAAGGAAGGTATCTGACAATTACCTGCATTTCGTGTTCCTCCAGGCCGACGTAACTAATAAAATTGTTGCAGCTTTTGCTTTCCATCGTGAACGTTTGAAGGGTTGCCGCTGATTGACACGAGCCAGGACCATAGAAATTAAAGTCCTCTCGGCGTACGATCCACGATTTTATTAGCCTCCCCTTGATTTCATTCTCGCGCGACCACGTTAGACATTGCCATGGTGAATCGAAGTCGGTTCATTCTTTCGTCCCCTGTTTATTTCGTCCCTTTCTACTTCTGCACACGTCGTGAGGGAATTTTTTCACTTTCTCGTACGAAAGAATATCGAATTGGAATTCCCTGTTCGAATCATCGTGTAGAATTCTTCTTCACGTTCTCTTCCTCCTCGTCGGCCGCATTAGCGCTTCGTCTGTGTGTACATCGGTGTAGCCTCGATTGCGTTTGCCACCACCGTGAAGCGCTACGTAAAGTTTCGTCATCGTGTAACGCGTGCTTTGCATAAATTAGTAAGATTTTCGATAAGCCGAGTTTGCAATGCTGACCTGAGTAGCGGTGGAGAAATATCGATAGTTTCCTATAGTTGTACCATCGATAGTAGTACCATCGATAGTTATCGATAGTAGTACGTGGTAGTACCATCGATAGTTATCGATAGTAGTACGTGGTAGTACCATCGATAGTTATCGATAGTAGTACGTGGTAGTACCATCGATAGTTATCGATAGTAGTACGTGGTAGTACCATCGATAGTTATCGATAGTAGTACGTGGTGTACCATCGATAGTTATCGATAGTAGTACGTGGTAGTACCATCGATTGTTATCAATAGTTGGACCATCGATAGTTATCGATAGTCGAACCTTAGATAGTTATCGATAGTTGGACCATCGATAGTGATGGAATGCGTAATATGTATGCATGCACTTGGGCGCAAGTGACTTATTGTTAGGTTAGGACACGGACGATTTGATATCTAAAGAACGCCAACATTTGTAAATTCGCAGCATTACGGATATCAACCCACGTTCTCGATAACTGTCGAAAGTTTTCGATAGTAGCAACCATCGGTAATATCGATAGTACCGTCGATATTTCTCCACCTCTAGGCCACGTCGAGACTCATTTGAATTGGAATAAAATGATCCTATATTAAAGTATATACATTTACAGGGAGTGGGGGTAATAAATATTTACGGTTCAATTCGCTTTGTAAAATAATTTTAAATAATCGCGTTCGACTCATTTAGGTTCGCTATGCAAATACAATTTATTATTCGGCGCCGAGATGTGTTTTCGTTCGTTCGTATTTCATTCGAGAACACTTGCGCTCAGACTTCTCCTCCTGTCTTTTAGGTGGGCCTGAAGTATCTCCAGGAACGGTGCTCTCTGTAGAAGCGTGTACGCCAGGGACAGTAAGTTTAGCGTCTTGTTTTGTACGTAGGAAATACCGCTGGAGAAAAGATCGTGGCCCAATTCTAGAACAGTACCGAAATCGCATTCATCTGCAGCGATTGTTGCCAGTCTAATTACTTCCTCTAGCTTGGACAGGGGCGTTTTCCTGGCATCCGGGTCAGGAGGATTTTCAATTTGTTTTAATACTTTTCGTAACTCGCCTGTAATACGAATAATATATTTTACATTCCCGTTCAATTGAACGTAATCATCGTAATTTAGATAATTTCTCCCCTCTGGTAACTTACTGTCTGTTACCGCCAAGTCCCTGTATCCCAATTGAGATTTTTTATTATAAGGCACGACGATTCCAGCTTTGTGGAAGGTTCTTGTAACGACCTGCTTCTCCCTCGCTTGCATATTAGCTGTATCTTTCTCCAAAGTAATGTTCTTCTCCTTGGCAAAGCTCTTCAACTTCTGATGCAGCTGTGCTATTTTAGTCCTCTCGAACGGGGAAGCCAATTTTAATTTCTCCGCTATGTGCGCACTGCAATATTAATTAACAATCAGAATTGAAATTATAATTCTTTGGATCCTCGCAAATCGACGAAATATTTACTCCAGTGCGCCGAACAGATTTTCCGCGACGGGCTCTATCAAACAGCTTACGGCTGCTTTATTTTTCGCGACGAACACAGGTTTCTCCGAGATATCATCCCTCCAATAACCATAATGTAAACCGTCCTTTCCGATATCTCTGACGATGGTCTTTAAAGTAATCGTGCGATTAGTAGGCGCGGTAAAATATCTTAAAGAAGTAACGATTATTGTTCTTTACTTGAAACTCCGGAGGATCATAGTAATATCTCCAATGTCTTAACAGCGCTTGCTTGTCCTCCACTCTAGCAGTTAAAAATGTGTCTCTGAATACATCGAAGGGGCCGACTAATTCTAAACGAAGATCCCTCAACGCATTGAAAGGATCCTCCTTTGAAACAGTCCCGCAGAATTCATAAAACTCGAAGAAATCTTCCGGCATTACGGTGAAGAATAGACAAGAAATTACTGCCTGAGCGTTATCCGAACTTATTCGATCGTTATCGATAGTAATGTTCTCTTCGACCAATAATGATTTAACGGTAATTAGCTTATCGGAATCGCCAGTGGGTTCTTCGACACCGGAACTCATTGATTCAGCGGCATCTTTGCTAGGATCATCTTTACGGTCTACTATATTAACATCGACAAACGCCAGAGCATTGTCTAAATCCTCGTCGCTTGAGATACGGTCCTCCTTTTTCTGCGCTTTCTTTTTCGGCGAATCATTCGACTGATCGTCATCCTTGTTCTTCCTCTTTCTACCCGCAGTCGTACGTTTCGTGGTTTTCCGTTTTTTCTGAAAGTTGTCAGGATTACATCCGAACGAAATGGACGAATTATTCGGAAAGCAGAACGAACGACTGAGCAATTGAAAGTTCGAAGTTCAATAGGTACAGTACACGAGAAATATATACCGTCTCTTTCCCTGGTGGATGTTTGTATTTCTCCTGGTGCGTCGCGTTCTTCTGATAACATTTAGCTCCGTACTGACAAGGAATACGTTTGTCCTCCCTGTAAACTCTAAATTCCTCCTCTTCGTTGTCCGACATTTTGTAGGTTAGTTTCCGCGAGCAGAAGAAGCGAACGAAATCTAACCTCTAAGAGGCGCGACACGGAACAGTTTCTTCCCTCACCAATATACTTATGCTTCTTCTACTAATCCCTTGACATAGAAATTACAATCATTCTCAATTTTTGATTTCGCACGAACTTAAATAACTATTCCGAAGAGGTTATGAAACAGTTATTAGAGGTTATGGTACATCGAAGATTTAACCATGTAGTTCGCTACTGTATCGACATGATGGATACCATGATTAAATAAAACAACTCTAATTTATCCACCTTGAATTGGTTTAAGAACGACAAATAATTATCTAAGAACGGCGTGAAAGTTAAATCAGCATCCTATTAATCCCAATCTTTTGCACAAACAATCCAATTCTCCTATTTATTTAAACAGCACTCCAATCGATATGTTTCCTCAAATGAAATTGTACCATTTCGTTTCGAGGTTAAGCTGTTTCTGCCTCATTCAACAATCATAGCTCCGTTGGCCGAGATAACATTAAAAATTACCAATACGGAGCACATTGGACTTCGAATTTTGAATTGCCTGCATATATGTACAGCAAGTGTTTAGATTAATAGCCGTAATTTCGATGGATTCATCGGGGGGCGCCACGACGGGTATCTACGTGGCTCCATCACACGGTCGGGATCACGGTTCCACGATATACATATGCACACAGTTTTTCCCAAGGGAAAGCGTTAAGTTTCCCGAGCGAGCTGAATTTTCACCGCGTCCGACAGCGCAACCCGACGATGGGGCCCACGACGGAGTGTCAGCGTGTGAAATTCGACGTGTTCGAATAAGTTCGAACGACCGAGCGACCGTGCTCAATTGTACGCGTTTCTACTGTTGAAAACAATTGATGACTTTCAGATAATAGGTCCTGTCACGCACACGCGCGAGAAAATGCTGGCCCTCGTATAGCGACGGTTGATAAGCGGTTACGTGGATATATCGTAATGGTATGTAACCTTGTGCGGCAGATTTGCATGAAAACACCGAAGGTTCTTTGATGTACGCTCACCGTTCGTCACGATGGTAACGACGATATGTATTAGTATCTCAGAAAAGCTGCAGCCACTTCCCGTTGCCTGTGTCTGTGCTGTACTCGAGTCTTTGATAGTGGTCGTTACGTTTCAGATGAGGTGACACCTGGTTCTGCCATGCGGAACAGGTCAGTCACTGTTATTTTCGGCTCTCTTGTTCTGTGGGGTTTGATTACGTACTTCTTGATCTCCGACGAACCAGCGGACAAGGAAAGGGATACGGTAAGTTCACGAGCTTCGAAAGCGGCCATCGGTTAAACAATGCGTTTCGTGCGTAGGCCAGAGTGTCCGGACAGATTAGTAAATTGGAGAGAAGAGTGAAGCAAGAAATAGCGTCGAATCAGGAACTGCTTCGGGATATTAAAGAAGATAAGGAACGTCAAAGTATGCTGTTAAAACTGGCAATGATACAGACACCGACTGTTTAATGGCTTAATATATCCATTTCTTTTTCCCTCGGACAGAAAAGTTAGATAGCGCAAGTGCAAACGAACATGACAGAGACCAGAGGAATGAAAATAACGACTACCAGGAGAAGATTTCCCTTGAAAAAGAGGGAAAGGATATAGAGAATACTAATAATAATAATATTAATAATAATGAAAATGTACAGGAGCCACAGATGAATCTTGTGCATTCAGTAAGTATTATAATATTTACATCGATCGATAAATATAAGCGGGAACTTATGTATCGTTTTATTTCGTCCAGAGTGAAGCTTCTCGAAATGTTCCTACAAACGGAAAGCTACCAAATGGATCTCCGATAATAGCGATTTTGGTGTTTTCTTGCAACCGTGTTACTGTACAAAGATGCCTCGATCAATTGATCAAGTATAGACCCAGTCTAGAACAGTTTCCGATTATTGTGTCGGAGGATTGTCAGCACCGTCAGACTGCCGAGATCGTTGCACGATACGGAAATCAGATAATGCACATACAAGTACTGCCTCGTAAACTTAATTATTATCGAGAGATCGTTCGAAATTCGAAAGCGAAATAACGGCATGGGACGTTTGTTTCAGCAACCCGATCAATCGGACATCGAGGTACCTCCGAAGGAGAAGAAATTCAAAGGATATTTCAAAATTGCACGCCACTACGGATGGGCACTTAATCATGTATTCTTTCAACTTAGATACGACACTGTGATAATAGTTGAAGGTAGACGATATATATTTTATTTCTAACTACGATTCAATTTTCATTTAATTAAACCATCGTTTTTAACTCCTGTCCAGATGACTTGGACATAGCCCCAGATTTCTTCGAGTACTTTCTGGGTACATATCCTCTGCTGGTGGCTGACGATTCGTTATGGTGCGTGTCTGCGTGGAACGATAATGGTAAAGCCGGTTTAGTTGACGAGAACGGGGCAGATGTATTATATAGGACAGATTTTTTCCCCGGATTAGGATGGATGTTAACGCGTCAATTATGGACGGAACTATCACCCAAGTGGCCCAAGTCGTGCGTTGCCAATTGCAATTTCAATTAATCAAAGAACGACATGATCGCGAAAAAGTAATCTTCTCTCTTTCACGAACGCAGATATTGGGACGACTGGATAAGACAACCCGAGCAACGCCGAAATAGAGCCTGTATTCGACCCGAAATATCCAGAACCAGAACGTTCGGCAAAATTGGAGTCAGCAAGTGCGTAACATGAATTAATTAATTCGATAAATTAACAACGACTACGATTAACTGTTTTTGCAGTGGAATGTTCTACGAGAGGCATTTAAAATACATCAAGCTCAACACCGACTTCGTGCATTTCACAAACATGAACCTGACCTACTTGCTGAAAGTGAGATAACCTCGAAATACGATTATCTTAGGTTATAAAACCGCCGAGCGGAATTAAATCGCGTAATGGCTTTCAGGACAATTACGATATCAATTTTGTCAACGACGTGTACCAGTCGATGGTGGTCAGCTTCTCGGAATTGAGGACCGGGAAGGTCTTGGCGCCAGGGGCCGTACGGATCCCATATTATTCCAGACAGGCGTACAAGAACACTGCCAAGCAGTTCGGTTTGATGGACGATTTCAGGGTAACTAAGAAGCGAGAGCAATTCAATAAATAACGGATCGAATTGACGCGAGCATTATCAATGACGCTGCGAACTCATTTTTATAGAGCGGTGTACCGCGAACAGGGTACCGTGGGGTGGTCACCTTCTTCTACAAGGGGCGTAGGGTGCACCTGGCGCCGAGTGCGAACTGGAACGGCTACGATATAACATGGAGCTAACAGAAAATCCGATGCTATCCGTTTCCTTTCCACGGATCGAGACGACTAATTGCTTCCAACGACGTTCGTTAATGATCGAATGAATATTTTTTAACCACGTTATTGCTGAACAGAGGGGTACGCGTAACACGGGCGCACGAGTACGCGGCAGATACGAACGTTCATTAATTCTAAGCATTCGCGGGACATTGTCGATCGGCGAAGAAAATCGAGGGCAACGGACGCTTGTAATGTTTCTTGTAGGAAATTTCACCGCGAGATTCGATTGAGATGATTGTTATACGATATGAGATATTTTGCATAGTGCCTCGATACTCAAAACCCACCGTTTGTACGCGTGCTGTGGAGCCTCGACGTTATATTCTAAGAAGCTGCCCCCACCATTTCAATTAGGAATTACGATCTTTCGTCGTTTTTAATCGAAGAAGCGAAAAAGGGAACGCGGCATTCCAGAATAACGGACGCCCATGGCACTTATATCTATTGAAATGTAATACGACTGATGAAAAGAATTAGGGGCTTAGATTATTGGTGCAATTCGATTTAGTAATTGTGTTACTATTTCTTATCCTCTTCCAGTGTATTTTACTTTAAGGATGTATAAAATAGTTCGATTAAATAGGTTCGATGATTTTCAATCTCTTCCGGATATTATACATTTAATATTCACGGACGTTTTCGGTACATACGTTTCGCTATTGTTGTCTACACGATGTATTGTACGAGCAATCTAAAGTCTTCGTCATTGTGTACATAATGTTTGTATTATAGCACGTGTGTACAATTAGAACGGAGGTTCTCGTTTCGTATACAGGTATTTGTCCGATTCGATTGTTTCTTTTTCCAAAGTACGCGGCGAGAGAGTGAAAATCGTACTAAAGTATCCAGATTGATTCCTTTCTGTTTGCACTTTACTGTACATTCGAGCAGTTAATGGGAAATTGAATGGCGAGAGGTGCGACTTCGTTCGATTCCTTTTTATTTCATTTCCTTATGTCGTTTGAAAAGCGCCGAAATGAGTTAATGTTACTTCCCTTCGGTTACTTTATCGTGTGACGATAAACAAGCGATATTACGAATTAAAAGAAATAAAGACACGTGAGACATGGCGCTTCTTATCAATCCCATCCTTGCCTCTCGGGAGAACGTTAAACGAACGATTGTAAAAAAAAAGAGAAGAAAAAAACAGCACGTACAATTTATTTCCAACGGAGGAACAAGTATATCTACCTTTCGTTATGCGTACACCATGATTACCAGCATTTATTCGCAGTCTCATGTGGAACGAGTACAAACAACAATACAACACTTGTTCTCTCGAGCTCGTAGTATTTCGCCAACTATAGAACTTACAGCGATACTAACAGGACTTAATCGGCGAAAGATCCTCGCATACCATGCTTCGGCGGGGCGTACGGTGGCGGTGCTGGCTCTGGCACACGATCCGGGTATTCCGGCAGCTTCACTGGCGCCGGCTTTGGCCTGGCAGTATTGTGCACCTTGGCCTCGCAAAAGTATCCGAACGCCGGCCGTTGCAGGTTCAGTTTCTTGTACATGCATTCGTCGAACTGGTCTCTCAGCTCCCGACACCTGGTCGTTAACAAAAACACAGCCAACCGAATAGTCATTAATAGAGAAACGTGTGAAGGAATGTGGGAATTCTCGGCTCGACATACTTATCGTCCTGGAGGGTTTGAGACGTATCTAGAATGCATTCGACGTAGGTTTCGAATTGGGGCCGGCAATGTTTCTTAATATCCTGGAGGCCTTCCAGCGCGCATTTAGTGACTTGCTTCCCCTCCTTCAGGCACTTGCGTGGGTCCTGTAGCTCGTCTCGACAGAGCATGAACTCCTGAAAGCGTGACGATTATGCCCGGTCTGTCCATCGATTACCTCGCAACATTCACGAGGTGTCTATCGGAAATAGAATAATTCTTCCACGATAACGATAATGGTTTTGCTCTACGCGAGTTCGTATGTAAGCTTAGTTACGTAACCTATGGCGGCTGTTTATACCGAGCTACGCATAGTTAATCGAACAGGTTGACGAGGATTAACTGAAGAATGTAATGGGGAAAAGGAGAGAAGAATAGACTCACGTTGTTGAACCACTCGCATTTCTTTCCCAGGAATACAGCGGCTGCCTGGATGTACGGCCAGCTGATATCCAATTCCTGCGTGGTTAACTCCTCGTCAGAGGGGAATTTGAAATCCTTCGAGACGCCCATGTTACTTCCACGTTGTGAATTGCGATGAACGATGAAAACGCCGCTGTTCCATCAATCGGCGGAATCCAATTTTCCAACGGAACAGTCGCACGGTCTATTGTACAAACATAATTTTTTTTCTCTTAGACCTTTTAACGGCGTCGACTGTGCGACTCTGTAGATATTACTTAACGAGGGTGTTATCGGGAGACGGACATGCGTGCCCTCTTTGCGAGGCTTCGCACTCGCTGCAAGGTAGAGTGGCGGTGTATTTAAAGTGCGAAAGTTGCGGGCATGTTACTATCAGAGTGACGCAGATCGTGCTTACACCACCGTGGCTCGATGCCTAATGACGTCGGCGCGCGCCTGCCCGTGTATGCGGTCCATGGCGGGCCAGCGGCGCATGCGCGTTGGGGCGGCTCAGCGACGCATGCGCGTTGGGGTCGCTCAGCGGTGTACACGTCGCCCTACGTTTCTGGTATCGCTGTCGCCCGAATTATAATTGATACTTTTTTCACGCAGAAATTATGCATATTGGCCAAACAAATTTTATGTTACACGTGAGCTGCATGTATGTGTTCACTGAAGCTCTGTCCTCAAATGGTTTCGATTTGTCAAACTCTAAGTATAGTATCGCTGTTTTTAAAACATATATCGTATCGCAGTTTTTGAAACATCGATATATCGTATCGCAGTTTTTAAAACATCGATATATCGTATCGCAGTTTTTAAAACATCGATATATCGTATCGCAGTTTTTGAAACATCGATATATCGTATCGCTGTTTTTAAAACATCGATTTATCGTTGCCATCTCTACTGCAGTGGTCAATCTATGATGGCGTAGGAATGTTTTACTGTCTCGTCTCGCGACTGAATTTTCTACGATTTCTATAGGAAATAAATAGTTTTCGAGGGGAACATTTTGCGAGAAATTTGTTAAATAATAATTCACAGCCATGGGTGACAAGAGGCAGCAGAATTTATCGGTGCGTATCTCAGTTCGACCATTTTATTGTTCGTAGCTGCTGAAACATATTTTCAGATATTTTACGAATAATACCAACAACGACCTTTTCACGAATAATCTTCCTATGCGCAATAAATTATTTACCCAGCTTCGAATCGTCAATTCAAAGATCGCCCGAAACGATAAAACGAACCCAAATGGCTTGCAGATCTTGCCCAAATTTATTTCCCCAGTGTTCCATATCACGTAATTATTGTTCGTCTCGCAGAAAGAGGAAATAGCGAAGCAATTTATGCTGCCGGAGAGGAAAAGCAAGATTGCCACGCTGCTGAAGCAGGACGGACAAGCCTACTGTATTTGTCGAAGCTCGGACAGTTCCCGATTCATGATGTGAGACAGAAATTGATTATTAAATTGTTCGTTTGTTCGTTTACCTTGAGTTTATTGCACATCGATATCGTGTCAATTACAGAGGATGCGACGCGTGCGAAGAATGGTATCACGGTGACTGTATAAATATAACGGAGAAGGATGCCAAGCACATAAAACAATTCTTCTGCGTGGCAAGTATACCTCGGGGGCTTGCGATGGTTACTTAAACCACGAGTCGCCCGTTAACCGAATACAATTTTCAGCGTTGCAGAGAAGAAGACCCCACCTTGATAACTCGTTACAAGCCCAGACGGACGGATCAAGAGGACCGCAAGTACAAGAAGCACAAAGAGAAAGAGCGGGCGCATCGTTACGAGTACGATGCGCCGTGGGATCCCACATTGGTGAAGAAATCGTCGAAACGATGCGGAGAATGCACAGGCTGCTTGAGGACAGAGAACTGCGGGAAGTGCGACGCCTGCAGGTAACCAGCGACTCGATATCAAATGAAACGGCGAGGTGCTCTCTATTAAACATCGAACATCCCTCACCATCGTTAGGCACTTGAAGAAATTCGGCCCCTCCGTGCGACTGAAACTTAGATGCGTGCAGAGAACATGCAGGGTGCTGGGCGACCCTTTGAAACCGTCGAAGAGCTTCAACAAGAGCTCCAAGCTCGTCAAGAAACGCAGAAGGGACTCCAGTAACGAAAGGAACGAGCACCTGGAAACCCCGAGGCACTGCTACGGCCCAGCGTGCACGAAACGCTCCAGGCCAGGCAGCAAATACTGCTCCGACGAGTGCGGGCTGAAATTGGCGACGAACAGAATTTACCAGGTGCTGCCGCAGAGGATACAGGAATGGTCCCTGACGCCGTGCATCGCGGAGCAGAACAACAGAAGGCAATTGGAGACCGTTAGGAAACAGCAGCAGGACGTGAGACGGATACTCCAGGAGCTGGACAAAAGGCACGCGGAGTTGGACAGAATCATCGAGAGGGCGAGGCACGCGACGATAGACCCACAGACGGAGGTGGACGATAACGACGACACAGAGATGGGCATGTACTGCATCACCTGTGGCCACGAGATTCATTCCAGGGCGGCGATTAAGCACATGGAAAAATGCTTCAACAAGGTAAGCCCTGTCTGGCTTCACGCGTTCTCTCGTCACCCTTCGCCCCGTTAATCCCCGATTTATTTTCCAGTACGAGTCCCAAGCCTCCTTCGGGTCGATCTTTAAAACACGTATCGAGGGACAGGTGATGTTCTGCGACTTTTACAACCCTGTGAACCGAACGTACTGCAAGAGACTGAGGGTTCTGTGCCCGGAGCACTGCAAGGATCCGAAGATCAGCGAGACCGAAGTGTGCGGTTGCCCCTTGGTTACGAACGTGTTCGACACCACTGGCGAATTCTGTCGGGCGCCGAAGAAGAGTTGCGTGAAGCATTACGTGTGGGAGAAACTGAGGAGAGCAGAGATCGATATGGAGAGGGTGAGACAGTGGCTGAAGATAGACGAACTGGTGGAACAGGAGAGGCAGATTAGGGCCAATATGGCTACTCGTGCCGGTGTATTGGCACTGATGCTCCATTCCACTTACAATCACGAGTTGATGGAGCAAATGACTCAGGAGCAAAGTAGGGAACAATTGGAAGCCATGGAGGAGGAGCTTCAAAGGAGGTACGGGTTGCTGCAGAAAGAGCAGGCTGCCGAACAGTGATCAGTTTCATTGCGAAGAGTGGCCGCAGCTCTACGGTATGTCGAGTTTTCTAACGTGTCCCCGCGACGTGTTGAATATCGTGTCGCTATGGATGTACTGTACAGTGTAATTATATTAGCTTGGCGGTGATTTCTTTCTTCGTGATGAATCGAAAAGAAGCATGGAAAAAAAAAATGGATACTATCGGAGCAATAATGTTAGAGATGTAAAAAGTTCGAGATACCGTTTAATGAAAGTTCCCCTTATAATTAATATAGCTCGGCTAACAATTTTACAAGCCGCAGAATCGAGGGGCGTTCATTTATAAAAAAAAGAAGAATACCGCTGCGAATAGCAAGAATTGCGTTCTGCCTCGACTTTGTATAATTGTGTATTTCTCTTTATTTATAACGTTCAATTAAATCTTTGTAAATTCAAATTCATAATATAATTTCTCGTTATCTATTTTAGTGTTCACAATATATCATCTTCACATTATATGATTGCACATGTGAAACAAACCAATAACTCGTTATAATAAAACATAATTCCAACGTTTCTAAAATTTACCACACTTTAACTTCAATAAATATATTACCTGCTTAATTTTAACCAGTTACATTTCCGACCCGTCGCTAGAAATGATGCTTCTCTCAAAATACTTCTGAATTACAACAAGTCCCAATCGTAACACAGGATATTACATATTCTGGCACAGTACAGCTCTCCAGTTTTATTACTGCTGCATATACAACATATAGATATATATGTATATACATTCCGAATATACCGTGAACGACTCGCGTACGTATTCCGAACGTGTATAAATATATACGTATACCTTCATTTATATTATTTATACGCGCCATATCTTTCCATTTGTCTCTGCCCCATTATTCCATCTCGCCGCTCGGCGTGTCTTCGATGCAAAACTCGTGAGAATTAAAACGCACGCTCTCACTGCATCCCGGCATCGTCAGTACTGTCGTAAAACCATCGACAATGGAATAAACTCGAATGCCCCCAAAAACATTTGGGCGAAACTCGCTATAAATAACTAGCTTAATATATATATAGTGTGTTGCCAAGTGTTTGCGCTCGATAGGTTTGCAAAAAACAATCTGCGTAACTCCTAGGACTCTCATACGGAAACAAAGGCTCGTTCACCGACGATTCAGTTCTTTGATTCCCGTTCGCCACTATCCACGCCTTCCCTTCAGACAATTTCTTACACGGTTGTATAATAAGCGAATCAATGTTAGTAACGCAGCGTCCAACAAAAATGTCTCCGCGCCACTTGTCCTCCGTTTCTCTACCCCTTCCGTTCCCGTCTCGATCCCCGGCGTAAACATAGCTCTTTATTTGTTCGCACGTAAAGAAGAGGCATGCACGCAACGAGAGGACACTTGTACGCAAACGGAACGTGCACTCCAGGACGCGCCGCCGTTTATCTGCGATCGGTATCTGTGATCGGCGGAGCGTCGACCGATAATCGCCCCGGAAATCCAGCAATCGACGAAAATATAATTAAACGTACGTTATATATTTAATTTTTTTTATCTTTTTTTTTCCGTTTTCTCACTTTTACTTTTTCACGTATTACCTTACACCTTTCCGCGCTGATCGCGTTTACGACATAGCTAGGATTTCTTTTTACGTCTTACTTATAAACGACGAGACACAACTAAGCTGTCGAAAGAAAATCGTCTCTCCCGCTGACTCGTGTATTATTATTATTATGATTTTTTTGTTCGCTTTTTTTTCGGTTTCTTTTTTTGTTCTTGCCGTTCTAATTACTCTTGACGATCGTCGAGACTTGGTCCCAACCGCAATGGTGAGTTCTCTCGCGTCACTCTGGTTCCACTAATAAAGATCGATCATCAACTCGAAATCCCGGCCGTATTTCAGTCCTGTGACGAAAGCTGCGCTCTTTTGATTGATGACAATGTGCTAATTAGAGCATTATTGATCTTTCTTTCTCTTCTCTTCTTTTTTTTTATAATACTTTGCCAAAACATTATGCAACTGTATTATCTTATTACAAGCAATGTATTTGTTGCATTCTATCACCCATTATAAATTTCAGAGCAACAAGTGGAAATAAATCTGGGTGCAGAGGGTTAGAAGAGCGGTTTGGAATTTAAACATTGATATTCGTATAAAATTTGGACTCTTCTCGTTCCGTTTTTTGTTCCATTGCGTTCGACGAATAAGGACTAAAATTATTATAAATAAATTACATATATATTATATATACACATATATATGCATGTATTTATATTTATGTATATAGATTATTTCGTCTCCAGTTTTTCGAACCTACGGTGATCGAGAGATCGTTTATGCATCGTTACGATTGTTCTACCAAAAGAGCACAGCTGGGATCGATAATCGTTGATCGAAGATCGATAATGGCGGGCGAAAAAACGGCGGGAAAGGATGCAGAGAACGGTGATTGCCAAAATGGCTGCAAGGATAATGACGTAGGCGCGCGACGGCGTCGGCGAGATTGAACGTTCATAGTGGTGTTATCTTTCTTTATATCTCGTAATTAATCTTGTACTTTAATTACTGAAATAAACGACAAGTTATTCTAAACAACGGGGCGAGAATAAACGTCGCTAGGTGTGTAAAATATAATTATTTGATAGATCCGCATAGTTTGTTGTTTTTTTTTTTCCTTTTTTTTCGTTTTTCTTTTCAGATACAAGTATCGACGCGTCTAAGCTAGCTCCATATTATTTCTCTCGCTTTCTTTTCTTTCGCCCAAATCGAATTTTCGTCCGGGTAAAGTTTTTGTCACGGCCCTGTGAAAAAAGTCCAGCCCCCCCCCCCCGGCCTTGCCCCTTCCGCGAAAATAAATTCGCCCCTGTTTCGAGCGATGACGATCGATCCAGCAGTAAGATATTGCAGCGTTTTATCGATCGAGACTGGCATCGATCTACGAGAATCGTGTTGCATCGTTCTCTCTCTCTCTCTTTCTTCCCTTCTTTTATTGCTTATGGTACAAGGACGCGATTAACGCTAATTCAACTTTTCGTCGTTAGACGCGAAGTGGATCTCGTCGGCAACGTGAATCGAGTTTTCTCATCCTCCAATGCCGATTCTTCTCTTTCTTTTCCTTTCTTTTTTCCAACGAATCGTTTTTCAGCTTTCGAATCGACTTATCGACAGAGCTTGAAGAAGAAAAAGAAAAGACAAATGCTACCCGACGAGAGGGGTAAGTAACTCGATGCACGAGGCACTGACAATGAGATGCGCGACGCAATTATCGAACAATGACGGAGCGTAAAACAAGGAGAAATTGCAGCGTACGTTAAATGCCAGCACGAACGTGTCAACGTGCGGCGTTTGCGATGCCGCCAGGCAGTGGCACGTTTCGATATCCGCGATAGACCGGAAATACCAGATTGTAAACAGAACCTTTTTGTGGGCATGCATTCTTACGAGACTGACGGAGACTCACGGCCACGGTTAAAAATATCCAGCATCTCATTTTGTAACTTTATATATTGGAACGAATAAATTGTACAATATTATATTACCAGGCAGCTGTAACTTTTATAATTTGAAATTTTCGCCCGGGCATGCGCCACAAATCTATCCCTGACAAGATTAATTCTTTCGCAATGTGCCCATCGATATCTGGCTGCGATGTCCGCACCGAGTCAATCGTCGTTATTATTCATTATTATTATCGTTATTATTATTATTAATATTATCATTGATTCAACAAGGACAGAAGACAACGGTTAACAATAAATTCTGCATAAGAATATTTAAATGCCGCAAAAGGATTAACCTTGCAATCTGGAAATACCGACGAAGATAATCTCGATACAGCGCCTGAGGCGCGATCCCGCGAATTTTTCAAACAGGAAGGAAGTACGTGGATCGCGCGGGCCCTGGATATCGCGCCCCTGGCGCCATTTTTCATAACTCTGATACAGCGATTAGATTTACTTTACAAGGACATCTTTTTTTCTTTCTTGCAATTACTCGCCTTCGTCGAGCTTCTTTTAATAATAATAAAAAAAAAACATAATCGTCTGGCAGCTCAATCGATCTTTGGGACCTTTTCCCTCGGCCTAACCTCGAAAGTGTCATTTATTTCCCGGCGAAAAGGATATCGCGAAGAAGCCAACAACCGAATACTATGAAAATCATTGAAATCTTTGGTAAACGGCTTGTCTGTTCGTGAAATGCAATACCTGTGGCGCAAAAAAGGCCCCAACGATCTACCATCGATCGAAGGCTCGAAGCTTAAATTATATATATGTATATAATATACATATATGTGTATATATTATATATATATAATATATATATTTACATTGTCAGGTGGAGACGGCTCGGTCTCGTAACGGGATCGATATTCAATTTCACGCGCGAGATTGTGAAACGATGTTTTTACGCACCGATGCAATATCGTACCGCTGCACGAATCCTATATTTTATCACTTTCATCGTTGAAACCAGTTCACTTTCTAGCCAATCTTCTTCGCCCTTCATTCCACCATCGTCTTTGTTCTTGCTCGTAGCAACGCCGAAAGGAAACGAAGGGTATAATATGTCCGTACTCAATAAAGGGGTACGGCTGACAATCGTCGCGAGGTATATACAAGGACAGTTTCTTTCTCCGGCTTCGATGCTACGAGAACTCGATTATTTTTTCAAGCTGACACACGAGCAGACTTATCCGCCGGAAGTAACTATATAACAACAGCCAACCGTGGCGGTGGCTATCGAATTTTTCTTTTCGTCACGAACCTCCATCTTCCCCGAATTTATTAATCGCTCCTTTTCTTTCTATTTTCCCGCCATTTTTCTCGTAACACGTGGCTCCGTCGATAACATCGTTTTATCGAGGGAGAACTACGTTTTGTCTCTGTTTCCCTTTCTTTTCTTTCCCCTTTTTATTATGTATACTCATTTTTATTATAATTTAACTGTCTTTCCATTCTGTGCCACAGCTATCGAAACTATCGATAATTCATTTCCAGCTTACTCCTCTGCTTGCTGCTGCTGCATTCCGCACGATATTAGTTTATTATACTCTACACAATCTTAAGTAGTCGCGAAACGCGTTTAAATATAGAGTACAGAGTAAGAACAATCGGAGAGTAAAAAGATGCTTAATGCAGTTTAGGGACGGGACGAGTGTGACGAGTCGATTTTCATTTTCTTTTCTTGTCTTTTTTTTCCGTTTTTTTTTCTCAAATTTTCTGCTTCTCACTCCTTTGTTCTGTTCACTCCGATGATCAGTGCGATCTCGACGGCGGGTTGAAAAAAACAAAAAACGAAAGAAAGAAAAACGTAAAAAGGTATTACAACGAGGATGACAATGGGGCGAGAGAATTGCGGTAATAACGACAACAGTGGTACCGAGCATGCAGAAACTTCGATTAGAGCAAGATATCGATAACCTGTCTGTGTGTGGGTGTCGTGTGTACGTGCTATCCTTAGATTTTCTTCCCTAAAATATTTTTCCTCCAATTAATCCGGACCATCAATCGCGACCGTGTATATCAAAGCCTGCGTGAAATTAGTAGCAGCCGATTAGAATTATTATTTAAACATTGTCTTTTCTTTGTGCTTTCCTAAGGTAACCAAGGCAGAAAGTGAGCGAGAGCGAGAAAGAGAGAGACAGAGAGAAGAGCGAGATAGAGAGACAGAGAGAGTGAGTGATACATACGCGTGTATGTAATAATTAGTATCCATTGCTGACGAGGGTGGCGGTAGAATGGCTGGAATATGGGGGGTGGGCGAATGGGACTTAAACATGGCGGCATGCCGAAATGAAAGCAATGATATGCGGCAAACGGTGCAAGTAAAAATGTCTAAGAAAAATAAAGAATAAAAAAAAAACATGGTTTTCAATAAATGACGAACGATGATGCGAACATAGTACACCGCAATGGCATCGTTGTATGGAAATGTGTGTTTTGTTTCTTGTATGTGTACGTGTCTGTATGTGTTGTGTACAGTTTATAGGTATCCATAAGAACAGCGCGTCTTTATAACTGGCAGTGTAAGGCATATAGAGTGCTTAAGACTAGAATACGGTGCAGTAAATAGGCCTGTTGAAGCCCTTTTAATATGTATACATATATATATATATATATATTGATTTATATATATATATATGTATATATTTTCTTTTTGTTTTCTCTCTTTCAAAACTAATTGTAAGTCCTAAGTTTTCGAACGAACCTACGAACAAATATGTCCGCGTGAACGTAACAACGCCGAATTAAACGAGCTCCCGTGACACGAGCGCGCGCGAAAAAGAAACCACCTATCCGTCGCAACCCCTGTTTTACCGATAAAACCGATAGTCCATCTATTATATTTTCCCCCAGATTCCCCTATTACCTCCTAACGTAATTATTTAAATTCAGCACACACACATCGAACAAATTTTAGAAAGCTACATACACACAACTTGAACGAATATTATACATATATATGTATATACACACATGTATATATATATACACATACATATATATAGGTCGGCTACTGACTTCATGGAGACTTGGTAAACACGCGTCACGTTCCTTAGTTGTTTTTCTTTTATTTGGCAGCGGGTCTCATGTAGTTTTTCTCTTTTCACTATTTTAGTTAAAAACATACAACACATTACACGGTTCGAAGGAGTAACACCTATATTGCCGGCAATATAATAATAATCAGGGTCCGGAGACATGAATACTGGTTCCTTCAAACGAAAGAGGCCCTCAGCAGCATTACGAGATTAACCGATTCGAGCTCTCGAAGATCGTGAATGCAATCGATCAGCATCGGGCAGCGGATGTGTGTATCAATACATCGAGTCGTACATCGATCGACATTCGACACGCGCGTCTCTTTTCTCGATCGAAATCGATAGGTCCTGAGAATAATTACAGTATAGCCACGTGAACAAAAATAAAGATATATTCATATATACATACATATATGTACATACTTACGTAACATATATCTACATATATATATGTACATATAGGTTAGAATCGATGGCCAGACACGTTTGTTCCTTTCAACGCGAAAGTTTTTCGGCGATTAGTGAATGAAAGAAAAAGGTGTCTCGTCGAAAAAACTTGTTTAACGATTGGTTTTTTTGTTTCTCTCTTCGGTAGATCGTAGCTATATATTTATTACTAAAAAGTACATGCGGGTTTCGTACCGTGGCGTGATTAACGTCTTTACTATCAGGATCTTTATATCGATTTAAGCGTAATAATGGCAATGTCGTGGCATCCATTTTCCCATATAATATATATATATATATTTATATATTCACCCTACTTTCGTTATTTAATATTCTCTGTTTTAAGTTCCCCCACAATTCTAATTACGCGGAGGTAGCAAAGAAGAATCGGTGCGAAAAAGTTCTTTCACCCTCGTCACTCTTTTTTTCTTTTTATGTTTTCTTTACTTTTCTGCGGCATTTCATTTCACCTTCGTCACACCTCGTTTTACACGCGAAGTAAGGCTAAAAAACAATGCGCAATTCTTTTTTTTTTTATTTTTTTCTTTTAACTTTGTTTTTTCGGTAAGGCACCCCCAGTGCTGAGTATATTCACGGAAGTATTTAGCAATACAAACTAGTGACTAGATCATTTTTAAGTCACGCGAGAAAGAGCGAGGAAAAGAGGTAGAGATAGTATTAGAAATAGATAGAGATAGAGAATATAAGAAAGGGGAAGAAGCAAAGAAAAATACTGTACCGAGTATTGTGCGAGGTAAAAAGGAAACAATAAATAGTGAGTTTGGGAGGGGGGTTGACAGATGGCAGTAAAAAATGGCGCGTAAAAAGCCGCTGGACGCTGACGAACAAAATGACGGTTAGACGAGCGTGAGGAAAAGTCAAGAGAAGAATGTCGTGAGTCGCCAATGGCAACAGCGGGGCTCCGATGAAAAAAGAAAAACCAAAATTCCGTTCTCACAATGTACGCATGAAAACGCGAATTAAAACTAGTCCCGTATCGCGACAATGGAACAAGTCTTCTAGTTACATTAACTTATCGTTAAGATTCCGTTCTTCCCTTACTCTTTCCACCCGTGTTACAATTCCATGCGGTGCAATTCTACGAAGAAGAAAGAAAGAGAAAGTGCCGCGGAATATCGTGAGGCAGGGTGAGTCGGCAACGATAAAGGGGCAAATAAATTTGTACAGTAGAATTCAAGGTTGGAAAGTATCGTTAACGATAGAGAGGGACATACAGATGCGCAGAGAGCAAAGGGCACAAGGATAGAATACGAAAAGAAAAAAAAGAAACGTAAGTAACAACTAAACAGAGGGAAGGCAGTGGTGCGTTACTTTGGTATTTTATAATTGGTGTTTCGCACGGATCAACTGAGGTGTCCGCGTCGACGTTATCTCGTGGGCAGAAGGTCATCGTCATCATTATCGTATCGTTACTAGTTCCTCCATCTTGTTCACCAGCGAAACCAAAACGGCTGACCGTCCGTTCTACTATATTCGACCGTCGGTAACAAAGCACAGAGAGAGAGAAAATGACGAGGACCTAACTCGCGTCACGATCATTAATTCCTGTTTCTTTTTTTGTTTTCTGCATTTTCTTTTCTTCGTTTTGACTAGGTTAGGAATATGATCCTCATTTCTTTTTTCCCTTACATGTATATATATACATACATATATATATATATAATATATATACATATATATATATGTATATATCCGTCTCGTCCAAAGAGGATCAAACGTTTGCACACGGTTCGTTATTTAAATATCTCTGTTCTCCGAACGCGCTGGCCACGAGAAAAACAAGGATGAGGATATTTTTGTCGTGCTTTACACATCGCCAGAGAGTATCGAATGTTAAACACACAGCTTTGATGATGACGGTATATGTCATGGTTGCCGTTGCTGCTGCTGCTGTTTTATAGATGTGGACACCGTTCTTCCTCTTCTAAACTTTAAACGGCGGTCTCAGTGTGACTGTGACTCGACAGCCTTTCCACGTCTATCTCGGGTATGGTCAGCTCGTCTGGGTTGTTGTCGGCGTATTCGATGCTGCTCGTCTGCGAGAGCCGTTTGCTTAAGGACGTCTGCTTCCTCAGTACCTCCGCCAATGTAGTGCTGCTGTGCTCGCTCGTGTAGCGCGCGTCTAGGCCCTGCCGAAATGCGTTCACTACGCGGATCTGTAACCGGAAACCTTTTTATCAATACGGACCCCTTGAACCGGTAGGCTGTGCCACGAGACGTGGGAGAGATACACCGTTAGATAAATCCATTTATGCATTTGAACCGAGGTTGATCCTCTATCCTATTCAATTCCATCGACATCCATCTTGTTCTGTTCAAATATTTGCAATTTAATACCACTGTTTATATATACATTTAAATAGAAAAAATTGCACGGAAAAAGCTGGAATACACGGTATTAAAAAAAGGGGGATAAAAACCTGTTCCATCTTGGGTACTGTTATTTTCCCCAAGATTCGGGGAACCACCTGCAGCTAGACGATATGGTAATTTCGAAAAACTCCCTAGACGTTTGGGATACGAATGTCGATGGTGTTACAAGGAAAGCTTGGAAGCAACATTAAGTGTCCAGCGCTGGAAAGCAGAATTCTTTTTTCTCAACAGGGTAGAAGAGCGTCGGGGGGATTCTTTTCTGTTTCTTCTGCTAAATTATTTTTTCACGGGGATACGGCGATCAACCTCTGCAAAATAGATTAGGGGACAGTCATGTAGTTATATATATATATAGATATAATTATGTGTATGTATAGAGAAGACAGAAAGCAGCGGCCACACGAATTACTACAAGAACTAGCGGGGCTTCGATACCCTGCACAGCAAGGCAATAGACAAAGAACATGAAGGAGCGACGTCCATAACAGCGTTGAAAAGATATTGTTGCCTAAAATTTGTTATATTCTTTAAGACTCGAGGTGTCGATAAAAAATTATATATATATATTGCAACATTTCTTGTTTTTTCTTTTTAAAGAATATTTGTCTGCAAAGTTACGTCAGAGGTAAGATTGCGACCGATAAGGATTAACTTCATGATCCATAGACGTCACCGCTTCAAATAATGCTTGCAATGTCACGCAACACCACATGCACCCGCCGATCGTCGGAATCTTCCATGGTGGATCTCGTTGCCATCTGCCGTTTTCCATGGTAACGAGATCGTGCACAGTTCTGAAACGATCATCAATGCAGGAAGCGAATATGCGAGGCACTAAAGCTTCCCACAGTTCCTTCAACTTACCCTAAACGAGGTTTAACTCCATTTAAACGGATAAATAAAAACATAATAAAAAAAGAAATAAATGGAGAAAGAAAAATTGTCGTGGCAAAATAAGCCAGCACAAATAATCTCTTTGCAAATAAACGTATTGTTCACTGTATACAAGTGATTAAAAAGAAGAAAGAAACAAAATCTCCACGCATATACACTTGCATCGTCCGGTGAACCGTCTGGTAATCCAGCGTGACAATTGCGGATGGCGAGAACTTGGCATGCATTGGCGTAGTATCACGTAAACCGGCGAACATCGCTGCCGAATATCGGCCAACAAAAATGTACCCCCGGTCGACGAGAAAAAAAAAAAATAAATAAAGAACACCTGCGATAAAGAATGACTATTTCCTTCCTATCAATTTTCTCCACACTTACGTATATATATTATACAGACAGGTAAATAAGATATAATATATACACACACACATATATGTATATGTATATACGGTAGGTAGAAATAGCTATGCGTAAAAAATGACTGATAAATATACATGTAACATCTCTCTCTCATTTTTTTTTTCTTCCTTCCTTTCTTGCATTTTCATGGAGGTAGCAGGAAATAATTCTCTGGTATCTTTCATTATTCAACTGATTATGAACATCTGATTTTTGTTGTTCTTGTTGTTGATGATGTTGTTGTTGGTTGTTGTTGTTTGACAGAAAACATGTAGGGAATACTTACACGTGGCGCCGTGGAGAGCAGTCCCCTAACCAGGCTGACAGTCAGACTCTTTAACATGGCCGAATATCCGGTTTAGATAATGCATCACTCTTGGTACTTTAAACATGCACGCTACACCGCGCAATACGCTCTGCTGATCAACGATTCTGCACACCACAAGGAGGCAACGATCGTCCCACGGATAATCGTTCGTAATATTTGCCGGTTTGTCCCATTTCTTTCTTTCGTTTCGCTCTTAAGCAGCTGACAGATCGACACATGTGGTCTGGGGATTCCCCGCATCACGAACGACACGCCTGCCCTCTGCACGATACATTGGGAAACACAAAAAAACACAGGCACTAGAATAATTATAGAATATATACTAGGGAATTCCTCTTGGGCCCGGTGCTTGCACTAGCTGCTTCCTTCTTGGACTTGGTGAAGAAAAGATTGATACAGAAAAATATTGTTAAATCGATAACGCCGTTTGCAAGGCGATCGACGGTCGATAAAAAAGATCGGCCTTAAAGGTTCTAGAGAAAAGTCGTGTCGATCGTGCCACGAGAATCAGCCAGAATATGTAGATTTGTTAGAGAACAGAGAGAAAAGAAGGTGAACAGTGGCGAGGAGAAGAAAAGAAGGATCTTGATCCGTCGATCGGTATTGTACGAAAAGGTTACTAGGGTACGTCACGTGACACTTGACCACGTTTCGATTATTCTGATATGTAAAAAAGACAGATCTTTGCTCTCTACTAATAAAAGTGCTGGACTAATCGAGTGTCGAAAGTCGAGGGAGAAAAATAACTTCCTCTTTGTGCACAATTCGATTGTAAAATTGTCACTTAAGCTAAACATATTGTTCAAATCTTCAGAATAGAAAATAATTGACACCGAAGCCTTTGTGACTGTACCAACTTACAGTGGTGAAATATTGTCACTAGAATTTTTTCATACGATTTGAAGCACGTCTTTACAGAGTAAACGCGGAATCAGTATAAATCTCGTGTGTCTTTCTTAAACCCATGAACCGGAAACACGTTAGTAAAATTGTGATTATAATTACTAAGAAAGTGTGATATAACCGTAATGCATGGAACAATAGTAACGTGCCTGTTAAACACGACGTGGATCGTGATCAACTTGTTTAATGACCACTTCGCAAACTATTTTTAAACTAATCATCTAGTTATTTTCATAGAGATATAAATATATTTTTTTCGTCAGCAAGATTTTCTATTATAATAATAATAATTTCACGAACCACATCGTATCATAAATGCATTCAAAAGTTACTACTTGCTTGCACGTAAGCATAGTTAGCCGAAGGGCTAGCGGAAAGTTCATTAACATGACAACAGCAGACTTAAGGTGGAGAATTCCACGTGGGAATAAGGGAATTATTGTTCCCCTCAAATAAGAAAAGAATAGCCCTGTTCCATTTCAGCTGTGCCCCGTGTCCCTTTTCAATGGATCTCTCAATAAGAAGTTTCATCTCGTTTCGATGAAAGAGAATCAATTATTCGAAATAGTTAGTACCTCTCAAAGTGGTAATAGGACGATAATTAAAAATTCATAAGGTTCACAATTTTGAAGGTTTGCGTTTTTTTAAACGAGAATTAGTCTAGTAATTTGCCGCCATTCTCGTCGCTTTCATAGAGACCAAGAAAGACATGGGGAGAAGTAACAGGGCATAAAAGTGCAGCGTGCCGCTGAAAAAGTCATGACTGCGTAGTTTCGACATTGCTGGTGATTTTCGAGCTAATTATTTCATCGAAAAGACTAAGAAGAGTGAATATATCTAATCTAGTGAACAACTGATGGTCTAGTAGTGCCAGTTTAGTGTCCATGCACGCAGATCATTTTAAATTATAACCTAAAGCTGTGCGAGTCAGGCACCAGTCATTTCCAAGAATGTAATGAAATCGTTATTGTCATTCTGTGCATTTCAAAATACATGTACAGCGTTTAAACAAAATTTCTATGAGACAATTGTAATCGAATATCACCAGTTGTCGAGAACGACAGCAAAAGAAAAAAATCTAGAAGCGAACGAAGAAAAGCTAGCGCGGGCCTATTCAAATGCTGAAAAACAAACAGAAAAGGGGAACTACCCCTGAGTGTGTACCAACTAGTAGACCAAGAATGTCCCTAGCCCTTGCATTTCATGAAAAACTTGAAACCAAGCATTTTCCTTCTAATTAATTTCTATACTATTTTAACTCCTGGGAAATCTGCAGCACATTCGTACAAGAAATTACAATCAAACAATCTGATCTATTTTCAGAAACGTGACGAAAAGAAAATGTAAAGGCTAGTGGGTATTAGCGCCGTTATAACCTATAAAACCAAATGAGAAAATATATACATTGGGGTGTTCTATAACATATATAGTAGATCGCCCGTAACTTGAAAACCTCTATGATAAAAAAGAAGAGCTTGCAAACATACGCATCATAAATTTAATCTATTATGTCTAAATATTATACACTGTAGACGTGTGCAAAATTTATAAAAAAAATTATAAAGGAGAGGAAGGTGAAGAGCTATCAATTCGACATCTTTTGGCGAACTGTCCGTTCATTTTGATTTAATCAGAGAAACTGTTCTTGTTAGTATCCGTCCATTATAGGACACCCCACTGTATAGTATAGAAAGAGAAGGAAGCGTTTAGAAGCAAAGGAGAAAGAGAGACAGAGAGAGCAAGAGCGGAGATCATATTGCAGCGACAAACAGGTGGCACGCAGCAGCGATTCTTTTAAACGCTGAATAAACAGTGAATTGTAAGAAATAGAGAACAAGTAGAAAGATAGAGAAGAGAGGTAGAAACAGAGAGGCAGAGATAGGCTGTGTGTCTGCAATAAAACGTGTTTTGCGTGTAAGTATAATTGTGTGTACATAGAATAAAGATACAGATACAGTTAGACAGACAGACAGACAGATAGAGAGGTAAAAAAAAAAATTAAAAAAAAAGAACCGATAAAGATTTAGCGAAAGTGAGAAAGATAGAGCAGAGAGGAGCGCTTACAGCTTGGTCTGTCGAACTCTTGCTGTAGGGTACTGGTATCAAACGTTCCTGCAACTCGCCACCTATTACCTTCAAGAGCAAAGGATAATATCATGGTTATAACTGGGTGCAACGAGCAGTTACGCACTTAGCAGTACACCACTTTTTGTGAAAATCGTTTAAAATAATTGTTTCTCGTAAGGTCGCTTCACCTCTGGCCCGATTTTCAAACAAAACTGCTCTACCTTTAGGCACCTTTTAACTGTCACCATTCCCTAGTGAAATTCACTATACTATCATTCATATTTCGCGCCATTAACTGGTCTCTGACAGCGTATCAATTTTGTCTAGTATTTTTTTTTCCTAGCTTGGTATACACACAGCATACACACACGCATGATATCCACCCAACCACGCACGCACGCACACATGTGTGTATACGAAGAAGTATTCAAAAATGGGATAATAATTTTCGATCGCAGAGCTAAAAAGTGCCTGATCGTCCCGTAACAGCACCGAAAGAGGAGACTGTAAATTTGAAAGTAGCACCCTGCTAGTATGTATTTTTATATTGTTCGCTGGTGTGAGAGTTGGATGCTTCATAAACCCGTGACAATTCGATCGCATGAAGTGTATGGAGAGAGAGAAAAAAAATAAAAAGAAACGAACGAAAAGACAACTGAAGGAGATAACAGAGATCGATAAGCGGAAACCGAAGATAGCTTGTACATGCAACGCAAGATATAACATATTTCCAGTTACACCCTCGTACAAAAATTGTCCTGTCGCCACGAAACGGGAGCCACCGTTTCGTTAAACGGCGGCGAAATAGTCCCACTAAAGACCCCCGTAGTTCCTATTAATCCAACGATTAATTATTGTTCCGTCAATGAACTCCTTAATTCACACATTCCTGTCCCCGCATACAACCCGTATCCACCCAAAGTGTCCGGGCGTCAGCTTTCCGAATAATCACCCCTTCGTTACGTGGAGTAATTAAGAGAGTATTCTGCGAACAGTGTCGCCAGACACTGAGAAACACTGACAGAAAGCGTACAGATGGCAGTACGTGAAATAAACGTACGTTTCAAGTTCAATGGAACGTTCCGTGGAGGCTCAGCCCCGAGCTAGTAGAATAGCCGTGTGACTGGTCAGACACGACCCAGTGAAACACTCGGCGCGACTAGTGTGACTGGAAGCTATCGCGTAGTACACGCAACGTGCGGTCAGCCAGACTTAAGTAGAGTATCCGACTGACGTGTCAGACCCAGATGTATGCAGGCCCGTATCCACCTGTTGCGTGCCCCCGTATCGTTTGATACACTTCGACACGCAACAAGTGGGATACGCGCTTTCACGTTTGGCCACACGCAGAATTCTACGGGTCGATTTTCGTACGGCATATTCATGATGTGCAGAAAAGCTGCGGTGCGATTGTATCATAATATACAGCGCTGCGTTCGAATGTCTCCGGAATATTGATAAATAACCAATATCGTTGGACAATTGATCGGTAAAAAAAACGGTTATACAATGTCCAGTTTACAAAGAGTATTACAGACTAAGGCCACTTCACGATATGTACCCCATCTAGGAAACAAGCTTTTTATGCCGCATGCTGTGTGATAGAACAAGGCGTGCAATGAAATCCAAGAAAGTAACTAAAGCAGTATTCCGAAACCATGGAAACCTGTATAGGGAATTCCTACTTCTAACCACGAAATGCGAAGTTTTATATTGGGCAACATGAGAGCGGTCGGCTATTGCAAACGCCATCTCTTAAAACAGGTGTATCCAAATGAAAATAAGAAACATGTGTTTAAAGCTTCAGTGCTGTATATTAATCAACCATCGAATTCCACATAGTTCTCTTATCTTTTTTTGTATTTTAGTGGTAAAGGGAAGAAATCGATTTTCGAGCGAGAGCGGCGAGTTAAATAAAAGAGAATCACATGTAAGGCGAGCGTGAGAGAAAGGTGAGAAACGGAAGCCACGAGGTGCCGGTGTATCGTTCCAAACCTTTACCTGACACTGCTTCGCAATGCAAGTATCAATGGCAGGTGAAAGATGGGAACAGAGACTTGTATTAATTCTAAGAACGAGCTCGCGACTTGTAATCTCTTCCAGGATTAGCATTCTTGTAAACACAGAATTAGTAGTACCACTTCCGGAGTATTATTAGAAATGACCCTATTTCTTTCGGGCAGTGTAAAACGAATAGAAGTATTCTGTGGTTGCGAATAGATTCGGTGTGGGGCTGGGGAATATTTTCAGAGCAAAATATGGTACCAGCAACGCAGTTTCCTGTTAAGAATCATTAGTTTCTTTTATTCACCGAGTCATTGTGCAGATTAATGTTTCGTTTTCGTCTTCATTTTGTTATCATTGCGAGAACGCGAATCGAGAAACGGACTGCCGCCGCGCGGATTCCCGTCTCGTCCGTTCAGTAGAGGGGCCGATGAAAATTAAAAGGCGGTACGATTAACCCTCTGCACTAGTTCCAACGAGTCAATTAAGTTAGTTTCACGATATTTACAATTACACATCGATCATTTGAACACGTTAATCTTTTAATCATAATATAATAATAATAATGATAATAACAATATCTATTAATAGATTGGTTTACTTAACGTTCTATGCTTGTCGTACCATGTGTTATCATATATATATTTTTTTTTGTAACTTTTACTTGGAACTTTGGAAAGCTTCCCTTTTCATCTTAAATACATAGAAACATGTTAAATATATATATTTAGTCGAGACTTGTGGCACTAGTGAGTACCATATTCGTAAGTTCGTAGAACTGAAGAGAAAATCTCGCAACTTTTTTTGTGCCACACTTATTCTATAATGAATACCGAACCTCAAAGTAATTCCGTTCGTAAGAAGAACACCGCCTTAAATGAAATAGACCTAACGTATGTAACACTCGAGTATTTACAACGCTACAAAATAGAATGAAACTTCAGTATATAATATTTACAGGAGCCTGAACGAATGATTAAGCCTCTTCCATTTTGCATCGAAAATAATCCCAGTTTCATCCACTTTGTACAAAGTATACGAGTGCAGAGGATTAATTGCGTGATCGATAAACAGCCGTGAAAAGAAAGAAATAAAATTGTCTGTCTTCTAGGAAAACAAGGAAAAAAAAAGAGAAGAAAAAGAACAAATACATAGGAACGTTTCTGTACGCCCTCTGCTGATCGGCATTGATCAAGTATAACATTCGGATAACGTGTCTTAAACTTTATTTTATATAATAACAATAATAATAATAGTCGCTAATAATAATTAATTAAAAATTAATAATATATATGTATACATATATCCTTTTCTTTACCATATGTATATATATATATTTATTCATATATTTATTATATACTCCCTACGTGTATAGTATTAGTCGATTTCATGGTTCCAATGTAACACACCAGTATAAATGCGTCAATGTTTAAAAAGAAAATAAAATTAAAATACCCTGTCGTCTTCTCTCGATTACAACGTGTATCATTGACGGATATGTAACGTGAGGAATTCTAACCACAATACGGAGGGGGAATCCCCACGAAAAATCCCTAGTATAGAACCTAATCAGAGGGTACGAGACCATTTGAATTCCAAAGAGCTCGAATAATGCCACGCGTTAATTCAATAATGAGTATATTCCTCGAGTCGTAAAAATGTGAAATTAAATGCGAAGAGGGAGATGCAGATTTTATGTACAACAGTTGTAACATGATATTTCCATGCATTGCAGCCAACCAGGTAGAATATCCACCACGGTGTAATCGAGATATGAAAACAAAAGACCCCAAGGTTGACTACGATTAAAATAGATTGGTTCTTCGTGCAAAAAAAATCTCGCTTATCACCAGAACGAACTGCAATTCATTGAAATTTCATGTTTCAATACGGTTGAAAAGTTCTTGCAGAACTTAAATCCATTAAAAGAAAAGAAACGAACAAGAACAGGGAGTTGCAGTTCGATTTATCCCAATGTTAGAGGCTCGGTTACACTAAGTGGAACGAACATCAGAAATATGATTTCCAGAATCGTCGATTGATTGCAAATATACACAAAGTCCAGCAGTGCCACAAACGTCTCATTCCCATGAAAGCACCTGGACTCTGGGGGGATGTGTAATCTCAAAATGACTGACCCGGACCATCGCACGATTCAGAGAGAAGACCCTGACAAGAGAAATGGTTTTGCTTTCGTCGTGTTCGACAGAGTTCCGTCATGAAATGGCGGTGTCTTAGTTTTATCCCTTGCTATTTAATTTCCCCCGAGTTCAAAACCCTGGCAGTGGATATTGTATATGTATATTATATGTAATAGGGGTATTTAAGTCGACGTGGTTCACGACACACACGCACACACTTGGTGTGCCGTGGATAAAACCACGTTTAAAAAGAAGTTCCGAACAGAAGAGAAAGCTGAATGCAGCCTTTCCCTTGTTTTCTCTGTCCAGATTAAATATTTTCGCCGCGTTTCCCGTTCGCTTTCGTAACTGATGGATTGCCCACGATGGAACCTGACGATGATCCCTCGCACACGGTTGCTACAATGAAAATCTTGATCCCAGAGTCCATTCTTTTCCTCCGATACTCTATTTGTCTGCCTTTTCAAATAAACAAAGAGAGAAAAGGTCAACTGTATCGTTACGAACAATCGGATTATTTATAGAACACCTTCTAATCAGGTATAACGAGGTCTGAAAACTGTTGAGAATTATTTCAATTATGTTAGCTGATGTATTATTCGATAACTAGTATTTTTTTTTTATTTCTTTTCTTTTAATCGATACTTTGTTTATCTAGGAAGTTTAAATGAAATACCTTTAAGAATATCAAGTCCAGAACTCCTCTGTTCTGTTCTACTTATGCCTGGTATCTACGATTCCAAAATGGCGGACCAAGGTCCTATTGTGACCCCAGAATGAAAGATCAATATCACTAGGGAGAAGAGATTAGCGACGAGATCTTGCCTCATAATTAAGTACTTCTTATGTTTCGCCCAACTTTCTTTTTCTAATTTATTCCCCACGAAAAGAGACGGTTAAATAGTGCTCTATTCGTGGAGCGGCCATGGTGGCCCATAAGTCGATTGTCTCGTGACTAGCTAGCCCTGGTTCTTGCTTATTCCTCTGTGCTCCGCCGAAACATCGTTTCCATTATATTCAATTACATCGGCCCAGACGAGGGCCTAGGAGAAACCGAGCCACAGAAAAATTCCCTAGAATACTTCGCTTTAAAGAGTGAAAGATGGAGACCATACAGGGTGTCCACGACGTCTCTCATTCCGGTGGATTGATCGGCAAACAAGCGTCGTCGTTTATTTTGTAACAGAATCATGAGTATATATTTGTCAGTTTAAAATCCAAATTTAATTCGCTCGACATATTTCTGTTCTTTTTATCATATATGTATATATATACAGGTATGTTCACACTTGAGGCTCTTCACTCTTAAAATACATTCGAAGATTTAATATACTATTCAATTTCCCCCCTAAAATCGGGGCACGTCCAATTTCGTTTTCCAACATGTTCCGTCAAGCACGGCGTGGTGGTATAATCCGTTAGGCCATTCGGTGCTCGACAGAATGATCTTGGTGTCCGATAGGCAGAGACGAGGACAAGGTTTCAACGTACAAGAGAACACATACTTTACAAAACACCCTGTACGATACTCCAGAGTGAGCGTAACCAGCTCACGATGGTCTTCCTTTGACGAGCAACGACACGTTAAGTCACGACAATAATTCACAATGGTTCCACGTCGACGAACGACGGGAATAGTTTCCCTCGAGAGGTTCAGAGGAAACAACGAAGTAAGTACATCCCCTGACGAAACGACAAGGGCCCGGGAAGATTCTAGAAAAGCGACAGCTTTGTGTATCCTTTTTTCAACACTTGGTGTACAAATATCGTCCCATCCAAAGAGGTTTTCCTTTCTGTCGACGACCGAAATCGTTCTTGTGATAGAAAAGCAGGCTACAGTGGAGAGTGAACAAAAATCAGTCAGGCAAGCAAGCACTTAAGCTGGACCGATGAGCGAGCAGACAATAGGCGGTCAGTCTAAGTTTCTTTTTTTTTTTCCTTCTTTTGGCGGACTGGAGAATAGGCGTTGTCTGTTGCACATTGAACGTAAACTGCTTTTAAACAAAGGAGAGAAAAGAATGAAGCAAATCCAACGGGTTCCACGTATAAAATAATGGAATTGAAGTGAGAATGGGGAATGATAGAGAAGAAGGATGTGGTCGCGTTAATTCGATGGAAATTCAACGTTTCTGCTGTCCTGTACTCCCGGGGACACGTCAGCCTGATGATACTATCGATACAATGTACGCAGTGCAGTGATCAGCACAGTCAGAGCCTCAGACTGCGGTGTGATTTTAATTAAGATGACGCCATGTGGAACGAATTCTTGGAGAAAGGGTACGCGTAATGGCCGCCCGCCGCCATACAAGATGGCGGAACGTTGAATTCCCGACAAGCTTCCAACTCATAGTTGGCAGAGGAGAAGAAAATTCTGTCGATCGATTTCTGGGCCCGGTTCCCAGAGCAGGAGCACACTGCAGAAGCAGGGCAGCCATGCGAAGAAAAGTTTGGACGGTCAGGCTAAGAAGAGGGCGCCTCTGTCTTCCAAACGGGCCTTTTAAGTACTTGTAGCTCTCGCTCCCTCTCTCTTTCTCCCGGAGTTGAAAGAACACGTTTCTGTATCGTTTGCGAGTGCCGCAAAGTTATCGGCAAACCCCGACGGGAATGAAAAGAAGATGACGCTTGAGAAATCAATCAACGAATAAAAACCAACCTCCTTTCTTTCAACAAGAGAGGCAAGAATGAGTAAGGCAACTGCTACGGAGAAACGGTTGAAATACCAAGATGACAAGAAAGGGGGGGGGGGGGGTGTTCATCTGATGCATTAACAACTGCGGTAGTAAAAAAAAACAGAACAAGGGACGAGACAGTAGTACCGAACGATATAATCGGGGGAATAAAAAGGTTGAACAACGATCACCCATCGAAAATCCACAAAGGAAATTGAGTATCATGTAACAGAGGGCGTAAGACGACCACACGTATATATATGTATATTCTTGTGACGATAGAAAGAGATTGCGACTGAACCCACGGGTCAGACGAATGGAGACACGCGACAGAGGTGTTTGGACAGCGGTGACACAAAGAAGAGACAGGGATCGGAAACACAAAGAAACAGTAAACTAAACTAACGTCTGCAAACGCAGACCTGTAAATGGACAGAGTTGATCGTTTCGCTGACGCAGGAGAAGAAACGAAAAGAAAGAGGGGGAGTCGGTGTCTTAGGTGGCGCTTGGGATGTGTATACAGCGGCGACACACGCAAAAGAGAAAAAAAATAAAGCTGCCTTTCTAATTAATTTCGTTCGCTTAGATGCTGGTCTCATGCACGAGCTTCGTCAATTCCGGGAGGGCCAAATTATTGGAGCTGAGAAGCAGGGAGTTTCCAGTGGTGTTGTTGCTACTCTGCATCTGCGTGTGGTTGGGTTGTTGGGCCTGGTTTAGGGCGCTATTGGACGAGGATCTACTGTCATTGGTGTTGTTTGTGGTGGTATTATGATGATGGTTCGCAGGCCCCGTGACGGTGAGCAACAACGGCGACGTGGAGCTGTTCATCCTTGACGTTCCGTGATCCTGGTCCGCGCTCTTGTTAGATAAACCCTTGCTGACGTTCAACGATGTGTTTGTCGGGTCTTCGTCAATGTATGTGAAGTCAGAGAGTGGCCGGAGCCCGGTGTGGCTGCGTGAGCTGCGCATACTGTGTAAGCTGTGTAAACTATGGACAGAGCGACGCTCCTCCAGATCTTCCAGAGTCGACTTGAACGCTCTGATTACTCGAAGCTGCAAAAACAGGGAAGAGGATGTTCTATCAGGAAGCGAGGAGGCAAGCCAGCGACACACAAGCACTGTCATACTTGTATATATATCTCTATTTTCGTGTGTGTGCTTTATAGATCTATATATTATATATATATATACATTGATAATTTTATATATATGTATAATATATATATGGGGGAATTTTCTTGAATTATTGCTTGTCCCATTAGGTGTGTGATCTGTGGTCATATCTGCGCTGCTTTTCTATGCTTTCCCCGTTAGGGTCTGGGGGAGACTCCCGGTTCTCTTACGGGGTTCAGTGTCGTGTCTATGTGTGTGTGAAGGTGCTTTGAGTACGGCTATGGTTGTACGCGGTGTGTAGACACACACACACACACACACACACACACACACACACACACACACACACACAGAGTGTTGGAAGGGCTGTTTTCTCTCTTCTCGCTGTGGACCTGTGGTTGCAATTCATCCGAGTTCATTATTCGCTAATTATTTATATGACTGCGTTTTGCTTTTTCGGGGGACGTGGCGCTATTGTTTGCCAGGCAGGCATGCGCGTTTCTACCGTTTACAGTGCGTACCTACCTACCAGTTTCAAAAGAGAAATTAAAACCGAGACTATATATTCGAGGATAGGCTGCCACTAGAGCCCAGTGAACCTCAATGGTTATTGTTCAGAGCATCCTCGAGATTGATTCGCATCGATTTGACACTGAAAGAGCCTGTTTTGAAAGGAAATACTGATCGATCGACATTCAAAGACGATACCTGGATCGAGGACAGACTTGGCCCACTGTGGACCAGTTTGGGACACCATACGTGCTCCAGTTGGAGTCGTTTGGGATTATTTGATTTTAACATCAGGACCAGGGAGGTCGAAGATCGGTCTGGGGTTAATTCGAGTTTGGAATACGAAATGTGACCAATTAGAAATGGTCCTAAACAGTCTTGAACCGGTCTAGAGAATTTGATGAAGCGCACGCTTGCTTGTACCGCGTATATCCCCAATATGTATCAAGTCGGATCTCGACTAGAAGAAAAGAGATAGAAGTAGAAGAACAAGTCAGCGTGACAAGTCAGAGGGCAGGAAATGAGAAGGTCAGGGTGAACACGGTGACAGAGTCAGAGAAATATAGAGTGTACACTGTGTGGGCAGAGATAGAGAGAAAGATAAAAGTGGATAGATAGTGAACAGATCAAGAGAGCATTTTGGTGATAACGTTATATGGTAATTTTATACTAGTTTCTTTTTCCAGTCGTTATGCTATTAGAATTAATTTCCCATCCACATTCGTGGCAATGAAATGCTGAGAAACCTCGGCTTCAAAATTAGCCGAAATGGTTTTTCCTTTTTCTTTCAATCCTGTGTTATTTTCTGTTCCAAGCGAGCTCTTTGATAATAACCAGAGCCGCATGGAAATTCCATCGATCCTAAATGTTAGTCTTCAGACTTCAAACACAAGATACTCATCAAACAAACTCAGATACTCAAGTATAACTCAGTACGATCCTGTTTGAATTATTTATAACCAGACGAATCCTTTGGGGATTCCAATTCCTCCCTAGCCAGAAAACATCCCTGGGCACATGGTGTGCTCTACATTTAATTGCGACAGAAAATTGGATCGAAGGATATCTGGATCCTGTCCAATATCATCGAAATTTTTCGTTGGAGAACGTGGACACTGATTTGGACCGATTACATGCCGGCGTTGAACAGTTATCACACATAATAATACTAATAACAATAGTGAATAGTGATCGTAGCCGCTAGAAGCTTCTGCTTAAGACGACACCCCATTATTTGTCTTACTTTAATTGCTCAAACGACACACACAAACCACTGCAACAATACGTCAACCTTTTCTATGCCACTCGCGCTCAAATGCCGTGTTAGAAATCGGGCAAACACAAACTTGATGCAAACGTGAGTAATCGTGCACACGCACACTCGCACACTGCACCAAAGAAACAGATTAAATGAGTGTTGAAGTAGTGGTGGGTTGTTACGCTAGGTTATGGATAAAGGATCTCCCTTTCACGAATCAGGTGTAACTTCGTCCAAAGATCCGAGTATCAATAGACTGCTCAAAGCTGAAGAATAAAATATATTTCTTTTACTTCGTGCAGTTTTTTTCTTCTTCAATATCTACATTCATTTTGGAGCAGTACTTTACAGTGCCTGGTCCTCGGACCAAATCCCCTAGGATTCGTGAAGGAAGCAAACTCCAGCCATAACCAAACAAAACGATCCACCATGATTCGGCAAGTGATCAAGGATATTAAACGAGACACCAGAAGACAGAGACACACTCGTTCACAAGAGGGTCTTCGAAATCTCTTCTTCTGACAGGAAACAACGTGACGGGACCCGAGAATCGATTCGCACACACCGTGACACGTTTCGTCGGACTTGGTCCGCAGGTGCAAGAACTGAACCGCAAGATTAATCCTCGAAAATAGTATCACAGTCTGTATCGTGGATCCTCGTTCGAAAAAGGAAAATGCAGGGAAAATAGAGGAGCAGCACAGAAAGAAAAAGAAGATAAACAGAAAGCAAGCAGCAGATCGCTGAGAAACGAGGAAGATGACAAAGGGAAGAGACTGGACTCGACTTCTTTGTTAAAAGGACAGTTTGACAAATGAAACGAAAAATGCTTGCTTTTTCTTTCTCTTGCTCTAACAGTGTGTGAACAATTGGGAACATGGGGATGGAATACACGCAGCACACAATCATGTCAGACAGCTATAAGACTACTGAAAAAAGAACTGGTGGATGGACGGTGGTAGCTTCCGGGGATTCCCACCGGCCAGTCCAAGCCCACTACACAAAAACACAGTGGTGTGACGTAACATATCGTTCGCTGTATCCGTGTCATAGAATCGTCGCCTTGGCCCCTGACCAATTTACCATTAAAGCGTACTCCCCAAGCGAATGCATGAAACAATTGGATCCCACTTCCAGATGATCCCTGTGACCACCATTAGTTTGCCCGTCACTTTCGTCGGACCCTTCTGTAATTATCTTCTCTTGCTGCTTTGGAAGTATGATTACAGAGAGTGTGATCAATAAATAATGATCCTGGATCGCGCGGGCTGGCCCAATGGCGACGTTTCATTAGACACGTCGTACATGACGTTGACGATCCGTCCTCTGTACGGGTACGTATGGCATAGTCGACGATACAACGTATTATTAACGGCAGGCGATCTACATGAGCTACGTACTTGTTTGTACTCCGACAGGATAAGTGTGGCGGCTGGCAAGACTGCCGCCCCGTTATACCTCAGTCTCCCGAATGGGTTCCGCTGGCTAACAAACCACAAATCATACCATGAGTCTTAATCTCTATTCTCTTCATGTTATCGTTGTATAATTTATTGTCTTTTTGTTTTTTTTTGTTGGCGTCAGTAACGGCTGCATTACACTGGCGTGACTGTGTCTTTGTTGTTAATATTTCTGGGCACTCCTTGTTGTTCTTGTTGTTAGTCAAAGGCCTTCCCAAAAGTAGTTTCGATTTTATCTATTGTCGTATATATGTGTGTGTATAAGTGTGTATGCACGTGAAAGGAAGCTACAGTCCTGGAGGACCTTCGAGGCTCAGTGCTCCCGGGTTTCTTTCTTTCTTTATTGTTAGTGCGCTCGGACGTTACTTGGGATACTGTCTCCAATTGGGCCGGAGACAATATGGCAAGTGACCCGCCGAGCATTGGTGTGACTGAATTGATAGAATATAGCTGCAAGCTGCTGGGACGAGTGTCGTAAGGCCAATTGCTGCATGCAAGCGTTGTTTCAGACTTGAAATGGGATCGAGATTAACGTTCGACAGAGTCCAATCGTGATAATAACGATATTAACAACAATGGCGACCTGAAAAAGGTGCACCGATTACTCCCTTCCATTGACTGAAACGTTTCAATTAAAGAACAAATTAAATTGCACGTCAGCCTCAACAAACAGAAAAAAGCTTCGCAAGAGAAAGCTATTACTGGTGGTTCTCCCTTTCAGTTTCTGTGGCTCTCTTGTTTGTGCGTGTATGTGTTCGCGTGTGATTACTTGGCCACCCAGAGCAGAGTTTTCCTTCGGATGCTTCGTTTTTTGTCGTGTGCACGCGGCGGACAGAGAGACAAACAGAAGAAACAGATAAACACACAGACAGACTGTGCACGTTTATTCATATTTATATAAACATATGTATATATATATATATATTTATATAAATACAAAACGCAACAGAGCACACGCACATCGAAAGAGACACACGATGCATGTTTGCCACGTATCATCCATTGGACAGAATTGTTAATGGCGTAATGGTATATATTCACAGCAAGACTGCAACGCACACACCGCAACGATTAACGAACAGAAACAAGATATACATATACGTGTATATGTATAATATGCAAAAGGAAGGGTGGCGCTGGTGTCCGTTTACCGGACACGTTAAATCGAGCGCTCGTTTCTTCCGACGAGAAACAGGTACAGAATGCAAGCGGCGCAACAGTGTTTCTTCGTTGCTGGTTTCGGTTCTTTTCGTTTCGGTGCTCTTTGTTAATTGTGCTCACACTCGTTCCTGCCCACACGTTATCGTCGCTCCACAGGCGCTTCCTGGCAGTTCTGCATGCAGTTCTCACAACGCACAGCACGCCACGTACAAGGTACTATGGGACTTCTCTATGCCGCAGGCGCATCATTTTCGTTTCAGCAAAGCTTCCCTCTCGGTCTGTTCTCGAATATCATTTGCGGCTGCTTTTTCGCTCGAACTCTGTTCTGTCTTGGACGCGATGTACAATGACGAGATTGGTGATTGTACTACGATGCAATGACGATGATTGGTGAGATAGCTTTCCTCGTATTGTTTTCAAAGCGAAAGCTGAAGGCGTGTTTATCAGGTTAACAATGGTCTCTTGCGGCCCTTATGATAATCAAGGGGCATCGGTCTAGGAATGTTCTGGAGGTAGCAGCGAGCAGAGTAATTGCGAAGAATGTGTTCTTGATACACAGACCATTCACGGCTGACTAGAAGATGTATACTTGAAGCGTGAGAAAAGAAAGAAGGAACTGTATGTACAGGGTGTTTCAGTCGAGGCTTCGGTCGCCATTATTTCCCGAACTATAGGTCGAACGAAAAAATACTTCGAACGAAACTTACTCTGCGCTGTGGCGGACATCTTGTGGTGTCGCGGGATTTCTGAAAGGGGGCGTGCGTGCGAAAGGTCACCTTGAAATCTCGGGAGCACGTTCACTTACGGAAGATCCGCGACAACCATGAGATGTACCCGTCGAAGCGGGGTACATTTTATCTGGAACATTTTTCCAAACGGTCTATACATTGGGAAATAATTACGTCCGGAACTTCGAAACGGGACACCCTGTATATATGCGTCTACAGGTATCTACTTCCACAGCAGAATATTGAAATGAAAAGAAGGGTGAAGAAGTAAATGAACGGATGGAGAAACGTTCACCTTCAGGACATATTGTTCAGTGGAATATCGTGTGACGTATTATATAGATCCTCTGTATATATCTTTGTCCGATGAACAGAGCCATAGAAACGAAAATAATTTGAAATGATAATTCAGAAGCAGACAGCGAAAACATGTATAAATTCATTCGCAATGCTCGGTAAAACTCTTGTACCGTGAAAGGAATCATTGAGATGAAACGAAAATGAAAGAAATCAGAATAAGTACCGATGCACCGTTAATAATGAACATCCCCTGATATCGTCGACGAATCGAAATGAATATAAAATATGGTAAATGAACGGGGCGAAATAAAAAGGGGTAATAGAATTGCAAAAGCGTACCTTGCCGCGCGTGTATGTGTGTCCTGCACACATATATACGCATACACATACGTATACGCGTGAACACATACGCGCATGGGTTTCACATACACGTGTGTGCACATATTACACGTACACCTATGTATACACAGGTATATACGGGCAACTTGTATTACGTACATACATACATACGCACAGACGTGCATGCAACATCTTAGAATCGATAGAAATAATAATAATAATAAAAAAGGGTGTAAAGAAATAATAAAAAAATCGAAGAAAATTCTCGATTATTCCCGTAAGGATGTAATGAACATATGAATTTAATTGTGAATCTTTCAGTATGAGACAAGTAAAAAGAACTGCAATTTGTTTCAATTAACGGTACGAGAATACTGGCTTATCTGTACTTGAAGAGAAGAGATCGTTCGAGGAGGAATGCGGAAGTGTGCAGCCTTAAATATTTCACTAAATATTAAAATGTAAAAGAAATTTATACTCTGTGTAAAGAAAAAGAAATGTCTGCTTCGATATAGTAGGGAATTTTACTTGAAAATACTCTGCACTGCGATTGATTATTTGTGCGATCATAAATACTCCGCTCAAATGTATTATTGAAACGAGAAATAAATGCACATCTATACTATTGTTTCTATTTCCCCGTTATAAATATTAATGTAAATATTAATGACTAAAAAGGATACTATCCACTGTAATGATAAATGCACGCTTGCACCGTATTCAATGTCCGATAAAAGCTCGAATTAATATCTAACGTGTGCTTCCCCGTATTATTGAGATAGTGGTGAAAACCCTAAAAACTCTAAAATCCCTAGAAAGATACTTTCTATATCGCCTCCTTAACCTGCGTAAAAAGCTTGATACTGGAACAAAGGATGAAGGGGAACAGGATTGGTTGGATTTCTTTCCCTTCAAGCCACAGCCGTCGATGATCTTGACTGAAACAAAATAGCAGGCTTTAATCCGATACAAAAAACAATAAAAAAGAAGAAGATAGAAGCCCACAAAAAAAGATACCCAATCAGCACACGGTGCGTGTGTATTCTCGTTGTTCTATCGATCCGTGGAAAAAGAAAAGGAAAAATACAGCACGTTTGGTTGGTTTTTTTTAGCGAAAGAAGCGAGTTAGAAGCTCGCGACTCGCAAAAGCAGAACTGCGATCGAAACGGAACAAAGAAAAATAGAGACAGGCGAGAAATAACACGTCAGAGAGGCAGACAATCATCATCATAATAATAAAAAATAATGATAACGATAAGAAAAACTCAAAGAAGTAAAATAGAAAGGAAGAGAAAATTAAATGAAAGTCAAATGAAAAGAAACAGAGGCAGAAGGTTAGAGCATAGAGTAATTATTGTTAAAAGAGAGATAGATTGAGAGAAAAAGAAAAGAATGGGCAAGAGAGGAGAAATCAATTTTATACGGCAAAACAGAATGAGCCAGTAAAAGAAGGAATAATCAAACTTTGTTAATGTGAGAAAACAAAACCATCGAAAATAAATAAGTAAATAAATGTAAAATACAAATTAAAATGATATAATAATTAATATTTAAGAACGGTCAAACAGTGCGGAGATTGGACTTGCGGACTAACCATATAGTAATCCTGAGAGGGGGATCTGCCTGTCACAGATACATTCTGCACCAGAGTTCTATTGCTCGTCTGAAACGTAGGTTACACATTCAATTTACATAATTAGTTTAACTGGGTGTCTTGTGTCATTTTTTTTTTTTTAAATAATATTATTCAGACAGAATTATATTCTGCGTGTGTATGTCTTGTCTTTTTTTTTTGTTTCTTTCATCACGAAAGTGTGATCCATTAAATGACCAGTGCCAAGATCGAGAATTGTGTTATTAGAGTAAGAAGAAAGGAAATAAGAGAGAAAGCGAGGTATAAAAGTTAAATAGAATAAAGAAAGTACGAGATACATATCTCTTTTTCCTTTTTTCCTCATTTTCGGATCTTGCGATTAAAGGAGTTCGCCCTGAACAATTCTATTATTCGTCGTGTCCAATTGATTAATCGCACTACCCCAAGAGGCGTACTCGTGCTTCTTTAATTAATTAATCCGTCGATTAATCAATTAACCATCGGCAGCACCGTAATAGTGCGAGAAAAAAAATCGCAAACAATTTACAGCATCGCGAGCTGCGGTTTCGTCAAATATTTGCGCTGGCTTCATCAGACTTGCGTATTATTGCCTTAACCCTTTCCCACTGTGAGAAACGAAAAAACGAAAACAATAAAGGAAACAATACCGAGAGAGGATTCGTCCATTTACGACTCTCGCTCGAGCATCGATTTCTAATTCTTCGATTAATTCGAAACATCGTCGATGAATTCTAACCAATAAAACCCATTACCCAGGGGAGGCTCCATTGTCACCAAGATAAAGTAATAATATCCCTATTCTTATAGTAACAATATAGTCATCGATTGGAATTATCTGAAATAATTCGTCGAAATGATTTGGTTACACTTCAGTGCCGGTGCACGTTTATAACCTATCAGAGGAACTCAAAAGTCCTATTCCTCGATTGGAACCGAACGGAAATACAACTTTAATCTCAACTTCCGGGGACAAGAGGTGTATATATATATATGTATAGGGTTGTTGATGACTGCTTGTGGACCAATTCTAACTTGGTTCTCTTCTTCAAATAATCGTACCGTGCCTCTACACTTCGAGCAAGCCGAGGACTAAATGTGTGCTCTATTATATGGGGCCCCAAGAAAAAAAAAAGTAACTATCACAGGCAATAACTATGAAAGCTGACACAAGCCGGTGGGGTCTACCAATAAGCTACGTTCTCTAAAGCCTCTAAGAGTGTCTTGTTTGTGGACCTCTACCCACTCGTGGCCGTAATTCTCAATTAAAAGTTCACTGGCTCGCTTTGCTCGACGTATTAATGGGGTCCCCCCATCAAAGTGGGCCCGACAAAGCACCGCGGTTCAATGATTCTGCGTTAATAGAAGCTAAAATTCAATTCTGATGGGCAAAGATCAATATCACTCCTGTTAGTCGAATTAAGTCGCCGTTCGTCCCGCGGCTCAATTAACCCCTCCGATTCAATTTGAAGTGCCCTTGGCAGGCGTGATTTGGAACGTTCTGTGGAAGGTGCAACGATGACTGGAACTAAAGTGGCGGATAACAAAGTCGAAGAGGTCAAATGAGACGATTATTTACAGCTCCCTTGGTAATCGAATTTCTTTCGGAAGAGTAATTGGAACGGGCTGACACTGGCAGTGAATATAATAGTTAACCCTTCATATGAGTCTAGGAACGAATGACGAGAGAGAAGAAGCAAATTCAAAATTAATTAACACGCGAAAGACTGTATAAAGGGCTAAGGGGTGTACGAGAAGTAAATGAATAAATGAAGGAAATCAAATGAAACAAAATGGCACTCCGGGGGCGGGGGGCCTCACGTAGGACCCAGAAGGAACGGAGGGAAACGACCCAAAGACGAAACAGAATTAATGTCTCTCCAGTTCCTTAATATAAAGGGGTATTACACGGTTCGGTTGTTAAACATCGTCGAGCTTTCTTTCTTTCTGTGGTCAACGCAGGAATATGTTATGTATATATAATAAATATATATATATATGTTGCTAAAGGTACGCATCGTCGAGGTTAACACCGGAAAGAACTCAAATGAAAATGCAAACCAAGGTAAACAACGATCTAGAATGTAAAAAAAGAATCAAAATAACAATGTAACCAAATGAGAGAAACTAAGGAACGTGTATATGTATATGTACATATATATGCACATATGGAATGAAGTATACGACGTATGTGCATATATGTATACACTTCCTGCCTGCGCTGTGGACAATGTGCTCCCGTATCACTATACTCCTTCAGATCGACCTCAGAACTGCGGGAATATTGAGAAGTTTGTGAAAACAAGTGTCTCGCTTAATCATCCTTTCAAAGTATGCACTATCACTTAATCGATATCGCCTATTAGTTAATGAGTGCACAGTATATTAAATGATGCATTAAAATTCATAGTAATAACATATTAAAATATACTAACAATGTATCGTACCTTTTAATATATTACCATTTGATTTTCAGGGGCCCAATACTGTACTATAAATCGCACCATCTTCGATACCAACAAAAATCAACGAAAAGGAACTATACACGGGCCAGGATATGTTAAGCAAAGACAGAGTGGCCTTCACCAAACTTCCCCAAACTCCTCCGTCCACGAACGTCGATAATGAGGAACGTATAGCAATAGAACACCGCAAGTACCGTGTCCATTCTGCGCAAACCTGATCGCAATTCAAAGTCGAGAACAACTCGTGTCTCTGCAAACAAAAATATGTTCATGGGGTATCGCACACGCATGATACGCAATGTAACCATGAACCACGTGGTTCACGTACGGGACAGAACGCAGGTCCAGCCACAAGATGGCGGATGGTTACTCGTGGCCCGGAGAAGAGAACAATTCTCACCGCTGGCAGCTTTGGGCCCTAAGGCCAAAGAGAGAGGAAAAATAATGAAAAAAAAAGAAGTGAAATAAATTCGCAGCCTCGCGGATTACTTCTCCGTTAATTATCGGCGAATAATTGTTCCTCCGTTGTTAATTTTAATATATATATATCCTCTAAATTTGTCCCAGGGACTGTTGGAGGGGGGGGCGGTGGTAAGGGGGTTAGGTTTGGGAGACCCGATAGAAGAACGCCGTGACTTTTCGAGTGATGGCATCATGAGAGTGAGAGATAGGGATAGTTACCTGTGTCTGTAGTCGTGTTAGACCACGAATCCATAGAATTTGTCCTGCGCGCGGCTTTTTATCCGAGTCAGGGTCGAATTTCTCATCTCCGAGATTGATCGCACCGATATCATCCGGCTGGCCGCGGCCCCATCTGTTTTTAAAAAACATGAAACCAATTCTTCATCACTCGATCCCTGTTACAACACATGGTCTATAATCAAAGTGGGTTTTTTTTTAGTTTTTCAAATGGGAGTCTTTGATTGTTTTTTCAATGATCGAATTTTGTTAGCCGACTCGATGACGCGTAGTGCCAGCCTCCTCGACGCACTGCACCCGAAATTTTTTTTTTCTCTCTCTTTCTCTACGGTTATTCCCCTCGCTCCTTAGCTTGAACATAACCACGCTGTCACTGTGAAACGGTGTCGACGACGCTGGCTAATGTCAATTCTCTAGTCTCTTTTTCATGGGGAGTTTTTTCCTTTCGCTTTTTTGATCAACGGTGCGGCAACGGTGAACGGAAGTGGCCGAGAAAGGAAGCAGACGGACAGTGAACTGCAGGCTGTTTCAGAGAGCAATGCTAGTTCTAGTGATTTTTACCGTAGAAGATTCTCGTTTAATATAACATATATGAATTGTACGATTTGTATTCATTTCTAACAATAAGCAATAAAAAGTTCGAAAAAGTTTAAGCCGTTTGCTTTCACCCTCGATTGAATTACATATGTCGTACTTGAGATCTGTGAAACAGCCCGCGAGAGACACACATATAACAAGAGAGATGTAACGACGTGTATAAAATAATGAGAGCCAACGAACGAGGGGATGCGAGATGTGAGATGCAACGCGGACAAAGTGAGCGACAAAGATAGAGGACGACGGTAAAAGTACATGGTCCATGGGCTCCATGGTAAATGTGTATGATGACGAAAGAGATACTTTTGCAGTGCTTTGTCGTATGAACGAGATTGAAGAAGAAAAGATAGAAACAAAAAAAAACACAAACTGAAAAGAGAAAAAAACACAGTGACGATGTGGAGGAAGGGGAGGTGAGTCCGAACGTTCTTAGGGGGAGGGGTGGGGGTGATAGGGGACGATGCAACACGCGTGGCAACACCCGGTTGTTAAATTTCACAGGACCAGGTGCGAATTTCGTACTTCGTTCCGTACATACATAAATATGTATAGAAAATTTGATCGTTCTTTCTCTTCTTCTCTGGACGGGTCCCATGTTTTAAATATACACGTGTACAGTTCTTTGCAAAACGGGCCCGACCATCGTTCACACTTCCGGTTATCTCCAGCGGCTAGTAAACATTTAAACAGCCAGAACAAGATACTTTGGCGTCTCTCTCCCTTACCTGTATCAGGAGGGGCGATTTTTTTCCAAGTGAAAGCTTGAAGAAAAAACCGCAACTACCGATATGTATATAAATATATGTCGTACGACAAAGTGGCTTGGTAAAAAAGCTTTAACAAGCGAATGCGAAAGATTAATGTTAATAAAAGTATGTGAGAGCCCCATGTGTGTATGCTTTTTTTCCCCTGCGTGTATGGCGACCATACAGAAGCACCCCACGTTAATAGTAATGATACCACCCTGCATGGATCACCATATTATTATACGTACAGAAATTTCTCATTTTTCTTTTCTTTCCGTTTCTTTCTGTTTCTCCAAAGTATTGTTAGCACGCTCGACGCGAGAGCAGAGAATAAAATGGCTAATCCCAATTGGCAAGCGTCCACTCGGCCACCTTTGCGAATTGGTCTGTGCGACCTAAGCGGGCAGAGAGAGACAGATGCATAGAGTGGGAAATAATTCGAAGAAACAGAAAGAAGGAAACAAGAAACTGATCGATTCAGAAAGAGATTACAGTCTTCTTGGCTTCGTGCTTGTAACGGGGATGGAGTAATAGACAGAAGGGCGACAAAAAAAGAAAAGAAACAGATATAGACAGGCGATTAAAAGGGGTTAGGATCGGGTGTACAGATATGTACAGAATACGGTGTGAGTGTGACAAGACGGGCAGAAAGAACGAAAGATAGAGAGGATAGATAAATAGACAAACAGTGTGAGAAGTTAATGTTGCCGAGAAGGGATTAACAGATTCGTCTAAAACAGCTCCAGCGAGAGAGCAGAGTGATTCGCAGCGGCAAACCTTGCTTAAGCGCAAACTTTGTTACAGAATATTGGCGGCCCTGTATTTACCTCGCCCGGAACCGCTAGTTCCAAAGTTGAAACTCGGTTCGAGGGCGCCACTGAAGTACCCTTTGCACCAAAAAACAGAAAACGCAATATATATATCTATACGTATATATAAGTACATATAAATATATATATACAGAATAATAATGATAATAATAAAATACAACAACGCATGTACGGTTATATAACACGTGTACTAGTCAATTGGTATTTCCTAAACCATTATTTTATACACATCGAATTATCGTCGACGCCATTTTGTGTTAGTACATTTTCACCACAAACAAGTACGTAGTACGCTCGACAAGGATCTTCAGTCATGCAACAAATAGGCCGAGCCTATAAATATATATATATGTGTCTCACTGAGTCTAGAATTATCCTCTGTACACCCTAGTATTCGGAAACAATTCGATATATAAATCTCCAACGCTCTGGATACGCGTTGTTCATATTACTCCCTAGGATCTAGGGAGTTTTTCGAACATACTGCCATTCCTCCAAATCCATCCAAATTGCGATGAAGTTCGAATACTATGGTTTACAGAGTTCCACCAAATGAATTCTAAGGGCGTTCAAACTTTCCTTTCCCTTTCTCGACGCTTTTCGAAAGGAAACCTTGAACGTTCCAAGATTCTTTCTTTCCTTTTCGTTTTGGCCAGCGCTAAGAAAGAAGGGAGCGAGGGTACAGCTAAGCACGCGAGATTATACTCTAAGTGTGTCCAATTCAGAGAAAAAGAATCAGTGTTCTCCATATATATATGTATATATCACAATTCTCATGAAATCTGAGCCGTCTATCTCATGTAGCATGCCACGAATAAGCGACACACGCTAAGCAGGGCGGAAGTGAGAGACACGTGACAGAATGAAAGAAGCAATTAGAGAGAGGGAGATGACACGAACCAAATAGAAGCGCTACTGTTATACAGCTACCAATAATAACAATAACAATAATAATAATGGTGATAATAATATTATGAGCTCCACGATGCATGCCTCTCTTCTATTACACCTTTACACGATATACCGATTAGCATGATACTTATCTTTCGAATGGTACTTGTCTTATCGACGCTGCTACAACTTGTGTCTCGTATAATTATTTATAGTGTGACGGCGGTAATTTCATATGCGAACGGAAATATCGTACCGACAAGTTACGCGTTGCGATAACATTGGTACAATATTTTACCCAATAATAATTAACAGCCATGTATTCGAGTAGACAATTGAGAGTTCAATTCTGTGCTCGATTGTGTAACGAAATCGTGCTCAATTTATGGAACAACTTCCACGCATATATATATATGTATCGTATCTTTATTGATAGAGGTTCATGCAGAAGCGACTCTATACAAAAACATAATTATAGAAGCTATGTGTGTGTGTGTTAATGCGTGCGTGTGTGTATGGGTTTAACAAACCCGAATATCCATTTTGTTTTGCAAGAAAGCAAGAAAAATTCGTACACTTTTCTCTCCCCCAATCTTACATTCTCTCTTTCAATGTTGCATTTTAGTAATTTGGCATGCAAAATGGCTGTTTTTTTTCTATTAACTTCGTTCTTTTCTTTTATTGCTTAATTATTAAATATTGGACCCAAGATGCCTCAGAGAGAGTCGTTGAAAGGCGCTCGTAAGGCTTTCGAGTTTCGGGCCAAGAGAACGGAAAACAGAGAATACGTTCTAAGAAAGAGAAACGATACAGCAAAGGAAAAAGAAAGAGAAATGTAATAGAAGAAAAAAAAAGAACCCCCGGAAATAAACATCATCCTGAGATATCGTTGGTGTGAAACGACACAAAACGTTCTTTCTTTTCGTTCTCGTTATTCGCTGTGCCAGGGGGGCTAAACTGAACAGAAGTATCTCTCATCATCTAGACAACACACTATTACATAAGAGAAATGGTAGTTTTTCTGCATAACTTTCTTTCTTTTTTTTTTTACGTGAATATTGTTCATAACTTACGAAAGGATTTTAGGAATCTTGCGCGTAGGAATAGTCGTAACTACTTGGCCCCACAATAGAGTACCGACCCCGAAGAACAGGCACCACATCCATTGTTCTAATGTGAGAGCTTTCGTGCTGAACGCCATTTTACCGTACTGTATGATAACTATCTAGAAAAACAGACACAGAAATTCGGTTAAAAGAGGGGGGACAATCTGGGGGCGGGAAATAATTGGAAGAGCATTGTGTCGTCCAAGTGTGCAAACATGGAACACCCATCGTATCCGTTTCTGCTTTTGCCTGCAACTCTAGCAATCCTTCGTTGTAATCACATTTTCACAATAGGTTGTTCGCGAAATTATTTCTTCACTTATACGGAACTATCTATGTATATCTGCTGTGCTCTCTATTATTGCAAATATTGAAAAGCTGCATAGAATTGTTCGTCGAGTTCCCTTCACTCTTTTGTCCCGTTTGCAAATTACTTTCTGCTGTTACTGTTCGGATACATCGCGGTGGGAGCTTTCAGGATCACTTACCTGCGACAAGCATGTGGCGACCCAGATAGAATAAAAGATGGGGTTGGTGAATATTCCTTGGAAGACATTACGCTGACCATGGATTTTCCTGGCGTTAAATTCGTTGAAAAGAGTCATCATAACGAACGTGTTGAAGATGACGGTGAAGTGCTGCGTTGGACCACCGCCAGCCTGTGCTACTCCTCGGCCAGTATCTATGTCGAGCATCTTATCACCTATAAACCACGGGATTTCTCGTTTGAAACGGCACAGTCCTCTGCGATAACCTTGGTCGTCCCAAAAATTCCGAATCGGGCAAAGCTCGTTGACCTGTCAAGCCCCGAGTTGGCTTGCTACTTCTTCAAATGTAGAGGCAATAAAAGAATGGAAATATTAAGGGCAACTAGAGTTCTGCAGTTCTCAACAGGTCGAAATGATCGGAGGTGTAATTTTATTCGGGACGACCAAGGAGTGACGCAAACATGTGAAGGCTAGAGTAAGATGGGGGTCGATAATTACCAACGAAAAGAAGCATAAAAATTACAGACAACTGATAGACAGCTTGACCAAGAATGTTCTTCATCATTGTCCTGGAGATGAGTGGCTTCGTGCGGCCGTAGGGCCGACGAAGAAGGAGATCTGGCGTAGGCATTTCGGTGGCCAATGCAAGAGAGGCTAACGTGTCCATGATCAAGTTCACCCACAACATCTGCACCGCTTTAAGTGGCGAATCCTGCACGGCACATGCCCCGATAAAAGCAACTATAACAGCGACGATATTGACGGTCAGTTGAAACTGCAAGAACTTCGCTATACTATCGTAGACGTTTCTACCCCACATAACTGCCTTCACGATCGACGAGAAATTATCGTCTGTAAGTATGATATCGGACGCCTCCTTGGCGACGTCGGTGCCGGCGATGCCCATGGCGAAGCCGACGTCCGCCTTCTTCAATGCCGGCCCGTCGTTCGTTCCGTCGCCGGTGACGGCGACGACCTCGCGGCTCACGCTAGACGTGCTATCGATCATTCCCTTCACCAATGTGTACTTGTCTGTAGGCGACGACCTGGCCAACACCCTCAACTGCGGCCACACTTTGTCCAACAACTGTTGCTGTACCTCCCCGTTACTGTCACGGATCCTCCTGTTGAACTCCTTACCCTCGAGGATCAGGAAGTCCTCGTTCGGTTTCAGTATGCCGCATTTCACGGCGATGGAACGCGCAGTGTTTATATTGTCACCGGTCACCATTCTCACAGTGATGCCAGCCTTCTGGCACTTCCTGATGGCGTCCGGCACCTCCGCGCGAACCGGGTCCTCGATGCCCACGACGCCCAGACAGGTGAGATTGTTCACCGTGTTCTCCTCGTCCTCCCAATTCGGCTCGTTGTCGATGTGAACCTGATTGATCTCTGCCTTGCCGGGAACGAAGTCGCGGTACGCGACGCTGATCGTACGAAGACCGTCACACGCCATCGGCTCGATCACGTTCTTCACCAGACGGTCCTGCATATCCTTGGTAAATTTCTCCAAATGACCATCGCGACCGTATATAAAGGCACATCTGCAATTGAGGCGAGAGGAACGAGATTATAGGGGGAAGGGATTCTGCGCCATCGGATCGGTGGGGGATCTGCGGGAACAGAGCCTCCACGGGACCGGCGAGAGAAATACAGACGGAATCATCTATCTATCTACGTACTTCTTCATGATGATCTCGGAAGCGCCCTTCGTAAAGAGCCTGTAACCACCACCTTTCCTGGGGATGACGGTGGACATGCTCTTCCTAACGCTATTGAACGTGTACACCCGCGTGAAGGTTTCCTCAGGCTGATCGTCCCGTATCGTCTGATAGTTCATGCCCAGGGCTAATACGAATCCAAGTAAGGCACATTCGGTTTTATTGCCGACTTGAAGCGGCAACTCTGAAGGGTCCTGCGTGGGCATTGATCTGGATGTGTACGCCGAATTAATAGAGATAGCTTGTATCATTAAGTTTCCAACGTGCGACGGTATATCCGCGAACTGCGGGATCGTCTTGCTCATCTTCTCGCAAATGTACGACTGAACGACGGTCATCCGGTTGGTTGTCAGTGTGCCAGTCTTGTCCGAGCAGATTGCCGTGGCGTTGCCCATGGTCTCACAGGCATCCAAATGCCGCACCAAATTGTTGTCTTTCATCATTTTCTGCGGCCAACGGAAACGGGGATCATTAGTCATCATTGCCGGCCAGATTCCTCGACCCCCTCAGCTGTGCGCGAACAGCGGTCAGGATAATTATCATCGTAATCACCTTAACGGAGTAAGCCAGGGACAGGGTGACGGCAAGAGGAAGACCCTCGGGTACGGCCACGACGAGCACCGTCACACCAATGATCAAATGCCGCACCAGATCACCAGCGTACGTATTTTTCCAGGGCTTCCCCTGTATGACGAACATATCTACGCAGAACTGAATGACTAGAATGACAACGGTAAGCACTGCTATGGTCGAGCCGGCATAACCGATTTGTATGGCGAGTTTAGTTAGCTTGGCTTGAAGGACACTCTTCTCCTTCTTCCCCTCTGCACCGTGGTGGCTGGCTGGTGGATGGTGCTCCCCCGCTGTCTCGTGTTTACCACCGCTCACATGGCTGTTCCCGGTTATCTCTGCACCCTCGTCCCCTTCGATTCCAACACAATTCAAACTTTATTCAACCTCGCCCGCGAGACGTAAACCGCCCGAAGCTCGACTCCTATTTTCACAACTGATCCGTCGTACGTATTTTCAGGCACGGAGTACATGTATGTACATTGTATTGCAGGCAGAGTTGTTTGCAAGAGTGATCCACGAAACGTGTTTGGCTCGGATTGTTCTGTTAATAGCTGGACTGGCGGGAAATCTGTTTGCCTGGTGTTTATTATTTGTTTGGATGCTTTCGAAGTTCCAAGTTTTTTTATAGAGAAAATTTAGGGCGTTGATTGATGAATTTTCAGGCTTCGTGGATCACCCGGTTACAGCGGTGTCCATTGACACAAGGACTTTGCATGGATACAAGTATCTCTTGAAACCTTCCAGAGGGTGGCTTTTTTTTTCTTTTTTTGGTAATTATAAATTAATCGCCTAAATGTATTGTTATTGAAAGAAAGTTTTCTGCGGATTTAATTAATTTTGCAGAGGATATTGCCTGCTATTTCTGTGATAGCTCCAATTTCCAAAGTCTCCGGAAGGAACTTGGAAAAGAATATGTCCTCTGGTCCTTGTGCCGATGGGGCTTGGAGTTGAACAATGTTTCCACGAAAAATATATTCTACCGTACTAATTTCGGGGGTGCGGTGTAATTTAGAGGAATCGAGCTTCCCATTCACATTTCCGTCTACTTCTTAATCTATCCGCCTATTTTCTACGCCGTGACGTTATTAATCGCCGTTAGTAACAAAACGAGTCTATCGAGGAAAATAAATAATACGTATACTGTGGTTACGTTAAAGCATAGTCAAGGGGCGTTATCAAGAATGCACGCTAGGAAACCAGCAAGTGTAAAGAGAATCGTTGCTACGGGAGGGATGCGGTGAGATATTTCGAAGCTGTACAGAGAATTTAGTAGCCGCTAAAAAGATAGTCCTTGTCAAATATGCACGATACACCATTGCTGCAATTAAAAGGGCATTCGTAAAAAAAAGAGTTAGAAATCATAGTAGAAGGTACAGAGAAGCACGAACGAGGCAATTGGTTTATCAATCTTCCCAGTTGCTTTGTAACGAGAACAAATGAACCAAAAAGGTAGACAAGAGACAGAGACAGATAGAGAGGCGACAAAGAAACAAAGGAAACTAAACGGAGTCAATTAGGCGAACGTGAGACACAAGTTTCAACATACAGAGGCTATTGTATAATATAAATATATACATATATATAGAGAGAGGGAGAGAGTGTGCAATAACGAAACAGACAGAGTGATATATATGTATATATATATAAAAAAAGAAGACGAGAATCGAAATGAAAGGTGTCGCTGAATGTATTAAACACGCTTCTCTTCGAGAACTTCAATGAAAGAGAAAGAAAATTGCATTGCAAACAAAAACCGACGTGGAAGAAATAAATAAAGAAATGTACAGGTACGCGCGCGTGCTCATTAAAGTGTACACCGAAATGATGAACAGTTATGATTTATGGATAGTACTTTATTCACCTGTTAATGACTTCTTCTTCCGCTGCTTCTTAGCCTCTAGATAAAAAAACGCATGCAAAACAAAATTGATTAGCAGTCTATCTAAAAAAATGTAATATGCCAGTCGTAAGTTACGCCATATTCGTAATTTTCTCTTTCGTTCTATTGCGTTCCGTTCTCGTATTGCTTTTCTTTCGAATTCGTGAAACAATGTGTATACATGTATATATATACGCCTATTGCAGTGATTATTATTTCTTTTCGATTAATCCAAGTGGTTACAGACAGCCCAGAAGGTGTGTTAATAATTTTGTTCTCTTTTTGTTCCGTTCGTCAATGCTCGTCTTTTTCGACCTTTTTTTTTGGTCTTTCTCGATTTTGTTAATTGCGTTGTTCAACAGCGTGAGAGAAACGAAAAATTTGTACGGCACTTGGATGGGCCTTCCAGGTTGTGCAACAACATACAATACACAACAGCGTAAATCACAAGGAAGCATAATGGGTTTATGTACTAATTAACCATTTGTAAGTTACGTAATGTCAATTCGTGCTACTGAATACTTCAAGAACAGTTCTGAACTCGTTGTTACACTTGTTCATCGACGTATCAGAGCGCAGACGTTTCTGATAGATAGCAAGAGTCGATCAGAACGTTGCGGTGGCACTAAATGACGACACTCTAAAGACCATTCAACGAAGGTGGTGTTCTCGGTACAGAAACATGTAAGACAAAGGTACGATACATTTACAATCAAATGCAGGCTATTACACGCATGACTTTATGAGCTAGTATAATGAAAAACAGTGCGATTATTAATGTGCGATAATATCGAGTACTTAAACGTTCCAAAAAATAATCGAACTTTCTCGTGTGATTCAGAATAGAAACAAAAAGATTTCCCTCGATTGCCATTAATCTCTTGGGTGTAATTAGTAATTGGACGGGCCTCTTTTGAGAGTACTGCAAACACATGCCAAGGTGAACGAAACGGGCGACCGGGAATAAAATGACATCTCACACAGCAATTCCTTCAAGTGAACACCATGCGTCAATTGTCCGATTCTCTACGTTCCATTTCGAATGATTCTGTGCCATGCTTTTCGTAATACCCGCTACTGCTGTTGCATCAAACGACTGGCAGTGATTGCCCTCTATCGACGAAAGTTCTCTAGCATTATCTATCACCGGGGTGCGAAGAGCTACCTATGTACCAATTACTTCGATGCATGTGCAGAATGTACCGTGGTGGGAAGAATTTGGTGAACCATTTTGAAAACATTGCCAGCATCATTGCAAAATGATAAATGAGTCTCCGAACATGCCACGCGTAATAACAATTACTCTCGCCTGTGCCCAATCGATTTTCAAAATGGCAACTTTCTAAACCAACACGCTACTTTCGGGATCATCCAAAGGTATGTTTCAAGAGCAATCAAGGGGCACCCGACATCGATTGTTCTCCATCGTAATCCATCCTTACGTACCTTTCTTCATCTTCTTGATCTCTTGCTCCTGCTGGTCAACAGCAGCACCCAATAAAGTGAAGATGATGCCAGCCTGCGAGTTCACGCCCACCGCTGTAACCAACATCTTCCCGGAGCCCTCCATAACGTGGGTACCTTAACCAGGGAACGGAAAGAATTAAAATTAACGCGCGAACGAGAGGAAAATGGTGTTGGAATATCGTGGATCAATGTAGGAAGCGGCACGACTCACCTGAGAGTACCATGGGGTCGAACGATTCTCCTTTTTTCACGTGGTCTGACTCGCCAGTTAAACTGGACTCGTCCACTTTGAGATCGTTGCTTTGTATAAGGGTGCCGTCTGCTGGCAGCAGGTCTCCGTACTTTATCTGAATCGTACATTAATCGATCTTAGACAGACTTTTCGTGACGCGAGAAAGGAAATAGACAACGATACAAATTATAACACAGACAAGTGAGGCAAACGTGTATTTAACACTAGGTTTACGGAACGCGTCAATTTGACGCATTTCAGAATTCGATAGCTAAAGATTAAGGCAGATCCGTTAATATTATATAACTAAATTAATTATAATTCATTTCGAAATTAGGCGAAATAAGTTTTTAAAGAAAACGCGTATTATTATTGGCAATCGTTATGCCGAGGGTAATCGGTAAAAATAAGTGCTCAAACTTGTCCGTAAACCTAGTGTTAATAATGTGTATTTAGTTTCGAGAAAAACGAGTTAAAGTTTCTGTGCCGCCTGTACGAGAAACTGTACAAGCGGTGGATACATTTCACTTCTGCAATCGATTTCTTCGAAGTTCAAAGAACAAACAACCCTTTTTTAATCAGAGTTACCGTGGAACGTTCATTTCTATGGAACAGTTTCATTTGCACACGTACCTGACAAATGTCGCCGACAACAATGTCAGACACGGAGATCTGTTTCACCTCGCCTTGCCGGATAACAGAGAATTTATGCTCCCCCTCTATCCGATTCTGGAGGCCCCTAAACTGTTTTTCCTTAGAGTAATCATTGGAAGCTGTTACTATTACCACCAGGATCACAGAAATGAATATAGCAGCCCCTTCGATCCAACCGTACTTCGCCTCATCCTCATCTATCAGAGCTGCGAAAAGAAGGCCCACCGAATGGTTACGCGAACAGCTTTGCAGCAGATTGTCGCAAGAAACAACACCACTCACGTTTTTCCTCGTCATCAGCCGGCTGATAAAAGCTAAGACCCAGCGAAACCAACGCTGCTACCTCCAGGATGATCAACGTAACATCCTGCAGAGCTTCCCACACTAACTGTAGGAACGTTTTCGGCGGTTTCGGAGGTATCATATTGGAGCCAAACGTGTCTCGTCTATGTTGGATGTCCGCTGCTGATCCGCTGAGACCTGAAAACGTTGCGATAAGTTCCCGACCTCGATGAGACCCGCCGTGTCCAAGCCGTTAATGCGAAAAGCCTCCGGCGCCCGGGTACGTACCTTCGCTAGGCGAGGTGTATAACTTTTTACAAATCTCCTGCACACCGCCATAGCTATTGACTTTGTTGACACCTTCGCGTCCCCGCAGCTCCATGAGCTCGCGAAGTTGCTTAAGACTGATACCATACTGGGCCGGCCGGCCATCTATCGTTGCCATTTTGCCTCGTCCGCCGACGTTGGCCTAAGCCAACTCTCACAGCAAATCTTCACGCTAGCAGGTCGTATTATTCTCTGGTGTCACTGACACCACCGGCCTCCAGGAAATCGGAGGGCCAACAGCTGAAACATAGAACGAACGGTCCTTCACGCACACGTAGCATATCTCTGCGCCGCATCGACGTTCACCATTCCCAAACGCACAGCTACGCCAGCCTGTTGATCGTTCGCAGGTCGATCAATCCAGCGTACCACAATGGCGCGCAGAGTCACAGTTATTTAAACAGACGCGACACGACCTCGTTCAATAAGATCAAGCACAAGAATCGAGGCCCCGCAACCGACGCATCTACGGTCCATACGAACGCTCGCATGGCTGCGTCCGAAAGAGAGGTTAGAAAACTTCGGAGAACCACCGAGGAGACTAGATTTCCGCGGACGAAACAGAAACATTCCCGGCACGACGGGAAGTCTCCGTCGAGGAGTCGGGGAAGCCCGAGACGAAATGACAGGGAGAGAGACAGTAGTCTTTCTCGCGTGGGCGGCGAGCGAAAAGAATAATCGCAGGGCACGGACAACGCAGTGGAGCAGAGGGAGCGGCGATTAATCGCCGCTGTCATCGTACGCGATGTCGAGGTTATGTAGCGTTCTGCGAGTGAATCATTGCCGCGGGACGATCGACGGCGATAAGGGCGGCGGATAAGAGTAATCATGTCACCGGCGAGGTAACGGCGTAACGGGACAGACGATCCGACGTGTCGCGGATGGTTAAGCCTGTCTAAAAATATTGCGTCGACCGCGGGGAAGCGAGACAGAACGACGACAACGACGACGTCGTCGGCGCGCACGCATGCATCGGCACAGAAGTGGAAGAGAACGCCCGTTTACCTTCTGGTGACAGTCTGACCGGGACGAATTCGACGAGCTTCGTATCCGGCATGCGAACCGACTTAATCCTCACTGGTAAGGGACGAGGAGCTCCATTATTCCCCTGTCAATAACGGGACGACCGATCGGGTATAGCTGCGAGCCAGCTCGCGACGGAAAGGCGTGTTAAGTTAGACGGGCCATTAGCAAAGTGGTAAGTCGATTGGTGCCGCCATCTGGACGGGTCGTGCGCGTACTAAGGGGTTGCACTATTTCGCTTGGTGGGACGTAGGCGCGCTCGGTAAAAACAGTAAACGCAGCGGGAAACGTTTCGATGTTTGATGAAATGTTTACCGTTACCTTTGATTGTAAGGAAATTACGATCTGCAATATTAATTAATCCATTTACGTTTAATTGCGAGGCTGCTATCTTATTTTTAATTTCTCTGTCCGTGTAACTTTGGCGGGTAACAGAATTGAGCCTTGGTAGCTGTACAATCTCAGGTTGAGTTAGATTCGGATTAGTTTCGCGGGAAAAGCATTAATGTTTAACCCTTGTGCAGGCAACCGGGTATACGTTTCTATATTTCCTTTAACAACTCCTTAAAGACTCCGGATCTCGATCCTGTGGACACTTTAACGTCAATTCACGTTTTGTGAACGAGAATTTATGCGAAATATTTGAAGTAACTAAGCTTCAAACTTATTGACCATTTTGGTTGCCCACACCAAGGGTTAAATTGTACATTACGTTAGATAAAAATATAATTACAGTTGTGTCACAATAATTTGTAAAGATGTTAAATTTTTTTTTTTTAATACTTCTATTCGACCAACTTCTGTAAATAACGTAATTAATCGTTGTCAGGTGTATAATCCCGGTATTAATGCGCCCGATAGACGCAAACACGCGCGTAGTTTCGCAATATGTGATTTATGATATCATGGAAACGCACTCGACACATCGTACACGGCGATGTCTTGCGATCGACTGAGCCACATTCTTTACTGGAAAGTTCAACCTGATTCATTCATCGTTTACGTAATTTTTACTCACAACTATTTTCAACGCATTATCACACGACGACTCCCCGCCCCACTAAGCAACCAGTCATTCACGGGCATAAGTTCGTATTAACGACTAGGACGAGAATTCGTGCTGATCTAATCGGAACGATCTTGATCTAACCGATTCCAAGAAAGAAAAAAAAAAAGAAATGTAATTTCCGTCAATACAAATGCAAAGACCCTTCCCTTTCAGCTGGCAGTAAAACGTGAAGAGGGTTATCGTTCTTGAATAATCTACGGGCCGCCTTTCAACTTTACCCAGTAGCCTCTCGTGTTGAAAAGCGTGCCCTCTAACAGAAAGTAATTGTTTCAAGCGGTGAGAGGCCATTTCTTTGGCCGGGGTGGAGAGAAGAGATATTTTCTCTGTGCGCTATATATTTCGAGAGTAACGTGTCGATATTGTTGATTGAGCTGAAGAGCCACAGTCGATACGGAGCAAACAGAGCGGCAAAGCAAGACATGAGGGAGTTACCAGATAGAATGAGACGCAGAGAGAGAGAGAGAGAGAGAGAGAGAGAGAGAGAGAGAGCGGAGAAACGGAATCCTTTTAGCAGCTGCAACTATTTTCGTATTTTCACGCAGATTCCCTTCCATTGTTTACACTAGTTCTATCGTTCTCATTGTCCGACAGTTTCAATCGATAAAACAGGATCAACGTTGCCCGACTAATATTACTAAAATAACCCTGAAATTCTAACTAACACAAAAATATCCTAGCCGTTATTTTTTTTCTCTCTCGATGCGCACCAACGTCCCGTTCGCTTTCTAATTACATACGTCTGGCAATGTTCTACGCGATAAAAATCTTTTAACTCGCACCGGAGCGCTAATGAAAACCGAGCCTACGGAGAAATCGAGTAATCTCTCTCCCTGTCTCGCTCTCCAGGGTATATATGTAGATACAATGCGTGCAGAGTCGTCCAGGGGAGGGCTTCCTTAATTAGAAGCTGATTTGATGGGAAGACTAACTACTGCTTTACTAAGCGCAAAGGTGCTAAATTGCCCTTATTTTTAGGTTAGAGTCATTTTACGTTTCATTTCGCGCCCTACTGTCGCCGCCGGCCCTCTGGGCGCAGGGCTGCCAACCCACGGGCACGGGAGCCATGACATAACCCGCCAATAACGAAACGTTATACGGTGAACGGTTTTGAAAATGCATGTAAAATGCGCTTTTTCCGATACGAATTTTTTCCCACCTTTTTACATGAAGCATCGCCGTCTATATCTCTGTGGCCGGCGAAACGTTAACGACAATCGATCCATCAATCCAACAATAACTCCTCCGCCTCTAATTATAATGCCACACGGGAGGAGTTTTCATTGAATCGGATAAAATCGGTCTATTTCGATGAGAAACTTGCCGCACGGACAACCCCCGTGTATAATTAGTGTTTCACGTGTTCGAACTACAGCGCCACACTGGCGTAAACGTACGTATTATATACATATTTCTGGACCCCTTAAAGAATTCGCCATGTATATATATCGGGCAATTCGTGCACGCGTCGGTAAATCAACTGTGATTTTGTGATTTTGCGATTTAGAACCTAGATTATCAAAGATCTGCTGCCTTCGCTCATTGATGAACAAATAATGCAGTGCTACCTGCTCTATGTATATCGTATTCTGATAATTAAAACGTAAAACCTTTAGCAAATGTATATTATTGTAATACATCGAACAGTAGTTGAGCGGCGAATTGTAATCTATCGAAGTTCCCTTTACCTCTGATCTAATTTACTATAAGTGCACGTTGCTTGTAACCCGTGTCACGATTTCGTTGATATCATATTGGCAGATAAAAAGAAATCACCGGCCGCATTTAAATCCATTAAAGAGCTGCCCCAATCGACACAGACTGATATATCTACTGGAAAGATCAATACCACGCGCGTATCTTTGAAGTTCCCGTTGATAAAAGTATGTATGTTAATGACAGATAACTGTAAAGTCGTTGAAATCTAACGACGGACTAATATATCCTGATAAATATCTATAGTGTTATCGATCCTAACCTGAATACTGTAACAAATAAAAAGTATATATATATCGACGACTATCTAGTTTAACGTGAAAGTAAAATAGAAACAACCAAAGTTTCGAGCCTCGTGGCGTGAAAATTGAGTGGGATGACCTTAGTCGGAGCGAGGAGTGACAATTAAGCCGCGGAGCACGCAAGATTTACCGCGCATAAGCATTTGTATGCATTCGTATGCAATTACTGTTGCGCGTGCGCGCGCGCGCGCCGCCGCCGAGTGCCATACAATCCATTCACTGTTCCACCTTTTCATTACTCGCTCCTCCCTGACGGGCGAGCCGTGCGATAAACATGAAGTGCATAGAACAAAAAAAATTCCACCGCGAAATTCACTCCAGAACTAATCAACAAGAATACAAAATGCCCGCGATCCCAATTCTGTTGTTGCTCGGGGAATCTCAATCAACCTCGATAGATGTACATTCGGAACAGCCAATATCCCTGAATATGGCTATTGGCCACTCCTTGCTGCGATTTATTCACACACGATCGAGCGCGATTACTCACCCTAAAACGGTCAGAGCAGCGGCCTACAATTTTCATCACTATCCTAGCTTGGTCGTTTAATGAAACGTTTCACTCAAACGGGCTCGCGGCGGCGTTGAGATTGAAGGTGGTATTTGCTGAAGGCAGGAAGGAGTTTCGTATCATCGAGGAGCACGTATTTGCGATGATGACACGCACAGGCACACAGCGAGGAGAGAGCAAGCACACAATCGAATATTTATAAATCCAAGGCCGACAGAGGGCGATAGAGGCACACTACCGGCGGCCTAAAGGAAAATCGTATCCCGTAAAAGAGCGGTTCGCGCGTCACGGCCGGCCCCGGGTGAACGAATTCGCGAAACCGACTATGAAACAAAATTTCACAGGCATCCGTGGTGCGCGCTCGTCGACGGTGGCTCCATCGCGGAGGAATAGTGGGGAGGGTGGACAATTGTGCGGTACAACTGGCTCTACGCGGCCTTCTCGCCCAGCCACCGATAATAGGACTGACAGATTTCAAGATAGGCTGCTGTAAAACGAGAGAATTGATAACGTGGCGAAGTAAAGTATCGTGTAAACGTTCCATGACGATGACACGGCTCTACGGTGTCGTATTATGACGTCAATCGTGGTGGCGGGCAAAAAGGAACTCCGGATATATTTGAACGCGGAGGGACAGGGCGAGGGGATTGTGCCGAGCACGCATGCACGCACAAGAGGAGAGAACGTCTGGCATCGACGAATTCTACTCGAATTCAGAGTTATGTCATGGGGAAAGGAACAGTAGTGCCCTCTCTATGGGGAAGATTAGCGGTTCCAACCCCGCGCGACTTGAACCAATGTATTGATCTTATTTCCCTAGCCAGCCACGTGGCTGAACTATCGCTGCAAGAAGTTACTAAAGATATGAGACAAACATCCCAATATACTTCGGCAATAGGACATTGATTTCTTTATTTGGTTGAGGTGCGGGAAATTTAATGGCAATCGCATAGTTACGAATTATGTACCGTGTACAATTATGCACGTATACACTATACTTGGAATTGTCTTTCCTTGCATTATTTTAGAGTGATAAATTATTGAGATTGTGTTTTCGCAAGAAATCAGAATAAAAGAATTGCTGCGTCGTGCAAACAATGTATAACAATATTTTATATATCGCACAACGGTTTTAGACTTTTCTCCCATAAAATGGCAGATCCGGTGACTGGCCAATTTTTTTAAGCAGTCGCTACCATAAAGTTTAGTTAGGCGGTACTATTCGGAGTTACGTCGGTGTACGTGAAAACAAAGCAATAAAATGTAAGATAAAAAGGAATTATAAGCCTCGCCTCTTTATTGCCACGCATATTTTTGGAAAAGTAGGCGCGCTGGAAACGTTGGATCACTTGTGAATCTCGTTTCATCTGTCCTACATTAAAAGCGAAAGATCTCATTTGCAGTACATTCGATCCACCCACGATAAAACTCCAAGATCATTATTGAAAGGGAGGAAACTCTAGCATTCACTACCACCGCGAATATTCCAGGAAAAAAGAAACTAAAATGATTACAACACGAACGATTGAAATAACAATTCGTGGAAACCGGTATCATTAAATTGCAGCAATTTTAGCTCGGTGCCTCCTCGCTAAATCGTGATCTGGCTACCGTGAAATACAGAGGCACGCGGACGAGGTGTGCGATATAAAAGTGTGTAAACTTTCGTTCGATACTTTAACGCCTCGTATATAAAGAGATTAAAAAAGAAAACGATCGTTCGCGTTTCTATGCGTATAAATATTCATACAGCGCTATCTGTCTTATTTACCGTGAACGGCGGACAACGCGATAGATTCCTTGTGGCAAGCGTCATAATTGAAAAGAGAAGGTTGATCTTCCCAGTGAGACATTGTGATATTAACTTGCTAATCAGTATTCGTCACGCCAAACGCGACGCCTTCATGGAAACGGTACTCGTGACCGAGCATTATATATAGCCTCCATGATTGCTAGATGCCTCCACTGTTCATCCGCTATGTTTATTTGCCCTGATGTATTTTACGTACACCCCGGTGTAATAGGTTGTGTCTTACAAATTGTACCGTCGTTTCAAAAAGAAACAAAGAAGAAAAGAAAATAACAAAACAACCGTGGCATTTGTCTTTCCAAGTCCCATCCATTAAAAACGCGTCTGCCTATTAATCCTCTACATTGTATCGCTCGTGTGCGTATATGTTTCGCTCATTAGCATGCACTAATAACGGAAAACCCGTTGAGGAGGTTAGAAGGTCCCCGCCGCAGGCCACTTAAATGCACAGCAAATATTGACTCGCGTTTGTACTGATAAGGAAGCAACACATTTGGGGAAGGTTGAAAGGAGCTCGGAATAAAAAGAGACGGCAGGGACATGCGCCCCGACGGTATGCATAGGAAACGGACAGCCGACATTTATGATTCACAATGTACAATCGTGTTCGACGCGACGGGGATAAAAAAAAGAGTCGCGGTATACACAACAAAAGGAAATTCCTATCCCAGGATCTAACAGGCTTGGCTAACTACCATCGCCATTGTTTTTTTAACTCGCCTTAGGGCGTGGACTCCACGGAATTCTTACGCCTGATCGTATACATGCGCGCGTGGTCAATGGGAAACGAAGGAAATACAAATGAAATGCAATAAAACGTGTCCCTCTTTTCCCTGTCCAGAGGTTGCGTTATTTCGATGGGCATGCAGTGTGTACACCCAGCGAGGAATGAACACGTTTGTCCGGTATACACACAAGTATGTGCCAAACGCGAATTCCCTCGCGTGTATCCGGGCATTTTAATCAAATTATTCCGCTTCGACGTCCCTCGATCCTATTTCAAAGAAACGATCGGAAGTCCGGTATCCACAGCACGAAACTTTATCGCATCGAACCCCCCACTCCTCCAGCTGTTTGGACCCGTGAACGATAACCTCTGCTTGTCTCTCTCCCACCCCCTCCTCCTGTCTGTCTTTCTTTCCTGCTCGCCCTTTCGCCAAATAAGTTCCTTCACTCGTCGTTACAATTTTCGATCCCCTGGGATATCTAATAGCCGTTCGAGAGGGACGACTGGAAACCCGGAATCTGTGACACGGAATCGTGTATTACCTATTGGAATGGATCGCTGTGTACGGGCTTGGCACGACACGAGCCAACGAAGTTCCACGATTTCGTACGAAGTCGCGCGAAAGCCCTGCACCAAGATGGCAGCCGATTCCGTACATGTTTCAGGGAATCCTACTGCCGACCCCCCTTTTCTTTTAACGAGTCACAAACTGCATGATCGTGCATGTAATTAAGCGGGCGCGTAAACCTTTAGTGATTTCAATTCAATTATCCTCGATTGAAAGTTTAAAGTAAAGGAGAAATGAATAAAAAGAACGATCCCTTTTTATAGAAAAAGTTCAAGCTTTAATATGATTTAAAAGATATGTATATTTATCGTCACTGTACGGAGATTCGAAAATGTTCGAACGAAGCAAGGAAAGAAATATGCCGAACACCGTAGTGATATGTTTCTGTGCATTCTTTTCATCTTCTCTTAATTGAAACGAATTTTTGGCAAAGGCGTGTCGGACGGAATTCGAAAATTTCTATAGATTGGACAGACTGTTTATTTTTACCCGGCCGTCCTAACGTTTGGGCCGTCGCCCACGTCGTCCACGCCCAACATCGCTTCTGCTTATGACCGTTGGTTAAAAAACATTCTCGACGCGGTCAGTTGTTGCGAAATTAACCATTCATAACTGGCCCCTCGTTGCACAGTTGTTTAATTGTTGAAAGAACGAAACGACAAATTACAAGAAATCCCTGCAACAAACGAAAGAAACAAGATGCACCGCAAGTTTCGTCTGTTTAAATATTATCTAACCTCCCAGTTACCATTAATACAGGGAATTGTAATGCTTATCGTTGCCCGCGAGACAATTTTTATTCTGTGTCAATATTATCCGGTACGAATTCCTATCAATGACAACAGCAGTGAATCATTTGCTGAACGTTGTCACAGGCTCGAAGGGAACACAGTGTCTCCTCTGTGCGAAAAGTCGGATCGGGGAATATTTAGTTTTTCGCTAGAAGCACAGCTAGAACGAGCCAGGATACCGCGTACTCCTGAATCGTGACGCACACACAGTGTTATTACGTCACGAATCTTGGGCTGGATGGACGATCGATACGTAGCTCGTATTATCATCTACGACAAAAACTCGGACTTCCAAGTCTGCTTCGTTTTTCTTTGTCCTTTCTTTTCTACGGGCAATTCAACGACGAAGATATTTGTGATCAGGCTTACAATCCCTCCCAACCGCCATTCACATTCCCATTTCCATGCTTGCATCATTATTATATATATACATTCGCGAATTTAATTAAGGCGGTAACGAGCGATACAGAGACAATTAGTTGTTTGTTATAACCCAGTTAAGTAGTCCAGGGTTAACAAGAATCTACTGCGTCACTACGCTAATGGATAATATTAATTTAATATCGGACTCGATGGAACACATCCTATTGAAGCCATCCTCCTCTCTCACTCTCTCTCTCTTTCTCTCTCTATCCCACTCTGTCGCCTACCCTATCTCGTTCTCTCTTCTGCCCTGTGTATAAATACTCAGAGCCGCGAGAAGTGTACCGGACATCGCGCAGCGAAAGTGTTACAACGAACGTAACAATCGTGACACCATTATGCACGATTTAATGCGACGGTTAAGATTAGACCAGAAAGCTAAATAAACCGTTAAACGCCAATAAGGTTAATTCACATCAGACGTCAATGAACAGGAAATTAAAAGCGTCCGACTAGCGGCGGGCCCTCTCCGTCAGCCGCGGCTTCTTTTGTCCCTTTTTTTCAGATCGTGCGGCAGTACGCGCCGATCGAAGGATAAAGAAGAACAACTCGACGTCCTGCGAGATTGACCAACGATTCCCAACGGGCGGGTTCCCCCATAAACGGTATTGCCATCTAATTACGTCGCGATGAATTAACGCGCTCCACGCCGCGGTGCCCTATCGATAAAATTAAGTGGACACCATTGTCTTAGTAATCAAGGAAATTAGGAATGGGGGGGAAACAAAATTTACCGTACTGAAACGGGGGATTGGGGAATTGAGAACGGTACGTGTACAGTTCATTGGGTTGGCAGTAGAATCGCGAGGATGCAACGGTCAGAGATAGTGGCGACGGTATCGGTATGGAATAGTGTGGAAATATGATAAGGACTTATTACTTTGAAATGTTCAAGAGATTTATCCGTCGAGTGATCTCGTGGCGATTGTGACGTAAATTAGTGCTATTGTTCCGCGATATCTGGCAGGGCTGATGATTACAGATTTCGTTATCACGGTACACAATAAAAGCATCTTCCTTTCAACGATGCCAACGTAATTTGTCAATAATTGTTTCCATAAATCTTCCGAGTGTATTAAGCAAGTCGGCTGCTGTGCGACGTGGAATTCGGCAAGAACTCGGTGGAATTTGTGCGGAGGAAAATATTCCCTAGATTCTCGAGAATTTAGTGAACATCCTGATGTAGTGTTTTGTGCGCTTGTGCCTCGCGTCACGATATTCCTCCGACGTGGTAAGAATTTCAGGCTAAATTGAAACGGCCCCCGTATCTCGTTAAATTGGAAAGCAATTAAAAATAACTAAATAAACAAAGAAGAATATCCGTTGAAGAGGCAGCCGTTCACTCGGCAACTCGCCCCCGAAGTTCCACTTTGTTTTCTAAGCGAGTACATACAGGGACATGCGCGGACAGCCGCCCCATATGGCCGTTGTATCACTGCAACGAGCGCAATAAATAATTTGACGCGCCTTTGGCCTGCAATTACACCAACGAACATGTCCTAAAATACCCTCTTAGTAATAAATACTGAACCACCCGGCATGGATTTTCTTTCCCCCCAGAGAAGCCTATATCCTGCCCCCTGCACCAAAGAAATTCGAAGGAAAAGACAAATTAATGTTCCGATTGAAAAATGTTCAGCAACGCTACAATTCTTCCATAAAATAAAGAAGCCAATGTATAAAAAAAGAGAAGAAATTAATTCGTTATCCTTTCCTCGGATATTTTCTTGGGAACTGTTCCAAAGTTGCCAGACAATCGAGGAATAAAGGAACGCGACCGCCACACACTGTTCGTTGCGGGAAAACTTTTTAAAGAGCACTTGCAGTCCCTGTTAAAAGCAAATAAAACGCACGCCACTGGATTACAGCGTATTGATCGGTCGGTATCGAAGCCCTTAGTAATAATAAGCGACGTCCTTGATTTCGCTATGTTAGTCTTCCATGGAACAAGCCACGGATCCGGATGTAAAAACGCTTAGAAAAGAGCCCCAGAATATATCCATCACTCATGGACAACCGTAGGGACACCGTCATTACGCATATCAACCGTACCACTAGAAATCAGAGGGCTCGATGGATCACGTGACGCACGGATCACAGGAATTACCAAACTAGAGCACACATGACACCTGTGAAAAATGGGTCACGGAGGACAGTGCAAAAATAATTCCAGCTATCGATTCCTATCAGCTACGTGCACGTGGTGTTAAGGGCACTAGTGCAGCCTGAAGGGGGCTCGAGATGTATTGGATATTGCACTTTAGTGCCTGGCCTGTCTCTCTTACACGCCTCTGGTGTGCAAATTGTAAACCGCGCGTCCCGTCCTGCCCCATTGTTTCTACTGTCCGGGATCACTTAAAACGAGAGTACAGCGAAAACGAAAAATATTCAAAGCCTGTTTACCGACGGAGCATCCGTCGGGTTCTATAGAAACGCGACGAGGAGAATAGAAAAAGCAATCGTTTTAACGTTTTATCGAGCGGGCATCTAATTGCCCCGCCCACTCGAGCGGAATTTATCGAACTAGGGTAACCCTGTTGTGCTCTTACTCCTAACGTCGTGACTAAATAGGCACAATTTTTCTCTCGCTTCGTCTTCCAGGAGAATATCGAGGAGACATTGACCTTCTCGGCGGTAAAGTAGAAATCGACTGGCGGACGAATAAAAGGAAAAAAGAATCGAGAAAGAACTTCGGGGAATAAGCCGGGTATCTTCGAAACTCACGCGGGCAGTCTATTTCTAGGGGAACTGGGGGAAACCTTGAAAACATCCGAGTCAGGTAATTCCACGGCTTCATCCGAGTGTATTGGAAATTCTGCTCCACGGTCGATTACAACAACCAACATTTCGCCGTGTATTGATCATTCATTGACATCGCGTTTAAAATACCCTTCCCAATAAGTAAATGAGGGAACGAAGGTCGGCTATATGTATATACACGCAGTGGCCCGTTATAACTGGGTCGCGATGTATCATTGAAACAAAATCATGCCAATACCAACAGCATTTCAATGGAATTTCCAATCGCAACTACGATAATATTTTAGTTGGACAAAAACATACCCTAGATACTTATTCGGTATTTGTTCGAAATTGTATCATGTTTCATTTTTTAAGTGTGGCGGGGAATGAACTATAATCCAGTAAAGCAACCTCTACTCCGGCTAGCAGGTAACAGCTAGAGCGTGAAACATTAAGTAGAAACGATATACAGAGCGCGATCCACGGGTCTGACAAGACGCGACCGAGCCGGAACACAGCGCTGGTGTAAAGGGCTGCACAGTTTCAGTAGTATGAGTCTAGCTATCGCGTGGCACGGCTTCGTCAAGCATCTTCGCGACCACTAAAGCGCGTTTCACGAGCCACTCACGTGCAAGCTCGATTAACTTTTCATCCAAGGCAAAGGCAACCATTGTGAAGCATTGAATATTGAACATTAACAGGCAACTCCGTTTCGTTCCATCAACAATTTACCCAAATCGCAATTCGAACAGATAGAGCATAAAGTGAAACTTGCCAAAGGCAGTTTTTCTTGTTTTTTAAAGGTGGCACGGCGTGGATTGGGTTCGCTAACGTTGTTCGGGAAATATAATTAAAAGCGGCGTGGTACGGTTCTGTTGCCAGACACCGAGGGAAAGCAGGGAAGCGTAAAAATTTGTGTACGTTAGGGAGTAGATCAGCGTCCATAGCCTGGACAATGTATTCCAGGGGAGCGACATGTCTAAACATTAAACAGAGGGATTCCTGATGATTTACAGCAATCAAGAAACTTGGCAGACGGTCACGTTAAGTGTCCGCGTCAGCGTGGAGTGCCAAAGCACCGACAGACTAGACGTCGAGTCGACGTGCATCAATCCTTTTGGCAACGATCGGACAATATTTTTCCATTAATAGAATATACCGGAATTCATTTCCGTGGTCCGCTTAGAACAAACTATTCGCCCGAGATAAGAAATCTAACGAATCATGTTGATATTTATTTATTTATTTATTATTAGTATACGGGTTTTAACCCTTTGGTAAACAAAAGTATACAAAAAAGCAATAAACTACAGCAGATAGATTATGCAGAAAAGTCGTAAGAGGCCAGAACTCGCATAGTATAATATTATTTCTAAAAGTATTAAGCGAGGAAGAAAAATTGAGGGAAAAGTAAAATCTATTGACATTAATAAAAATTCTTTTTAGGCAATTAAACTGGCCGTAAACCGTCCTATGAGCTTCAGTACGTAATATTAGATGGTGTCTCAGAGATGGCCGCCATGTATTTAAATGAAATTTGGATAAGATATCAGGACAGCAAGAGGGACCATTTAATATTTTAAAAGGAAAAATAAGATCAAACACTATTCTACGACGTTCAAGAGACAAAAGGTTAAGACAAGATAAAACAGGCGAATAGTTATGATCAAGGCGAGACATACTACAATTTAGCTTATTATTATATTATATTATTATATTAATTGAGCCGAGGGTGGGTCTAACCAAAAAAATTTGCAGAACGATGGGATAGCTGTCCTTCCTTCCCATACGCGGAACTCGCGAATTAAGAAAAGTTTCGGACGAGTAGCAAAAGACTCTCCACTGTGCTCGCCAATATATAATATACGTGTACACACGTACGATATACAAGCGTACGTGGAAACGTGGCTTACAGCCAAAGCGAGAACGATATTTCATTCCGTTAGAAACTCGAAACTTTTCGAACCATTTGCCCTGAAAGATTCTGAGACACGACGGTATCCGTGGGCTATATATTTACCAGGCTGTGGCACGATTCACCCGTAAACGCGGCCGAAAAGCGTACTGGAAGTTGTTTGCTTCGAAGCAATTAATTAAATTCGACGGGCTAAAGGATAATTGCATGTACAGTAATGTCTCGATTAGTGTTCATTTCTATCCCCACTACTTGGGGTGGTCCCCCCTGGAACCAGTGAAGCGTGGAGCGCCGAGCATGTAATCTGAACCCAGATCGAATATCGGCGAGAGCCAACACTGATGCGAGCGAGATTAAAAATTAAAACTTGTTCATTTTTGGTCCGTTTTAAATGAAATTTTACCAAAATGTTCGTTACAGTCTCCCGATTAAAATGACACCAAACACGACATAGATTGGTGCCATGGGACTGATTGTTTCGAAGACCATTATTACTACCATGATAAGTAAAAATTGTCCAAACCATATCGTGTTTGGTGTCATTTTAATCGGGAGATTGTAACGAACATTTTGGTAAAATTTCATTTAAAACCGACCAAAAGTGAACAATTTTCATTCTTAAATTTTGATCGCGTTAGTATTGTCTCACGTACACGGGTATTTAAACTTGCCTCTTTCCTGGAACGCTGCCCCGAGTCTCGGCTGCCTCAACATCAAAGGCGACCCGAACGCGCTCGAGAATCGTGTCTGCACACGATTAGTGTTCACATTCGGTCCCGAGCTAGGAAGACTAATCGAGACATTACTGTACATGTCTCCGCCCAGCGAATATACCGGTTGGCAAAGCTAGGGATAAACGATCGCAATGAAAATACCTCGTATGCGCGAGAAAGAAAAACCCTAAACCGTTGTCACTAATGCTGCACGTTCCGTTCGCTTGCAGTAAACTTTTTAGCCCAGCCGATTTCAGTTCGCGCGCCGCGTATGTACGCGCACGATGCACACGGTGTCCGAAAACGCGTTACCAGGAAGCGTGAAAATAACTACGGCGTTAACAGGAAGACAACGATATATCCATCAACGTTCCACGGAAGAAAAGAAGCATCACCCCTCTGCGGCTGGCTACTAACGATGCATAGTGGCTAACGGTAAAGTTTCGCCTCGAAAGAGTTAATCGACGGGCCGCTGCTTTATTTCTGGCCGCCGCCGCACGCTCGACCAGTTTTCACACACGTGTCTAGTTATTTTTAATCCACTATGATGCGTACCAGCCGCGCGGGTCAGACGAAGACAGCGGCAGGCTGGTGTACGCGAGGAACCACCGCACAGCCTCTACTTCCTGCTCGAATTTTCGAGTACATATCGCGGGTCGATAAAATCGAGGCACGTGGCGGTGTTCAGACGTGCCGATGGAAATCGTTAGCTCAGACGCGCACCACCAATCGCACATACAACCATTCTGTCTCCTTCCTTACTGTGCGAGAAAAGATTCGTGATTTTAATCATACAATGAGAAGAGGGAACTGGGAGACTGAATGTTACTAGAGCGTCGCTATATCATCCGTTAGCGGCACGCGGCCTGAACACCATTAAGTCTAGTGTAATTTGTCGGGTTACTATTTGTCATGCTATCGATTCATACGACCACTCCAAGAAAAAAAGGAGAGGGGTGGGGATTAACCCTCGATAAGCATGACGAATTGCCTCCGCGGTGAATTAGAAATAAGAGATTTGTATCAAGAGGTATCACGTACGAAGGAAAAAGAAAAGTGTAACTTGGCTCTCATTTTTTTTTGCTACGTTAACGTATGTATATATATGTGTATATATAGAAAGCAACTCGATGGAGGAAAAGTTGCATCAGAATCGGGCAAGTTTTTCCTCCAGAGGGTCGTTCCCCGTTCGTAACGAAATTGCTTGTCGAAGAATACGGGGGGAAGGGAAAACAAAATCTACAAGGGCGGGGAAGATAAGATGCCGTATGCTATTTACGAAGAAGCGTTCTCTAGCCTCCTCTCCCCGTGCAGTGGGGGAACAAAAATCAATTCCACGAAGAATAAAGCTGTTAGGGGAAAAGACGTGAATCACTGCTAACATCGTGTTAAAAGTCGTACGCTTAAAAGTCCACCCGAGAAAAAAAAAACTCCACTCCCAGGAAGCCATAAATTGCACCGAAAATACGACGACATTTTGATCCTCCATTTGCATCCCAGGGCAATAAAAATATAAAGCCGACAAAGTGGCGGTTAATAACATTTTCCACGTCGGTTTAATTTCATTCCCGCTGCCGGTTACACACCCTCCTAGCCATTTTTCCCTAGATTCCCCAACCATGTATGGCTCCATTCCCAATATATAGGTCGATAGGTCGATATTATACTTATGGCTACCGTTTAACCTTTCATCGAGTAGGTAAGAGGAACGTATATCGGTCAGTCTCTCGTGCGGGGCAAAGAGAAAAAAAATATGCAGTTTTTTTTATCATCACGTGCTCAACAACGTTCCTAATCGAGTGAATAGGTTTGCGAAAACGAATTATATGCGTCACACGTATGGACCTCGCACGGCCCCATGGTTGAACCGTCTGCTTCCCTATTTATCCTATAAACAATCCTCCAACGAATATACTCGCCTCCAACCATATCAAACATCGCGAGAAGAAACCTATATAACTAAACACTTCTCCGTGTGTAACGCGATTCACCCATGCAGCAGTACATATGTACACGGTTCGTGTTACCAACAAGAGAAATAGAAGGAGAAGAAAAAAATCGCATTTCAAAGGGGAACGCGCGTGGCAGCGTATCGCGGTGGTAAAAGGGTACTCGAGACAATTTGTCGCCGATGGTAACGCGCGATCAATCTCTCTCCTTCTCTCTGCCTCGATAGAGCGTGCCCATATAGTATAAACAGAGCGTAAAAAGTGCGAAAACGGGGCGAACGGGTCAGCCGCAGCGAAACGTTTCGTCCCACCACGTGCGTAATTAGTTTCGACGGGTTATCGATCGTCGGTCGGTTTCGTCAGCGCCGCGAGTATAAGTGTCAAAGGTTGAGTACACTTCCTTGCAAGTGAGTCTAGGTCAGCCCGTATTGGGTCGATACTATGAAAGCAGGACAAAGACGAGGACGGAAAACAGGCGTTCAAGAGAGGCAACCAGGGAGACGGAGAGAGAGAGAGAGCCTTCGATGTATTTCAGGACAAAGCGAATCGAGGAGCAAAGGCGTGCGCCCGTGGAACACACTCGGGTGGGAGAAGCCAAGGGCTGCTGATGGTAGAACGCTGCTGCGAGGGGGGACCAGGGAATCTAGGAATTTTATAGACGACTATTCCGACGAGAATCGGTCTGACCAATCTGCGACCCTTTCTACTGGGCAACGGAGAGACCAAAGCAAGCGACTATAAAACCGTTATCAACCCTGATTCATCGAGTACGCTATTAAATCGCAGATATCTCTCTCTCCCTCACGGAGCACATGGTACAGGGGTTTGTGCGATGATAACGCGCGCACCTACGTATGGTATGTACGCATGCATTTCGGTGTGAAGGTCGGTGGTAATTCGAGACCGTGTTCAGAGAAAATAAATATTTCCAGCGCGCGGCAGAGCGGCACGGGTGAAACGTCGTCGTGTAACAGAGAAAAACGACAAACTACCGGTTATACACAGACGGAATTACCGCGCCGGCTCACCCGGCGTGTAATTCGAGCCAGCTTCGTGTAACAATGTTAACCCTCCGCCCCTCCACTTCTGTACCGTCTCACTAACCTCCAAATCGGTTCCTCGAAATTCAACATGGATTATGCACGAATGATACGATGAATGGTGTGTGTATATATGTATGTATATATACACGCACAACACACACACACACACACGCGGTATTAAACGATTTCGTGTAAACAGAGAATAACGAACTCGATCCTACGAGGTAGTACGTGCACGCGTTGACACGCCATTCAAACGTTGCGAAAGGCTTGTTTTCGTGTGGTAAAAAAGAAGTCGTCGAGGAAGAGGAGAGGAGAAAACGAAAAATCAGGAAGGAATACAGGAGTTGGAACGCGGCGCGAGCAATAGCTGCGCGCGATAATGCGCCTGCCCGATCCCGGGACACACGAGGTGCAGGAGAGAGAGAACATGTTACAAGGATAGTGGTTCTATCCGTCTCTGTCTGACTTTGGCAGGTCTGGCTGGCACTCCCGAAATAATGTTCATCCACGACCGGTGCAAAGTGGGAGGGGTGAGAGGAGCGCCGTAGGGGTAGGCAGGATGAGGGGAGGGAGGCAGCCACGCACCGGGGTAGGTAGGTCGAGGAAGAACGAGAAGAGGAAGAAACGAAGGACGGTTACATAATTTTCGTAATGTCACTATCGTGTGTGCGATCGGTGCACATGCCATCCGACGGCCCACACAACAGGAGTGCAGACATACATATGCATGCATACACCCTGGTGATCTCTCGCGGATACATGGAAGTATCGGCCTATAATTGGGGTTAGAGGGGGTAGAGAATCCTACTCGACATAGAAATAAAGGTTAGAAATCGTAGAACCCTGTGTATATATATGAAAGAGGGGGTAGAGATGGGGCGGTTGATCTTATATCAAGTAGAAATGTGTATATATATATACATGTAGGATCGAAAGATTCCTACACACGTGTATGAGAAGCAGAGATACAAGCGACGTGTAGTCAGACGTTGGGGATTTGGGTTGGCTGGGTGGGTATGTGCACGCGCGCGCTCACATATATATATACACATGACCATACACAGATGAGGACACTGGGAAGGGGAGACGAGCCAGGGGAGCGGCTGTTTGCGGAATGGCGAATCAATCGGTTCAGGGTTCGGGGCGATACTCACCGCGCGCCGATGGTCTGCAAGATGTCTCGGGGTCTCGTCGAGGTGGCAAGAGAGAGAAATTTGATGTCACATACGCCGCTTCATCAGGCCACTGCGCGCCGTTTATACCACTCTGCCTTTAGCGCTTGGCGCTTGCTACTAAAAATATACTCACTTGCCGTGTATGCCCCCGCTTCACGTCTTGTACCGTGACCGACACATTTATTCGCGCGTTTCGGACCACTCGTTATACTTGCAACCACGAACAAACGGACCGCTCGATTCCCCTGGATCGTGTCACGGACGCCCGTTCGCCGCCGACGTGTGTTGCCGGCTGCCGCCGCTTGTCGTCGCCGCTGCTGCACGCCGAGAGACTGCCGAAAAGACCAGAAAAAAGGGCGATCCTCGAGTCTCTCTTTTTCTTTCTTTCTTTTTTTCTTTTTCTCACAGACGACACATGTACAAATCGTTTTCACAGACGGGGAGAGAGAAACGAGAGTGAACGAGTAGCGAAGGAACCGAATGTATATAACAGAGAGATCTCGAGGTGGAGCAGCCTCTCGTTGCTTTCGCGCGCGTGACCCAACGGAACGCGAGACCCCGCGCGATGCACGAAAATACACGCGCAGCCCCCGGATAGCTTCCCTTTCGTCGGCTGGTCGTAGCGCGAGAAAACGCGTACCGAATAATCCACACCGGTGATAATCCCTCGCACACTAGCACACATGGGACAACGTAGGATCCAAGGATCGGGGATGAAATGCGTGCGTGCGCTGCGTGTATTATTTTGTACACCGTGAGGAAAGAGAAGAGTAACGGTCTCGTGGAGAAGTATAGGGATACTAGATACAGACAGAGAGAGAGAGAGATTCACTGTTTGAGAAACGAGTGAGAACAAGGGAACGTGTAAGAATGGTCCACCGAGCGACGTCTATGAGGAGAAATGCACGGGAAGAAACCGAGGAGAGGACGAAATCGCTACTTCTTACTCTTTCTCCGCGAGGCGCCGCGTCGCGACGCGCCGCGCATGCACTACTATGCCGACGACCGTTGGAAAATCACTTCTCCCTCCGTCACAACCCCCCACCCACCCGCCAGGCAACACCGTTCAACGATGTGTGTCTCAGCGGTGACACGCAGCGGAACACCTATAACCCCCGGGCACACTCTATTTATCGCGTCGCCACTGTGCCGCTAATGGTATGACTCTTGACCGCCCATTACAGGCATGCATGCATCTTTTCCATTTAGGAGTGCACGTGCGACTCTTTCCTCCTTCGTATCGAGGCAGACAGGGAGAAGACAGAGAGAGAGAAAGAGGAGGGAGGAAACAAAAAAAATATAAGGTCGACCGGCGTGAAATTACAGAGATCCACCTGCGAGATCAGTTTTTCCCCTTGTGCCGCTTCTCATATAAGCTGGCCGGGTCAGACGGATCGCGTGTTATCACACGACGTCCGCGCATCGACGAGGCTCGGTTGCGTGCGCGCGCACGCGAGCGTGTCTTCCGATCCGCGACTATGTCGCTGGCCTCGTGTCTTTCGCGAGATAAATTCCTCTTTCCCTCTCTCTCTCGTCCCCTCGCTGTGTTCTATTACTACTACAATGTATACGTATATTTGTACACGTTTTATATCGGCGTTTAGCGACAATGAACTATCCTGTCTACAGATATGTGTATATACGTGTAATATGTGTACCTGTTCAGCGCCCCGACGGACTTAAGTTTAGGTCGTAACTACACAACATTACGTTTCCTTCTCTTCCAGACGGTGAACGTGCATACGTGTGTCTGTGTATTGTGTGTCAGAGAGAGAGAGGGGCAGAGAGAGAGATAGTACAGGGAGAGAAGAGAGACACGGATATAGAGTGCGCGCGAGAGACAGGGAGAGGCTGAAGGTCCTTCGTGCGCACGAATTCGGTGCAAGTCACTGCGCCCGACCTCTACAGTACTGCGGTCTCCGTTATACTGTCGTGCCTCTACTACTCCACATTTCGCGAGACTACACGCGCATGCGCACCGGCGCGCCCAACCCTCCGACACACTACTAACCCGCGCTTCCCATCGTCATTCCCTTACCACTTCCTCCACGGTACCATTCCCATTCTTTTCCCATTAATTCGTCGTTTACGGTAATTCATTTTTCCCAATCCATCTGGCTTTCGTGGATTTATGTTGAAACGAAAAATAGATAAATAAGTGAACAGTAATCGCCGTGCGATCAAGTCGATGCTCGGCTCGTTGACTCCTGCAGGCCGCTTTTGAGCACATCTCGTCCCCACCCTAAACTGTCTGTCGAACAATCGAACGCGCATACTCGAGCGAACGTCAAAAACATTAAAAACCTTCCGGCGTAAGGAAGATCGCGCGATTCAGCGGCGAGATATTTCTTAATAACTCTTGATGCTTCTAGGACAACCAGATTCGTCGAATTTTAACGTCGACCGAGAAAATACCACGAAGATCGCAAGCAATTAATTTCTCGCAGTCCCTGACCTGCGTGTACGACTTCTGTCTTATTTTTTTTTTGCTGTTATTAATCGACTTTTCAGTATATATTTGTAGCCCCCTTTCTCTTTCAGCGAAAAGTAAACACTGAGATAATATTATATTTGATCGATTGTAAATGTACATTTAATGAGAGACATAGTTTGAACCCAGAGAGGGCAGTATGCTAAATTCGTGCTAAGGTTTCCTATTTATCCGAGGGAATCGGCTGGTTCGCCGCATTAAGAGCGGTGATCTTTCATTGCCTCTGCAGAATGCGTAACGCGCATGTCCAAGGAACCTTCCAAAACCTCAAAATACTTTCTGCCAAGAAAAATTCACCAAATCCCCTTCCTCGGTCATATTTCGTCCACGTAGTGAATGCAACGAATACCAAAAAGCAACCTGATTATTTGAGCAATCCGGTTGAAAGAGACACGTATAGGGAATTACTCAATGTCTGTTGATTTTTCAGATGAAATGAAAAGAATTCTCGCGCGAGACGAGAAGGAGAGAGAAAAAAAAATTACGATATGCTATCGCGTGATACCAGTTCGAACAGGTTTCCATCGAAACGATGTGTTCTGACGTCACGCGTGTCACTCGAGAGAGGAACGTATACACACATTAAAATAATTCCTACCGCCAATTTTCACGCGCTCACGGTAATAAACGAGGGATTAATTTTATTGCGGGGAATTAATACAATTAATTTTGCTCTGTCGTGTCGGCGATGAGTAACAATTGACGTCAAACACTGACGCTGCAATTACGTTTTACTAATTTCCGTAGTATGGAATATAAGGCCATTCTTCCTATTTTTTACGAAACATAACAGTCCGGTTCGCTCTCTCTCTCTCTCTCTTTTTTCCGTTGCCTCTGTAATCAACGATAATCAAATGTCACGAGCACTCGCTCTGTTCAATGACATAACCTACTTAATACCACGTTTCTCTGATGCGCCTGTAAAAGTTACATACGCGGAGTTTCTATCAGTAGAATGAGCCGTTCTGCGTCAGACGGATCGCGACATCCAACGGGCGAACGCTGCACTTCGTATGCAGCGTTTGCTCACTATCGGTATAGAAGATTCCTCGGTTATTGGGTAAAGGTATCGAAAGCTCTATCAGATGATGCTCTTCGGATCATTATCCTGTTGAAAGACATATCCATTTTCGAATCCCATTTTTTGTGCAGAAATGAACAAATTATTTTGCAATATTTCAATATATTTTATTGCTGTTAATTTGCCGTCTATGATCACCAGGATTCCAACACCGTGTATACTCCGTGCTTAATTACTGTTTTTACATGTCCCCTTTTAAAACTTTCGTTGGTCTTCCTCCAGCCATACTGTCGCCTATTATTATTAAAAATTTCAAATTTTCACTCATCACTCCGAATAACCGATTCCCAAAACTCAGTTGACTTTTCTAAATGCTCTCTTGCAAATTTCAGGCGTTCCAGTGCATTATTTTTTGAAATTAGTGGTTTTCTTCGACACACGCGGCCATGTAAACCTGCTTCTCTCAAAAGCGTTGTCTAACCACTTGCGCTACGATTAAACTCACGGTTGCGCGTGCTGTGCGCTACAATATAACACGCGGTAAGGTGTACTATTATTCTTCATTTTACAATATGGATTGAAATTATTAAAATCAAATAAATCTATTACTATGCGACGCCGTGCACTCTGGAACTATAGCTCAAGAAATAAACAATCTGGTTGTTAGGCGACGTGTGGACTACGTCATTTTCATTTTTGCGACAAACTCCTATCGACGTGGTGTACACGTCACTCGCGGTTTTGGAACAAAAGCATCTCGACGTGCGTGGCACGTCTTTATGCGCAAGTGGTTAATTTGCGTTAAACCTACTCGCAGTTCTAAATTCTCTTTTATTTCACGAGTCGTAATTAAAGGGTTCTTTCTTGCTTCGCGAACGATATGATTATCTTGACGTGGCGTTGTTTTATGTTTTCGCCCTGTTCTTGGCAAAGATTCAGCATTACCTCTCTCTTCAATCCGGTCACAATTTTTGTTCACTCCTAATTTTGAAATTTTAACCAGATTTGCAATCGAAGACAAAGGGTACCTGATAAAAAATATCTATATCTGACAAGCTTTGCGTGCATGGAATATCACATCAATAAATAGACTCCTTCTTAGGTATATTAGTTTATTAACACATGGGCGACGGGGCGTTTGGAGCCGCGTTTTACGTGGGTACGGGGCGATTTCGCGCCTTTCCTTGTAATCGCGTTACGCTGGAAACAACTGGCATAACTTTTTAACTAATTAATATTTCTTAATGGGATTTTGGGGAAAGGTGTATATTACTTTTTTGCGTAAAAATGTATACTTTTCAAAGTGCAAACATCAGATGTGGATCGGCGCGTGGTACTCGTGCGGAAGTAGAGAGGTCACATCCGTAACACTTTGAGGATTGTCTGGAAAGATTTTCACTCCAGTAATACCTTCGAATTGTTCGTTACGTCGTTCTGGATCAATTTCTGACCAATCTGTATTAGTGCTTTCTTTTATTTCTATGTCTTCTTCACTTGATGACGACGAGGAAAGCACACGCAATAAAGCCACTCTTCGTCGTACCGGTACAATGTCAGAATCTTCACTGTCATTTTCAGCCACGTCTAATAAAGAGTCTTCACAGATCTCCGAAAGGAATTCTTCCTCCATTTTTTGTATTTTTACAAAAATATAAGAACCACAACTTTTACGATTTTTTACGAATACAGGGATGCACTGACTGTTCAAAAACACATACGCTAATTGCAAGGGCCAAGAACAGACTAAAAGATATTACGATTGCCCTGTCGATGCAGGGTCACTTTGCCAACCATAAAGAAATATCTTATTCTTATATAAACAGAGTTATCTGAAACCTCTCATTATTTTTTGACGCGACGCCCAAGCGTCGAATGGGTACCTCATCGCGCTAAAACAAATGTACAGTCTCGATATCATAGCTTAGATATAATAGTAAATAAAAACCATAAATACTATTTTCAATTCGGGGAACATCTAACACGACATTTCTGAAGAGAAATTGAACCATTGATAACTCCTTACAAATTTATATTGAGACAAATGTATGAAGAGACATCGATGACGCGAAAACGCGTCATCCGTACCCAAGCAAAGAACTTGAATGACGCGTTTTCGCGTCATCCGTCGCGAATGTGTTAAATGAATAAGTATTAGCTTTATAAACCTTTCCTTTTGACAAATAAATTTGCTTAGACCTTTCTAGACCTCTCAGAAAAGCAGGAAACAACAAAAGGTCGAAAGTGGGGGAGAGAGTCATTCTCATACACACTCAAATACATAGTAGAATAATTACATCTCAACAGTACCCCTCCTTCCTAAGCTCGCAGAACCTCAATCTTTCTTTAACAGATCGTTCCCCACTTCTTACCATGCTTAAGAAAATATTAATCGGTACATATTTGGTTTGATAAGTTTACAAATACCGACAAATGTTTCGTTAATATCTCAAAGTCTTAAAAAAAAATATATAACAATGCATATTGCAATGATTATTTAAAAAAAACCCAAGAATTATTCGGGCGTTAACTTACTTTCCGACGATGAAATTTGTTCCCCTTGAATAATGGGGCTTCATAAAATAAAGAATTCTTTATTGAAAACAGATGCCATCAGTAATAACAAATCACGATCGATAGTACTGATCAATACTCCCATTACTATTATAATCAATAGATGGCTCTCATTACTTTTCACATGATACATATTTTTATGCAACGCGTTAACTTACTTACCGACGCGGCTGTATCTCTTTCAATGATATAATTATCTTCTACATATTTAATACTGCGTTTTGAGAGGATTTAATATTTAATACACTATTATATTATAGATTATATGGACAATGTGGGATAAGGGTCACTGACATTTCGATAGAACATAACACCCGCAGGAAAATCGCTTTGGCGAAGCCCTGTAAGTGTCGGATCAAAGACCAGGTGCGTGATGAACGAATACATACAAACAATGGGACACTTGAAGAGTAGAAAAAAAACGAAGAACGAATGTCCTGAGTGAGGGTTCCCATTATCCGAAGGGTAAACGAAGCCTTAGAAACCAAACACCATGCGGTTTCTTTGCTTATAGGAATGAATAATTTTATAGGTATTCGGGTAATTGAGCGAGCGTCGCTGTGAACGACAGGTACTGGGACACGCAGCTGAGAAAATATACACGTTGAACGTTTGCATTGTAAAAACTAAAACTTTATCTAGATTCAACAAAATTGTTGGTCAAAGTCCCAGATAATATGTGTAATGTCCACTATACTTATGCATTACTAATAGTTTTAATAGCTATCGCCTCTATGCAAGCCCGGTTCTGCTGAACAAGTAGCACAATGGTACCTCGATTCTCTTCTTCCACCTTTGACTTTACGTTTGGAACATACTACACATTCGTTACTCTTTTCTGTATCATCTGTAACCTGCTTCTATTAAGCGTTCTTTAATTCGCGTTAAACCTATTCGCAGTTCTAAATTCTCTTTTATTTCACGAGTCGTAATTAAAGGGTTATTTTTTTGGTTCGCGAACGATATGATTATCTTGACGTGGCGTTGTTTTACATTTTCGCCCTGTTCTTGGCAGAGATTCAGCATTACCTCTCTCTTCAATCCGGTCACAAATGATGTGTAGAACGTCGTGACGTCCGGTCACGAATGATGTGTATAAGGCCGTTCAGCCTTTCTGCTGTTCCAAAAATTGATGGATTGTTTTCGGCATGGCTGTCACGAAAATCTCCAACCAATTGGTCTACCAAGCGACGTGCGAATTTCGCACGCGTCATTGTGTTTTTATTCTGCTCCTGCTGATTTATTTTATATAATAGGCACGAATTTATTGTTGATTTCTCGAAGCCCTACAAAAATCGCGAGCCGCTGTATAATTCGCGCCCGCAAAGGTGAACAGACTTGGGCGGCTATTTGCCGACACTCGTCAGCAAAGGGTTAATTTACTTAACACACGACGAAATTGTACGAAAAATTAGGTTATTATCATAATATATCGACACGCATAATTCAGAGACGAATAGTAGGTCACCCGCATAAGGCGTGAACTATAGAGCGAAAATAAAACGAAAATTACTTCCAGCCTGGTTAATCTTCGATGCATCATTGTTATTGAGAAGCAAAAACAATAGGAACGAGCAGACGCCGCTGATGTTAAATTATTACTGTTCAATATCGACAAAAAGGTCTCGTGAAAATTAGAAAATGTATTATTAATAAGAAATGAGTCTTTCTTTGCACCCTGTAGATTTATATTGGACATTTCAGTTTTCCATCGATTCCGTAAGACCAATAATATCCAACGAAAATCTAGTATTAGTTCTGTTAAAATATAGTGCACACATCTACTGATTGCGGGCTGACGCAATAATTAAGTTTCACTGTAATTCGTACCTTATTACGATTTTATATGACAATCGCTGCCCGACGAATCTCGTTTCTCTTTGCTGTTTTATATACGATTCGTAACGACAAACCAAACTAACGGTGGTAACCACATTCGCTATAAATAACCAGCCTTTAAAAAAGCCCAATTACTAATCTGAGTTTCCGACGATATTAACATTTAAGATAAGATTCGAAATACGGCTTGTCGAATGGAACGTACGACTCGGTACTCTGCATTTATGACTCCATAGATTATAAGTATAAACACCGTTCATAAATTGCCGTCGAAAACATTCAATGCCAAACAGAATTCGCAATTTGGAGTTTAAGGAACGAAAGTGTTTTCGCGAAACCGGCAAGAATCCATGCAAATGATTCGAAGTAATACGCGAACATTGGCGACAATTTTTAACCGCCAAAAAGACCGCGCGGGAGAAAATGGCGGACGGTGCACCACTTTGAACGAGCCCTGTTCCGGTTCCAACGAAAGGCGTCAGTCGAAAGGAAACGAAATTCCTGGCCGGCTTGCATGAAACTTCGAACGAATGCAATAGAACTGTTCCAATAACACAGATACCGTTCTACGTGGACAAATTGGCGAGGTCGAGATACGAATTACATGAAAACTACGTAAGAAGCGAAGACGAAGAAGCGTCGCTTACCGATCACGTACGTCGCTCCTTTCCATGGCCACAACATGCACTTTGCCGGTATTTGCGCGACTGCTTCCACGGTTTTGTCTACGCCGCGGGGCCAGGAACTGTCACTGAACACCAGTTTATCGGCATAAGAGCGGCCCTAATTTGTCACGGGGACAACAGGCAAATGAGTTGGGACGCACAGTAGTGTGGTGACGCGCGCGGACTGAACTCGGCCGACTGCGACGTAAGGCCCCGTTCACATGAGGCAAGCTTTCGTCAAACGTCCTGGGAAAGAAGATGAAAGATAATGGAGCAAAACGGCACAAGTTCGCAGAAGTTTTGAAAACAAAGTTGAAAAACATAATGTCGCAACGGTAAAGAATCGCGGTCGAAATAAAAAATGGAACGTTATCATTTTTCGAGCTCCGTTAAACGCCGTTTACATCGGGCAAGTTTGGTCGAATTAGATATATCTAATTCGACTATAGTCGATCTTTCCTTTCGAAAAAATATGAAAGGCGAGGGAAATATAATTTCTGGTTGAACGATCTAAAGTCATTTCGACTTGGTTGAAATTGTGGTTACACGACCGATTTTTAATGATTCGGGTTGGGTTTAGCTTTTTTTAGTACATACACATGTTTTTCAAACGTTCTTTTGTAATTAAATATCGATCAGCGTACCGCGGGTACTTTGGAAATTCGGTTAAATAAAACGCATTGGGGAATGGGCTCATGGGTAATTTCTTGCTAAATCTTTATCTGCGAAGAGGCGCGGCAACTTTAAGAATATAGCAAAATGCACTTGGTTAATAAATTACGCGCAAAAATAAATTAGCTGTCGCAATTCAATAGTAATAAAAGCTGAAATAAAATGGCTCGTCCTTTATCTATATACCTATACACGTTATGCAAGTACGTACAAAATATATGACATAAGGGTAGAAGAGTTTGAGACAGATACACGATCCCTTGATTCTTATAAAAGTCGAACTGATTTATTCCAGTCGTAAAATAAGGAATCGTAAGTGCAGCATCTTGACAATAGACAGAGGGCATCGGGATATCGATTCAGCAACAAACACATATTTTATTATAAAGAGACCTGATTATCTTAAAATACCATTTGCTCCTTTCCAGTCAAGCTATTCAACAAGATCTTCTCAGTAGTCATAGGCCCATCTGCAAACGAAACGCAATGTCTAACAAACCGAATGAAATTACGAACGAAATGCTTCTCGAGATGTTGCTCGATACCGACCCAGCTGGTACCAATGATTCTCCTGTCCTGCGTCCTTTCTTGCAGAATTCAGAGCATGACGAATCGCAAGGAGTATCACATAGCTCATACACAGCGGCGGTTCACCAGTTGCTACAACAAACAATTAATCGAATTAAAAATTACCGAGAATTTATTCTCCATCATAACTCACCCTTCGAACGGAGCACACTCAAAGGATTAGAAGCGTTTCGCAGGAAATAAACTCGAAGATCGACGGGCACATCCTTTGCCCCCGGCGGTTTATAATTCTGAAAAGAAACGTACCCATTCCATCGATTTCTGTTCGTAAAGAAACTTCGTATATAATCAATGAAACGTGGCGACCAACCCAAGTTCTATGATTCGTCAATTCGCCAGTCTTCCGGTCGTAAATCAAGTCCTCGGAGGTCCAATAACCAAGGCCCATTATAAAGGCGCCCTCTACCTGCCCCAAATCCAGTTCAGGGTTCATACTTCTGCCAACGTCCTCCATTATATCCACCCTGTGCACAACGTGTTGTCCAGTCAATAAATCCAATTCGACTTCCGCTATCGTGCAGCCGTATATCGGATAATTTTTTATGTCGTCCTTCGTGGTGAACCTGCGACACAGTTTTTCGTCGATGTTTGGCCCGGCCTACGCGTTCGTACGTATTACAATGTATAAACGAAACGTACAAGTAACGGGCGCACAGGTCGACATCTTTCTGGTACGCCGCCATTACTAGTTCAAGCCACGTAGGATTTTTCAATTCTTCTTTAACCGGCTCCATCCTTTTCAGCAACTCTTTGCAAGCCGTCATGGCGGCCTGAAACACCCAAATCATTAATTCACCCAGCAATCATTCGCCCATTGGCAAATGATAGACTCACGTATGCGCAAGTTTCGCTGGTAAGGCTGCCACCGGTGACGGCGTTATTTGGCGACGTCAGATTATCCGATGGTTTGACCGTGACTAACGATAAATCGATGCCGAGTGTATGTGCGACTACCTGGGCCACCTGTGACGAAGGTAAATTTAAGAAATGCGACGGAAAGGAAACGTGCGCGAGTTGCCAATGCATCTCTGCAAATTCAGCCTGGCCGAACCTTGGTGTGAACTCCTTGGCCACATTCGATTCCGCCGTGAGTGACGGACACTGTGCCATCGCGAGCATAAATGGAAACCAGCGCGTTGAACTGCCCGAACAATCCCAATGGGTACATCAGCGGGATCAGCGCTATTCCTTTCTTCTTCCATCGATTCTCCTGATAGAAATAACGATCGAATTAGCTGCTATCGTAAGAGGCAATTAAGTGCAACGAGCTTCGTACGTTGTTGAACGTGTCCACGGCTCTTTTCCTCATCTCGAAGTCCGCATTCTTGGACAGCTCTTCGATCATCGGTAACAGTGCTTCCTTGTGGGCGTCGGTCATGTTGGCCAATCGAACTGCCATGGAGTCCTTCCCAGTCGCCTGGGCGATGTGCTCCATCAAGTTCTCGGTCATGGCAACAGCTTCCGTGGATGCTAGTCCCGGGGCAAGAAAAATCTCAGAAGTCAAGTAAAACGGGCCCCTTCCAAATCGCGATCAGGGTTACGCACCTGGAGCTCTGCAGTAGGTGTTCGAAGGTATGTTAGTTTTGGTTTCGAGGCCCACGAAGGTCCAAGACGAGGTATCGTAACAGCTGTACAGATAAATTGTCGTTATTATTTTACCGTTATCGTGATTATTATTATCATCATCCTCAACGTACCTTTTCATGTGTTCACTGATGAAAGGCGCCTGGTACTCGTTAAAGTTACACCCGCTGTTCCCCCAATATTTAGAATTCAAATACTGAATGCGTCCGCTCGCATCCACGCCGGCTTCGTACTCCTGCCGAGTGTCGTATCGCTTTCCAACGGCCCGCATATTACTCTCTATCGTCATTATAAACCTTGCTGGCCGGTTCAACTTGTAGCAGACCAATGCACAAGCGCAGGCGATCTGCGTCGCGCGGGATATCTTCGCCCCGTAAGCACCGCCGAGTCTCCTCACTTTTATGTTAATACTGAAATTAGCAATAGACATCGCAATAAATTGAACGTACGAAAACCTATGCATGTTAATTATACGATGATTAATATTTTAGTTTGCCGAAGAGTCTCATTTAGAAACATTTTTTTGGGGACCGATTTTTAGACCACCCTGTATGTACAGGGTGGTCCACGCAACTTGCACACCTCCGTAAGTCCCGAAGTATGCGTTGTACGAAAAAGTTTTGTATACAAAAGTTGCATGGTTTGAAAGGGTACATTACGTAGCGTGTTTATTTTTTGTATAGGTAGTAGCGTTTCGGAGAATTGAAGGTCAACTTTGCTTTTTTAAATGGAATAGCATGTTTTCTATACCAAAATATGGAAGAATGTCGAATTCTGAGTAAAAAAGTATTGACCTTCGTTAGCCCTAAACCTAATGACTGACGAGTAATTTCATTTTATTTCTTGAAAATTGTCTTCGGGTGATATCAAGTTAGGGATTCAACCATATCACAGATTTCCGCAGGATAACGAGACGTTTAAGTGACGATGTTTTGTAACACGACACCATCTATCATGATCCGCAATCTCCTGTAATGTTCGTAATTCAGTATTGAAGTTACCCCCGGTGTTTGTGCGTAATTGTCCTGCGGAAATCTGCGATAAGGTTAAATCTCTAACTGGATATTACGCGAAGACAGTTTCCAAGAAATAAAGTGAAATTACGCTCGTTAGATACTAGGTTAATTAGGCTAATGAAGGTCAATACTATTTCACCCAGAATTCGACGTGCTCCCGTATTTTGGTATACAAAATATACTATTCCATTTAACCCTTATGTTAACAACCAAAATGGAGCAGAAGTTCGAAGCTTACTTATTCAAATTATTTTGCATAAATTTGTTTTCACAAAACGTGAGTTGACGCGAAATTGTTGAAAGAGTTGAGATCTAAAGCTGTTTTGCGATATTTTATCAAGAACATAAAAAAATTATTCAAGCAAATATAGAAATGGTACCCGGTTGCTAACATAAGTGTTAAGAAAAACAAAGTTGACCTTCAAATCTCCAAAACGCTTCTACCTATACAAAAAATAAATATACTATACATAATGTACTCCTTTGTACCGAGCAACTTTTGTATACAAAACCATTTCGTACAACGCATAATTTGGAAGTTACGGAGGTGTGCATGTCGCGTGGATCGCCCTGTATATTACGCACGCTTCACCTGTTGTTCTTTACGTTCAGACAGCTAGCCACGGCTATTTGTGTGAGATCGATCCATTGCGTCGCCGAGAACACGTCCATTCCATCCTCAACAGGTATACAAACGCAACTCTGGGGCTCCATGGTGAAATGATACTGGCCCCCGCATCTAAATGTCCCCTTTATCACGTGCTTCACGTCGTCCCCTGTAAGGCCCAAATCAGTGTAAGCATTTCATCGATCCGATTCGCGCGCCGTTCACCGCGCACCTTTGCTTTGGGCCTCGACCTTCGCTGTCGGCAGGAATCGAGATTTATCGTTCGACGCCAGGACGTCCTCGATCGTCAGCAACCCTCTCTCCGGCGCGAAGTCCGCGTACGTGACCTGGACCAAATCGGCCGCCATGTTGGCCAACACCTGATTCGTCGCGACGACTATACCAACCGCTTGCCCGGCGCACAGCACCTCGCTATCTGCCAACAACTAAAGCAAACGACGTCGCGAATAGGAATTAGTAAAACGCGGTACACTCGCTTGCAATTAAACGTACGATTTCGTCGTAGTCGAGCAGCGGCACCTTGGCATCCGCGGGCGCGAACGAATTCCTCCCAGGAATATCTTTGGCTGTATAAAACGCAACCACTCCCTTCAGGTCCTGTAACATTAAGCACGAATTGGATGGTGCGAGTTGCTTGGAATATTCAACTCGAAGGCCCCTCTACCGGTACGATAGACTGGCAACTGGAGATAGAGATAAGTTTAAGACGATGACACTAAGAACCGCGTTGCTCTGCGACTTGGTAAGTAAAATAAAATGTCTGCCGATGGAAATGTTATTTTGTCGATATTCCGGTTTTTGTGGTGGAACCAGGCGGCCACGTTAGGCCCCCCGAGGACTGGGCTCAGAGACGGCGCGGGGAAGCACCGGTTGGTGTCTTTGGTGCCCTCCTCAAGGGGCCAGGAGGTGTCTTTTCGAAAACTCCCACCACGTAAAGAAATAAGAGCCGCCCTTCGAGTGCAAAAGGTTAAAGACTGTACCAAGGCTTTTGAGGCATCGATGCTCTCGATTTTTCCATTCGAGACGGTGGTCAGGACAAAGGCGCAGTAAACTTCGTTGAACAATGGCGGGATATCGTTCACGTACTGCGCCTCGCCGGACGTTTGATGTATAGACTCGACCTTTGGCAGAGGTTGATTCAGGGGCCACAAATTCTTGTCCGTTTGAAAATCGTGGGTCCCCGAGGACACGCCGCGTTCCAGAAGGCTCCCACCGCTGCGTATTCTCGGCTCTATATTCTCCGGGTTGATGCTCAGGATGAACTACGAAACGAACGATGTCTCTTAGAAATAATAAGAATCATTTGATTGGTCGACGTGGTTAAACAACACGATGGCAAGAACCTTGAAGAGAAGACCCTCTGCGAGCGTCTTCCTGAACTGCGGGGAATAATCGGGCAACACGTGGTCCGGCTTCATTTCACCGTCCAGCTTCACGAGCGCTTCTTCAACCACGTCCTTATCGAAGATCGACTTTCCAACGAGGAAGTTCTCGGTCTCTGACGCGTGCAGCTGTGAAAATCGGCGAAGCACAACTGTCAGTCGGAGCGTAAATACCGGAGCAAATAAGCAAACAATGATATCGCTCACGAAGTTCGCGTTTATCCCGCCAATTATGATATTTGGCTTCGTTAGAACTTTCCCAGATCCCCCTAGTTTGAACAGGAACCCGGCGTTCACGTGCGCGTGTGCGTTCTGGGCCCGCGGCATTATCTGCGATTGGAATAATTTCGTGCGATGAAAACCATGTTTGAAAAAATTGAGAAAATGCGTACCTTGTAAGATCTGTACTCGTACTCCTTTCCAAGAGGCGAGATCACTATGCTGTATATAATTTTGTGTCTCATATCGATGCTGAGGAACTCCAACAGGCTCACGCTACTCTTCTTCCCCCCGGCTTCCACTAAAAATACATCCACCTTGTATACACACCTTGTAGCGACGAAATAATTTCATTGACATTCGCTGGTCGTTACCTATATGAAGGTGGGCCCCAGCAGTTTCCAGCATCAAGAAGAGATCAGAGGGGAACTCTCTGTGCTCGTGTTTGATCATCAGATTTCCGGCCAGTGACCCGATCTGCGATTGATAATCGTTCGTGTGTCATTTGTATACAGGGTGCCTCTTAACACGTTCAGTGCCACGCCGGTTTTGCCTCGCTTTCCGTTTAGGCCACACGACGCGACATGCGCGACGGCGCGCTGCGGCGTAGCTTAACACTGTGAAACACTGACGCCTGAACGAAAAGTTGAGTGTCAGTCACTGATGACTGACGCGGCCTGACCGGAAAGTTTAGTGTCAGTCACCGATGACTGACGCGGCCTGAACGGAAAGTTCAGTGTCAGTCACCGATGACTGACGCGGCCCGAACGGAAAGTTTAGTGTCAGTCACCGATGCCTGACGTGGCACTCAACGTGTTAACTATGGGAACTCCCGGCGTTTTTCGTCAATAATTCAAAAACGAAGCTCCAGCCAACATTTTGGTAAAGGGAAAAGTTGTTCAGCTTCGACCCAGCAACCCCCTATTTCCGGGAGTTTCCATTCCAGATTCCGGTCTGGTATATACTTGATTGCATTTACATTTCTAACAGGGACACTGGCGATTAGGTCCACATGCTGGGCCAGGTGACGAAGGTACTCGTAGTTGGCGTCCTTCGAGTACTTTCCGAACGTCTCCATCGCCACCGTGAGGGAAACGTTCCCCCCTATAGTTAGTGCATTGGCGTCCTTGACTATTTTCCGAAGATCGGGGATGTCGTTAATGTCAATTATCATATCCTTCCGCTGCGAACGATACACGCCTACAGAGGGACACAAACGGCCCGATGAATCGGTAATAATTATCCTGCGTTACATTGTCGTCGTCGTTATGGCATCGCTATTGTTACTGTCCACGCTAATTACCATGAGCAGTGTTCCCACCGTGCAGCACGTAACTTGCGTTGGGATTGTTTTGGAAGACTCGGAACAAATCGTCCACCGACGTGACCTTGTGGAACTTCGTGCCGTCCAGTTGCATGTCGATCTTACCGTCAACGGTCCCCGCGAATCTGGGACAGCCGTTGCAGCCGTTCTCGCAAGACCCGCCTGACCTCTTGCAGTCCTTTATCTTGAACAACTCCTAAACAGCCAAAGGCAATCCGTTATACGCACGATAAGCCTGTCCGGCGCGATAAGATGTGGATCGCCAGATCCATTCAAAGACTACGATTCGATGGCCTAATTGCTACTACTCCACTCACCTCGATATCTTGAATGCCTTTAACAAGATCTTGCGGCGCGTCGCAGGCGTAGCTCTTGAACGTCTCCAGAATCGGTCGATAACCTGTGCAACGGCATATGTTGCTGCCGAAAGAGTTCTCGATTTCCTTCATGGTCAGCCGTTTGCCTTGCATAAGGCTGGAAAACAAGGACTTGTCCATGCAGATAAATCCCTTCGTCACGACTCATTGGAAGCATGAGCCTGTGCACGTACCTGTACATGTTCATTATCATTCCCGGTGAACAATAGCCGCACTGGGAGCCGTTTTTCCCAGCCAGGCCCGCCTGCAGCGTGTGGTAGCCGTCCTTTTTGTTGCCCAATCCCTCGATAGTCTTCACGGCCCAGCTGTGAGGAAGCAAGAAACAGGGATTGGTAAACGATTCCTTGGCAATCCACGGGATCTCATCGTCGAGCTCATTTACCCATTGCAGATTAGAACTGGCACCAGGCAAGAGTTCACAGACATGGTTTCGCCTTTCACCTCCGCGGACACGATGCACACACCACAGCCACCCTCGTGGCACATGGCCTTTGTCCCTCGTAGCTTCGCATGGTCCCGAATGAAGACGTTCAGGGATGTGCAGGGTGCGATATCTTCGGTGACTGAAACGAATAGCGCGACCGTTGATGCCAATAGCAGTGAAATCGGCGTTAACCGACGTGGTCCGAGGACTGGACGTATGGGGGAACGGGATTACTGGTATAATAATTAAGTTTTCATGCAACTGGATTCAGAATAGTCAGGCTCTGCGACGACATTAATCTATTTTTGAATCGAATCACATACCAGCATAAGGCTGCCCATTGATAGTGAACTGCACAGTGTTCCTGTTTGCCCTGGAACAATCGCGATTAGATTAGTTGTCAGACATGGATATTTATTTGATCAAATGCATCATCATATCTTGATAATTAAATGATCAGAAATGATTAAATTGCACAGCTATGCTTCCCCAACGGTGACACACTTCCCAGGGCGCTCGTTAAATCTGATTAACGCAACAAAGTGTTCAGAATACGGAGGACGCAATGAACACAATGCTAACCAGTGAAAGTCGGGCGTCCAAATAAGTGTTAAAAAAAAATCTACTACAATTAGTGCCTTACATAATAGCCTGATGGACCCCAGAGAAACCAATGATCGCTAGCACGCAAATGCGAAACACTACTGTGGCCGGCGAGATAATCGGCAATGACCGTCACGCCGTGAACGCCACTATCAATAGCTCGCGCTAATCGACTCGTTCAATTTAAAATACAAGCCGGCTGGCGGTTGTGCAATCGTTGCCCCGCGGCGATCAGAAACTCTCAATGAATGCCTAGCAGTCGTTATTATTCGATGTTCAATAAACGTTCGACTCTTTTCCACCATCGCACGAAGCGGCGTGGAAGACATCAAGGAATACTGGCTCTCGTTACAACTACTTATCCCCAAAGCCGCGTCGCAACGTTCTTTCAGGATTCATGATCCGCAATGCAGCTGGATAAAGTATATTTAGAATCTATCGGCGGTCGCACAGTTGCCGCAGCCGCGTTGGTAAAGTAATTGATGACAATTCCATCCATTCGGCTAATCCGATGACAGATTTCCTCCGTTAATGGCAATTCATGTAACCGTCTGGCCTCTGATAATTCTACGGGGCATAGATTATTTCGCTATCGCCGTTGATAAATCGTTGAAACGACAGCCTCGTCACGGCGGACGACGAGAAAATGATCGGCAATCAAACAATTTCGTGCTCGCGAAAATAGAGGCTTCATCCTGATGACAGTGTATACGCATTAACGATCATTGCGCAATCTGACGACACGTTGCTCGTTAGAACACCGTGTCGACGTGACGGTTTCATCGACGATCCTCGTTAGCGACGCTAATAGAACGTTGTACGTCGGCGGACGTGACAGAAAAAAAGGAGGAAAAAATTACAGAGAGCTCCTCGTACGTTCCGGGTAATTTCTTTGCACAATAATCAGTGAAAAATCAGTGACCCTGTCAGCAATGTTCGCGTAACGGAATTATCTATCTTAAATAGCAAAATTGATATACCGACTCCGCTTTGCTGCGAGGAAAATTAATCGGAAGCTCGTTATCTCCATTAATAAAACTCCGCTATCTCCCCGGTGAATGCAATTTTTCTAATACAATCCCTGCAGAGCAAACAGACTTATCTCTTCCTGTATTTACCGCGCCACGCAACTCGTCGGAACTATATTCGTATTGGGATGATTGATCGCAATACGGATATGATTGACAATTTTTTTTTTTAAATAGTAATACCGGCGGTATTATTATTTGGCGCTTGCTATTTATTTCCCGCGACTTCCTCCTTCGAATCGCCGTTCCTCGACCAGCTATCGACCACGATCAATGCTTCGCTGCCCACGAGACTCGGCTTAATTCCATTTTAGGTTCAGTCGGAGTACGTTCACTTTTTTGCCGGAAATTCTTCGGCAGACTTTCACCTTTTCGTCGCGTTCACCGCGTGGCCAAGTCTGCGCTGCTCGCCTAAAAGTTCATTCACGGAAGTGCAAGTGAAACAGAGATAAAGAAACAAAGAATGCGAAGAAGTCGAAGTTCAGGGATGATCTCGGCCGTCGAGAAACACGAACGGTGACCGATCTTCTGTTCCGCCCAAATCAGTTCGAATTATTCTACGGCGGACGTAAACAGAGCTAGACTTCAATGGCGCTCACCCGATACTTTTCGCCGCGGTGTCCATGGTGCGAGGTGATTTCTCTTCTGCGGGTCTCACGTCGAGATTCCTGGGATACAGTGAAACGCAGACGTCGTTCGGCCGGCAACTGCTACGTACGATTGTGCGACTTGTACTTATTCCAAATTCTTCGCCGCTCCTCTCCTGCGCGGTTCTCCCACCACCTGCGGGAGACGTAATTGCACAAGTGAAACATTGTTACCAGCCTGCACGTCGGAGTCCTGCTCGACTCGTCGCGTGCGGAATTACTCACTTAGCTCGTGTTCTTGTTGCGCTGGCTGCAACAGGAACGAGCTTCACGGTCAATGCCATGGTTCTGTGGGTCGGCGTAACTGCCGGCGCGATAACTGGCACGCTTCTGTATTTACGTTGAACGTCCCAGAGACGTTCAACCGTCGTTTCAATACAGATTCGAATCGGCTTCTATCGTTGGTCACACGACGCTCTTAACGTTGCCCGTGATGCACGAGATCGATGCTCAGTGCGATACGGGAATGTTGCCTAATGGATTTCGTCGCTTTTAAAGCTCTACGACTGTTGTTTGCTCGACGGTGCGAGCGCCGATCGACGGTGGGATGAAAAACGGGACGTCGTTGGTTTCGGCGAAAAAAGATTCTCTATTTCCCTGCAGTTACTATCGCTGCCTCTCCGAGTCAGTAATTTACCTCACATGACTCGCGGGTGATGGACTGGTGCGACTACTGGTTCTTATCAAAGGAATTATCGACGTGTCTAATTATATGCTTCGATCGGTAGAGCGCAGTGGCAGCTTGGTGTCTTCGTATTACGAACGTTCATTAATCTCCTTGAAAAAGGAAGCATTGTTAGTGTTATCTATCGTCGGAACTGCATTATTTTATATCGTTATATTATTCACACTCGTTACATCAGAATATATGGGTGCATAAATAAAATGTCTCTTAAGACACTGCTGCCCTATCTCGAATTATTCGTATGGGCGTATGAAATCGCGCAAGTACGATCACGTATACCCGTAATTAAATATAATTGATAAGTACAGAACGCGAGGAGCTTAATCGGTAACTGAGGTATCATTAATCCCAGTCAAGGTTAATACAGATCGTTTCGCAGGCAAAAACAGTCACAGGAATTGAATGACTCGTCGACAATTCAACAGGCGTTATCCTGTATACGTAAAATACAATGTGCGCGCGTGTAAGTAGAGGTATATATTTATGCACAAATGACAGAGGTCCCACGACGCCACTTCGCAAGAAGACTTCGGACTTCCTTTTCTTTGTATCCAAGGCGGACAGCTCGTTGCACACGTTCAGAACTCCTGAAAATTGATTTACGTTCCAACGTTACAACATTGCGATTGTGTATCGTTTTGCAATGATTGTGAGAGCATTACACGTCGGTGATTATATTCGATCGATCGATGCCTCGCTGTACAAGCATATACGGCACACACGAAAATTTCGAAATGTTTTTCTAGTCACCTGCGATGGGCTGCTTCAACCGTGCCATGCACAGGTGTCGGTCCAGCGATATCTTCGAACGTGGTCGCAATTCTGTTGGTAATGAAAGAAACAATACGAAACAACGGATTAGCGTTGGATAAAAATTGCGTGGCGGCAGGTGTAACGACTTACATTGATTCACCTTATAGCACGGCACATTTCCAACGCGATTTCAATCTCGCACGTTTAAACATTTGACGGACCGCCCCGTATATCACGGCGGGTCTATAGCGCGGTAACATATCGTGCTATAGCGTGTTATCCCTACAACACGGTTTCGATCTAGCGTGTCACTCGTATAACTCGGCATTATTTAGGATCCAGTTATTGTAAGTATGTATACTTACGTACATATCGTATTATACGGGGAATACCTGTACTTCCTTTGTTTGCCTCCAACACGCACCCCGGTGGTGTTGTCGAAATAATCGCCACCATGGTTTTTATTGCACTTATGCAAATGAACGGTGACACTTCGCAATCCGCCATGACGGGACACGCAACAATTGATTGCGCAGGTTAGTTCGTAGTAAGGGCACCGACGAGATGTACGATTAGACAAATCAGTCAATGTATATTATCGGCTCGAATTCCCGGGGATCCGAGAACCCCATAACATTTCCGTGTCACCCGCAACGATACCGACAGATTATGGAAAACTGCTGGTAAGTGTGGCGACAGGGGTTTACCGACGTTGGTCGCGAAGTCGCGACCAGTGTTACCGTCGGCGGGCGTTACTAGTTTTAACTACGTTAGTGTTATCATAGTTAGTTTTACGACACTAGTCTTTAGTTCTAGTTGTTTAAGTATTTTAGCTCTAAAATTTTTAGGCTTATGACTGTGACGTCTGCCGGCATCGCCTTATTGACGAATTATCACAGACGAGATATAAGAATAGACAAGACATCTTATGGACTTTCGTGGCCCAACGTGATTGTCATACCGACTCAGAAATCCCACGCTGATTTGAGCGTACTCTGCTCAAGAACAGTGATCACTTGAAGAACTATTCTTTACTGAAGTAGCAGGGACGGGATTCATGCGATTGTTGAATATATGTAAATGCTTTGGGGGGATCAGGAAAGCTATTTCTCGGGCAACGTTTCGGTAGAAAAATTGAGCTACGATGCCTGGTCGCGCGATGCACTTTCGCTCGGCACGAGTTGAGTCGAAACCACATCGCGATGCATCGGGGCGATGAAATTGACAGTGTCACGTCAAGCGTCCCGCCTGTGCTGTCCCGCATTCATTGCGCGGCAAAGAACAAAAGAATTCTTTAACGAGGATCGTAGGTCCAGCTAAAAGTTGGTCAGAAACATTAGAAGTCCAGTTGGCACGACCCTAGGAGTCATAGATCCGGCTAAAAGTTGGTCAGAAACAGTAGAAGTCCAGTCGGCACGACCCTAGAGTCGTAGGTCCGGCTAAAAGTTGGTCAGAAACAGTAGAAGTCCAGTTGGCACGACCCTAGGAGTCATAGGTCCGGCTAAAAGATGGTCAGAAATAGTAGAAGTCCAGTTGGCACGACCCTAGGAGTCATAGATCCGGCTAAAAGTTGGTCAGAAACAGTAGAAGTCCAGTTGCCACGACCCTGGAGTCGTAGGTCCGGCTAAAAGATGGTCAGAAATAGTAGAAATCCAGTAGGTACAACACTGGGATCGTAGGTTCAGCTATAAGTCGGTCAGAACCCGAAGAAGTACAATAGACACGATCCTAAAGCCGTAGGTCCGGCTAAAAGTTGGTCAGAAAACGTAAAAGTCCAGTAGGTATAACAATAGGATCGTAGGTTCAGCTAAAAATTGTGCAGAAGCCGCGAAAGTCCAGTAGGGACGACCCTGGAGTCGTAGGTCCGGCTACTAGTTGGTCAGAAAACGTAAAAGGTCAGTAAGAATAACCGTAGGATCGTAGATTCAGCTAAAAATTGGTCGGAAGGCCCAAAAGTTCAGTACGTATGACCTTAGTACAGTAGTACGCATGACCGCGGTCGGAGACCCTCGAAGAGTTCGAAAATTGCGAATACCACCGAGCGCGACCGAGCGCTACCGACGCGCCGGCGCGTCGCGGAGTGGGGATGACGGTGCGCGGCGCACGCGGTGTCACTATCAGTTCAAGCGTCGTACCGTACGGGTCGTCTATGCTGTCGAAGGTTAGCGACATACATCACCTTACAATACAATAGCATCTTGTCTATTAGCTTCTATTAATTAATACGCGTTTATTTAACAATCGTTTGACTATCGCGGATGTACATTAAAGTCTTTATCGAGTCTCTTTTGCTGGACGCTTGACCGGTCATCCGGTACCATCGATTCTTTGATACGCGGTAACTGGTCGTTTATTAAAATATCGGATTAATTAATTTATTAATTTGGACGGTTTTTGGATTCACTATTATATTTTATTAACGATTACTCGGATTCAAAGCGGTGTTAAGGTTGCGCTTATTTTGTTTGCAATGTCACTTACATACCCATTTACATATGTCTTTCGCGACTTCGAATTCGATTCTGATTTTGGCACAGGTTTATCACGTTGCTTTTCTTTTTGTTGCAGATACAATGGATGATTGGTTGGTGGAGGATAATATATTGAGGCTGCAGGAATGGAGTATTGAGATACAATTGCTGCGATGCATAACAATCAGTCCGATGACGTATGATGAAGGATTGGTAACATTTAACTTATTATCCCAACGGTTTACGTATATTTCTTGTTATCTGGCGATTGGATTTTGGCTCAAGTTCTTTTCTTTCGATTGAAAGTTATTGAGCAGTTTAAACATTTTAAGTAGGACTTACAATATGCCATTCGCGATTGAAACTAGAGTCAGTAAATTTCATTAATTCTAAACGAAAAATTGAAATACTTTCATGTTTCGCTGCATATCGGTCGCGATTTCTATTATAGCTTCACTAGTATTTATTAAAAACTTTTATTATCTCTGTGACTTGGCACAAGTACGGTCAAATTGTATTTTCGATGCAGCATTGTCCGCGTACTTACGTACTGGTTGCCATGCACTTGAAGCATGATAAATAGTTTCGAGTCTTGATTTCTACAAGCAGCTACGAGAACTTATAAATGCGCGATATTGCTTACTAACTAAGATCATGATCACCTTTAAAACTCGGACAAAGAACAGTCACAGTATGCTTTTGATAAATCATTCATATTAATCTATAATAGTATATGTTGAATAGACAATTAACAGTAATTAAATCAGAATAATAATACGGTAGTACTTTATTAAAACAAAGCAGTATTTCCTCAACAGACGTTTGACAGGATGAAGAAATAAGAAAGAGATAAATAAAATCAAATGTGTATTGTTTCAATTTCTACCTCCTCACCCTATTTACTAACTTGTACAGATTCTCTTTCAGAAAATTTTGATGACCGCGCGCAATGCGGTCAGTAGAGTCAGTGCTTGCTCCGTCAAAGTTCTTTTTATTGTTTTTAGAGCGAAACCGCTCATAATAATTATAACTAAATATAAATAACAGTAAAGATACGCGAAAGTAGAGTCAGTGTTTGCTTCGAAATATTGCTCTCGCGAAATTAGAGTCACTTTGTTCGTCGATCACAATTGACGTGCGCGATAGTAGTCTTTTATTTTATTTTTTTTTCTTTCGCAATAAGTATTCCGGTATTAGAGTCAGCACCGATGCAGTTCGGCGAGTTCGGGCACTCATCCATCAACTCGAAGAGTAAGTATCTCTGTATTTCTTTAATCTTATTTTACAATGGTCTTTGATAATTATCATGATCGAAAAGTACTCAAAACGCAAAGATTTCAATGTTGTCTGTTCTTTTGAATGTTTCAGAAGCTGCCATGGGCTCAATTGTATCACCATAACGATATTGTTGGCCGCGCGCAATGCGGTTGGTAGAGTCAGTGCTTGTTCCGTCAAAGTTCTTTTTATTATTTTTTGAGCGCAGCCGCTCTTAATAATAATTCAACATAAATAACAGTAAAGAGACGCGAAATTAGAGTCAGTGTTTGCTCCGAAATAATACTCTTGCGAAAAATAGAGTCACTTTGTTCGTCGATCACAATTATTCCGTTTCCTTTTCCGTTCTCGGCTCGGAGGACTGATGGTTAGGGACTTAGTGTCAGCGAGTTACGATGTGTGGGGGCGTGATTGTGGTTCTGGACCCTGGTCACGAGGCCCTCGGTTAGACTACGTTATTCTCTAACATGGGTAGGTTATCCACCATTCTGGAATCGTGGTCGCGGTTCTTGCAATATCCGAGTTGCAGTGTCATCGGGGGGCGGTGTGTGGGGCTGTGATTGCTTTTCTGGACACTTTGGCCCGCCAAGTAGGATATTTATCCCCGTTAGACCACGCCAAGCACACCTTGGGGTGGCAGAAGGCATACGGGTCATAATCTAGAATCGTGGTTGTGGTTTTGCATATCCGTGCCTTAATGATTTCTGTGGCTCGGAATCGAAACTGGTGTCGATGCTAAGTCGTTTTACTGTCCAGACTCTGAGCCGAGGTCTCGCGGGCTGCTCGGTAGCAGTCACAAAAACAGTAGAAAGACTGTCGCGAAATTAGAATCACTTTGTTCGTCAATCATAAGTTTTCCATTAGAGTCAGTGTCCTGTTCGGCGAGTTCGGGCTTTCAGCCATCAATTTGACGAGTAAGTATCTCCTTCGTTCTTTAATCTTGTATTGCAATAATCATTGATAATTAACACATTCCAAAAGTACTGAAAATACATAGATTTTAATGTTGTTTGCTCTTTTTGAATGTTTCAGCAGCTTCCATGGCTTCGATGGCGACGAGCTTGACCGCACACCTGGTGAGTCTGCAACCGGTGAGTGGCATGCTTTAAAGTTCCTCTGGTCACTCAATCATGTCGCAGGACGAAAGGTCCGAACCGACACGAGTGACTGGTTGTAATTACGTAGATTTTTCTCGCAAGCACTGTGACCATGGATATATGGAAATATACTCATGAGTAGTAACTTTTTTACTGTTTTATATTATATGAGGATAGGTCTTCTTGTACAACGCGTTTTTAAATAGCTTGATAATTTTAAAACAGATCATATTTAGTACAAAATATATCACTATATATCTTTTTATAATAGAGTATTTAATTGAATACCTATGAAACGATATTTAAATAGTTACTAATTATTGAATGAATATAAAGTAACGCCCAGTATTCTACGTGCATTAGTTTGTAGTGGAGAAGTCGAATACCATTCGACTTCGTTTATTTGTCAATTGCAATTAGTGCACAGTTATAATAAATTGTTAGTAAGAGTATAGTCGTTCCTTTTTTTTACTAGTTTGATTATATATAAAGTAAAGGTACTTACTTACCTTGTCAATTTGTTTAGAGATATCAATAGTTTCTCCTTTTCCGTACAAGATATCAATTAAACCTGAATGTACAAGAAGACAATACGCGAACGGGTAGATCTCGAAATCAAAGCAATCTACTTTAAATCCAACCTTGCGTTTTAGAAGCAATGCTTTGATGACGGGAACACCCGAGGATGTTTCAATTTCATTCAAAGTATATTAAAGTAGAGTCATTGAATAATTTTTCAAATAAAGTAGACTCATTGCACAATTTTTCTAGTAAAGTAGAGTCATTGCACAATTCTTTTAATAAACTAGAGTCATTGCATAATTTTTCTAATAAAGTAGAGTCTTTGCATCACTTTTCTAATAAAGTAGAGTCATTGATTAATTTTTCTAATAAAATAGAATCATATATTGATCTGGTATATAACATATAGTATACATACTTAGCCCGTTAGAAAATCAGTTTGTCTTTATCATCTTTTTAGACGAGGATTTTCAGGTTTAACCCTTTCCGTGTTCACTGCCCGGATCCCACTCACGTGCCCCTGTGCTACTTGGGTGGGAAAACGGTGGTAGAGCACGACGATATTTCTTTAGTTTATAAGCCATAAAATGATTTATTGTTGGCGACTGACAGTGCGTTGGTGTATCGTGCACGACGTAATATCCGCATTGTGTGTGTGGTTAGGCTACGGATTTGCGTCGTTCCGTACTAAAATGTAACTATTATGACCAAGATAAGATGTCCATTAATTTAAAACAGAGACATCATTTTTATTATTAATTGCATTAATAATCCCTATTATACTGAGGCACGAAGTTTTGCCATTTAAGATGACAAAGGCCAAATGCCAAAGAGAATCGAATATACTTATCAATTGCTATCAAGTAGCTCTTGTATCGGTGCTATTTCATTATCTTATTAAATATCAACCGCGGCGTGGTTTTTTTCCACGCGAACGCAAAGATCCCAGCCACTGTCAGTCGATTTCAGAAAAATGGTACGTACATTAGAGTGTGCAAGTTGTGACAACACCTGGGTGTCGGGGGCGTCCCGGGACGCCTCCCTAGTGTAGGCTTTTGCGCCCAAGTGTTTGACTGAGAACCGTGGAGTGTCGTGTGTTGGTGTGTTTGTTTGCCATTTTTTAAATATAGGTCCAGGTAGGATAGGTAGCATACTTTCTGGTGCGATTGATAGACATAAGTAGGTAGGGCCGGGCAGGTTGACACAGTCTCCGATCGGGTAGGCACTATTTCGCGTGTTCAACCTGTTTCAGGAAATCTGATTTGAAAAGCCGACGGTGAAGCTGTGGCGCGAACGAAAATGCGTTCGCCTCTGGCTTTGCCTATCGATTTTTCGAATCCTTCGCGGTCGTGGTCGCGATTTAGGCTCCGAAACGAAACGTGTTACATTATGCTCGAGGCTGCACGTGTGAACGAAGAACGATTACAATTTTAATCGTAATCTTTGCGATTTTCCGTAATCACAATTTTACGATTTTATTTGATCGTGATTCGGCCACGTGTGTTCCATTTAGCTCCGCGATTTAAACTCTTTATTTCACATTTATAAGTTTTCCCTTGGTTTTCGATTAGAGCCTCGAGCCTAGTTTAAGTTTCAGCTGGCCCTTGGGTCCGACGAAAAGAAGAGGCTATATGCCGAAGAGGCCCGACAAACTGTCACTCAAGAGGGCAACTACTAATGGTTCCCCATTCTTTTTAAGAATGGGGAATCATTCTTTGTTACTACTTTGTCACTGTGCTTGCATTTCCATTTGTAGAATTTTTATTTGTACTTGGCCGACGCACATTCCGGCCCAACGATACAGCCCTCCCAAAAATATCGCGTTGCTATAGAGTTGCGAGAAACTTGCGAACGGGTCGAGTTAGAGTTGCGTTGAATGCCACTTATTGCTATTCTTATTGCTAGTTAAATTGTAGTATTTTATAATACACTTTACATGTGAGCTTCTAGTGTTGCGGAAATTGTTTTCGCGTATTGGAACTTTCAGTTCATTTTTCAGAGGATCTTCAATTTGCTGATTTTTGGTTATTACAAATAATTTACTGTTTGCTTTCTATTAGTCTTAATAAATAGTGTTGCGAAATGATTGTATCGCGAGTTCCAGTTAGCGTTGCGTTGATTAAAGATCGCGTTTTTAAGTAGAGTTGCGACTACTAGTCCCCATCTGCTTCCAATTGGAAGCCTGTTCCTGAACCAGGAACTTTTTCTTTTCAGCGTTTTATATTTGCCTTTCTTTTTATTTTATTTTTCTTAATAATTATACTACCTGGAATGTCTGTTGATGGAAGTACTGCTAAAAATTTGCATACATATTAGTAAATTACTGTGTGAACGAAATGAAAAGAAATGAAAAAGAAAATAAAAGAAAGAGAAAGGAAAAGAAGAAAAAAAGAAAAGAAAAGAAAAGAAAAGAAAAGAAAGGAAAAGAAAAAGAAAAAGAAAAGAAAAAGAGCAAAGTAAAAGCCAGATATAATTTGCAGAATCTTTGATAAATTTATAATAATTCTAGACAGTAGATTTAAATTAGAGTTAATACTAGTGAGTGTTCATTATTGGAGTTTAACTCTTAAATATTTCTTCTTAATTGTTGCAATTCGATCTTAACCTTTTTTTTAGTAGAGCCAATTTTTATAACTTTTCGAGCTTGCTTTGTAGAAATTGAAATTCACTCGCGATATCCGTAAATGTTTAAACAAAAATCCTTGCACGAAAAACGTTATTGGCAGTAGTTGGGTCTCGGCATGGTGATAGTGAAAGTTTGATATTTTGCTTCCGAATAATCGTTTGGTGCTTCTTTGTTGAAGCAAAATAGAATCAATTGTAGTGAAATGTGACTACTTCATTTTGGAGTTTTTAATGAACGTGATACCACCATTCAGTTTGATCTAGAACGTACAAAAGAATATATCACTTTGGCCGAAATCCAATTAACTATTGTTATCAAAAAATAGCAGCATTTTTCATATCAATTCTGATTTATTAACTGCGCTAAAATTCAGTTATTCCGAATTAAAAGCAGCTTCATTTCGATATAAAATGGGGAGGCTTGGGGATGTCACTAATCCAATGCTTGAGATTGTTACAGATTCACAGATGAACCCAAATATGCTATATTAAACAAACATAAGTACATACGTCAGAGGATCAAGAGTGGAATATATGGAATACAGATCCAGAAATATTATCAAAGACTCGATTGGAATTTTTAAAATTAAAGAGCCAGCCGCGTCGATCCAATTTGTGAGTTTAAGAATTCATTCTTATAATGCTTTACTAATTATTTCGAGTTTGTGCATGTTTCAGAAGCATTGAAAAGAAGAGGATTCATGAAACAATGTATAATACGAGCACACCCTCACCCCATCCCTGCCCCAAACCCCTGTCCTTATTAACTAATTACAGGTGTTAGACAATTAATTAGGCAGGCCCAAATATATATCGAACAATACTTTTAGCTCTTTATGTAGGTAGGATTTGTCTGAACACACAATCTTAGATCTTTATACTGGCAGGTTTTACACGAATTGAAATTATTAGACTTTTAATTAGGCAGGGTGTATAAAACCAAATATTGTTGGCAGGTGCTGCAATTTTTTGGTTCGAGTTTCTGTCTGTTCTAGGACACCATGGACCACATGATTAGTATGGACGAATTGAAGAGGAATTAAACATATACGTACTTATACCTATATGAGTTTGGTAAACTATATTTTATATTCCTATGTAGGTAGGATATTATTGAAATTATTCTTTTAATTGAACTCTTAGATGTTATACTAGGTAGGGTGATTCTAGTCTTAAGTTAGCTCTTTAGACAGGCAGGGCGTATTCGAAACTAATCTAAAATTTAAGAAAGTAGGGTTTATTTTTAAGTTATGTCTTAGCTTTTAAGCCCGCGGTGTTCACCACTGCAATAATATTTCGTTGACTAGTTTTTAAGATCATATGACATATTTTTAAGAAAGTTCTATTTCAGGAAATTGAATTCTCTTGCAGATTTTCTTTCAGGTTTCCTTCTGATATTCAATTTAGCTTTCGGTCGTGAATTTTCCAAGTTACTCCTCTTGTTGTCTTACTTGTACTACGATCAATTAATGAACGTTCTACAAATTGACAATAATAGGAGATTTTTCTTTCTCACATGTTATATTAGAATTAGTTTTCGCGTAATTGGAGGGTGGAAGGGCCGTGGCTAGGGTGGGTCTCCATGCGCAGTAACCTCCACGTGGTGAGACCCGGGCAATCAATTATTTATCGTATAATTATTAAACGTTTAAGAGACGTTTGATAATTATGTGGAAAATAATTCGAGCGAATAGACTGCGCATTGCACTTTCCCTTCTCATTCCCTTTTTCGCTTCATTCCCTTTTTTGCTTCATTCTCCCTTTTGCTTCATTTCCTTTCTTGCTTCATTCCGTCTTTTGCTTCATTTCGTTTTTTGCTTCATTCCCTTTTCCGTTCTCGGCTCAGAGGACCGATGGTAAGGCGCTGTTGCACCTGTTGCGATATTTGGGTTGCACTTTCAGCGACGAGCGGTGTGTGAGGCTGTGACTGTGGTTCTGGACAGGTGAACCGCCAAGTGGGATACTTCTCCCCGTTAGACCACGCCAAGCACACCTTGGGGTGGCAGAAGGCATAAGGGGACCTAATCTGGAATCGTGGTTGCGGTTTTGCATATCCGTGCCTCAATGATTGCTGTGGCTCGGTATCGAAACTGGTGTCGATTGTAAGTCGTTCTACTGTCCAGACTCTGGGCCGAGGGCTCGCGGGCTGCTCGGTAGCAGTCACTTTCGTTACTTGCCTCCCATTTGATCCCATTTATGAGTTAAAGATTTTTATAATGCTTTACTAATTACTTCCAATTTGTCTTTGTTTCAGAAGGATTGAAAGGACTCAGCCGAAGAAGAGGATTGTTTAAAATATGTTTAATATGACCACACCCTCACCCTGCCCCTGCCCGTGCCCAACCCCTGCCCGTGCCCAGCCCCTGCCCAGTTGCCAGTTGTCTGTTCTAGGGACGCATGGACCACGAAATTAAAATGGACTAATTGAAGAGGAATTAAGAATATGCATACTTATACCTACAATAATATGATAAAGTATCTATTACATTCCTATTTAGGTAGCATATCATTGAAATTGTTCTTTTAATTGAACTCTTAGATATTATATTAGGTAGGGTGATTTTAGTTTTAAGTTAGATCTTTAGTCAGGCAGGGCGCATTTGAATTTAATCTAGTATTTAAGAAAGGAGGATTTATTTTTAAACTGTGCCTTGGTTTTTAAGACAGCAGTGTACACTGCTGTGATAATATTTCGCTGCCTAGTTTCTAAGATCATAGGATATATTATTAAGAAAGTTTTATTTCAGGAAATTGGACTCTCTTCTTGATTTTCTTTCAGGTTTCGTTTTGATATTCCATTTAGCTTTCGGTCGTGAATTTTCCAAATACCCCTCTTGTTGTCTTATTTGTACTACGATCAATTAATGAACGTTCTACAAATTGACAATAATAGGAGATTTTTCTTTCTCACATGTTATATTAGAATTAGTTTTCGCGTAATTGGAGGGTGGAAGGGCCGTGGCTAGGGTGGGTCTCCATGCGCAGTAACCTCCACGTGGTGAGACCCGGGCAATCAATTATTTATCGTATAATTATTAAACGTTTAAGAGACGTTTGATAATTATGTGGAAAATAATTCGAGCGAATAGACTGCGCATTGCACTTTCCCTTCTCATTCCCTTTTTCGCTTCATTCCCTTTTTTGCTTCATTCTCCCTTTTGCTTCATTTCCTTTCTTGCTTCATTCCGTCTTTTGCTTCATTTCGTTTTTTGCTTCATTCCCTTTTCCGTTCTCGGCTCAGAGGACCGATGGTAAGGCGCTGTTGCACCTGTTGCGATATTTGGGTTGCACTTTCAGCGACGAGCGGTGTGTGAGGCTGTGACTGTGGTTCTGGACAGGTGAACCGCCAAGTGGGATACTTCTCCCCGTTAGACCACGCCAAGCACACCTTGGGGTGGCAGAAGGCATAAGGGGACCTAATCTGGAATCGTGGTTGCGGTTTTGCATATCCGTGCCTCAATGATTGCTGTGGCTCGGTATCGAAACTGGTGTCGATTGTAAGTCGTTCTACTGTCCAGACTCTGGGCCGAGGGCTCGCGGGCTGCTCGGTAGCAGTCACTTTCGTTACTTGCCTCCCATTTGATCCCATTTATGAGTTAAAGATTTTTATAATGCTTTACTAATTACTTCCAATTTGTCTTTGTTTCAGAAGGATTGAAAGGACTCAGCCGAAGAAGAGGATTGTTTAAAATATGTTTAATATGACCACACCCTCACCCTGCCCCTGCCCGTGCCCAACCCCTGCCCGTGCCCAGCCCCTGCCCAGTTGCCAGTTGTCTGTTCTAGGGAGGCATGGACCACGAAATTAAAATGGACTAATTGAAGAGGAATTAAGAATATGCATACTTATACCTACAATAATATGATAAAGTATCTGTTACATTCCTATTTAGGTAGCATATCATTGAAATTGTTCTTTTAATTGAACTCTTAGATATTATATTAGGTAGGGTGATTTTAGTTTTAAGTTAGATCTTTAGTCAGGCAGGGCGCATTTGAATTTAATCTAGTATTTAAGAAAGGAGGATTTATTTTTAAACTGTGCCTTGGTTTTTAAGACAGCAGTGTACACTGCTGTGATAATATTTCGCTGCCTAGTTTCTAAGATCATAGGATATATTATTAAGAAAGTTTTATTTCAGGAAATTGGACTCTCTTCTTGATTTTCTTTCAGGTTTCGTTTTGATATTCCATTTAGCTTTCGGTCGTGAATTTTCCAAATACCCCTCTTGTTGTCTTATTTGTACTACGATCAATTAATGAACGTTCTACAAATTGACAATAATAGGAGATTTTTCTTTCTCACATGTTATATTAGAATTAGTTTTCGCGTAATTGGAGGGTGGAAGGGCCGTGGCTAGGGTGGGTCTCCATGCGCAGTAACCTCCACGTGGTGAGACCCGGGCAATCAATTATTTATCGTATAATTATTAAACGTTTAAGAGACGTTTGATAATTATGTGGAAAATAATTCGAGCGAATAGACTGCGCATTGCACTTTCCCTTCTCATTCCCTTTTTCGCTTCATTCCCTTTTTTGCTTCATTCTCCCTTTTGCTTCATTTCCTTTCTTGCTTCATTCCGTCTTTTGCTTCATTTCGTTTTTTGCTTCATTCCCTTTTCCGTTCTCGGCTCAGAGGACCGATGGTAAGGCGCTGTTGCACCTGTTGCGATATTTGGGTTGCACTTTCAGCGACGAGCGGTGTGTGAGGCTGTGACTGTGGTTCTGGACAGGTGAACCGCCAAGTGGGATACTTCTCCCCGTTAGACCACGCCAAGCACACCTTGGGGTGGCAGAAGGCATAAGGGGACCTAATCTGGAATCGTGGTTGCGGTTTTGCATATCCGTGCCTCAATGATTGCTGTGGCTCGGTATCGAAACTGGTGTCGATTGTAAGTCGTTCTACTGTCCAGACTCTGGGCCGAGGGCTCGCGGACTGCTCGGTAGCAGTCACTTTCGTTACTTGCCTCCCATTTGATCCCATTTATGAGTTAAAGATTTTTATAATGCTTTACTAATTACTTCCAATTTGTCTTTGTTTCAGAAGGATTGAAAGGACTCAGCCGAAGAAGAGGATTGTTTAAAATATGTTTAATATGACCACACCCTCACCCTGCCCCTGCCCGTGCCCAACCCCTGCCCGTGCCCAGCCCCTGCCCAGTTGCCAGTTGTCTGTTCTAGGGACGCATGGACCACGAAATTAAAATGGACTAATTGAAGAGGAATTAAGAATATGCATACTTATACCTACAATAATATGATAAAGTATCTGTTACATTCCTATTTAGGTAGCATATCATTGAAATTGTTCTTTTAATTGAACTCTTAGATATTATATTAGGTAGGGTGATTTTAGTTTTAAGTTAGATCTTTAGTCAGGCAGGGCGCATTTGAATTTAATCTAGTATTTAAGAAAGGAGGATTTATTTTTAAACTGTGCCTTGGTTTTTAAGACAGCAGTGTACACTGCTGTGATAATATTTCGCTGCCTAGTTTCTAAGATCATAGGATATATTATTAAGAAAGTTTTATTTCAGGAAATTGGACTCTCTTCTTGATTTTCTTTCAGGTTTCGTTTTGATATTCCATTTAGCTTTCGGTCGTGAATTTTCCAAATACCCCTCTTGTTGTCTTATTTGTACTACGATCAATTAATGAACGTTCTACAAATTGACAATAATAGGAGATTTTTCTTTCTCACATGTTATATTAGAATTAGTTTTCGCGTAATTGGAGGGTGGAAGGGCCGTGGCTAGGGTGGGTCTCCATGCGCAGTAACCTCCACGTGGTGAGACCCGGGCAATCAATTATTTATCGTATAATTATTAAACGTTTAAGAGACGTTTGATAATTATGTGGAAAATAATTCGAGCGAATAGACTGCGCATTGCACTTTCCCTTCTCATTCCCTTTTTCGCTTCATTCCCTTTTTTGCTTCATTCTCCCTTTTGCTTCATTTCCTTTCTTGCTTCATTCCGTCTTTTGCTTCATTTCGTTTTTTGCTTCATTCCCTTTTCCGTTCTCGGCTCAGAGGACCGATGGTAAGGCGCTGTTGCACCTGTTGCGATATTTGGGTTGCACTTTCAGCGACGAGCGGTGTGTGAGGCTGTGACTGTGGTTCTGGACAGGTGAACCGCCAAGTGGGATACTTCTCCCCGTTAGACCACGCCAAGCACACCTTGGGGTGGCAGAAGGCATAAGGGGACCTAATCTGGAATCGTGGTTGCGGTTTTGCATATCCGTGCCTCAATGATTGCTGTGGCTCGGTATCGAAACTGGTGTCGATTGTAAGTCGTTCTACTGTCCAGACTCTGGGCCGAGGGCTCGCGGGCTGCTCGGTAGCAGTCACTTTCGTTACTTGCCTCCCATTTGATCCCATTTATGAGTTAAAGATTTTTATAATGCTTTACTAATTACTTCCAATTTGTCTTTGTTTCAGAAGGATTGAAAGGACTCAGCCGAAGAAGAGGATTGTTTAAAATATGTTTAATATGACCACACCCTCACCCTGCCCCTGCCCGTGCCCAACCCCTGCCCGTGCCCAGCCCCTGCCCAGTTGCCAGTTGTCTGTTCTAGGGAGGCATGGACCACGAAATTAAAATGGACTAATTGAAGAGGAATTAAGAATATGCATACTTATACCTACAATAATATGATAAAGTATCTGTTACATTCCTATTTAGGTAGCATATCATTGAAATTGTTCTTTTAATTGAACTCTTAGATATTATATTAGGTAGGGTGATTTTAGTTTTAAGTTAGATCTTTAGTCAGGCAGGGCGCATTTGAATTTAATCTAGTATTTAAGAAAGGAGGATTTATTTTTAAACTGTGCCTTGGTTTTTAAGACAGCAGTGTACACTGCTGTGATAATATTTCGCTGCCTAGTTTCTAAGATCATAGGATATATTATTAAGAAAGTTTTATTTCAGGAAATTGGACTCTCTTCTTGATTTTCTTTCAGGTTTCGTTTTGATATTCCATTTAGCTTTCGGTCGTGAATTTTCCAAATACCCCTCTTGTTGTCTTATTTGTACTACGATCAATTAATGAACGTTCTACAAATTGACAATAATAGGAGATTTTTCTTTCTCACATGTTATATTAGAATTAGTTTTCGCGTAATTGGAGGGTGGAAGGGCCGTGGCTAGGGTGGGTCTCCATGCGCAGTAACCTCCACGTGGTGAGACCCGGGCAATCAATTATTTATCGTATAATTATTAAACGTTTAAGAGACGTTTGATAATTATGTGGAAAATAATTCGAGCGAATAGACTGCGCATTGCACTTTCCCTTCTCATTCCCTTTTTCGCTTCATTCCCTTTTTTGCTTCATTCTCCCTTTTGCTTCATTTCCTTTCTTGCTTCATTCCGTCTTTTGCTTCATTTCGTTTTTTGCTTCATTCCCTTTTCCGTTCTCGGCTCAGAGGACCGATGGTAAGGCGCTGTTGCACCTGTTGCGATATTTGGGTTGCACTTTCAGCGACGAGCGGTGTGTGAGGCTGTGACTGTGGTTCTGGACAGGTGAACCGCCAAGTGGGATACTTCTCCCCGTTAGACCACGCCAAGCACACCTTGGGGTGGCAGAAGGCATAAGGGGACCTAATCTGGAATCGTGGTTGCGGTTTTGCATATCCGTGCCTCAATGATTGCTGTGGCTCGGTATCGAAACTGGTGTCGATTGTAAGTCGTTCTACTGTCCAGACTCTGGGCCGAGGGCTCGCGGGCTGCTCGGTAGCAGTCACTTTCGTTACTTGCCTCCCATTTGATCCCATTTATGAGTTAAAGATTTTTATAATGCTTTACTAATTACTTCCAATTTGTCTTTGTTTCAGAAGGATTGAAAGGACTCAGCCGAAGAAGAGGATTGTTTAAAATATGTTTAATATGACCACACCCTCACCCTGCCCCTGCCCGTGCCCAACCCCTGCCCGTGCCCAGCCCCTGCCCAGTTGCCAGTTGTCTGTTCTAGGGAGGCATGGACCACGAAATTAAAATGGACTAATTGAAGAGGAATTAAGAATATGCATACTTATACCTACAATAATATGATAAAGTATCTGTTACATTCCTATTTAGGTAGCATATCATTGAAATTGTTCTTTTAATTGAACTCTTAGATATTATATTAGGTAGGGTGATTTTAGTTTTAAGTTAGATCTTTAGTCAGGCAGGGCGCATTTGAATTTAATCTAGTATTTAAGAAAGGAGGATTTATTTTTAAACTGTGCCTTGGTTTTTAAGACAGCAGTGTACACTGCTGTGATAATATTTCGCTGCCTAGTTTCTAAGATCATAGGATATATTATTAAGAAAGTTTTATTTCAGGAAATTGGACTCTCTTCTTGATTTTCTTTCAGGTTTCGTTTTGATATTCCATTTAGCTTTCGGTCGTGAATTTTCCAAATACCCCTCTTGTTGTCTTATTTGTACTACGATCAATTAATGAACGTTCTACAAATTGACAATAATAGGAGATTTTTCTTTCTCACATGTTATATTAGAATTAGTTTTCGCGTAATTGGAGGGTGGAAGGGCCGTGGCTAGGGTGGGTCTCCATGCGCAGTAACCTCCACGTGGTGAGACCCGGGCAATCAATTATTTATCGTATAATTATTAAACGTTTAAGAGACGTTTGATAATTATGTGGAAAATAATTCGAGCGAATAGACTGCGCATTGCACTTTCCCTTCTCATTCCCTTTTTCGCTTCATTCCCTTTTTTGCTTCATTCTCCCTTTTGCTTCATTTCCTTTCTTGCTTCATTCCGTCTTTTGCTTCATTTCGTTTTTTGCTTCATTCCCTTTTCCGTTCTCGGCTCAGAGGACCGATGGTAAGGCGCTGTTGCACCTGTTGCGATATTTGGGTTGCACTTTCAGCGACGAGCGGTGTGTGAGGCTGTGACTGTGGTTCTGGACAGGTGAACCGCCAAGTGGGATACTTCTCCCCGTTAGACCACGCCAAGCACACCTTGGGGTGGCAGAAGGCATAAGGGGACCTAATCTGGAATCGTGGTTGCGGTTTTGCATATCCGTGCCTCAATGATTGCTGTGGCTCGGTATCGAAACTGGTGTCGATTGTAAGTCGTTCTACTGTCCAGACTCTGGGCCGAGGGCTCGCGGGCTGCTCGGTAGCAGTCACTTTCGTTACTTGCCTCCCATTTGATCCCATTTATGAGTTAAAGATTTTTATAATGCTTTACTAATTACTTCCAATTTGTCTTTGTTTCAGAAGGATTGAAAGGACTCAGCCGAAGAAGAGGATTGTTTAAAATATGTTTAATATGACCACACCCTCACCCTGCCCCTGCCCGTGCCCAACCCCTGCCCGTGCCCAGCCCCTGCCCAGTTGCCAGTTGTCTGTTCTAGGGACGCATGGACCACGAAATTAAAATGGACTAATTGAAGAGGAATTAAGAATATGCATACTTATACCTACAATAATATGATAAAGTATCTGTTACATTCCTATTTAGGTAGCATATCATTGAAATTGTTCTTTTAATTGAACTCTTAGATATTATATTAGGTAGGGTGATTTTAGTTTTAAGTTAGATCTTTAGTCAGGCAGGGCGCATTTGAATTTAATCTAGTATTTAAGAAAGGAGGATTTATTTTTAAACTGTGCCTTGGTTTTTAAGACAGCAGTGTACACTGCTGTGATAATATTTCGCTGCCTAGTTTCTAAGATCATAGGATATATTATTAAGAAAGTTTTATTTCAGGAAATTGGACTCTCTTCTTGATTTTCTTTCAGGTTTCGTTTTGATATTCCATTTAGCTTTCGGTCGTGAATTTTCCAAATACCCCTCTTGTTGTCTTATTTGTACTACGATCAATTAATGAACGTTCTACAAATTGACAATAATAGGAGATTTTTCTTTCTCACATGTTATATTAGAATTAGTTTTCGCGTAATTGGAGGGTGGAAGGGCCGTGGCTAGGGTGGGTCTCCATGCGCAGTAACCTCCACGTGGTGAGACCCGGGCAATCAATTATTTATCGTATAATTATTAAACGTTTAAGAGACGTTTGATAATTATGTGGAAAATAATTCGAGCGAATAGACTGCGCATTGCACTTTCCCTTCTCATTCCCTTTTTCGCTTCATTCCCTTTTTTGCTTCATTCTCCCTTTTGCTTCATTTCCTTTCTTGCTTCATTCCGTCTTTTGCTTCATTTCGTTTTTTGCTTCATTCCCTTTTCCGTTCTCGGCTCAGAGGACCGATGGTAAGGCGCTGTTGCACCTGTTGCGATATTTGGGTTGCACTTTCAGCGACGAGCGGTGTGTGAGGCTGTGACTGTGGTTCTGGACAGGTGAACCGCCAAGTGGGATACTTCTCCCCGTTAGACCACGCCAAGCACACCTTGGGGTGGCAGAAGGCATAAGGGGACCTAATCTGGAATCGTGGTTGCGGTTTTGCATATCCGTGCCTCAATGATTGCTGTGGCTCGGTATCGAAACTGGTGTCGATTGTAAGTCGTTCTACTGTCCAGACTCTGGGCCGAGGGCTCGCGGGCTGCTCGGTAGCAGTCACTTTCGTTACTTGCCTCCCATTTGATCCCATTTATGAGTTAAAGATTTTTATAATGCTTTACTAATTACTTCCAATTTGTCTTTGTTTCAGAAGGATTGAAAGGACTCAGCCGAAGAAGAGGATTGTTTAAAATATGTTTAATATGACCACACCCTCACCCTGCCCCTGCCCGTGCCCAACCCCTGCCCGTGCCCAGCCCCTGCCCAGTTGCCAGTTGTCTGTTCTAGGGACGCATGGACCACGAAATTAAAATGGACTAATTGAAGAGGAATTAAGAATATGCATACTTATACCTACAATAATATGATAAAGTATCTGTTACATTCCTATTTAGGTAGCATATCATTGAAATTGTTCTTTTAATTGAACTCTTAGATATTATATTAGGTAGGGTGATTTTAGTTTTAAGTTAGATCTTTAGTCAGGCAGGGCGCATTTGAATTTAATCTAGTATTTAAGAAAGGAGGATTTATTTTTAAACTGTGCCTTGGTTTTTAAGACAGCAGTGTACACTGCTGTGATAATATTTCGCTGCCTAGTTTCTAAGATCATAGGATATATTATTAAGAAAGTTTTATTTCAGGAAATTGGACTCTCTTCTTGATTTTCTTTCAGGTTTCGTTTTGATATTCCATTTAGCTTTCGGTCGTGAATTTTCCAAATACCCCTCTTGTTGTCTTATTTGTACTACGATCAATTAATGAACGTTCTACAAATTGACAATAATAGGAGATTTTTCTTTCTCACATGTTATATTAGAATTAGTTTTCGCGTAATTGGAGGGTGGAAGGGCCGTGGCTAGGGTGGGTCTCCATGCGCAGTAACCTCCACGTGGTGAGACCCGGGCAATCAATTATTTATCGTATAATTATTAAACGTTTAAGAGACGTTTGATAATTATGTGGAAAATAATTCGAGCGAATAGACTGCGCATTGCACTTTCCCTTCTCATTCCCTTTTTCGCTTCATTCCCTTTTTTGCTTCATTCTCCCTTTTGCTTCATTTCCTTTCTTGCTTCATTCCGTCTTTTGCTTCATTTCGTTTTTTGCTTCATTCCCTTTTCCGTTCTCGGCTCAGAGGACCGATGGTAAGGCGCTGTTGCACCTGTTGCGATATTTGGGTTGCACTTTCAGCGACGAGCGGTGTGTGAGGCTGTGACTGTGGTTCTGGACAGGTGAACCGCCAAGTGGGATACTTCTCCCCGTTAGACCACGCCAAGCACACCTTGGGGTGGCAGAAGGCATAAGGGGACCTAATCTGGAATCGTGGTTGCGGTTTTGCATATCCGTGCCTCAATGATTGCTGTGGCTCGGTATCGAAACTGGTGTCGATTGTAAGTCGTTCTACTGTCCAGACTCTGGGCCGAGGGCTCGCGGGCTGCTCGGTAGCAGTCACTTTCGTTACTTGCCTCCCATTTGATCCCATTTATGAGTTAAAGATTTTTATAATGCTTTACTAATTACTTCCAATTTGTCTTTGTTTCAGAAGGATTGAAAGGACTCAGCCGAAGAAGAGGATTGTTTAAAATATGTTTAATATGACCACACCCTCACCCTGCCCCTGCCCGTGCCCAACCCCTGCCCGTGCCCAGCCCCTGCCCAGTTGCCAGTTGTCTGTTCTAGGGAGGCATGGACCACGAAATTAAAATGGACTAATTGAAGAGGAATTAAGAATATGCATACTTATACCTACAATAATATGATAAAGTATCTGTTACATTCCTATTTAGGTAGCATATCATTGAAATTGTTCTTTTAATTGAACTCTTAGATATTATATTAGGTAGGGTGATTTTAGTTTTAAGTTAGATCTTTAGTCAGGCAGGGCGCATTTGAATTTAATCTAGTATTTAAGAAAGGAGGATTTATTTTTAAACTGTGCCTTGGTTTTTAAGACAGCAGTGTACACTGCTGTGATAATATTTCGCTGCCTAGTTTCTAAGATCATAGGATATATTATTAAGAAAGTTTTATTTCAGGAAATTGGACTCTCTTCTTGATTTTCTTTCAGGTTTCGTTTTGATATTCCATTTAGCTTTCGGTCGTGAATTTTCCAAATACCCCTCTTGTTGTCTTATTTGTACTACGATCAATTAATGAACGTTCTACAAATTGACAATAATAGGAGATTTTTCTTTCTCACATGTTATATTAGAATTAGTTTTCGCGTAATTGGAGGGTGGAAGGGCCGTGGCTAGGGTGGGTCTCCATGCGCAGTAACCTCCACGTGGTGAGACCCGGGCAATCAATTATTTATCGTATAATTATTAAACGTTTAAGAGACGTTTGATAATTATGTGGAAAATAATTCGAGCGAATTGACTGCGTATTGCACTTAGGATACAATGTTCAATAATGGCCGCTTAATGTTCGTTTTTTTCCGCAATTAATGTTCGCGGACTCATCCCTACCGATTTTTGGACCTGCTCCGATGTATCGAGGATGTAGGTTGCGTCCGAGTTATCTCCACTTGTCATCAGCAATGGTCCTTAACACGTTGAGTGCCACGCCGGTTTTGCCACACTTTCCGTTTAGGCCACACGGCGCGAAATGCGCGACGGCGCGCCGCGGCGTAGCTTAACTCTGTGACACACCGACGCCTGAACGGAAAGTTTAGTGTCAGTCACCGATGACTGACGCGGCCTGAACGGAAAGTTTAGAGTCAGTCACTGAACGGAAAGTTGATTGTCAGTCACCGATGACTGACGCGGCCTGAACGGAAAGTTTAGAGTCAGTCACTGAACGGAAAGTTGATTGTCAGTCACCGATGACTGACGCGGCCTGAACGGAAAGTTTAGAGTCAGTCACTGAACGGAAAGTTGATTGTCAGTCACCGATGACTGACGCGGCCTGAACGGAAAGTTTAGAGTCAGTCACTGAACGGAAAGTTGATTGTCAGTCACCGATGACTGACGCGGCCTGAACGGAAAGTTTAGAGTCAGTCACTGAACGGAAAGTTGATTGTCAGTCACCGATGACTGACGCGGCCTGAACGGAAAGTTTAGTGTCAGCCACTGAACGGAAAGTCAATTGTCAGTCACCGATGACTGACGCGGCCTGACCGGAAAGTTTAGTGTCAGACACCGATGCCTGACGTGGCACTCAACGTGTTAAATATATCTCACGCTGGTTCTCAGTACATCTCAATCCACTCCCAACACAGCCTAAACCGAGCGTGCCGAAAAGTGATAAGCATGAACAATTCCTTATAAATCACATCCCTGGATAGTGTTCGCTAGGCAGCTTCGAAGCAGCGAACATTAAGTGGGCATTACTGTCCACTGTAGTTATTGGAGCGGAGAGAATCTTAAGTTCTTATTGCAATTACTTTTGAGTTCTCGTTTCTATCGTTGTATCTATCTGCAGCTGTAAATATTGTGTATTATTTATTGCCCTGCTTCTTATGTAGACTCTTCTGTTTTCTGACGCTTTCGAGATAATTCATTAGTAACATAAATCATATATGTTTCGCCTAGAGAATTACATTTTCTTATTTCTCAAGAAGTCTTCTTCTTTATAATTGAAATACCCGTGTATATATCATTTAATTCATAAATTGATTAATATCTGCAAAGATATACTTGAATGTACGCGGGTCTCTGCCATATCTACAGTGCCTGCTATGGTTTCGCCATCTATACAGAACTCCTTGAAACCACTCGCGCTTGCTATGGTAGTCCCATCTATACAGAACGCATTGAAACTACTCACACCCCTTACTTACCATAAGTGTAGATATGGCAGAGGCCCGTATAGTTTTAGACACATCTGTATAGATGGCGATACTAATGACTCTGAGATAAAGCAGACATATAGACAGTTTCGAGCAGTTCTGTATAGATGGCGAAATTAAAGCCCACTTTGAGTGTAGGTAAGACAGGGATGCGAGTGGTACGTAAAATCAAGCACTTGTTTATAAGTTACGGCGCGATAAAGTTCATAAAACTTGGCTATTTATGTCTCCATTCATCAAATTAAGTTAATAATGTTCGAAAATTGTTTTGCAATCTTAGTTACATATCAATAATGTGTTAGCAAACACGGTGTCACAATCTACATTAAAGTTAATATGTATGGTAACATCGTAAGTTCCATTGTTCATTTTATTCAGGAACAATCAAGCTCTTTAGCAAAGGTAAAAATCATCTTTCAGCACGTAATAAATACATACTAATAGTAGTATTATTTTTTATTTCGGTCTCACAGGAATGAAAGTTTGGTTAGTGTACATATAACCTATCTTTACAATACTACCTTAACTCTTGCACTCTCATCTTCCGTTTCGCTGTTCGTTTTCATACCTTCTCTGCCTTACGTGTTACATTATTTCTTACCTCTTAATCGCGTATCTATTATAAATCTTTTCCATTCCTTCTTGTTTAATTACAAAATCCTATGTCACGTTTATACACCATTGTATCTTTTTCCATACATTCTGTTAAGAGGTGTTCTAACGTTCCAAATTTTTGTGTGCACAGGTCAGATCCTTTTTTCTTTTTCTCCTCCTAATATTTATTTAATCCTTTAATGCTTTTGCATCTTACCTGTGCTATAAACTGATGATTATGGCCTATTCCATTCTAGCTTTGGTATTCTATTAGCGTTGCTGTTCCAATATATTTACACCGTCCATTATATCTCGCTTATTTTATTTTTATGTTTCGTTCTTGATGTTGTATTTCATAGTCTATTCTTTTAAGGGTCTGCGACAATTCCTTTACTTCCGACCTAATTAAATTCTCTCTTAAGAGACCCATTCTCAAATAATCCTCTCCTTCTTTAACCCTTTGACTGCGGCGCGATCTCGGAGTAGTCCATCAATACGGACGGCGCGTAATTCGCATGTCAGTCGCTACGACTGGTTCTCCACTGACTAGTGACCGAAACATTACCCGGAGGTTAAAATAAATAATTAATCACAAAATTAAATAAATAAACACTTACATATGCAGTAAAGAAACAGGTTTGCACGAATCAATGCACGAAGCGATTATACGAGACCGTGCGTACGAGAGCAATAGAATTGAACTGAACAATATGACAACAATTGACTGAACGATACTGAAACAATTCCCGATTGTTTAGTTGCTATGTTACAGAGGACGATAAATTCCATGTTGAATCAATCGATGAAACAGTAAAGGTGTTATAGTACAAAAATGCGGAGGGCGTATATTGACACCCTTCGTATATATTGATGGATTTCTGAGGGCGTATATATACGCCATTCGTAAATATTGATAGACTTGTGAGGGCGTATATATACGCCTTTCGCAGTCAAAGGGTTAATGCTTCTGGTTTGGCCCTCTTTTCTTTCTTCGGTCTCCTTTTACATACTTCCTAATATATGTTTTGTGTGTGCAGGTTGTGGAGGCAAAGAGTAGCGAGCATTGACTGACACATCCCATCATGCATAGGAGCAAGAAAGAAAATAGAAGAACTTTTGCCACATACTTTACTTATCCATTAATTATAGTAAATTGATTTATAAAAATAGTTTGCAACTGTTAGCGCATAAGCTTAATTTAGAACAATTGTGTAGTTAACTGTTCTTTATAATATCTATTATATACTTTATTTTATATTCAGATCATTCGGCAGATCTTATATAAACTTTGGTATTACTTATATATTACTAAAACAAGTTCTACTGAATGTGCTAAATGTAAAATAAAAGATATAATAAATAATGTATGTATGCTCAAGTTTACACAAATGCTGTAATTTAAATTTTATAAGCTTCTGCATATGAAGTACATAATTTTTAGTATAAGCTTTATCTGTAAGCTATATATTGTAAATTGACTTTAAAGAATAGTTTAAAACTATTGGATTATTTAAGTTTAATGTATTTTTCATATTACATAAATGTTAGTTTAGAATTAATACATGCTTTAGTTGTACGATGTATTGTAAATAGATATAAAAGAGTAGTCCATAAGTATTAGCTTGTAATTTGAACCTTTTTGTGACTTGTATCTTTATTCATTAGTTTAAATAAATGTTAAATTAAAAGAATTCCACTCTTCTTTTTATTTTCACACCTTAACAATCCTTGAAAGAACCTAATTCCAATTCCTTACACAAGAAGTACCGTAGACGAACTTTAAATGCAAAGTCCTGAAGCGAGAAACTTGTAAAAATGGCCCTATACGTTATTAAATATAAAAGAAGGAAATTTTGGAAACGACATCATTTTCGGTCTTCATTTCTTGCAACATTTGATGGCAGAAGTCTAGAAAATTAAGCGCTCGGAAATTCTTGGAATATGACGTCATTTCCAAGAACTGCTGATGTCGGATACCTCCTCGCATATCATATTCTCCTGATACAAATCCACGATTTTCAGCGAGATATTTTTGGCAGAATCTCAGAAATTTTGCGCTCGGAAATTCTTGGAACGTGACGTCATTTCCAAGAATTGCTTCGATGAAAGACCTCCTTGCATATCATATTCTCCTGATACAAATCCACGATTTTCAGTAGAAATTTAAGTGCCGAAAATCTTGGATTTGTATCAGGAGAATATGATATGCAAGGAGGTATTCGTTCTCAGGAATGACGTCACATTCCAGGAATTTCCGAGCGCTGAAATTTCCGAGTTTCTGCCAAAAATATTTCGCTGAAAATCGTGGATTTGTATCAGGAGAATATGATGTGCGAGGAGGTATTCGTTCTCAGAAATGACGTCACATTCCGGGAATTTCCGAGCGCTGAAATTTCCGAGTTTCTGCCAAAAATATCTCGTTGAAAATCGTGGATTTGTATCAGGAGAATATGATGTGCGAGGAGGTATTCGATCTCAGCAATTCTAAGAAATGACGTCACGTTCCAGGAATTTCCGAGCTCTTAATAGTTTAGACTTCTGCTATCCAATTTTGCAAGAAGTGAGGACTTAGAATTTGCTGCTTTCAAATTTAATAACGTATAGGGCCATTTTTACAAGTTTCCCGCTTTAGAACTTTCCATTTCAAGTTCGCCCACGGTACTTCTTGTATAAGGAATTGGAATTAGGTTCTTTTAAGGATTGTTAAGGTGTGAAAATAAGAAGATCAGTCGCGTTCTTTTTATTGAACATTTATTTAAACTAATCAATGAAGATACAAGTTACACAAATGTTGCAGTCCAAATTTACAAGCTAATCCTTATGAACTATTCTTTTATATCTATTTACAATAGATCGTACAACTAAATATTGTATCAATTCTAAACTAACATTTATGTAGCATAACAAATACTATAAACATATATAATCTAATACTTATAAACTATTCCTTGAAGATAATATACAATATATCTTACAGATAAAACTTATACTAAAATGTACGTACTCTATATGCTAAAGCTTATTTTAAATTACAACAATTGTGTAACTGGTGCATATGTAAATTGTTTATCATATCTTTCATTTTATATTTAGCACATTAAGTAGAACAGTAAAAGTAATATTAAAGTTTATATAAGATCTACTGAATAAACAGAATATTAAATAAAATATACATAACAGTAAATTACACAATTGTTCTAAATTAAACTTACGCTCTAATAGTTACAAACTATTTTTATAAACCAATTTACTTTAACTAAAGTATGTAGCAGGAGTTATTCTTTCTTCTTTCTTGCTTTTATGCATGATGAGATGCACCGGGCAATGCTCCTCACTCTTTGGATGCGAAACCTGCACACACAAGGAATATATTAGTAAGCATGTAACAGGCGAAAGAAACATTGTTAAGGGATAGTTAGAAGAAAACGAAATAGGAAAGATCACACCAGAAGTATAAGAAAAGGGGGGGATTATTTAAAGAGGAATGGAATGAATCGAACATGAATGAATTTGACGAGAAGGGGAGTAAAGAAAGTGATGGTGAGCCTTAAAGACTAAATGTATAATCAAAATGAAATAAGGGGATAAGTAATGGGATAATGTAGAGAAGGTTTGCAAGAAAAAGTGGAGAAGAAGAATGCGTAAGCTAAGATAGTAATCTAAAGTAAGGCTATATGTACACTAAATCGAAATTTTATAGCTGCGAGGCCGACATAAAAAGGAATACAATTGTTAGTATGTAATTATTACGCGCAGGAAGATTTATATGAAAGAAAAAGATATTTAGAGACGTATTACACTTACATCAGCCTTCGTTGCATACACCATCCAATCCCACAAAACCAATTTAATATAACTGAAGTATGTATATGGCGAGAGTTATTCTTTGCTCTTCCTTCTGTTTATGCACAATGAGAATTGGCGGTCAATGCTCCTTATCCTTTGCCTACGATACCTACGCACACAAAAAATATATTAGTAAGTATATAACAGGAGCTAGAAAGATTGTTAAAGGATATTTAGTTGAAAAAGAAAGTAGGGCGGGCCAAACTAGAAACACATGAGAAAGAGTCTTTTAGAACGAATGGAACTAGTGTGAGAATACCAAATTTGATAAGAATGGAACTAAAGGATCTAACGGAGAGCCTTCAAAGAAAAATACAAGAAGCAAGATATAATGAAAGGTTTAAATGTATTAAAACGGGAGCAACACGACAGTACCAAAGTAAAGAGAAAACAGGAAAGTCGGCAATTAATAGCGCAGAAATAACTTAGGAATTTGAAATGAAACAGAGAGGAAATACAAAGATGTATAATACATGTGCGATAAAGAGATAAGAATAATGTGATACGTAAGGTAGAGAAGCTTTTAAAAGGAACAGCGAAACGGAAGATGAGAGTGCAAGAGTCCATATAGTATTGCAAAGATAGGTTATATGTAAACTAATCAAACCTTCATTGCTTCGAGACCGAAATAAAGAATACTACTACTATTAGTATGTATTTATTACGTGCCGGAAAATTTATTTAAAGGAAAAAATTTTCACAAATGCATTTACCTGTGCTAAAGAGCTTGATTGTTGTAGAATAAAATGAACAATGGAACTTGCAATGTTACCGTACATATTAATTTTTATGTAGCCTGTAACACGGTGTTTGCTAACACTTTATTGATCTGTAAATGAGTGTACAAAACGGTTTTTGAGAATTATTAACTCAATTTGAGGAATGGAGACATAAATAACCAAATTATATGAACATTATCGCACCGCTACTTATAAACAGGTGCCTGAATTTACGTACCACTCACATCCCTGTCTTACCTACACCCAAAAAGGGCTTTAGCTTCGCCACCTATACATAACTCCTCGAAACTGTATACATGTCTGCTTTATCTAGAGTCATTAGTATCGCCATCTATACAGACATGATTAAAACTACTCGGGCCTCTGCCATATCTACACTTATGGTAAGTAAGTGGTGCGAGTAGTTTCAAGGCGTTCTGTATAGATGGAACTACGATAGGAAGCGCGAGTGGTTTCAAGGAGTTCTGTATAGATGGCGGAACCATAGCTGGCACTGTAGATATGGCAGAGACCCGCGTAGATTCAAGTATATCTTTGCAGATATTAATTAATTTATGAATTAAATGATATATACACGGGTATTTCAATTATAGAAAAGAAGGCCTCTTGAGAAATAGGAAAATGTAATTCTCTAGGCAAAACATATATGATTTATGTTACTAATGAATTATCTTGAAAGCGTCAGAAAACAGAAGAGTCTACATAAGAAGCAGGGCAATAAATAATACACAATATTTACAGCTGCAGATAGATACAACGATAGAAACGAGAACTCAAAAGTAATTGCAATAAGAACTTAAGATTCTCTCCGCTCAAATAACTACAGTGGACAGTAATGCCCACTTAATGTTCGTTGCTTCGAAGCTGCCTAGCGAACACTATCCAGGGATGTGATTTAGACGGAATTGTTCATGCTTATCACTTTTCGGCACGCTCGGTTTAGGTTGTGTTGGGAGTGGATTGAGATGTACTAAGAACCAGCGTGAGATATATTTAACACGTTGAGTGCCACGTCAGGCATCGGTGTCTGACACTAAACTTTCCGTTCAGGCCGCGTCAGTCATCGGTGACTGACAATCAACTTTCCGTTCAGTGACTGACTCTAAACTTTCCGTTCAGGCCGCGTCAGTCATCGGTGACTGACACTAAACTTTCCGTTCAGGCGTCGGTGTGTCACAGAGTTAAGCTACGCCGCGGCGCGCCGTCGCGCATTTCGCGCCGTGTGGCCTAAACGGAAAGTGTGGCAAAACCGGCGTGGCACTCAACGTGTTAAGGACCATTGCTGATGACAAGTGGAGATAACTCGGACGCAACCTACATCCTCGATACATCGGAGCAGGTCCAAAAATCGGTAGGGATGAGTCCGCGATATTAATTGCGGAAAAAAACGAACATTAAGCGGCCATTATTGAACATTGTATCCTAAGTGCAATACGCAGTCAATTCGCTCGAATTATTTTCCACATAATTATCAAACGTCTCTTAAACGTTTAATAATTATACGATAAATAATTGATTGCCCGGGTCTCACCACGTGGAGGTTACTGCGCATGGAGACCCACCCTAGCCACGGCCCTTCCACCCTCCAATTACGCGAAAACTAATTCTAATATAACATGTGAGAAAGAAAAATCTCCTATTATTGTCAATTTGTAGAACGTTCATTAATTGATCGTAGTACAAATAAGACAACAAGAGGGGTATTTGGAAAATTCACGACCGAAAGCTAAATGGAATATCAAAACGAAACCTGAAAGAAAATCAAGAAGAGAGTCCAATTTCCTGAAATAAAACTTTCTTAATAATATATCCTATGATCTTAGAAACTAGGCAGCGAAATATTATCACAGCAGTGTACACTGCTGTCTTAAAAACCAAGGCACAGTTTAAAAATAAATCCTCCTTTCTTAAATACTAGATTAAATTCAAATGCGCCCTGCCTGACTAAAGATCTAACTTAAAACTAAAATCACCCTACCTAATATAATATCTAAGAGTTCAATTAAAAGAACAATTTCAATGATATGCTACCTAAATAGGAATGTAACAGATACTTTATCATATTATTGTAGGTATAAGTATGCATATTCTTAATTCCTCTTCAATTAGTCCATTTTAATTTCGTGGTCCATGCCTCCCTAGAACAGACAACTGGCAACTGGGCAGGGGCTGGGCACGGGCAGGGGTTGGGCACGGGCAGGGGCAGGGTGAGGGTGTGGTCATATTAAACATATTTTAAACAATCCTCTTCTTCGGCTGAGTCCTTTCAATCCTTCTGAAACAAAGACAAATTGGAAGTAATTAGTAAAGCATTATAAAAATCTTTAACTCATAAATGGGATCAAATGGGAGGCAAGTAACGAAAGTGACTGCTACCGAGCAGCCCGCGAGCCCTCGGCCCAGAGTCTGGACAGTAGAACGACTTACAATCGACACCAGTTTCGATACCGAGCCACAGCAATCATTGAGGCACGGATATGCAAAACCGCAACCACGATTCCAGATTAGGTCCCCTTATGCCTTCTGCCACCCCAAGGTGTGCTTGGCGTGGTCTAACGGGGAGAAGTATCCCACTTGGCGGTTCACCTGTCCAGAACCACAGTCACAGCCTCACACACCGCTCGTCGCTGAAAGTGCAACCCAAATATCGCAACAGGTGCAACAGCGCCTTACCATCGGTCCTCTGAGCCGAGAACGGAAAAGGGAATGAAGCAAAAAACGAAATGAAGCAAAAGACGGAATGAAGCAAGAAAGGAAATGAAGCAAAAGGGAGAATGAAGCAAAAAAGGGAATGAAGCGAAAAAGGGAATGAGAAGGGAAAGTGCAATGCGCAGTCTATTCGCTCGAATTATTTTCCACATAATTATCAAACGTCTCTTAAACGTTTAATAATTATACGATAAATAATTGATTGCCCGGGTCTCACCACGTGGAGGTTACTGCGCATGGAGACCCACCCTAGCCACGGCCCTTCCACCCTCCAATTACGCGAAAACTAATTCTAATATAACATGTGAGAAAGAAAAATCTCCTATTATTGTCAATTTGTAGAACGTTCATTAATTGATCGTAGTACAAATAAGACAACAAGAGGGGTATTTGGAAAATTCACGACCGAAAGCTAAATGGAATATCAAAACGAAACCTGAAAGAAAATCAAGAAGAGAGTCCAATTTCCTGAAATAAAACTTTCTTAATAATATATCCTATGATCTTAGAAACTAGGCAGCGAAATATTATCACAGCAGTGTACACTGCTGTCTTAAAAACCAAGGCACAGTTTAAAAATAAATCCTCCTTTCTTAAATACTAGATTAAATTCAAATGCGCCCTGCCTGACTAAAGATCTAACTTAAAACTAAAATCACCCTACCTAATATAATATCTAAGAGTTCAATTAAAAGAACAATTTCAATGATATGCTACCTAAATAGGAATGTAACAGATACTTTATCATATTATTGTAGGTATAAGTATGCATATTCTTAATTCCTCTTCAATTAGTCCATTTTAATTTCGTGGTCCATGCCTCCCTAGAACAGACAACTGGCAACTGGGCAGGGGCTGGGCACGGGCAGGGGTTGGGCACGGGCAGGGGCAGGGTGAGGGTGTGGTCATATTAAACATATTTTAAACAATCCTCTTCTTCGGCTGAGTCCTTTCAATCCTTCTGAAACAAAGACAAATTGGAAGTAATTAGTAAAGCATTATAAAAATCTTTAACTCATAAATGGGATCAAATGGGAGGCAAGTAACGAAAGTGACTGCTACCGAGCAGCCCGCGAGCCCTCGGCCCAGAGTCTGGACAGTAGAACGACTTACAATCGACACCAGTTTCGATACCGAGCCACAGCAATCATTGAGGCACGGATATGCAAAACCGCAACCACGATTCCAGATTAGGTCCCCTTATGCCTTCTGCCACCCCAAGGTGTGCTTGGCGTGGTCTAACGGGGAGAAGTATCCCACTTGGCGGTTCACCTGTCCAGAACCACAGTCACAGCCTCACACACCGCTCGTCGCTGAAAGTGCAACCCAAATATCGCAACAGGTGCAACAGCGCCTTACCATCGGTCCTCTGAGCCGAGAACGGAAAAGGGAATGAAGCAAAAAACGAAATGAAGCAAAAGACGGAATGAAGCAAGAAAGGAAATGAAGCAAAAGGGAGAATGAAGCAAAAAAGGGAATGAAGCGAAAAAGGGAATGAGAAGGGAAAGTGCAATGCGCAGTCTATTCGCTCGAATTATTTTCCACATAATTATCAAACGTCTCTTAAACGTTTAATAATTATACGATAAATAATTGATTGCCCGGGTCTCACCACGTGGAGGTTACTGCGCATGGAGACCCACCCTAGCCACGGCCCTTCCACCCTCCAATTACGCGAAAACTAATTCTAATATAACATGTGAGAAAGAAAAATCTCCTATTATTGTCAATTTGTAGAACGTTCATTAATTGATCGTAGTACAAATAAGACAACAAGAGGGGTATTTGGAAAATTCACGACCGAAAGCTAAATGGAATATCAAAACGAAACCTGAAAGAAAATCAAGAAGAGAGTCCAATTTCCTGAAATAAAACTTTCTTAATAATATATCCTATGATCTTAGAAACTAGGCAGCGAAATATTATCACAGCAGTGTACACTGCTGTCTTAAAAACCAAGGCACAGTTTAAAAATAAATCCTCCTTTCTTAAATACTAGATTAAATTCAAATGCGCCCTGCCTGACTAAAGATCTAACTTAAAACTAAAATCACCCTACCTAATATAATATCTAAGAGTTCAATTAAAAGAACAATTTCAATGATATGCTACCTAAATAGGAATGTAACAGATACTTTATCATATTATTGTAGGTATAAGTATGCATATTCTTAATTCCTCTTCAATTAGTCCATTTTAATTTCGTGGTCCATGCCTCCCTAGAACAGACAACTGGCAACTGGGCAGGGGCTGGGCACGGGCAGGGGTTGGGCACGGGCAGGGGCAGGGTGAGGGTGTGGTCATATTAAACATATTTTAAACAATCCTCTTCTTCGGCTGAGTCCTTTCAATCCTTCTGAAACAAAGACAAATTGGAAGTAATTAGTAAAGCATTATAAAAATCTTTAACTCATAAATGGGATCAAATGGGAGGCAAGTAACGAAAGTGACTGCTACCGAGCAGCCCGCGAGCCCTCGGCCCAGAGTCTGGACAGTAGAACGACTTACAATCGACACCAGTTTCGATACCGAGCCACAGCAATCATTGAGGCACGGATATGCAAAACCGCAACCACGATTCCAGATTAGGTCCCCTTATGCCTTCTGCCACCCCAAGGTGTGCTTGGCGTGGTCTAACGGGGAGAAGTATCCCACTTGGCGGTTCACCTGTCCAGAACCACAGTCACAGCCTCACACACCGCTCGTCGCTGAAAGTGCAACCCAAATATCGCAACAGGTGCAACAGCGCCTTACCATCGGTCCTCTGAGCCGAGAACGGAAAAGGGAATGAAGCAAAAAACGAAATGAAGCAAAAGACGGAATGAAGCAAGAAAGGAAATGAAGCAAAAGGGAGAATGAAGCAAAAAAGGGAATGAAGCGAAAAAGGGAATGAGAAGGGAAAGTGCAATGCGCAGTCTATTCGCTCGAATTATTTTCCACATAATTATCAAACGTCTCTTAAACGTTTAATAATTATACGATAAATAATTGATTGCCCGGGTCTCACCACGTGGAGGTTACTGCGCATGGAGACCCACCCTAGCCACGGCCCTTCCACCCTCCAATTACGCGAAAACTAATTCTAATATAACATGTGAGAAAGAAAAATCTCCTATTATTGTCAATTTGTAGAACGTTCATTAATTGATCGTAGTACAAATAAGACAACAAGAGGGGTATTTGGAAAATTCACGACCGAAAGCTAAATGGAATATCAAAACGAAACCTGAAAGAAAATCAAGAAGAGAGTCCAATTTCCTGAAATAAAACTTTCTTAATAATATATCCTATGATCTTAGAAACTAGGCAGCGAAATATTATCACAGCAGTGTACACTGCTGTCTTAAAAACCAAGGCACAGTTTAAAAATAAATCCTCCTTTCTTAAATACTAGATTAAATTCAAATGCGCCCTGCCTGACTAAAGATCTAACTTAAAACTAAAATCACCCTACCTAATATAATATCTAAGAGTTCAATTAAAAGAACAATTTCAATGATATGCTACCTAAATAGGAATGTAACAGATACTTTATCATATTATTGTAGGTATAAGTATGCATATTCTTAATTCCTCTTCAATTAGTCCATTTTAATTTCGTGGTCCATGCCTCCCTAGAACAGACAACTGGCAACTGGGCAGGGGCTGGGCACGGGCAGGGGTTGGGCACGGGCAGGGGCAGGGTGAGGGTGTGGTCATATTAAACATATTTTAAACAATCCTCTTCTTCGGCTGAGTCCTTTCAATCCTTCTGAAACAAAGACAAATTGGAAGTAATTAGTAAAGCATTATAAAAATCTTTAACTCATAAATGGGATCAAATGGGAGGCAAGTAACGAAAGTGACTGCTACCGAGCAGCCCGCGAGCCCTCGGCCCAGAGTCTGGACAGTAGAACGACTTACAATCGACACCAGTTTCGATACCGAGCCACAGCAATCATTGAGGCACGGATATGCAAAACCGCAACCACGATTCCAGATTAGGTCCCCTTATGCCTTCTGCCACCCCAAGGTGTGCTTGGCGTGGTCTAACGGGGAGAAGTATCCCACTTGGCGGTTCACCTGTCCAGAACCACAGTCACAGCCTCACACACCGCTCGTCGCTGAAAGTGCAACCCAAATATCGCAACAGGTGCAACAGCGCCTTACCATCGGTCCTCTGAGCCGAGAACGGAAAAGGGAATGAAGCAAAAAACGAAATGAAGCAAAAGACGGAATGAAGCAAGAAAGGAAATGAAGCAAAAGGGAGAATGAAGCAAAAAAGGGAATGAAGCGAAAAAGGGAATGAGAAGGGAAAGTGCAATGCGCAGTCTATTCGCTCGAATTATTTTCCACATAATTATCAAACGTCTCTTAAACGTTTAATAATTATACGATAAATAATTGATTGCCCGGGTCTCACCACGTGGAGGTTACTGCGCATGGAGACCCACCCTAGCCACGGCCCTTCCACCCTCCAATTACGCGAAAACTAATTCTAATATAACATGTGAGAAAGAAAAATCTCCTATTATTGTCAATTTGTAGAACGTTCATTAATTGATCGTAGTACAAATAAGACAACAAGAGGGGTATTTGGAAAATTCACGACCGAAAGCTAAATGGAATATCAAAACGAAACCTGAAAGAAAATCAAGAAGAGAGTCCAATTTCCTGAAATAAAACTTTCTTAATAATATATCCTATGATCTTAGAAACTAGGCAGCGAAATATTATCACAGCAGTGTACACTGCTGTCTTAAAAACCAAGGCACAGTTTAAAAATAAATCCTCCTTTCTTAAATACTAGATTAAATTCAAATGCGCCCTGCCTGACTAAAGATCTAACTTAAAACTAAAATCACCCTACCTAATATAATATCTAAGAGTTCAATTAAAAGAACAATTTCAATGATATGCTACCTAAATAGGAATGTAACAGATACTTTATCATATTATTGTAGGTATAAGTATGCATATTCTTAATTCCTCTTCAATTAGTCCATTTTAATTTCGTGGTCCATGCCTCCCTAGAACAGACAACTGGCAACTGGGCAGGGGCTGGGCACGGGCAGGGGTTGGGCACGGGCAGGGGCAGGGTGAGGGTGTGGTCATATTAAACATATTTTAAACAATCCTCTTCTTCGGCTGAGTCCTTTCAATCCTTCTGAAACAAAGACAAATTGGAAGTAATTAGTAAAGCATTATAAAAATCTTTAACTCATAAATGGGATCAAATGGGAGGCAAGTAACGAAAGTGACTGCTACCGAGCAGCCCGCGAGCCCTCGGCCCAGAGTCTGGACAGTAGAACGACTTACAATCGACACCAGTTTCGATACCGAGCCACAGCAATCATTGAGGCACGGATATGCAAAACCGCAACCACGATTCCAGATTAGGTCCCCTTATGCCTTCTGCCACCCCAAGGTGTGCTTGGCGTGGTCTAACGGGGAGAAGTATCCCACTTGGCGGTTCACCTGTCCAGAACCACAGTCACAGCCTCACACACCGCTCGTCGCTGAAAGTGCAACCCAAATATCGCAACAGGTGCAACAGCGCCTTACCATCGGTCCTCTGAGCCGAGAACGGAAAAGGGAATGAAGCAAAAAACGAAATGAAGCAAAAGACGGAATGAAGCAAGAAAGGAAATGAAGCAAAAGGGAGAATGAAGCAAAAAAGGGAATGAAGCGAAAAAGGGAATGAGAAGGGAAAGTGCAATGCGCAGTCTATTCGCTCGAATTATTTTCCACATAATTATCAAACGTCTCTTAAACGTTTAATAATTATACGATAAATAATTGATTGCCCGGGTCTCACCACGTGGAGGTTACTGCGCATGGAGACCCACCCTAGCCACGGCCCTTCCACCCTCCAATTACGCGAAAACTAATTCTAATATAACATGTGAGAAAGAAAAATCTCCTATTATTGTCAATTTGTAGAACGTTCATTAATTGATCGTAGTACAAATAAGACAACAAGAGGGGTATTTGGAAAATTCACGACCGAAAGCTAAATGGAATATCAAAACGAAACCTGAAAGAAAATCAAGAAGAGAGTCCAATTTCCTGAAATAAAACTTTCTTAATAATATATCCTATGATCTTAGAAACTAGGCAGCGAAATATTATCACAGCAGTGTACACTGCTGTCTTAAAAACCAAGGCACAGTTTAAAAATAAATCCTCCTTTCTTAAATACTAGATTAAATTCAAATGCGCCCTGCCTGACTAAAGATCTAACTTAAAACTAAAATCACCCTACCTAATATAATATCTAAGAGTTCAATTAAAAGAACAATTTCAATGATATGCTACCTAAATAGGAATGTAACAGATACTTTATCATATTATTGTAGGTATAAGTATGCATATTCTTAATTCCTCTTCAATTAGTCCATTTTAATTTCGTGGTCCATGCCTCCCTAGAACAGACAACTGGCAACTGGGCAGGGGCTGGGCACGGGCAGGGGTTGGGCACGGGCAGGGGCAGGGTGAGGGTGTGGTCATATTAAACATATTTTAAACAATCCTCTTCTTCGGCTGAGTCCTTTCAATCCTTCTGAAACAAAGACAAATTGGAAGTAATTAGTAAAGCATTATAAAAATCTTTAACTCATAAATGGGATCAAATGGGAGGCAAGTAACGAAAGTGACTGCTACCGAGCAGCCCGCGAGCCCTCGGCCCAGAGTCTGGACAGTAGAACGACTTACAATCGACACCAGTTTCGATACCGAGCCACAGCAATCATTGAGGCACGGATATGCAAAACCGCAACCACGATTCCAGATTAGGTCCCCTTATGCCTTCTGCCACCCCAAGGTGTGCTTGGCGTGGTCTAACGGGGAGAAGTATCCCACTTGGCGGTTCACCTGTCCAGAACCACAGTCACAGCCTCACACACCGCTCGTCGCTGAAAGTGCAACCCAAATATCGCAACAGGTGCAACAGCGCCTTACCATCGGTCCTCTGAGCCGAGAACGGAAAAGGGAATGAAGCAAAAAACGAAATGAAGCAAAAGACGGAATGAAGCAAGAAAGGAAATGAAGCAAAAGGGAGAATGAAGCAAAAAAGGGAATGAAGCGAAAAAGGGAATGAGAAGGGAAAGTGCAATGCGCAGTCTATTCGCTCGAATTATTTTCCACATAATTATCAAACGTCTCTTAAACGTTTAATAATTATACGATAAATAATTGATTGCCCGGGTCTCACCACGTGGAGGTTACTGCGCATGGAGACCCACCCTAGCCACGGCCCTTCCACCCTCCAATTACGCGAAAACTAATTCTAATATAACATGTGAGAAAGAAAAATCTCCTATTATTGTCAATTTGTAGAACGTTCATTAATTGATCGTAGTACAAATAAGACAACAAGAGGGGTATTTGGAAAATTCACGACCGAAAGCTAAATGGAATATCAAAACGAAACCTGAAAGAAAATCAAGAAGAGAGTCCAATTTCCTGAAATAAAACTTTCTTAATAATATATCCTATGATCTTAGAAACTAGGCAGCGAAATATTATCACAGCAGTGTACACTGCTGTCTTAAAAACCAAGGCACAGTTTAAAAATAAATCCTCCTTTCTTAAATACTAGATTAAATTCAAATGCGCCCTGCCTGACTAAAGATCTAACTTAAAACTAAAATCACCCTACCTAATATAATATCTAAGAGTTCAATTAAAAGAACAATTTCAATGATATGCTACCTAAATAGGAATGTAACAGATACTTTATCATATTATTGTAGGTATAAGTATGCATATTCTTAATTCCTCTTCAATTAGTCCATTTTAATTTCGTGGTCCATGCCTCCCTAGAACAGACAACTGGCAACTGGGCAGGGGCTGGGCACGGGCAGGGGTTGGGCACGGGCAGGGGCAGGGTGAGGGTGTGGTCATATTAAACATATTTTAAACAATCCTCTTCTTCGGCTGAGTCCTTTCAATCCTTCTGAAACAAAGACAAATTGGAAGTAATTAGTAAAGCATTATAAAAATCTTTAACTCATAAATGGGATCAAATGGGAGGCAAGTAACGAAAGTGACTGCTACCGAGCAGCCCGCGAGCCCTCGGCCCAGAGTCTGGACAGTAGAACGACTTACAATCGACACCAGTTTCGATACCGAGCCACAGCAATCATTGAGGCACGGATATGCAAAACCGCAACCACGATTCCAGATTAGGTCCCCTTATGCCTTCTGCCACCCCAAGGTGTGCTTGGCGTGGTCTAACGGGGAGAAGTATCCCACTTGGCGGTTCACCTGTCCAGAACCACAGTCACAGCCTCACACACCGCTCGTCGCTGAAAGTGCAACCCAAATATCGCAACAGGTGCAACAGCGCCTTACCATCGGTCCTCTGAGCCGAGAACGGAAAAGGGAATGAAGCAAAAAACGAAATGAAGCAAAAGACGGAATGAAGCAAGAAAGGAAATGAAGCAAAAGGGAGAATGAAGCAAAAAAGGGAATGAAGCGAAAAAGGGAATGAGAAGGGAAAGTGCAATGCGCAGTCTATTCGCTCGAATTATTTTCCACATAATTATCAAACGTCTCTTAAACGTTTAATAATTATACGATAAATAATTGATTGCCCGGGTCTCACCACGTGGAGGTTACTGCGCATGGAGACCCACCCTAGCCACGGCCCTTCCACCCTCCAATTACGCGAAAACTAATTCTAATATAACATGTGAGAAAGAAAAATCTCCTATTATTGTCAATTTGTAGAACGTTCATTAATTGATCGTAGTACAAATAAGACAACAAGAGGGGTATTTGGAAAATTCACGACCGAAAGCTAAATGGAATATCAAAACGAAACCTGAAAGAAAATCAAGAAGAGAGTCCAATTTCCTGAAATAAAACTTTCTTAATAATATATCCTATGATCTTAGAAACTAGGCAGCGAAATATTATCACAGCAGTGTACACTGCTGTCTTAAAAACCAAGGCACAGTTTAAAAATAAATCCTCCTTTCTTAAATACTAGATTAAATTCAAATGCGCCCTGCCTGACTAAAGATCTAACTTAAAACTAAAATCACCCTACCTAATATAATATCTAAGAGTTCAATTAAAAGAACAATTTCAATGATATGCTACCTAAATAGGAATGTAACAGATACTTTATCATATTATTGTAGGTATAAGTATGCATATTCTTAATTCCTATTCAATTAGTCCATTTTAATTTCGTGGTCCATGCGTCCCTAGAACAGACAACTGGCAACTGGGCAGGGGCTGGGCACGGGCAGGGGTTGGGCACGGGCAGGGGCAGGGTGAGGGTGTGGTCATATTAAACATATTTTAAACAATCCTCTTCTTCGGCTGAGTCCTTTCAATCCTTCTGAAACAAAGACAAATTGGAAGTAATTAGTAAAGCATTATAAAAATCTTTAACTCATAAATGGGATCAAATGGGAGGCAAGTAACGAAAGTGACTGCTACCGAGCAGCCCGCGAGCCCTCGGCCCAGAGTCTGGACAGTAGAACGACTTACAATCGACACCAGTTTCGATACCGAGCCACAGCAATCATTGAGGCACGGATATGCAAAACCGCAACCACGATTCCAGATTAGGTCCCCTTATGCCTTCTGCCACCCCAAGGTGTGCTTGGCGTGGTCTAACGGGGAGAAGTATCCCACTTGGCGGTTCACCTGTCCAGAACCACAGTCACAGCCTCACACACCGCTCGTCGCTGAAAGTGCAACCCAAATATCGCAACAGGTGCAACAGCGCCTTACCATCGGTCCTCTGAGCCGAGAACGGAAAAGGGAATGAAGCAAAAAACGAAATGAAGCAAAAGACGGAATGAAGCAAGAAAGGAAATGAAGCAAAAGGGAGAATGAAGCAAAAAAGGGAATGAAGCGAAAAAGGGAATGAGAAGGGAAAGTGCAATGCGCAGTCTATTCGCTCGAATTATTTTCCACATAATTATCAAACGTCTCTTAAACGTTTAATAATTATACGATAAATAATTGATTGCCCGGGTCTCACCACGTGGAGGTTACTGCGCATGGAGACCCACCCTAGCCACGGCCCTTCCACCCTCCAATTACGCGAAAACTAATTCTAATATAACATGTGAGAAAGAAAAATCTCCTATTATTGTCAATTTGTAGAACGTTCATTAATTGATCGTAGTACAAATAAGACAACAAGAGGGGTATTTGGAAAATTCACGACCGAAAGCTAAATGGAATATCAAAACGAAACCTGAAAGAAAATCAAGAAGAGAGTCCAATTTCCTGAAATAAAACTTTCTTAATAATATATCCTATGATCTTAGAAACTAGGCAGCGAAATATTATCACAGCAGTGTACACTGCTGTCTTAAAAACCAAGGCACAGTTTAAAAATAAATCCTCCTTTCTTAAATACTAGATTAAATTCAAATGCGCCCTGCCTGACTAAAGATCTAACTTAAAACTAAAATCACCCTACCTAATATAATATCTAAGAGTTCAATTAAAAGAACAATTTCAATGATATGCTACCTAAATAGGAATGTAATAGATACTTTATCATATTATTGTAGGTATAAGTATGCATATTCTTAATTCCTCTTCAATTAGTCCATTTTAATTTCGTGGTCCATGCGTCCCTAGAACAGACAACTGGCAACTGGGCAGGGGCTGGGCACGGGCAGGGGCTGGGCACGGGCAGGGGTTGGGCACGGGCAGGGGCAGGGTGAGGGTGTGGTCATATTAAACATATTTTAAACAATCCTCTTCTTCGGCTGAGTCCTTTCAATCCTTCTGAAACAAAGACAAATTGGAAGTAATTAGTAAAGCATTATAAAAATCTTTAACTCATAAATGGGATCAAATGGGAGGCAAGTAACGAAAGTGACTGCTACCGAGCAGCCCGCGAGCCCTCGGCCCAGAGTCTGGACAGTAGAACGACTTACAATCGACACCAGTTTCGATACCGAGCCACAGCAATCATTGAGGCACGGATATGCAAAACCGCAACCACGATTCCAGATTAGGTCCCCTTATGCCTTCTGCCACCCCAAGGTGTGCTTGGCGTGGTCTAACGGGGAGAAGTATCCCACTTGGCGGTTCACCTGTCCAGAACCACAGTCACAGCCTCACACACCGCTCGTCGCTGAAAGTGCAACCCAAATATCGCAACAGGTGCAACAGCGCCTTACCATCGGTCCTCTGAGCCGAGAACGGAAAAGGGAATGAAGCAAAAAACGAAATGAAGCAAAAGACGGAATGAAGCAAGAAAGGAAATGAAGCAAAAGGGAGAATGAAGCAAAAAAGGGAATGAAGCGAAAAAGGGAATGAGAAGGGAAAGTGCAATGCGCAGTCTATTCGCTCGAATTATTTTCCACATAATTATCAAACGTCTCTTAAACGTTTAATAATTATACGATAAATAATTGATTGCCCGGGTCTCACCACGTGGAGGTTACTGCGCATGGAGACCCACCCTAGCCACGGCCCTTCCACCCTCCAATTACGCGAAAACTAATTCTAATATAACATGTGAGAAAGAAAAATCTCCTATTATTGTCAATTTGTAGAACGTTCATTAATTGATCGTAGTACAAATAAGACAACAAGAGGGGTATTTGGAAAATTCACGACCGAAAGCTAAATGGAATATCAAAACGAAACCTGAAAGAAAATCAAGAAGAGAGTCCAATTTCCTGAAATAAAACTTTCTTAATAATATATCCTATGATCTTAGAAACTAGGCAGCGAAATATTATCACAGCAGTGTACACTGCTGTCTTAAAAACCAAGGCACAGTTTAAAAATAAATCCTCCTTTCTTAAATACTAGATTAAATTCAAATGCGCCCTGCCTGACTAAAGATCTAACTTAAAACTAAAATCACCCTACCTAATATAATATCTAAGAGTTCAATTAAAAGAACAATTTCAATGATATGCTACCTAAATAGGAATGTAATAGATACTTTATCATATTATTGTAGGTATAAGTATGCATATTCTTAATTCCTCTTCAATTAGTCCATTTTAATTTCGTGGTCCATGCGTCCCTAGAACAGACAACTGGCAACTGGGCAGGGGCTGGGCACGGGCAGGGGTTGGGCACGGGCAGGGGCAGGGTGAGGGTGTGGTCATATTAAACATATTTTAAACAATCCTCTTCTTCGGCTGAGTCCTTTCAATCCTTCTGAAACAAAGACAAATTGGAAGTAATTAGTAAAGCATTATAAAAATCTTTAACTCATAAATGGGATCAAATGGGAGGCAAGTAACGAAAGTGACTGCTACCGAGCAGCCCGCGAGCCCTCGGCCCAGAGTCTGGACAGTAGAACGACTTACAATCGACACCAGTTTCGATACCGAGCCACAGCAATCATTGAGGCACGGATATGCAAAACCGCAACCACGATTCCAGATTAGGTCCCCTTATGCCTTCTGCCACCCCAAGGTGTGCTTGGCGTGGTCTAACGGGGAGAAGTATCCCACTTGGCGGTTCACCTGTCCAGAACCACAGTCACAGCCTCACACACCGCTCGTCGCTGAAAGTGCAACCCAAATATCGCAACAGGTGCAACAGCGCCTTACCATCGGTCCTCTGAGCCGAGAACGGAAAAGGGAATGAAGCAAAAAACGAAATGAAGCAAAAGACGGAATGAAGCAAGAAAGGAAATGAAGCAAAAGGGAGAATGAAGCAAAAAAGGGAATGAAGCGAAAAAGGGAATGAGAAGGGAAAGTGCAATGCGCAGTCTATTCGCTCGAATTATTTTCCACATAATTATCAAACGTCTCTTAAACGTTTAATAATTATACGATAAATAATTGATTGCCCGGGTCTCACCACGTGGAGGTTACTGCGCATGGAGACCCACCCTAGCCACGGCCCTTCCACCCTCCAATTACGCGAAAACTAATTCTAATATAACATGTGAGAAAGAAAAATCTCCTATTATTGTCAATTTGTAGAACGTTCATTAATTGATCGTAGTACAAGTAAGACAACAAGAGGAGTAACTTGGAAAATTCACGACCGAAAGCTAAATTGAATATCAGAAGGAAACCTGAAAGAAAATCTGCAAGAGAATTCAATTTCCTGAAATAGAACTTTCTTAAAAATATGTCATATGATCTTAAAAACTAGTCAACGAAATATTATTGCAGTGGTGAACACCGCGGGCTTAAAAGCTAAGACATAACTTAAAAATAAACCCTACTTTCTTAAATTTTAGATTAGTTTCGAATACGCCCTGCCTGTCTAAAGAGCTAACTTAAGACTAGAATCACCCTACCTAGTATAACATCTAAGAGTTCAATTAAAAGAATAATTTCAATAATATCCTACCTACATAGGAATATAAAATATAGTTTACCAAACTCATATAGGTATAAGTACGTATATGTTTAATTCCTCTTCAATTCGTCCATACTAATCATGTGGTCCATGGTGTCCTAGAACAGACAGAAACTCGAACCAAAAAATTGCAGCACCTGCCAACAATATTTGGTTTTATACACCCTGCCTAATTAAAAGTCTAATAATTTCAATTCGTGTAAAACCTGCCAGTATAAAGATCTAAGATTGTGTGTTCAGACAAATCCTACCTACATAAAGAGCTAAAAGTATTGTTCGATATATATTTGGGCCTGCCTAATTAATTGTCTAACACCTGTAATTAGTTAATAAGGACAGGGGTTTGGGGCAGGGATGGGGTGAGGGTGTGCTCGTATTATACATTGTTTCATGAATCCTCTTCTTTTCAATGCTTCTGAAACATGCACAAACTCGAAATAATTAGTAAAGCATTATAAGAATGAATTCTTAAACTCACAAATTGGATCGACGCGGCTGGCTCTTTAATTTTAAAAATTCCAATCGAGTCTTTGATAATATTTCTGGATCTGTATTCCATATATTCCACTCTTGATCCTCTGACGTATGTACTTATGTTTGTTTAATATAGCATATTTGGGTTCATCTGTGAATCTGTAACAATCTCAAGCATTGGATTAGTGACATCCCCAAGCCTCCCCATTTTATATCGAAATGAAGCTGCTTTTAATTCGGAATAACTGAATTTTAGCGCAGTTAATAAATCAGAATTGATATGAAAAATGCTGCTATTTTTTGATAACAATAGTTAATTGGATTTCGGCCAAAGTGATATATTCTTTTGTACGTTCTAGATCAAACTGAATGGTGGTATCACGTTCATTAAAAACTCCAAAATGAAGTAGTCACATTTCACTACAATTGATTCTATTTTGCTTCAACAAAGAAGCACCAAACGATTATTCGGAAGCAAAATATCAAACTTTCACTATCACCATGCCGAGACCCAACTACTGCCAATAACGTTTTTCGTGCAAGGATTTTTGTTTAAACATTTACGGATATCGCGAGTGAATTTCAATTTCTACAAAGCAAGCTCGAAAAGTTATAAAAATTGGCTCTACTAAAAAAAAGGTTAAGATCGAATTGCAACAATTAAGAAGAAATATTTAAGAGTTAAACTCCAATAATGAACACTCACTAGTATTAACTCTAATTTAAATCTACTGTCTAGAATTATTATAAATTTATCAAAGATTCTGCAAATTATATCTGGCTTTTACTTTGCTCTTTTTCTTTTCTTTTTCTTTTTCTTTTCCTTTCTTTTCTTTTCTTTTCTTTTCTTTTCTTTTTTTCTTCTTTTCCTTTCTCTTTCTTTTATTTTCTTTTTCATTTCTTTTCATTTCGTTCACACAGTAATTTACTAATATGTATGCAAATTTTTAGCAGTACTTCCATCAACAGACATTCCAGGTAGTATAATTATTAAGAAAAATAAAATAAAAAGAAAGGCAAATATAAAACGCTGAAAAGAAAAAGTTCCTGGTTCAGGAACAGGCTTCCAATTGGAAGCAGATGGGGACTAGTAGTCGCAACTCTACTTAAAAACGCGATCTTTAATCAACGCAACGCTAACTGGAACTCGCGATACAATCATTTCGCAACACTATTTATTAAGACTAATAGAAAGCAAACAGTAAATTATTTGTAATAACCAAAAATCAGCAAATTGAAGATCCTCTGAAAAATGAACTGAAAGTTCCAATACGCGAAAACAATTTCCGCAACACTAGAAGCTCACATGTAAAGTGTATTATAAAATACTACAATTTAACTAGCAATAAGAATAGCAATAAGTGGCATTCAACGCAACTCTAACTCGACCCGTTCGCAAGTTTCTCGCAACTCTATAGCAACGCGATATTTTTGGGAGGGCTGTATCGTTGGGCCGGAATGTGCGTCGGCCAAGTACAAATAAAAATTCTACAAATGGAAATGCAAGCACAGTGACAAAGTAGTAACAAAGAATGATTCCCCATTCTTAAAAAGAATGGGGAACCATTAGTAGTTGCCCTCTTGAGTGACAGTTTGTCGGGCCTCTTCGGCATATAGCCTCTTCTTTTCGTCGGACCCAAGGGCCAGCTGAAACTTAAACTAGGCTCGAGGCTCTAATCGAAAACCAAGGGAAAACTTATAAATGTGAAATAAAGAGTTTAAATCGCGGAGCTAAATGGAACACACGTGGCCGAATCACGATCAAATAAAATCGTAAAATTGTGATTACGGAAAATCGCAAAGATTACGATTAAAATTGTAATCGTTCTTCGTTCACACGTGCAGCCTCGAGCATAATGTAACACGTTTCGTTTCGGAGCCTAAATCGCGACCACGACCGCGAAGGATTCGAAAAATCGATAGGCAAAGCCAGAGGCGAACGCATTTTCGTTCGCGCCACAGCTTCACCGTCGGCTTTTCAAATCAGATTTCCTGAAACAGGTTGAACACGCGAAATAGTGCCTACCCGATCGGAGACTGTGTCAACCTGCCCGGCCCTACCTACTTATGTCTATCAATCGCACCAGAAAGTATGCTACCTATCCTACCTGGACCTATATTTAAAAAATGGCAAACAAACACACCAACACACGACACTCCACGGTTCTCAGTCAAACACTTGGGCGCAAAAGCCTACACTAGGGAGGCGTCCCGGGACGCCCCCGACACCCAGGTGTTGTCACAACTTGCACACTCTAATGTACGTACCATTTTTCTGAAATCGACTGACAGTGGCTGGGATCTTTGCGTTCGCGTGGAAAAAAACCACGCCGCGGTTGATATTTAATAAGATAATGAAATAGCACCGATACAAGAGCTACTTGATAGCAATTGATAAGTATATTCGATTCTCTTTGGCATTTGGCCTTTGTCATCTTAAATGGCAAAACTTCGTGCCTCAGTATAATAGGGATTATTAATGCAATTAATAATAAAAATGATGTCTCTGTTTTAAATTAATGGACATCTTATCTTGGTCATAATAGTTACATTTTAGTACGGAACGACGCAAATCCGTAGCCTAACCACACACACAATGCGGATATTACGTCGTGCACGATACACCAACGCACTGTCAGTCGCCAACAATAAATCATTTTATGGCTTATAAACTAAAGAAATATCGTCGTGCTCTACCACCGTTTTCCCACCCAAGTAGCACAGGGGCACGTGAGTGGGATCCGGGCAGTGAACACGGAAAGGGTTAAACCTGAAAATCCTCGTCTAAAAAGATGATAAAGACAAACTGATTTTCTAACGGGCTAAGTATGTATACTATATGTTATATACCAGATCAATATATGATTCTATTTTATTAGAAAAATTAATCAATGACTCTACTTTATTAGAAAAGTGATGCAAAGACTCTACTTTATTAGAAAAATTATGCAATGACTCTAGTTTATTAAAAGAATTGTGCAATGACTCTACTTTACTAGAAAAATTGTGCAATGAGTCTACTTTATTTGAAAAATTATTCAATGACTCTACTTTAATATACTTTGAATGAAATTGAAACATCCTCGGGTGTTCCCGTCATCAAAGCATTGCTTCTAAAACGCAAGGTTGGATTTAAAGTAGATTGCTTTGATTTCGAGATCTACCCGTTCGCGTATTGTCTTCTTGTACATTCAGGTTTAATTGATATCTTGTACGGAAAAGGAGAAACTATTGATATCTCTAAACAAATTGACAAGGTAAGTAAGTACCTTTACTTTATATATAATCAAACTAGTAAAAAAAAGGAACGACTATACTCTTACTAACAATTTATTATAACTGTGCACTAATTGCAATTGACAAATAAACGAAGTCGAATGGTATTCGACTTCTCCACTACAAACTAATGCACGTAGAATACTGGGCGTTACTTTATATTCATTCAATAATTAGTAACTATTTAAATATCGTTTCATAGGTATTCAATTAAATACTCTATTATAAAAAGATATATAGTGATATATTTTGTACTAAATATGATCTGTTTTAAAATTATCAAGCTATTTAAAAACGCGTTGTACAAGAAGACCTATCCTCATATAATATAAAACAGTAAAAAAGTTACTACTCATGAGTATATTTCCATATATCCATGGTCACAGTGCTTGCGAGAAAAATCTACGTAATTACAACCAGTCACTCGTGTCGGTTCGGACCTTTCGTCCTGCGACATGATTGAGTGACCAGAGGAACTTTAAAGCATGCCACTCACCGGTTGCAGACTCACCAGGTGTGCGGTCAAGCTCGTCGCCATCGAAGCCATGGAAGCTGCTGAAACATTCAAAAAGAGCAAACAACATTAAAATCTATGTATTTTCAGTACTTTTGGAATGTGTTAATTATCAATGATTATTGCAATACAAGATTAAAGAACGAAGGAGATACTTACTCGTCAAATTGATGGCTGAAAGCCCGAACTCGCCGAACAGGACACTGACTCTAATGGAAAACTTATGATTGACGAACAAAGTGATTCTAATTTCGCGACAGTCTTTCTACTGTTTTTGTGACTGCTACCGAGCAGCCCGCGAGACCTCGGCTCAGAGTCTGGACAGTAAAACGACTTAGCATCGACACCAGTTTCGATTCCGAGCCACAGAAATCATTAAGGCACGGATATGCAAAACCACAACCACGATTCTAGATTATGACCCGTATGCCTTCTGCCACCCCAAGGTGTGCTTGGCGTGGTCTAACGGGGATAAATATCCTACTTGGCGGGCCAAAGTGTCCAGAAAAGCAATCACAGCCCCACACACCGCCCCCCGATGACACTGCAACTCGGATATTGCAAGAACCGCGACCACGATTCCAGAATGGTGGATAACCTACCCATGTTAGAGAATAACGTAGTCTAACCGAGGGCCTCGTGACCAGGGTCCAGAACCACAATCACGCCCCCACACATCGTAACTCGCTGACACTAAGTCCCTAACCATCAGTCCTCCGAGCCGAGAACGGAAAAGGAAACGGAATAATTGTGATCGACGAACAAAGTGACTCTATTTTTCGCAAGAGTATTATTTCGGAGCAAACACTGACTCTAATTTCGCGTCTCTTTACTGTTATTTATGTTGAATTATTATTAAGAGCGGCTGCGCTCAAAAAATAATAAAAAGAACTTTGACGGAACAAGCACTGACTCTACCAACCGCATTGCGCGCGGCCAACAATATCGTTATGGTGATACAATTGAGCCCATGGCAGCTTCTGAAACATTCAAAAGAACAGACAACATTGAAATCTTTGCGTTTTGAGTACTTTTCGATCATGATAATTATCAAAGACCATTGTAAAATAAGATTAAAGAAATACAGAGATACTTACTCTTCGAGTTGATGGATGAGTGCCCGAACTCGCCGAACTGCATCGGTGCTGACTCTAATACCGGAATACTTATTGCGAAAGAAAAAAAAATAAAATAAAAGACTACTATCGCGCACGTCAATTGTGATCGACGAACAAAGTGACTCTAATTTCGCGAGAGCAATATTTCGAAGCAAACACTGACTCTACTTTCGCGTATCTTTACTGTTATTTATATTTAGTTATAATTATTATGAGCGGTTTCGCTCTAAAAACAATAAAAAGAACTTTGACGGAGCAAGCACTGACTCTACTGACCGCATTGCGCGCGGTCATCAAAATTTTCTGAAAGAGAATCTGTACAAGTTAGTAAATAGGGTGAGGAGGTAGAAATTGAAACAATACACATTTGATTTTATTTATCTCTTTCTTATTTCTTCATCCTGTCAAACGTCTGTTGAGGAAATACTGCTTTGTTTTAATAAAGTACTACCGTATTATTATTCTGATTTAATTACTGTTAATTGTCTATTCAACATATACTATTATAGATTAATATGAATGATTTATCAAAAGCATACTGTGACTGTTCTTTGTCCGAGTTTTAAAGGTGATCATGATCTTAGTTAGTAAGCAATATCGCGCATTTATAAGTTCTCGTAGCTGCTTGTAGAAATCAAGACTCGAAACTATTTATCATGCTTCAAGTGCATGGCAACCAGTACGTAAGTACGCGGACAATGCTGCATCGAAAATACAATTTGACCGTACTTGTGCCAAGTCACAGAGATAATAAAAGTTTTTAATAAATACTAGTGAAGCTATAATAGAAATCGCGACCGATATGCAGCGAAACATGAAAGTATTTCAATTTTTCGTTTAGAATTAATGAAATTTACTGACTCTAGTTTCAATCGCGAATGGCATATTGTAAGTCCTACTTAAAATGTTTAAACTGCTCAATAACTTTCAATCGAAAGAAAAGAACTTGAGCCAAAATCCAATCGCCAGATAACAAGAAATATACGTAAACCGTTGGGATAATAAGTTAAATGTTACCAATCCTTCATCATACGTCATCGGACTGATTGTTATGCATCGCAGCAATTGTATCTCAATACTCCATTCCTGCAGCCTCAATATATTATCCTCCACCAACCAATCATCCATTGTATCTGCAACAAAAAGAAAAGCAACGTGATAAACCTGTGCCAAAATCAGAATCGAATTCGAAGTCGCGAAAGACATATGTAAATGGGTATGTAAGTGACATTGCAAACAAAATAAGCGCAACCTTAACACCGCTTTGAATCCGAGTAATCGTTAATAAAATATAATAGTGAATCCAAAAACCGTCCAAATTAATAAATTAATTAATCCGATATTTTAATAAACGACCAGTTACCGCGTATCAAAGAATCGATGGTACCGGATGACCGGTCAAGCGTCCAGCAAAAGAGACTCGATAAAGACTTTAATGTACATCCGCGATAGTCAAACGATTGTTAAATAAACGCGTATTAATTAATAGAAGCTAATAGACAAGATGCTATTGTATTGTAAGGTGATGTATGTCGCTAACCTTCGACAGCATAGACGACCCGTACGGTACGACGCTTGAACTGATAGTGACACCGCGTGCGCCGCGCACCATCATCCCCACTCCGCGACGCGCCGGTAGCGCTCGGTCGCGCTCGGTGGTACTCGCAATTTCCGAACTCTTTGAAGGTCTCCGACCGCGGTCGTGCGTACTACTGTACTAAGGTCATACGTACTGAACTTTTTCGGCTTCTGACCAATTTTTAGCTGAACCTACGATCCTAGGGTTGTACCTACTGGACTTTCACGTTTTCTGACCACCTTTTAGTCGGACCTACGACTCTAGGGTCATGTCTACTGTACTTCTTCGGGTTCTGACCAACTTTTAGCAAAACCTACGATCCTACGGTTGTACCTACTGGAGATTTACGGTTTCTGACCAACTTTTAGCCGGACCTACGACTCTAGGGTCATGTCTACTGTACTTCTTCGGGTTCTGACCAACTTTTAGTTAAACCTACGATCCTAGGGTTGTACCTACTGGACTTTTACGTTTTCTGACCACCTTTTAGTAGGACCTACGACTCTAGTCACGACAACAGGTGCAACAGCGCCTTACCATCGGTCCTCTGAGCCGAGAACGGAAAAGGGAATGAAGCAAAAAACGAAATGAAGCAAAAGACGGAATGAAGCAAGAAAGGAAATGAAGCAAAAAAGGGAATGAGAAGGGAAAGTGCAATGCGCAGTCTATTCGCTCGAATTATTTTCCACATAATTATCAAACGTCTCTTAAACGTTTAATAATTATACGATAAATAATTGATTGCCCGGGTCTCACCACGTGGAGGTTACTGCGCATGGAGACCCACCCTAGCCACGGCCCTTCCACCCTCCAATTACGCGAAAACTAATTCTAATATAACATGTGAGAAAGAAAAATCTCCTATTATTGTCAATTTGTAGAACGTTCAGTAATTGATCGTAGTACAAGTAAGACAACAAGAGGAGTACTTGGAAAATACACGACCGAAAGCTAAACGGAATATCAAAACGAAACCTGAAAGAAAATCAAGAAGAGAGTCCAATTTCCTGAAATAAAACTTTCTTAATAATATATCCTATGATCTTAGAAACTAGGCAACGAAATATTATCACAGCAGTGTACACTGCTGTCTTAAAAACCAAGGCACAGTTTAAAAATAAATCCTCCTTTCATAAATACTACATTAAATTATAATGCGCCCTGCCTGACTAAAGATCTAACTTAAAACTAGAATCAGCGTACCTAATATAATATAACATCCAACAGTTCAATTAAAAGAACAATATCAATAATACCCTACCTAAATAGGAACGTAACAGATACTTTATCATATTATTGTAGGTACAAGTATGCATAGACTTAATTCCTCTCCAATTAGTCCATATTAATTTTGTAGTCCATGCCTTCCTAGAACAGACAACTGGCAACTGGGCAGGGGCTGGGCACGGGCAGGGGCAGGGTGAGAGTGTGGTCATATTAAACATATTTTAGGCAATCCTCTTCTTCAGCTGAGTCCTTTCAATCCTTCTGAAACAAAGACAAATTGGAAGTAATTAGTAAAGCATTATAAAAATCTTAAACTCATAAATGGGATCAAATGGGAGGCAAGTAACGAAAGTGACTGCTACCGAGCAGTCCGCGAGCCCTCGGCTCAGAGTCTGGACAGTAGAACGACTTACAATCGACACCAGTTTCGATACCGAGCCACAGCAATCATTGAGGCACGGATATGCAAAACCGCAACCACGATTCCAGATTAGGTCTCATATGCCTTCTGCCACCTCAAGGTGTGCTTGGCGTGGTCTAACGGGGAGAAGTATCCTACTTGGCGGGTCGCCTGTCCAGAACCACAGTCACAGCCTCACACACCGCTCATCGCTGAAAGTGCAACCCAAATATCGCAACAGGTGCAACAGCGCCTTACCATCGGTCCTCTGAGCCGAGAACGGAAAAGGGAATGAAGCAAAAAACGAAATGAAGCAAAAGACGGAATGATGCAAGAAAGGAAATGAAGCAAAAGGGCGAATGAAGCAAAAAAGGGAATGAAGCGAAAAAGGGAATGAGAAGGGAAAGTGCAATGCGCAGTCTATTCGCTCGAATTATTTTCCACATAATTATCAAACGTCTCTTAAACGTTTAATAATTATACGATAAATAATTGATTGCCCGGGTCTCACCACGTGGAGGTTACTGCGCATGGTAATTCTCTAGGCGAAACATATATGATTTATGTTTCTAATGAATTATCTCGAAAGCGTCAGAAAACAGAAGAGTCTACATAAGAAGCAGGGCAATAAATAATACACAATATTTACAGCTGCAGATAGATACAACGATAGAAACGAGAACTCAAAAGTAAATGCAATAAGAACTTAAGATTCTCTCCGCTCAAATAACTACAGTGGACAGTAATGCCCACTTAATGTTCGCTGCTTCGAAGCTGCCTAGCGAACACTATCCAGGGATGTGATTTATAAGGAATTGTTCATGCTTATCACTTTTCGGCACTCTCGGTTTAGGATGTGTTGGGAGTGGATTGAGATGTACTGAGAACCAGCGTGCGATATATTTAACACGTTGAGTGCCACGTCAGGCATCGGTGTCTGACACTAAACTTTCCGTTCAGGCCGCGTCAGTCATCGGTGACTGACAATCAACTCTCCGTTCAGTGACTGACACTAAACTTTCCGTTCAGGCCGCGTCAGTCATCGGTGACTGACAATCAACTTTCCGTTCAGTGACTGACAATCAACTTTCCGTTCAGTGACTGACACTCAACTTTCCGTTCAGGCCGCGTCAGTCATAGGTGACTGACAATCAACTTTCCGTTCAGTGACTGACACTAAACTTTCCGTTCAGGCAGCGTCAGTCATCGGTGACTGACAATCAACTTTCCGTTCAGGCCGCGTCAGTCATCGGTGACTGACAATCAACTTTCCGTTACACTTTGATCACTCATATTATTAGATATCAACCCAATTTCGTTGAAACTCCTCTGCCGCGCGCCGCGTTTAACCATCCTCTTTCGAATGAGCCCTCACCCAGCTCAAAATATTCTCATAAAAGGAAATTAAGCGAGGCCTTTGACACCCATGTTTTGGCCCATATTATGTCGATATACAGCTCGCTGCATTACCCGTGTCTACCCCCTTAAGGATTCGATGGTTTTAACGACTGAATTCGTCGATAGTTTTTAGTAACTACATTCAGTCGATGGTCCAAAGTCCAAACGACTAAATCATTCGATGGTTTTAACGACTGAATTTTGTCGATAGTTCTAAGTAACTACATTCAGTCGACTAAATTACTCGTTAGCCGATACTATCGATAGTCTTAAAAATCATTCGAATGAAAGTAGTAGTTGGGTACTATCGAATAATCGATAGTTTTTAGTCGATGGTGCCCATCACTAGGGCAGGTATCGACTGCAGCCCTACTGATGAATCTAGGCGGTCGATTCCGAGACGAAACGCACATCCAAACCCAAGTATCCTTTTTCCTTCCTCGACATGCCTCCTCAACCCGGAGAAATTACGGTCCTCATCAAGTTGTTGCCGCGGCGGGCCGGGTGACGTGGCATATCCCTACATTACGTCCCACCTTAGGGCCGGGACGTAACATGACACTACTTTTAAGTTTTTGAAATCTAGTCATTAGCGCCTAGCGTAGTTTTTAGTATTAAAGAAGCCTTCGAATAGTTAGCATTAAATCAACCACGCCAGAACGTGACCGTCACTGTGAATTATTAATAAAGTATACCTGAGTCGGTAAATTCGTCAAACGTTTATTAACAAAATTGCTCGTGACCCCGCCGGGTAGTTTCGAGCCCACCTGCATAGATGGCGACAGTATATACACCAAATTGACTGCAGGTAAGGTACAGACTCGAGTAGTTTCAGACAATTGTGTATAGATGGCGGTAAAAATCCCACGTTTGCTGGTAAGTAAAGCAGGGACGCGAGTAGTTTCAAGCACTGCTTTATAGATGGCAGTAATAATGCGCAGCACTGGCGCGAAAATACGAATGAGTTGATGCGAAATGAACTTCTTAACATTACAATAGATAATGCAAAAAAGGAGGAAGCTGCTTGAAAGATAATTTTTGAAAGATAAAAAAACAGGGAATTCAGTAGAGGCAACAAGGGGGTGCAAAACGTCATAAACATTGTTATGGAGCCTTGAAGTCTGACCGTCGAAATGCGATCATAGAAGTGACAAAAACCGTCGGGCTTAATTTCAATAAATACTCTATTAAACGCCATTCATGTGGTACATAATAATCATTACAACATATTCGTAGCGCACAATGATATCAATGACGATTAGTACAAAGTAATCGTAACTCATATAGCGCCTCAACTAATATATATACTCGGTATACATCCTCCGTTTTGACACAGCGTTCACAAGCGTGAACACGCCTAGCTAATAAAAAAACGAACAGAAGGATAAAAACGAAAGAAAGAATACGTCCTGACAAGAAGATGGAACGGAAAACGAGATTGTAATATATATATGGCATACTATATATAGGATCTTCTCGTGTGATCAGAAAAAATAGCAGTCCTTCTCCGTGTCCCTACAAGATATTCTAGTCGTCTACCGATACAACGATTCGGTCGAGCTCGTCCAATCTCTCTGTGGTTATACTTTCTCGTTAAACAAAATATTCCCGCCAATGGCTAGCGACTTTACACAGGTGCCTCTTAAGTAACGACGCTCTTAACACATTCAGCGCTGCCTCGTGCCGTTACTCAATTTACTTCCAAACACATCAACGATTAGCGTTGCCTTACAATTGATAGAATGCGGAGCCTTATCCAAGAAATTAATGATATGTACACTTTGTCTAACTAAGTATCTAACTGTATTTACAATAACGATTAGCTCTTAATCTATTCGAGGAATCGGTTGTGCACTAAAGAGAAAACTAAGGAAACGGCTGAAGAACGGTTCTAGTAACATCCACGCCGATGGCTCTTAACCGTTGCTCCAAATCTAAAATCGAAAGTATGTCATTCATGGACGTATCTTTCCTGCCAATTCGCCAACAGTCGAAACTGTTACCGAATTTCGAAGAAATTAAGAACCATCTTTTACAGACTGAATGGAAAGTCACGAAACTACGGGACTGACATCGGTACGTTGCTCAGAATAATCGAGGCGCTGGTAAACTAATTGTCGACGCGAAGGAACAGAATTGGATATTAGAGCGTATAACATGGGTTACATTCTATCAAGTGCAAATCGGAATACTAGTGGACCCTTTTTTCAGTCAACCAGTGATCACTAACGACGCGATAAGACGAGTTAAGAATAAAATATAAAAAGAAACGGGGAAGCCATGATATTGTTCTCGAGTAGCTCCTTGGCACTGAATGTGTTAGAGACTGGTCGATGAGATACTTCGTACAGAATTCGTTTCTCGTTATTCCCTCTCTCTCTCTCTCTGAATATCGTGCGTTTGCTAGCTTACATGGGGAGATTTACATAGATTGCTACGGCCCTAGAATTCTCGATAAAATATGTGTTTTAATATATATGTATATGCGATATTGTCCTGTTACACTTGATCACCAGTAAGTTTACACGAATGCATCGTTTGTGCCTCGCGGTAGTCGACTGTCGGTCGCCCAACGAGGTACGTAAAGTTCCCTAGCCTGAAGAGAATTACAATTTATCTTCTCTCTTTGCCTTCGTCGCTCATTGACGCATGCATCCATCCCGGACGAGTTCGAATCAACGAGGATCTACTTTACCCGTTCTGTTGCGCAGCGAGACCTCGTCAATTACAATTCCAATCGGCCCGAATCATCCATTTCGAACTACACAGTGACGTATTTTCTTTGCAAACTAAGAGAGCGACAGAACCCTCTTTGTTTTACGAATGAAACCTCCTCGATTCAAAGTGAACAATCAATCGTCATTACCCTCGAATTATACTGTATTTTTTGCTTCAACTTTCTCTACCGGTAATTTGAATTAACGAGATTTTACTGTTGGAAAGAAGCGTGGATAAAAATAGCTAGTCGCAGGTCGAGGACCACTCTCTTAAACTTAATGGTGACCAGTTTCTCACGTGATCCGTATTTCGATAATTGAACATGTACTTTACGATCTACTCTCCTATGGCCGTTACTCTCGCCGGACGTCCGATTTTATACAGAGGGGCAGGCTGAGCTAAGTGAATCGCAGACGCGGACCTTTTCTCGCCAGGGGTGCACGGATTCCTACAAAAATCACGCTCGGGGGACCAATGGAAATGGGCCCAGAAATCTTCAAGCAGCTGTCGAACGAAGATGTACGTAAACTTGAAGAATTTTGTTGATGTTAAAATGATTTCTGAACGTCTTCACGCGCACCACTGACATTTGAAAGTCCTACGTCTTCGACGAGCTTCTCTCTCTCTCTCTCGCATGTCTGTCCCGTTTCTTCCGCAGTCACAACAGCAATCTTGGTGAAAAGAAATTCCTCTTCCAACGGGACACCTGACGATACCAAAAGAAAAAACAGCGGGCATAAGTTTCGTTCTATCTTCCATGTATTTCAATCACTTACCAGCACTATTTTGAATAGCGTAAATACATTTTTTTTTCCACTAATTATCTTTTTCTTTCGTTTCTTATTTTTGTGATCTTTTCAAAGTCAAGCGCGTCCGGCAACGGCCAGAGTCGGCCATCGAAGAATTTCCGGTGACCGCAGAAGCTATTCTCTCCTCTCGCCTCGCCGTCTCTCTAGGCACTGCCCAACAAATATTTCTGTACATTTTCTTCCACCGCCACGAGAAAGTATATCATACGGATACAACAGCACGGAGGTGTGTGAAGTGAAACGAAAGTATAGCTACGCTTCGCGATGTCCGCCATTTTGGTTCACGTGCAGCGCTCTCGAGTCGCGAATTCCACGAGTGTGAATAATTTATATATAATATTGTATAGTATTTATATTATATATCTTATATAAATAATTTTTATATATATATACATACGAACCCCTAAATTGCCCAGTGGCGTAAGTCCCAATTTACGAAAGCACAGTGCATTACAGAAATAGTACTGGGTACTGCTAGTTCTTAACGAAAAATAATAGCAAATTTTAAGGGTTAAACGAAGGTTGAATACTCGCAAAACCAAGGGAACAAAAAAAACACTTAACCGACTTGCCAACCAAGGGGTTCGTATATATACTTGGATTAATATTTCAGCGAATATTGTCTCGCGGACGTAGCTGCACGCAACGGGTGGGCAAAATGAATCGCGTATTAGACCTTAGAACAGGAATTATTGACTATATTAATAGTACCATACTGAATCCGCGTGTTACATTCATCATAATTTATCGTATGAGTATCATGATCTTAACCTGTGTACATAGTTCGTTTTTAATTATCTAATTAAGTTTCGGAACGGTATACGGATAATAGAACATTAGCGAGACCACCTAACATTCCAACGCTTTTCTTTCGCACGCACACATGTTCCCATTCATCGTCGTTCATTCCCTCTCTCACTCTATATATATATATATATATATATATATATATGTATATACATATATTATATTTTATATGCATGCCTGTGTATAATGATAATAATCGGAAGTGTATATAAATATATACATATATTTATGGTTTAGTACTTTAATACTTTAACAAAGGATACGTCGTAAAACTGCTCCAGCGCCGAGTCGAAATAAAAAAAAAAGAAGAGGAGATAGTACGGAGGGGGGGGGGGGAAGAAATGAAACGGAGAGACAGAAGACACGGGTGCGCCGTTTGTTAGGATTACGCCATATACATATATATTATATATATATATATATATAATTCATTTTTCGTTTTCTTTAGATAATTATTTATATTCTCAACGTTATAGTTCACACGCGAATTCCGATATACAATTTCGCAACAACGTATGCACCTGCACCTGGCACCTGCACCAATCAACTCTGTGCGTGCACTTGGCGCGCACGTGTATACACATAAACTCTTTGCATTGCTATGAAATACATCATGCATCGGCCAACTATGTATAATTTCCGCGGCGTATTTACGTTTAGAATCGACCCGACGACAAATCAACCCCTCCAATCGTGCATAAAAGCATTGCGAACCGGAGCCACGTTTAATTACTCCCTAATTACTCTCCGCGAAAACACTTTGTCGTCCGTTCTCATTCAACCTTTCTCGCGTGCTCTCTCTCTCTCTCGTTCATGCATACAAAGAGACACACTACTCCACAGGCAATCCTGATTTTTCCCACAGCAGCTACAATGTCGATGCAGTACTATCACAGTCAACTCTTACGGAACAGTTGCATCCAATAATGGTTCTCATGGAATTCTAAACGCAATACGGACATATATACAATATATATATATATATATATATATATGTATATATACTTTTTTTATCTTTTCATTTTGCAACTCTGTGTATACTAAGCTCTCTAGAACTTTCTCTTTACTCGCCGCGCGAGGACTGTTGTGTGTATTTATGTATGTACGTGTGTGTGTATGTGTACACTGAGGACTACGCGTATCTTTTGTAAGGCAACCGCCGTAAACCGAGTAAACCCGTACGTGTGATTATACTCCATCAGCAGTAGAAATATATATATATGTATATATATATAATGGTAATCCGTCGGCGCCGTCGCGTTTCTCGTAGAACGATCCGCAGCAGCGGCGGCTCGAATTGTTCCTCTTCTTGTACGTACAGGAGACGGACAGGCTCGTTACGGATAACGTGGAATAACGAGAGCAAGCGGGGCACATTTTCTAGGCATATTACACGATATTTACAAATTGATGCTTCGTCTGTCCCAGATCAGTAGTCCTAAAAAAAGAAAAAGCAGGAAAGAGACGTTTAGTTGATCGATTGTCTGAATAAATACGATTAATTTCTTAGGGGGGTATTTGTGCTTGATACGTCATCTTTGGGCCTTCTTTGCGAATTTTTTCTCTCATAAGAACGTATCGACATGGCTGACATGGTTGCGGGGCCTTTGTAGTGGACCTAAATAAAAAAAGGAGGCGCCATTTTCTTCAGCGTGAAAGTGGTTATGGTCCGCACCAAAAGGGATGAAAAATCTCATTGTGCAACAAAATGGCGACACACTTTGAAGTACAAGTCGATTTTTCGGCTTCTTTTTTTGCTTCTAGCATAATACAAAGTTAGAAAAAATTATGGTTGAACAACTAGATCTTGAGGTATCGTGTCAGCCATGTCAGAAAGCATGAAAGTTATGTGTGGGATTCATTTAATATCTGCGACTCCGTTATTTTTACGAATTCCGCAGACAGTGGATATTTCCGAGGGTATCTAACTTAAGAGAAGGCGATTTTTTCTAAATACAAAACACAAATACCCCCATAAGGGGCCTGGAGTATCCCGTGAAAATTGAAAAGCTTCGAAAGCAATCTGATTATTTAGCCCAGCCGAATTCAAAGTTAACAATTAAACCGTGCTCTCAATCGAAAACGGTGCATTGTTAGACACAAATCCTGCGATTAACAGTCGAGTCCGATTTCGACTTGCTCCACACCGCTCGGTTCAGGCCATCCATATTAATCGCGAGTAATTACAGCGAATGGAGAAGAAGGTTACGATAATACATCGCCTGGTCGGGGCGTCGGAAACCCCCAGGGGAAACATTCCGCGCGGGCACAAAAATCCCTAGCAATTTGAAATTTGGGAAACGAATAGATACCTAATCTCTTCACAGTGCACCGAACGGATCGAGTTGGACTTGATTATTTTGCGGCTGCGCAGCAGCCTGCGGTTGTTGCTGTTGTTGCTGCGGCTGCTGCTGCTGAAGATTACCGCCGACCATGGGATTCGTGTTGGCCATCATCATTGGCGCGGCACCTCCTTGTACCATCATGCCGCCAGGGCCGCCGGGTATCGCGCTCATCATGGGCCTCATGCCCTGCATGCCCATCGGCACGCCTTGCATTCCCTAGGGACACCAGAAAGCCCTCCGATCAGATCCAGCCTGTACTTCTGGAATGGTTTTACCGCTTGTCCAACCGTTTCCGTGTCTTCCTCTTTTCTCTTATTTAATTATCCATCGACTGGCCCAAATATTGGGCCCGGTGGCAAATATTTCCCCCCTTTCCATTGGATCGCCGTGTATTTGCAGGCACGCTTATATACAAAGTAGCTCAAAGTGTGTATTTACAGGAGACCTCTACTGCACAACTTGCTCTAATATGAGTCGAATAAGTGTACAATAAGTGTACCGGACGGACCTGGTGCGTCACATGTGATATGAAGATGCGAAGCAGGGAATACGAGGGACACGGGGGTGTATTAACCCTCTCGCTGTTTCAAAAACATTCTGAAATTCGGCCCAAACAGTGGCAACCGCGAAATTATTGCGAGAGCAGTTCGCAATCGTTCTTCGGCAGAGAGTGCGGCCAGAACAGCGACAGCGTTAATAAAGATAGCTATTGTTTCGCGGCCGAATATATCGGTATCGTTGCTGCGATTTATCTATCCATCTATATACATACACGTATATAGAGCAGGACTTTTAGAGCTAGTTTCTCACCGGGGCGCTAGTTAGTGACACTTGTTATGTACACAGCAAAGTGTAGTGGTCAAACCTGGGGTCAGGCGGCGCGTTCGCTTGCTCGTCCAATTTCAGAACACTTCACAAAATGGAGGAACTTACCAGCGGTGCGTTGTGGGGAGGGAAGACCAGGGTCGCCGAGGGAAGTTGCGTCATTCCTTGTCCCTGTAACAGCAGGTAGCATGCCGTATGCCATGCATGCATTGTACAGCTAAGTGTATGGGCATGGTCTCATGTTTGTTCTACACCCTAAACAACTAAATTCCAAACTTGTCTAGCGGGAGAACTATAACGGTCACTTATCTGTCCGGGGATAGTCACGCGGACGACGGTCTATGCGTTAACGTCCGACCAACATTCGACTCTGTAAAACGACAATGTCGACGAAACGATAGACCTCCGAACGTTAAATGACGCGGTGACCAGCGATGGAACGTAGAGGGTGCAACACGATAAAGCCAAGTGCGCATCGGTATGTATCGGTACAATCGGTTTGTTTACGTGTAAGCTAAACGAGCGATGAAGCAGACGTGCTGATCTAGGGGCCGTGGATGTCTCCGTGAATTCCATGCGATACTACGTCGTCGTCCGTGAACTTGCTTATCGTTTCAACTGTCTGGATCGGTACAAATAGGAGAATCGACGGAGGACTGTCTATCGTGTTTGGTGTACGGCGACGAGCGTTATATAGTAAACATAGTGGTTTCGATAGCGACTAACAATAGCATGCTGATAGAGTGATTCAGTGTCGCATGGCGAGTGGGTAGATAGGAGCTATCAACATATGTGTATCGTATTGGAGTTACTGTATACTGCGGTCCATAGATAGCGTTCTCGTGGAACAACTTGCCGATGGTCTAGTGCAAGGGAGGTGGTCAGCACGCGTGGGACTCACCATTGGACGGTAACCGGCGCCTGTTGTGGCCGCCATTGGTTGGGGTGTCCATCCACCAGCTGGGCCTCCAGTTTTCGCGGCGTTCTTGGGCGAATTCCATTGCATACCCCTAGAGGAGACGGGATGATAGGTTAATCTCCGATTTACAATTTCGTAATTTTTCTAGTCATTTGTTAATCGACGTTCGCGCTTACTTGACTTGCTGCTGGGCGCTCTTGTTGATAGTCAAATTCTGGGCAAGACTAGCGAGACTACTGTCCAAATCTCCGGTGAGAACTTTGCCGGCGGTGGCCGCGTTCTGCTGCTGTCCGGCTGCTGAAATGTACAGTATCTCCAGCTACAGTGGTAGGTAACAGCGGGGGGCCCAAACACCGCGAAAACACCTAAGCAACGTCTACGTCAACGGAAGCCCTAGATAGCCAGGCCCCAAAATTTCGGCGATAGAGGAATAAAAGGTACATTCGGCGACGCTAGCGAGAAGCATGGAGGCTTCTAATTTTTCGTCGTACCGAACTACTGTACGCAGAGTGCAACAAAGTAAAGGGGCAGATAGAAGTAAGGCCCACTTAGTGCGAATAAATAAATCGATGCTACATTCAGTCAGGTGAACGTTCTCCAATCGTGGGTGCAAAAAAACAATGGGAATCAAAGCCTGTTTTGGTGGAATAAATGTACCAATAACAATCAAAACAGTTCGGTATGCAAGCATGGCAAAAAGATGGGCGACAACAAAATCAATCTTAGGAACAGCTATGCTTATCACTGATGCTACTGCGTCTCACAATCAGTCTGGGCTGATGCTCATCGAAACATTTTACTAAACAGCAATTCCCGCCTCATGAAACTAATAAAACGGCGCGATATTAGGATGCACAACGACGACAAAAAAAAGGGAAAAGAAATAAGAGATCAAGCTTGAAACATAACCAGCAAGCAACACTACGACAACCCCAAAGCAGTCCAGCAGTCTTCACATCCACCAGCCAGCGAATCCCCTCACAAAAAGCCCCATCGATCCCCCGTGTACATGCAACACCATAACCATCCATCCATTCCCGTCACCTGAGATGGGCTGCTTAGCCGGGGACCCGTACCCCGTTGGGACTTGTGCGGGCATACCGTATCCGGCCATGGGCCCTCCGGGCATAACCTGCTGCCCAGTGGCGGCCATATTGCCAGCCATATCGAACATACCGAAGCCGGCCTGTTGCATCGGTTGCTGTGCTTGTTGCACCGCAGGTAATTGCTGAGCGATAGGTGCCGGTCTAGAAGGAGACCCGCCCAGTGCCATGCGAATGCTATCGTTCAGATCGTCGAATGCGCTTTTACTTGGAGCGGCGGCGGTCGTCACAGGCGACCCGGACGATTGTTTAGGGGCCGCCGCTCCGGACACCGTTGGCGATGATGGTCTAGGCTGCCCGTTCATGGCTGTCGCGGGAGGCGGCGGTCTGGAAGGCGGCGTGGCAGTGGACTTACCGGTGGGAACAGTCGCAGAGGATGCTGCCTCGACGGCGGCGTCCCCGGCGACCATCTCCGTGGGTTTGATCACTGCAGAGTCGCTCCCAAAGAGATCTGCCTGACCGACGGCACTGAACAGATCTCCTGTCTGGGCCTGTTGCTGGCCGTCGACGCTCGCGGCACCCTGCTCGAACATGCCGAAGGCGGCCGCGTTCGGCTGCGATGCCTGGGGACCGAGGGAGGGGAAATCGGACATGAAGGGATTCGGTACGGATCCGGCTGTTCCTGGAGCACCAGCTTGCGCAGAAATCAAGGTGCATCGATTATTAGCTTTCGTTCGTTTGGAATCGCTCGGTTAGTTTTGCGGGGCATTGCCTCTAAGTCTTTTTTCATCGGCCTGCCCTCTCTGTCTCGCTAATTGCGTGCTCTGAGGCCGAGGCTTGTTAGACGAGGATGAGAATGTGTGCGGTGGCGTGGCGAGGGATGCGTGCAAGGTAGCAACAGACGTTGTTAGTTTTGAGTCAAGCTCGCGGAGACGATAGAACGATGATGCCGAGAGCACCGCAGCAGGTACTGTGCACAGTGATTCGTTAGTTCTGCCCGCTCCAATCCCTCGCCACTGTGATGCTTTCGTACTCGGCAAGTTAACCAGCGAATTGGTCAAGGGTGAACTGTTATTAAATACAGGAGTAACTTGCACAGGCATCGTCCACGAGTCTAGATGATTTATTGAGATGCATATAAGGTATGATACAAAATCGTAAAGCGTGAGTTCCTTCACCGTCGACTGATAGGAGGCAAATATGTACACGTGAACGTGAAGAGATAGAAGAAACGAAGAAACAGTGCGAGAGAGTAAAATCTGTATAGAATGTCTCGTGAAAGAAGAACAGTAATAGATTCAGCGTGATTGAACACTTACCGGATTGGGTGTCTTGGTTACCGAACACGGAGGAGAAACTGTTATCTGTAACAAAGTTATTATTTGCTGGGGGCACTGCGGCGAAACCTACAAACCAAAAAAGAAAAGAAAAAGAACGATAAAATGATACGGCCCAAAAAGTGGTCAGGGGCTGACCGAATGAAATCATGAAACGAATACAAACGATTAATCATCGATCGAACGAATAGATAGGTGGATAATTAAACAGACAAGTAAGCAAACGAATAGACAAGCAAATTAATAAAATTAAAATACTTATATTTACCGTTACCGTTAGTCATCCACATATTGTTCTGCGCCTGCGCAGTCGCAGGGGCAGCGGCAGGCTGCCCAGTTCCAAACATATCCGCGAAAGGATTGCCGGCCAATTGGAGCAGATCGTCGGACGCTTTCTGCGGCTGAAAACACGGCCAGTTAATTTACCAAAAAAAAATTGTAATACAGCTGTACGATAACCCCGGTTTTACCTGGCCCTCGATCGTCAACCCTTGCGACGGGGCCCCAAATAGATCTACTATTGGCTGATTCGCGTTGTTCGCCAGGGAACTGAAGAATGGATTGGTGCTGGGACCGCTTGGACCGGATTGCACCTTTGCCTGTAAGTTATCCTCTCCTTAGCGGTCGATTAAATAAATACTAATGCCGATTAACGCGTTCCGTGCCACGTGGGTCGTACGCGGCCCACGCAGTCAAGACCAACATTTCTGTTTATGACAAATGTGCGGTGTAATATTCATTAAATTGCAGAAATCATTGCGATCAAGATAAAGGTACGACGCGACGTTTGACGTACAGTACAGAAGTGGTGCACATTTTGATTTTATCAAATTATCGTCACAATTGCGGCACAACTTAAGTCAATGAAAGTCACCGAAAATCGGTCTGCCACGGAACGTGCTAAAATGAATCGGCCCGCCCGTTACCTTGTACTGATTCATGGCAGCCTCCTCTTCGGCGACGACTTGCTGCCGAAGCGCCTCGTCGATGTGTCCGTTCCCGGCATGGTCGAGACGGTTGTTGCTGGCTGCTGTTCCAAACGCAGTACTGGTGGAAGACAGGGCGGACACTCCCGACTTTAGATTCGTTCTATTGCTGCTCGGGTGGGCAATGATTTCCGGCGAATGGAGGATAGATTTCGTGTGCCGTTGGAGAAGGAGGCGACAAGAGGAGAAGCCGTTTTTTCAGTAGTTAGAGACAAGTGTTTTGGCCGTAGGAGCGAAAAGGAACGTTGATCATTGAAAACAAAGGAGAAGACAAACAAAAAAACAAAGAAACAGTGTAGTACGTATAAAGATATAACGACGTGTAAAAATTCAGCTATTCAACAAACAGAGTGCCCTCTCACGCTATACGAACGTACGCGCACACACGACACACCATGATACATACTACATACGTATATGCATGTACGTATGGACATCCCAAAGTACGATACATGCTAGCTTCCGTCCTTTTCACAGACGCTATTCGTTTCTTGTTGCTTCAATATAGATCTTTCACTAACCACAAGCAGTCAATTGAAATGGTACTACCTAATTGTGTCTTACAGTGGAAACGAAAGAAAAGGAGAAAAAAAAACACGCCGCTTTCTCGTTTGCTACTGCTACGGTACGCACGCGCTTTTATGTACAGATTATTAATGGACGCGCAAGAGAACATCGCCTGGCTTTGCATCTAACGTGTAGAATTTCCAATTGTTATTAACGTCGCACTGGCATACGTGAAATATTCGATTGCTACCGACTGATCGTTATTGTCGATCACGTTTGCGTCGTTGCCAACAAATAAAAAGGGATCCGATTCAGATTTACAAGAGTTCGTCGATAACTAAGTAACCAAGTGTATTGTGGCGGACAAAAGAGAGTACAGGCCGCATGCAGTGTGAGAAGGAAGAGAAAATAATATCTGCCACGAAGCCGAGTGAAATTTGCTGCGAAATGCAACGAACAGAATCTCCAGAAACAAACAGGAAGCGAGACGGCCGATTGCTCGTCGTTACCAATACAATAATTGCTACGATAATCCGTCGAACGAAATACGATGCAGAGAAGAAAAAGCAAAAAAAAAGAAAAAGAAAGAAAGATTTTCAAGGTTCGGAGGAGGACGGAGGACGAAGAGAAAATAAGGGTCCAGCGAGAAATAAGAAATAAGCAGACGTTCCCAAGCAGTAAATAAAGTAAACCAAAGGAACACCAACATTACCTTTTTTGCCCTACGATTTACAAAACATTTTGCGAGGAGAACAGTGTGATTAAATCGGTCGGATGATTAAATGGGATTTTGTGTTTTTGTATGTCGCTGAACTTGCAGTAGAATAGTAGCAAAGGAAAAAGTCTGATGGGATTCGATGCTTAAATTCATGACGGACAATTCCATTCAATGTTACGCCTGTCCGCTGAACAGGGTATATTCCGTTTCGGATAGAAACAATTACGGTAAATACATAATAATTCGCCTGTCGTTTTACCTGAACGTTTTTATTCTTACCAGACGAGTCGCGAAATATTCCTCAGAATTAGTATTGCCTAATGCTACTCTGCGGGTGAGCATTGTCTTTTCAAAGTTTTGTGAAGGAAATGAAAATCGGCATACCTGGCTGATTGCGTGGGTGTGTTCGCCGCAGAGGCTTTCTTCCCTTCGAGGGAAGCCAGGTGTTGCTCCAGTGCGTCCAACAGACTGCTGGGTGCCTGAAGAAAAATTCGCTTATCAAATTCGATCGGTAATTGGATTAGAAATGCGCGGAAGCGTGGCGAATTGTTACCTTCGTTAAATCAGGTATGTCAACTTTGTCGATGCCGACGTTCTGGACAGAAATGGATTGATAAAAATTACAAATGATCTTTTACCATAATAAGGGAGACTGGAGAGCACCGAATACGCATGTAAAGATGCTCGATAAAGCGTTGCATCCTTTTTATTTATTAGTCGAAGAATACAAAGCTGTGTGGCGGCTCCACAGTCTCTCACAATTAATTAATCCGACAGATTTCCATGGTGAAATTTACCTCTGCGACTTTGAGGAATTCACCGACCCGATCCATTCGTATGAGAAACTTCTTGTACAAGTCGAGGGCCTCGCGACATTGTTTCTTGTTCATATCGAAATACTTTTCTGAAGAAGCAGGGAAAATAATTAATTAGGGTGAATTAATAGGTGGCTGGAATAATGGCGAAATTAACGATACAGGGTTGCTCGAGTGAAGCGGCTGCATCGTTGAATCGAATGAACAAGAAATTTACGTTCGGAGACGAAAATTTGTCCGAGCAACCCTTTACAATCGAGGGTTCCGTTTTACCTAGCAGATTGATAATGCCATCGCTGTAACAGGCGAACAGCCGGATCAGATCCCGAAACAGGAGCATAAACGCCATGTTTATCACGCCGTTTGTGAGATCATTGGCGGTGCAGTCGAACTCCAGCAACGCGTCCAACTGGGACTGCAATACCGGCAGAGTTTTCAGCAATTTCTCGGCGTTCATCGTGCGCAGAGTTTGGTCGTCCTTGCTGAATGAAAATTTCGAATAAAATGCAGCAGCTCTTAAACCCGCTAAGCGATTATAGCCTTAAACATCATGGAGACGCATTACTCAAACAAACTGTATTAAAATGGTTGCTCACCCCCTCTTGACCTTGCAAAAATCGAAGGCCACCGTCCTGTACGAAAGGGCCTTCTCGTTGAGGTACTTCGCGTATCTCCTGATGAATGGCGACATGTCGTAGCCTGAGGAGCAAAGATATCGGTGTGGGTTAATAAACGGCTTCCTCGGCTGGGCAAAATAATATCGAGGGAAACAGAGAGGTCGGATAAACGAGAGGGGTTCATTGGGTGGAGGTGCTCGAGGTAAACTGACAAATTCACCGGTGCAGGTGCGAACGTCTGCGTGCGAGCGAGCTAGGTTAAGTCAGGACTATGCCTGTGCTGACACAGCGTCAGGCCCAGCGTGGACAGCGTCAGGCCCTCCATCTCGACCACCTCCACGAAAACTGAAGCCGAGGGGAGGGGCGGTCATCAATTCGTTTGGAAATTCATTTGACGGCGGATCGAGAATTTGGATAATCAATGCGCGAAGAACGCTCGGATATTAATCGATAAAGGGGCTGAACTGTGGATGTTGAAACTCACCTATACGAGCTCCTGCTGCGCCCAAATAGAGAGAAAATTAGTTCCATGTTAGTAAATCATAGACAGAGGCCAGATACAGATAGCTGCACGACGCTGGGAAGCACAGCCGGCAAGTAATGATTATACTTTTGCGACAAGAGGGGTATACCAGGATCGAATTGCTGCATTCGACCCATCGCGATTGTTTGCACTTCTTGGCAGCGACTGCGTTATTTATTTAATCGCTCGGACGCTTTAATTGCGACCATGCGTCGCAATTAGAGCGTCGAGCCCGACGTGAAAAAGGCAATGGATCTAGTGCGATTTGCGTTTGCGCTGGCGTGCGTGCTGCATTTGGAGTAGAACTTGTTATTACGCTTCTTAGTGGCACGGTTAATAATTCGGAAGGAAACAGAAGCAAACAGCGAACATTAAAATTTCGAACTTCATGCCGCCACGACGGTGGTCCAATTAGACTGCCCGCGTTCCCTCGACAAGGACTAGTAATTCGTCGCGAGAGGACTCTGCTGGCGATGCGGACCATCCGTCCATTCGATATCAAACGATTCCCCCGGTGGAAACGCGTGAGAAGCAACGAACGGAGCGTCTAATTGAACCACTCGACAAACGTCGACGCAAGTCGGATCCTTTCTCAAACTGTGTGTTCACCTTGCACGCCGCTTTTGTCAAGAAAATTACTGAGCTGAAACGTGCTGTTGCTGGACGCCAGATACTGTGTAAACCTCTGCAACAGAAATGGAGGAAATGGTCATTGACGATTCGCAGTTACGTTGGTAATGGGAACAGTTTTTCCAACCGCCGCACAGTGGTTCGAAACTGGAAAATTCTAGGCATTATCTCGAAAAACAAAAATTTGTTGCTCCTGCATTCATATGTTAATTTTTTAATTCTTCTACTATCATACTACATATATGTGGTAAAATTTTATGAATTTATTCCATATTTTTCTCATAATCAGCCAAACATTGTCTTAATCTCACGAAAGTGTTCTACAATATTTTGCATTTTTATGTTTCCAGAAAGTATAATAGCGGTTCAATTTTTGTTGGAATGGTGTTTAGTTACCTTTCTTCTTATAATGAAAATTACAAACATTTACACGATCACTATTTTGCTATCAAATTATCATTTTTTATATCGATTTTACATTTTTGTAAATAACAAAAACGGTTTGCATTTGTTTGTAAATACACGCATATCTCATCATTCTTGATAGATTCAGGTTTGCAAAATTTAATTACTTGCACCCGTCCGCGTCCGTCCCTTTGAGAAATTGATGTTTTTCTTGCAACAAAAATAGGTGCAAGATAGGTAAAATGACTCAAAAGTGTTCTACAATGTTTTACTTTTTTATATTTCCCGTAAGTATTTGAAGATTCGGAAGGTATGTAAACTGACAGAGAGGCATAATAAAGCCTTGTATTTTTTTAATAAACTTTTTTCTTTCAAGACGGAAAGTTTAGTGTCAGTCACCGATGACTGACGCGGCCTGAACGGAAAGTTTAGTGTCAGTCGCCGATGACTGACGCGGCCTGAACGGAAAGTTTAGTGTCAGTCACCGATGACCGACGTGGCCTGAAAGAAAAGTTTAGTGTCAGTCACCGATGCCTGACGCGGCCTGAACGGAAAGTTCAGTGTCAGTCACCGATGACTGACGCGGCCTGAACGAAAAGTTTAGTGTCAGTCACCGATGCCTGACGTGGCACTCAACGTGTTAAATGAGAATCGTGTAGTAATATTACCTATAACCTTGAATTGCATTCAATAAATAATGAAATACGTGTATGAAGGTATACCCCCAGTATTTTTCAGTTTCGAACCACTGTGCGCCGTGCCTTCAAATGCGAAAGATTGCCGCGGTTGCGTCCGTTAATTATTGAATGGAAAAACAACGGAGTGGCATGAGCGGGATCAGAGTGGCCGGTTTGCGACTCTGCCCGTCGGTGCAGCCATGCCGCGGTTTGCTATTCTATTGAATCGCGTGTGCAAACCGTGAACGTTAGACTCTGGTCACGGACTCGTGACATTCGATCCTTGTGTTCACGCGCAGGCTGCCCTGGCAAGGGCGACGACACTGCCACATTGTTCAGCTCGTTGCCGAACCGAAGTGAGTTGGACAACCTCACTGGGGACCAGTGCGAATAGTCCTGGCAGGGATATTATTCTCCGCGATCCAAACGTCAGAGCATTTAACATAGGATAAGGAGACGAATTTAATGGACCGTGCAATGAACTCTTAACGGCATTTGCTTCTGCTGCAATGTACAGTGTCGCCTGCAGCGAGCATCGAACAGGTTGCGGGGATTTTCGTATTCATAGCTGAACGTGGCTTTGTAAATTAAAACGGACCGAATTACGATCGAATACAATTGCAGGCTATTTTAACAGGATGAAGTCTAATTTATTTTCCAGCAAATTGCAGCATTGCTGGCGTACAACCTGTGCGATCTTCACGGCGGGCAACTGTGTAGCTACCAAAGCGGACTGTTTCTCGTTTTACTAATAATACTCCGCGACTGGAATATTACCAATTCGTAGAAACCGAGCATAGTAACCAAGAGTGCTTTGGAAGGAATATGCGATTAAGTGGGGCACGTATTTTTGCCAATTAAATTGTGTATATATAGAATCGTCGCTGTCCTATCGTTTCCAACGCAGCGTTTTTCGATGCAAGGAAAGTTTCGACTGATTGCCTTTAAGAAGCCACTTATCGGGCAGAGCCACTCGTATCACTTCTCGATCCTGTTCTGCATTGCCGTTGGTCTTTACCTCATTGCCGTAACAAAGCATATGCTGCACCGTGATGAGGGCCTTGAAGACCACCGTCCAGTTCGTGTTTTGGGACCGTTCTATCAGCAGATTCGCCAGCTGCGGTATCGACACGTTCGGCTCGTTCGTGCACCGTACCAGATCTGAAAGGGAATGCGGAAAATGCCCGATTAATTAAGACGAAAAGGGCGAAAGATGAATTATTGTTAAGTGAGTGAATGCAATTTTTCTATTTCGTTTCTGCATTTTTAATATTTTAATGATAATAAATCATAAATAATAAAAATATTTAATGATAATAAAAACATTTTAAAATATTTTCTGTATTTTTATTTTATGCTTTACTGAGCACTTTGCTTGTTACATTAACCCGTGCTTGGATTTTGAGAATACACAGCAGCTGAGAAATAATGGGCTTAATTTCGAATTCAAGAACAGTTTCGAGATAATTTATTTTGTTTCCTTTTTCAATGTACAATGATTCGGGTGGTACATTGAAAATGAACGGAGAGTAAATACTCTATTTTATGTTAGAGTTATTAATTATATCGTTACTCTACGGGCTGCATTAATTTAATATTAATTAGCATAGTATTGTGCGAATACTGTATTAACTGTATTAAATTAATAATTATCAAAGAATTATTACGCGACTGATCTGTTTAACATTAACTGTATTAATTTAATAGTTATTACAGTATTATTACTTGAATACTGTATTTTATTATTATTATATCGCTGCACCAGTAATTCCATGTAATTTAATATTAATCCACCTCTATCCGTATTACGGACAAGGAATATTCGAAAAGTATCCACCTCCCATTGTTCTTGGGAGTGGCAAGCAAATAAGAAAAAAAAGGAGAAAGACCAAGATTATCCATTATCATGCTCGTGCCATTTCCACGAGACCATCGTAAGCTATCTAACATCTGGAAGGGGCATTATCGTTTCTTTCTCCTGCCAGCAGAGCCAACTATTGATTGAACGGTTGTTTTCTGTCCACCAAAGGCACTTCTGGTCGACTCCAGAATGAGGAAAGCTGTAATAAGGCCTAATTGAAAGAGCAAAGCGACAACAATTCGATTCTATGCTGCCAATCTAGAAACTTGCGTGTCGTACAAGTGCGAATCTGCCTGTAGGAATGCACACGGAACAACCACGAACCACTTTACCAACGGACGATCCACGATCTTTAGTCAGCTCTGCCGATAACAATGGAAAGATCCTAGCGAGAATGTTACCGTCGTGGATACAACGATCCAGAAAATTGTTCCGCAATCAAATTGCAATTGCAATAAGAAATAAATAAGATTACTTCGGGAGGAACGGCGATATTTATTTCCAGCGGTAGATTCCACTATTACATACTCTGTTCCTAGTAACTAATCGGATTTTTAAATAACAACATGGCCGAAAAAGGGCAGAATCCCGCTAACTAATTTTGCAATCGACTTCTAAGAATATCTACCATTCCACGTATGCTCCATCAAATATAAAATTCCACTGAAGCAAAATTGTCTCCCGATTTCGATTGCAAACGTGTACAATGTTCGTCCAATTATTTTCCCGCAATCTTTTACCACCGTTACGCGGTGCCCGGTGCAGTCTTGAAATTAACAGACAGGTCGACGTTGATGGCACGTTTATTTTCAAACAAGAAAGTCCATTCGACTGGTGCCAAAAAATCGTCGATGAGCTCGACCTTGTCGTGCTTCCTCTCTTCTAATAATGTACTCTCGAACACGAACCCAGAAGTCGCGGCTCATTCAGTAGTACAATACTATTTATAAAGGGCAGAAAGCACGCAGTTTGTAAGCAGTGTTGTAACAAGTGCGAGGCCCTGGTCACTCTGCTTGGATCGTTCTATTTTATAAATCAATGATCCGGTGCTGCCTTCTGTTCAATTTTGACATTAAACACCATGGGACATTAGGCTCATCCTCGCATGAAATACGAATTGTAATGGAAAGGTCATTAATTGGCAGACATATTGGAAATGGTAAACGCAGACGCGTTTTGAGAAGAAACGGAGACGACAATTACGAAATATTATTTACAACGAGAATCGTGATTTTATTTCTTATTCGATACTCGAATAAAACGCTGCCTAAATATCGGCGCCAGATTTAACACAGCGTTAATACGTGCAACCGAGAAAGTAGCTGTTTACTTGTTCCCGTTGTTATCCAAATATGCGTCGGCTAAAACAAGTTGTACAACATCCATCGCCAAAGAGACTTTTCATTGCTATCGATAACTTTCAGTCTGCAGCGCGGAAAGTTTTTCTTTTTCGCAACTGAACGCAGGTGCGAGTGAAAATCGATGAAAAGGGGCCTCTCTGTTTTCTAACGCGTTCTTATAAATAAATGACGCGACAGGGATAAACAGCGTGGGTTTTAAAGCCGATGAGAATCGACGAATCGTGTCGAACGAACGAGGAATAGGAAGTTTTAAATGCGTCGAGGAACACAATCGGTTATCAGAATTATCTGAACGCGAAGGGGTGTGCACGCTGAGATGTTTCTCCCGAATGGGGGCGTCACCGATAGCGTGTTTTGGTAAGACGATAGCTGAAAAAGCATTGATTGTATCAAAAATATGAATTTAATTCTAATTCTGTGTCCCCTTTTGCTTCATTACGTAAACACGCTTTTCATTGTAGTTAATTCTCGCGATGCTCTATGGACGTCATTTCAGAAATTTCAAAAAGTATATTATCCCAATTTTCAATGGATCTTTAAAATTTCCCTCATATTATTATCGCAGTAATCGGTTTTTGTAATAAAGTTTCGAAAATTTCATTAACGAGAAAGATTTTTGCCATAATTCGGTTGGCCCTTTACAATTGGCAAATGTTAAAGACGCAGAGAAGTGCAACCACGATTACCGACCGAGTAATTGCAGGGGCCACTAAATGGAACGGGGCGAAGGACAAGCATTATCGTCGCGGAATAAAAAGAAACGTGTGAAGAAACGGGAGAAATATCGATAGTAGAATCCTCGTGGAGGCTACAGTACAATAGCCGCGTGCAATTACACCGGTAGATGAATTGCACAATACAACGAGCCTCGGAATAGATTATCCCAGGTGTTTTCCACGCTGCTCATTCACATATTAAAACGACCGATTACGTAAACGACTCTCTATAATGAATGCGTTTGTACGAAGTCATCGAACGATGAAATAAAAGGGAAACAGAGGAAAAGGAAAACTCGTTCTCAACGGTCAGAAAGACGGTGTACAAATTCCGGCTCGTAATATCGAGCGATTTTAATATGGGCGACTAACCTAGAGAACGAATAATTAGGTCACGAGACCGAAAAAACGAGAATATCAAATGTGTGTCGATAAAGCAGAACACCCCCATGACTTTTGCCCGCGAAATTCATAGACGTGCATCGTGCTATTTTTATCGAGGCAAGCGATCATCCGTGTCATCCGAATGAGCAGGCAATCAAAACGATCGCGAGGTCATCGGCAGAAAATCAAGTGTACGGCCGATCGATTGGCGGAATCTCGGACAAAAGCCATCCAGGATGCATTGCTAGTGGGCATGTGCGAAACACGCGCGTCTGGTCGATAATTCTCGCTCTCACGATCGATCTTAGTTCTTTCAGATCCTTATTTAACATTCACAGTCATTAACCTCGGACAATTATGCAATTGTTTCGAGCCTCGATGTCTAGAGGAATAAAAAAACGAAGAGTATGCTTTCAACAACTGTGGAAACCGACCGTGACCCGAAAAAAGAATTCCTAGCTCGTCCTGTTGCGAACTTACCGACAGAGTTCCACCTTCTGGTCCCTCGAACCGTCGCAAGAAACGAATTATAGGCTGACTCCCCAAGAAATGCAGAAAGAATCTAACTTTCTGTTCCGTGCTGTACAGCGTAACGGAATTAATGGCATAATTTTTCAATCATAACAGACGAGGGAATTTTCTCCAGGGAATGTCGATTATCGAAGACCAGACCGGTCTTTTCCTAGGGAGAAAGGGGGATCTTAAATGTTGCGTCACGCTTTATGCAATCCGTTAACGAACTTTCTAGTGAAATAGCGTGGCCGAATCGCGCGAGTCGGTTACGCGTAATTCGAACGAGACGAGGAGATCTCATTTAGAGGAATCCTCGTGGTTCGATATCAATTACCAGTAATTCTATAGGGATTCAGAGATCGAGAGCCGAGGAATTACGGTGATTCATGCCAGTCATACTTGTATAAACTGGTCTCTGCGTGGACGTAGATCGCGAGTTTAGATAAATATCGGGTCGACATAACGATATTTCTAATTGACTGCGAGAGATTCCCAAGCGAGGACGCTACATTCTTCGGTCGACCGTAATAAAAAAAAATATATGAAGACAAGAAAATTGGCATTATGTATATACCTTTTCTTTCTTTCAACAATGGGATTTTGAGTACAGGTTTCTTATGGTACACTGTAGGCCTCATTGACTGGAATTCATTTCACTCTCTAACCTAACAAGCGAGAAAAAAGACGTTTCCGTTTCTCTAAAACGGAAACGAACTGTTAACTAAATGTTACGGCCTTTCGTCGCCAGGCGGTGGTTCGAACAGGTGGTACAACGTATTAGAATGGAGGAACCATTAATTCTATTATTATAGATGTTAATATTCAATCTTGACTTGTTGTGATAAAAATATAAGAAAATTCATATTTTCACCGACTTTCATTGGCATTAATATTTGAGCAGCTGCTTTCAAAATTTGAATTACATCTACGTTCATCGCGCGTGCGCGTCATACTCTGTGTATGAAAAAAGTTGATTTCCGCACTTCTAATGATCGATGTAACCGCCCCTCGAGATTAGGCTAGCTGATAATAAAATAATCATTCCGACCGTAGAAAAATGTTGTCAATTGGCACCTTGAAATTATCAATCAAGTCAATAACTATGCCAAGCACCAACTCAACGGAACAGAACCGTTAAAAAATTCAGAAATATGATTGTAAAATATTGCTTCGGAAATGGAACGCAAGATTGCCGTTAATTAGATACAATTTTTCGAACCGGTCAGTTCAAATGGGCCAATTGGAAATAATTCGACATGACTGAAAGGTGCAAAGACCCGGCGCGCCACACACGCTCGCGAGAAAGGGTGTACATACTTTTTAAATTGGAACAGATACAGGTCAGAACACCTACGCATATACCTATAAACCTTGATGCAACTCATGCGACAGTGGAATCGATAATCACGAGAAACTCGTGCGGTTTCCTTCTGGTCTAAAGCAAAGTAACTTATTTTCCCTCGATAATGGACCGAAATTGCGCAATTGATAATTATCGAAATTCAATTAGCGAACTGATAGGGCACGTAACAGCTGATAGAAGTTCACGCTCGTTCTTGACATTCAAATACAAACGTCGGCTCGATCCTTTTTTTTCAAATCCCTGCCCAACCGTTATCGTGCCCGTTGGAAGCTCGCTCGATTTACCAACATCGTCGAAAAATTAACTCAGTCAACGGTGTTCAATGTCTCCGTCGATATCTATCAATAACAACATTACGATCGTATCGACAGGTACGAGGCCGGACGAACGCGCGTGTGTGTACGGACACGATTCATGATATTTCAAATGCGAGACAGTTTTTCATGCGGTAACGTGGAAAACGTTCTACAGAGCTAACGAGCCTCGAGTTCGTGGCATCGGTCGTAAACTGACGATATCGTGACCGTTACGAGAAACTATCCCAATACGAATAAATATAAATCGCCGTTCAAACAGATTTCACCGTTAATCGAACGAAATTCCAACAGTTTCTATCGACCGGCAGATGAAAATAACGATCAATATATAATTTCGTTTGATACTTTTTTCTCGGGACAATCGATGATGCAAATCGCGCAGGCTGTCTTATCGTTAAAGTAACGAGATCATCGTTACCAGTTATGCGCGTGAATCGTAATGACCGACATGTAACGCAGGTGGCTTTTGCCAACGAGCTGTACAATCGATACCAGCGCGGCTCGCGTAGAACCGTGCCTAAGCGTTGCAAGAGACAGAGCAGAAGAATCTACTAGACCGAGTGTCGTGATAGTCACGATAAAAAGTAACCGTCGTTCCGACGACACACGTACGTTAACAGCGTGCAAGGGTATGCAAGTCGATACCTCGAGGCTGCAAATCAAAAATTTTTGATGACGCACGCCAATTTCTCGTAACGGCGTGCACACGTTCGCGGTACATATTCGTTCGATACATTTTAAACGATCCGCGCCACCAATCTCTCTATCCCCCTTTATCCAGCGAACCGATCAATCCAGCTATCCCACTTTCCCCTATAAGTGTAAACTTCCCTATCCACGAAAACACGCCTTTAAAAACCGTCCTCCTTCCAGCCACTTTCGTTCGCGCAACTTCTCGAAATGGAAAGTACACAGTAACCCGTTGAACGCGTAACAGGCATAAACGTGTGCACGAAACACGCACATCGCGACCCCCCTATAATAAACCTGATCAATGCGGCAACGTCAATACCCCTAGGTTCATACACCTTGGAAAACCGTTGGATCTCGCGAAAAATGCTTACACCGTCAAAACATGATTCACGTTCTTCCGTGACGAAAGGAGGAGGGGGGCTGGACTACCGTCGAGCCTCGAACCACGTACAAACCCATGCACGCTACCAATATCGTAACCGAAACCATAATAACAGACCTCGCCGATCCAACCTTTCGTTTTCGTCGAGGAAACGAAAGGAGGAAGAAAAAAAAATTACATAAACACAGCGTGCACCCAGAGATGGCAGGACGAATGAAGGGAAAAAAACTTACACTCGAGATGCTTCTTCTTTGGGCCTATCATCTCCTCGGTGGTGGCCTTGCACACGGCTTTGGCAAGGCCCTGACCGGCGATACTGTGCCTCGCCGCTAATAGCCTGTCGTTGATTGTCTGTCCCGCCATACTGCCGACGTCTTCTGTCACAATCGAACTTATGCCAGGTCTCGCGCCCCTCGACGATCTAGCCGCGCGTTATCACACGCAGGGGCCGTTCTCCAGCCTCGTCGATAGTGTCACGAGCACACTGACACGCACAACGCAACTGCCACTAGAGGAGGCGAATGGATTAAAGGAGAGCGTGTGAGAAAGAGAGAGGAGAAATTGTACGATATATGTGGAAGCGGGGCCGGTTCACGTTCGACAACTCGCACACGATGTTCCCTACAGTTTTTTTAAGTCCCGGTGCCGGCCTGCCTTGCGAGATCGCGACCCGATCGAGCCGGAAGCAGCTCTCTCGCGCGTTAACGACTCAGCTGGGCGGACGACGGCTCAGCTCACGGCGACGACGGAAGGCTCGCACGACCTGCCAATATGGCGACCTCCTACTCCTTCGCCGGACCGATCGCTCCTGACAGCCAATCCTGATCTTTCTCCGCAAACACGGCCTACCAACGCTGACGTCATACCACTCTAGTCAAAGGAAGTAATGAAGACCGAAGCGACGTGAATTACGATAGAGACATTCGGCAGGATGGGAATTAAAATTGGGATTATGGATAATTTTGTTCGGCCACGGTTATTTCCTTCGATTTGCCTTTTTAGTGGTTTACTGGGATTAGATAGATGGTGGGGGGATTCGTGTGGAGTCGAATGGTTAGGTGGGATGAACTGTTTGCATTGGAAATTGTTTTAGGAGATATTTCAGGGAATACTGAGGGGAGCTGAGGCGAAAATCGAGTTGTATTTTCGGTGAGAATATCGATCGAAACGGGTGGCAACGTGACTGAGTTTGAAATCGATACCGATGGGCCAATCCATGCGCACGCATATTCCCCGCGAAGTACACCATCTTATGCATATTATATCAATGATTAGTTCGCGGACAAAATGTGGAGATATAATACTCGACACCTTTTTTTCTTTCCACTCGAATTAAAAGTTAACGTCGCTTCGATAATCCCCGCCATTATATAGTTACTATTGGGATCATTTATTTATTCATGTCCTTTTTTTTAAGCAGTGAAACAAATTATACGCTAAAGCTGATAGACGTGCGATGTAATTGATGCTAGAATTAATACGGTTTACCGTGTAATTACGTGTTTAGACCGCAATAGTACTTAATACGAAAATTATCATACGACTTTCATTCATACTTTTGCGCCGATTCATGCGCAGTTCCCCCCTCCATTCGCGAACCCGACTGTTCGATATATTTACGTACGATTATACTCGATTGCGTACACTCGCTCGTATCGCGACCACCGTATCGATTAATTCATGGCGCGTCCTCGAGTATTGATCGCATGATAATGTATCGATCGACTGAACCGCGGTTATTTTAAAACTTACTCATCGCGATGGATGCAGAAGCAAGTTTAATATCAAATCATTTTCGCTCGCGCATTGCTTACAAACTTTACTTCGGTTCGAACAATTTTGTAGCAGTATTTTAGAAGAAGAATACACAAATTCCTGCGCTTCGTAAAACCAATAGTCAACAATAAAGCAAGCTTTTCAATATAGAAAGATTCCCATAACACCCTACGCGTACAATATAACTAGATCCCATGGAAATGTGTAATTGAAAGTACTCCACATCTCGAGTAAGTGACAACTAATAAGATGTTAGAAAAAATCGGGCACGTGTACCGTTAAATCGGTTATTATCCTGAAATCTTTAATATTAACCAATTGATGCAAGCGCAGCGTAAGATTGGCTATCTACGTGGTCTAATGTTGGTACGAATACAAACTACGACAACACGACACCACTGTAGAAAGATCGACGAATCAATTTGAACCGGTGTCATTAATTTATTGAAAAATGCGTACGTATAACCGGTGATTTCTAAATTATTACGTATAAACATTCGCAAATTCTATCTCTTACACTGGTTAATGAAACGGAACTTAAGTCCCATTTTAGCATGCATTATAACCATGTCAACGTACCGCTATGTACGAGTACCCTTCGGTTTCCAATAAATATATTTTTCACAAAATAGCAGCGAGCTCGATTGACAAAAAACGGGAAACGAGAAGAAAAATAATGAATATCTCTCCAATTTCTTTGCAGCTGTTAACAGCCGGGTATCTTTCGTATTGTCGTCGATTCTAACAGTTCTCGTCTTCTCCGGAATGCAAATATACAAAGGCTGGCTGGGCTCGTCGCAAATTTATACCATATTGGGCGGCTACATCGGCTCGATATTATTTATGTGCGTGCTAACAGCCGTAGGCAACCTGGAAACAACAATATTTGGAAAGTCCTTTCAGCAGAAACTGTTTCCAGAAGGTATACAATAAGCGTACATATACATATATATATATATATCGTAATAGTTAATACAAAGACTAAATATAATTGATTTTCATTGCAGTTGTCTTTTCCCTAATCATCAGTTTAATCGCATCCGGTTTGGTGCATCGCGTGGCAACCACAACGTGTTTCATATTCTCTATGGTCGCGTTGTATTATCTCAATAGAATTTCTCAGGAGACGTACACCGTTCCAGTGCCAACTGTGCAGACGCACACGAAGAAGAGAAAGTGAGAAGATGCCCGGAGCTCTGCAGGATATTTCTATATCGTACTAATACACTCCAAGGAAGAAGAGCGCCAGATCCTCGAACATTGTATTTCTAACTTGTAAACGTTTTGCATAAAATTCCTTTTAGCTACCGCTACCTGTCCACGGTTGTCTGTCTCGTATCCTCGCGAGCGAACGATATTAAAATAATATATTTCGAGGGAGGGGGGATAATGAAAGTCGTAATACATTTATATCGTATGTATATAAATATTTTACAGTACTTTTGGATTTCGTTTTCGTTTGCTCTCTCTGTGCTTCTCCGCCTCCTCTTTATCACTGAAATACTCGAAAGTCTCGTCAGATTCGTCCACGGTGAGAGAAGTCTCTTTATCCTCCCTTACATTGCCGCTGTCCAAAGTGGGCTGCGCCATCACCTGCTTGTAAATAGTCATCGCCTGAAAAGTGTACGAGAATAATGAAAATCTGAACGCAAATGCTGCGCACCGTTAAATGTGCCACCCTTTGCGCTCGACGAGTTTTTTCGGTCTTGCAAAGTGGTAAGTCGAGATGATTTTGCGTAGATGTGACGAGTGTCTTGCAGGCAACATAAAATGATTTTATAGACAAATTAACTTACTATTCTGTTACTCTAATTTTACGATTTCTTACACCTAATAGTATGCCACTATCTCCATCGTTGCATTCATTTTTTCTATCACTAAGATGTTCATGCATATAATCGATCTCGTTTTGCAATAGTGTAAAATCAAATTCGTCTTCACTTGAACTTATTTCACTTCTGGAATCCATTTTTGTGTGGCTCGAAGACAATGTACAATGATACTTGAATGCTTCACTTGCCAAATCGATTAACTCCATAAAACAAAAAGTTGAGAAGAATGAGAAATTATACAGTTAGGAGTCAATACAGTGTTTTGATATTAAAATTTAAGAAAATTCGGAAAGTGGAGTTAATCGATTTGGCAAGTGAAGCATTCACGATTGCCGAATCTGAACTAACACCGGCGACGTTCTTAGGACCACAGTTGCGGACGAATTTATGATCATATGAGCCACTCATTTGGCAAATCGGTAAACCCCACAAAACAAAAATATGGAAATTTATTTTAAATGTAGGAAGTTAAGAGTCAATCCAGCGCTTTGGCAATAAAATTTAAAAAGCTTCAAGAAGTGGCTCATACATCTCATCTCCATTCTACGATTTTCTCGGTTTACACTGCCTAAGAAAGTAATAATAAACTGAGGAACCTGTTCAACCAATACTGCTCTTCTATCAATTGGAGGTAACGAAATCTAGCATAAACGAAGACTCTCACTCGACTCTTAGTCGCCTCTCGAGAGCAAAGGGTTAACGACAGGGAGACATTTCAGCAACGTACTTGCGTTACCAGGGAAGACACGTCGGACACGTTGCTAGGCAAGATTAATGTATTATTGACTTTCGCCAATTTATCGAACGCTTTGACGTACTGCTCCGCGATGCTAAATGCGGCAGCATTTTTCGCGTCCGCCAAATTCAGAGCGTTCGCGACGAGCTTCAGACCCTTCGCGCGTGCCTCCGCGATTGCCACTAAAGCAGTGGCCCTACCGGACGCCATATTTATTTCTTCCTGCTTGGCAGCTTCTGCAACAGCAACGCACATTAAATAATGGCGCATTAAATAATGAAATCGGCCTCGCCGTCCCGACTCGTTCGATATTACCCGACGCCAGAATCTGCGCCAAGCGTTTTCCTTCCGCAATATTTATCTCCGCCTCCCTGGTGCCCTGCGACTCCAGGATCGCGGCTCTCTTCTTGCGCTCGGCCTCCACCTGCATTTGCATCGCTTCCTGCACCCGCGGCGGCAGCCTTATATCGCCTGTCCGGGATTAACGAGATGAATGAAACGATAGACACGTCTCGTGCACAGCGCGCATTCTTTCCTTACGGATTTCGTATCGGAGGCAGGTTATTCCCCAAGCTTCGCTGGCCTTATTTATACTATCGACAATGCAAACGTTCAGCCCCTCGCGTTCCCTGAACACTTTGTCCAACGATATCTTCCCCAACTCCGATCTCATCGTCGTCTGAGCTAATTGAACAACGGCGAACTCCGGGTCGTCCACGCCGTACGATGCCAGGTACGGATTTATCACCCTCAGATACAGCACTCCGTCGATATTCAACGTCACGTTGTCTGTAACAAGGGAACTGTATCGAATAATAGTCCCGGGCCAAACGATACGTCAGCCTTCGAACAATGTATACCAGACGTAACGGCGCTCTGCTGCGGTATCTCTATCGCCAGCTCCTTCAAGCTCTGGACGTACTTAACCCTATCGAGTATCGGCGTAAGGATATTCAATCCCGGATTCAAGATTCTATGGAACTTTCCCATCCTCTCCACGACCCATGCCTGAAACAATACACAGGCATGCAGGATGCTTAAACCGTGCTTAAACCGTCCGGCTTAAGAATCATCCGTCGCGTTGGCAAACCTCTTGCTGCGGGACGAACAGAACCACGGTGTTCATTGGGGTGTCCGACTTCCATCTGACGGACTGAGCCAACGGCAACTTGGGCGCGGCGTGCTCGAGTCCAAGAGTCGGCTGTTGCTTGAAACAGGGGCAGAACCGGATTTGTTGGTTATGTCAAGATTCTGCGTGTCGTTTTACTACGGGTACACGTGCGAGTTACCTTAACGATACCGAAGTTGCGTGCGAGCTGCTTAAACCGGCAATTCATCTCCCATTTGTAAGTTCGTAACAGCATCGTACCGACAGACGTACGCGATGCTTTTTGTTCGACGAAGTTTGTAGGTTAGGCTCGCGCGTTCAAACTGTGCAGAAAAGCATGCCTGTAGAACGAGATATGTGTGTTTACGAGTCGACGCTGAACCGGAAAGAAGTTAACGACTTTTGTGCAACGAATGAATGATTGTTTTGCAGGGGACGATCTCATTCATGGAATTAATGTCCCATCCCCTAAGGCGAATTACAAAATATCCGTGAACTATAGCGGCGAACGCACGTTCCCCGTGTTACGTATGCAATCGAGTTATCTGGACTTTAATATTACGATCATTCGAAACTATTACTTCTTATCTCATTTCAAACTTCGTCGAATTTTTTCTTATGTATACACGTGCAGAAACCTCTCGATTACTATTCATATTCATATGGTTAATTAGAAGGAATTAAAGGGAGATGCAAATGCTATGAAATGTTAACGAAGGATGTCGAGCAATTGGCAAGTCCTTTTATCGCGATGATTCATTATCAGGAAAGGGAACATAGTAATATGGAAATATATCGTTTATGTGTCGTTTAATCATTTTTAATGATACAGCAAATCGGTGACGATAATTGCGACGATTAGAATAAGTGAAATGCACACTTTTGTGGAATCCTTGTTGCAATAAATAGGAGAAAAAAAGAATGTTCCCTGTATACATATATGTGTGCGTTATTAAGCTGTACAAACAGCGAGATAATTATCCATGATTGGAGCATAACGCGTTCAACGATTCTTGATCTGATGGTAGTAATTTACAGGACCGGAATGATAATTAGTTTTCCAGCATATGGTCGGTGTTTTTTTTCTGTCCTTTTTATTCGCCACGATTAGCAGAATTCTGACCAATTATTTACGTGGTACTTGCATTTAATGCGGCTATATAAGATGAGGCGAGCGAATTGATTCGCAATTTTTATCTGGGTACGCGATCGGTCGCGAGGGGAAAATCGTTTGCGAAAATCGGCATCATGCATTACCCTTGCATACTTCTAATAACGATATCTCTGTTCGCCTGGAGCCAGGCCAAGGAGCTATATTCTAATAAGTACGATTACGTCAATATCGACGAGGTTTTGGCAAACGAGCGGCTACGGAACCAGTATTTGAATTGCCTGATGGAAACGGCGCCATGCTTGACTCCAGATGCAGTATTCTTCAAGGGTAAGTTTCTTTAGCATCTTCGTGGAAAATTAAAATAATTATTAACCCTATCGCTGTTTTTGTTAAATGTTAACGTGCGAATGTTAAAAAAAATCGAACATAATCTCGAATAAATCTCTCGCCGCTGGAATTTTTCATGGAAAATATGATAGAGTAAGTTGCATAAATTGTACATCTTAATCCTACAGAGCACGTTCCGGAAGCGTTCGCAACGAAGTGCGCGAAGTGCAACGAAGTGCGCGAAGTGCACCGAATATCAAAAAGCGTCGTTCGATAAGGTAGCATCCTGGTTGGTGGAAAATGAGCCGGAAAGATGGAAAGCCATTGTGGAGAAACTGCTGAAGCAAATCCAGAAGGATGCCCCAAAATAACTATCTTTGCCTTTTCTTGTACAGAATACCGATATGACGAGATCGAGATATGTGCTTAATTTCAATTACACAGAATGTCGAGTAATCATGGAAAATAGTGTCTCTGAATTATTGTTAAAATATACAGAATATATACTATTTTAATGACATAAAATAATCTGGAGGTCCTTATCCTTCCTATTAAACGAAACGAAAATAATACAGCAAACGGTTTCTGAATTTAACCGACTAATTCAGTACCAAAGTTTGATTCAAATTAAATAAAAAATCGCCAGCTGTCTTCGCGCCATCTATTCGATACACTTTTAAATTGAGCAGAAACCTCATGACGATGGTTCTTTAGCTTGCAATTAATTACGAATGAATTCCGTAATAACGTAATTGAAACTATGTTGTGTAAATCGCGGTACACAAATCGCCGAACGAAAAGGATAATAAAGAAACCATATGTCTCTGATAGTCCCATTATTTATTGCGTTCGATCACGAAGTACAGTGACGAACCTAGACAACTAACTGCATATCCTGCCTCGAGAAACACCGCCAAAACTGCACTTCGCTAATTCGCAATAGCAACAGTATCGCGGGAAACAAATGGGAAGTTCAAAGGAGAAACAAAATCACAAAGGAAAACTCGTCGGCCGTAATGACGAAGTCGTATTTCACGTCGTAAAAGAGAAGACGGCTGCCATTGGTCGGCGTGTACGATTGACAGATCACCGTCCAATGGGAAGCAGCGTTGCTCACGTGGGGGAGAAACTAATTCAGCGATCGGGGGAGCAGTGCACCGTGACACTTGTGTGGCAATTGACAGTGCAGTGGAGAAGATCGTGCATGTAGGTGCGTGTCATTATTCTGACGGGGAAATTACCGTTTAATTAAAAATGTCATCGCCTGCACAAGTGGTGAGCAATGTTTCTTCGCATCGATATACACGTGCCAATGAATCTTCCTAACGGCCGACGTTCAATACACGATTATTCCGCACTTCTTATTCGCTCCTTGACACTTCCCAGTACACATCGTGTTTGTTGTTTCCCCATTCGACGAACAAAGACATCGAACGGCTTCCTTCTTTTCTCCGTCTCTCTGTCTCCCTCGCTCCAATGCTCCACTGTAACAGAAAAAAGACGAGCTCTGCGAAAAAAGGGAAATATGTATCGAACAGCTGTTCTCCTTGTTTTGAATGAGATCGCTATTTTTTTCCTTTTATCTTTTTTGGTACACACGTGCGTACATTGCTAAGTTTTCATTTTATGTTTACGAACTATTAATAACCGACGTTGGCGGTATTGTCGTTCCGTTTTTACGCGACTGTTTGCGAAAACGAGAAAACAAAGGAAAATCTTCGAGCACGTCGATACCGATACTTTCTTCCGCCGATTCCTTTTGTCCTACGATTTGCATTTTATATGTGGACATCGTTTGTCCCGGCTAGTACATACGCATGTACATATATACGGTATAATGCAATTGTTATTGATTCTTGCAATCGTGATTTAATATCGCCTCCATTGACGCGATGAATTTGAACGTCACTGAATGCACTCTCAACTTTGCAGTTGCTGCAATTTTCTAATAATCATTTAATTGATCGTTTGCGCAATTCAGTACGTACGTCTCGAAGGCAGAGTGTTTTATTGAAATGTATTCAGACTTGATACATGAATTAGAATCCTTGAGATTTAATCTTTCCCAGTATCTGCCCACTGTTCCGCCTGTATCATGCCCGCTGCTGTTCATTGGACGTTACACTATTCAAACCCCGAACCTAACCCAGTGCCTTTTATTGAACATTACATTATTTGAAGCGAATTCCAATAATTTCGTTGGTCCCTTATCATCCACGGACTCCAAGTCCAGGCAAATATTATGATTGTAACGCACACAAAACAGCGATTAATAATAAACCACTGCCTTCTGCCGTGTTGTGATAACAAAATACCCGGTTATCTTATCGTCAATATTTGTTTACCTTCCCTCTGTGTATCTGGTGTTAAACGGATGCTCTAAAAGTATAATTAACATCTCTTTGTTCGATTAAGTAACCAGTTTCTCGCACACCAGTCGTTCCCTTAACCGCGCATTCTTGCTCAACATCCTGTTCGCCGATCTCCGATTCCAATTTTCATGTTTTCTTTGTTCCAGTTAAAAAGTGTCGGGCCAAAGCTGGTCCCGTTCTTTAAAAGCGTGTCCGTATATTTCATATTGCTCGCCGAGCAGCCATCCCTGCTGACGGCGTGTTTCAAGTGTTTGCCAATAATAAGTCTAATCGTCTTTGTTCTCCTACATGGAATTAGTTTGTCGCAGGAGTAAGTTTGACGAAATAAGCAAATAATGCATGCGCCGATTCGTTCGCGTCACGCCACTTATTATTTCGCCAAAAACGTGCAACGACACGCTCATTCCTATTGTTGTCGGTCGTAAATCAGAGGAAAAGGTGTATTAACTCTGAACGTTCGTAATTTAAATACCTGTCGGTAATCCATTTAACGTGCGGTGGGAGGTGAAATTACGCGATCAGCGCGCCGCGCGGGTAACTCGTGAAACTACGGGACGGTTAACCGCCGATAACTTACCGACCTTACGCATGTTTTCCTTTTTCTATTTTTTTTTATCAACTCGGTTGGATTGTGCCTTTTTCTTTTAAATAACATCGTCGACGTAGCATTACTTGTATAATAGGAGCGGAGGAAACAAGTTAATTACGCGTTCGTCACAATTCCGTGGGTTTTACAGGGTTATGCCTGCCTGTAAATTTTGGGAATATCAATTTTTGGATATTTAGTTAGTTTGCCCGATTTTTTTTCTAACGAACGGATATAGAAATGTTTGGTTAAAGAAGATTCCGAAAAAAAAATAGAAAAAAATTGCGAATTTCGACGGCACAGGTAGGTATAACCCTTTTAGTGAATACTACAGCCAGCCTTTTACTACCATGTTGCCTTGCTTACACGCTTATTTTCAGGTCGTTTTTTTTTCCTAATCGGCAACAACAACGCACAATTCAAATATTCTATCATTTTGTTCTTTAACGATCTCCACTTTCCACAGATCGCGTGTAATAGTCTCGAATAATGTAATTGAGAGCGGTTTTCCCGTTAGAACAGGAAGAGGAATCGATTCGTTACAGGGTCGAGTTTATCCGTATATGTATACATATCTTCTTTAAATACTTGACGATGACCGCTTTCGCGGTTCTGTATACGATGTATAAAGTTCAAACTATCGTTCCTGTATGTTCCCACGAGAAAAATGAAAAGAACGATACTTTAATCGCACTAAAAAAAAAACTATGAGACCAAAGGCCGTTTAGAACAAAATTGAATAAAAATATCGCGACCGATAAAGTCACCTGAAAATGTAAGTGTAAGCTGAAATATACTTCTTCACTGCTTCTGTGCTCCTGTTATTCGAACACTCGAACCGTCGGAGTTGGGCATTATTTGTGTGAAATATTTCGTCTAACAGGTCACTAAATAAAATAATTATCATTCGTTGCCCGAGCCTCGAAGTAGACATTGCCGTGTAATTATTCTGACATTATTCGAAATTTCTATCCGAGCCCAAATCTTGTCCGCCATGATGGAAATGACGTAGTCGGCGAACCGTATCAAGTAACACTCCCCGATCGGTATTGCCGATTTTATATTTTATCAGTAGTCAAATATTACGGTAATTTATTCGCAAAAGCAAATAGGTGAGTGTGCTGTATTATTACCCGAAAAAAAAACCGCTTGCCATCAGGGAGAACCGATTTAACGTTATCATTGTATAAGTTATGCTAGGTATTATTATTTAAAGTTAATTGCACAGAGACAGATGCTCGCAAGCGATCGTCTTCTTTTCCAGGTACACGTTCTCCAGACGAATACTGACCGGTTTGGTATTCAGTTGCATAGGGGATGCACTGTTGGTTTGGCCCAGTTGCTTCACGCCGGGAATGTGCATGTTCGCCTTAGCCCAGATCATGTACATCAGTGCATTCGGTTTTATACCGCTTAATATAATGCTAGGTACAATTTTATACGCCATGTGTTCGCTAGGTGAGCCAATAACAAACTTATCCACGGTGAAAAACCATGGAACAGGATGAACCCAAGGGATTGTAATATTATTTTTCAGTCATATACGCCCTAATGCCAGGGCTGAACGGTATTCTGGTCGTAGGAGTGCCAGTTTACACCGTGCTACTAACTACCATGGCCTGGAGGGCCATCTCTAGGGTAGAGTTTTACAATGTACGGTCAATAACTTGGAATACTATTTCCACAGTGCGATCCAATCTATCGAACAATACTTATACATGTAATTCGCGATATAATCAAAATGGACGATCGTTTCATCGTTCTGTGTAATAATAACTGTGCGATGTACATATAAGAGTGTTGGGTCAGCCGTGACTCTGCCATCGGCCTTCGCGGCCTATCGTGACAAACTGATCGTTTCCGATTGGAACACACTGCCGACAAAGTACATAACAATCCGCGCGCCTTTCCATTATGCAAAGTCTAATGAATAAATCGCCTTCCGTTGCTAGGAATTATGGACGTGGACTAAATTATGCAGCTGCATCGGCAGTATATGCTTCCTCGTATCTGACACTCTGCTTGGCTTTCATTATTTCCGCACACCGTTGCCCTACTCTCAGGTACAATAATTTTTACGTCGCTTGTAACATATAACACACGCATGCTTTCCTTCTATTTTGTTTCTTTTTAATGCAATTATTCGTACGATTAATGGTGCCACGTGATTGTACAGGTTTCTATAATGTTAACATACTACGCGGCACAGCTGGGAATAGCTCTGAGCGCAGTGGGCTCCAAGAATAGCAACAACAACGACAACAACAATGTTAGCCAGGCGAGAAACGACGCGGGACTGGTTAAGGGTTGAAGAAACTCTCTCGTCTTCTGTTTAGAGACTGTACATATTTATTGATAACCGCGACATACGGCTGCGAACAATATAGAACAATACTGTAGGATAATTTACCGTTTGTTCGTGGCGGTATACTCATTACGGAGGCCACATTAGATCGGTGTAGCTCGATGTGATTGCTGTTCCCCCATAGGTAAAATGCACCGCGTTCGACGATCAACGACGATCGTGAAACTGGAGTCATAAGTACACTGCCACTTATCCGAAGGCAAAGAAACGTTTTACCTGACTTACTTATCCGATTACCGACGATTCGTTGTATAGTCGATATTCTTTGCATCGCAATGACTGAACTGATATATATGCCTGTATTGCTGTTTGTACGACCACGCTGAATGTGTGTACGTTTCGGATGCTGTGAATTATTGTGTGTAGAAATGATCGCGTCAAGGCCTATCATGATTTCTTTATAGGAATTTCTTTCGGTGCTCAAGATTGCATTGTGTTTATTGTGGCACAGAGAATTTGCACTGCGTTGAAAATACGTTCTCGCGAGAAAGAAATTCCTCGAGATTATAGTTCGCAGAAACAATCCACGTGCATTGTTGCATGTTACCTCACGGTGCACAATAATAACTGAACCAAAACGCATTTCGTTATACAGAGTAGAGAGTAAAATACTGTTAAACGTGCCAGACCGTACGAATGTAGGAAAACGAGATTCTATAGGCGTTTATTGTACTGTTCCCTCGTGTGTTAACGATACTAGAAAGCAATTGGTTAGAGGATTCAGACAATTCTTACCGTTGCTCGTACTGAAACGTATTCTTCTTAGGGACACCCGTAGATTTATTAAACTACTTTCGTAATTGCATTTATCGATGATATTATTGTTATTAGACAAGTAGCCTTGCATTTATCGTATTTACTATAGGCACCGAGTGAAACGTTCATTGGAACAACTAGACCTGACGGTATTTTGTTCTTTCGTTTTCAATCTACGTAAGGGAAACGTACTAATTTCTATTTAGAAACTGATAATGATAATAATCGAATTCGCAGGTGACTACAGCTCACGCGTAGATCTCGACGACATATCACCGTATTGTTAATTAAACTATTCACGGGCGACGAATAAGCTCGAATGCGTTGGAAACATGTAACTGGGGCTGGAGGGAAATGAACTTGCAATCGATGCGAAATAAAAACCATAGCAAAATACGAACAGGCTTTCTGTTTCGGTTTCAGACAGATTAAAGCTCGCCAAGCCCCGTTTCGTTCAGCTCCTCGACAACACCGTTCGCATAAAGATATATTTAGTTAATATGTACCGACGTGCCATAGAGGCATAATTCTGACTCGCGAAATACATTCAGGACGCATATGTATCTCATAAATAAAATATTCCTAGAAACCACCTGTTCTTCCTTTATACAATTTCACCAAGTGGCAAGACTGATGCATAATCTATCATTCCAAGCGGACAATTGAGCGACAGACAGAATACTGTCGCAGATTTAAAATTCAATTGGCCGCATCGACATGTAAATTTCACCCACATCTTTCGCACGGTCAACGATCCAAACTAATTATACCTGTTCTCCGTTCCAACTCCTTTCTTCACTGCAACACCAACGTCTCCGCCCCTCCTCGTCGTACAACGACACCGTTCGACTGCTTCCATTCCTCTGCGCACTTTATTTTGCATTGAAACACCCTAGGGTGGAGAGGGGGGCAATATTTTTATTCGCCTTTACTCGTTCGTCGACAGAAACAACGTTACTCACGACAATACGTCATTCCACATTTGCATCTGCTTCTCCTTTGCCCCTGCAGTTTCCCTCAGACGTTCCCTCTCCGTCGTTAAGCTCTTTAATTTAGCCTCCTCCGCCTGTATGGCGGAGTTCAATTCCTCCTTGATGTTTTTGCCGGGCTCGGAGATTGAACGGTCCTGCGCCATGGTTTCACGCGAATTACAACTTCGCCGGTACACGAGAATAAAATTAAACGAACCTCTGCATCGTGTTTTATCCGTTCCTCCGTGGACTTCATTTTGCTCACAAGTTTCTGCAACCTCTCCACCTCCGCCGTGTTCTACGAGTCACATGGAGGGATAAGTACTGGTAACGTTTCATCGTCCAGGACAATTACCTTCGTTATCTTGGCCTTTCGGTTCTTCACTTCGGTCTCCAGGTCGTTCATCGGCCCACTCATGCTCGACTCCACCTCGTTCTGGGCCCTCTTCACGTTCTCCTCGCGTTGCAGGAACTCGCGATGCCTCTCCCTCAGCGTTTGAACCTCTTCGATATTGAAAGCACCGTTAAATATTTCCTCCATTATTGCGCATCGTCGCGAGTGTATCTTTACCATTGACCAACGGGACCATTCTTGATCTGAACGCGGATACATCTCGACACAGCTGAACATTTATCGACGCGGCATTCTCCTCCGTGAAATTGCTCGAAGTGTTCCTCTTCACCGTCTCCAAACGTTCCCTGGCCTGGCTGCACTGATTATGCTGACGGCAGAAACCGTGCACAATTACCATCCGTTTTGTTAATGCCCAAAGGAAGAAGAAGCGACGTGCGTACCTGGCTCTCCAAGATGGCCGCCGTCCGATGCAGCACGCTATTCTCCGCGTTGAGCCACGCCAATTCGGACTTACAATGCTTGTAAAGCGTGCCCCTGGTTTTCAAACGGTTGATATACTTCTTCAGCTCCTCCCCTTTGGGTATTACGTCGTCCACAAGTAACTTGGACAATTCGTGCTTCTCCTCGAGCTTGTCGAACAGCTGCCGCAACGAATTCTCCGTTTTCTCCAGTTTCTCCAGCACGTTCCTCTTGATGTTGGCAACGGCTGCCGCTTGCTGCCTGAAGGGCTCGATTTTGTCGATGTTGCTCTGCGAGATCTAGAGAAATCACGATCGTCACACTCCAGTATAACGTTGAAAAGCAATGACAACAAACGAGCTGCACCTTGCGCTCTACCAAGCCCTGAATTTCTTTAGCGATGGCATCCAATTTGGCCCTCAGGACGTTGATGTGCTCCGGGCCCAAGTAGGAGTGCTGCTTCACCGAGTGCAGGGCTTTTATCCGATTCTTCCTCGCGCATATCTCCGCCGGCAGTTTCTCGTTCGCCACGATCGTCTGAACAGTAATCACTTCCGAGAGGCGCTGCAGCAACGTCTCAACCGTGACCTCGTGCTCGTCCTTCTTCAGTATCTGCAGTTCCCGCTCCAATCGCTGCAGATTCGTCTGTAATATCGAAATTCGTTGCCAGAATCAATTCCCCTAACGTTCCAACAGTGGGATTAACAAATGCCCCTACTTGTAATCTAGATATTATTTCCCTCTCCTGCTCCTCCTGCAGCACAAGATCACGCTCCTTGTCCTTCTCCGTGCGCAGCGCCCTGGCGGCGTCCAACAAGTGAATCCCGGCCTCGGCTTTCGACCTCATTTTCTCGATTCGTATGGTCACGGCCTGGACACGAAATTGTATTACCAAACAAAGGTTAACGAAAGAAGCAACGCACACACGATTCCCCTTACTTCCTTCTCCTTTTCCATGGTCCTCAAATCGGCCGTCAGTTCGCTGGCATTTTCGAAATTCTGAAGCCCAACGCGAGGTGGAACGGTGGATTAAATGAACCGTCAATTTATGATGAATTATCAGAGTCAACCTTTACCTTTCTACCTATCTCTCTCTCCTTGTGCACAGCTTTGAACCTATCGATCATGGCAGCGTACTGTTCGTGCAAAGAGGAGACCTCTGGATCGCTCAGATACTCTCCAGGAACCTCCACCTGATCAACGACGCTCAAATCAGCCGGCTGTATATAAACCGTATATTTGTGTGTACATATAAATATATATATACATGTACCTTCACCAGAAAACGAGACAAGTAGGCCCTCTTTCGAACAGTGTCCACGTTCGACAGTAGCCAGGTCAGAATGGGATGGATGGTATCGGGATCGCCACGAATCAGGCTCTGTCTACGCACGTGTGAGATCGAGCAAGATTAATCGGGAGAACGGCGACGGGGCGTAAAAGATGCGACAGGGGTTCTTGCCTAAAAGTCGCTGGGTCCATTTGTGGCTGGTAATGCAGCACGCGGAGGACAGACAGAATATAAATAGAGGTCTCCTCCGGCGTTTCGTTCTTCGTATCGATCGCCGCCTCGGCATTTTGATCCTGGATCTTGGTCAGCACCTCCTTCAGCACCTGCAACGCGGCCACGAAACGAGGAAGCTTACGTATACGCTGCCTCTGCACGACTTACCTGCAGCAACTCTTCCGGGCTTAACGAGTTGAAATAAATCACGTTGTAATTCCGGCCGAGGAACTTGTTCACCTCGGCAACAATGAACTTGGTGTTCTCCCTCATGGTCTTATGGTTGCTTCCTCTTGCTTCACGTCGACGCTAACAGAGAATGAACCGTACCGGTCCTTCTGTTGTGCGAAACCGTTGTCCCGGCAACGAGAGCGCACGGGTATCCCCCACGTTCTGAAAGTACGCGCAACTTTCCCTCGCGCGGGGGGACACCCCGACGCAACCGCAAAAAATTTGTCGAATTGAAATAAAAACGTAAGATTTGGATTAAGAAAGTAACTTAACGGCTAGATTAGTATGATTCGTGGTGAATGAAGCAACGAGACAAGGCCCGCTTATGTAGTTTTAAGAATCGTTATCGGCTTTATTAAAAAGAAACTTATCGAGACGCAAAGATCCATAATTAGCAGACAACCGCAGAGATCGCATTGCCTCGTTGTTTTTTTTGTTGGTGGTATATTTTTTTTTTCTTTCTTTCGCTTGTTTGTTTTTTCGTTTTTTTTTCCTTTTTTTTGGTTCTTTTTATTCTTCTTTTCTTTAAATATATTCTCAAACATAACGTACGATTTTTCTTTTTCTCATCATATATAAAATTGCAAGTCTTTTCTCTTCGTCTTATCGTTGCACGCAGAGAAGTTGCCGCCGGGTGGCTACCGTTAATTACTTGTTTGTTTTTCCTTTCTTTTCTTCTTCTCTTTTACACCTCAAATAAATAATAGCGCAATTTCGATATGAAGAAACCTTCTAAGAATGAATTCACTCCAAAGTTTAAATACAACACAGTGGAATATATACATATATATATATGTCGATAAATTTGTTTTTTTGCAGTAATTTTCATGGCTTGCCAGCAGTGTGTGTGTGTGTGTGTGTGTTTAAGTGTGTTAATACTATGCTGAATCTTAATTTTCCTAGTTAACAAACCACGACCCTTTAAATCGTTCGGTCGACTCAAAGGTTTACCATTTCAGAGATTCCACTAAGAACAACTTATCGTTCCGTTCGCTTATGTGCGTTAACAGGTTTGAAAGAGAGAGATTAATACGCTTGCCGAGGTGGATCGAAAGAAACGAACATCTCACACGCTAGAAACTAGGAAGTTTTAGTTAGCCGAGGCATCGTCGCGTAATGTGCTTAACAGCTATAGTGGCGTGTCCATATTTCTCTTTTACGCTTGTTTCTAAATGTTACAAAGGGCAACCTAATCCCATCGAGCTCTTACAGAGTACGTTGTGTTTTACGCGTGTTATAAAAGTGGCGCCGTGAGAGTATTTTATATATAGTAAAGAAAAAAGGAAAAGAAAACAAAAAGAAAAAAAATGAAAATAAAGAATCCATGCGAGTCGTATTATACTTGTGACGATGTTTTAATAATCAGTCTAAAATTTGAACAATGTAGCAACGTTGTGATAATCAAATACTGCTTGAAAAATCGTTTGAAGATTGCACTATATATAAATAGTATAATATATATGTATAATCTATATTTTATCATATATATATATATAAGTACCGTAATATTGGATATTGAATGTCACGTAAAAGTAGACAGAAGAATTTAAATGCGCTCTGAATACATGTCGTGTTTTCCCAAAGGGAGACGAAAAGGAAAGAAAAAGAAAGAGAGAGAGATATAGTAAGAAAGGCAAAATCAAAAATAAGACAAGTGAAACAAACGACGGTAGAGAGAAACAAATTGAACAATTCTCTATGTATACGTTTCTCTAAGGTAATACACGTTCTCCGAGCACAATATAAAAAATTGTAAAATTATGTCAATGACCCGATTCAGATATTATGCAAACATCTTGCTTTAGCACTGTGTGAATTTAAACAGAGTCATTTACGTTTAAATACACGATTAACGCGCGGCGTGTATCGATTGTTAATTAGTTAATGATCTAGCCTCGCCAGTCGGCCCCCGAAACGATTGGATTCGCAGGCGTGCCGGAATTCGTGTGAATTAGAGGTCGAACGAGCAAAACGCTCATGCTCTATCCTGCGTGCAGCAGAATAATAAAGGGACAATTTACAAATTTACGTAAAAAAAAAATTATTAATAATAATAATTATTATAATAATAATAATAATGATCGCAGGCAATCAATCAAGGTTTGGCTTACATTCATTATTGACGACTATCTGAATACAATATTTTCCCTCAAGCATAGTAAGATTAATAAAAACCATACAATAATTTTGCAATTAAGTTACAATTGTTTCGTTTGTTTTGCTTTTTTCTTCGTTTTTTCCCACGTTTCTCTTTTCACTTGGGTGCACTTATAGCGTATCGAACACTAAAAAAAGTTTTCACCGTTTAATTTAAAATCGCCAGTATTGAACTCAACCATCGCATTTATATTATATACCCTAATATAAAACAAGAACACAACAAACTTTTTCTGGCATACAGAATACATTGCAACATGTAAGATTGTATGTCAATTGGTTTCATTTCATTTTTTTCCACTTTTCAACCCCCCCCCCCCCCGCGTTTCATTATTTTCGCTTTAATGATCCCCGCGCTCTGCTCGTTTTTTCCATTATTCCCCCCTCCCAACCCTATCCCCCTCCCCAGCCCTCGTAAGTAGCTTACCTACGTTAATTTTTCGTCATTGCCTTATCTCCCGAGATAAGTGAAACAGCAAAGTCAATAGTAACGATGATTTCGTGTACATATACATATATACATAAATGTATATATATATATACTCATACCTCTCCTCGTGCAATTATTTTCAACTGGGAGTGCGCTCTTTTTTTTTTCTCTTTTCTTTTCTTTTCTTATTTTGCCGTTCGAAAAACAAAGTTCCATTGTACACAGTATTGTAATTTCTCTTACAGATGGCGAATGCGACTTAAGAGGTATCCCGTGCGGCGTGTGGGGTTCAGTGTGTTTTGTGTGTGCTTGCGAAGGGAGGAAGAAAGGATGGCGATTACAGATTACGCTCCAGATTTATCCGCTCTTGAAGAGAAGGATCGCCACCTGGCCCAAGTAAAAATAGATAAAATGTCTTGTCTCGTGTGTCACATAGCTTCCAAAGTTACGTCCTACGATGCAGTGCCACGTCGGGTTATACTTTTTATCGAATTCTTTCTTAATAAAGGCTGCGATGTCCTGCAAATTGAAACAAACAAGCTTAAGTCCAGCCGCCGTTCACCACCGCCTCTCTCTGTCAGTCACTCCGGACGAAATCAAACGAAATCGTCCGCAACGTCCCGCTTAGTCTCGACCAGACGTTAACAATCTACCACCGACGGCACAGCCACCAACGTCGCATATCCGTCTGGTCTAGCGAGCCGACGTCCAAACAACGCACCTTCTCAATGTTATACTTCTCGAGGGCCTGGGTCGCGCAGTCCACGGCGTCCTGCTGCATCTCCTCGGACATGTCAGCGTTCTTGATCACAGCCTTTCTGTCCGTCATCTTGGTGGCTCTGAAAATGGAATCGCCGTTACTGAACAGTCCACCGTGCCACCCAGGCGTCCTCCGCCAACGGTGCACCCTGCGACGGGCTGCGAACACCGTACGCTCCGCGCCATCTGCGCTCGCCGGTCTAAAGAAATTAGATGCCTTGTTACTGGAACCTGTTGGGACGTGTGCAGGAGACTCTGACAGTGGCGTACACGTCATTTGCCGGCATGACAATCCGCCAATCGGGGCGGGGGAGGGCGGTGGGGGGGTCCTGGCCAGAGGAGCGTCGAGAACCCGTGCGAGGCGATCCTGGCTCGCGTTCAACGAACGCTCGACGGACGGATAGGAGCAGCGGTGGCGAAACGCGGGAGGATAATGTTTTGTCGATAAGCGGGCGACGGGAAATTAATAGATCGGACCGCACGCGATCGTCGTCGGCCAGGCTGGACGAACGACGAGGGAGGGAAGGAGCGATGAATTATTTCGGCACGTACCGTTGGCCAGGCGGACGGGATAATGGTCGATTTTTGTTGACACGTCGGGGGAGAGATATCGCGCGGCTCTACCCCCGGGGGTCGGGTGGATTTTCATTGGGGAGGAACGGGGAGGGAAGAAGAAGAAGGGAAAAAAAAAGGAAAAGGGAATAAGATTTTGTCTTATCGTCCGTGTTAACGTGCGACATACCTTTTGATACGACACTCTCGACGACAGATACACAGGGGCAACGTTCGTTATGTATTCCCGGCCGGGCAGTTGTGTGTACTTGGGATATTTTTCCTCCGATGAACTGATTTGCACGAAAAATTTAGCTCGCTTTAAGCCGACAGCGACTATACCTCCATCGAGTTCGAGACTGAAGTGCTCGTACTGTGATCCTGGCCGTTGATTGGCCGGCGATTAGGGTCTTCTATCACGGTCTTCTATCGTCCCGGGATGCATTGCTGCTAGCAACCCGCGTAAACATGAATTCGAGTGATCGATAGGGAGAACGGGGAGCGTTGTCGTTGAGGAGAATCGAAATTTTTATCGATGCCGCCCGTGCCTCGTGTTATCGTCGCTTTTCATTCGCTTCTTTTCTTCTTTTGGTTATTTCGCGACGATCAACGGCTTCGCGACACGAATGGGACCAGCTGTAAATCGTTCGGGGACGCGTGTCTGCGACATGTATCGAACCAGCGTATCGTTTGATCTCGACGTGGCGAAACGAGCGCTGCGTGCGTTGCGTATCGAAATTTGATACGAAGGTGCGCACGAGGATATGCTACGATGATACGACACGAGGATACGCGCCCTTTAAAAATTGCAATGGAAAATCCTGTGGAGGCGCCTGTCCACTTGTTGCGTATCATCGTTGCGTATCAATGCGGACGGGCAAGTGTTGCGTCGTTGTGTATCAAGTTGTGATACGCAGTTCGCCATAGGATACCTACAATTGCTCAAAATGTTCGAAAGGAAGATCACGCTGTATATATTTCATTCGTACATTCATGAAAAATAAAGGTTTGCAATAAAATGAAGCATTTGAGTTTGTATACATTTTCCCGCCAATTTTCATTACCGACCTACATTTGGACGTACGTGGGTGTCCGGTCAATTTGAATGTGTTACTGTACATCTGCATACGTATTTAAGGATAGCATTTGAATTTTATTTAATGAGAACAACTGTTCCCTGCAAGGCCGTTTGTTATTGGATATGCACATCTACGGAGAAATATTTTGTAGCTAGATACATATACAGCTATGCATAAAGACATCGACGAAGACGCGCACAATCCGCGCGATCCGATTACACGATCTTGCAAGACTAAATCATGCACGATCGAAGTGTTGATATCGATTATGCCGGTAGTTATGTTTGCGAAACAAAGATACTCCAGCGATTGTAAATAATTTGCAATTGCGTGCAAACAGAAAGCGCGTATTATCTCACTTTAAATATATTTAAAGTGAGATAATACGCGCTTTATATGTTCGCTATATATGTTCGCTATATATGTTCAAAATACTGTTTCCACAAGATATGATTTAATTTAACAGGGATAATAAAACATGTTGACACACAGCGATATCTGCCCGTGCCAAATACTTTACATTTGGTCGGATTAGTGAATTCCGTTGAAAATCGCGCCATTCTGCAAATCCACCCACGCACGCATCAATGCTATGTACACATGCACAATCATTGTGCATGGCTTAGACTTTAGACAAGTGCCATTTGTATGCATCGGGCAAGTGTTCAATCAGCTGACCGTAGGCACAGTAGCGTAGCCAGAGTTCAACCCTTCCAGCAAAACATTTTCCATCTTCCCGAATGCAAAATTTCAAAGCGAATCAAGAAATAAAAAACTGCGAATATGATGTGTACAAATAAATTATTCAATCGTCAATTGTATTAACTGCTAGCTATAAAAATTCTCGAAAGAAAAAAAGATCTCGACGAAATGTTTAAGCTCGGTCGATTCGTAAGTGCATTTGACGAATATAAATGAAGATGAGCACATTATGACAGATTTCATCGATCGGTAATGCAAATGTTGATCGTTAATTGCAAACAATATAGGAACCAGTAGCTGTAATAAATCGGTACGAGACTGACGTTCGGGTCGCGCATGCGCGCTGACCGCCAATCAGCGCAGCGGGCACCTTTATTAGAGGGGATTCCATTCGAACCTGCATCAGTGTTGTTCCAGACAACGAGCTTCGTTGTAACCGTTACTCGCAGCAGAGAGAGGAAAAGAGAGAAAGTTTTTCTTCGAATCCTCGAGATTATCGTTACCACAGGAAGATTCGTAAAACTCGCGAAAGATGTTCCGTTTCGCCCTAGGTCTGTGCGCTTTGTTAGCGCTGGCATCCGCCGACGTCTACAGGTAAATATAGCAACAAATTTCAACAGAGAACATGACAATCCATTTTTCCACGATCCCACGAATTGTCGCGTTTTGCGTCGTTTAATTCGCGACAAATTGTTCCAAGCCGCGGAAAAGTTCGCAGAATTTCAAATATTCCCAATCGTTCAGCGCCCGCTTGCACGGAACGAGAGAATTGCAATCACATTGTTTTCAGGGTCCCCCTGCGCAAGATAGACACCGTCAGGAAACAGTTCAAGGAGTACGACACGGAATTGGTGCAGGCGCAAATGCTGCGAGGGGACTTTCCGGAGCCGGAGCCGCTGTCCAACTACATGGACGCTCAATACTACGGCATCGTCAGCATTGGAAGTCCGGCGCAGGAATTCCGGGTGATCTTCGACACCGGTTCTGCGAACCTTTGGGTGCCGTCCAAGAAATGCCATCTGACTAACATCGCTTGCAGTAAGTTGCCAAGCCCCGTGAACTTGTCACCACGTACCCCGATTCCATCTCGACGCAGCCATTGTATTCTTTGTCTCGGGGAAGAAAACGACCTTTGTCACGCGATACAGATAAGCAATCGAATTGCGGTTGGACAAAACGATCCATTTGTTGGGCGAGGAACGAAGAGTTTCTTTCGAAAGGGGACGGACGATGTCGTTGTCCTTTCCTTGGTTGTGAGAATTGGAAAGCGAGATTCTTCATTCATTCATTACGCAATCGTTGTTTGCATTGTTCGCAGAGTTGCATCACAAGTACGACAGCACCAGATCCTCCACGTACCAGAAGAACGGCACGGACTTCTCCATCCGGTACGGTTCCGGCAGCCTGTCCGGCTATCTGTCCACGGACACAGTGAACGTGAGTATATCAGCGGAACTGTGATTGGCTGGATTTCTGCGAGTAACGATAACCGTGCGCAATATCGAGGTATCACGGGGCTGACCTCTGGCCCGGCAGACATGTCGACGTAAACATTGCAACCGCTCACGCATCACGTGTACTTAAGTGCAATCACGGTAACTGTTTCTATCGCAGATCGCTGGAATGAATGTCGCGGACCAAACATTCGCAGAGGCCCTCAGCGAACCGGGATTGGCTTTCGTCGCAGCTAAATTCGACGGTATCATGGGGATGGCTTACTCCACAATCTCTGTCGACGGTGTGACGCCTGTCTTCTACAACATGGTCAAGCAAGGATTGGTGCCGCAGCCCGTTTTCAGCTTCTACCTGAACAGGTACCTGCGCGGGTCTTGATTAACCAAAAATTTCCAACGGGATATTAAACACTCACGTCCGTTCGCGAACTAGGGATCCCAAGGACGAGTTCGGCGGCGAAATGATTCTAGGTGGCTCCGATCCGGAACATTACGAAGCTCCATTCACCTACGTCCCAGTCGACAAGAAGGGATACTGGCAATTTAACGTGGACAGGTGCTTATTGACTTTTAGCGTGGCAAAACTCGAATGAGAAGCTCGATTTTTAATCGAACTTGTTAAATTTTCAGCGTCAGCGTTGGATCCGACATGAGGGTCTGCAGAGACGGATGCCAGGCTATTGCCGACACAGGCACCTCTCTAATCGCTGGGCCACTCGACGAAGTTAAGGCAATCAACAAGAGAATTGGAGCCACTCCCATCGTGGCTGGAGAAGCAATGGTACTTAAAAACAATGTCTTTGGATTCGATGTTACCAGTCTGTAGGAAATTGTTATATGCCCTCTTTACGTTCAAAGGTGGACTGCGACTCTATACCTAACTTGCCCACGATCACTTTCGTCGTCGGTGGCACGTCGTTCCCGCTGAGAGGAGAAGACTACATATTGAAGGTGCGACGACGCCGTGTCGAAGTGAAATAATTATTCGTCTGTCGAACGAACTAATATTGTGCTTTCTCTGTCCTTAAAAGATTACACAGTTCGGGAAGACCATGTGCATCAGCGGTTTCATGGGAATGGACATTCCCCCGCCTAATGGCCCGCTGTGGATCTTGGGAGACGTGTTCATCGGTCGCTACTACACCGAATTCGACATGGGCAACAATCGTATCGGTTTCGCGAAGGCCAAGTAAACGTAAGGGGATACTCCGCGGAGCAATACCAATTAAACTTCGATGTTAGTGTACTGTCCCTTGCTGATACAATTATCGTGGCGCGATGCTACGTTCTGTTAATCTTCTGTCGGTTTCCTGCTTTTTACGAGTACATCGTGCGTTAAAATAAGGTAGTAATAGACAGGTATGCGTGTACGTAAGATAAGTGAAATAATTCCCTGACCACAAGGGGATGTACAGTCTGTCGCATGTTAAGGAGGCGAGAGTAATAAAATTTTTCCATATTAAACACGATCTTTTACTTTCTTGCCTGTTCACGGAACTATCGTTACGATGGTTCGCGTGACACAGCTTTGTACAACGCTGTGTGTGAATGAAATTTCTCAAACACGGTGGTACATTGTGCAAAACGACGGTACAGACGCAGTAGAAGAATATATTTCTGATTACGGCTCCTTTCGTTTCACCGCGTGAATCGCGTAATTGATCGCCGTTGAAGTCATCCAGAACCAATCGTTCTTCAAAGGATTGTAAAACATGCCGTGGATCAATTTCGTTTTACAGCCACCTGAAACATTTGATCCCGTTTCATTCGCCAGTCTCGCAAAAATGGAAGGATCAATAAAACAGCGAGCGTATTTACATGTTTCCAACAGACACTGGATTTCTGCGGGGGTGACGAACTTGTTCCAATCGTGCGTGCCCTTCGGCACCAGTTTCAAAACGTGCTCAGCTGCAATGATCCCGCCGAGCCAGGCAGGCAACGTTTTATTCAATGTCGTGAGAAAGATTGAACCGCCAGGCTCCAGCGTGTCTACGCAGCACTACAAATTCAAGTATACTAACGTATATCGCCTCCCGTGCCTTTCCCCCTCAACATGTTATACCTTCAGAAACAGCTCCTTGTCCTCGACGTGCTCCACAACCTCCGACGCGATAACAGCGTTGTACGTTTCCTTATTGTCTGGTGAAAAGTTTTCTATAACCGTCTGGATATAATTTATCCTTCCGTCCAAGTCCGAGTCCAACGCAGCGTGCTCCTTCGCCGTCGCTATCAGGTCCGAGGAGGCATCTATTCCGATTACCTCTGCTCCTATCCTGGCCAACGGCTCCGACAATATCCCGCCGCCGCAACCGACGTCCAATATCTTTGTCCCCCTCAACGGCAGATAGGCGCACTCCGATCTGATTCCTGTGTTCGCCAGGCCGTCCCTTACGAACTGAATTCTGAGCGGATTCAACGTGTGCAATGCACGCATCTCACCATTGGTGTCCCACCAGATGTTGCTCAACTTAGAATGGTGATCCACCGTGGGAAGGTTCACCGTGGATCGTTTCAACGTGGCGGATTTCGGCATTGGCTCGATTTGCTCGGTCACGCTGAAATAGCGTGTCATAAATGGATTTCGTCGAGTTCATTTCACGCGGGGCAACACTTGTCGGTTGTACGGGCTTTAGAAAGTGAGGTTAGATACCGTGTTCGAAACGCAACGCCGGTGGAAAGGTACCGGGAAGGGAAAATCCTCATGATTTTCATGTTGTAAATACTTCGGTAGAACTGTGTATACGGATCGAAATTTGTGTTATGTACAATAGCCTCGGAAATTTGCGAAAACAAACGAGATTTCTCACGTATCGATCGCGCGTTGACGCATCGTTACTTTCGATCAAACATTTCAAGCGTGCATGAAGATAGTTGCATAAATAAGTGCAGGTAGCCCTCGTATAACACGATACTCGGCTGACACGGTTTCCATGTACACCATGGGCGCCAAAAATTCGAGGTTCCTCCTATAACACGGCATGGATTATATGTAGATATCCCCTTATAACGCGGTACCAAAGATACCCTTCTATAACCCGGCGCCGAGTATTCGGTATGCCTCCTATAACACGGCGCGAAATCTATGTAATATCCTCTTACAGCGCGGTACAAAATGTACTACTCCCTATAACACGGCGCAGAATGTTGATGCCTCTCCTATAACACGCTGCGCTGAAGACACGGTGTCGATGTAACTATTGGAGTGAAAATTTTACAACCCTCCTATAACACGGCGCGGAATATATATGTAGATACCCCCTTATAGCGCGGTACCAAAATGGATACCATTCTATAACACGGTACCGAGTATTCGGTATATCTCCTATAACACGGCGCGGAATGTGTAATATCATCTTACAGCGCGGTACAAAATATAGTACTCCCTATAACACGGTGCAGAATGTTCGGTGCCTCTCGTATAACACGCTGCGCTGAAGACACGGTGTCGATGTAACTATTGGAGCGAAAATTTTACAACCCTCCTATAACACGGCACGGAATATATGTAGATACCCTCTTATAGCGCGGTGCCAAAATGGCATACCCTTCTATAACGCGGTGCAGTGTTCCGTGTTCGTACTGAAACGCGATGTCGCTTTTGCGTCGTAATTCGCATAACACGGGGCGAATTTACCGTGTTTTGTGAGAGTCACCTGTATGCATGTATATTATAAACACAATAAAATATAGATTTTTTCTTCATTCATTCATATTTTGTATACATTAGTAGAAAGATCGACCGAATAGGAAAAAATGTAAAAATATGAGACGTTAGGTTCAATGATTCTGTATCAAAACATTTGCATAACTAAATCTAAATGAAAGCGAAGACAATTGTTCCTTATACTGTCAATGCGTTAAAAGATATTATTGATAGTTCGCTAAGTACATCGAGTAAATATTCGTTCAAGGGAAACAAAAAAGTATGTCATACCCTCGCATGATTCTAATATTATACTAAACATATACGCCACGGACCAACATGTACAAAATCATACATATTTATAAAGGAGAAAATAGAGGCATGCATAATCAGCGTGCACTTTATCTTAAATACTCTACATTCGACATAATCCTTATGCACAATTACTTAACACCGTCGCCCGCTTTAGTGCCGAAAATACGAAGTATAATCACAGCCTTCGTTTTTTCCAAAACAGATACGATGTTATCCGTTTCGGTAAAATTGACGATAAAGTTCACAGGTACGTACGTTCTCGCGTTATCTCGCGGATAAAGTATAACTACAAGAGAGACGTGACATCGTTCCACGAAAAATCAACGTCGCGATCGGTCAGATCGATCACATACTCATTGTCGACCAAGGAAAATAGCTTTTTGAACGTCGAATACTGCGAAATTGTTTTCATATCGCCAATGAGAATTAATTTCCTCTTCGCCCTAGTAATTGCCACAGTCAATCTTCGACGGTCCCCCAACACCTCAAAGTCCTGGAACAAATAAAATATAAGCAAATCGAAACATTCAACTCCCAAACGACTTTCAATTATACATCAAATCAATTACCTCATTTACTTCTCCATTGTTCACTAAACTTTTAGCGCAAGAATATATTATAATTTCTTTATCTCGACCTTGATACTGGTCGACAGTATTTATCTCGATATCCTTGAGCACGATGCTTCTTAATAGATTAACGTGCGCTCTGTACGGTGCAATAACTCCTATATTTTTAATCTCCACGCCCATCTGTGCAAACATTGTGCCATACGTTACAATTTACTCCGATGTTTAGCATTAAATAATAATTAAGTACAACCTTCAACAGAAGCGCTATTAATTTCCCTACTAAAGCGCCTTCCCAAATATTCGATGTCGCCTGCTCACTTTCAGGATATTTACCATCTAAACCACCATTGACTTTTAATTTCTTAGTGCAACCCGTGTTTATCACAATCACAGAATTATCGATATCTTGCGACAATGCCTTTCTTAGCCATTTCGCTTCTTCGCACAGAATCTGAAGCATCACAATCATTCGCACAATTAATTTTGAACGATACGTAAAGCATTCACACGTATACTACAATCCTCAAACCTACTTGCTCGCTGAAAGGTGCGACGAACGTAGCATCGGCTATCGTTTGATCGCCCATTTCCAATTGATCGTTATACGTTAATTTATTCGCCAGGCCCATTATCGTTTTATTCATTCTGTACTGCTGCGTTAAAACGACCGTGTTATTCTTGCTGTCCAACCTGGTGAATAACGATTCGTCCGCGCCGAATTTCCTATCAAATGGAGTACAATCAATGCATCTTTACTATTTCCACGGAGTAAATTGTCGAGAAGAGGACTGCAATCGTACCGGGCCTCTTTGCTCTTGATTATGGGCGGCAATTGATCGGGATCTCCCACGAGAACGAATTTGCTCGCGCTATAAAGGGGCCTCAAGATCGTGGGCTGCAACACTTGAGCACTTTCGTCCACGATGCATACGTCGAACTTACGTCTGGTAAGGAACATGTGATAGGCGCCATAACAAGTTACACCGACTACGTTCTGGAATCATATTCACATTATTCCAAGCGCCACAAAAATGTGACGGGAATATCGCGTTGCGAATGTAAGAAATGCGTGCCGTACGATTTTGTTGTAGAGCTCGTCCATCTTCTTCGGGGAGTCACATCGTAGAAATCTGGACGAATCGGTTTTCGATTTTAAGGAGGGATGAGTGGACGACGAGCCCAGCCGCAAGAAATCGACGCGTCTGTCCAACAGTTTCAGCAAAATGTTGTCTAACGCACTGTTGGTGTGCGCGGTAATTAGCACGGTGTATCCGATCTTTGCTAATAACTCTATTAAAGAAACTAGGGTCTGCGTCTTGCCCGTGCCCGGCATACCCTTGATCAGCATGTAGTCTTTCATAGTCAGAGCTTTCAAAATCGCCCTCTGCTGATTTTTGTTCAACGCCTTCACTAATATCGCGGACTGCTCGACTACAAACGCAGACACGCCTTGTTCAAACGTGGCCGGCTTCCTGTAATAGCGCAAACGAAACATTTCAATATCCGTAGGTAAGTGCAGTACTGCGACGGTTAAAACTGCACACTTTTCTCACTTGTCTATTACGATGCTCCGCAACCTTTCGCAAACTTCATCGTCGCCCATTAAACCTCCCACGTTCGCCATATTAAAAGCCACGAGATTGGAAGATGAATTCTTATCGATATGAAAGGGCTCCGCATGATTCTGCGTAATATCTCTTTAAGAAAAACAACATTCATTTTGCGTTTAACGTGAATATATTGTAACATAAAATTGCATACCTGTCCAACGACACAGAGATAGCCTGCTCTGTTACGTCAATCACAAACCCCGCGGATATATTTACCCTTGTATCCGTACTGACAAGAACGTACTCATTTTCAGCGAATAGCGCGTGCGGTATCCTCTTCGCCGATGCGCTGTTTCCCGTTTCTAAACGTGCAAACGTGTGCTTGTATTTTAAATCCTTCCTGGTCACCTGTTCTGTTACGCTCAGACAAGAGATACAGGTGTTCCGTTTCTCTCTGCGCAGGGAAAGCAAGGCGGTCGTGTTAATTGATACAGGCGTGGATAAAGTTAAAGCAGCAATTTCTAGCAATTTCTAGCGTAATTAAATAAACGTTAATAAATCGGACCTCTCTGTGGGACTTAACGTCCACAAACTTTCTATCAGACAGTCGCGTGTCTGCGCAATCTCCTCAATTTGCAACAACGATATCCATTGCTGGATATAATCGATGTGCTCGGGTTTCACCTTCTCCAGAACCTCCTCGCCGATCTTCGTCAACGGATGCCCCTCCGACAATTTAATATCCGAGCTGCCACCCAAGTACGAACAGCACAGCGTATTGTAACAACACTTGGCGCAGGCGTTACGGTGATTAATAGGCTCCGGCAGGTGCATCACTGGCAGGTCCGATCGCGTACCGATCTCGGCTATTTTGTTTACGGACAGTGCCTTCAAGCTGTCGGCCAGTTGGTTTCGTAGCAGAATTAAGTCGCGCCTCTCCGCCTGGCCGTTGCCTATTTCTTGCATCAGGTTGTTCCTGTAGCAGACATTATTGACGTAAGGCAAACCGAATCGATCCGTAACGGCGATTCTGACGCTCGAACGAATTACCGCAAGTAGAGGAGCAATCCTGACGAGGCGTCGTGGCCCATCTGGGACAGCATCATAACGTAGAGAGCAATTTGACCTCTGTGCTCGGCGGAGAACGAGGCTGTGCCTGTTTTGATCTCCAGCGGCATGAGTCTCCTCCTGGAGTTTATTTCCACTTCCACTGTGATATCCACCTTCCCCTTCACACCCAATTCCGGACACCAAATGCACTCCTCTATGTCCTTCACGTCCACGATACTACCCTTGAAGTTGTTCTTGTCGTTGATGATGCCGGTTTGTCGTTTACCTGGAAATGCTCATGCAATCAGAACGTGAAGCAGGAGGATACGCTTCGTCGATGAATACCTTTCACGTAATGCCGTATGAACTCGTGAACGCTTCTGGCGTATGCGAGTAAATCGCTTCGACATTCCTCGCCGTCCAAGTTGGACTCGTAGAGAAGATTCAGCGTCGACTTTGAGGATAATATCTTGTCCATTAAGTCGGTGATATCTTTCATTTGGTGCAGGTCCTCGACTATCGCCTGCGATTTCGTACGTTTAAGTAAAACAGAAGGAACCGGACGAAATCGTTCAGAATTGACATATTACCCTTTGGAGGAGCTGATGGCTTAAGCTGCCGATGACCAACGGTTTCTGGTTGCCGGTGTTGTAGGGCAAAGACTGAACCTTCCTGAACCTCTCGGCAAGGACAGCCCTTCTTCTGCAAAAAGTGCCGGCGGCTATGGTCGTGCTGGATATAAGAATGTCCGGGTGTACAACGACGAAGCCTCGTAGATTGTCTATTATCCAGTCCGAGTTTTCTCTCGCAGCTTTAATCGCAACGATATCCCCCACGCATACCTTCAACTCTCCCCTGCAATTTCGTGTACAACATTGCACCGTGCGACTTTAAACCGTGCGTTCGTTAAATAACTTACCAGAACCCGGAACACTTGACAATCGCCTTTTCGGTCGGCTGCTCCACGGACGCCACGGTCAACGACAAGCCGTTTCTCTGTGCGTCCACGTCCAGCACCCTGCATCTCATAAACGAATCGAAGCAGCTGCTTGTATCGTTCGAGAAGTCGTCGGTAAACAGCTCGCTCATGTCTTCCCCGCAACGCGACTGGCATTTGGAATCGACGGGATCAACGCTCGCCTCCGTGCTTCCCGTGGAACGTGCCTCGTGATTCGTTTCAGGGGAAACCTTTGGCGAGTTCTTGTGGTTGTCGCATTCCAGCGAACCACCTGCGTTTTCCTTCGAGTTATCCTTGCCGGTTTTCGTTGTCGGTAACTTTAACGAACCACCGTTCAACGAGTCGCAGCCCACGCCGGCCTGCTCCACTCGTTCTCGGAAACTGTTTACACCGTGGACGTCGTAGTTGTCGTCGTGCCTCGAAGTTTTACGGCACAGCGGCTCCAATTCCTCGCACGTCTTGCGCTTGCTAGAATTCTCGTTTATCGCTATCGACGGTAGATTAACTGCATTGCCATCTTTATCTCTCGACGAGACGTTCTTCGACTGGCTCGCGAAATAAGCGGAAATCTTCCGCTGCGATTTTACCGCCGAGCGTGCGATGTCCTGCGAGAAGGAAACGAAACGGTCATTAAAACACTGCACTGGTGCTTTCGAATTTCGCGAGATTGAATGTAAAATGGAATTGTTGCGATGCTGCGCCGTGTTACCTTTTTCGCGGAGTGATTGGCCTTCTTCATCTTTATTTCTCAGAAAGGAAACGGCTGCAATGTGGACAAAAACGATCGAGATAACGCGAAGGACCTAAGCCTATGTCCCAATTAGATGTTGTACGGGAAGAACGTTTTTTAACGCCCGGTGAAATAGGGCGTTATTCGTAGTTGGAAAATGAAGAATCGTACATGAAATTAATATTTGTATATGTTCTACATCTTGTCGGAGCAGTACAAGTTAATCGGGACCCCGGGCTTTAAGGCTTATTCCCGCGCTGCTTTAATTCATTCGAATTGTAGATAGGAAACAGGACGATATTTTGCAGCAGTTATGTACAGGGTGTCCCAGAGTTCAACGGTAAAACTTTTACTTTATTTTGCGGGAGAAAATCGGGGTCATTGCATTTTTTCAAACTTCTTTCGCTATATTTAGTATATTAACGCATACGCTATTGTAACAGAGAAATCTTATACAGAGGTGTACAATGCTAACTTTCTGGATTCGGTTGGCTTCGGCATATCACAGAAATACGTCTGTCCTTAGCAACCCTTTCCCCTTGGAAATACGATTCGTCGTTCTTCAATATTTCGTGATTATAGTCGTATCTGGCCGCGCCACTGTAAAACAACAATTTTCAATGATGGAATCGCGATCGTTTCCGAGTGTATCAACCTACTACCTCATTATATACAAAGATCTTCTCGGCAATAGAAAATCTTTGAACACCTTCTCGTTCTCAACCATTTTTAGCCTCATCACGCAGTCCGTTAACAGACTTAAGCCGGCAATGATCTCCCCGCAGAACTGCGGAAAAATATGTTGCGAGAGATTTCGTCGATCCCGTCGAAGATTAATGAATAAAGAACGTACTCTGACGCTGTCGACGTGCGGTTTTATCCATCCCTCCGGCGCTAAATCTAAAACGTGTATTAACGGCAGCTGAGACATCCCTTTGGGAAAGGCTTTCTCCCGAATTTTATTCACTATCTCCTTGTTTCTACCGTTCCATTTGCTCCTCTCCGTTTCTCTGTAACTATGTATCGCCTACAATAGTTAAAGAAACACGCGGATAATACGAGAAATCTATCAACGTGGCGCGGATTTAATCATTGTTATTATATTAACATCGTCCCAATGTGATTGTTCGTATCGGAGTCGCCTCATGTAGGGATCAATTTCTTCCATCAACGATTCCTCTTCCTCGGGGGTAATGAAATCCGCAATGACCCGCATTGTGTTCTCCAGCTCCTCCTTCCGATCCGCCGTACTCACCACTATCTTATTAGAGTGATTTCTCGATAGAGAATAGCGCGCTAAATTATCGGTACTCAATGTTCTTCTTAAAAAACGATTCAATAAATTTTGCCTCATCTTTCGTTCTATTTCCCTACTCGCTTAGGTTAGGAACAAATAATCACAGACAACTCGAAGCACCTAACCTCAACCTGCGTCGCTCCAAAATTACAATACTCAATGCGTAATTAAATATACACAACGATCGCTAAATATAATTTATTGTCATAGACAGTGATAACAATTCAAAGAGTACAAATAAATATTTCGTGTCGCCATAATAACCAAGGAAGGACCGCTAGCTGTTTATATACTGCTCTAGCTCTTGACCGCGTTGCCATGGAGACGCGCGACGCTGGCCATTCGTCGAGAAGTCAGCAATGTTGCGCGCGCCGAGTGCGCAGCGGCACTGCGCAAGCGCGCCGCGAGACGAGACAAGCGGCGGGTCTAGCAGGCGCGTGAGAAGCGATAACGAAATCGCGGTAAAAAACACTTTGAAAATTCGGATCGATTTTCAAACAAATCTCGCAGAAAAATGTTCAAATACTAACCCGCAATTATGATGTGAAAATAAGGCGATATAATTCCCCTACATTTCAGCGGCATTCGAATTCCCATCAACGCTCAATTTAGGGTTTTATTCAGTACTCCGGTCAACGCAGTTTCATCTCCCTCCCGATTGCACTATAGATCGCTCCATGGACGAATTTCAAGGTTACGAATCGGTATCGCGGATGCTGGTGCACGGTGGTGACATGACCATTTCATATAATGATTTCAAGTGGTATAAAAGATACATTGGCGTCGTCAGCCTCGATTTGCACGGTTTTACAATTTTTAGCCGGCGTGTAAGTAGAAAATATTAGCCCGATGTCCATACGTGTACCCACATACACATAGATACACACATATGTGACATACACCTTCGTTTAAAATATTTCATACAACTGGCTACTCGTTTTGTCCATGTAAACAAACCCTACGATAAGTCTCGTCACATGTAATCCCAACACTCCTGTAGATCGAAATGAGAAATAATAACAATTTCCATTAATTCTAATAAACGATGTACGATTCGCACGATTGGAATATTCTTTCTGGAGGTGCTGCCCGTGTTTGAGCAATAGATTTCCTTCTCTTCAGCGGCATATGTTTTAGGCTCGTGTGCAGGAAGATCATTAAAAATGGCACGACCGGAAACAACTCAGCCCTGGCATTTGTAACATGTTATACATCGTAAGTTTTCGCCCATTCGGAGCTACGTTATCCAGTGTTCCTTGTATACTCTGTTCGGCGAAGCGGTCGTCGAGTCGTTGGTGATACGCAATCAATGTATAATATGTTACAGATGCGTCTTGTGGATGAGATACGGTATGCTTATCGAGGATCGATTCGTGCTGCTAGTGAACATATTCGGATCGGTTCTCCAAGCGTCGTACGTTTGGGTGTTCATTCTGTACAGCACGAAAAGGTACAGGACGGTCAGGCAAATGATAGGTGCCACTTGCTTCCTCGGGGCTGTGTACTTTTATAGCATTTACGAGCCGGACAAAGCGTTGGCTGCAAAGTACGTCGGCTTTTTCAGCTGCTCCGTAACAGTATTGTTCTTCGCATCGCCATTGATGCTGCTGGTAAGTTGGTCGGCTCGCTTCTGAAACGGCTGCGACGCCGGACAGAGAGAGATGTCTAACGGAACGAAATGTTTTCCAGGCGCACGTGATTAAGGTAAAGAGCACAGAAAGCTTACCGTTCCCCATTATCGTGTCGTCCTTGATCGTTTCTTGTCAGTGGTTCGCTTACGGTTGCCTCATCGACGATCGTTTCATACAGATACCGAACTTTCTGGGCTGTGTACTATCTGCGTTTCAGCTCTGTTTCTTTTTAATTTATCGCAACGAACAGTCCAGCGAGGCTCGCTTAATATGACGTTAAGGAATATTTATATTTCAGTCTACTTTATCACACATTTCTCCATGTATCGATGTTTCTAATTTAAAACACCTGTATTTTTACGAGGAAATATATTTTTCAAACAACCGAACGGCATCTGATTGGGGGATCAAGTAAGAACGGAGTTCGAATTATCTTTGGTGGAGATCGACGGTTTCGAGGGATTCTTGTTCGAATCGAATTTTTCCCGCGGAACGTAGTTCCGGTATTTGTCGCGGCGTGGCGCGTTGGTCCACGGTCTGGTGTTTAAAAAAATGTCCTAGGCAAGGGAATGGAAACGAATAAATGCAATATTTTTAGAACGTTTGAATAGTAAATGGAGAAACGTCACTACGAAAGTAACCAATCTGGAAATCGTACAAATTATTTCTCTCGCAGTAAACGCGAGATCAACAGCTCCCAGTATCGATATGCTGTTGTGCACAAATAAACCCGATGATAAAATCGAGAATAAAACACCGCTCGATTTATTACCGCGTCCTATGCAAGTACTGCCGAAAAACTCGCGCATTCCTCTCTCCCCGAGAAAAGTGGAAGTACTTCATTTGAACCTCGTATTCCTCCACTATTTCCCCAAAATGTACGAAAAAAAACTGCCGGCAGACGGCAAAATCGTTCTCCAACGGCAAACAAAATTCTTCGGCCGCGTTATTAGAATTATTTCCAGCAGAGCATCGCTTAATTCGCAGGGGAGCACCGCCTCGATAGCGGAAGTCGAGTTATCCCCCACCCCGCGGTCACATTCGAGCACGCTTCGCGACCAAGGCGTTTCTGTTGGCAGCACTGGCGCGGACCAGCCAGAAAAGAAAGAGTTGCGGTGTTGCGTGACTGACTGCGAGAGGCCGAGCGTGTGTGTTTGTTGTGTTGTAGAAACTTTTATCCTCCTTTTGGGTACAGAAAAGGGGATCTCGTTCCGTGTATTATTCTACGGGGGTGGACCGTCGCGTTTCGAAGGGAATCAAACGGAACGGAAAGGAGAACGAAATATGTCGTCGTACATCCAGGTCGCCGAGGACGAGGGCGACGAGCCGATCGAATTGCCGACAGAGGACGATACCACACTTTTATTGACTACCGTAACCGCCCAGTTTCCCGGAACGTGCGGCCTGAAATACCGCAATCCAGAGTCACGGACGATGCGCGGGATCCGTCTGGTCGATGGACGTCTTCATTCGCCAGAGAATGGATGGGGCAAGGCGATTTACTTTTGTGTATTTCCAAAAGGTGCTTATTTCATTGCAAATCATGCCTGTTCCGATTCTCGCTCTACTCCCCCCACCCCCACCCCTCCGTCTCCTCCTCCGGTGAGAAGAGGAGAGGAAATCCTAAACGCTAGAAAGATCGAGTATTGATGCCTCTGCTTTTTTTTTCGTTTTTCGTTTTTTTTTTCTCCTTTCTCGCCCGTCGGCATATCGAGACAGAATTTCGAGACGCCAATCGATATTTCGTTTTTCTTTGGTTATCGATTTCTCCCCGCCCGTTCGATTAACATTTCGATAGGTGTTGGGCCGTTTTTTGAAATTTCTCGGCCGTATCGACGCTCGTTCGATGGCTTCCACCTTTTTTTCGCGGCCTCGATTAATCGATTTCAAGCTCGGGACCCATGTACATACATACATATATATATATACACTTGATCTCTCCTATTTGTTTATTCGAATGATTCTTTTTTTCTCCCGTTCTTTTTTTCTTACCTATTTCGCGTAGTAGTAGCGGAACGTTCTCTTTCGTTTTATCTCGTTGTTTATCTCCATTCTTTGGAATCCAGTACATATGCCTGGTGTTTCGTTACTTTTCATTTTCTATTTTTCTCGTTTTTGTTTCTCTTTCCACCGACGTTCATGTCCACTCGTTTCATATCGAACTTTTAAGGTCGCGAGAATACGCTTTTATTATTGTACGATTTCTCTCCCGGAGAGGTGTAATATCTTTTGGCGATTTCATTTAAGATCAACAGATTCTCCATATATTATCGACATCGGCACATATCAGCGTACCACAGGAAGTACAGTCGAACCTTGGCCACTCGAGCCAGGCGCTCCAATAATAGAGGCGCAGAGGAAACAGTAACTGTAATCGCCACGGGCTACGTACTTCGCCTAGGTACTTCGAGTTCTCAGAGACGGCTGCGACAGAACTTTGCCACGCTGAGGCCCGGCTACTCTGAATTCGAATTGCCTTGAACGTAGCGGACGACTCTGTGGCCGTCGCTACGTCTGGGACGAACGGAATCCCAGTCTTTTCAGGGGCCGTCGAGTTGACGAGGTTCGACTGTATCATTAACATTCTCAGATCTCTGTAACAGCATTCGTATCCGGCAGATTTGAATAACATGCGAAATTATTCACCCACTTGTGTAACGACTAAAATTTGCTCGCACCCATGTGCGAGCTCGATTGTTTATTATGAAATTTAACAATGTAATGTATGAACATACACACACACGAACAGAGACACAGATTGTACACACGATACAGACACAAATTTGTATAGTTTCGGGCAGTAATTGATTTTGTACTGGATGTCCATACTTTTTTTATTATTATTATTATTTACTATTTGTAACGCAGTCACGTTTCAATTTGACTCTTCCGCTAAAAAGTTTATATTTTTATATATATATATAGAGAGAGAGATTATATATATATATATGCGTAGAGAAATCTTGCGGTAAAACCAAATTTTTGTTCTTCTATTCAAGAGCGGTTCTAGTAAAGATGAAAAAAAAGTTAGTAGACATGAACACTTATATCTTTTCAGAGAACAAACGTAAATCTGATGACAATTTGGAAAATTCCACAGCTAAGACTAAAAGAATGGAAACAAAGTTGCGTTGCACAGACTTGATCGTGCTTGGTTTACCATGGAAAACGACCGAGCAGAACTTGCGAGAGTATTTCGAAACATTCGGCGAAGTGCTGATGGCCCAGGTGAGTCTGAACGATATAGAAAACAAATCGCGCTCCGATCGGGGCTTTCGTTGCAAATTTTAAATCGCCCCCCCGACGAGAAAGCGACGACCGGGTGACGGCGCACGTGTGTAAAACAAATAATATGCCGCCGCAGGTAAAGAAGGACGCAAAGTCGGGGCAAAGCAAAGGATTCGGATTTATTAGATTCGGAAGTTATGAGTCCCAATTGAGATGCCTCGCGCAACGGCATATGATCGATGGGCGATGGTGCGACGTGAAGGTTCCCAACAGTAAGGTAAGAGCATCGTTACATATCGTTAATCAAAGCATTCCGTAACTTCTTCGTCAATCATCTGAGTAGCTTCTGAACTGTTTAAGTATCTAACGACTATTTAAGATTGGGACATGCGTATAGGTGTCTTCGCATGCCGATCGCAGGCCTGTACTACGATTCTCGTTGAACGCCGTCTTGTCGGGCGACGGAGGATCACCATTCATCGGGTTTTATTGCCTTGCACAAGGGGATAGACTCGCGAAACTCCTGTTCGCGTAAGAATCGAATGGAGAGTCGAACCGTTCGGTTGGCCGGAGTAGTCGATTCGTGTGCAGGCCTGCGTGGCAGGCATGGGGACAGTGGTCGGAATGATAAATGATAGAGCGTGATTTATAAAGAATTGAAGGGAACGATTTTGGAGTACCGTGTTACGGCAGAAATATATATATATATATATTCGCTCTAGAAATTCTCTTCCTATTCTCTGAATCGTTGCACAAGACAATACGAGATTATAAGATTTGATCCTCTTGTATATCTCTATTGAGAGGAGGGTACACTGTGGTATAAATAGGTGAATGTGTGGTCGATCTAAGTGTGCAACTTTATAATGGAAGCGTGATAAATGTGGCTGAATGTATCCACGTGAGTGTTGTATGCTGGAGAGTGGAATGATGATGGCACATTGCGAAAGTAAATGCTTGCGTGATCTTGTAAATAACCAGGTGTGCTTGTGTCGCTCTTTTTAAAACAGTGTGGAACACTCGAGTGATGCAATTGGGAGAGTCAAGGATGTCGTTGTTTTTTCTTATAATTTTTTTACTCCCGTCTTTCTTGTTTGTTTTTTTGTCCCCCTCAATTTCGTTGAACACAGATTCCCTGGACGGTGACACGTTTCCGCAGTGTGAGTGAGAGATAGAGTGAGAGAGATTTTTCGTTTCCTGACAATCGATCAACTGCGTGCCTCCCGAAGTATTTTTATTGCGTACAGTGTAGATTGTTCGCACGGAGAAACGGAAACTGATCAGACTCGTTGTAGGGAGTTCGAATTCATTTCGTCATCGAAACGTGTACGTGCCTGGGTGTGAGTTCAGCACTGGCTCTGAACGCCGTGACTACGTTTCTTTTCCCTTTTCCGGAAGGAAAGCAGAGAGCAAAAAAACCAAAAACAGAATAACGAGAGAGATGTGAGAAACATTGTAACGGGAATGAGCTTGCGTGGACGGGTGTGTGCGAACGAGAGGTGTGCAACGTAAAAACGCAGCAGCAACGTGCATTGTCATTATCTTGGAAGCGAGGTTTGAATCTTTGCGGTGAGACATTTCCAGCCGGTGGTCCCAGATCGAAACGTAAACTATCAGCAACTAGTGTCGCGTTTAAAGTAAACGTCTTCCTGTAAGCCACGAGCAAACAGAGAATGAGAACCATGTAGAGTGTTGGTACAAGTCTGTGGATGAATGAATATATATATACACGCTAGGCCTGAACAGCAACAACAGCAACAAAAAAAACACAGAAATCGTAATGATACATACTAGCCAGGTACGTGAGACCATGAGTAAACCAAACGTTAAAGTAACTGCCGTGATGTTCGATGTCAGTGCGGAACGATGAGTGTGAGTGAGCGTGTGTGCGTGTGAGAATTCAACCAATTATAATATCGCTAAAAAAAAACAAAAAAACCCCCCAAAAAACAAATTGTATGTGATTGTCGAGGGCTGGTGTATCTGGTTGCAGAACATTGATGGCTTAATGATGGCTCGTCAGTATGACACGAGCAAACACAATGAATGCTACCGCCCTATACCGGTTCATACGCCGAATAGCCGACGGGTACCTGTGGCGAAACCCTATATCAACTTAAATACATCCGAAGCGGCCAATACACCTAGGTACGATTCCGAGTACGATTATAAAACCACCCACTATCCGTCGTACCCCCCCAATTATCCGTACGACGATAACACCAAGTACAAGTACGATGGGCAGAGCTACAACGCGTACGAGAAGCCGGCGTATCCGTCGTACGAGGATCCCGGATACGACGCACGAAATTACATGGTCCAGCACGTGGCCAACGCGGCCCCAGCGAATCCCGCCGTCGCCTATCCGCCGGACCCGGAATACACAAGATACGCCAACTACGAGGGCCGCGCCGCCGTCTATCCGGTGATGGAGAATCCGGATTACGCTGAGAAAGGCCGATACAATTACGGTGGTTACGAGAGGAACTATTACGAGACACCTGACGCCCGTTACGCGTCCACAGATTGTAGATATGCGCTGGACGTACGGTACCCGGACACCAGGCACGCGGACAATAGGGTCCCCGTGGACGGCAGAGAGGCCGATTGTAGATACCCGACGGCCGAGGGCCGGGACATAGAGAGAAGATACGCGGCGGACGGTAGGGAGCAGCCGGACCCCAGATACGCCGCGGAGAACCGAGAAGCGGACGGCAGGTATCAAACGGAGGCGAAGGAAGTGGACGCCAGGTTCGCGGACACGGCAAGATATTCGGCTAAGGAGAATTATTACGATCGTTATTACAAGCACCGTCCGTCGAGGGATCACCACGTCACGGACGCCTCAAGATACTGATGAGTCTTGTTACTATCGTTAAATACATGAGTCGCGGGTCAACGGGAATAGAGGGTGGCCGGGTGGGAACGATTTGGGCCCAATTTCGGAGATTTCGAGTGGCGGGGCGTTCGTACAATTCGCTTGGATTTGGCCGAGCCGAGTTCGGGCCCGGTGATCCTCGGTCGCCGGACTTGGCGGGGGGAAGCTTGTTTTTGGGCCCGCTGGCCGGTCTTTGGGAACAAGATGGCGGGCGAACGCGGAACGCAGATGGCGCTTGAGTAGCGGGGGGAACAAGCTTTCGCCGAACATTGATAGCTCGGCCGCTGAGAGATTGGGCCGGACGAAACTGGGCCGATTGCTAGGGAAATGTGCGACGCTTCGCCTCTCGGAATCTGGGATTTCGCGCGTCATTTCTACCGTGACTTTATGGAGGTAGCCTTCAGATTTCCTCAACGGACCTTGTAGATGCACAGAGTGTTCACGCTGTTGCCAGTATTTTTCTGGGAGGTAAAGAGAAAAATGAGAACGTAACCAATTTAATAGCCAGTATAATAATTTTTTTTTTTAGAGAAACCACGGTGACCTTTAATCTTTTTAATTGAATTATTAGTTTGGGCATTGAAGACTGCGACAATTTTTATCCATTAACTATCGATTGAGAGAAGATAATAGAGTAATAGCATGAACATCCTGTACATCTTGTGTATGCGTGATTTCGTTGCTTTTTCGTCTTTTCATTGCGACGAACTGTGTGCACAATCGGTGTATATACAGAATGAAAGACGGTCGTTCATTCCCGTTGATTCGCGATCTCTGTTGCAAAAATAGTAAGGAGAGAGAGAGAGAGAGAGAGAGAAAAAAAAGGAAAAAAAATGAACGTTGTCTAATATTTTAGCAATAGCTTCGAATTACTGTTTACATTTTATCATCAAGTATTGTGCTTATTCAGTTTAAGATAATGTGTAATATATATATATACATACATATATATTATAGCATGAAATTTTACGTCGAATACATAGAGAAAGAAGACAGACAATTGTACAGACTTTTGTGCATGGATTTTAAAAGAGGCCATTAGTGCTTAAGTGTTGTTATCAGAGTTGTAAATTGACCAGCCGAACAATCTTTTTTTTTTCCGAGATCGATAACTTAGACATGTTGTGTAACGAAAACAAGAAATCTTCTTTGGAAAACTTGTCGTTAGTGCAGATTGCGATATCGAAAATAAAAAAAAAAAGGAGAAAAATTAAACGACTGAAACGGAAACCATTTGATAAAAACAGACTACGGTATAGTTCTTTTTATAAACGGAAACAATTATTGTACATATATATATATATATATATATATATACATATATGTATGTCCTCTTAGAATAGCAATGTGCATCGTACACAAGTTTTACTAGAACAAAAGTAAACAAAACAAAACAAACAAAAATACCAAAAAATCTGTGAAAATCTGTTGTACATGATTGATTGATTGTGCGTTTGTGCGTAGGAGGGAATGATTCAGCAAGTACCCTGCAAGGTATTCGTGGGACGCTGTACAGAAGACCTAACCGCTGATGATCTACGCGACTATTTCTCCAAATATGGCGAAGTGACGGACGTGTTCATCCCAAAACCTTTCCGTGCATTTTCGTTTGTCACTTTCTTAGATCCCGAGGTAGCCCAGTCGCTGTGCGGCGAGGATCACATTATTAAAGGAGTGTCTGTACACGTCTCGAACGCAGCACCGAAATCCGACGGGAACAATAAGAATTTCAATAATCAAGTGAACTCGAATATGCGTAGAGGCGCGCCGGGCCCGGTCGAGAATAACGTTCAGGGGAATTATCAGGGTAACAGATACATGGGCCATTCAGGTAACAATATGGGTCCAAACGGCTGGAACAATCCAGGGAACCGTGGCAATCTGGACATGCCGAACCTCCAAGCGTTGGGCATTACCGGGCAGAATAATGGCGGCGGTGGCGGTGGCGGTATGTCGAACCCGTTGGCGATGGGCGGCCTGAACCTCTCTGCGTTACCAGTCAACCCTGCCCTGGTCGCTGCCGCGCTGAACCAAGCATCTTGGGGTCTGATCGGTAACTTGCAGAATCAGGGAAACGATCAGGGCTATTCGAACCAGCCTGGTCCACCTGGTCAACCACCCTCGGGCAACAATAGTATCGGTAACAGTGGAAACTCTGGCTTTCTCAGTTGGATGAATCAAGGGGGAGGTGATGGTAATACTGGCAATCCTGGAACAGGTGGTCCAGGCCCGAATAATCCAAACGCGTCCCAAGGTGCTTGGCAGAACCATCCCGGACAGCGTGATCAGAAATCGAACACCTTTCTCAAGTACGAATAGGCTGGGCGGAGGGAGGCGAAGCGAAGCGAGCCGGTGTGTGCGTTGGATTGCGGCGAATCCGTTCCTTTGATCCTGATACACGATTAACCAGTGGGCAAGAGAGTTCTAGGCAAGTGTTTTGCGTGTAGGTACAAACAAACGAAGAAAAAAAAAGAAAAGTAATTGCAATTTTTTTTTTTTTCTTTCTTTCATTCATTCTTCCTTTTTCTTTCTTTCAATTCGCGAAGAATCGAACCGAAGGTTCCGCATTTCTTTCTGGGAATCGATGCAGGGAGAAATGGGTGTACCTTCTTTTTTCCTTTTTTCTTGTTAATTTTGTTCGAATTCAATTGTCAAACATCGATGACCATGGTCGCTTGGGGGGGGGGGGGGGATAACAAAGGCGAATTTTGATGTGTGTGAAATTGTAAAAAGGTCAGCTGCAATTGGCGAACGAAAGGAAAGAGTGATTTCTTCTTTTTTTTCCACCCCCTTCGCACGCGACCGGAGAAATAGAAAAACGGTATACATATATATGTATATATATTGTATATATACATTTACATATATATGCATATATGAGTGTAAGAAAAAAACAATTTCAGACTCGAATATCTATCTTCAATCTTCGCTTTATCATCGCCGGCTTGTTCGGGGGATTTTTTGACGCGATATTTCTTTTTAAATGCAAAAGGAACAAAAAAGAGAAAAAAGTGTGCGTTCTAGGGAGGACGGATAGCTTCGATCATCTGATTCACTGTGCACACTAATTGTACCGATCTCAGTTCGAAGCGCGCGGTCTAACCAACTCTGAGATAATTTGCTGTACCGGAATGATAATGATTTAAGGATGCTGCTGATGTTAATGAATTAATGATGATGATGATGATATATGCATATAAATAATATATGATGATTGTGAATGTGTTGTAGAAGCAGAAGGACGAGATTTATTGTAGCGGAGTACGTATATATGTGCTTATTGTTTAATTTAAAGTTTCATGCCCGTGTGTATTAATGTGTAATTGAGAATTAATCGGGGACTTTAGCGTGCGTAGAAAGTCCAGAACGCGGGGAGTCGCAAGGCATATTGATCCTTGAGTATGGAATCGTCGACATTGATCATTGATCGTGTAGATCCCCTTTGTACCGTGTGGCGCGGTATTCAGGAATGTCTTCGGCATAATTTTTTTTTTTACATTCACTATTTAGATAGAGCGTCTTGCGCCACCATTGTACTCGTATACCATTTTTAATCGCCAAACGATCCGTAGAGCTGCTCGAACTTTTACAAACTGCGATCAGTCCGAGGGCAGAGTGTTTCTGATTTCGAGATTAAGGGAGAGAACGCTGCCATTCGTAAGAGAACAAATTTCTTTTTGCCCCGCGTAATGTTTCCTCTTCGTTTCTGTGATTTTGGGAGAAAGAACAGTGTCGCCGGCTGAACCGCGCCGATTAGAGGAACCGAGACTTCGCTCCTCGAATGTCCTCGGTGAGACGAAAGGAACTGTAACTGATAGTAAAGTGTATCTCAGTGCATTTACCATTGCGTTGCATTGAACAACAAACGAAAGGAATGCGAGGCTTTTGCCGTTATATTTTCTCTTGTTCCGATCATTTTAATTTCGTTCCTTGTAATCTCTATTACAAGCAAATTGTGAATAACTCGTTCTCTATATATATACATATATATGCATGCGTGTGCGTATGCCCCTCGAGAATCAATTCACTCGTTGGGTCGACCAAATTATATTTCACAGAACCGCTTCTTTGGTTCGCAGGCAATGCAACGTGTTTACGATAAGTGATGTTTCGTATATTGTTGTTTTTTTTTTTGTTTTTTTTTTGCGTGAGGATTGCGGAATGCGTGGAGCGATGAGTAAAATAAATGTGTGAGAAATGGAAAAGAATGGAGAAGTCGCAGTTGCATACAGATTGATCGCAGCTATCAGAGATTAACAAATGTCCATTGAATTCCTGAACAAAACGTTACTTCGCCTTAAGTGTGAAAGGAAGAGGACGAAGAGGAAGAAGTGGAAAGGGAAATGAGAGGGAGAAAAAGAATAGAAAATGTTTCTAGCGCGTGCACACGAACGATTCATGTGAGAGATGTGTTTTACATTGGGTATGATGTGCGTAACGAAATATTTCATTGATTGATTGCGTGTGAAAGGTGGTATTTCTAATCCTTTCGACTTCTAGTTTCTTTTTTTCGATTCACTATCAAGTACTCCCGACCGAGCGAAGAAACATTTGCAAATCTTTTTACTGTACTTTTACAAGGGTTGAAAAAAAGGAGCATTCTTTATTTTCCAAAGATCTTTATTAGAACAGAAAGAAATATATGTATATATATATACACACACATTAAATAAATTATATATATATACATAGATACATATATATATAAAATACACACAGGGACAAAGACGATTCCATTCTCGTTGCACGAATTTGTAGTCAATAACTCTCGCATAGATGAACTCTTTAAGAACGAATAAGAAAGAAACGCAAAGTAATTATTGCAACCATTGACTTGTACGCTACATTGAAATCTACCCTAGATGAAGTATTTCAGACGGACAATTATATACAGTACACATTATTCGAGAATGATAATTAAACGGGAAGAATTCTAACGAGAGATACGTTACAGGTCGCCATTGTATCTTCTGTGTGCCGCATTATTGTAGAATATTTTCTAATTGACCCTGAAATCTATTTTACGGCTGATTTATTACTATTATCATTATCGGTGGCGCAAGTCTAATTGAAAGGGACACCGTGTATAAAGAATCTCCTTGAAACGTTTCGTCAGATCCATGTGAAACGTGTACCACTAATTGCAAGAGTAACGCGGATGTTATGTACAAACACAAATGTAAATTAATGGATCGCATGGACGGTCGAAGAGTGGTTCGACAAAGTTTTTAAGCGCGTCGATGGACTTGCTGTTCCCTGCAACGGGCAGTTCGAATGATTATCACTTCGGCAGACGGTTCGCGATTGTTCTAACTCGATTTGAAGAATGTAGATTTCTGTTTGCATAACATTTTGCCGAGCTTCGCAGTTGGGGGCAATCGTTGGCACGGTTTGGTTAAATGCATACGAGGACGAGATAGTTCTCCAAGCTTTTTAGAAGCGTGAAGGAGCAAGTAAGGGACAATTTATTGTTGTATTCCTTCTTGCTCTGGTTTCAACGGAACACGGAGATTACTATTATTATTATTAATATTAATATTCGACGGATTAGATTGGATTGTTTTACCTCACTTTTTTTGTGTCTCTCTGTGTGCGTGTGTGTATGACGGTCGAATGTATTTGTTAATGGTCGTCTCAGAACTACAGGCGTGAAAGTTTAATCAAGAAGTGATTTTTACTGTTTATCAATGACGAGTATATTATTAAATGTATCTGATGCAAACGGAGAAAAAGTAAACAACGTGTTGACAATGATGAGTGAGTATTATTGAAAGAATTGTGGGTCGAGCGGTAATTAATTTTGCGGAAGAGTCTGGGGGAAACAAAAATTTGATGAGGAGGTAATAATATTAATAATATTTTATGGATGGGACACAGTTGTTTATTGAATGCCTGAATATATATAATACTATACGGATATGAAAAAGAAACAAAAAAAAGGTATATGTATTTATAAATGTATATAGGGCGAACGTGCGTATACATTTATACATATGTATTGTATCTCTATTGAAATCCAGAATGTTTATACATAATGTAAAGTGAAACATTGATGGAGAAGTGCGTCGAGGTTAATTTATTGACGTCCTGCTGTAAATGATAACTGAATATACAAAGACTGTAGTTTAAGACAACTTTTAACAGACATTAGAACCGTTTCTAGCTCATTATTATAGCCGGCCGATCTATTCCAAATCGTTCGCTGTAATGTCACCCGATTGGATCAGTGTATCCGCCGTTCTTTCCTTCAGACCTTTGTTTTTCTTTGTCGTAGTTCTTCCGTTCAGAATGAGGAAAGAAAAAGGAATTCGTCTCGCCCCCCGTGAATGACATGCGTTTGGTGTCGCGGGCGATTATCGTATTTATTTGAAATTCGGTTGGTACCAACTGTTGCTCAAAAGATTGCCTTGCGAAACGATTTGGAAATGATCTACGACAAAGTGTGTAAATAATACGTATGGAGCATTAATGTCGTTCGTGAACGTTACGAGTTTCTTTTCCGTTGTAGACAGTTCAATTGTAAATTATAACCGAGATTGCGTTTCCACGTGAGGAATAACTGAATGATGAGGACCGACACAACATCAAGTTTTTTGTGAGAATGTGTATTTTGATAGGTGGCAGAGATTGATTCTTATTACATAAGTTCATTACAGGATGATTAAAAACTGATACACTGGCAGTAGTTTATTTACACTCTTCAGACTCCTTCGTTGGACCATTTGTTAATTACCTTTACTCTTATGCTCGATCAATATCACAACAATTGTACTCTACGTTTCTTTCTTTCTTTTTTTTGTTCATGTACATATATACTATGTTACGTTAGTAATACTATAGTGATATTGCTCGAACGAAGAAGCAAGTTTCATTTACATTCCTGTTCATTTCTTTTTCTGGAGGTGCCTCTACTTCTTTGTCACGAAGAGGTGCCATTTTCTTTCTTCCTTAAATTTCTTTGCTCTTTCCGTTCGATACGTCGAACTAACGACCACATGGAACGACTTTCTTCTATGCGCCAGACTACTCATATGTTTCTCTCACACACCGCTTCATTTCAGGCCTGTGATGTTACTTTCTATACCTAGAATGCTAATGTATGCCGTACGTACACTTGTCCGCAAGGTGGTGGTCCAGGCAAAGCTGGCACCATCCTTGAGCTGGCTCTGTTGAGATCATTGATTTTTAACAGGCATGGCCGGATGATGCGATTAGCCAGATTTTTTTGGAGAGCTGTGTGCCCAGTGCATTGTCCCGAATTCGTTTGTATAGCCCCATCCTTTCCGATATCATCGAGAAATTGTTGTCACGAGATCAAGACTGGATGTATGGATTATCGACGACCGAACAAATCTACCAGGCCCGAATAATATGTCTATTTGTATTTACTGCCGCATTGTGCATAGACGCACGGCCGTCCGAAAGAAGAGTCCGGCGAATTGGAATGTTCTTCCAAATGCGAACCGGCGTGTATGAAACGATCGCAGCTGGACGAAAGTGAATCGCCGTGTGCTGCCGAAGAACATTCCAAAGGAACAATATGGTGCGCCGGGAGCAACGTGTTCCTAGTAAATAGGGAAATAACGGTGCGTTGCGGCACGTGCTTTGAAATAGACCAGTCCCAACCACTTGGGGCCCAGTCTGCGCGCACACTGTATAATCCCCTGTGTACAATATACTTAATCGCACATTTTTTGTCTACCTCGACGAAGCACAAGGAATCAGGAGCGGAAGGGAATGTGTGAGTGATTCCGATGCAAGGGAATCAGGCATTTTTGTGAGTTACATAACAGGTTACCGTCCAATCGATGAATGAACTTGATGCTTATGATGATGATGATGATGGTAGTGGTGGTTATATAATGATAGTGATGATGATGAGATTGTTGAGGTGAGGATGAGGATGAGGATGATTTTTGATGATTCTGATGAGGATGATGAAGGATGAGGATGAGGATGAGGATGACTGGAAGTAGACGAGAGGCATGGAAGCGTCCGAGACTTCGAAACAGGTGATTACGAATTGAAATTACTTCTTATGTAGAATCAGGTTTTGCGTCATCGAGGTTTGCACACATTCACGCAAGGTCTTTCGATGCAAATGATGTTTCCCGATTTTTCTGTATACGCGCTCGACCGTGCTTCCCAAATTATCGCCCGTGTGCTGCCCACCGGCGCCCCCCCCCCCCCGCCCCCCCATATAATTTTACTAGACCGCTAACGTTCGTACGGCATTGTCCATAGAGGGCGAGAATCGTTCGACGATACTGGAACGATCGTTCGGATTGATTCTCACGCTTGTAATTCCCGTCTGTTGTAAGCATCGTGTACGATCGACCTCTGCGGTTGGGCGCATAACTTCGGTCATTCCATGGGCATTCTATTGTAGTCCCGGATGCGGATATCAAATATGCTCGACATTTTTTTTCACACTGCACGCGTCCCGAGTAAAATCGGCAAAGTCAACCGGGGGCAAACATTCTTGATACGTATTCGTTCGTAGTGTCGGCCGATCAAAGTGAACGCGAACTAATCGCCGTCCCTTCTGTTCAACAGTTCAAATGAATGAATTACCGTCGGCGAACCTCCGAGTGCCACCGTTATAACCAGTGTTGAAACGTAAGGACCGTGGAGGAAGGAAGCATAACACGGAGAAGGAAGGACGCGAGGATTGGAAGAAAAACGTATATGTAGATTATAATGTCACGCCGTAAGCTTGTTTGGCACCTGAATAATTTCGTAATTACCGGCGAGACGCGGAAAATATTAATTTCCCAATGCTTTTGTTTGCAGACGCCGCCATTCGGCGAACCCCTCTGCAGTTGTTGAAACGTTTCCACGGATAATGGGCTTGCCGCGAGGATATGTATTCTGATGGCTCAAGGTTCTTTCGTACATCCGTGGGGCTGCACGGAAAATACGGAGTCATGAAAAGAGCATGTCCAATATTAAGGAGGGGGAGTATCGGTTAAACAACGAGACCTGTAATATTTCTAATAAAGTTCGTATTTATGTAAATGTACAGCGTCGGACGTGCATCAATTAAATCCGTTGAATTCATTTAGGAAAAAATCGACGAAGTTTATAATTCGTTCCATTATTCATCCAGTTTCGTTATTGCTGAATTATACAATTATATAAATGATTTGCGTAACAAAAGCTGGAAAAAATGAGTAGCTCTACCGAAGTGTATAATAATTGAACGAATAAACGGTCACCGGAATCCATAGGTAATAATGATAGAGAAAGAAGGATTTTCTTCTATCTATTTGGCAGCGTTTTATTTGATCACTTTCTCGATTGTGACAAAACGCAGGCAAAGCTGAATCATGCTGATTACAATATATTTGAATACAATGTAATAATGAATACTTATAATAGTTAAGGTATGCGAGAAATATAACGTTATTCATCCTGAAGGACTAATACTAATATATGAAAAGGCAATAAATAAAAAAGAAGTACACCCTATCTTATCTTCGGCAATTATCTATTATGCTTTACAGGTTAAAATTGCGAAGCTAATCTCTTTCGTTCCGTTGAATACAATTCCATATTGCGTCAGAAACATCATGTTGCATATAAAAAAAAAGATGAAATATACGAAGGAGAAAAAATAATACAATCGTTCCATTATTCGTACACAATACGACGGCCACGTATAACATGGCCAATAATCCGAAAATTAACGGTACCGCCAATCCCAAATAGCCTACGTATATCAATCTCTTCGATCTGAAACGATCGAACAATTTCGATCGACGTATTCGGTTTACATAAAGTGGGAGAACGATTATCATCGGGAGAGGATCGCAAGTACAAAGGTGGCGTAGATATTAATAAAAACCGAAATTGAACATGTAATCCGCCGTTCCCGTACAAAAAAGATCCGACTCGCCTTCCAATTATTTCCAAAGTATACGTGCGTGCGTACAGCGCGAGACAAATTGAACATATTGACCGTCAAATATTTGATTACTACACGACACATTTTATGACTCCATTCGAAATTCAACTTCCCTTCTATCCCCTGTGATAACTCCTCGCACGAGGGTCAACTGGCATACAGCCCGTCTGATAGACATTATACAGGAGCGAACGGAGCTTCGCGACCAAATTATGTACATTTCAGTCTTTTATTAAACGTTGGATTTAGTCGAAGTCAATATGTAGGTTGTAGCAAATAAGCACCAGCAAGAATTGGTAAGCTTCAATATTCCCGGGCCACCCATTCAGCAATGGGGCTTAAACAAGTGAACTGCACTACAAGTTTCAGTCCCATGCCGTACTCCGCATTATGTATGTCATGTATTCCAATGTCTGGAACATCGACTTAGCTCGTCAAAATATGTGCGAATAGCAATTTGCGCTACTCGCACAGTTACAATGTGTTAACCTTAGCGGGTGTTATTAAAAGGAAAAGAATAAAGAAGCGTAACTTTCGTCGAGGAACGAGAAATTAACCATCGACTATGTATTACGCATACATATGCATGCGCTCGACACGTGTGCGTCCCCGTTAAGTCCATATGCATCTATTATCTTCGAGAGTGGCGAGTCGAGAGTTCAGCGGTATAAAATTATGTAAAAAGCGGAAAGGAGGAAGCCGGGTGCCTGTACTTTGATCGGCCCTATCGGCGGGAATAAATACTGGGTGACAAAAGCAAATTACACGAGAGACGGCAAACGGGCGGAGGTGAAATGGCCGCAGGTACAGTCGCTTGGCGGCCGCGGGGAACGTTGCTATCGATGTGACTGATTCATCAGACGTTCTGCCCCACCACCTGTTCAACGTTTCCCGTGGGACAGCAGACGCAGACGAGTCGCGACCGTCGTGGAACGATACCAGTGACTTCTCCGCAGGAACCACACGCAGGCAGGTATGGCGCCAGCGGTTAGCAAGTTCGTGAACAAACGCACGCTGGCTGGTGTTTGCGCGTTGACGACGCTGATATGGATCCTGAAGAGGAGAGGCAGGAAACAGGCGGCGAGACTCAGGTAGAGAGATTCGACAGGTATCGTGGATCGTTGCCGATCTTTTCAGAGACTAACGGTGCATTTGTTCGTTCGCGTTCGTAGAAATGCCTGGCCCGCGAACGACATACAGTACGTTATCAAAGAGGTGAGGACAGATCTGTGCTGGTACAACAGTGGTGCGTATGTATTATGTATTCGCCTGACGTGTGGGTGTTGGTTCGCAGAAGAAACCCAAGGGTCCGAAGGCGTACGTGAACGCCAGGTTCTTCAGGCAGCTGAAGCAGTTGCTGAAGATCGGCGTGCCGTCCATCGTATCCACAGAATTCGGATACGTGCTATTGGTCGCCGGTGCGCTTGTCGCGAGATCCCTCTGCGACCTTTGGATGATAAACATAAGCACTTTGATCGAGTCGTTCGTAACGCTTCTTTTTCTTAATTCGCTGTCTTATCGGCGTACGACAGACGTTGCAACGGGCTGCTTGAAATGTTTGTAAACAACGCAGCTTCGTTTTTTCCCAGGGCGATCGTCAACATGGACAGAAGTTTGTTTAAGAAACGCATGTATCATTTCATGGCCGTCCTGCCGTTGGTAAGTGGATGGATTCAATATATGGTAAAAGGATGTGGCTGCTAATTGAATCCTTTCGTCCAGGCTGCCGAGCAGCCTTATTTTCTTACCGATCCGGAAGGAACTGTTGCTATAATCTTCCATGGTTACGTTTATTTAGATATCGCTTGTGAACAACGTACTGAAATATGGTTTATTCGAGATGAAGTTGAAGTTGCGTACGAATATCACACGGAGCCTAATGGACCAGTACCTCAAGTAAGTCGGAGTATCGGTGCTGACACCGACGAATTTCTTGCAGTGGCGAAACTGTCGCGCGCCTGTGCACCGGCTGCAGAGCTCCATTTACTAGCCGTCCTATCGTTCTTTCCGGCAGGGGCCTCACGTATTACAAAATGAACAATCTGGACAGCAGGATTGCCAATCCGGACCAGCTGTTGACGACGGACGTGGACAAATTCTGCGACAGTTGCACCGAGCTGTACAGCAACTTCGCGAAGCCATTGCTCGACATTTTTATCTACGTTTACAGGCTAACGAGTAATCTTGGCGGCGAGGTACGTTTAAATATGTCGTTGGAAGTGCGTGGAACAATGCGCGTAAAATAATTGACCGCAATTACTTTGTTGCAGACACCGGTGATAATGTTATCTTATCTCGTCATTGCGGGAACTCTGATGACGCATCTTCGCAAACCCATTGGACAAATGACAGTCACGGAGCAGCGATTGGAAGGCGAATATCGGTATATTAACTCAAGGTTAATCACCAATTCCGAGGAGATCGCGTTCTACCAAGGGAACAATAGGGAGAAGCTAACGTTGCTGGCTAGCTTCCACAAGCTCGTAAGTTGGGGAACCAAAGTGTATGAGAGATATTTCGAGAGGCTTGACCATTTGCAAGTCAGAGTATATTGACGGCCACCCTTGTTTCTGTTCGACAGGTGGTTCATCTTCGGAAGCTCCTCGAGTTCAAAACGTTTATAGGAATAATAGACAATCTCATTGGCAAATGTGAGCGGTTGATTTTCTACGCGTTAAGCATCTCGTTGAGTCGCAATTGCAATTCGTCCACGTTGTCCTCTCGTTCACGTTTCTCTTTTAGACATGGCGATGATAGTCGGTTTCTACGCGGTGAGCTTGCCCTTCTTCCAGAAGAACCACGCTGTCCTGTCCGGAACGATCGATCATCGGTTCAAGAATTACTACATCTACGGCCGAATGTTGTTGAAATTGGCGGAGGCGATAGGCAGATTCGTTTTAGCCGGTAGAGAGATGACCCGACTGGCTGGATTCACCGCGCGCGTCACAGAGATCAAGGTTGTCCTCGACGATCTGAGCGCAGGAAAGTACGAGAGGACTATGATCAGCGATGCGAAGTGCGAATCGATTGGAAAGCCCGGCGAAGGAAAGATAGTAACGAAGGATAACATCATACGATTCGAGAGCGTGCCCCTGGTGACGCCGAACGGCGACGTTCTCATCAGGGAGCTGTCGTTCGAGGTGAAATCGGGGATGAACGTTTTGGTGTGCGGCCCGAACGGCTGCGGAAAGAGTTCACTGTTCAGAATTCTTGGCGAGGTAAGCCGGGTCAAATTGTTTCCGTAGGAACTCTCCACGATGCTATCGTACATGTTTGACGCTTTTAACCGTGGACGATCGTTCGAACAGCTGTGGCCGGTCTGGAGCGGGACAGTGACGAAGCCGCCTCGCGGAAAGCTGTTTTACATACCTCAGCGTCCATACATGACCCTGGGCACTCTCAGGGACCAAGTAATCTATCCGCACACCAAGGCGGAAATGATTAGACGCGGCCAAGCGACCGACGACGATTTGAAGAAGCTGCTGGACCTTGTTCAGTTGAGCCATCTACTGGAAAGGGAGAATCTTACGGATAGCGAGAATCAAGGGTGGGACGTTGTGGCCGACTGGCTGGACGTTTTGTCTGGCGGTGAAAAGCAACGTATAGCGGTAATATTTCCCATAATCCGTTACTTCCTCGTTTTTGTCGACGGGACGAATAATCGCGGATAATTCTTGCAGATGGCGCGACTCTTTTATCACAGACCGCAGTTCGCGATTTTGGACGAATGCACGAGCGCCGTCAGCGTGGACGTCGAGGACTCCATGTACACGTACTGCAGGCAGGAGAACATTACGTTGTTCACGGTGTCGCATCGGCGATCCCTTTGGAAACATCACGAGGTATGAGACACAAGTCGATTCTTGTATCGTTAGAAATGAAGGTATACATAATCTCTGTTTAATGCCTGTGTGTTCCCTCGTGTTCATATTTAGTATTACTTGCAAATGGACGGCAGAGGAAGCTACGAGTACAAGGCAATCGAACCGGACACGGAAGAGTTTGGATCGTGAATTTTTGTGTCCCTTGCATCTGATGATGCTTGCGACAGTGCAAGGGACCACCGGCACTTAATGTTCGATTAATTCGAACGATCTAATGTACATCTGCAGCATCTGTGTGTATGTATAATATGTCCCTTCCGCGTTAGGATCGCACAGATTCGCGAGTATTGTATTATTGTATATTTTTATATACTGTATTTTTGTATACTGTATATTTTTATATCGATGTCTTTTGCAAAGTATAAAGCAGAAGCGAAAAACTGATAAAGAAACAAAAAAATAGGGCGAGAGAAGAACGTTTCTGGTAATATAGGTCTGAGAGCAATTTACCTGTTTCTCTAAGCGAGAAAAATAGAGAAGGATAAAGTGTAATATAAATGTTACTATACCGATGCATGTTCTTCCAGCTCTCTGTCAGAAAGCGAGGGAAAAAGAGCTATGTAAAATACAATCCTCGGGTGGTGTAAGATTAAAGCTGTTCGAGTAATGTACTTTTGATACTTAAGTAGTTTTCCAAGATTGCATCACGTTTTAGCACCGGTAATCGTTCAAGCCTTACGGTACGAACTAATTAATGTATATGTACACATGTATATGCAAGGACTTATAATTTAAATGACTTTTTATTATAATTATTATTATACACGATGATAATAATTGTGACCTGTTATGTGTAGATCACATTGAATAAACATTGCCACAATGTATATTCGATTGCTGGACAATAAAAATGTTTAATTAATGCTCGACGATGATGAGAAACGTGCTTTCGTCGTGTTCTCGTAGTTCTCTGAAAAGAATGAAAGCAACAATAACAACAACCCGCCAGAAGTAATCAATATCGCTCGACATTCTAACTCCGACGTTAACATGCCCGCCACGAGTCGTTCAAATTTCCCGCCGTCTCGGGCAACATGTCGGCCCATTAACAATCGCCGCCATATTGGCTCGGCTGGGTCCGGGATGCTAGCAAAGGTCCGGGGCTCTCGGCTATTCAGTTGCTACTCGCTGGTCGCAGGGTTTGCGTGGTTGAGGGTTCGCCCGTGGTGCGCGTGTGCAAGGAACAGATAAGAATAAAGGAAAGGAAAAAGCTGCAGGCTACGATCCAGACGAACAAAGACCAGATACGAAAAAAAGAACGTAAGACATCGGACGTATCGTGCTCGTGCTTACAAGTGTGCCGAAACGCCGTCCAGGTGACAGTGATTCTAACAAATTCGCATCCTCGACATAACAAACAAACAATAATCCGTGGGAATCGATCAGCGCGACGCGAAACAACAGTGGTTTGTATACGTGTACGCCCGAAGGGAACCAGTAAATCCTCCTCTTTTTTTTTTAATTTTTCTCTCCCCGATATTCGCCTCTCCTTCGCCCTCCCCCCTCTCTCTCTCCTTCTTTCTCCTGCTATCTCCGCCTATCATTTCCCCGGTGTACCCCTGGTCGTTTCTCTTTCCTCGCCTGCCGCCGTCGTGTTTCCCAGAGGCGTTCCTCGTGGCGTGCGCGTTCCCGAAGGCACCGTGGCCAGGCCTATTCCACGGACACCACCGCGGCTCAGGTATATCCGTACGAAACGAACGGAGCGGCGTCTCCTAGGTGCTCGCTGCTAGGACGCTGGGGGCACAGGTGCAGGCGCGGGTGCGTGTTACGTATACATAGTTGTACGCGAGTCGTGACGATATCGGTTAGTTACTGTCGTGGCCAGAATGGACGGTAGCACGGGCGCCTCGCCGTCGGACGTAACGGCGTTGGGCAGTGAGAACGACGACGGTACAAAGGCGGACACGATCCAGCGGGACAGAAACGACGTGACGAATTCGGTCGCGTCCACATCGTCGACCGCTGCCCACGGTGGCAATGGCTCCGTGTACACATCGATACGGCCCGAACAGCCAGCGGAGTATTATCGCCAGGGCCCGGCGAGGGGTGGCACCTCGTCCCGGGACCCGGCTGCAACGATCACGACGTTGTCGACACCCTCGTCGTCCCGGTTATTGTTGTCCTCGTCGTCGCCGTCGTCGTTCACCTCCTCCGCGCCGCTGGGGTGTGGCTGCGTCGCTGGCACCGTCTTCGAAAACGACGAAATCACGGTCAGCATCACGCCGACCACCGGTGGACAGTTCGATCTTATCATTGACCGCACGGACACCGTTGAGAACCTCAAGAAGATCGTGTCGAAGAGGCTGAAAGTCGCCAAGGAACGCATCTCTTTGCTGTATCGCGAAAGGTAAGTGTGCACAACTAAAAGCGTTTTATAGTCGGATGCACCCATGGGGTGTAGAATATGCATATCACCGTTGCGTGACTTACGGTTACGGGGAATCGCCACGACGCGTCGTATCGTAAACAATATTTTCCGAACGCACGTATGCATAGGTATGTAATAGAAAAAAAAAAGATAGGAGAGATTGGCTGAGTGGCCGAAGTATGCGTGAGAACGCTGGGAGGGCGGAAGCGTTCAGAGTCATATGTTTTTAAATTATCGATAAATCGATGACGCGGCGAGGCTAGGGAGAAGTATGCGATGGACGATCCATTTCGTTTGATTTTTTTTGTCGTGAAGGGAATCAGGCGTATCTATCTCTCTCTCTCTCTCCCCCTTCCCTCTTTGTTCCCCTTCGCTTCACCTTCGTTGGAATAGGAATGAGAAGGAAAGGAAGAAAAGAAAGCTTTGGTGGGTGAACGTGTGTGCCCATGATCGACGTTGCTGCTGCTGCTGCGTACGTTTGAAAGGTGAAGAAGAAAGAACGAAAAACAGCCGTCGGTGCGACGAAAGAGAAAGAGAGAGTGGGCATAATATTCGTAGGCGTCGTGGGGGCCGTCGCCGCCACAAGACTGCGATCCTCCTTCGTATATATACGTGCACGCGAGAGAAACATGGTGGAGAGAAGAAACGTTGGCATACCGTAGACTCGCGAGTAGGAGGCGGTGGAGGTGGTGTAGTAGGTAGAGTATCTTGGGAATCGCGTTCCCGTAAAGTGGAACGGTGACAGCCCTCTGCTGTGAGAGGTAGACGAAGAAAGAGAAACAGTTGGACGGAAAAGACGGCCGAGCCTGGCTATTCCCGTACGCAACACACCGCTGGAATTTTCTTTCTTTCTTTCCCTTGTACCTTCTCCATCGAGGCTGCTGACGACGGACACTGCTCCATTCTATCCTTTTCTTGCGACCCTCATACGACGGTTAATCATTCTCACTTAATCGCGATGCGCGGTTTCTTTTTAACACTTTGTCCCTCCGGATTGCTGTTTATTTTCTCGGAGCCATAGTGGTCGTGGGAATCGGCTGAAACTATAGGGAGGTTCGACGGTTGAACGCCTTAGATTCGAGGTTTTTAGGTGTATAGGGGAAAAGTAATGGGGCATAGTAGTTGTGTTAGAAGATGCAACGTGGCTGCAACGAAAAGCAGCTAGGTCTTCTTTCGAAAGGCGTACACAGCGAGGAGAGAAACGAATGACCATCACTACTTGTTCCTTCGTGCCTGCTGGGCCAGTTTCAGGCGCAGGTAGCACACGCCAGGTACCTCGCTACTATACGTATTTAATGCGTGTGTGCCTCTCCTCTCATCGGCTGCATGTGTCAGTGTAGCGACACGTGCACACGGGGTGTCCGTTCCGTTCGTATAATATGCGACTCGCTTGTCCCTTTCTCTGTTTCGTTCCACGGCTTCTTGGACGCATGCGTATCGCGTTAAATACAGAACTATGGACCGACGGATCTAATTCGACCGTATTAGCGTTATTTTCCTTGCAAAGGCTGCCTGAATTAACCGATGCTTGGTTACCATATATACATGCAGACGTGTTTCGCTTGTCGACCGAATTTTCTTCCCGCTAATACGACTCGCACTACTTTAATCCTTCATTAAAATAAATCCCTCGATATCTCACTGCACCCGCGTGCCACGTGAGTCCTCGAGGACGCACTGCCTGACTTTAAAACGCGAAAAACAAATGTAATTGCATAATTGGTGGAAAAATGTGGGCAAGCTTTTCAGAATAAACTGCGCGTTCGAAAAAGGTTCTGTTCGCTCGTTGGATCAGGTAAAAAAAAAAAGACGAAGTCCTCAAACGCAATGCAGCCTTACCTTAACTGTTTCGTACCACTATTAAGCGTGTGTCATCCAGTCTCTCGTATACCTGTTAGTCATCCTCGTTGCACGTATAAGGAGTGAACCTTACCTTACGAGTGTTCTTGTAGGCCAGAAGACCATTTGCCCGCCTAAAATATGCATCGTTAACCACCGGTCTTCGTTTACAAAGTTAATGAGTCAAAATTGATATAACACTGCTGCAGGGAGAGGTGGAAGGAATGACTAACGTTCTCGTACGATTTCAAATGGGAAGTAACAAAGAAAGAGAGGAAAGAGTATTTATCTTGTTACCGACAAGGAACGTTCCTATATTACCCTTACTTTATGTATTTATATTTGCTCAGATTTAGACTAAGTTTATTCTTAGCGCCATTCGCGTGGCGCGCTTTTCTCTTTCTCATTCAAAACAGTCCGTCCCAAAAATATCTTCCGTGCAGTAATTAGATTTTTCGGCCGCTGCCTCTCTGTTTATTGTGCTCCGCCATTTTACGACTTGCACTCTCGTTGTCGTCAAATACAGCGACAAATCGAACACTTTATTGGGGATTCTGAGAAAAGGATAAGAAGCTTTCGAGGGGGAAAAAAAGATAATCCACGTCATTCTTCTGCTCATTGTCGGAAGCATAGTAAAGAGTTACGACGGTTAATCCGTGGAAAGGAATTAGGTGCATTTACAATGGAACTTGTATATCTGATTTTACACGAGACTCGGGGGAGACGCGTTTCGTGGTTGATGGATTCAGACGCTATTTTTCTCCGCGGAGAAACGGTTCAGAGGAGAAGTAGAAAACGCCGTGCAAAGGGTGAAAAGGTCAGCGACACGATCGCAGCAGGATCTTCGGAAAAAACCGTTAAACAAGTTCGAGACCGCGAGAGTGGCGCCAGGGTCGCGAAGATCCGCCACCCTCGCACTTCCGTTTTCAATACTGATCAATCGGCAGATGTCTCTGGGCTAATGATTCACCGGAAATAGAATTCTATGCATAAACATTAGCCTCCGGGCGAATAGCCGATCCTAGTCCAAACTTAGGTCCCGTTTACGTGTCAGCGATACTTCGTGCCGCGGTTTTCCTCCTTACTTTTTTTTCATCCATCGACGCAACGTGTTCGGCGATTTCATGGAATGCGTTTGCATTTGCAGAATCAGGCATCAATTACAAGAGCCTGACGAAGGTATGTCGGTGTTTTCGCAATCATTTCAGCGACTGGCAAATACTTTCAATATTCGTAACGCACGCGTCTGTATATATTTATATTTATATGTATGTATGCGCTGTAGGGACAATACGATACGTGGCTTAGAAACGTGTCATGCCAGTAATTTATCTTGACTCGATTAGAAGAAGCGTGGATAATAAATTTCAATCGGGCGTTACCCTGAGTTGTATAATGCCGGTGCCGCGGTTACGGACGTAACAATGGCGTAACGTCAACCGGATACTCGTCATTGGCCGAAAGTTCTAATAAATGACCAACAACCATTCCTTTTCCCAATTTTTATATTCTTCTTCAATGGGTGTCCGTTGAAATACGGAAATAGAAGCTGTTTTCTTTGAGCCTGCAGATGGCCAGTGGTTGTGTGTTTTTTTAACCGCGACATGCGAGTCCGCCCAAATTTTCTTATAATTAAAAATAAAGCACAGTAGGCGCGCATGAACGGTTCTCTTAGTTTCTCCTGTGTTATGAGCTGGCTACGGTAAACATTCCGCAGAGGATGTTGCACAATGACTTCCGCGATATTCTAAGTCGATATCTGAGAATGTACCCCGTATGTACTCTCTTTGTGAGTCGCGTCGAGTGCCTGCTGCGTGGCGATAATACCACTTTAATCGTATTGTCTGAATCTCTTGGATCGCGCTGCTCTGTTATCGTTTTACTTTTCTATTTTTTTCCCCCTGCGTTCGCTGCTTTCAACCTGATGACCAGAGCCAATGTCATCGAGATTCTCTAGGCATCGACGCTTTTGTGATTTACGTAACCGAACGACGTTCGAGTGTCTAAGGATAACGTCGTAATTGATTGTACCTTCACTTACGCGCAATACTCAGCATCGTTAAAAATAGACGGTTCTTTCTATCGCGGTAATTAATGATCGTCGCGATAAGTGTTCGAGGTGAGTTTCCATGAAACGATCGTTCGCCAGTTCGCACCGTAGAGGGACACCTCTGGTATCAATGAGTGTACCGTGATTACAGCGATAAAGGGTAACGCCTCAGTTGGTCTAAATATATCCGCTATTATCAGCAGACGTCATAGATTAATATAGCTATTCTCTTTAATTATGATTCCCGATTTCGTCGCCACGATGTTTCAATGACGATTTGCAAATTTTTGTTCCAGGCTACTGAGCGATGGCACTCTCGAGGAAAATCGTTTGCAAGATGGCAGTCGACTCACCTTGCTGCCCAATGTTGAAACTGGTCTATTGGTAAGTTCGCTGCTTGTGCATCTTTTTCTGCTAATACAGAAACCCAACGCATAAATGAAATTGCTTTTCTTTGAACGGGCACGATTTTCGTCGCCCGATCGATTCATGTATCGACTGTAATGGAGCGACGAGTCTGTTGGTAGAAATTGCGTGTCGATATTCAAGATGTCTGCAAAGTCCTGTCGGGATTCAGTCGAACGAATTTTGAACTCGGCGTGCGTCTGAATTCCCTTCGATCAGTGTCCGCCCTGTTGAAGAGCATTATACGAAAAAGGAATTCTAGTGAGAGGCAGAAAACGGACAAACGCCGTTAACTCTGCTCGTGTATCATCGGGTCACTTGGTTTCTCGGTCACCGTATCGTCAGCTCTGTATTTTCCGGTATATACTGTTGCGTCACAATTTTCTTTGCCAATCCTTCACCGTCCGCGAGCATCGCGAAGGTAGTGCAACCAATTGCCGTCTATTATTGTCCCTTTCCCATTCAAGTAATCAACAAATCCGAAAGCATTAAGGCGATTCTCATTGTGCCCCAGTATCGATACACGAAAACCATGCTTCTGATCCTTCGTTTGAACCGAAGTGGTCCTGCTCTATATTACTCCAATGGAAAGACGGCACACGAGCAGAAGGGTCGATTCTCACGAACACACCTCGCCAAACTCCTGTGTCCCTGCACATATTTAACCTCGAATTTATCTCGCGGCTGAAACAACCTGTATGCACAAAAGAAAAACAGCTCGGCCTGTGCCTGATCGTAAGCAGCTACTTCCTCGGTCTCCGCCTTTTTGCCGCAAGAACGAATCTCTGGCTGCCCATCTCCTGCGCGCCAGGTTGTTCGATTTGAATCGATAGAAGAAGGGAAAAAAAGCGAGAAAAGAACGAAGGTGGTCCGTCCACCGGGTGTGCACGTCGCATACAAAGGACACGGCCTCTCTCTCTCATTGAAATAGAGTCTAGGCTGTGTGCTCGAGGCGCTGGCAACAGCGCTGCACACGGGTCCTTATCGCGACCGAGACTCGTTCGCATGGCTGTCAAGGGGACCGCCCGCTCGAGTCTCGGTCACCCGCAGTCAATTTTAAAGTGTGCACGTGTATACAGATGTGCATACGCAGGCACGTATATGTATACCGCGTGGCTGCAGCTGCTGTGTGTGTGTGAGAGTATAGTCATGCTCTGCGGCCACGATCGCACCGTTACGCACACACATACGCGCACAGGCTGCCGTATGCACACTAGCACCGGCACTTTCGTGGGTGGTTATGAAGAAACAGGGCGAGACCTCCGCCGGTTTCGCGCGACGTAGTTGGCCGGCCTGATCAGTCCGCCGCTTTGTCCCAGGGGAAAATGCGTATTCTTCATGGTATTACGGCAGAAGGGACCCTTTGGCCTCGCGTCTCCCCCCTGTTTCCCTTTTAGAAATGCAGGAGACTGACCGTGCTCCTTATTTTAATCCCCCAACAGGACGCATACAACACAGCACCAGCACGCTGTCCGTGCTTTTCACACCTGTGAAACGCGTAGCACCCGCGTTATCTCTGTCCATTCATAAGCACGTAGCTAGCGGTTCTTGACCTTTATTTGTAGGAGAGAAAAAAAGCAGCTGGTGCCGCGCGCGGAGGGTGCTCAACCTTCAAGGTTAAGAGGAAAAAAAAGCGTGACGACCGCGTTCTAATGAAAAGTAACTGTTCACGTGGATGCGTACAGTTCCCCTCCACCTGAGTTGGGCGGTTGGCAGGATGAAAAGTGGAAATCGATCGTTGAGCGTGCGAAGGAAAATATGTTTGGGGTTATTGGAATACGCAGTTGGTCCGCGTGGCGTGTTAAGACTCTCTCTCTGTTGAGCCGGCTGAAAAGTTTGATAGGCGAGTCCATTAATGCCCGGCTGCCGCGTTGGAGAAGTTTTATCGATCGGCTATGGAAATTCTGCGGAGTTTCCCTGCCTCCCTGTCGTATTATCTCCGAGGGAACGGGTCCAAAAACGGCATTAAACGATAATTGGACGGCACGTGTCGGATGTATCGTTTCTCGGCAGCCGGCTCGATTAATTGTTGCAGACGTTGTCCGACCGAGGGTGGACGGGGCAGCTGATCGCACTGTCGCGTTTAAACGAAGCCGAATTGGCGTGCCGCTTTGAATATAATGAAAACCGTGGAAACGCGACGATGTCACGGCCCTGCTCCTTCTGCGTGTTCCTTTCGGGCACGATAGGATGAAGACCGAGTCATAAGGTCGCACGGCGACGCCGCTTTATCTTCCCAGCGAACAGATAGTAGCCAACCGTTCGCATACTGGCAATACCGGGAATACCCCACAGATGCAGCGACACCATAGAGAAATAAAAAACGGCCAGCAGTTCTGGGTTAGGTTAGGATTATTCTTTTGTTCGAGGCGCCCACAGTCAATCCATTTTACTTGCATGACCACCGCGACTTTTCGACGGACAGAACGTATTTATTTAGTAATGCACACGTTAGTTGTTCCGTGGGGATAGTCTGATCGAGTGCTTTTCAGGCGTCGCAAAGGGGGATTCTTGTTGCGTTCGCAGGAAACGTCGTGCCCGTGGCATTAGCGTAATTCGTCGTTTATCTCCTATTTCGCGTCGCCCGCTAGTATTTCCAATTGGCACGTGGTGCGTAGGGATCATGGGTCGGGAGCGCCCCTGTGCACGCTGCAACCCGGAGCTCCCTTTCCATAATGCACGCACTATACATGCGTACGTTTTCCTCGTCGGTAACACGACTCATACCAACGGTGGCCGGTCAGACAGACGTGCCCTAGCGACGCTAAAAGAGGTGGGGCACCGACTGGCCGCTCTGGAGGGGCGACAAACATGGTGTTTACGATCCTTGGCGTACGTATCTGCCTGATGATAGCAGGTTGCGCTTGCTGCACGGCGCCACATCGGCTTCCTTCACGCTTCACCTTCTCTACCGACGACACTGGAGTCCATTTTGACCAGCGAGGAACACGTCCTGTACAATTTTCGTTTTTAGGACTCAATGTGTCCCTCTATGTTCGTGATCAGGCCAGGCCCTGTCTTCCAGACCTCTCCCGTTCCCGGCGAATATCGATCAGCGAATATCTGAATACGGACGTCTCGACGGTATTAGATTAGGCTGCTAGTGGAGGAGGCAAGAAAAGGGTGGAGCCGCGGGGGAAGCATTACATGGCCGAGGCTTGTGACGCAGGTCCATTCATCGAGAAGCCCAGATTCCCCGCAAAATGAACGCAAGCTAAATCGAATTACCGAATACATGATGACCGTCAGTGAAAGGAAGTCCGTTAGGTGTACCGAGGGATGCCTAGCTGTGCCGTCTAGGGTCTGAGCCGCGGTTCCGCGAGGTTTCCTCTCTTCTGCAGGTCTTCTCGCGTATCCATCTATCGGCGTAGCCTCGACGATTCAACCTCATCTTGCCTGGATGAATAGGCCGCGTATTACAGGGTTATTGGCGTTCAAACCTCGGCTTGAAGATTAGAGAGCGATCTCTTTCAACGAACCAGGTCCGCCGGAAAGAAGTACGACTGGGCTGGGCCTTTAATCTCTCATCCGGCTTCCTTGGTTCTGCGCTTCACTTTTTCGAGGATTAGCTAGACGCTTGGCGAAACAAAAGTCGCCAAATTGTCCGTGCAGTATCGGCTCTATCCGCGGCCAGTCAGTCCTCTGTCCTATGGCCTCCCTCTTTCATCCTGTAAATGTATTTGAACGCCGTTTAGCGGTGAGCGCTTGGTCGAGTCGCGGCACACACGCATTTCTATCGACAGACTGTTCGCTTTGTTCCACCGCCGACTGCGTGAACGGGACCGAGGACACGGTGATAAAATTGGTGAAATGTTTTCAGGCACAACAACCGGAGCATAACGTGATGCAGGCGCTGGAGAGCCTGAACGATTCTCAGGTGAACGACTTCTTGTCCGGCAAGGCTCCCCTGAATCTCACCATGCGGCTAGGCGATCACATGATGCTCATCCAGTTGCAACTCTCCACGGTGAGACCAGCCTCTCCTGCGGCCAACCACAGCGCCAACAACAGCTCCTCCATCGGTGGTAACAGTTCCAACGGGTCCAACTTACCGACCAGCCACATCTCTGCGCCAATGCAAACTAAACGGTCCACCTTCCTAGCCGCTCGCTCGGCGAGCAGCGCCTCCCCCAAGCTGCAAAACGGCACCGCGGCCGCGAAGACCTCCTCCCTGATAAGCAGCTTCATCTCGGCGTTACACGCGGCGGCCAGCTGCAGCACAAGCCTGTCCACCGTCACCACGACCCCCAGCCCGGTCTGTTCCAGCCGGGCAACAACCGCGTCTTCTGTCTCCTCTTCCTCCTCCTCGTACTCGCCGATCAGCCCTCCACACTCGTCCTTCTGCGCCAGCCAGCCGCCGTCCGCTCGTGCTGGCAGCAACCACGGCTCAATCTCACCAAACAGCAACTCCTCCAATGCCTGTCAGTCTTGCCTTCTGTACCACCATCATCATCATCATCACAACCACCACCATCACCACCATCATCACCATCACCATCATCATCCCAGAAACAAAGCGACCGCCTCTTCCTCCGGTACCAGCTCCCCCTCCCCGTCCGCGGACCACGCTCAACACTCTACCTCTATCGGCCATGGATGCACGGACACGTTGCCCTGCGACGTGTCGCCGCCAAGGAAAAAGCTGTGCACCGCGCACCACCACAGCCAGCAGTCCACGAACGGCGCGGGCTTCTCGAGGAGTAGCATAATGGACGGCGAGAGCAACTCGCAGAGCCCCACGCCGTACCTGGCCAAACAGAAATCGAAAGCGGCGACCCTGGACACCAGGGCCCTGGCAGAGGCGTCCCGTAACTTGACGCAGAAACTGAAACAGCTGACTTCCGAGGTACTCACCACCCGGGTCGGCCTCGCAGAGGTATACATTATTACCGAAGCCAGTCCGCCCTATGTCGTATCATTATTTCGTTTATAAGGCTAGACAGATGTGTGTATGTGCCTAAGGCCCCAAGAGATCTTCGTTCGTTCGGGCGGGACGGATCCCTGAATTTTGGCTCACGTCTCCATTGGGAAGATCTCTTTGGGCCTTACGAGTGTGACTGTTCTTTGTCGTTCCGTTGGATGCACGATGCTCGTCGAGGAATCGAACAGTTGCTTACCAAGCGCGTGGAACCCGTTTTACTAATCGTGCATCGTTTTTGGCAACAGGAGAACGCGAGACGCAGGCAAAGTGCAATAATAGAGAGTATGCATCATCACGGAAAGGGCGTGTACTCCGGTACATTCAGCGGGACACTGAATCCGTCCCTCCAGGATGGGCACGGGCGTCCCAAACGGGACATTAGCACCATCATTCATATACTGAACGACTTGCTGAGCGCGACACCTTCACCAACCGCGGGACACTACAGGCATCACCACAGGCACTTCAGTGGTCGGCAGCAGTCCTCGTCGAACTCCGTATCCTCCGCTGGAACGACCGCCAGCGTGAACGGTTCCATGGCGTCCATCGGTTACCACGATTCGTCCAATCCTGGATACGCCACTGGTACTTAAACTGGGACTACAAACTTACAGTCCCCGTATTGCGACTACAACCCTTATGGGACGTTGACTCTGCGTCGAGATGCTGCTGCATGCTTCCTTCAACAATTTTCGTTGAAACTAACTTACAGCGTCCTGCAGGGGTTGAAATAAAACGAGACGGGGTCCGTGATTTGTACTTGATCGTTTCTTTCTTTCTATGTCGTCGCAGAGGAACTGTCCAAAGAGAACGAAGCGACGAAGGGGAAAATGAGACGCCTGCGTTTAGTGATGGAGCAGCGGCGCGACAAAAGGAAAGCGAGGAGGCAGGCAAGAACGGCGCCCTATACGTCCCAATGGGCGGCCGTGACACCGGACCCGGACCCGAATCACGATCCAAACACGCCGACCGCGACCACCACGAGCACGGCGGAGCCTCCGAACGAACCGGAACTGCAACCGTGCAGTCCCGAGCCGGTTGTAGCTTGAACGTGCCGTCGATCAATTGGGCCCAGATGGGCGACGTAGTAACCGCGTAACGAATCTTTAACTAGCGCACTGATTTATTCAAACCGATAAGACTATCTCGATCGCTTTATTTTCACCGCGTACACACGCTTGTTCACCAGGAAGTTCCGTTTTGATACCGCCGTTCCCGCGAGGATTTCGCCTTCTCATTCGGACAACTTTCTCGACCATACTTTTTTGGAGGACGGAATAATCGTTGTATCTCGAGAGTTGTTTCACGATGTATGCGTGTATGTGCGAGGAGGTATGGACGACGGATTGGAGTGTTCCGATGGAATGAAGAACAGTAATGCTGCATTGTTGTGCAATAATAAGCATAATCGTCAGTATTGTAACGATACGCGCGCCGCCAATCCAGCCTATTAGCCGATTTGGAACATTTTGGGCCTCGCGGACGGGCCCACCGGCGCGACAACCGAACTCGCGGATGTTGACGGTAAGGAGGCGCAGTGGGAATTTTTTGTTTAGCAATATTTGTAGAAAGAAGGAACGCGTGCAACGATTAGGCACGGTAATAGGGATTTATTAAATAGAAGTTTCACGGGAAACACGTGCGTACGGTACGTGCGTCTTCATTGCGAACCCCTTGTCCTCTGTATTTAATAGAAAGGGGGGGAAAAGTGGAGTCGAACGTGTGAAGGTAATTGAACCGCATTGGAACAGTGTTTTTTCGTCGTATTACTCAGGACTTGATCGTAGCTGACAATAATGGCGCTCGACGAATGAATCGGTGCGACCAGCGCGTAAAAAGGCAAGAAAAAAACGAATCGATCGATCGAACAAATAGGGAACGATCAATGGGGAAATCGGGGAAAAGAAGGGAAGGAGAAACGAACGAGACGGTAAAGATGAATCTCGTCGATAGATACCTAATGGAAGTAAAAAGGATCGGTCGCCCACTTTGTTCATTGATTATCAATTCCTGTCGGTATCGGCGTATACTCAAAAGATTAGTAGGCACACGAGTAGACAATTTTAAACTCACATTTTCCGATGCGCAGGGAAGAGACTGTTATATCGAAAGAGGAAAAGCAATGTTACGAGCTGTGTTTATTCAAGATGAACGGGAAAGTCGAAATTCGGTGCGTGGAAAGGAGAGATTTGTTTTACATATTTTTGTTTTTTTTTCTCACCGGAGAGAAACGTCTGCGTCCGTGGACTGATTGATCTGTGTTGGCGTTGACTTGAATACGATGAAATGCACTATCGTGATGTCACACCGTGTATTCGTATGAAAAAAGGAAATTCGCTTGTAAATGGAACGAAGCATGTGCAAATGCCTCGTTTCCTTTTTTTTCTTTTTTTGGAGATTGTGATATCCATTCGTCGTGCTTCACCTGCACATAAGGTACAACGGTGCGAGACCAATCAGTTCACGCGATGACAATTTCATATCAGTTCTGATATATGTAAACAAAGAGAAAGGAAGGACGAGTAAGAATAGGTTGGCTTTTCATATTTTGGAAACGTCGGGACAGTGGTGGAGCTTTGATTACTTTATTCCAAGAATTATCGTACGCGTTGTTCTTCGAGATGCATACACAAGGAAATGAAAAAAAAAAAGGCGTGGAAGAGATCGAAGCACATGGATAAATGGTCCTATAGCTAGAATTAGATAATCCTATCGCATGGCTCAAACGCCAAAATTCATTTGAAGTTTTATTAGGTACTAAATGATATAAAATATTATCAAATAATAGTATATTGCGTTTAGGTTACTTAGGAGGAAGAAAAATATTATTATTATTATATTATTATCATTACTACCGCTACAGTTTTGCAAACTGGCTCAATAATGTAACATATGAATATCGAATTTTATCGAGTACCAAAATAAATAAAATTGCTTGCTAAGCTAAGGAAAAGAAAACCAACAAAACAAAAAAATAACGAAGGGAGAGTAAAGAGTCCATCTTTTCAGCCTTGTTTTGAATGTGACATCATTTGTTGAGTGTTTTGCTATTATTGTTATTGCTGTTTTATTGCCTGTGTAAACAAAAAAAAATGAATATCATCGATGCTGTTTCGTTCTACATTTATTATTGATCATTATTAATTTTTAGTTAAGACGACGAGTTTCTAGAAAATATGTTTTGTTTTAGTTCTTAAGGGATATATGTATATATATACATATGTGTGTGTGTATATGTACATATATATGCATGAATTTTTTTTTGAACGCCTTAAAAGGAAGAGAGAAAGAAGTGAATGAATTTGATTAAAGTTATTCTTTTTCAAATATGTTTATTTAAATTTCGTCATTTCAGATCACGAAGAACAGAAAAAGAATTGTACAATTTATCGACGCTAATCATAGACTATGTACTAACAGAACTTGTTGCGCGTAGTTACACGCAACACGGACCTCGCGACAATACAACCATTATAAAAACAGAAAAAAAGAACAGAACCGGAAGGAAGAAGAATCATTGTTCCATCTGTCGAACGGAATTCTCGTGCGAAACATTATATTCTTATCGGCCGTAACGAATTTGGCAGTGGTTTTTCTAAAACGCAACGATGCACAGCTGGAATGGTGCGATCTCGCTCGAAAAGAGAATGGAAAGAAGTAAATCTCTGTGAAAATGTATAACTGGGTGTGCTTTTTGTTGTTACGAACCTAAGAAAAAAAATCTGCGCTTGGACCGCTATAGTTTTCAATCGGAAATTATTTACGCTCGTGCAATCATCGTTCTGTAAATACGAATATTTTTTTTCCCATACGAATACTAGTAGTAATATATAAATATGTATCGGAAACGATCCGTTTCATTCTCAGTTCTATGAGTGGCACATATTATGCAATGAAAAACTATTCCTAACGACACGGTCGATTGGTTTATCGTCTAATCACAAGAAAAGTCTTTATAAATTACTCCTTACGGTGAATGTAATTTCCTTTTATACTACTTTTGGCTAGAAACGATATCGTTCGATATCCTCTTATCACACTCACACGTACACACATATAATATGTGTGTATTATATATAGACACACTCTGCGCGCGCGCAAAATTCTTACGATAATAATTAGCGTTATCAATATTACATACAAAAGAATAGAAAAGGTACTATACAATTAGTAACAATATACAGTGTATATCGTAGAAGGGTATAACTACGATACGTATAAAAAAAATTACAAGTCTCCGGCGTAACAGGGGAAATATATCTCCGTTTTCTTATAACAAAAAAAGGGGGGGGGGACACGTGTACCGCGAGCATTTCGCCTAAAAGAACCGATGTACAATACTATAAAAAAGGAAGAACCAAGAGAAAAAAAAAAGATCAAAGGGAACTTGAAAAATTATTTACAAAAAATACGACGTTCACCCTCATTCGTTATCTTCGACATATTCTCCCTTGGCTGTGTATCGCACGACGATCGTGCAATCGCGATTCGGACGCTTTGCGTGTAAAAGGAACGTCCGCTACAATCTAACAGTTGGAGTTTTCAGTCGCTTAGACTTCACCCGACGACGACGTGCCCGCGCTTTAAAAAATGAAACAACGGTAGTGAAAAAACGTACGCGAACTGAACGACGCCGCGAGAAGAGGGGAGAGAATGTTGGCGGCCGGCAATTTTGATTGTTCAATACAGCTGAATCTTCTTCGTGATAACTTGGCGACACATGTGGCAAGTTTTCAATGGCGCCGCGCAATGCGCGCAGGTGCCGTGGCCGCACAGAAAGACGACCTCTCGTCGCCGTTCCAGGCAGACGTTGCAAATGGTTGCCTCCTCCAAAACGGCCACTCTGGTCTCCAAATAGCGCAGTCGGTCCAACTCTTTGTCCTCCGCCTTCTCCTTGTCCTTCTTCTCCACCGCCACGTTAGCCTCCACTTTCTCCTCCAGCTTCGTCGTAGGAATTTCGCCCGCCGCCGACTGGCCGTCCGTAGCTAAACCAAACGATTCGATGAATAATTTGTTACGATAGCAATTTTTTGAGAAGTAATTGTCCAAATTAGTATACCTAGGGAACTGTGGCCCTCGGTCGCGTCGCTGGAAGTCGTCGAGGGACCAGTTCGTTCCCTGTCCCTCACTTGCAGCGTCGTTTGCACCCTACACGCAGACGGCTCCGAAGTAGATCCAATTTCTAATCTATAAATCGTTGAAACATTGATTAAATCGGGGGTAGTGGATATATCTTTGCGAAATATATATAGGGCATTCTCTATTGTGAAAATGAGAATTGAATGCTTCACTTGCCGAATCGATTAACTCTACTTTCTGAATTATATTAAATTTTAATGTCAAAACACTAATAAATAAAATTAAATAAAATTCAGAAACTGGAGTTAATCGATTCGGCAAGTGAAGCATTCAATTAATGATCCTTGTGCTTACTCTGATTGGCTGCCATGAGATTCCGGCTGATAAGATCGCAATAAATCTGCGAACGGGGCTATCTCTGGATCAGCCTCGATCAGATCCATCGGCGTCTGGTTATTCTTGTTGATGGCGTATTCTAGTAAGATGCAGCTGGTGTCCACGCTCACCAGGAAGCAGGTTAACGCTAGTTCAGTCTTCGCCCCTTGTCTCTCCAAGTTTTGCCATATCTACGGCAAACGTTACTATCGCCATAACGTGGCCGAAACAAAAACAGAAGGGAAAACCAGAGTGCAGCCGAGGGAAACGTACCTCGTAGATTCTCGGTGAATCCCTGCATCTCTCGGGCGTGGGAGTGGCGATGGCCTGTTTGTATCTGTGCATTATGGCGATGTGGAGAACCGTGTCGCCGTCCGCGTCGGCGTTAAGTATGTGGGCCCCGTGGCGAATGAGGAGCTCCACCAGGGCCCAGTGGTCCTGTGAAATCGCGAGGAGCAGAGGTGTCTGTCGGCGATTGTTTCTCAGGTCCACCTTGCTGTTCCCGCCCTCCGGGGAGAGGAGTATGGCCGCCACGTCCAGGTGGCCGTTCAGGGCAGCAAGATGCAGCGCCGCGAACCCGTCGTCCTTCTTCACATTCACCAGGCACTTCGCCCGCGCCAGGATCTTCTCCGTTGCACTGCGTCACGCGAATACGTATCGATCGTAACTCGGATTCCCCAACATGGAATATAGTCTAGAGCAGTGGTGAGCAAGCTTTGGCTCGCAGTGGGCCGACAGTTGAAATCTACTGTTTTACGCGGGCCGCAATATTAAATACTCAAATGTAGTAATCGAGTAATTTAATTTAAGACGCAAATTAGCCACTTCTTATTTGATTTATAGCAAAACTTTCTTCTGTTTTGTTAATATATGTGTAACCAATATACAATACATCTTATAGTGTAAAAGGCTATACGGTTATATATTTGTTTAATTAAATGGAGTTAACTAATTATTGAAATTTAATTAATGAAATAATATCCCTGATTTTGTTCGTGTTGTCAATATTAGGTGTGATACTCTAAAGTTTAGAAATCCTCGGAGATTCTTTCAACATCTATATGGAGATGAGCAAATGTCAGAATTTCTTTGATTCTCACGTAAATTTTTAAATTCAATATTTAAGTGTTTAATATTGCGGCCCGCATACTATATTAGGCTTTAACTTTTGGCCAAACGTTGTTCAAAAATCACGCGTGGCCCGCCGTTTACTCATCACTGGTCTAGAGCCACTTACTGAGCGTTGCCCTTCAGGGCGGCATGGTGAAGGACATTGAAGTCCTGCTCGTTCGTCAGAGTGAAGTCCACGCTCGGACAGGCGCAAAGTGCGTTTATGATGTCCGGATCACCTTTGCCGATGGCGTCGTGCAACGCCGTGTCCCCGTAGGAATCCTGGAGGTTCACGTTGCAGTGGTGTCGCAGTAGAACTTTGACACACTGGGCGTACTGATTGATCACGGCCACGTGGAGGGCGCTGCACTTCCTGTAGTTGACCGCGTTGATCGGCGCGCCCCTCAGCAACAGCAGCTCCATTATCTCTGGCTGATTGCTACGACGGTAGACGAAGAGGAATTGTTTTGACCGTTGCGTGGCCTTCGCGCGTAACAGATACAAAGGGGGACCAACCCGAAGGCAGCGTGGTGAAGCGGCGTGTCTCCGTCTTCGTCCACCGCGGTCAGAGACGCTCCGGCGTCCAGTAGAAAAATACAAAGGTCTCTCTGACCACCGTGAGCCGCCACGTGTAGGAAAGTCTTCTTGCAGTCGCATCGGCTGCCGGCCCTGGCGTCCACTCTGCCAGGGTACTTCTTCAGGAACTCCTGAACGGCGGGAACGCCGGCGTCACCTCTGACAACGTCGCGCAATAGCAGCTCGACCTCCGTGTCCACGCCTGCGGGCATACAGTGGAAATAAAGACATCGTAGGCAAGTCCACGATAAATGATCTTCTGACGTACCTGTCGCCTCTCTGCTTCGATTCGCCTCGTCCCGCGACGAGGCGGGCTCCGTTCCAGGCGGAACCGGGGTAACGCTCAGGGGATTGAACGTCCACGTGTGACCGTCCAACGCCACCCTCAAATCTCCATCGGAGTATATCTTGATCACCTTCCCAGTTTTCCCAAGGGCCTGCAACATTTCCTGTTAGAACGTACCCACTGCGATTGGCTGGGCAACTCACATTTTTCATCACGTCTGTCCACTCTCCGTGGCCCCGTTGGTACAGTTTCACCGCGGACAGGTCGGTCTTCACCCGGACTATGTGGCCCAGGGAGAACGTGTCTTTGCTGGTGACTTTGGTCAGCGCGCCCGGATGAAACGTCCACCTGTTGTGGCACCCCTCGAACTCCACGCGAACGTTCCCCTTGTCCGTGATACGATGGACCCGACCGATCTTCCCGATGTACTGCGCCATACGCGGGTTCCAGCCACCGTGGCCCTCCTGCATCTCTTTCAAAGTCTCCACGTCGACCATTACCTTCACCTTGTCTCCGTCGTTGAACGTCGCCTGCGGCGGGCAGGACACGGCGGCCGGAACGGCGCTTCTCGACGCTGTTTCGTTCGTACTATTATCGGATGGAATTGTTAATGGCAGCGTAAGCAGGGGCAGGTGCTCCTTGTAATATGTACCGGCTGCAGCCTCTTCTATGTAAGACAGGTCTACCCAGCCCTTGTACCCGACACGGTAGACGTTCTTGTTGCCCTTGGACCATTTAACTGTGGCCACAGAACGGTTGTCTTGGTTGTCCCAACCGCCTATGCTCACGACCGTACCAGTCTTTCCTGCGGCGTTTCAATTACGTTCGTTATTTATCATCGCGGAGATTCGTTCGCGAAGAAGGAACGGAAATGTGGGTTACCTCTGCCTCCGTCCTGGTCTCCCCATCCCCAGTCAGGACCGCGAACTACTTTGGCCCCGGTAAATATGCCCTTGAGGGGCACCTTCGTGCAGCCTTCCCGAGGAGTCAATTGAACCCTGCGGAATATACAAAACACATTTATCCGGTGTCGTGTCCACGGCGACCGAGGGACGAAAGATTCCCCGGGAAACCCACCCTACGTAATCGGCGGACTGAATCCTCTCGAAGCAGTGGGCCAAATCGTGCACGTCCGCCATGTAACACTGTGTGCACAAATTGTAATCGCCGCACGGCCTGCATTTCCATCTGATGCCGGTGATCTCCTGTGTCGAGCAGCCATTGCACTTGACGCCCTGGTGTTTCACGCTGATGGGCGCATTGTCGAACACCAGCAGGTCGTAGCAACCCTGGTACCCGATCCTGTAGTTCCACCTGGACCCGTGGTCCCACTGAACGATGACGGTCTTGTACGACGTCTTGGAGCAGGGCGTCGGATTGGAATCCGGGTTGCGGTAAGACGGAGGCATGCCGACTTCCACGACGGTGCCGGCGTGGCCCTCCCCGCCGTCCTGGTCGTTCCATTCCCAGTCTGGCCCACGGACCACACGCACACCGAGGCCCAAAGTCTGCCAGTTCATGGTGCCCCGGAAACGACCCTTTCGACAAACGAATAAATAAGCAACAAAGTCTGGGGTCCTGCGTTTCAGACGCAATCAGACATTCGTCTGACATATATATATATATATATAGATATGTATATATACGTACCTGAAACGATTAAGACCAGCACGATAAACTTGACGGATCATATGCGCTCGTGCGGCCTCCCGTGCAGCGTTCCGTCGTTCAGCGAATTAATGGAACAGTCATGTAGGGAATGAATCGCGGAGGATCCGCAGCATTCGACGATATCATTACCAAAGATTACGAAGGTTCATCTTGATTGGATTCTACGTTCGTGTCAACGATCGTCGTAACCTCGTAACTTGGGTGCCTAGCGAAAGGCGCCTCTTTCGAGCGATAGCAGAGGCTGGTGGAATGCTACACGAGAGAAGAAACCTGCCCCGTTTTCGGGCCCAATTTCCATTTCTTCACGAGATCGCGGGATCGATGTGCGAATTGACTTGGCGACGGGGAAAGAAAAAGCAATTTGCCAGTGATTCGTCTCTGTTCGTCGAAATTCCATGGACCCGGGGATGAGTTAAATTTTATGGGACTTCAGTTTGCGAGAACTGAGATGTTGGGTTGCAAAACGGGGACTATCGCAGGGTATAGGCCCCGACGAGCGTCCCTGTTCTCATAAAAGGTTCGAACTTCGAGCCAATCTCGTCTGAGTTCGGGTCGACTCGAAAGCATCGTTTTTGTTTTTGCAACAAGTAGTTATTGGCACTCGTGGTCAGCGTTGCCAATCCTAGGGATTTTTGCGGATTTTACACTTCATCTTGTTGCGAACTTGTCCTTAGGGAATTCTTTAATAAGCTCGTGCGCCCGTGGAGCGCTAAAGCGCTCTGCTTGGGTAGAAAATTACGTAGGAAATGATAAATAAACTGAGAACAATTTAAATAGGAATAAACTTTAAATAATTGATTAACAAAACTTAGAAAACTTTATGAAAACTTTAATTAGACGCGTGCTATCGCCTCTGTAGCTTGCGATAGAAGTGAGAGTCCAAAAGGGGCTCTTTCAGCTCTTAGGATTAAAACATTTAACGACTTTGTTTCTCGCCAATTAAAATTAACGCAAGTTTGACAAATTAATTAAAACTAATCCTATTGGCCAATATTTTTAGATCGACGGCTAATCAATGAATTACGGGCATTTAACGCCAGAGCAATGCAATTAATGACATTTAATCAATTAAACAAATTCCATCCGCATTGCTTTGACTTCAGAACATTGCAATTTAAATTCCACGCGCGTTGGTTCGCACAACGCTCGATAGAGGGAGAATAGAGCAATTTAAGGGCAGCACCACGGCCATCGGCCACGGTACTAGAGATGGCCGTGGCAGCTTGGAAACCGTCCATCTAGACACGAACCCGGCTTCACCGTGCTTTATCCCATCTCCGCTATCCGCGCGCCGCACGCAAATCAAAGTTGCGCGCGTGTGTGCGTGCGGCAACACCCCGAACAACACCCCGAACAACACCACCGCACCGCCACAGGGCGCCATAACATGATTCCTCGACCTGTTCGTACTCCGTTCTCCACGATTTGCGCGATATCCCTCTGATCGTTTCCTTCTCCCCGCGATGATCGTGTCCGATGCCCAGACGTGCCCGTTATCTGCCTACGACTATCAGCGTGGCAGATAAGGCCGCCGGCAGCCACTGCCTGTTATCCATTCAACGGGCAGATTCCTCTCGCGTGGCCATCGTGCGTCGCCACGCGATCGATTCGTGGCGTGAAAAATCATCGGTGGAAATAAAGGGGGCAAAAAGGACTCTGGGGGGAGAGAAGAACGGCACGCGAAACCGAAACGTTCCCGTCGCTAAAATCTCGCGAAGGGCGCCGGGAGAGATTAACAACCAACTTCGTGAGTTCGCTCATCGATCGGTGTCGATTTAGCCGTGGTATTGGTATGAACGAGTCGCGAGACTGCGCTCTGATATTCTGTTTATGAGGCGGCACGCGTTTCGTCGCGGCTAACGGAGGTAGGTATAACGGCGCCAGCTTAACCGTGAGATATATGTTGGTGGGATACGCACGACCGCGTAGCGTGCAACTCGATTCCCGATCGCGGCTGACACTACCGCACCGGTGTCCGCGGTCATTGTATTGCTTAACCTCCGTGACGATCACACGGTCCGGCGGATCTCTGCCACGGGGAGGATGAATCCTCTCGGGGGAGGTGACGGTGTTGGTGACGGGGACTTGGACCGACGCGGCGCCGGACGGGGTCGTGGCCGCGGCCCCTGGAGCTCGAATACGCAGGACGTACCGTCTCTGAGGAGGCCTCATCATTCTACGTCTGCGGTGCAAACAGGTTGTTACGGTTGTCGGATTCCGGGGCACAGGCTCCTGCTCCGTCCAGGGGTACGGGTACTGAGCGTGAACTTTCTCGCCCGCAGGAACAGCCGAGACAAGGAACCCGGAGCAGGGCAGAGCGGACAAGTCGTTCGACGATATTATACAGAACTCGACGCTGTCCGTGCACGCAGCGGAGTTCGTCCCAAAGTCTTATCCCGTTAAGCAAACCGTGAGTACGCCATGCCCGATACGAGCCGGATCGATGGGTTTTCAATGCGACGGTGGCAGGGAGACGAATGAGTGTGGTTCGTTTCGTTGCAGCAGCAGCATCAGCAGCCCTCCGGCAGATTTGTGCAGAAACACTCGGTCCAAGATAGATTGCAGATGGCGAGAGCGCCGTTACAGAATCCCGGTTGCAACTACGACCCGTCCCAGCATTATCCGCAGAGGGAGCAGGGTCAACAGTTTCATAATATGGGGCAGCAGGAGCACATGGAGCAGAGCGCCAACGTACAGGATTACGGTCGCTTCGACGGCGGCTCCGGGGATTATAAACACAAACATCAGGTGCGGGCGTAAGGGGTCATTGTGTGTAACGAAGTCGATTGGTGATTTATTAATGGTATAATTTGTAGGACTCGAATATAGGTGATAATAATTCAATTGAATTCGCACCGACGGCGCAGAATCTGAAGAGCGTTATATACACACTGATACTGAATCCGGGCCGTTTCACATCGGTCGTCCCGCCGCTCGTTAATATTCTTAGGCCTTATTTAGAATTTCCTAGCCAGTTGCAAGAGATTGTAAAAATAATCATCGATCAGGTACGCATCTTGCGAATTCATGCCCAGCGTACAGAAATTTATTGTCAGCATGTACATACACGTTGCCGAATTGCTTCCAGTCCATAAACGAGGGCAACTTCCGATACAGCGGTGCTCGTCTATGCACCTTCTTACACAGCAAGCTGACCGCAACTGAACAGATATCCTTCAGGTGGACCTTATACACTTTGTGAGTGAACGAAAAGAACCTAACCATCTGTTTTAAGTAACGGACACAGTCTGTGCAATGTACCCTCCATTTGGCGAACAGGTGCAAAAACGAAACGGAGAGCCAAACATCGATCTGGCAGGAAAGCGAGGACCACACGGAGAACGATCAGAAAAAGTGCCACGGATTGATATTATTCCTGGCCGAGTTGGTCACCCAAATGGAGCACAACTCCGCGTTCGGTTTGGGGGACTTGCTGATTCAGCTGATCATCGTCATATTAAAGAAACCGGCGCCGAATTCTGTGAAGAACATCTGCCAGGCCCTGAAGGTATGCTTCACATTTCTATTGCTACAATGCGTGCGATTCCGTAATATCGATTTTTCCCGCGAAACAGTTGGCGGGCCACACTTTGGAAAAGGACAAGAGCGAGAGTCGCAAGGACATGGAGAACATGATGCGAGCGTTGACAGAGCTTGTGACGCACGGCAGAGTGGATGTGCACGTTGTTCGCATGGTGCACAGTGTTCACGAATTGAGAAACGGCAATTGGGGACAGAGCACCGTGAACTCCACGGCCACGGAGTCCACGGAGCTGATAGATCCCAATCACGCGGTGGACGAGCCGGTGTTCTACGGGCCGGACGGCAAAGTGCTGACGGCGGAGGAGAACAAATTCTTGGAGGACGTCGCCGACATCGCGACGACCATCGACGACAACATGTGCGTACACGAGACCCGAACGAAGATGGAAACGTTGCCCGCGAACGTTGCTAATAAGTGTGAATGTTTGTTGCAGCATATCGGACGGCGAGGAAATTTGTTTGTCGGCGGACGAGGACGACGTGGACGCGGCGTACGAGGAGTTCTTGAAAACCATACCGAAACAGATTAAAAATCAGGCGCAGAAATAGTCCGTGAACGCGACGACAAGTTGCCTACTTATAAAATCATTATCGTGTAACTTTCGTTGGCCCCGCGGTTGAAAACTGTTCCGGGGCGATCTCCTAAATTTGGTTTTGCGAATTTCTTTCTTTGGTTTTTTACAATGTAACACTCGTTGTAGAACGAAAAAAGAGATATAA